>JAECWX010000765.1:0-2400000 GCA_018151165.1 Drosophila arawakana | reverse complement strand
TATAAATATTCTAAAGCAGCATCGTAATATATTACCACATAACAATTATATGAATATCCGCGAATGTGACGTATAAAATTTGAAAATAGAGTATTTTTGGTGGCTACCTTGTGAGAGCGCACATGAATTATATTTGGAGCATGCGCAAAGAGCGTAAATAACAGTTTATTTGCATGTGTGAACGTTGTGACACTGTAGGTGTGCGTGTATTGTACGTCAGAAAACTGTTTTCGGTTTCAGTCGCTGCTATCATTTGTCGCACAGCATTTGGCGCACTTAACGATAACTGCGACGTTAATTGTAAGAAATACTTCAAACCACTAAGAAAAAAAAAGAAAAATTAAAATATAGAAAAACTCTAACAACTGCAAGTGATATACAAGGGTTGCACAAAAAGCCCAAAAAACGAAATGGTATAAGGGCCAAAAGCTAAACGTCGTAAGCTGTCAAATCATTGAAGCAATTGTGAATGGCACGGCATATGGAAAGAAAAAAAAAGGACATATAAATTAAAGTTCCGTGCGATGCAGCCAGCCACTGCACGAATGTTGTTTATGTGGAAGTGTACGTGAAAATGCCTTTGTCCGTGTGTGGGTGGAGGTGTATGCGCCATTTAATGTATGAAAAGTTTTTCAAGGAAAACGGATACACACTGTTTGAACTTTTTAAAGGTGCACTATGCAGAAGCTAAATTTGTTTCATTTTTGTTTTGTTGGACGTGAGTCATAATTCAAAGCGGGACAGAGTCTTGCAAGTGGTCGCCAAGAGCAACACCAATGCATACACACATACATATGTACACATGCATATGCAGACAATTACACACGCAAATATTCTACACACACTTGTATCAACAATATGACCGCAATATGTGAACAATAATTGCATTTATTTCTTTTACATTTATTGACTTTGCTTGACTTTTTTATGCAGGCGTTGGAGCTAATTGAATTGGTGTTAATGACATGCGAGGGCGAAGGATATGCGCCTGGCGTTCGCATTGACAACTACACAAGAAGCAACAACATATAAGCAACTTTGACAAAGGCTGCAGGTTGCAGCATCAGCAACAGCAGCGAATAAGTAAAAAGTGTGACAGACGGAGAGAAAGAGAGAGAGAGAGAGAGGGCAGGAGGGCGCTACACGTACCCTACATACACACACACTTAAACGCTTCGTTGAAGAGCGCCTTTCAAACATGGAGGACCTTTTTCTGCTAATTATCAAAGAGTCAACGGGCACCAAACACAACGCGTTGCGACAAACGGCTCAAATTGCTTACGGTAAATACTTTGCTGTGTATATGTGTACATGTGTAAGTCTGTGTAACTTTATTTGAAAGTTGTAGTATTACGAGAACCGCAACAATACAAACTGAAAGCAAGAACGAAATTTTATTTATCTTTTTGCTTTTTTTTTCGCTCTTATTGTTGTTGTTTATGCGCACTATTCACATACGTTCGCATTTCCTTCCTTTATTTTTTTTTTCGTTCCATCTGTTTGCGGCTTGTTTTTGGGCTCAGCAAAAAAGTAGGCAACAATTTGCTACTAGTTGCCTGCCTATTTCCCTCTCCTTCTATTCTTCAGTCTCTTTGGTTATCATTCGAAATTGTTGATGAACGAGTAGACACATAGATACACATGAGTGTGCATTCATGCATATATTACACATTTTAACTGGTGTTTGGCCTGGAATTTGTTATTGAACTGTCATTTGTATATTTGCAGATAAGCTTTATCGACAACATGGCATTCACAGGGATCCGTCGCATGAACTGCGCTCTGTTTGCTTTACAGCACTACAAATGGCCTTGGACACGAAGCGACCAAAGTTCATCACAATGGGACTCAATGGTCTGCATGTAAGTAGTGAGCGCACAAAAGGCGGACGATTCGATTATTCAACGGGCTCTCAGCCAATTGTCCGCCTGTTTCCTTTGTGCGGAAATGCTTAGAAAAGGGTTGTCTAATTGCTCACGGCACACAAAGACCTCAGGGGTCTGGGGAAGGGGCAGAGTTAGGGGCAGCAGCAAGGGCCTTGCGAGTAGAAATAACACAAATTTAACAAATTTAGCACAAAGGCTTAATTTAAATTTAAGTCACATGTGTTTTGCATTATAATAAACAATTGATGTATGGAAAACATGTAAGAAAGTCTATAGACAAACGAGCCGACTGTAAGAGTCCCCGTATTCACTGTAATGTGCAGTTTTCCACACAAGCAATTTCGAGCGATTTGTCCCCTGGGTGCTATAGGATATAATTGTCCGATCTGGACTTAACTTGGTGAGGATAGATATGAAAAACACATTACGTGTGAGTTTTTTCGATCAGCTAACAATACATGTCTTCCTACAAATTTCACATTTTTAATCGAGCTTTCTTACGGAAACTACATATAAGAAGTAGTTGTCCGACATGGATCCTACATGGATCCAACATAATATGTAAATTTAGTCACGATTGCTCTAGTAGTTTTCAAGTTTTTCAGTTAGGCATTCAATAGTTTTTTTTAAATAAATGAAAATAAAAGAGTTTTCTTAAAAAGTATAAAAAAAGCTTTTAAAAAACATTACAAAATATGATAAATAAAACATTAAGTGTCAAGTTTGCGTCCTTTCTTGTGGAAGACTTTCTAATTCTTTCAGAGAACTGTCTTATAGTGTGAATATCCCGCCATTATCAGATAAACAATGGTTTTCTATACTTATTATTACTTTTTTTTTTTAATTTTCGGGCCGTTTTGCAATAGATTCTATTCAAATTTGTTCGATATATTGCCCCTGATATTAAGGTGGTCATTCAAACAAACGCATTTCGGTATATCGACTCACTTGGTAATGCTGGTCAAGATTTTATTTATATTTCCTAAGTACAGGATTGACATTATTTATTATGTATTTCAAATTAGGAATCTTTTTTCTACATAATTTACTTTGAAATAATCCATAAGGCTTTTAATCCGTTTACAAATATAACTTATAGAGCAATTTGAGTTTTGTTTAAATATTTCCTGTCAAAATTAAATTATTTTTAATTATTTAATTAAATAAAAATGATTTATGTGTTATTCAGTTTAAAAGGTAAAAGGAAACTAAAATACATTTTGAAACTGCGAAGAATAAAATAAAATATTATTTTAAAATGATTTTTTTTGTGTTAAGTTGTGCAATATATAACATTGCAATTTATTATCGTTTATTTATTGATCCAAAATCTTAAACTTAGTCTTTCAAAGACATTATCATATAACTCATATAGAAGCAATCGGTTGAGCTGTCTCAACCAAATTAACCCGATATGCATTTAGTACCAAATCACATGTGTAACTAAAACTTTATTCGGACTCATATATGTAGCTATCATAGGAAACATGGGGTGCAAATAGTTTTGTTCTTTAAGATAATTGATCCCAAACTCACACAATGGCTCATGGCTCAATGGCAGAATGGCTCCATGGCTCAAAGGATATTAATTCTTTTCTAATCTAGGACTAATCGGTCGAACTCAGTGGTTACTATCAAAAGCTTGAAGTAGCTAGGGTGTGTGTGTGTAGGGTCTATCTGCTTTTCATACTAGCTTTTTCAATATTTTTAGATTTGTGCCACTTTTCCTTAAATCGATATTATGTTAGGGCAATTTAGTTTATATACTAATTAGTTTAAGCCCGCCATCATGAAACATAAAAAAATTGTAAATTTAGCGTAATAGTGTTTTGGTAAATTTCTTTTTGAATAATTTACTTATTTACTTATTCTGTCGACAGCGGGTCATAAAGGACGAGCGCTTCTACATAGGTCTGGAGCCGGAGGACGACTCGGTGTGGCTACCCTCGCAACTGCTGCGGGCCACGAATGGGATCCTACCATCGACGAGCAGCGAAGACACGGTGGTGAATGTGCTGCGACTGTTCCTAGCCATGGCCTGCTCAACGGCTTGCACTCTTAATGGTCGTCTGCTGATTGAGATACTTTCGCGGTGCGGGGAGTGCTGGGAGATGGGCTCGAGGGCCACTAAGGCGGCCTCCTTGGCGGCTGCCTCGCAGTGTCTGAGAACATTTTGCGCTTTTCTTATTGAGGAGGCCGAGGAGGTTAAGAAGACAGCACCAGCTGGGCTGATGACGCAAACCCAGGCGTCGGCCGTGTACAATGAGGTAATACCCGTGATGCAGTGGCTATGCAGTCGACTGGTGGAGCCCAATGTGAACAATGCGTCGCCGAACAAGAAATGTGAGAATCCCAGCTCATTGTACCTCACAGAGTGCATACTCACGCTCAGCTCGGCGTTACCTCGTAATGTTCATGCGAACCCGCACTTCACATCGTTCCTCTGGCAGAAGTTCTGTCCCACGCTTGCCGCTGCCCTGGGCTCTCCAGGTCGGATTAACTTGGACAAGAAGTTTACTTACAAGTGAGTTTATTTCCAAACTGATAACTTCAGTTAGATTAACAGCATGAGCTTTTTAGGGACGCTCTACACATGATAGAGAATGAGGCTCGTGGCTTCTTCACTGGACCAGGCTTGGATGGTCCCCAGGCACGGTGTGTCTATCTGACGGCTATTCAGCTGCTAAGGATTGCCGGAGCTCACGGATCACTTCGACCGATGCTGGAGGCATTGTTCCATCGTATGGTTCTGCTGCCGGCTCCCTTGAACCGCACGGAGCCTTTAAGGTGTGTGCGCGAGATCTTTAAAAGTCCCGAGAGGCTCATAGATCTGGCCGTCATCCTATATGTGGACAAGAATACGTCGCAAGGCTGCAGCGATGAGATGGCCCTCTTCCGACTGTTAGTACCATTAATTGATTCAACTACCCTAACCCCAATGTAATTTATTTATACTTGCTCCTTATTTGTTTCCAGTCTCGTTGACGCCATGGAGGAGTGTGCCTATGGGGCCGGCGCCGGCAGTGCCAATGAAGCCAGCCTCCAGGCGAGTGTGGAGTGCATGGTGGCCCTGCTGGACAGCCTCCAAGTGCTGTGCAGTGGACAGCTGACAGAGTCCATGATCAGTGACCAGATTGTGCAGGCTGTGAACGGGCGACACGAGCTGCTCAAGGATGCGGACTATTCGGGACCTTTGACATACCAGAGCATGGCTCGGTTGCCGGCACCATACCGGGATGCCATTGTAGAGTTTCGGCAGAATGTGTTTGAGACGTCGTCTGGGTCAGAAAGTGAATGCGATCCGACGCACGAGCAGGACGCAGCTTCGAATGGTTCTGGGGACACGGAAGGACCCGAGGATGATGAGCCCAGCAGCTCTAGTGACGAGACTTCACGTGTGGAGAACCGCTGGCCCTACTCGCACCTCGAGGCACCTGTCATGCCTATCCGGACGGACAGCGACAACGATCGCCAGCATGCCCGAGACTTTGCGAATGCCCTGCGACAGGATTTGGTGCCGAAGTTGTTACGTCTGCGCAGTTGCGTCGAACTAGACGAGGCCATGCAAGAGTTCGCTTCGGCCGTGTGCCAGGAAAACAGCATGAACTTCTCGGACTTTGATTACAATCTGACGGCGATTAATGCGGATGGCATTTACTTGGCCATTTACTCGGCCCTGCTTCTCAGCCTGCAGCTAATGCGATCTGGCTACTATGACCAGCAGCCCTCGAAGGACATACTCGTGCCGATGTCGGAGCAACAGTTTGTCACCTCCGTGCAGAACACAGGGGTGCTCGTCTACCTCTCTTCACCCTGGCTGTGCGAGCTCTATCAGTCAGTCATTGTGTCCAACATACTAGAGGCCATGACCCAGCAGCAACTTGAGGGCACAGGACCACGTTGTGCCCTCGTCGACATGCTCTGCGATGCGGGAGGTTTGGCCACCACCCAAATGCTCTCCGAATGGCAGCGTCTCCAGACGGCGACAGTAAAACACAGTGACAAGGAACAGCATGACATAAGGCGAGAAGCGGCCAAGAAACTATGCCGTCGTCTATTGACTTGCTGTTGGGATTCCATGGTGATTGTGCTTAGCTCGGGTCTGGGCGATCTGCAAAGCACCGCATCCAATAAGCTAGTGGCTCTCTCCAAGCGAACACTGCGCGTCAAAGCTAAGGCAAACAAGTCAAATGGAGAAGCCCTTTATGCCATGTGCTTGGACGGATTGCACTCGGTAAGTGTCGGAAACTTTTATAACAAAGCGTACATATACTAATTAATTGCATCCCACCCAGGCTGCCACGCTGAGCAACAGCTTGAATCTGCAGCATTTGGCTGGCAAAATACTTAATTTGCTGGCTTCCAACGTGTGCCAGACAAGTGGACCTCGCATCTCGGCTAGCCAAGCCATGTCCATGGACGTAGTGCTCACCGGTGGCCTTAATCTTGGCAGCTACAGTGCTGATTGTTGGCACAGCATCTTTGCGGTCTGTCGCCATGTCAGTCAGCTGGAACACGAGATTTTCAGCATGCAGAATCCCTCCATTGGTGCCTCCCCAGGCAGCAGTCGGCGGGATCTAGAGACGGGGGAGAAGCTAAATAACGGCAATGCTCAGGACAAACTCAATCTATCCTCCATACCTATTGACGACGACGAAACGTGGTGAGTGAGGCTTCCTTAAAACTTCTACAGCTCAACTGATTTTTCCCATTTCTTGACTTTTGGTCGTTGACAGCGTGGACGTGTATAGTTTCCTCCAGGCACCACTGCAGAGTCCAAACACGAACATCACCTCCATCCTAAAGGTGTACTCGGGCACCAATGAGACCGTACTGCTCAGTCAGTGCGATACGTCGAAAGTACTCTGTGCCCTGTCCCACCAGGCGGAGAATCTGTTCAGCGATGCTGCCGAAAGGCTCAGTCTGCCGTCGTTGTGTCAATTTCTAAAGCACTTATGTCGCGCCTCTCGGGACCAGCTATACAAGAGCCAGGTGAGCCGAAAGGGCAGTGGTACGCGTATCTGGTGGCCAAGTAAGGGCTGGAAAAAGTTGGATTCGTTGCCCATGTCTCTGTTGCTGCATAGGATCGGCGATGTCACGCTTAAAGTGTTCCGCAGCTCGCGTCCTCTGCTCCATGTTCTCAAAGTTTGGGCCATAACAGGACCTCATTTAATGGATGTAAGCATCTAGTTAATCCTTTAAAATAACTCCTTTATAGATTTTTGTTTTTGGTATAACAGGCTGCCTGTCATCGGGATCGGATGATCTCGAAGCGTGCCATCGAGTACATACATGATATAATTACAGCTTTGCTTGTGGAACAGTCTGAATTGCCATATTTCCACTTCAATGAGGCACTATTAAAACCGTTTGAGAATCTCCTAAGCATGGACACGTGCGATGTGGATGTGCAGGATCAGATTGTGGCCTGTCTATATGAAATTGTAGAGGCCCATCGAACCGAAATTCGATCTGGCTGGAGGCCCTTGTTTGGAACTCTTCGAAATGCTCGCAGTCGAATGCTGAACATGAGCAATATCATCGATATATTCAGGGTGTTCCTCGATTCAGATAACACACTGGTCTTTGCCAATGCCGGACTCGACTGCATACTGTGCCTGCTATCCTACCTAGAGATCTCCGGAGGGGGCGGACACAACAACAATGCCTGTGGCGAGGATAACGATAACACGTTTAGGCCAACAGACTTTTTGCACGAAACCCTTCGCTTTCTAGAACGCTGCTCAAGCATCTTGGGCTTCATGTACAGCATGCCCAAATGCCACAACTTCCACTCGACGTACAAGATCAAGGGAATTTCATACACGCATATCATAGACGCCAATATACCCAGCTCCATGGAGAACTTTACATATTTTGGCAACGATTATTTACAGACTAAGAATGAGCAGTATATGATTTCGTATCGATCCCTGCACATCGACAAGGACACGATCGTGAAGATCGATGAAATGGACAAGCCGTCGGGTGTACTCAAGGTGTGGTTTCTGCTTCTGGATGGCTTGACCAATTCCCTGATTGTCTGCCCATACTCGCATCAAGCGCCCATTCTGCAGACGATCTTCAAGCTGTTCAAGAATTTAATCTCGATTCCAGGCATCGATTTTGGATTCTATTGCATCAACCACTTGCTGATACCCATGATCCAGGATTGGTTGCGTTACATCAACAAAACCGCCGCCAGCTGGCAGCTAATCGAAAAGAACTTCAAGCATTGCTGTTGCATGACTACCGACCTGGTTGTGGAATTCATTGAAAAGAGTGTGCCAGAACAGCGACGTCTCGGTGCCAATACCAAGACCCGTCTAGCCCAAATAGTCCATCCCGCGGACAATCTGATTTATTCAAAGCTCAAGTTTGTCACCGAGCAGGTGCCACCAACTGAGCAGCACCATGGATCTAGACAGCAGTACGATAGTAGCTCCAGTTGCGCCAGCGATGATCCCAACAGCATCAACTCAAACTCGAATTGCACAAACGCGACGAATCCGACCAACGTGTCTGTCAATCACAATCTGATTGAGTCGCCCACAAAGATATCCAGCTCGGCCACACTAGCGTTGAAGCAGCTCCTGCTGGTGTTGATTGAGTGTGCGGCGCAGTCCCAGGAGGCGATTGCCAGAATATCGGTGTCCTGCCTCAAGCATGTCATACTCTCCACGGGAATGCTATTCAACGAGTCTCAATGGATGATTGCCTGCTCGGCTATCCACCGAGCCTGCACTGTAACCATTGCTCCACTGCGTCAGCTCTCCTTTGCCTTTCACGAGAAGTCCAACAGCTTTTATGGTGACTGCGCCAATGTCAAGGTCGCGGCACGACGGGATAGCACCCTCGAGGAGCTGGCACGTATATACGCCCTAGCTCAGCAGGTGTTCCTTTCTGACAATCAGCGTGAGCCAAACCAATCCCAGGGATCGGGCACAGGCACAAATGTGACAACTGCAGCTGGTGGAGCTGGTCTTGGAGGAGTTGCTCCTGGTGGTGTTGGAGGCAGTCAAAGCAAAAGCAGCTCCTCGAGCTCAAGCTCTGCCCAGCTATCCGATGATCGTAGCTATTCATTTTTGTTGTATCCACTCAACAACGGCTTCAACTCCAACCTGGACAACTTTGTTATTCGAATTCCGTTCAAAAATCTCGTAGTGGGTCTGCTGGCCAACCAAATGCTGCTCCAGCTGGTGGCAAAGTTGCTGCTGTCCCGGCTCAAGTGTGTTCCTCAAGCAGTCTCCACGTGTATTTTTGACAACTATGCTTCGTCCGCGTCCACGCCAAGCCATGATTACGATCTGGACTTTCGCTCTAAGGAGATTCTGTTGCGCTGTGTCAAACAGTATTTAATGTCCGCTCTGGAGTTTGACTCACGTCCTGGACTTAAGTTCCTGATGCAGAAGGTGTCCAATATCGAGTATGCCGCCAATTTGTACAAGCAAATGACCTCGTCCTGGATGATCTACTACATTGCATTGGTTGATTCCCATCTCAACGATATTGTGGTGTACAATTTAGGTGCCGAGGATTTGAATTTCATTCTGGAATCCTGCTCAAGACTTAACACCACAACCGTCAAAAAGAAGGAGAACTTTGTGCGCTACTTGTTCTGCCTGCAAGATGCCTGGAACCTTGTCTGTGAGCTCTACCTAAGCAACTCAGCGTTGCACGACCTCGAGAATGGCAAATTTCGATCGCAGCAAAAGTTACCTATCCCAATGGCTGGCAAATCCTTGGGCATTGCGCTCAACGGTAACGGGGATAACCCAGATTACAATACAGAGGGCTGTAACGGATCCTTGGGCTTATCAAGCGGGGTCACTCCAGCCAGTGGCAACAATTCTACTTCGCCAAGCAAGTGCGTGCAAATGGAGGAGGAGAATGTGACAATGACTACGCTGATTAGTGAATTCCAGCCAAAGTGTCGTAGCAATCCATTTGATACGAATCGTCAAGCCTCCAAAACGGATGCAGAGTCCATTTCGCCGGAGATCGAGCAACAGCGGGCGACAAGCATTCTCAGGGATTCGAATTACAAGAGAGCAGCGCTCGCCCAACTTGTGGTGGCCTCCATGGAGCTGCTACGCTCGCTGCCCAACGAGGCTGAGGAAAATTTGAAACTGCTGATGACGCCCACCATACGGGAGGCCTTTCGTCTTGTCCAACTACAGGGCAACGAGCTAAAGGTTAACCAGTTTTAGGCAATGCTTGTTGAGTTTTATTTTGATCTGTAGGCGCAAAAAACAGGCCCTACACCTTTCACACTCCCTCCCTTCTCCGTCTCTACCACTTTCTTTACTCTCCTCTTTCCATGTGGTTCACTTGGAGTTACTCATTTACTCACCATACAAATTCCATTTTCCAGTACAAACAAATTTAATTTGAAAGCTGTCCATGAAGTATAATTCCGTTTATAAAAGCGGTCGGAAAAGTGCTAAATAGCTTTAGCCTCCGCTTCAGCACTGCCCCTACAGACACATGACAACTATTGCTATTGCCGCTGCGCAGCTTGGCATCTATTATTCTGTTATACCGTACGATCACTCTTACTGTCTCTCCTTCTCGGTCACAAATACACACACATTCACACACTGATATGCTCTTCTTACCCCCACTACCTATGCCGCCAATGCACCACAGCAGCAGGCAACCCATTTCAAAGTAAAAGCTCAACATGTCGGCACACAAATAAAACTGATTGTACAACTTGAGAGCTGTTTGCGTACAAATGTGCATATGTTACTATGCGAAAAGACGAAGGCAAAGAAGAACAAGAAGAAGTTGAGATGAACGTATATAGATGTAGATGTACAAATACGTAGAAGATGATGATGAAGTTCAAGCAGCGTAAACAACTTAGTTCTGTACATTGTAACTACTTAGCAAACCTAGCAATTTCATCCAAATCTGCTTTCCAAATCAAATCAGTTACCAAGCAGTTATAGATAAGTATTAAATATATTCAGTAGTTTCTGTACACTGTGCACTTCCAAATGCTGTAAATTTCTTTCGCTCTCTCTCTCCCTCTCTCTATCTCTCTCTTTCTCTTAGCCACTAAGATATTCCTTTCTCTTTCGTAGACATATTTAGGTTTCTTTTGTCCTGTGCAACAAAACAAAACTCTGCAACTATTTAAATACGTAATGTGAAATCAAAACTTTTTATAATAGTGGAACATGTGTACTATATCATCGATCGCTATTATGTGTTGTGCCTATAAAGCTTACCTAAAAAAAAGAAATAAATTAAAGGATAAACAAAATATTGTGAATGGCATTTAAGGAAGAGCAGCGCCATTTCCAGTTAAAATATAAATGTGTATGTCAGTCATTATATAGTATATGTAGTATACTTAAATGTATAAATATAAATATGTATCTAATATCTTAGCCGCTTTAATCTTCTGCTAAGCTGAGTTATTCAAGTAATACTTAAAGTCCTACAAACTACATATAAAAAAGAACTACATAATGAAATTGTAAGGTTTACTCTAATTTATGACGACCAGAGCCAAACTTAGTATTGTAAAAGGGTAAGCAATTGCGAAATTGTATGTAGTTTGTATCTTACAAATCAATGTTATTTACATTAAATCGAATGGTACTTAAGAGAAGTGAGTGTTAAGTGTATTATAGTCAATAATTTGCATGAAATTCATAGTATTATACGTCGAATATATATACCTACATAAATAATATATATACATATATATATATATATATATATAAACGTACACATATAGCGAATGTTAACTAACACAAAATCAGTGCCGCCCATTAATCCACGATTACCACCATTAATTATTAGTGAAACACACACACACGCATAGACACAGCCACACACAAATACACATTCACATACACATGCCCAGAGGACTTTTGCATATGTTACACATACCTTTGTACTATCCTGTATTTTGTACTACATACATACGAGTAGTACTGTATGTGACAAGTAGTCCCGCGCTGCCTTTAAACTAGCATACATTTTGTACCAGTGTGCGTACCTAATAGAAACAAACCTTACAAAAATCTCAGACACTGCACTATCCAAACTTCTTAGATTCTATATTATACTTTCTAGCTTTGAGATTCATTTTTGTCCAGCTTAAAGCCACCCCAAAAAAAATAATTTATAAGAATGAAGTATATGATACTATAAGTCCATGAATACCCATGAAACAACTACATATGCATACATACACATACACATATTAAAAGAGCTAAAAGAGTTACCGATACTTAAATGTACTTATATGTAATATATATCTGCTTCTGGGTTATACTTAACGCTATTTTGTAAATGTTCATACCAAAGAATTCTTACAAATCAAACTATAAAGTGCATACATACATACGAGTACATGAACCTAGGTACATCTGTGTGTGTGTACACTGTACTGTTATTTACAGTGGAGGACTTAACTATGTTTTATTTTAAGTTACTTAATTAGTCGAGAAATCTGAAATTGTATTTTGAAACATTATACCATATTAAATAGTTATTCGTAACACTAAATTTATTAAATTTAAATATAGAAAGTGAATATTTCTCTCTACGAATATGGAAATGAGCAAAATGCTTAAATTGTTTACTACAAAATCTTTTAAGCTTTAAGAACAGATTTTTTCATAGCAAAGCGATTTAAAGTTCGATTTTGCTTCTTTCAGATTTCCTTCTTAGCTCTTGCGTATGAATTAAGGCAAAGAAAAGTTGAACTAAACATAAAAGTATAACAAAATCCTATTAACTGTACTCGTATCACATTACATAGTATTTAACTTTTGGTCGCCACTGTAAATTGTATGAATTATACACACATGTACTTAAATGTATATTTGGTCGCTTTTGTATTATTTACTTGGCCATATCTCTCTCTAGTTAACTCATAGCTTGTATTAACTTGAAACTAACTAGTACCTTTAAGTGCGAAAAGTGTCCATAAGAACAGTTTGATCACAAGATTAACAAGAAGATGAAGAAGAAGCGATCTAATTTGAGTGCTTCAAATGCAAGCTGCTTAGTATGTATTTATGCTCTAAAAGAGTGCATTCGTAATATGGATTATAAAAGATCATTAAACAATGCTTTCGCAACTTTACTAAAACACATTTTATTTCACTTTTATTAAATCGTTTTAATTGGGGACTCAAACTGTTGCATTTGTCTAAGGTTTTTTACTAAAAGTCGACATTATGAACGCGTAGGACTAGATTAAATCGAATTTGACTCACCGGCTTACTGAGAACCTAAGTCTCCAGTTGCATACCAGTCGTGTAGCTGGAATTATTTTAGTGTTCGCTTAAACACATGGGGAGTTGAGCATTCGCGACCAGTCAGAGTATAACCAGAGTACTCCTCGCTGTAGCAGCCCGGCATCCACGTACAGGGTTTTTATGTGGTAATTGAAGTAAAAAAAAAACAATAAATAACAAAAGGAAAATTCTTTTATTTTATTTTATTTTTGGAATTTTGGTCTTTTACAATTTTATTGATCAATTTTTGAAAACAATATCTTGCAAGTGATCGCCGCCAGACACAACACACATATCGTCCCGTTTTTCAGCATTTTGCAACACTTTTTAAAGCATTTTGTGTATAGTTCGAGCGATTTCCTGGCATATTTTGACTCAAAGTTGCGCGAGAGCATCAGGTTTATTGGCATAAACCATTCCCTTCATCAGTCAAAATCACCAGCTTTTGAAATTAATCGATTTGGAAACTGTTGCGAAATAGCAAAATCCACATTAAAAGAGGAGAATAAGAAGGAATAAAGGAACTTTGCTGAAGTGTTTTCAATCTCACATACACACAACTTTGTATTCCTCAGTTCAGTTCAATTTTGGTGATTAAACAATATATATATAAAACATAAGATCAGTGTGGTATTATTATTTAATATATCCAATTGCCTGGTGGAAATAAAATTAACAGAAATATTGACCGAAAAAAATCCAATGTTTGACGAGCACCATGACATGTTGCACCAACTTGCGTTAGAGTTACCGAGGAGTTATTTTGGAAATAAAATTTCACAATTTCAGCGCATTTTTTCGGTATGAAGTGTTGATAAAAATTGATAAAAATCCGCACTGTCACATGGTGATTTGACAACTAGGTGTCGAGATATACGTATTTAACACCGGGTACCACAAGGGCCCACAGGACTCACCTCTTGACGGTGGCTGTAACTCGAGTCCATCCCGTCCCCCACCCAATCAACCACTCTTCAGTGTGGGCCGAGTTTTATGTTCTAAAATCCATTTTACTCTCAAATTTAGGCATTAGTTTTCAATCTTTGAGTGTAAAGCGAATAAAACATCGAACGCTGTTGTTCCACATTTTTTGTCCGAAGCCTCTGACACTTCTTTGACAATCCTCCCTACCGATTGCGTATGCGATGAGACGTTAGCCAATTTTATGTCAGCCATTGGGGCTAATCTATCTTCTGCGATGCGTCGTAGTTCGATGTCCGTCAAGACAGTAGTTATCGGTGGCTAAGTATTCTTCAAGTGGTCTTTTGTTAGTTTTGTTCTCATCAATGGAGACTTGTTTAATGTTTGATAAGTAAAAACATCTTTTTTTAATAGCTGCTCCATTCTTCAAACACCCACCTCAGGAATGGAAGCCAATGACCAAACATAAGTTACATTTTGCAGCACTAAAGAAGCAGCTTTTTTAAACGATTTGTTGCTTTCCACACTATATTCTTTTTATGCATAGCAAACGTAAAAGTAATGGTTTAAAACGTCCTCTTCAGTTGGTAACGTACGCCCATCGAAATCTGCAGAATGCCCTAAAATATGCAACGGTAAAGTTTTTGAACACACACCTATTTCGATGAAGAAAATCGCAAACGAAATATAATAGGTTGTAAGAAGCTCAGCAAGCGTAAAATAGAAAAGTCGCTTTGGCATTCAAATGCGTTCAAATCCAACCTAGTAATTTGGACGCATTCCAACTCATTCAATTCATTGTTTTTCGTTTGAATGATGTGCGACTGAGTCCGGCGCTAGGGCACTCACTCGCCCAAACTTATCCTGCTTTGCATTTGAATTCACTCAACTCATTCTGAGCATTGTTCACTCGAATATGCTTTTCTGCTATTCATGCAGATCTCTAATAACTATAAACTATCTATAAACAGCATGTGATACATAAACTGAATGACTTGTCGCTACAAAGATTATTATTTTATTCCTTGATTGCCCTAGAAATTTGAATTTGTCAATTTTATTACTGACTAGCGGGCCCGGCGCGCTTCGCGGCGTTCTTGTATTATAGATTTACCTGCTATTGAAAAATCTTTTTTGGTTGGAAAAAAATTTTGTTAAAAATAATGCAGACAACAAATTTTCTAAAAAGTTTTTTAATTAAGTGCTTTTAAATAAACAACATTTTTAGTTTTTCCATCTTGACAGTATACATATAAAGCAGATGATTTTCCAACGCGAGACGATCCGACATACAGTTGACCATGGGAGAAAACTGGTTTTTCTAAATTAATGCCGCAAACTTTCAATGATTGGCCTTGTGCTTTATTTATTGTTATAGCGAAAGCGAGGCGAACAGGAAATTGAAGTCTTTTAAAATTGAACGTCAAATCGGGAGGAATCATAGGAATTCTTGGTATTAATAAATGTGCGCCTTTGTACTTGCCTATTATAATAGTGGCTTCAATAAGATTAGTCATTAATTTTCTTACTGCAAGTCTTGTTCTGTTACAAAGTTTGGGATGATTTAAATTTCTTAGCATAATGATTGATGCCCCAACTTTCAATTGAAAATTGTGGGGAGGAATTCCTGGCAAATCAAGAGAATTTAAAAATTCGGTGGGATAATTCACTACCTCATTCTGATCCATAATGGTATCAACCGATTTGTATGAAACAACTGGATTCGTAATTTTGTGTAAAATATTTGCGTTTAAATCATTGACGTCCTTATTTTTTGCTGCTAAAATTGCACGTTCACTAAGCCATGTATGATTGTGATAGTTTTCTTCAAAATTTGGAAAAACTTTTTCGACCAACACTTCTTTCGTGTCTACTAATCGACAAAAGTTGCTTGGTAGTGTGATTAATCCAGTTGCATTGTCAATAGGCATCTTGCCATTTCCCATTTCTAATAACTGCTTTGTAAAGTTAGCAGCACATGGATCGTTTTGTAATTGAACACGCATATTTGTCATCAATTTCAACGTTCTAACATATCTCCACAAATATGATGATTTCAAGCAGGCATTCAATTGATCAGCTGGTGTAGCTCGCGCAAGAACCGGTAACGTTTGGCGAAAATCTCCTGACAATAATATTAAAGCGCCACCGAACAAACGTGAATTTCCTCTGATATCTTGCTTGAAACACTCTTAAATTTTTGTGGCGGTTGAAAGAGTAGCCAGACAGTTTTCCCCGACTGCCAGAAACAAAAAGAGTTGCCTGATCTCCTCTTTGAGAAGAGCATTTTTGCCATTCACATTATGCAAACATGTATGTTGTTGTTTGTGTAATTTTTCCGAATTGTTTTTTATTTTGCTTTTTCTTACATTTCCAAAAAGTTTTTCCATATTTTTTTTTATACAAAAACCAAGTAGATAAAAAAGCTGATCTATTAAAAAAAAAATGAAAGCAAAAGACACTAATTATCATACTGAATTTTGAGTACACACAGGAAGTGAGTTTGCTTTTTATATATATAGATTTGAATTTGTAGAATTGGAATTTCTTAGCATTTTTCAATTTCCTGGAAATTGCATTGTGGTAACCGGGTGCCAAGCTATAATTTTTCTTAATTTAATAAAACATACCTCAATAAAATATATTCGCAAGTCGTTTCATTGCCAACGGTTGAACAATAAACAAAACTGCATTTAGTTTTGGTACTAACTTTCGATAAGCTTAAGTCAGTATTTGGCTAATTTTATAGAAAAGCGACCCAAATTGGCGTTTTATAGAGTTTTTATGGCGTTTTACAGAGTTCTTTGGATGGGGTATAGTCTCTAAAAAAGTTTAAACACACTCTGGTTGGTTAAATATAAATATATATAATATATATAAAAAAGTTGAAAATAAGCAAAGAAAACAAGAATCAAAGTACAGTCGGGCTCACCCGACTTCAAGATACCCTGTGGGAAGTCTCGTCCTGTCTTGAGATTATAGAAATCATCACTTTGCGTGCTAAATCAATCCGAAATCCAATTGATTCTAGTAAACGCAACAGCTGAACAGCTGATCAAAGTTAGCAATCAATTTTTTAGTATTTTTAGTTCCCATAGGAACAATTGGTTGAAAATGCTTAGTATGAAAATGTTCGTTGTCTATTGACCGAAATTCACGCAGAATGAATTTCTCATTGTCTCCCATCTGTTGACCAAATTTCATCCAAATAGGACTTCTCAATCATATAACTACCATAGAAATAATTGGTTGTTGACACCAAATTAATGCAATATTCATGACTGCAACGGTATTACTGACGAAGATAACCGTTTTTTCTTGTTTTATTTTTACATTGAATTTCCGATTTTCATCCTCCATGCGCAGATGGAAGACATCGTCGCAAACAATAAGATATTGCACACGTAATATGAACATGTATACACAACTTCTGTACCGTATCCACTTTCGAATTTCCAAAATAGCATTTTTTGACCCGGTAATGTGCATGATTCTATTATAAAAATCCGACAACTATAGCCTATAGCAGCCATACCACAAATCGTTCGAAAACTGCATATTTATATGGAAAAAGAAGAAGTACGGGGTCTTTTACAGTCGACTCGCTCGACTGTAGCCTTCTTACTTGTTTTCATCAGAAAAGACCACTGTGTTCCACTCGTTACTCCAGGTCATCTGTTTCTCGGCAAAACGAAGGCGTAACTTTTAAACTTTAGATCATGTGCATGTAAGTACTACGTGGTGATTAGAAACTATTTTTCAAAGAAATGATTTTCATTTTGATCAATCCAAGGTTACCAAGTTTAATTTTATAGTTTTTCAGCATGATTTTCATACAAATTCGTTTTCGTAGGCGGACGTTTCCGTCGGGCGAACAAAAATACTGGAACCGTCGAGGTAGCTGTCCCTACAAATATTTGTGCGATGATCATTGTTGACAACAATTTCATTTTGTGTCGTGTTCAAAAAAGGCTAAAAATGTTTATATCTAATTCTGGTGACGAAAAATATATTTAAAAGTGATGAAGAAGCTAAAATACATAGCTCCCATATCGGCAGGACTAGAAACGTCCTCTTTGCTCCACCCATAACAAGTCAAGAGCTACCTATGCAAAGACTTTAGACCCAGACTGATGTTACAGCATGCACACACACATAAAAAATAAATTGTTCATCGATATGATGATGAAACACTTTAATTATCTTGACATTGGTATTTCCATAGCAAATGTTGTTGGTATTACTTTTGGTATTATTGTCTTTGATTTTTGCTGGTGTTGTTGTAGTTGTTCCTTTATTTGGAAGATATTTACATTTCTCGAAAATCAATAATAAAAAAGTGTTTTTTTCTTGTTTGCTTCTTCTTGAGTATTTTGAATAAGCTAATAACTTTTTAGTTCATTCTTTTACTTTTATTAAAACGGTTGGCTTTTGGTTTTTTGTTTTCTTGTTTGGTTGTTTGTTTAAATGTAGTTTTACGAAAAAATTGATTTATTTATTTATTCCTCTTCCTCCTCTTCTTCCTCCTCTTCTTCTTCCTCCTCCTCTTCTTCTTCCTCCTCCTCCTCCTCTTCTTCATCTTCCTCGGCCTCCTCGTCTTCCTCCTCGACGACCTCCTCCTCGACCTCATCCTCATCCTCGACGATGTCCTCATCGGCCTTGGCATCTTCCTCACCCTCTGGTGTCTCGGGCTCACCGGCCTTCTTGCCTGGTCGTTCGCCGAACCACTTGGGCAGTTTGGCTATATAGGTGGATAGGATCAAATGAGTATATGTCACATCATAAAACTTATAGTTTACGACATCAATTCAACTAGGTATACACAAAAAATGACATGACACGACAAGAAACAAAGTAAAGGAAATGATGTATACATATATATGTATACATATGCATATACATATATACATATTATGTATAGTTTACAGATATGTTGTGTTTCTGTTGTCTTTTGCCGGCAGTACTGTTCGGATGTCTGTGCATTTTGTGAGAATATTACATACATTTTTGACGGCCGGTGTATTGCTCCTTCTTCTCATTCCAGATCTTCTCGTTCACATCCTTGGTGATCTCATCCCAACCCTGTGTCCCAAGTGTGTGTGTATATGTGAGTTTATTATTATATTTTTTTTTGTATTACAGTTTTCGAGTTTATGCAAATGGCACGATACAGTACAAAACACACAAGTACAGTTGACAAGGGTATTTTTTTGGATTTTTTTTATGAAATTTACAGAACATAGAAAGAGATAAAAGAAAGTAGACAGTCAGTGTGAGTTAGTGTTAGCCATATACATGGATGTGTGGGGTCCCATCCTCTATATACCCCTAGTACTACCCGAGTAAATATGTCCCCGATTGAAAGACTGACTTGGCAACATGACATTTGACAGGATTACAAGAATGTATGCGAAATAGGTACGAATGGTACAGAAAATGACACAAAGGCGGAGAAAAGAAGAAGAGTACAAAAAGACGGGAACGTCTTTTGGCGCTTACATTTTGTGCGCTGAGTAAATCTTTCCTGTTTCTCTTGCCACGATTTTTCTAAGTTTTCCGCATACACCGTGTTATAGCCCTATATATAGTATAACGTGAAGAAAATAAAAATTGTTGTTGATTTCTTTGAAGAGCCTACACTGCCAAAATTCCCACATCACATTCAAAAATTCCGAATCCCGAATACTTACACCCTCGAAGAGCTTCTTCTTGTCATCGTATGAGCGGGTATCCACACGTCTCTCATATTTGGAGGCGACTTGAATCTTGGGCTGTATATAACGAGAAAGATATGGATATAGTACTCAAACATTGAAATGGGTTGTAATGGTCTTACCGGGTATTTGCCAGTCAAGGCTTCTGGGTCGAGACCCTTCTTCAAGGCTTTGTGCCTGAGCTGTTGCTTCTGTCTTTCCTTCAGCTCTTTCAACTGGAGAAGATAGATGTTCAGTGGAGTGGACAATCAACGGCTGTGATCACTGTACTTACATCGTAGTCCTGACGTTTCTGCCTTTCTTCCAAGTCATACTTCTCAGTTTCCAATTTGACAATGAGCTCCCAGAGTTCCTGGGCCTTCTCACGCAGCTTCTGCTCGCCGAAGCCTTCGATGGCGAGGGGCTTGATACGGAACGACAACGAGATCTTCTTCTCCTCCTCCAACTGTTCCTTAGTTTTGTTACGTTCCATTGCGGCGGACGACAGTCCCAACTATATGTGCGTGCAATTTTCGATTTTTTTCCATTTTTAATTCACACATTTCGTTGTGTTTTGCATTGGTATTGGCATTGGTATTGGTATTGGTATTGGTATTGGTATTTTTTTTATGTTTTTGAGTTTGGTTTTTTAACATATATTTGGTCGGGGGTTGCAGGTTACGGTGGTACGTGTGGAACAGGTACAGTTTAGAGTGAAAGACATGTATTGCAAATGATAGATTAGAGACATTGTTGTGTGTTTGTGTGTGTATGTTGTTGTGTGTGGGTGTGTTTTAGTGTTTTTGTGTTTTGTGTATTTGTGTATTTGTGTTTTAAAGATGAGTTTTATAATTTAAATGACAACGAACAGATACGCATCGAAATCGAAAAAAAATACGAAAATATACATATACAAGAGTAATAAAGGTAGAAACGACAAAATACGAGAATGGTTTGGGGAAGTGTATCAGTAGGCTGCATTAATGGAGTTTAATATAATTACCACGCCTGTCTCCTTCTTGGCAATGGTGAAGTTGGGTCCCTTCTTGTCCTTGTCCTTCATGGCCTGCAACATGGCTTGGCGCTTCTTCTCGGCCTCCTCGAGACGCATGCGCTTTTCTTCGATTTCGCGCTGCTTCTTCTCTTCAGCCTCACGGACGCGACGCTCTTCCTCCTCCTTCTTACGCTGGGCCATCTTCTGCTCCTCCTCGGCGCGGGAGATCTTGCGCTTGGCCTGCTTCTCCTTCAGTTTCTTCAGCTCATCCTCCTCCTTGGCTCTCTGTTTGCGCCATTCGCTGATGTATTCTTTCAGCTGTTCATCCAGATCGGAGCGCTTCTGGTCCTGACGCTTGATGAACTCTGGATCGCCCTCACCTCTGCGCGGCACAACGATAAGTTCACATTTATTAGAGATCTCTCAAATGTAATAGATAGAGGAATAGCTAACTAACTAGGTAGTAGTAGTAGTAGAAATAGTAGTAGTTATAGTAATAGTAATAGTAGTAAAAGTAAAAGTAATAGTACAACTACTCTGTGGGTATTTGTGTGTGTGTGTAAAAATACTAATCATTAATTAATTAATAGACATCGATTTAAGAACGATCTTCTGCACTAAGAACGATTTGAATAGTAAATATAGTACAATTATCGACTGGTTAAGTTAAGTACTTAATCGATTAGTAGCCACATCTGAAAAGCGTTACTACCGTTATCTACCGGGACGACTTCTCGAGCCGAACTTGAAACTCTTTGAATCTACATTTAAAAAAAAAAAGTTAAGAAAGGCAGGAACTAGCAAAAATTTCAAAGTAAAAGTGATTAAAATCTTTTGGGATTAGTTTGAGTAACTACAGTGAGTGACTACAGTCGTGTAATTAACTACATTCATATTTACACTATACAGATATGTGAGTGTGAGTGTGAGTTTAGGTAGTACTTGTCTTAACGTATCACTAAGAATTTAGTACATGTTAAAGTTCACAATTCATTTAGTTTTTTTTATTTTTATTTTTTTTTACTTTTTTGTACACATTTCAAATGACATTGACTTACTCGGCTGGTGTCTGAGGTGGTTTTCTATACGTGAGGCAAACATGGAGGTGGTTTTGATATATTTGATATATTTGATAGATATTTGATATTTGGTGGTTTTTGTGTTTCAAAAATTGTTTGGTTTATATTTATAGTTTGGCACAAGATCACGTTGGAGAGTACGCAAAAAACACGGTTTGGGTTGATTGTTTTTTGTTTTTGGTTTTTTCAGATGTAACAAAAATATTTATATTTTTTTATACAAACAAAAAAGTCGTTGAAAAGAAAGAGAAAAACATGTTTTGTTTAAAAAAAAATTATTGTAAAAATATTGTTTAGGTTGTTGTTGTTGTTGTTGTTGTTTTAACGAAACGCAAACAGTTTAAAAACAATAAATTGAGTGTAAGTACGTATTTGTTGTTTGTTGTTGTTTCTGACATGTTGTTGTAAATTATAAAATTGTAAATTCTAAAACTAAATTCCAAGCAACGAACTGAAAGATCTTTATACAAAATGTTCATAACTCAATACTAAAACTGGAACTGGATGTTTTTGGTTCGTCGGAGAGCATTCAAACAATTAAAAAAGAGTATCAAAAAATTCTGCGTGAAAAAGGTAGTTTTTGAATGACTTTTGAGTTGGAAATGATTTTCGAGCAACGAATCAAACTGAATTTACACTAAGCTTATTTTCAACTATTGAACATTGCCAATTAATTGCTTCGTCTAACAAACTATTACTTTGAATTTGTTTTCATATTACTTTTTAGAGTTTGGTTTCTTGGCATGCACAAAGCACAATGATTTGAACTAGTAACCGGAATCGGATAATACTATATATATATATTCTGTAACTGAGCCGCTATAAAAAAGAGACCGGACTAAACCTTGGAATTGTTTTTCTATTTTATTTTTTCTTGTAGAAATTTTGAAGAAATATAAATATATACAATATTGATAGTTGTGATTTGGTAACGCAATTACTTACTTCCTGTATTAACAATGGAGAAACGAAGAAACGGAAGAAAAAGAAAGAGAAACAAAATTTGATTTAAAAATTTTCCATGTCATAAGATTTGAATTGACAAACAAGAAGCCAAGCCAGCGATAGGCGAATTTTACGGATCTTTTTATTTGGGTTTTTTGTTGATTTTGAATCTCGGAATTTTTCAAATTTTGTTGGACAGGTATGGACATGTTACGAATACAAATACGAATACAAGTACATAAAACTAATTATTACAATATACAGTGTCACTTAATACATGTGGAAATAAGTGGGCGTGGACTGCGGGTGGTGGACGGCACACACACACACACATATATATACATATGTATAAATATATATGTATGTGTATACCATATATGAATTGGGCTTTTTGAATTTGATATTGGTTCTGGAATTTGCTCAAATGCTACTTTGGGATACTTTTGGTCGGTGGGGTAGGGGAGTGTTTTCGGAGTGCAGAGGGGGTTATTTTTGGGAGTATAACGATTTTGATATAATATCGCACGAGTACAACAACATTAAGAACAAAAACAAAAACGATAATCAACAAACTAACAAATATACAAAATGATAAAAATAAACGAAATTAATTAAAGACAAGGCACACACAAACTGGACAAATTAATTTGGAATTTTAGGCATTTGCACATTGACTTAATTTAATTAAATTTATATTTCTTTTTTTTTGTGTTTTCACAACAAATACAAGGACAAATACACACACATTTTGAAAATCGGGTATGAACTTAAAATCAAATAATAATTGTTTTAAAAAAGCAAAAAAAAAAAAAAATATATGTATATATATATATATATATAGAACACCAATCGAGTGTGAGTTGCTCAATTTGGGTACAGAACTACTTACGTCTCCTCTCTGGTCTCCTCGACAACCTCCTCCTCCTCGGAACTGCTGGCGAGGTCGTAATTAAACAAGTTTTGTGCAAAAAACAATATCACAAGTGCATTGTTGGTGAATTGTTGGTGTTGGGTCGTGTTTATACAAAATTGTTGTTGTTGATGTTGTTGGTTGTTTGTTATTGATTTCGAGAGAAACAAAACGACATCATTAGCAGTTGTTTGATTACAACATTAGGTTCGAGGGAACATGTATGTTGGTGGCAGTGTCCAGTGATCCAGGGGGCGTGAGTGTGGATGTGGGTGGTGGGTGTGGGTGGAGGCGGGTGCGATAATTGTAAGTGGTATGAAAGTAGAAGATATGTAAACGGAATACAAATCAAACAGGTGCCATCAAAAATTACACAAAATCCAATTACAAATTTCTTGTCTTTTCGACACTGACACAAATATGAAACTTGTCTTGTGTAGTTAATTGTTAATTGTCACAATAGGATATTATATTTATAGCTAAGAATAGATATACGCTGATAAACACGATTCTAAGATACACAAACGCCTTAAAGTCTGTAATTTGCTTTGATTTCCTTGGGAATTTTGTTTTGGATTTGATTTGACTTGTTAACTTTATTAATTAATTAATTAATAATAATTATTATTATTATTATTATAATTGTTGCCTTAAGAAAGTCCATAACTTTGATGTCTTCAGGTTAATTTCAGTCCTTAAAGGACCTGTACTTACGTGTATTCCTCATCGTCGGACATGGTTACGGTTTAGGGTTGAAAAAACCTAAAACAGAAATAAATAAATGATTAGTTTGGGTTAACTGTTTACTGTTTACTGTTAACTGTTTGCATATGGCTTTATTGCTTATGGCCATTTGCAGCTACCGCTAGCAGCAGCAACAACAATTGGCTAAAATTAAAATATAGCCAGCCTCCATTATTGTTGTTGTTTTTGCCTTGATATCTGGCTATATTTAGACAGCAAATATATATACATTTATTCTGTCCGCTCGCTATATCTCGCTTTTGCCACTGCTGCGTCTCTCTCTCTCTCTCTCTCTCTCTCTCCCTCTCTGTCCCTCTCTGTCTACCTCTATTCATATTCCTGCCTAAATTTGTGCTGTCATAAGATCTACACATACATGAAAGTAGCGTTATTTTTATATAGTCAGCGACACTGTTCATAATTTTTGTCTGACTTTTACAAAATTCGGTTATTCAATTTGATTTTTCTCGTTTTTCTTCATTTCATTTTATTTGGGTTTTCTTTTTTCTTTTTGTTTGTGTGTATCTGTCTATCTATATATAAGTTTCAGTGGATATATATATTTATACATTATTTCACTTAATTTTTTTGTTGAGTTTTGTGCGAGATTCTTTGGCTTTCGTCTTTTGGCTAATGTTTAAAAATAGATGCGAGTATTGAATTTCTCTGAAGGCAGAGAAAAAGCTTTTGAGAAGCTTTTACATCTTATAGTCTTTGGTTTTGGGAATGCTACAACTTTTTACCTTGGCACTAAAACAAAGATAGTCCTTACTCACGGCTAAACCCTGCAAAACTGATTCTGAACTGAATTGAACTAAGGTGCTGGTGCCAAAAGTCAACTGTGTTTGCCAAAAATGCATTGGAAATGCGTTTAAGTGGGTGTATGTATATGATATATGAAACTATATCATTTGGTATACATATATAAAGTATAAAGTAAAAGGTATTTTATATATAGGGAATGTTTAAACTCGTCAAATTTTGTGTTGTGCAGCTGAATTAGGTCACATATATATGAACATATGTATCAAGATAAAGCTGCGAGCAGATGTAATACAATTAGTAAAACATTGTTAAGATTTATAGTTGCGTATACGTAAGATATACTGACAGTTGAGCATTCTGTGTAGTTTTGGGCATCTGTGGCATTTGACCCCATTATTTGGATTACCCAAATAAGTAATCGATTTTATAAATATATACATTTATATTTAGTTTTCTTTGTAGGAATTCTTTGAGATTTTGTGCTCTTGTGGACTAAATATAGAAATATTCCAGCACCTATTTGAATTTGTGAAATATCAGTATCAGCGAGAGTGTATATAACCCTGTGTACGTGTGTGTGTGTGAGTGAGTATGTGGGTGTGCCTGCAAGTGTGGGCGGAGAGACCTGCGTAGTCGCTGGTGGCACACAAATAGTTCGGAAACTGATTCCATTTGTGTGATCGTGTCTATGTTGGCCATTTCGCCAAGGTAAAAACACTCACACACACAAGCACACACACTGCTTATTTTAAAATTCACAGAAACAAAAAAATATATATGCTTTTTTATCTGCGAGATCATATAACACTTGGCTCTCAATGTGCTCTCATTTTGAGCAGTGTTTTTTGGTTGTTGTTGTTGTTGTTCTTTATAATATTCCTGCTTGTTGTTGCTGCTACGTGTGTTGCTGTTGTTTTTGTTGCTGCTGCTGCTGATGCTGTTTGTTGCTATAGTTGTTGTTGTTGTTGTTGCTGTGGTTCTGCTTGTTCTTGGTATATGCCACAGATCAGTTATTTTTAGTCTTTTTCAGGCATTGAACAAAAAAAATTTACAAAACATACACAACAGAAAAAAATAATATTCGAACAGATTGAAATCCAGTTTGGAAATCGCTTTTTGCGTTTCCTTATTTTACTTTAGTTGATTTGTTCGTTTGTTTAGCACTTAAAAAAATATATTTCAAAAAAAAAGTAATAAAAAAATAATGTTTTTAAAAATGTTGAAATGGATGTCAGCACAGGATTATATAATTAATTAAAAAAAAAAATTCAGATTGTGTTTCTTTTGTATTACATTCCTTGTAGAAATGACTTTTAAAAGTTAAACTTGCAAGGATTTATTTTTTTGATGGAATTTCATATAGTTTTGATAGTTCGATTACTTCGTCTGGTTTATATTTTATTTTGATTTTTTTTTCTTGACTTTTTTGGCTAACACACTTGGCTAACTTACTTAGGGAAAAAGAAACAAATTGAACTCTCAACTAAAGTCCGAGCAGCTGACGTCGTAGGAGCGAATGCTGCGGTTCGACTAAACAGACTGACGATCCAAAGCGATGCGACACGTTATGTTAAAGAATTTTTTTCAGCTTGCGGAAAATTAAAAGCATTTCCACCACTACCACCACACATTCGCTATATACACAGCACAACACACACACGAGCCCACAGTAAGGTGGCAGAGGCCTCTAGACACACACACATGACTAAATTAATATATATACACATGTATGTAAATATATACTGGCCGACTGTAGCCGAATGGGTGTGAAAAGGCGCGATATATGCCGGTACATTGGCGATCCCCAAACGGTGGCTAAAAAGTGGGGATAAGCGAGCGGAGTGCACGGGCTGACGATACGCCACGTCAGCAACAACTACAACGACTACGCAATCGAACTAAAAATGTTTGAAAAGCACATAACAATAAAAGACTTGGCTAGCAGATGGGGGGTACGAGAAAATATGGCAGGATGTAGAACCTAGAAGATAAAATCGAGAAGATGGTACGAAGGGGTTGGTTACAAGTTGATATGAGCTAGGGAGATATGGCAGAAGCAAGCGAAAGTGGACATAGGATATAAAAACATAAAACTGATCATTTGGCTAGACGGTTAGAATGTTAAGGGTTAGGGGTTAGAGCTTAGGAGCTTAGAACTAAGCGACTGGAGAGTCTAGAGTTAGCAAGTGGACTAGGAGTTTGTAAAGAGGACATCGGACGTAGGAGCATGGAAAAACGTACTGGACGCTAGTCTACCGAGGAACAAAGGAAGCCAGGCATTTAAGACTAGGGTGTGCTAAGCCACGAACGGTAAGCCACGATCGGTAAGCCATGAACGGTACGCTACGAACCTAATACACCAAGGTAGGCAATAGGGTGATCAGAGAATTTTGGACAGGGTAAGATGAGGAGTGGTGTGGCTGACAAGCAACATGTGTGAGTGCGCCGATTCCGCATGGATGGACGGAGCAGTAACAAATTCAGGTGGGCCGAGTGCCTCCGCACACACACACACACATACACAAATGTGAATTCGTCGGATGTGCCGTCATCTTGCGGCTGAAACATAAACTTGTTGAATAAACAAAATGCGTATACGCACACATGCATACTTGAAAATAGCTACATACAGATTTAAAGATACATTTACAGATACAGATACAAATTCAAAGCGAAAGATTTCCAAAACGTCTACTTCCAATTGGCTGTATTTAATGGTATATACACAAGTTTAGGTGTGTGTGTACTCACTGCGACCATATATACTATATAAACAAGTGTAGTTGTGTATGTGGGTGTGCGAGATTTTGTGTTTGTTAGTGTCCGTGCTGGCATGTATCGCATCTTTGCGTTGGCGTTTGCAGTTGTTTTTGGAATCAAATATCGTTGAACATAAATTTCACAGCTATTAAATTGTTGCTATACATATTTATATATATATATACATTACGTATAGATCCACAAATACATATGCTTCTGCTTATGTGGTTGTCTATGCATGTGTGTGTATATGTGTCAGTGCTCTAGTTGGTGTGAACAGTTGTTGCCTTGCAAAAGAATATTATTTCTGCTTTCGACTACACTTAAATTGAGATGCAAGCTGTGTGTACATGTGTATATGCATTTGCTTGCTATGCTGCAGTAGATGTCCTTAACGCCTACATATCTCCCAATGGGCCAAGTTAATATACCTATGATAAACTTTATGTATCGAAACACATAGCACCTTTGTACATATACACTTATATGTGTGTGATCGTGATTGTATGCGAACGCACTTATACACATTCTTTTACCCACACACACACTGCATATGTAGACGAAATGCTGACGTCGAAATTGGCTGCAAAATAGCCGACCTTACTGCACAACAACCGTTCGTCCGCCCGTGCGTCTATCCTTCTGCCTATCTGTGCGTTACTCGCCCGTTAGCCGATAAGTACGATCTATTCGTCATTGTTCTGCTTTTAAATTTCCTTCATCCAAAACTTAATTGCTTAATAGTGCTCGTTCAATTTAGGACTTCAGACTTATCTGTCGCAAGTGTTTCATTGATTTTTGATACCCACTCCGTTCAAAAGGCTCAAAAATACCACGCACCTCGCACACATTTTAAATATTATTATAAGTAAAAAATCATAGTTTAAGTATTTTCCGTAATTGGAGATTTTTATATTCATTTTCTTTGGTTTCAAGCACTTATCACTTGTCTTAGTTGTGTAGCATGAACGACAACGTTGTTGGCCTTTTCACATTTTCTATTGACTTTCTTTTACACCCTCTACCACCCTCATTACAAATAGTTGGAAAATTGCGTAATTTTAGAACTAAATAAAGTGGCTCACTCAAACTTCAACGTGACATGTTTAGTTCCAATAAATAATTGATTGGCATTAACATTGTACACGCTGAAACGATTACAATCGATATGGTATTTTATATTCTGTCTTTATATTGTAAAATCATTTCAATTTTGTTTAATGTGGGTATAGAAACAATAGCTGGAAAATAATGTTTAAAATAGAAAACTTTGTTGTTATTTATGTCTCAATATAAATAATACAAATTGAATAAACGTAAAAATGGTAAACGTCCAAATTGATTTCTGAAGTACTTTTAAAATTTATACAATTTCACATAAAACCTATTTAGGAGTAGACTATTTTTATACATTTTTGTTATTTCAATTTATTCCAGAATATTTTTTTTTTCCACACCATAATCGGTGAAATGTTTGTGAGAGGCAGAAGGAGGGGTAGCCGAGTAGATATAGTCATGTCCGTATGAACACTTGGATTTCAGAGACATCAAATTTGAAATAAAAGTTATGATACAGGATATAGCTTCCATAGAACAAACTGATTAAAAATAACGAATGGAATTATTTATTTAACTTCATATACAATCAAAGAGTTAACTCAACGTTTACCTACATAAATCCTGATAGTTCTTTAGCGAAGGGTTATTATATTTTCAATTTCAATTATTCAATGAATTATGGTAGAAGTATAGTAATTTTACGCAAAACATGTTTTTAATGCAGATATGAAGGAAAACCTTAATTTGTATGTATATAAAATATGAATCATTATTTTTCTTTTGTTAGTAAGTACAGTGCATCACACTTTAAGCATCGATAAAACTTATAAATCTAGACATAATCAGAAAATGTAAAATTGATTTTTATAGCTCAGAATGTCACCTTTCCATTGATGTGCATATAAGGTTAATAAATATAACACATAAATATCAATAATTAATTAAAAGAGAGAACCTCCAAAATTAGCGTTACTTTAATATTCGCTTTTTTGGCATAGTCGGACTATTGGAACCATGTGGAAACTCCGAGAAGCCTTAAACGGAACAAAAAACGGGGTTTCCAGTGAAGAGGCTTATGCTATCCAGTATTTAAGAAAAATCCCACGCCAAAATAGCATTTGCTATGTTCAGTTTTAAATGAGCTGGAAAGAAAAAATATTCTCCGAAAACGCATTCTGAGATACATGTGGAGGGCAGGACATACTTGGAGATTGCTCAAATTCTTGAGATGAAACCCAACACGGTTGGTGATGTTGTCTGGAGATTCCGAAATGAAGGCATAATCGCGTTCATTCAACAAAAAGAACAACAAAGAAAAGTGATCAAAAGGGAAGAGACCAGCATTGTGAGGAAAGGTGAAGGAAAATGCTTGACTAAGTGCTCCGGAGCCCTGGAGGAACGAGCCGAAATACACTAAAAAAGTTATAAACAATATCCTTAAACGCTTATGGTACACAATAAAAAACAATTAATACTACACAGAATATTAAAATAATTGTTTTTCTTAAGTTAAACACCCATTCTTTAAAAATAAATATGTAAAACCGAATATTAAATTGATTTTGTAGGTTTTCTCTTTTAATTAATTATAAACAATTAAATGTTATATTAACTATATTCTCATCAATGGAAAGATGACACTATGAGCTATAATAATAAATTTGAATTCTTTTGATTTTGTCTAGATTTTTAAGTTTTAAAGTTGAATAAAAAAAAAACAATATTAATGTTATACACTGTAAGCAAGTAGTCGGCTCGCTTGACTGTAGCCTTTTCTTACTTGTTAATAATAATGTATTGTTCATTAATTAACATGCCAATAGCTGTTAAAATTTCAAAATATTGTTATAAATATTTTACAGTTTTTCAAAACATTTCCTTAATTATTTGAAATAATTTTTTTTTATTCACGAACTGATCAAATTTGACTTTTTCTATGAAAACAAACTCCTTCCGAAAAAAATGTAAAGCTACTGAATGAAGTTAATCTGAAATAGAACCACTACAACTCTTTTCAGTCTTAACCGAATAAATAAATGCAGTTCATCACAAAATAATAAGAATTACTCCTGACGTTCTTTTATATGTGTAGAGACATGGATGTCAGCCTGATGACTTTTAAAATTCGATACGTTTTAGAATACCTTTTTGATGAAATGATATTTAATATAAAAAAACCTTTATCTTCGATTGATGTATTTCGTTTTGTTGAGTTCTTTTCAATGCTTTTGTGTGTGAAAGTGACATTTGGCTTAATTTGTTTTGGGGAAAGTTTAAGAATAAAATCTTGCTTTCCGTCCATAGTAATCAACGTAATTTCATGTCTTTTGAAATAATAACCAAACTAGTCTGGGGTAAAGAAAAAAAGTTAACAAAAACATTTAATAAATAATACATTTTTGATAGAATTTTCTTGAATTTTTTTTTGTCCAAATTCTAACATCTTTATTGTAAGTCACTGAGAAACGTTCAAAGTATTAGTAGAAGCATTATAAACTAAAAAGTTTTTAATTTATTTATGTAAATTTAGCTCATCACTTCGATAATAAAATTGCGTTTTTATAGTTTAGTGTTACGATTGTAAACAACAATCTTGAACCCTGAGACTTAAGCGAAGTGCTCTTCTCTTGACCAATATACAGACGAAGTGTGTCAAAACCGAAGAAATTATAACTAATGAAACCTGTTCGAAATATCCAAATATTAATAGGTCAAGAATTTGTTAAGTGAAAACATTTGCATTGTGAAGCATCTAAGGATACGTTTAGTGCCTAATATATGCCAATACCACAAATCGTTCATTCAAAACTCGTTTATCCTAAAAAAACCCAGCCAAATATTTCAACAATCTGTTTTACATATAGTAGACAGTTGTGCATATGCTACATATAGTATGTATTTATATTTATATATATGTATATGTATAAATACATTTATTTACATATATTTTCTTAATTTTTTGTTTTGTTGCCTTCAACTAAATTTCAATTCGCATCATCTTCATCATCAACAAAATCAAGAAAAACAAATAGCAATGTTTCGGGTGTGGTTCTATTTTTGGGGCATTTATGTGGGCGAAGATGCGCTCGGCTAGCCTTCGGGTCGATTCTTCGGCAATACTCTCACATAACATAACATAAAAATCACGCATACACGTAATTATGTGATGCGAGCATGTGTGTGTTTGTGTACCTTGGTACTGTGTACCACAGTACTGTTCAAATGTCTATCTATGGGACCGATCTTTGTACTAATCTAACGAATGCATACCAGTTTAACATAAACACAAAAGCCCAATTTTTATTTGCTTCCAAAATGGTTTGAATTATTTAAAAAATACGTGCTATATTGGTATATGTTCCAAATATTTTTCAATTCATCATTTAGTCAAGCTCTTAAAAGTGAGAAGTGACCTAAAAAATGTAAATTTAACAACAGTGCTTTCAAAAATCTTTATCAGATTGTTCCCAGTATTTGTTCCATTACAAATCGAAACCTACACTCTTCGGGTTACAATTTCGACTTTAAACAGCGAAAAGCAAAATGTGCGTAAGAGGCCGAAGAAGGTATTCCGATCCCATCAATTATATATACATATAATCTTGATCAGCATCAACAGCCGGGTGTACATATCATAAAACGTCCGTCTGTCTGTTTGTCCGTAAGAACACCAGAATCTCAGAGACTATAAGAGCTGGACACCCAAAGTTTAGGATGAAACTCTATTTATATGACAAGCGGATCAATTTTATTCCAAATTCAAATGCGAAGAACAATCGGTCGAAAATGTGCTCTAAAAATGAACTTATTTGAAAGTTGTCTGTGTTTACCAAGCTACGTACTTATGCTAATCAAACTCCCTAGTGTCCGTTACATGAACGTGTGCACTAATATTTATATCAAACCCATTGTTAATAACATATTGAAACTGAGTAACGTGTATCCTAAAGTCAGGAGGCGACTATAGCATCATTTCTTGTTTTTCGTACTTGAGGTTTGCGTACTTGTTTGAGCTCCGGCGCAGGTGTTTCATTTATTTTTGTTATATAACAAAACATTATTACCTGTAAATGCAGATAATCGAAATTTATTTACTTCTTTAAATTTTAATTTAAAATAAATTCAGTTATATTCCATTTAAATCGAATTGTAATACAAGATTTAATTTTACCCAAAAATGTTTTTAACGTACGAGGTCTTTAACAGTCGGCGCGCTAAACTCTAGCCTTTTTTACTTGTTTTAAAAATTTCTGTATTATTAATTTCGCAAACTATTTGCATCATTAGTCATCAAAATATTGGTATTTTCTCATTTTCCATAAAGAATATATCTATTATAACTATTTATTCAGAGCACAAATTTAAACAATTTAAGCAAACTATTTTAAAATACTTTTGAAAACTTGTAGCTAATTTGTTGAAAACCCTTTATTGGAAGCAGCCTTTTGTCCAAATGCGTATTGTCATTTAATACAAATTTGTTTAGAATGAATTTAAAATTTGTTGGTTGTTAATCAAGAAATGCAAACATATTTTGTAACACACAATCTACTCGTTGTGAACCAAATTTAGAATGTGTATATGCGTCGATAGATTTAAAAATAAGCTCAACCAAATTAAATTAGATGAAAACAGAAAAATATAGAACATTCAAGACAGCCGAAAACACCAAATATCAGCGGAGATTTTAGTGAAATATTCTGTATTATTATAAAAGAAAAACAAAAAAGATTACTAAAGTCGTGAGGCGACTTTTGAATACCCGTTACTTTATGTCAATATGTTATCAACAATGGGATGTGGTAATAATATTAGTGCACTCGTTCAGGTGACGGTCACTGGGGAGTTTGATTAAGATTGGTAAACACACAACATTTTCATACAAATTAATATTCAGAGCATATTTTCTACCCATTGTTACTATGGCTGCTATTCGATATAGTTGTCCGATCCGAATAAAACTTGGTCAGTATTATATTATTGATCAAATTATTCTATGTCATATTTAGGAGTTTTTTTTATCCGATTCTGGAGAATCAATCTTATAGATATAGTTGCCCGATTTGGACCAAACTTGGTTAGTATATGTAAGCAAAGTACATCCTGTAAATTTCAGATAGTGTAGCTTACAAAGAAGTTTTCTATACCAAACAAGTAAGAAAGGGTACAGTCGAGCGAGCCGAGCTGTAAAAAACCCCGTACGCCATTGGCAATAACGTATTGAAACTAAGTAACGGGTATCCTAAAGTCGCGAAGAGACTATAGCATTCTTTCTTGTTTTTTTTTTCATTCATTTTTTTTTCATAATAAAATTGATTTAAACAATGCTCAACCTTCAGCAATAGCTAAGAATTTTGATGTTACCGATATTAAGTTTTCCGTTATTTTAGAATTCTTTTAAAATCTCTTTAATTTTGTAAATATACAACATTTAAACTGAATTGCCAAGAAATCAGTGTTTTGGCAAATTATTTATGAAATCGGATCCTTTTTACATTTATTTGTCGAATTAAATATTATATGGTAACCGTGCCCAAAACATAAACTAAAAAAACTGAGAATTTAGTAAACCCTTTTTTAATGTTGTTTATTTTTTGAAGACTATTTAAGCAATGTACAATGGAGAATTTTCATATTTTTCAGGTATTAAGTAATTTTCTTAAATTATTAAAAATAAGTTTTTCTTCTGTTAACGTAATTAAACTTAAAACTGTAATGATCTAATGATCAGTACCAAAAATGTTATATAACATACCACTGTTAAAGTTAACAGCAGTTAAAATCAGCTGGTTTTTGAGTAAGCAAGTGCTTTAAAATTGAAACTTTTCTGCACCCGATTTTCAAATTAAATTCACTGAAAGGCTAAAAAATTATTTTGTGCAAATCAAAATGGATTTCAACGCTACGGGTTTTTTTGTGTGTTGTTTTATCATGTATTTGGCTGTGTTCTATTAATATTTTGTACAATTTGCATATTTTGTCAAAGACACTTGACTTGAAAAATAACTTCAACTTTGCGGAAATGTATAAAAAGAATGAAGGGGATTGAAATTGTACATCCAAGTGTATGTCGTAAAGGCAATAAATTTGAATGAAAAACAGTTTGTCTTAAAGCGCACTTTTCGGCACAATGGGGGTAACTTAATTATTTGCAGAAGACTTTGACGCTGAATCAAATGTTTCACCATGCACTTATGTATGATGACGAAGTTAACAACGAAAGAAATTTGTTCTGTACATATTTAAGATCATTGTATTTCATAATGATATTGACTGTATTTTAGTAATTAAATATTTAATTTTAAGATAATTTATTTTAAAATAATTATATTTTGTCTCCAATCGAATTTTAAATAAAAGTTATCATGCAAGTTTGATAAATGTTTTATTTTTTATGGGACAAGATGGCGTGGCAAAATGGATGGCATTTCATTTATGCTGGGTCTATGAATCTGTGTACCAATGTGCCATAGTTACTGAGATATTCACCAAAAACATCGATACTCTCCGAGATGTGTCCAGTTTTAGGCTCATTGTGACATCGAAAATATAAGATTCTTGTATTGACTGATTAAATATGGAATCGATACTGAACTATTTCAACTTGCAGCTTTGTTCATAGAGAAATACGGATGTGATCACGTATATATACTTTATGGGGTCTGCCACGCCTTCTTCTGAATGTTAAATACTTCGGTTATTTGGTATTGGTTCAAAAAGTGCGATTTTTTGGCATAAATTCTAAGTTTTTATGTTTTCATAATTTCCAAATTTAATTTTTTTATCATTATATATAGATTAGATAAAATAATGGCATAAATAATTTTCGAAACGCTTTAAAATTAAAATCCGTTCTATAAATGGAAGCTAGAGCTATCGATATATAGTACATCCGTAAATGTTATTAAACTTTGCAATTGTTTTGTGGGTGATTAATCAAAAATAAACAAAATTGTGAAAATAGAGAATCATTAAATGGATATTTTCGAATCAATGTTCATTTATAGTTTCTTATTATTGTATTAGTGCATCATTTGTTGGTACCTGTAACAAATACAGTCGTCTTTCGTGGATTTTAACTTGGTGCTAGCCCGCTTGAGAGCGCAATTAAGAAAAGTATGTTCTTTATTCAAGTGTATTTTTATTGATCTAATAAGTTCCCCTTGCCCGTCTTTACTCATTTTTGAATAAATTTGTTTGTTGTAGGCAAATATGAGTTTTGTCATTTAGTGTTGCTGACTAAATATTTCCGAGTTTCTTATGGTAACAACATAATAAACTGGTCCGATCTGGATAAAATTTGGTCAGCATTTGAGGTACGATATCCAATGAATATTGCACGAATTTGATTGAAATCGCTTAAAATACACTGATATGTTGAACATCAACCGATTTTTTTGATATAAGCTGCATTCACATAGAATACAATAGATTTAAAACTGCGTTAGTGTGTTACAAACTTCGTGTATAAAGATTATAAAAATATATTTAATGTGTGCAGGGGAAAGAGTAAAGAAACAATAAAAAAAAATCAAAGTTCTACATTTATGTATTAAATACATATACAAAATTTGAAGGCTGGAGCGGGAAAACTAGACTTCCCGAAAAAATCTGACTTTTGGTTCACAGTGGCTGATTTGGCAGCAGTTACCTCAGCTGTCCAGTTTATTTGTCAGTCGATATACAATATCGGTTCTTTCACATTTATTCGATAAAAGTACGAAATATCGATAAAATAACAAAATACTGATAGCTCACGACCATCTTGTATTAAGGCTATAAGCGATAACTCAGCTTATACCATCGATACACAATTGTTGTGTGCTATCGGTTAGCCACCACAAGCAATGGTCGATAGCTCTGCAGTTCTATTTGCAAATTTTAAAGAACAACGAAGTATATATCTTTGCGCATACATACATACAAAAATATAAACGTGATTTAAAATTCTTGTGAATGCTTTGTTTATTTTTTTTGTTGCATATCTGTTTTACTGAAAGCATTGACACAGCAAGGAAACTCTTTCTGTGTACCCCGTTCCATAAGTATCCGTCATTCGTTATTTCCCGTTGACTGAGTGACACATCAATACAATTGAGTTAAGTTTGCATCGCGATTAGGCGTAAAAATGGCCAGCGAGCCAGAAAACAAGCCACCTATATTGCACATTCTGGTCGTTGGCTTCCATCACAAACTGGGCTGTCAGGTAGAGTTCTCGTACCCACCGCTAATCGCCGGCTCAACTGGTCGAAATGAGTGTCCTTCGGGTTGGAAATATCTTCCAACTTTGGCACTACCAGATGGATCCCACAATTTTGTTGAGGACACCGTTTTCTTCAACCTACCTAGTTTGTTTGAACCAGCCGCCAGCATATACGGAGTCTCGTGCTATCGCCAAATACCGGTGGAGAAGCTCAAAATACGCACTGCAGACGTTACTCGCAGCACCGTTCAGAAGTCTGTGTGTATATTGGCCCGACTTCCTATATATGGATACATTGAAGTGAAGCTGTCGCTTATTGCCGACGCTTTTTTTGATCAGGGTGATTTCAGCTGTACCGAGCTGCTAGTCAAGGCCTATCAACAGTTAAATGCCTGTCTGCTGGACGAGGAGACACATCGGCCACTACGTCATTTCCATGTTGGTCTTTCTTTGCGCGAAATTGTGCTCCACTGGCGCCATAAGACTTTGATGCTTTTTAAACTGCTGCTACTGCAGCGTCGAGTTGTCTGTTTTGGATCGCCAGTGCGGGGCATGTGCGTCCTGATTTTGGGAATAGCCTCCTTAATACCACGACTGCTCGAGAAGGGTTTCCAGGAAGTGGCTTGTGTGCGCACTTCCAGACCACTCTCTCCTATGCCAGATTTTACAGACTCGCTGCAACGCGAAGCGGAGGCGGAAGCAGAGGTGGCTCCAGAAGCTGATGACTTGACACTAATCTCTTCAGCAGCATCAGCTGGCTCGCAGTGCTGTAACAGTAGTGGCAACACATCGCCGCAATCGAGTCCAAACTCACAGTCAGTGTCCCAGGACTCTACTTGCCCGAACTCAGCGCAGACTCAACAGGAACAGCCGCGTGCAGATGCCACGGACTCCGGCTCCAGCGCAGGCGGCGGCAAACGTAATGGACGTAGTAGCTCTTTGACCCGCGAGGCAAGCGTAGATACATTAGCATGTAGGTAAACCATATTGTCAGAGACTTTCATTTCCAATAACCGTTGTGTTTCTATTAACAGCCAATCTAACCGCTTTATGTGCTATCAATCCAGATGAATATCGCGCTCCCGTTAGCATTTTTGCAAGCGGTAATTTGTGCCTGCCCTACTTGTCCCTACCGTACATGGATTTACTTAGTGATCCAATGGTACTTTCCTATATCATTGGTACATCCAATGTACTGTTCCAGCAGAAACGTCAGCTGGCTGACGTACTCGTAGATATTGAGGCCGCTAATCTTGATGCGCACGATCCGGAATTGCGGCGACAGCTAGGGTTAAGCACTGAGGATCTGCGCTATATGGACTACATACTGAAGCACGTACAAACCCCTAAGGAGGATGCAGAGGGCAGTGAATACTGGATACGGGAGCAGTTCCAAGGATATATCCTGGCACTTTTGCATACTGCGGTAGCGCCTGGTATGCTTCAACTTGTCCCATTTTAGTCTAAGACCCTACGTTGAAAAAATGTCCTATAGAATAATCAAAGAAAACGTTCTCAATGATGAAACTCAAAATTTCTTGTCTAAATAGCCATGCTAAAATGGTTGGACAGTGATATTTTGTTAGCCTGTTTTTGCTAGGATTCAAAAGTATTTTTCAGTCTACTGTCACTAATAAGATTATCTTATTATCCTGCACAGATGTAAAGGACAACGATCACTTTAACCCACACTTCATGAACGCCTTCAAGCGCACACAATGCTATCAGGAATGGTATGATGTCCGACCTGATCCTGACTTTTTTGATGTACTTCCCACTGGACACCCGTTCGCAGGCACTTTATCCGTTGCAGACATGAAGCTGAAGCTGGCGCAGTAAATACCTTTTGAAATATCCTTTTGTACACATTAACTCATTATACTTTAACGATTTGTCCAATTAGAACCATGCAGAACAGTGAAAGTGGACGCAAACTCAACCAGGCAGTTAATACTACCAGTCGAGCAGTGGGTGGTGCCATTTCTCAGGCCAAGGGAGCCTTTTCCAGCTGGTGGTCCTCAATTACAACGGCACCAGTGAATAGCACAGGGACAGCTAACACTAGCTCTGGAACAGCAAGTGATAGCAATCAGAGCTGCAACTTGAGTCATATAGAAAATGAAGTCGATAGTGGTGCGGCGACACAGCAGCCGCAAGAGATCTCAGTTACATTCCAAAACCACAAGGACGAGTCGGAGTTGGACGTGGCAGGTGTAAGCATTCACATTTCCAACCAGATTAACGAGGATAATCTCGGGGAAGCTTACGACACAAGCTGTAACTCCCCCCAACCACCGCAAGGTATAGTTGAGATTGGCAGAGAGGCCGAGCTGCTGGACAGGGTTACACCGGCCGTAAACTCTACGGAAGCGCTATCTCCATCTCAACCACTGCGAGCCGGCTGTGGCGGAGACATCGCGCTGTCTGCTGGGTCCACCCCCGCTGTCGAGTGCAATAACGGAGACGTTTTCATAGTTTGATTACAAGTTGTATAAGAAACACAAAAAAACTGTATAAATTTATCTAAGCTATTCCTTACACACATATGTATTTATTACTCTATTAGAACAAGTTAATTCTGTGTATTTTTTCTCTTTTGTGTTTCGCGTTACACAAATTGGCCAAATATTATATATTATATTATATATGTGTTTTTAATCTATATGTAATACACCCAAAGGGCTATCATGCATTCCCACCCCCCAAACGGACCTAACGTTATCGTAATTTGCAAGAATTTATATACTACAATACTTCTATCTAAATCTAACCAGTTTCAAGTGCAATTTGTAACCATGTGTTTATCCAATTCCCTCTGCGCAAGAATATCGTATTTGATGAAATCATAAACTAATCTTAGACTACTGTTATTTTCTTAAATCGCCTCATCGGGAATATTAAGATGGTCATTTTAATCACAAAAAAAATTGAATCTTTAAACATAAAATATCGCACAAATAGTGTCCAATTCAAATAGTCTACGTTTACAATCAGCACACAAACTCTTCTGTAAAACAGTGAATCATGTTATTGAGCAGGTGCTGATGCCTAATTCCGCTGGAATATCGTATCCATTGCTAAGCAGGAACAGAAGACAATAAGAGGTTCAATATATTGTTCTATCTCTTTCATATTCGTTTTCAGTTGCGCGTTTGCACCGTCAGCTATTAGCATGCGGAATTTCCCATGAAGGAATTTATTATTCATCAATTATAGTACTTTTTCATCAAAGTGCAACTATTTTATTTGTACGTTTCCTCAATTAGAGTAAAATGCTAAAGAATGGATAAGCATCTGCAACTAACTATGAATATTATAATTATTTTCATCAGGCACTTGAATTGCTCATAAAATTATAATATTATTGAAATAAAATTATGTAGTATTTTTTACACCCGTTATTCAAATAAAATGTAAAAATGGAAATATAAGTACCCTCTGATTAATGTTCTTGGTCGGCATTAACAATTGAACCCATACAGCAATGACTAACTTAAGAAAGAACTACCAAATTTGAAAATCGTATGTTAAAAATATGCAACAATAGTTTTTTTTTATATTCAAAGGGAACTAGGCATTTTATAGTTGAGGTCTTACTTTAAACAATAATTTATTCCCCGTTTAAAAACATTTTTTTTTGGTAAGGTCTATAATACTATCCATTTGTCGGAGAACATTTTATTAAACTAACTAATTGAAAAAATAAAAATTTGAATTTCATTTAAAACAAGCAAAATATGTGTGTGAATAAAATTTAAATGTAAAAAAATGAGTAAAAATGCATTTAAGATATTTCGTTACATGGTTTCAATATATGTATTTTCAAACTGATATAAATTTGGGGCTTTCCTATAAATATACTTTAAATCTCGTCACAAGCAACATAATTGTCTACACTTAACCTTTAAGTGAATTTTTCCATTAACATACAAGGTAATTTTCAGATTTGCATTATTTTTAATTTTATTTTTTAATGTTTGCGATTGTTGATATCCGAATGCAACAATCTTAAATAAAATTTGTTTAATCAAAATCTCTGATATTCTTTTCAATGCGCTTCCGGACCTTGTGGACAATATTCTCCAGTCACAGACGGTACGTAGCAAAGGAAAGTCAAGCATAATAGTAGCCTGGCCAAAGAACAGCTATGGTGGATATCACTTAACATTCCAGGGCCTTACTTGCCTGATTATAACAGAACGTAGGGATTACTACAAAAAAATAAGATGAACAATTTAAAACATAAACTCAAACCAAACTGAGACTTTCTTAACCCGTCAATTCAATCCCCGCAATATTGGTATTTGTAGGTTTACGAACTTTTTTCGTTTATTCCAACATTTCAATTAATTTTAGTTATTGTTTCTTTTGTTACACAATAATTATATTATGTTTATAAATTACATTAATTTATTTTTATTATTAATTATCGATCACATTTCCTTTTAGAACGTCTCTTCATTCCCTGTTCGCTTCACATAACGCACAAACAATTTAATAATTGCATACATTAAAATATCTGCTTAATTTTCAATACATACAAGTACACAAATAATGTTTAACTTAAGTAATTTGTTTAAAGTTATTAAAAAAAATTCACACTTGCTTTTTAATTGCCACATACTAATAAATACATAATTTCGTATGTATAGTTTTACTGATGTTTTTTTAAGGAAAGGTGCACATAGAAAAAAAAAAAGAAATAATACTTAAGTTAGGAAATATACTTTATAAATGATTCTAACGCCAAATTTTCGAAATGAAATCTGCGCTATTACTAGGAATTTTTGTATGATAAAATATTCACGCATGTAGGACATATTTAAAACTAAATTAATGCACTAAATAATAGGTTTAAATAAGATGCTTAATGTAAACTGCACTCAACAAAAATCAAAAAGACAAGTATTTAGTTTAACTATTTTCGTATGCACTTAGCTGTTCTTAGTTGTCGAGGATATTTCCCATTGGTTTATTTATTTTTTGTGTATATATATATTGTCCTAAAAGCCTTGAAATATGTTACGAAAGGCCCTGTCATATTTTTGATCAGGATGGGACAGGACAGACCTCCAAAAATTTGTAATAGACTCGTACATACATAATATATTGGTGGAGCAAAGGAACACAAGCAAAAGCCATGTGAAAACTACATACAATAAGGATTCTATCTCCATCTCCATCCTTGGTTAAACATTCGAAATATTGTTGAAAATATTTGCATAAATAGTCGTTTTGGGGTGTGTGTGTGTGTGAGTTGGGTTTGTGTGTGTGTGTGTGTGTCTATGGGTTTGGTGTATTTCCTTGAGTTTGCATAGATAGTACCTGATAGATACAAACTATTTCTATGTTAGAATTTAGGTACATTCAAGTTCTTTTAAGGTTTTTGTATCAGCAATATGCATTTAGTTAACTAGTTTGTGCTAACTAAGAAAGCGAATCCACAGCTATGCAGTGATGAATGTTACATTAGTTTGTAAGGTGTGTGTGTCGTTTATTGTGTACAGTGAACTGTCGCTAGTTGGGAGCATTCAAAGTATCCAAATTGGAACCGTATTGCATATTAACCGACATCGTAAAAAGCCACGCGAGAGCAAGCAAACTGCTTCCCAACAGATCTCCCAGCGCAGTCAGATAAGGTATGGCCGAATTATCCGGATCAATTTTCCATTTCCACATGGCGTGCACTATGATATGCGCTATGTAGAGCAGCAACATCACCTGATAAATAATTCAAACATGAAAATTAGTATAATCTGCGACAAGTGTTTAGTATTATGCCCTGACTCACCTGTATCAAACTGGCGATTAGATATGATAGCATAAACACCCAAGTGACTGTGGTCGTGTTCATGTTTATGTAATCAGCAGCAAAGATGAACAAGATATTCCCAGGAATAGACATGGCAATAAGTATACGGGCCGTCTTGGCATACGGAACTGTATCCAAAAGATATCATTGCATTAGATGTCTAAAGAAATAAAGGGTATGTGTGGTGTGCAATACTTACCACCTTTGAACAATGCACGCCAAGGCCATTCCACGACCTTCGTATGCGGTGGTATAATCCCAATAATTGAGCTCTGATGCAGCATCGTTGATATCTTGCTGGCCTGCACCGACACCAGATTTCCGCCAATGCCGTTTATGATCGGCTGGAAGACCACAAAACCAGTAAACACCTCCACAGCCGCGTCAAGCACGAGTCCGCCGAGTCTGCAAAGAATTCAAAGAAATGTTTAATTTAAACTACATTTTAATAAACAAGATGATAGCCCATGATATATACGATTGATCGGTTGAAATAAAAAAAAAATAAATTACTTAATTTCGCTATAGAAAAAATTGTTTAAAATCTTTAAATTTATACAAATCAAAAGTTGTGCCATTTATAATTGTTGTGTCAGTTTTAAGTTCTTTTATTAACGTAGCTATAATCGGTCGTATCTATTTGGATTTAATATTTCCTCTTTTAGCTGTTTATTTTTAGAACTTATATACCTAATTTATATACACATTCTCTAGTTATTACTGCACTTCTTAATCACTTGCCTTTAAACTAAACGCACTAAAGACTTTGAACTTCGCCCTACTTCTTTGAAAATTAATTACTCCAATTCTATTGCTTGATTGCCTGAATAGATTTAGTGTAGCTCTGTAGTCAACTGTAGTATTAATAAATCAAGCTAAATTTAAAGTGGGCCTCACCGTGTTCAGAGTCAAGGACAAGAGCTAACAATTAGTAGATTTGCCATTGACAAAAATTCCAATCGCCGTTGTTAAAAATAAATCAAAAACGATCAATCAAAAAAATGTTGCCAAATTTAGCATACATAAAGTTGTCTTATTAAGCACCAAATTAAAAAAAAAAGCAAAAAAAAAAAAAATAAAAAATCGATCATGTATGTGAATAGAAATATAAGTTCGAAATTTGCTTGTGTGTGTGTGTGTGTAAACAAGTATCACGTACCCGCTTATACAAAGCGCCGAGAGCACTGGCACCCAGCCGCTCTTTAACACCGGTCGGGTGTACTCGTTTTTGAGCACGACGACGACCCACATGGGCAGCAGCACCAGATAACAGGTGACCACAATGAATGTGATCCACAGATGCGTTTCTGCAAGAGTGCAAGCGGGATGGGTAATACGTAAAATCAGTTGCAATCAGTTGCTAGTTTAAAGACAGTCATACTTATGTTCTCGTAGAGAAGCGAGGCAATGAACGACAACAGACTGATTGAGACAACGTCCCCAATTGAAGCAGCCAAAGGCGTGGCCAGGTTATCCGGATTCAGGTGATACTTTTGGGAGAACAGAATCACAGCGACCAGCACAAAGTCTATTTAAAAAATATTTCTAATTATAGTTGTATGTATACATTTGTTATTAGAGGCTCCCTTCTTACCTAGCACAAAGCACGATGACGTGGCCGTGAACATGGCGGACGCGGTCAAGAGCATCGCGTTCTCAAAGTAAAAGCTACCGGTCATCGCCGCTCCCACACTCATGGCAAACATGGCCACCAGAAAGGAGGCGACAGTGGCCTGGACCTGGACGAGGGCTATATTACCAACGATCATCCGTATAACGTTTGAGCGCGAAGTCATGTTACCTAGATTCACCTGCGTCGAGAGACGTGAGGCCAGACACATGTCCAGGTTGCCCTTGAGACCCAAAAGGGCCGGTACCAGAATAAACAGTTCACTCACATTCTTAAACACATACCATTTCTGTCGATACGGAAGGAAGAAATTAAATTAGTTAGTTTCCTTATGGTGTTTATAAAATTTTGGAATCGGATTGGATTGTATTCAAGCTTTAACTCTGTATGACTGGAATCGGTTTTTAGCGGATATGGTCTGCTCTTAACTGGCCCCAGACCAGAATTTATGGCCAATTAGCAGTAAAATAAATGTTTACAATGAGTTGAAAACTTTTTTCACCTGCTATATACGTACATATATATATTATACATACATTAAAAAACAAAAATCTTTTGTTTCGACATTTTTAATCTTAATTAGAATTACGCACTTTTCGACGAGTCAAACAACCTTAAATCTTTTGTAAACTTAATAAATCTATTTGAAGCTTTACATTTTTTCATTCAAAGATTTAATTTCAATTTAAGGTAATTTGGATTGATGAACAACAAGAATCAAATGCTCGATTTTGATATAACAATCTAAAGATATATGAAATCACTGTTTGACAAAGATTTAGAGGGTGAATAAATTAAACATTTATAAGTATTTTTATAAGGGTTCTCAAGTTTTATATTAATAAAGCTATAATTGGCCCTGAAATTGTGGCCACACTGTCGATTTAACTATTGTTATCTTTGTGATTTCATGAGAGTTTTACTCGGTCTGAGTTTGAGTCTAAGTCTGACTGTCAGACGATTGAAAGACAAGACAAAAAAAAGACGACTATAAAATTCTTTTGTTTAACTTTTTGTCTGATTTGGTTGTGCGCTGTGTGTGTGTTACTTCAACTTTAATGAGTCCACCGACTTTTAATTAAGTTTTACAATTTAATTTGCGTGTCATTTTAGTTATCCGCACCTTATTTATCTACATCTCAGCACTTGCGCAATGTCAATGAAACAATTAATTACATTTATCAGCTGTGTTTTTCATGCCATCTTGGCGGCTAACCGCAGCCAGCCAAGCGGCCAATCAGCCAAGCAGCCAAGCAGCCAACTAGCCACCTGGCAATTCATCCAAGCCAATTAACCCATTTTCCAGGCCAGAGCATGCGAATTGGATTCAAACTAATCATAATTTCGTGGGAACAGTTTACCTCGACACGTCCGAGCACGATGCCCGCTCCAATGGTGCCAATGCCAGCAAGAAAGAACGGTATGGACACCTGCAGCAATATGGTTGTCCACTTCTCTTGCTTGATCCCTGGACGATTGAGTGCCAGTTTTTCCTCGGAGCTGCCATTGATGCCTGCAATGCTGCATGCGTCTGCTGACTGTGACCCGGGACCGCCTCCATTGCCACCGCCACCTCCACCACCGCCGCCAACTCCTCCACCACCCGCCGCACCAGGATCCGGTTCGGAGGATGCTATGGACGTCGTGATGATTGAGCTTAGTGAACCAGTGGTCGAATGTGGAAGCCCGGACAATTTCTCATTGTCGGGGTCTGAAGGAAGCGACAAAGTGAGATAGATAGAAAAATAGAAAGAGGGAGAGGGAGAAAGATAGAGAGAAAGAGAGAGAGGAGATGCATTAAAAGATATGCAGTTTGTAACGCGATTCAAGCAACTTTTGTAATTAAGAACATTTATAAGATACATATAGCAGACAAAATACAAATGTTTTTTATATATAATTAAGCGTGTTTGTTTGTTTGTTTGTTTGTGTGCATGTGTCGCATGCAACTACTAAAGTCAAGAGCATTGTGCAATTAGCAAGACACTTAATTAACATCACTATAAATGACGTGTATTATTTATGATCACCCCACAAAATATGTATATACATATGTAGACACAGTACTTGGTTGTCTGCCTGCTGCTGCTGTTACGTTTTTTGTCCAATGGCCAAAACACGTTTTCAACTACCATTTGAATAGAACAAATTGTTTTTTATTTATTTCATTTTTCATTTTTATTCAATCTTTGTCGATTTGGTTTAGCTATGCTCAAAAATTCAAAATCATTCGTCCATAAAAACAGCAACAAAAAGAAGCACTAGCGTAAAATGATTAATAAACATTTTATGTGATTATCTCTCATAATAAAAACATGCATATTATTTCCGAGTGCGAATTAAAAAAAAGGTATTTATTTTGAATAACGTTTTCTTGTGCTCAACTTCAATAAGACCCTAAATGAAAAAAGTATATATAAAGTAGTACCTCAAAAAACTCGCTTGGTGTTAACACTAAATCTATAGGACTCAAATGTTTAGTTTCAAGACCCCGTACTCTAAAAAAGAGTGGAGGGGTCTCTTAGGTTTGTCAGAAGCGAAATGTGCGTAACAGGCAGAAGGAGTCGTGGCCGACCGCATAAAGTATATATATTCTTGATCAGCATCAACAGCCGAGACGATATGGCAATGTCTGTCTGTGTGTCCGTATAAACATCTGGATAAACTACAAGAGTTAGAGCCACCAAATTTGGATTGAAATTCTGTCCATATGCCAGGCAGATCAAGTTTATTTAAATTGTTTGTCCACACCGCCCCCAAAAATTGTGAAAACTATGTTTAACCATAACTTGAAAATTATGAGAGCTATCGTGATCAAATTTCCACATTATGTGAACGGTGTCATTATAACTGTCCTCAAAAGTTTGTCCAGATCGAAAACTATAACCTATAGCCCCCATCAGACAAATAGTCGAAAATAGGACATTTGTATGGAGACTTGTAGTGTTACTTGAGCTATGCAAATTTAACTATCCTCACCATAGTTGACCTGGATCGGGCAACTATAGTCCATAGCTCCAATAGGATATATCAATACAGAATGTTTGAATGGTATGAAAAAACGCGCACTATACAGCCGGTTGGCTCGACTTATTTACAACTTCGATCACTTGATATTTCTGCTGAGATTTACGACTGACTGGCTAATAAATAAAGTGTATAAGTAGTAAACCATTCAGCTAAATGTGCAATTTATGAAATTACTTCAGCTGATATTCTATCTATTTGCCGCATGTTATCGATCTAGTGCTTAAAATTGAAATATAGCCTTGATTAGAAAATCGTTATAATTCAAACTGATTTAGTTGTACACCTGTTAATAATATATTTAACAGGAAATTAGTTAAAGAATAACAATGCTAGTGAATTCAATATCGGATAATTAATTAAACTGTTTGCTAGATTTGTATTTTTTCTATTTTGTTCTCGCACAGAGAGTGCAAGGGCCTAGTATTACTGATTTAAAGGCGTCGAAGACCTCAAACCATAAATATATTCTTGATCAACAACCGATTCGATGAATCAACCTATGCATGTATCTCAGAGCCAACAAATTCGAAATGAAAGTCTGCCTTTGCGTCACGCAGATCTGGGTTAATTTTCACTTTTCGTCACACTTGATAAGCATCATTTGACTGTGTCATAAGCTGACTGAATTGTTCGGTCTAAATTGGTTAACTTTTGATTAATTGGAACATCGAATTTATAAGTATTTGCACCAGAATGCTGCCCAGACTGTTTCCCCCACTAAGGATCTTTTACAGTCTTTTACTAGCTTTTGCTTTGTTTTTTAATAAATTTTTTGTCTGTTTTTTAGAGCCAATGGCTCATATGACTTGGCTTTAAGCTGGCGTCACTCACCGTTTCCATTGAAGATGGTAAATAACTTGTACTTATCATCCAAAGCCGCATCTAAGGGTGTCGTGGTGGTCATTGCTGACATTTGTTGTTGGTAATTTGGTGGCGTGGAGTATAATGAGGACGTTGATGATGTGTTGTTGTTGTTAGTGTTGTTGTTGTTGTTATTATTGTTGATCGTATTTATGTTGATGGTAGTGGAGGACGGCAGTGACAGCGGCAGAGGCAGCCCTTCGTCCGCCCCAATCTCGGCGGCTTCATTGTGAGCGGCGTGGGAGGAGAGTCGTCGCACGTTCAGTGGAGAGAGGGAGGATTTCTGTCGCTGCTTCAGCTCGTTTGGTATAGATGTGGATGGACTGGGACTGTAGGTGTTTAATGCATTGCCTGTGTGCCCTGTATCTGTATCTGTTGCTGTATCTGTATTGTGTGCTGTTGCTGTCTGCGGTTCGTTTGCTTCCGACATTTTTTTGCATTGGTCAATTTTGTATCTGTATTGTATTTGTGTGTGTGCGTGTGTGTGTTTGAGGGTGTGTTTACACTCTAAGCGTGCTCAAAAATATCGCTGTGTTTTATATGAGTATTTTCAGTTGTTAAACAAGGAATTCATTAATTTAACTACAATTGAAACTAAACACTTGCTAATAACAACAAAAGAATCTTTTTTGGAGCAGTTACAAAAATATATAATATATATATTTGCGTATATCTAAAATGTTTATTATTTATTTGTCTTAATTAAACTGCATTAACTATTTGGCATATTTGCTTGTGCAAAATAATTGAAGTTACTTTTTATTTTATTTATCTATATTTTGTTTAAGGTTCTACAAAAGTTGGGTTGGAACTATCACTGATCAGAAACGAAAAAACGTTGTATCACACAATTGATTGACTGTCTTTACAAACTTAAATAAATAAATAAATAATTTAGATGAAAGTGAGTTTTTGAATTGCTTGCCTAAGAATTTATTTTTTTTGAAGTTTTTAAGAAAAAACGCGAAAAATATAAATTGAATAAAAATGGTATAGAAATTATTATATTGTTTGGTTTACATTGTATGTGTGTTGGAGTGTGTGTGTTGGTGTGTGTGTGTGCCGGCGTGTGTGGGAGTGGGTGTGTGTGTAACAAGTCCTGTTGTCCAGTTCGTTGTTGTGCGTCCTGTACTTTGAGGCGGGTGGGGGATAGCGGGTTGAGGTGTTTTGAGGAGCAGAGAGGACTGAGCTTTAGTCACCGGACCGTTGATATGGCTGCAAACAACAACAAACCATTCATATTGCTGGTCTCTATTTATTTATGTTTATTTTTTTTTTTTTTTGTTTGTACAGTATTTGTATTAAAAATGTAAAAATATAAATATTCTTTAAAAAATATAAACGAAATCAATGGAAATAAAATTGGCCTTTAAAATATTCTAAATGTCCCTAATACCAACACTATTATTGTTTTGTGCTCCTCATCCCCCAGGGATTTGAAATCTCTCCCATAACTTTTTTAAAATGGATTTTTTAAACAACTTATTTGTAATTTCTTTTTATTCAAATTGATATTTGATATTGTAGATTTTGTGAAAATAACCAAATCAACCATAAGTGAGAAAAACAAGTTCAATCGAAACCAGGTTTTGACCTGCCAATTTTTTCTGTTTTCCCCAAAGTCATGCACAGTTTATTTGCCTATTGGTTAGATTGTCATCGGGTCATTTGTTTCTTTTTTTTACATTAATTTACTTATAGGAGGTGTTCGTATATTTTAGGAACCTGTTTCAATCAACGGAGTATATCGACCCACGCGTTTTGTATTCGCATTTGCATTCGCATTAATGAAAACATTTTACAGCTCACTGAAAAGCAACCAGTTTTAGAAATCCAAAATAAAACGGTGCTAAAAGAAAAACCAGCAGTTGCAGCATAAAACAAACTCAAAATATTATTGCCCACAATTTAAACTGCAATCCAAACCCAATCCAAGAAGTGGTAACAATATTAATAATACCAGACAATCAATAACAGTTTCAATTTTCAAGTTTATGGACTTTTGACAGGCTATCCGATTAGATTACAGACCCGTAGAGCGATCATTGTTCCGACTTTTTGGGCTCGCGACAACAAAGACCGCTATTTATAGCCCAAAAATCAGCTGGTACGCTTGTCACCTGGTCGGCAAATCTTTCCACTCTTCAAGGCAATCGGAAACTCGGTCACACGTCAATATTAATAATACTGTAATACCACAATAAATAATTAATCAAATGTATTGATTAAAAACCAAGCACAGCACAATGTATCTAACATGGATTTTCATATCGATTCATCTATAACAAATAAGAAAGTCTACAGTCAAGCGAGGCGGCTGTAAAAGACCCTGTACTCACAGTGGTGCTCATGTATCCATACAAACAAATATATTAAGAAGCAGGATGATTCATATTCAAAACAAAAAAATTATATATAAATTTATATTTTCTTACATGTCTTGATTTAAAAACATGTTTTGCGTAAAAATAAACCATGTATAATATATTTAGAAATTAATATTTAAATGTGACCGTATTTAATACAAAATTTAAATTTAAAAAAAATTTAAAAAAAAAAATAAATTTAATAATTCCCTAACAGGATTCGAACCTGCGGACTCACACATATACGCCAAACGACAAACGATAAACCGCAACCCGACCAGCTGCGCCAATTAAAATTCTAAATATAAATTTTCAATTGAAATTTCAAAAAGTAAATAATAAAAATTCATTGTCAGGATTCGAGCCTGCGGCTAATTCAAGAACACACCGCAACCCTACCAGCTGCACCACGCCCTTTTCGAAAGCTCCGACTATCTGAAATTCCTGTGCCGTAGTTCGAACCGCAGACCTTAGGTTTATTTACATTATACATTTTTGTCATCGACTGCACAAATTACGATTAATAGTTCTTCGCAATGATATCTGAACTTGTATTAAACTCAATGGCTCGAGTTTATAAACAACTTGATAGTGTTTGATAACTCTTTAAATGTGTTTGTTAATGGGAACAAGATTATAATAATCTATGAGCAAAATGCATGGTTTGGACTACAAAGACACGGGAAATGTTGTAATAAATATGCTCTACCATGTGAGTATTTGACTTAAACTACTGGCAATGAGAAGTACGCCAATATATGTAAAGTTGGCAAACTTAATAGTATTTTTTTATTCTGTATTTGAATGTTAATGTAAATGTTAAAGGTAATTAAAGAAATTTTTGGCAAAACGCATATTTCGAGGGCTTCCAGGTGATTAGGAAGCACGTGTAAAAGAACTAGTTATACTTGCCGATTGAATAGTAATACAATCTTATCAATGTATAGCTTATTTGTAATCACATTATTTACGGAAAAAACATAGCCAAGTTCCTGTGAAAAGTGTCGACATGTGTGAGTTCTTTAAGCAATTATATTTCCACTTCAGATTATTGAACGTTTCCTCAAGAAATACTACAAAATAATGGGCTCAACAACTTGGAAGAAGTACTACTGATAAAGCCCTATTAGTCATTAGTCATGAACGAAATGAGTTTTCAGAAAACCGGTGGAAAAACCTACAACCTCGTTTTACTTTGAATGAAACAACTAACCGAAAATTTATTATCAAAGTTAACATTGTTTTACGACAGACATATGACACGAAATAACCCTATATAAAACAAGTCAGAAAGGCTACAGTCGAGCAAGCCGACTGTAAAAGACCTCGTATTCATTGCGCATTTTTCCACACAAATAATTAATTTTTGATCAATTTTCTGTGGGAGTTATCAAACATGGTGATGACAGGGGCGTGGAAAAAGTTTAGAGTAATCTTGATCTGCCTGACGCATAGCTCTTACAGTCTTCGAGATCAGGGCGTTCATACAGACAGCGTTTATACTATATCGACTCGGCTGTTAATGCTGATCAAGAATTTATATACTTTATGGGTTCGGAAAAGCGTGATTCCATCTTCGCTTCTAACAAACCAGATAGACCCTAGTACTCTTTTAGTACGGGGTCTAAAAAAATTGACCAATAATTTGACCATTAACATAACTAACACTAAATCACTGATTGCAATTAATCACTGTTAATTGATTATAATAATCGATTCAGTGACATTAAACTGTCACAAAATGTTTGATAAAAAGTGTAGTTTAAATTAATGGATTTCCCTAACGATTCAATATTATTTAATTGTGGTTCGACCGAAACACTGTATAATTTCTTATCTAAGAATGTGATAGGCCCTGAATCTTCACAATGTGTAAGATGTGTATGTTTCAAATATAAGCTATAGAATTTATCATTGGTGGTATATGTGATAAAATTAGATAATGTCGAAATTTTGTCAATTTTATACAAAATCGAATATGTATAGCCGCTGCCTTTGTTCGCTTTGTTTTGGGATAGATATAACTAATTTGTACGCTAAGCCAAACACTGCGACATTGCGACCGGACTAGTAATTTGTCAAATCCAGCGAAACGACGGCAATTTACCTAAATGATGGCAGCTTTAATGTCGCCACGTTCAAGTTCAAAGTCAGCAGATAGTAAACACGTCATGGGCTCTATGGAAGCTCAGTATTTTTCACTCGCTAGCGCCAAATCACATAAACGGTCAAAATTACAGTAGAGGCGGAAAAAACATACCGATTCAATGATCTGATGTTTCGATGCTTTGTCGATAAAATGTTGGATCGGTAAGCGGAGTGACGAATTGATCGTAATAACACCTTAAATGAAGACAACAAAATCACAAATAGCACAAGACAATTGAGTGAGAATATTATCCTGAGTAGATGCTATTTTCTTAAGGATGACGAAGGTATATATCAGCATATGAAATCAATCCAAGACTTGCCATAAATCATGTTTACAACAATCTTAACATACTGACCAAATTCCATACAAATCTGAGTATTTTATCGTATAGCCAGGCTTAGGATAATTTCGAATTTCTAACTCATAGTCAAAAATGCAAGTTAGGAATGGATTTTTCAATCCGTAAATCAAGACATATTAATTATTTCCATAAATTAAAAAATTAAAATAAAATGTTATTATTTGGAGCAAATTCAAATTCTAATGACAAACCCATTTAGATAACTGAAAACCCAGTTTTTTTTCAGTGTACGCGTTCGAGGCATCCGAACAAATGTCGTTGACCAGTCGCGTTTATTGCTTTTTGCTATTTCTATTGCTATTGTGACTAAGCTAAATGATGCTCTACCCTAAATTGAGCTGTTACATAATTAAGCTTGAATTAGTTTCGGTTTTAAGTTCGCAACTTTTGTCGATGAGTACATAAATTGTGACATTACCTTCCGGCAAATTGCAAGTTCAACTCGATCAGCGATAAGCGCCACAGCGCCACAGTGTCTCGAAAGCGTTTACATACTTGCATATGTAAGTGTAACACAATTCAATAAAATATATTCCCCTTGGCCCTATTTTCCTGGCCATTGCTGTGGCAGTAGTGTGCTTAACAAGTGCAGTACTCGGTCCATTAATGGATCTGTAAAGCGTATATTGTTAATGACAGCTATTTGTTAAATTTGTCATCTTATTGTTTTATCCATTCATTTGTTATTTGTTGTTAGATGAATGTTTAATTGATTTGCAAGATGCCAAAACTTTAACTGATTGTTTCCAAATATAGAGACGATAAAATGTGATCAAATTGGTTTGTGTATATATTTATACCTATATACCTATGATATAACTATTGCGATTGCAAAAGCTGTTGCAATTCAACAATTTAAGCCACCCCATTAAAATGCTTAATGGGTGCAGGGTATTTAATAAGGGAATAGCGATTAAACTAATTAAGAGAATACAATGATACAATAACCACAAGTGATTTATTGTGATTAACTAATGCTATATAAGCAAATCTAAGATCACGATTATGCGAGTACTTAATAAACTACCAAATGCTTATCCGACTTAATATGTACGATATGACATATACATACATATATATAAGCTCATTAGTAATAACTTAGTTGCCCATTTGACATGCACGAAAGTTCAAACACAGACATAGTGTATTATGTGGTTTAAATTGTTAAGATTTGATTATTTTCATATCTGACAATACACTAGAAACCACCTATAGAAATTCTGTTGGCATTTAATAATTGTTTAGCTTCAGCCTCGATAAGATAACAACCGAAGAGAACAACTGAATTATGATTGATGTACTCAGCTTCAGAGTGACGCAATGAAATCGCAGCTGATGCCAATTGTGATTCCCATTTAGCAAGGATAATTAAAAATTGGAAACCAAACTCGTAGAGTAAACGGGTATACTCAATCGTTGGACAGGGAGAAGCACACATGTTCCACGGTAAAAACTATTAGTCGAACCAATAAAGTAATATCCACCTGGGTGAACAAAAGAATAATTGCTCCAATTATATTTTATCTTAAGTGTCTAGAATCGAAAAAAATTATCATCACGCTTCTTTTCTCTTTTTCATATAAATAAATTGAATAAAGGGTATTTAAAAGTCACAATTCAACTTTAGCATTATTTATTGTTTATGTTTGATATACTTTGAAATATTTGTAAATTTTGCGAGGGCAGCAACAGCACTTTATCAAACTAAGACACCGAGCTCTTTTGAAAGCTATCAAGAATAAATTCATTTCATTTGCTTAGCTCCATACAATTTTAAAATAAACCCTCGTGTTCTCTTCCACCTAGCTGCAAAATTTGCAAATTGTGAATGATATGTGAGCTGACTGCTAATTTCTTTTAATTCGCATTTACTGTGATTAAGTCGTCGTCATCGCCTGTGGCTGAATTTTGAAGCACTTTTCGCGAATTAGAGCTGGCAAAACAGCCGATATGTATTGTTGAGTTATTCCATCTTCTTATATGGAATAAATGAAATAAATAATTTGAATACCCAAGCATTGTTGGCTTTCGAACTCTATCCGGCATTACGGAGTAAAATCATACCTGAATGAAGTAATCTGAAATATTCTTAAGACGAATACGTGATAAGAATGTTTTAAACAAAAATGCACATAATGTATTTAACCACTTCAGGAATATCATTTACTTGGTTTTTTCTCACTTTAAGAAATGCATACTGTAGTCAAACTATTCAACAAGTTAGAAGGGCTATAGTCAAGCGACCCGTACTCAGTACAGTGCGCATTTTGCCATACAGGAGCTATAGGATATAGTTGTACGCTTCAAATCAAACTTGGTAAGGATAGTTAAAATGATACTATACACATAATATGTAAGTTGGGTTGCTATAGTTATAGTGTTACAAAAATGTAACAATTTGAAATAAACTTAATCTGCTCACGAAGGAGACGAACATTCATTCCAAATTTGATGTCTCTAGCTCTTATAGTGTCTGAGATCTAGGTGTTCATACAGACAGATCAAGAATATATGTACTTTATGGGGTCGAAAATTTAATAGCCAAAACCACGCTGAACCAAGAAACTCTAAGATTAATTTTAGAATGTCTTTTTTATGTATACAGGTCAAGATTCCAAATATATTAATAGGGGGCTTTGGTTTTATAATGTTTCATTCACGTTCTGTCTTGCGTAGACTTGTGCAAGTTTATTGCTTAAATTACCTTAAATAGCACAAATTAAACAAGCTTATGGCTATACACATGATAAAGATACACTTTGATTAAATTTCTGGCAGGAACAAGATCGCTTTACAAAAAATTGCACATTATGAGAAATTTTAATATAATTTTCCTAGATCTCAATTCGAAAAAGGTCTTTGGTCTAATAACTCACGTTCATTCCCAGCTTTGTAGGGTATGCCAAGTGCACGAAACATGATTAACAAGTGAAAAGTTTTATAAATAATATGTTTATGCAATAACCACTTTGTAAGTGCACAAGTTACGAAATGGGAAATGATTAATTAAATGAAACAAATAAATAATAATACATTTTCATTGATTAATAACTGGAATTTTTTCAAGTGTATTACAGATACACAGCAGTTGGGCCGCGAGAGGCAGATTGATCTATAATTAACTGACTAGAAGGCGCATAACTATTTATTATGTAATTGGAAAGTGATTTATTTGGTGTTGACAATTGATTAGAAGACGGACGATTAGAAAATAAGCTTTAGTAAAATAAACGGTTCTAATGTTATGAAGTTTTAAATTTTTCAATGCAAAGAAAATACATTTTGTTAAAAAACATAACAAAGTGATTTTTCCAAGCCCAGTTGGGTTTAAGTCTGATTTAAAGTTGATTTTTTGCTTTCACTTTCATGACTTGTGTTATACTATTGTAAATCTTCTCGCTTATTCTGAATGAATTATTAGTTTAAGAGAATTCTTTTAGTTGGAAATTAAAAAGAAAAATAGGTTATAGTTGTCTGACCCGTAACAAACATGATCTGTGAATTTGGCCCCGACAGCTCTAGTCGTTTTTAAGTTATGGTGATATGAAAATAACTCTTTACAATTTGCTGGGGCGGTAGGGGGCGTGAATTTGAAAACAAAAAACTTGATTTGCTTAATTATGGAGGCTGGAGAGATGTGGGAATATATGAAAGCTCTGAAGTACACACCTCTGTCTCCAAATATAGCGATTGAAGACTTTGGGAACGAAGCTGAAAAGACACGCAACTCAGCTCGAGTATCTAAACAAATGTGAAGTAATTCCATACTCTTTAGGTGCTTTTCACCGGTTGTGAATAAAAACGAGCTTGACGCATTTCATTGAGATAAATAAAATACACATTGTATATATACACAGGAAAAAATTTGCGGGATTTCGGGATAAAATGAATCCTAGACGAAGTCGGAAGCAGGTAATCCTGGAATAGTGTGTAGTGCTGGCTTTTTAAAGACAAATTTAAAATTTCTAAATTAAGAGATAGATATTAATTTTTGTAACTTAATTAAATATTGAGAAATTTTCACTACTTTCTCTGTTAAATTTAAGCTTCTTAATTTAAGAATCTTATAAAACATAAATCATTTAAGGTTTACATTTTGGAACTTTATTTTTATCAGTGTATACGTTAAAACCTGTGCAAATGCAAATGAAAGAGACGAAACACGTGTAGCGACAACATGTGGTCACATCTTAATTGATCTCTGCTCTCTGATCTCGGACTCTCGTAATCTAAGTACTCAACACTCCAGAGATATAAATATATGTATTTATATATACATATAAGATACAAAAACAAGATACAAAAGTGCAAGCCAAATAATTTGAATATGAATAAAATTTTCATTTCCATTTGCATTTGCATTTGTGATGTAAACGAACTTTTAATAATAAATTAAGCAAATCGATTTTGGGGAACATGCACAATTAAATCATAATAATTGATAGCAGATAACAGATATCAGTTGCCGGTTATCAGAAATCCCTCAATACCGGGAGGAAGAAGGAACTCGTGGACCCTCGGATAAGGTATTACTGATATGGTAATTGGATATAAAAACATATATAATAATTAGCATGTACACTTACTAATAAAATACTGTGCACACACCAAAAATTATCTACAAAATATACGTACATACATATATTTTTTATGTCTATATTATTCTTAACGCCTTCCAAACAATCAGCTTTTCTATAGAAATTGAAAAATTTTCGTGTTTGCGTATTTAATTTTATTTCATTTAAGTTTGGCAACAAGTTTGTTTGTCTTTTAATTTTTGACAGATGCTTAGCTTATGATATTTACTTAGTTTATAAACAGATTCGTATTTCAATCCTAATTGGAATGTACAATGTGAATTATGTGTTTCTATACAAACAAACCATTGCACATTGGTCCAAATGACGACGAAAAGTCGATTTTTAAAGCAGTTACCTAATAGGAATACTTGAAAACAGCTGTTCGTTAACATATTACTTCGAACCTTTACATTAAATCCACCTTTCTTGTAATATACTGCAAATATTTTAAAAAATCAAAATGGAAAATAATGCTGAAGGTATCAAGACCGTATAAGTTCTATGAAATACTTGTTGTAATGTAGCTTTGTTAATGTGTGTTAACTGGAAATATGGAGGACTCAACAAAAAAATATACGTTTAAACAAATGCAACAGAATGGGTCGAGGTTAAAACAGAAATTATAGTTTCAATGTATGAATAAAGTAAGTAGAAATCATTGCCTTAGCGAATCGATTGTATTTAACCAAAAAATGAGAAAATGTTCATTAAAGAAATTTTAGTTTATATAGGGCGGTGAAGAAGGCGTGGTCCGATCGATCTAAAATGGTCTATGTGTATACTGTGAACATAAACTGTATCAACTTTCTAGGGTGTATCTGCATTTCCCTAATTTCTGTCAAAGTTTTCGTCATTTGGACCAGTGTGCATTGTTGAGGTGATTCCGGTGACGCAGGTGAAATCGATGGATTCCCATCTCAGGGCTTATTTAATTTAATTTTATATTTGCTTTAACGCATTCAAGTTTATTCATTTATGAACCTTGCAAAATTTTAAGAATGAAACGGGTCGACAGAAGCTAACGAAGTTGGAAAAAAAAAACAAATAATTAAATTGTATACAATTTTATTGGCCAAATCATACATTTATTTGGGTGTCGAAATATTTATCGACTACGCATCATTGGCTTCAGAAAAATTGATGAATGCATCACTTGAATGCTCAAAATTTGGAACTGTATCAAAAGTCATTCAACTTGTCGAAAGCAAAATAAAAAATTAAATTGTAAAATTATATAAAACTGTTAATTGCTTTAACTTATGTACATTGGAAGCGTGATCAACAAGGGCTATCAAGTATGAAGTTGACTTAGGCCACGTCTACAACTGCTTTTACCCACAACGCCTGCGCCATGCGCGCATAACAAACATAATTTACTAGTCACATTAGTGACCATAATGTAATCTTCCTATAAAAGAAACGTTGATCATAGAATCATCCCTGGGGAAAGGGTCATAACACGTTAAATCACTTTGAAAATAAATGCGAACTATAAATTAATATCTACATAATCCGTGATGCTTTATTTCAATATATGATTAATTTGAGCTTTATTTTTACTATACCATCTCCATTGTCAAAAGCAACAGGTCTTTAATGGAACTCTGGTCACACTATAAGGCAATACTGAATGCTGGGCTATCAGCTCATTAACTGCACGCAGCCAGTTCAACAAAGAAAATACATATAATAATAATGAGTTATTGCACACAAAGCAAACAGCTAAAGTTTCGTTTCGTTTCGTTTTGTTTGATTTTGTTTCGTTTTATTGTGTTTTATTTAGTTGCTTAAGTGGTGTAGTGGGATTTGCGTATAGTTTCGAACGGAATAAATCAGTTTATTTAGATTGGCTAGAGACAACTCTAATATCGAAACTATATTTCGAGAGCAAATTTAAAAGATCTTCACATACACTGTAGTAGAGTTTGCATTTCCCCACGATAGGGTCAACCCGAGCACGAAATTTAAGCAACAAAAAGATAGTCGCATCTCGACTTTAGCATACCCAATACTCAGAATGTATCACACGTATGATAATAATTTTAGTGCAGTAGTTCCAGTGATCGACACAAGTGCGCCTGTTCAACGCAAAAGCTTTTAATACTAATTTATATTTAAAAAAAAAACAACTAAAAGATATTGCAATCCGTTTTGGAAAAAGCTTGGTCAGTACATGCACTCCCTTGACAAGCAAGAAGTGTTTTACCTTTGCATTAAAATAGAAAGCCTTAAGGGACCTTCTCATGAATCGATTTTCTTTTTTATAAAATTAAAGATAGATATGCATTTAATATATGTGATTGCATAATTATTATCGAAGTTATAGAGACTCGAACGCGCTTGTTTTTTTTTAAGAATAGAAAAATTCTAAAATACTTGTCAAACAAAATACTCAAATCCGCCAGCTCCTATGTCTTTTCATTGTCCCACAAAATATGATCAAACATTGCCTTTTTGCCGACCCAATCCATGAGAAGATTCCCCTAACAAACTTGCGCTGCTTAAACATTTTATCTTTCATTTGTCGCCTCTCGGGCTTTCTCGATTCGGTTGTTCAAGCTAATCAAGAAAGTATATGGGGTCGGCCACGCCTCCTGCCTGTTACTTACACTCCAACGATTATGGCATGCACTTTTACTCGACGAGTAACAGAAATAAAACTAAATTCTTTCGAATTTACTCAATACAATTACTGACAGTTTGGCAAAATTATTACAGAAGAAGTTTTAACGCAAGACACGTGGAAAGACACGGCACAAGTCTATCTCTAACAAGTGCTTAAAATTAGCTTTAGGTGTAGCTTGAAACTCATTATTCACTGGGGGAAAAGACAAACTGTTTCGCACATTATCTAACACCCTAGAAATGATAAAAAGCAATGTCTCCTTGAATTACCATAACATGCAGAACGCACAAGTCATACTCGAAAGCAGTTCCAAAGTCAAGCCCAAGGAACTTGAGTAATTGACCACTGTGACCACGAGTATGACACCGACCACGTTGCGCGTGTTCGGCGACTCCGAAGATCCACCGACTTTAGTTATGGTTATGACTGTAGCTATGCAAAATAAGGCAGCCCCGACGCCAAACTATTGCCTCGAATGCAATTTAACCTTGAAAACAAAATGCCAGAAACATAAACTAATTACTAATATTATTATTATTTATTGTTTAGCCATTATTATACTTATGTTTTCAGATTTTTTATTTAGTATTAATATCTTGGGTAAATAAATCTTCATTGCATTATTAATTATTTTTTTTGTCATGGGTTCGCTTTTGATTTTTGTTTTATTTAGCTTAGGTCTGCATCTAAGTTGGGGTTCATTTATTAGGTTGATTCACTAAGATTTAATTTTGGATACGTTAAAGGGGCAGGGCTTTAATAGGTTTCAAAAGCAACCAAAGAAATCGGGTAACCATTTACATTGTTCATTGACCAAACGCGATGCGAATGTTAAGGTTGCATTTTAAAATTGTATAATGAACAATTTGTTTTGTAGCAACAACGAAACGTTTTTGAGGTACCCAGTGAACTGTATTATGTTAAATATTACCACCGGGCATTTTAATTGCCTTTTTATGTATTTATATATAAATAAATATTTATACATACAAATACATACATTTCTGAATTATTTATTGCATGCTAAATACTTGAGGCCATTCATTTATTTAATTTAACAGTTTTTTTTTAATTTATTTATAGAAGTAAGAAATACTTTTTTATGATTTTAAAAGTTCAAATTGCACTTTTTAAGGTCACATTCTGGTATGAAGCGAGGCTTTAATAAAATCGTCGGGGAAAAACGAAGAAATAAATAAAGAAATCAAGATAGATCGACAGAATAAAAAGTTGTTGACCTATAATTAATTAAGATCTTAGAAGATTGTTGGACTCTTGAAGGAAAAAAATTGCAAGCAACTAAAAAATTCGCATAATTGAATCCGACGACTAGTACTAGTTGTGGCAATATGTGCAAAATTCATTAATTAATTATTTCCCCCTCATACCCGCAGACATTTTTATAAAAATATTTTCAGCCTTTTGTTTAAATATTGACAACACATGTGGCCTGCTGTTAATAAGCTGTTTAAGAGTATTACGTTATAGCCCCATTTATTAAAGCCAATAATGCGTTAAGTGTGTTATTTTCCATTGATTTCCGTCTGTATTTCTCAGTCCAGACGCTTGTTAAGTGACTGGCAGAATCCTTAACTGATTTTAAGTGTTGATTAATCGGCAAAGTTTTCATATGATTTGTTAGAATTAATTTTGATTTTCATATATTAAAAAAATCATCTTACTTTGGCTGAAGTAATTTTATAGTTAGAATTTTTTTGTAGACGATGATTAAGTTTTTGTTTTTTTGAAAACTTTTAACACAATGTCGGCACTTGCAATGATTTTTGAATTTAGTTTAATTATTTTTTATTTTTTTCATTTAATGCATTATTTTTGGGCACAGACAAAAACAACAAAAAACACAATTCTACTGGGTTCCGTAACTTAATTATTTTGTTTTTCTTTTTCTTTTTGATTTTTTTTGTAACATTTGTCGATGGTTTTCTTTCTCTGACGGCGGCGACTACACCGTATGCCGGGATATCGTACACTGAATGTCCAAAGACGGCAAACAGTTGTTATTATAACGCGTCAAAGCGTTTTATTTAGCGTCGCAGCGACTCCGACGTAGACGTCGGCGTTAACAGCGACAACGGCGGCGGCAGCAGCAGCAGCAGCAGCAGCGATCTGGTCTGATCAATAAGCCAAACGACAAAGCTAAACGCCGACTGGCGCCGACCGCGCTGCCTTTAGCGACTGACGCTGCAAGCTTCTCGGCCATAGGCGGTTGATAAGTCACTCTCTACTTAGCCGATAACGGAGTCGTGTTCACAGCATGTTATCAATAGAAATCAAGTTCAGCTGGTGATAGGTGAAGCACCAGCTGCAGTGACACCTGAAGCCAAAGAAATCCACATCAAAACAATAACAACCACTCAAAAAACAAGAACAAGCGATTGAACGAAGATCAATAAATGAAAATGCTGCCAGCATTGCCAACGTCGACGCAGCAGTGCGAAAGCAGCGATGTTAACGCGAACAACAACGTCGGCGTGATGGAACTTCTGGCGCACCGTTAGAACTAACGAACGAACGAGTGAATAAACTACCGAACAGCTCTTTCGATTCGGCAGCGATCAGCTAACTTGCTTTGACAATCATCATTTTCGACAGTTAGTTGGCTCATTAATCATTGTTAATTGTCAGCTTAAGGTCGGCGGCGCTTGGGACGTATGAGTGATGCTTAAAATGTGCGGCTAAAGCCACGGCTAAAGCAAAACTAACAAATACTCGGTAATTATTATAACCGATTTTAGCATTTTACAACCATTTGCTCTATCTATCCATCTCTGTCGTAATCTGTACCGAATTTGCAAAAATTTATACATTTTGGCTTTAAACTGAGCGCGTTTCGTGAGCTTAACGAAGCCAATAAATTTGAACCGGCACGATCCACACATTAGGCTAAGATGCAGCACATGTTTAACTTACTTTTTATATGCTTATATAAATACTATATATATTTATATATATTCTTGTAATAACTGCGCTTATATGTTTAGCTAAACAGTTGGCAATATAATTCCAAAGATGATTTATTGCCGTTCTTTCCTCACGCCTTTTTTTTTGTTCTTTCTCTCTTTCTGTCTTCCTCTTTCCTTATGTGAATTGTACTGAGACCTATTTGGAAAGTTGGAGTGATGAGAAACACGAAAAGTGTTATAGTTATTGTGATTTTAGGTCAAAATGACGCACAACTGCGACACAGACTGTGCCCTCAGCAATTGGACTAAGCATATTATTATAAACAATACATAAAATTGTATGTATGTATGCATATATATGTATATTTGTATGTTCGAGAGTACATTCACAAAATAAACAATAGATACAATAGCAATCGACAAAAATCGACATATTCGTTTGCCAAAAAAAAAAAACTAAAAAAAAAATATATTTTATACAAAAACTGGTTTGCTCGCACCCGGATAATTGGTAGAAAACATGTAGGTTCAAAAGCACTTTTGACCATTTCGCTAGCTATCTCGTTTACACACAGTAAGGCCCGCGGCCTTAATTAATAAGTGAGTAAAGTTTTAAAGATTTTATTAAAATATTTTTATCTGTGGACTCAGCACACCTTCAAAGAATGGATTGGATTGGATGCAGGATGTAGATGTATCGTTAAGTAGTTGAGAGTCTGTTGTTTCATTAATTCGATTCAATTTGATTTTATTTTATTTTATGTGAATGGTAATTGCAAACCAAGAGTGTGTGTACTCGGGGCTGGTGGGATTGAATTTGGTGGGAACTTGGCTTTGGAGGAGCTACTCAGCGAAATTTTTGAGTGCTGACAAGTCGGCAAGACAAGTATAGACAAGAATAGCCATAAATAAATATTTATAAATAAATGGAAAGACAACAAAGTATCAATAAGATCAACACAAACAAGTGACCACAAAGTTTATGTGTAATTACATTAAGCAACAAAATTTGATTTATTATTTTGGTTAACCCACGAAGACTCTTATTTAAAAATGAGTCTTCTATTTACAGCTTACATCCTAGTGCTTATACTTAAAAAAGTTCCGTAAAATTAATTAAAATTTAATTAAGATCATATGTTGAATTTCAGTCATTTCTGCAGAGATTTTCAATGAAACTGTGGACTTAAAAATTAATAAATTAAACAACATTTTAATTTCCAAATAGCTTATGCTTAAACTTTCATCGCTGTACTAGTTAGTAGAATGTTATGATGAAAAAGTTAATATCTTTTGAAAATAATCACTAAACTAAATATGAATTTTAGTAAAACTTTTTATTGAAAGTGCTCTAATTGTTCACATTTTTTATTAACAAGCGTTTGTTTAAACCATTAATCTTGGTTTTGAGAAAAAATCATAATTTTAGAACTTCTTTGGTATCAAGAGAACAGAGAAGATTTATAAATTATTATTGTTCTGCTTTCAATTAGTGTTTAGACAAAATCAAACGTATTTTAAATCGAAATGTAAGTTTTAGTTAATGCTCATATTGTTAGTTCGAATATGAATAAGTCGAGCGAGAAGTCTGTAAAAGACCCCGAACTCATTCCTTCATTCCGTTAAAAAGTTGTCCGATTCGGATCATACTTAATGAGGATGGATATAATAACGATCTACACATAATGTGAGTCAGGTTTCGATCGTTCCATTAATCCTACTGATTTGTCCTATGGGAGCTTTAGAATATAGTTGACCGATTCGGTTAAAATTTGATTAAATTTGTGTAAATTTGATCAAGATAACTTTAGTAGTTTTCAAGTTAGGAAATTATGAAAATGTTATTTTCAAGTTGCGGGGGCGGTAGACGGTTAGGACTGATCTAGAATATATACAGTGTATAAACACGTAGTAGGCTGTTACGCACATTTTGCTGATAAAAAACCTAATACACCCCTGTAATCTTTTTGAGTATAGATTCTTAAAACAATGAGTAGAGAACATTTTAGTGACTGTGAAGTAAACTGGGAAATTTTTGTGACAACAACATAGCGCATTTATCCTCTAGTAGGCATAACTCAAGTACTTGCAAGAATCATTATCTATAGCAAAGACGATTAACAACAGGGAAAACAAAAAAATACCACTTGAGGGGACTTTTTGTTTCTGATATGAGATATGTACAAGTTTAATAAACGTTTACAATTGAGTCCCTTGTTGGTTCCATAGGAGCGGGGACGCACACGTTGGAAATTTTAAAGTAAATTACTCTAACGAATTGAATTTGCATTTACACGTATTTGTTTATTGTTAGACAATTGACAAACTGACGTATGAATGATAAAGCTGCGAGGTAGGGCTATGGGCGAAGGGATGCAAGAAGCGAGAAGGCGTTCAATAAAATTGCTGGATAATGTTCAATCAACAGACGCCGCCATAGCTGATAATACTTTGATCCAGCGTCAATACAATGTGTCTATCAACGATCAATTGTTATGTTTTTATTGTCTGTTTGTAACTCGTCATGCTATTGATAAAGACCCTAAACTTGAACCTGCAGCCGCACAATCCGCTCAATTTAAATCCAGAAGATCCCAACCGATACTGTGCCTTAATATACATACGTAATACGTATATTTGTTTGCCTATTGTCGGGCATTAAATACACGCTACATTTCAAACTAACAGGTGCCATATCCACATGAATTATAACTACGTCGTAATATCATAGACGCCTCCATCTTCTTCTCAAGGCAATTATTCTATGTAATGCACTTAATTCCGTGCTTCCGTAAACCTTTAGAATTGTAATTTGAGTGCTAGTGAAAAGCTTTTAGATCAGGTCCATCAAAACTAACGGATAATTTTCACTCCAATTGCGAAATTATACACCAGTCAGTCTATTTTAAGCTGGAGAAGAATTGAGATATCGACGTTGCAACAAAGATAATTAAAGAATTTAAGTTTTTTCCAGTATTGTCAGAGAACTATTCGATAAAGTCAAAGTATTGTTACCTTAAACACAAAAAAAATATATATATATTTGTTAAAACAACGTTATTAATTACTTTTTATCAGCAAAACAAAAACATTTAGAAATAGACAGTTAGGATTGTTGTTGGATTGTTTATATTGACATTACATTGTATTATAAATTTTCGTTTCGAGATCCCCTCTTTTTTGTTCACAAGTACTATGAATCTATATAAACAGAATAAGTTCAATTAATCTTTTGACCTAACTTATTAATTAACTTATAAAATATGTATTAGTTTATTTAAATCCATTCAACAACGAATGTCTGTTCCCCCAAACTTTTTTAATAAGTTTTAAACTGAAATACACTAATAAATTTAGGGAGATAAAGATAAAATATATTTCTTCGGAAAGTGTATGTGCTATAATTTGCTCAACTCAAATTTTGATCTAATTATTATTCTATTCTTTTAATGGATTTATGAAAGAAAAGAAAAATCGCCAAAAAGAAATTACTCTAGAGTACTGTGGACAGAAGTGGAACACCGGGAGAAGTGGACCACTTAAATTATTAAGTACTAAGTATTTGGAAGTTATTAACCTACTTTTGTGGTGATCAGGGCATTGTGCCACAAATTTTGCCGCGAAGTTCTAAAGCTTTGTCGTAATTCATATTATTTGGCATTGCATTTTCACTGTTATTGGTCTGGTAAATATGCAATATAATAGATTATGATATTATCTTCCGTATGCATTTTTATTGCTGACATTAAGCAAGTGAGGATTAATAAAACATAGGAGAGTGTTAAATTTGCATTTCCTCTTTTTCATCACCTATATTTAATTTTGCAAATTTGACAACGAATTAGTAATCTGCGAAGTCTACAAAATTCTATTAAAAACTCTAATACAATGCAAGGTTGAGTTTTGAGTTATTCTTGCGATTAAAAACATGAAACATTCATATTTTCAAAATTTTACAACGATAAATATAAATATGGTACACTTCTGTCCACAAAAATCTGCATTGATAAATAATTTAAAACCATTTAATTGCGACCACAATCAATACAATACACTCAAAAAAAATCCGACTGAATTAAATTGGAAAGTGTTGCACACTACATTTGCATTACATTTTTATTAGTAATTTGCAAATATAGCCTGCTTTAATATATGAAAGTACTTGAACAAATATCAAACAATATCAAATAAATTATATTTTGATAATACTTTAATAAGGCCTGATAAGGCCACAAATGTTTAATATGCCACAAATAATAATCAAATGGCATGATTGGTGAAAAGAATTGACTTGTAACAAAAATACTTCCACTTATGGTCCTTCACGGGACAGCGGCCCGGAACAGCGACAATATTTTGCACATTAAGTTTGCAGGTCTTAATGGATGTGAATTTGAAAAATTCATTTCATCTGTCAAATTAGGTAGTGGTGGATTGCGATGGTCATGCCCAGTTTGTATGTAGTTGCAATGTGACTTTTCATGTATGTAAGTATAATACGGAAATTGCGCTTATTCTCTAAGAAGCTTTTAAGTGATTTTAATATCAGTGCAGATTTACTGAGTGAAAGAAGTTCGAGACTCGTCCTCTGGTTTACTTCTGACGTTACATAATGTGCCTCTTCTTTTATATATTGCTCCCAGTAATTCCTCACCACCCAATTCATACATTTCTCCAGCAACATTATAAGTTTGTTCTTCAATGCTGTTCTTTAATAATAAAACCTCTCATAATTGTGTTTAACCTTTCGCTAGACTCCTCTGTCTTTTCTATTGAATGAATCCTACATTACACTCTGCATAAAAAAGTGTGCATGTCCAATATATCCAAGTAATAAGGCAATTGGGAAGTTATCCGCAATCCTTAAGCTCTTTGCAACACCTCTGCAAGTCAATTATCTCTCCTGCCCTACACGGGTTTATTAAGAGTAGGTCGTAGTAGGATTTCGACCAATCTATTGGAATTTATCTCTTTTGGGGCATTCCTTAATAGAATCCTAACTTTAGTAACGCGTTTGACTCTTTTAATCATAACCTCCTTCTACAAAAGCTTGACATTATAGGTTTCCTTTCGTTTGATATCATTAGATCTTACAGGTATGACCCAAAGAGTTGTGCTTAGATCAGCCATATCTAAATCTGTTTTTGTTACTTCTGGAGTTCCCCAGGGTAGTCACCTAGGCCCCATATTTTTAACCTTCTTATAAATGATCTTCACTCTTTGTTAACACATTGTCGCATACTTATGTATGAAGATGATGTGAAATTGTTATTTTGTTATAAGGATCCCCCAGATCATATGATGATCTATTCACTAACTACATAACTACTCACTTCTAACCACCTGTTATGACTTCACTCCTTATTTAGCCAACTGCTATATTGACAAGTTGATGACCATGGTGTTCTCTTTGATAATAAATTAAGTTTTACATATCATATCTCTACTATTGGTAATGAAGCCGCTGGTCTAAGGAACTTTATGATCTCTTCGTTACCCAACTACTTTACACATTCCTAGACCGACCCATTCTTGAATATTGTTAAAATAACTGGTCTTCTCGATATGCTCATAGTCAAGTTTTAATTGACTCAGTGCAGAAGCAGTTTTTACTTTTCGCTCTCCTCGGACTCTTCCATCCCTTACTAATCGCAGAAGAGTTCTTGGAATTATTTTCTTCTTAAATTAGTATCCCTTTCAGAACGCCTTAAATTCATATTTATTTATTTCTACATACACTACTGACTACGCTTTGCACAATAATTATAATCAACACGACAGATCAATTGAAACATCTCTCTCTTTCACATCTCGAAGCTTCTCTATACAGCCAACTCCGTAATGGAGTCTCCGTCATTCATTTTTTCCCTTAAATCAGAGATCTTTCGAGAAAGTTTTTGATTTAATTTTTTATTGATTTGGTTGGTTTTTCCTGCGTATTTCAATGTTGTATCAGCGAATTTACTTTTTACTCCCAGATTAATTAATTAATTAACTAATTTCCTTTTTTACTTTCAGTTAATATAGATGTTTAAAATTTAATTTTTATGTCAGTAATTATTCTTAATAATATATTTACATATAACTTTATTACTAGCGACTACTTTAAGTTTGCGTAAATAAATAAATAAAATAAAAATAAATAATCAACCTGCCGAATGCCTATTCTATTATTCATATCATTAAATTCATATCATTGAATTTATCAATTTTTTAAAGTCAATTGACAAATAATCAAACAAAAACAACACGAAAGATTGCAATAGTTGACTCTCAAACTCTCAAACTTTTTTAAGTTACCAAAAAAAACTTTGTTAATAATCAAATATTGGGATCTTGTCAGTCGTTTAAAATTATCTATACAGATTGGGCCGTTGACGCTTATCAAAAATATATATACTACAACGGCTGCCACGTCATTATTATTGAACAATTTCGTATACTCCTGTCATTTTTATTTGGAGGGTAAAAAACTGCACGTGTGCAGCAGTGTGAACATGATAATGCTACACGTCAATTCCAATCAAATCTTAAGAAAATCTTTACTGGAAAAAGTAAAAAAATATTGGAAAAACCATCAAATTTATTCATGACATGCGAATTATATTTATCAGCAATAGAACACTTCATCTATGGAAAATTTAATCATAATAACTTTCGTATATTCATTTGTTCAAAAACTAAAATTACCTAAGCATGACAAGTGCTCCTTGACAAATGCGTAGAGTTATTACTAGAAAAATGCTATCAATCAGGGAACTTAAAACCACTTTTAAAATGATCCTGGCGTTGAAAATCAATAGACATTATTTAGCGATATGGAAGTTGTTCCAAAAAGTAACTAGTTCCAAATATTTAACAACAAAAGATCTGCCCAAAAGCCATGTTTATGAAAGTGTAAATAGGAGCAGATGCAAACCGTTTTAGTTTAAATAAAAGTCCTTCATGCCAGACTCTATCAAACGCCTATTCAATATCGAAAAAGACAGCTGCGCCATATAACTTGTCATCAAAACCTTTTTCAAATTCCTCCAACTCAGTGTGAACTTTTTTCAGAATCAGTTTTTCTAAAACCTTACCAAAAGTAGGAAGAAGACCAATAGGTCTGTAGGAATTTGTTGAGTTTGCCGGTTTAGCTAAACTTTTTAGAACCTTCCCACCAATTCCATCACAACCAGGGGCTTTTCGAGGTTTCAGAGTTTTAATTTCCATCAAAAGGTCACTTCTTGAAAAAGGCAAATTTTCAATGTTATAAGTAGCTTCACGTAGAAGTTCCTCTCTAACGAAATTAGTAAAATCCGCAGTATAATAAAAATTAAATGGTTTGAAACGATTCATCAAATCAGAAGCAAAGAGTTCCGCCTTCTCGTAATCTGATCTGCACCAGACGTTATCTCCCTGAATACTGTGACTTATCTTAGGCTGTCTTTAAATATTACGCGTCAGCCTCCATAAATTGTACCCAAAATGTCCATTAGGATCGGCGTTTTTTAGCAACTCCTCAAAAAACTTAGATTTGGCTAAAGATAAATGATATCTAATTAAGCCAGCCAAACGTTTCCATTCTCTATTATCAGGTGGTATTCCATAACGTATCCATCTTCTCCTAATTCTTCTCTTTTCTTGAATTAAAAGTCGTACTTCGTTGTTGACAAAAATTACAGACACCGAAGTCCCCAGAGAGCCTGCTCGACACGTAGCTTCAAGAGTTGCCTCTTGAATGATGTCCATAAAGTTTTGATATTTTTACAACTGGCTCGTATTTTAAATTTTCAACACTAGTGAAAATGAAATCTCATGACTTTTATTTAAGGAAACTTTTTTACTGGGATTGTGTGCAATGTGTTATTTTCTATGTAAATATACTTTGAATAGTGTTTTTAGTATAACAGGATACTAACTAAATTTGTTCTTTTAAATTATGCAATTTAATCAAATGATTTTAATGAACGTAAAGGATTTTCTTAGAAATGTTCAGTAATTAAACCAAAAGTAAAAAAAAATAAATGATTATTTAAGGGGATCTTCATAGTTATATCTGTTTGTTTAACTGCTATAAATGTTATTATTATCACATTCACATTTTTTTATTTATATTTATTTATGGAGGTCCAAATAAGACCATGCCAACACGCTTAGATTGATTTAAACAAAATAAACAGATTTGTAAAGCCCGAAAATATATGTATATATATATGTATATATATATATATATAGAAGATAATGGTTATCAGATTGCTACTGGACTTAAGTATTATGATATTGAAAAAACCACGCTATGTGTAGCCAATATAAACAAACTGTATTGAACTTAGTACTTGAGTGCGATGCTGACGCAAAAAGAAACTAAACTCAAAAGCGAGTTAACTTCGATCAATTCCATGAGGATCGACTTCGATCCAATCAAACCATGTCACTTGAGATACAACAGATAAATATATTAAAATTGTTGCGTACGTACACTCGAGACTATACTCGAGTGTTAACATCATGCCAAACACATATTCGATTCGATTAATGTACTTATCGAACCTCACGTAGCATTCTTAACGAGCACCTATGATCACATCATTTATAGGGAATAATAAAAGCCCTTGAAAATGTGTTTCAGTCCATTAGTCCACAATCAAAACAGTTTTTCATTAACTTTTGCAAATTAACTCAAAATAACAATTACATTTTGTTGATTACAGAGTAACTGCAATTCGAATTCGAATTAGCTTTCAATTTCTGTGCCAACTTAATCGTACCATATGCTCAATCTTCAAATAAAGTTGATGACAGATAGGCCTTGTTCACTACTCATGGCTAACACCTTGATGTTGTTATTTACAGAGAAGCCTTATCGACTGTACAGCCAAATCAAAATTAATCAAAATCAGAACAATTCTAATATAGGACCCCATAAAAAACCCCGTAGTTATAGCGTCATCATCCCAGTCAAAGCTTCTGAATCGCTATGGAGCTGGTCTTATCACGTCGATAACCATTTGTTCACTTTTAGAACTCTAATTTGGACTTCCAATCTCGCTTTTGTGATTGTAAATTGTACTGATTCGTTAAGAAGCCAGTTAATAATTATTTTATATTCACACTTTCATGCACGTTTATGTTATTCTGGTACATACAAAAATAAACTGAGAAACCTTTTATTAAATTTTTAATCACCTCTGAAGAAAATCGGATTAGATTAAAGCAATCCTCTTATAAAAGTTATTCCATCATTAAAAGAGTATAAATATATCCCAAATGTGGTGTTTCTAGCTCACACTGAATTTTCATAAAAATAACCTATTTGCGACCGATTTGGCCTACGGAATCTACGGCAGGAAGCACTGACTTGATAGGACTCGAACCCGCAATACTCCCGAATACACAAACAGCTACTTAATAAATGAAACCCATGCCAGTCTAAATACAAGTAGGAAAATTATAACTCATTTCTGCTACTTAGGTCACACTTATTCCACACTTCACGTAGTAACCTAACGAACAACTTATATCCTATAGTTCCCAAATGTCAAATCGGTCGAAATTAAATTCTTGGGATAGACATATATATCTCTTAAAAAACGAAATCGGTAAACATCATAAACCAATCGATGAGAAATGATTTAAAATATATATAAAGTAATGAAATTAACGCATGAGTTTTAATATAATCTAAATTTAAAAGTTAGTTTAATTAAGACGTTTCAAAAGTAGACTGATAGAAACACTAAGCGACGCCATACTTTTTTCCACTCGCATGACATTTTAGATTTGCCATTGTATCGCGGAAAGATAAACCGTCCAAGTTTAAGAGCACTACGTGCATATGGGTTCGTCATAATTATTTTACCAAACGACAAAGAATGGTCCATTATTTCGAAAATATTGCTGCCGCTACGCATCAATGGGAATGATCAAATCAAATTGGCCATCTTTGTGACGTTGTTATGGCAAATTTCACAAAAATATCTTGTCCTACATCCGTACATGTTTAAATTCATGCAAGAACTGATGCCTTGAGAACAGATCGCCACGCTAATGATAGACTAATTTTTTTGGCCCGAATTGAATGATATAGACGTGGACAATATATAGTTTCAACAAGACGACGCCACAAGCCACACATCGATTGTCACTATCGATACATTAAAATCCAACTTTGGTGAGCGTGTTATCTCACGAACTGGCCCAGTTAATAAGCCGCCTCGGTTGTGCTATTTGATACTGTTATTTCCTGTGGGTCTATGGTCTATGCCAACAAGCTAGTGGCTATTGACGAAATTTGTACGAATAAAGACCGTAAAATTGCAACAGTTTCCGCCGATTTATGCTCAAAACTGTCGAAAATTGTTTTTATGGTCCATGGTGTCCACGCAAAAGAAATCTAAAGAAATTGGCATCGAATGAATATAAAATTTCGTAGCTCTGATTGGAATAACCCCTTTAGTTATTTTGGTTATAAAACAACAAGTCTTTATTCAAAATTATTAGAATACTTGTGATGATTTTCAGCTTATTCAGCATCAAATTCTTTCTATATATAGTCCAAAACGGGCTACAAATATATATTTGAGTCAAACTATTTCGTTCATGTGTTAGAAAGTCTTGAGTTTCAAAACGAACTTTGATCAAAACATAATCATGATAGGTGATTTATTTATTAGCAATATTTAACACCGAATTAAAACACTTCCACTTGGAGTTTTCCAGACAAAACAATAGGATCTAAGGTATGCAAAAATAATTTCATCTTCCAGGCAAGTTTCGAAATTCTGACATATTGACAATAATTCTATAAATTCACCTGGCCGCCTATACCTTAAGATATATCTTTTTATGATATTTCTTGATAAGAAATTATCAAAAATGTTCGTTATTCTTAAAAGTCACACTTTTTACGACAAATTCATTGCGTCTTAATTATGTCTTACTCAGAAGTGTTTTCCGTCATTGTCTAAAAATTACACACGGGCATTAAAAGTCTTATCAATTGAGAGGCGACAAACTGGACGTATGACAATTAAAACAAAAGAAATCTAAAGAAAACACTTTTTCAACAACATCAACAATCCAAAAGTTTTCAGAATACCCGCCAATATAAAATTGGTGGGCGACTCATGACTCGTGGTCTGCTTTATACGCAGTTAAACAATCCAAATTAAGCAATGAATGTGCAGACAAACAAGAACAAAATGGGTCATAAATTATATTTTTTTAAATTATTGACTAATTATGATATTAACGGCGATAAAAGAACAATAGATTAAATAGATAAGCAAATTCAATCCGCACCAAGAGCTACAGAATTGTCGACTACGGGATACCCTGTCTAATCAGCCAAAAATTTAATGTTAGTATTTTAAGGAACAAGACAAAATTGGGAACAGTGTTTCCATTTCCTTTTAAGACAGGTTAATGCTGAGCTCAAACATTATTTAAATAAAATTATTTAAAATACCAATAGTTCAAAGATGGGACACAAAAATTAAAAGGACTCATCCAGATCGAAAAAAGTATTCTAAGTCCTTCAGAGTCGATACATTTTTAAAGACATATAGAAATTAAAGAATAGACACAAAATCACATTTTCACTTCAGAGAAACTTTTTAATGGTAAATAAATGCATAAGCCCAAAAGTATGCTCCGGTAATTATGCAAAATCAATATTGAATTAGTTCCCAGAAGGCATTTTATAAACTAAGCAATTTAACAACAAAACATTTAAAATATCTAACAGCCTTTATGTGTTGTGTATAAATCTTATACACAATATTTAACTACGCTTAATGACATTATTAAAATGTATACTTAAAGGGACTTTCTTATGGATTAAGTGAGCAAAATGAAAATTTTTGAAAATTTTGTAACAGACAATGAAAAGACAAATAGGTATTTTAAAGTTTACAGAGTTGAAAGTTTATTATATTTTTGACGCCCTTTACCTAAATTCAAGTAATCAGGCCAAAAAAAAGGACGAAATTAATTAATTAATTAATTTTCGACTATTTCACTTTGCAATTGTTTTAAAATAAGCAATAAACCATTTTTGATGCTATTTATGTATAATGCATAGAAAAAAGTATTTTCTTTCCTGTAGTTTTTGAATAAAGTAAATCGTGGGGAGACCCACCCATTAAGTCGGATTGGAAAACAGTGTTCTGAGAAAAACGCGTTCAAAGTTAGTTAGAGTCCCTGTAGCTTCGGATATATTTGTCCGATCGGATAAACCTTAAGCACACCGCTTTTATACATAACTTACTTTCATTTTTTGAAAGACAAAAAATCGATTTGGCCGACCCAATCCATAAGCTCGAAAAATCGTAAATATTCTTAATGAACATACATACTTTCGATAATATCTGTGCAATATTTTATTCGCAGGTTTTATCCATAGACCGTATTGTCACAAAACTTTAAACGCGATTATCTCGGAATGGGCTTTTTTTCAAAAGTACTGTAGCGATGATCAAAATAACTTAAAAACTTGTCAACCGAATTTAAAAAATTCATTTTTGTAATATTCTTTTTTACAATCTCGTTCACTTGAACAATGCATTTTTTATGCAGAAGGTTTGAGTTATTGAAAAATTTGACGCCAAAAAGAAGGAATTTCATGTCCACAATTTTTTTAATAAATAAAAAAATTCTTTTAAAAAACGGCTTTGTTCAAGTAAAACAGAGTACATTATTTGTTGAATAATTTTTTTACTATTTTAATATAAGTTCAGTGGTTCGAAATGGAGAATGATCGTCGCAAAAAAGTGTTTTGGGGCGGGGTCTATAGCTCCGAAAGTTTTCAAAATTATTTGACATTAAAACTATTTTAATTTTTTTGAATGTGTTACTAAAGTGTTTTGATTTGTTTTGAGATGTTTTTATTAATTAAATTTGCATAAAACCTTTTAAAAAAAATTAACGAACTTATGTAGCTCACTTTTCTACCACAACTTTGAATGTAACCCCTTATGCAACAAACCATAATGACTAAAAAGTAAATTTCACCTGGATTGTCGTAAATTTCTTTTGTAAATAATTCAAAATAACAAGAAATCCTCATGTTAGGTTTGTGCAAAATATGTAATAGGCAGGAATAGTAGCTAACTTTCTTCAAAAATAGCTGAAATAAGTAGCTAAAATGAAACCATTTTTTTTAATGAATATTAAACTTTTTTAATCCAAGGTGTTGTTATTATTTCATCGCTGACCACCAACTCATCATTTTCAACGATATTGATTTTATAACTAATCTTTCTAAGGTACTTTTCTAAGGTACATGCGTCTCAGCCTTTTTGATTATATACTTTTTCCGGGATTTTTAACTTTAAGAGTGACGCTTGCAAAAAGATATTAACTTTTTGAGTGATTTTTATTGAAAAAGATATCGATGATATACACTGTGCCAAATGGTGTTGGAAAATTTCTCTCAAAAAAGTATCGAATTTCGAATTTGTTCACTTTTATTTCAGCTAATTCTATCTTTTGAAAATAGCTAGATTTGTAGCTAATAGCTGTTTTAAAATTTTTGTAGCAAGTGACGAGATCTAGCTACAAAGTCGCTGATTCGGCAACACTGATAGCAAGCATGTTCGTTGGTTTGCTAGCGTTAGGTCAGCAAACGATCGGACAGTCCGCCGAACTGATCGTTATCCGATCGTTTGATGAAAAGTTCGAACATACTCGTTGTAGGTCTTTGATGCACAACCTTCGAAATTTGAGAAGTACAGCTGTTGGATGTTACTATCATTGTGATTTTGCCAGCGCAACCTACCTGTCTCTCGCTCCACTTCGCTGGCATAATCATCTTGATTGCTGAGGAGTGGGACATAACTGCAGTTCTTATCGTCTCGGGTACGGCCGATACTTTGAACTATTAGCTGCCTGCATTGCAGCAGCTTTTCCATGGCATCTACGCAGTAGAATTTCGTTCTGGGACTCGGATTTGATCAACAATTTGCTTGTTTTGATATCTAGACATAAGTACTACGACTTTACGGCATTTTTCATAGGCGCGAGGTTAGCAATTATCCGAAAGTAACTTTAGCCGATAACGTTGCCTATGTGGCGCTATCTAATGTGGACTAATTCCGTATAATGGCAAAAAAATAATAAGAAATATGTTTTTTTTTATGTTGTTAGACATCTACTCTTTGATCTCACGTTGTCAAAGACGCTGGCACAGCCCACACTCTGGTGTACTATGGGACTCAATAACTTTTTTTACAATAAAAACTAAGACAATAATTTTACAAATAAATGCAAGAAGCCCAAAACGCATCCCAAACCTGTTATAATATATCGACGATACGCAGTTCTAGTAACATCAGGTCAACTCAGTTGAATGCTAAAATCAAGTCAAAAAAATTTGGTGATGATTTGTATTATTGATTTGTACATAATACAAGTAAGAAAGACTACAGTTGAACGAGCCGACTGTAAAAGACCCCGCACTGAATCTAGTGCACATATTACCATACCAATAAGTAATTTTTTACCGATTTGTCCAATGGGAGCCATAGGATATGGCCCGATAGTGGCCCGATTTAAATAAAACATGGAAAGGATAGTTACAATCATTATATACACATTATGTTTGAGTTTTGTTACGATAGCTTAACTAACACTACATGTCTTCATACAAATTTTCCATTTATCACCGAATGGTCCACTGGAAGCCTAGTAAAGCTTTGTATATTTCAATTTGTGTTGTGCAAATAGTTTATGGTGAGGTACAAAAGGTTTTACACAATTTGTGGGGGCAGTAGGAGGCGTGGCAATAATTTTCATTAAACTTGATCTATCTGACCTAAAAGGGCTTTTAATCTAAATTTGTTGTCTCCACTTCTTAAAGTCTAGAAGATCCAGCTGTTAATACGGACACACAGAAACACGGACTGACACTACTACACCGGACTGACACTACTACTCGGCTGTTGATGCTGATCAAGAATATATATACTTTGAGGGGCCGGAAATGTACTTTTCGCTTCAGACAAATCTAATAGACCCGTCTACTCTTTTTAAGAGTGGGGTGTCAAAAAATGGAAGTTCGTCCCATCGTAGCTAATACAAACAATGTTCCACCTATTATCACTGCTGTCTTACTTGATTCAAATACAATCATACTTATAAATGTATGTGCACGATAAGCAGGCCAACTGTCTAAAAACATTCAACAGCTGAGAGTCAAACTGGCACAGCTCGCGACTGGTACTCAAAGAGAGCGCAAAAAAACTCAAAAAGTACAACAAAATTTAACATCAACATTGTTTACTAGTTTTATCTCTAAAATTATGCTCCAATTGTATTTTGGATGCATGTGATATTAAACAAATTAGTTGGACGCTAAAAGTACTATAAAACTAGAACTCTAGAGTATAATTTAGAGTTTAAGATTCCCCGATTTTGTTGTTTGTTAGAATTTAATAAGCTGAACGAATTGATTTTGTTGACTGTTTTAAAAACTGGAACAAAAATGAAAAGTCAACTGTTTTTGACAATTCATTTGATAAATTGGTTTTTTTTCTAAGGTAGTTTGGAATGAGATTTATTCGTTCGAAAACATATCTGATCTATGTCGAGGGTGATAATTGCCATTTTGGAGTGCCCCAATAAGACAACGACCTCAAAAACACAGTAAACTGGGGAAAACTTTCTGTTAAAAAGCAGGATTAGAACTAATATAGTAACCCTCACAGGCTACCGACCTTAGCCAAATTAACACTATGAAGTCCAACATTAATAATACCATTCCACACATGGGTGTCTATTACTCCTGAAAAGTGTTTGTTTTTTGTGTACCTTACGTCAAGGGGTTGTGCAGTCGTAATTACCTCCAAAGGGTTACATACAAATTTGAGGATCGCAAAATCCAACATTTCTTTGCATATTTTGAAGGTGCATACTTTCGATATCTGTGCAACATTTCTGTGGGGTATAACACAGACCGTTTTCAAATTTTTGAAATTAAAAGTGATTTTATTGTAATTATTATTCATTAAAAGTGAGGAAACTTAGCTCACTATTCTGTTCCAATTAAAACAATTGAATCTTAAATTTTTAAAGGCGTCAATTGAAGCTAAACATTCAAATAATTCAATTATTGCGTTTCAAAAAATGCACTAAGCTGGATAAGAAAAAATTATTATTTTTTTGTGAATAAGGTAACGCTTTGAAATCAGGACATTGGATCCGCAGTCATTTTTATTCTGAAATAAACAATCCTTGCCCCAGAAATACACGTGCACAAAAAAACAAATCAAACAAAAAACACATTTTTTTTTTTTTTTGTTATTTAAATCAAAATCTCTTTGAAATGTCAATCGATTACATTTATGTATTTAATAATATTACAATTATATCGATACTCGATTGGCGAAATATTCGACATTTATCGAGTCACTGAGTACAACTAAAAATTATCTACAATTTCAGTTGTTATTTTTAAAAGTTGAAAGGGCTGAGAAAAACAAAAAAACAACACATTGTGTTACCAATGCTAAATAAGCAAGCAATTCAAACACATTTGCCACTTGCAAGAAAGCCGCCTTATTTACAGTTTCAGTTATATGCAACTAAATGCATACATACATATATGTATACGAGTATGTAAGTATGTATGGGAGAGCAAGAGGGCAAATGAATTGATGCGCTTTCAGTGCACTTGAATCATCCCAAATGACTATACAGTAACGATGCAAATGTTAAAGAAAACATCAAACAATTTATCTCTCTCTCTCTCTCTCTCTCTCTCTCTAGCATACACAAGAACGCAAGCGCCGGCAGTTTAAACAGCTGTGCTGAGCTCCGTTATGCGCCAACGACGACAGCAACGGCAATGACGACGGCGCCAGCAAAGCTAATAGCGACAATGGCAATGACTGTGTGGGGCCGTCAACTTCAGTTATGAGTACTTAGCGCGTTAATGTTTGTAAGCAAGAATTTTAAACAACAAATATTATTAGGAGACAAGCCGCCAACGATAGATCAACTTTTCAATTATATGCATGTAATTAATTATTATAAATTAAATGAAATATGATGTGATTGTAAGTAAATGAGCCTGTCTATGTTAAATAAATAAAACTTATTTTACTTAGCATGCAAATAATGTCAAATAAATTAAAACAAGAAAGAAAAGTACAGTCGAGCGCGCCCGACCGTATAATACTCTCTGCATTTGTCCCGATTAAATTATTAAATTCGGTATCGAGATATTACAATGTGAATTACTTGCATTAAAACACGTTGAAACAAAAACAATCTAAGCATAATCAAACACACATCTATTTGTTTGCATGCGAATACACATACATATGTACGTTTGGCAATATATGCTGCATATATGTATGTATGTGTGTATTCGGCGCAGCCAGCTTCAGCGGGCGGCGCTGCCGCCACACAAGCAGCGAAAACGTTCGAACATGTGCTTGTGTGTTTCTATCTCGCTTGCACCTATGGGTTGATATTGCGTTCAATTATCAATATTGTAACGCTTCCAGTTTTCTTGTTTATGGTCCGATTTTAATGCGCCTTTCAGGATAGTTTAATATAGTTAGTCTCCACACCAGTTATAAACTACAATACTGTACGATACGGAAAAAACGGTATTGAAGCTTAAAAACTATTTTATAAATTGTGGGAAAAGTGGGCGTGGCAGTCAAAAATTTTAAATGGCAATGTAACTATGCTCTCGCAAAGAACACCCGTACCAGAATTGGTGATCCTAGATGCCATAGTTACTGAGATATTTGCCGAAAACACCAATTTTTCACGAGGTGTGTCCAGTTTTTTGCTTATTGTGGGCGAATGGGGCGTGGCATCGAAAAAAAAAAAAGATTCTTGTATTGACTGACTAAATATCTGATCGTTTGACACCAAGCTCGAACTTGTAGCTCTTACCATCTCTGAAATCTGTTTGTTCATACGGACAGACAGACGGACAGACAGACAGACGGACAGACAGACAGACGGACAGACGGACAGACGGACATGGCTATATCGACTCGGCTTGTGATGCTGATCAAGAATATATATACTTTATGGGGTCTGCCACGCCTCCTTCTGCCTGTTACATACATTTGCACAAACCCAATATACTCTTGCAGAGAGTATAAAAACAAACAATGTGTGTGAACGAGTACAAAAATGTATTTAATGCATTGAATCAAATTATTTATATGTATCTATATGTTGCAATGCAATTAAACCTAAATAAAAGTACATGTTAAAACTACATGTGCAAAAATAAAATGGAAAGCGAATAAAGTGAGAGTGATATAAATAGCTTACGTATGGGCCTGCGACGCATTCTGGTCATACTATTTTCGCCGCCACTGTTCATGGTGCTAGTATTCTTCATGATGCCCTCGGAATCGAAGTGAAAGACGATAACGGCGACTGACAACAAGTGGGCGTAAATTTTGCAAAGAAAATATGTAAAAAAGAAAAGAACCAAAAGAAAGATATGTATCCATGTACGAAGGTAATATGTTTTAATTTAAAAAAGTAAGAAAAAAAAATCAATGATAACCTATTTCGAATTGTCATTTAGTGTCGTCTAAAAATGTTGAGTACACGAGCACGTTACTTTCAATAGCACATAAAATGAGAATTTAGACATAACAAAATAAGCTGGCAAACTTTGATATAAAAACATAGTTTATCAATACACACATACATGCACAATATACAATTACTTTGCCAAAATATATACATTTAAACCGGTTGAAGCAGAAGAGACGGCGACTGCGCTGGTCACTTTGCGCGTTCCGCAGATCGCATATTTCGAATGAAACATTTGCGCACAAAGAATAAGCAAGAATTACCTTTCACCTTTGCCTGTTGAAGCGACAAGTTCCAATGCTCAAAAGCAACTAAAACGCAAACGGCGGGTCTCCTGCTGCCAATCGAATCGACAAAGAGAAGCAGCAGAGCAAATACACAAGAACAACAAGAAGAACAAAAACAAAACCGAAAAGCAATGAACTTTCGTATCTTGAGAAAGAAAGAGCACAAAACTAAGTATTGAAAGCACACAAGCAAACAAACAAAAAAAAAAAAAAACAAGAAACCCGAAGCAGAGAGCACAAAAGTCGCGCCTAAATGTCAAACGTCGAATGTACGGGTAAAAGGGAGGAGAGACGACAAGTAACGGGGTTTCCACAACTTACATTAACTTATAATAGTAGAAACAGATGATAAGATACCTATGAATACAGGACGTGAGTCGCATAAAAACAGCAACAGCAGCAATAATAATGACAAATGTTGATTATACCAACGAAAGACTGAGAGAAGGAAAGACAAAGAGAGCGGAAGAGAGTAATAGCGTACTTATCACACACACATGCATGCATATCCCTATATCTGTACATTTTTTGCATGCATACAAGTACTAATTGGCAACTGGTAATTTTGATGGCATTAATTATTAACTCTAAAAAGATAAGTTTGATTGGAATAATTTATTGCATTATACATAGATAAATAACAAAAGAGCTTGACATTTTAAGCCAACTGTAATAGAACTTCGGAATGTAAATAATTGTTTTAGAAACATATCGTGTGCAAAATTGGCATCAAAAACAAAAAAGAAATGAAGCTCACCAAACCGCTGTATACCCTGTTTATATCCATATGTGTGTGTGAACAGATTAAGCAGCCATAAACATACCCGATACTCGTAGAGTACAAGGGTATACTGTAATCGTTGGAATGTACATATGTATGTAAAGTGTATATATTCTTGATCTGCATCAATAGCCGAGTCGATATACATAGGTATGCCCGTCTTTCCGTCTGTATGAACAAAAGGATATCAGAGACTATAAGCGCTAAAAAGGCGCCAGAGGTCGATAATGAAAGATAAAATGCCAAAGCAGAATCGACAAAAAAAAAGACTCCTAAATATAAACTATTATGAAAAATTTCTGTATTTACCAAGCTATCTTAATGATACTAACACATCATACATTTATCAATAATATAAACATACTGAACGAGTTTAATTCGGCTCCGACGACTATGTCGTATAGCTGCCATAGAAACAATAGGTCGAAAATATGCTCTAAGCATTTGTATGAAAATTTGCTTTTTTCCCAGACATCTTAATCAAATTCCCTAGTAACCGTCACTTAAACGAGTGCACAATATTACTAGTAGCGGGTATAAAGTCGCGACGCGACTGTAGAATTCATTCATGTTTTATTTATCTGAATTCAGTTCATATGACATAACATCAACGTTCTCAATTGCTTTTATACAGAAATATGAATTCTTAATTTTGTCAATAATTTGTTAAGGGATAGTTTCAAATGATTGTTGCTGTGCTAATACTTTTTAGACAGCAAACAACGCTGTTCGTGTTTGTGATTGTGGTGCCTCCTTTTATCACAAGCAAGGATAAGTATTTTGGCTATTTATATTGCGAGGTTTTTGTTATTTATTGCATTTGCATTCATGTAAAAGGTTTTGAAGCATGACATTGAATCAGTCCTTGACCTCACGTCACCCAACGTGTTTCACAGGCGCTGGCAAGGATTTCGACGATAACACATAATTATTCTTTTATATACTATACATATGTACATAAATACATATAATTATATATTTAAACATTTCTACCTATAGCAAATCAAAGTTTGCGTGTGCAGGTTTGGCAATATGTGAATTTAACCAAATTATTTAATAAATTTTATTACATTATAATGTAAAACTTCGATTTCATTCATTGTAAACACAAAGCACAACAATGCCTATTCACACATTCATACACTTGCGTACATGTGCTTGCCTACAAACATACATATACATAAACATACATATGTATGTACATGCTAGGAAGCACATGTCTGTCAACACAGACACATACATACATTTCAGCTATGTAGGTCTGGCGCGTCCATATGCATGTGTTTATGTGCGATGTAAATGCACATACATACATACATATGTAAACAAAACGAATTACAGTAGTGGGATTAAAATGTACCGGTTGTCTGCATCATTTGTCACGCGTTCAACAAACTTAATTAACTGTTTATTGATTTGTCGTTTGTCTACATACTACATAGGCACAAGCACACATACGTACAAAAGAAAAATGAAGTAAAACACGTGTAAGTCAGAAAAGTTTAATTTGTCTATTATTTATTGATTTTTACCAGAAAAAAAATAGCTGCATTCTGCAGCTGACTATTTGGCATACGACAATTTATGAATTTCACAATATTAATGTAAGACTGGATGCACCCACCCATGAGTTTTGTACTTATTTTCTGTTTGCGTGAAAATTGTAGTTTTATTGTAGTACAGTTAATTTAATGAATGATGGTAAATGCATCTTTGTAAAAAAGTGCAACATTTAATGTACTGTAATGTTTGCTGTTGGTTATGTTACACGTTTCTTTCTAGGCAAAAAAAAAAAACTGAATTGCCTTTCGAATATGTGCATGGAGTAATGAAACGTTGAAAGATAGACACTCGAACACTAAACAAAAATATACACTTATAAGATAAAGAAATCTACAAAGAATGTATACTTTTAACTATTTGAAAAGCGCACTCACATCTCTTCCAGACAACTTTAGTCGCGGTAACAGCGCGAACTTGAAGTTAACTTGCTTCATTGACTTACAATTTCAAACTAAAGCAGGAACAACAACGATTGCAAAACCGTAGACGGCAACGACGGCTGGGCTTTCCACCCCATTCTGGCACAACAAAAACATCATGCAAAATCAAAAAGGCGCTTTCGCCGCTGTTCCAAAGAGTGAAGGCACGATGTTCTATCGATAAAATTAGTATCGATATTATACTTTAAATGGTTTATAAGCCTGCAAATATATATCTTTTTGTTTTGCGTTCTTAAACATAAACCCATTTGATGTAATATATTTATACACAGTTTTTAGAAGTATATACCGGTGAATTTATCTAAGTGCCTTAATTGTTTTTCTCCTTTTGACGATGACGATATGGATAATTCTCGAATATATAAGCGGACCACTTATGGCGGTACTATGTGCAAGTACCCCTCCACCACTGCGTCACGAATCTTAGGATTGCTCCTTCTTCGGTATAGCGAAGATTAGCTCGTTACTAATATGAAACACCGGCAACCCTTCCGAATATTAACTCTCTGCTGGTGATTACGTCGACCTCTGTCCAAGTCTCTTCATCAAATTTGCTCTGTTTAAGCGCTATAATTTAAATTTCATTAAGTTTTGTACGTAAATGGTAGAATTTTCATAAAAATAAAATAAAAATAACTCAAGTTCTAATAATCAAGAACATTTGAAAGAACAGTTTTTTTATTTTGCAATTAATTAATTGTTATTTAAATGCATTGAAATGTGTTTTTTATTTTAAATTGTATTGTGTTCAAAAATAACTGTTAATTTTCCACATATAAAGTATTTTTTTTTCTTTTTGAAGTGGCAACAGTAAGCCCGCACAAGGTTATGACACAAATTTCTTAAACCTTCTGGCATCCTTGATATATCGACAATCGTCTTTTAATATATCGATATTCAGTTATTTGCTATCGATGTTCAATAGATCCTCATATTTCATATAGCAGTAGTCAAGTTTGGTTCGGGGTCTTTTTAAATAAATTAAGACTAGCTTTTGCAAGCCGCATTTAACACATGAAATCAAAGTAAAAGTTTTCGAGAAGAGGATAAAAGCTTAAAACACTCGTCTGTCTTGTTTTTTTTTTTTTTTTAATATATTTCTCGTTTTTAAATATCTGTGCACACATGTACATCTACTCTTCTCAATTCCTTTACGAGTGTGTTAAATCAAGCCCCCGCCACATTTGATTTACGGTGGCAAGTGAAAAATTTATAGTCTTGTGTGTTTTCAAGGATTTTAAGTGATTATACAATTCATTTCGCTTATTTTATGTAAGTATGGAATGTAACGTAGTTTGCAAATTCAACTTCATCTTGTTCTCATATTTTATTGTACATTTTAACGAATTGTGTGAAATGGAATAGTTAAAAGTACTTACATATGAATGTGTGTGTGTGTCAAGCCAGCTTTGAGTTCGCCTTAAAAAAAAATCGTGACAAATGATTGTGCGTGTATGTATACGCGTACATGTACATATGCACGAAGGTGAGCTGAGTATACGAAACAAAAAAGTAACGGTGCAATTCTAGCGTTCGTTGCACTAGTCGAGTTGGCCGTCTTGCGAGAGCATAGGAATAATAGAAGTAAAATAAATTGCGCAAAGTGAACGACCAAAAATTTTAAGATGGCGGCGTTCACCAACTTTGAACATAAGAAAGCGGTATAGAAATAATATAAAAAATAGAGATGGGCGCCAGTGTTGCCGTTTCCGCTTTTTTCGGGTCAGATCTAGCTTTTTTAAAAGTGCAATTTCGGGAAAAATTCAAAAACATCGGGAAGCGGAAAATCTAACTATTTTTTAATTCATACAGATTATAGGTCAATTTCCAAATATTATTATAAATTGAGTTGTTTTCGCTAAAAATGTTTTGAAAATGTATGATAAGAAGTATAACTTTAATCTTGGAGTATTTTTAAACTTCAAACAGTTCACAAATAGAACGTTAGTAAAATGTTATGACTCTTGTGCCTTTGGAAAATTGTGAAACAAAACTATTTACTCCATTTTATAAGGATTACGCTTATTTTTGCTTGAGTTTTTCACTAATCTAGCTTATTTTGCTTTAAAAAAAAGCGGCAACACTGATGGGCGCTTGTTAAGTTTTTCTAATAGGAATTGATACACACATATACATACATAAGTGCTAGTACATATGCATATGTTTGTATATGTATGTAAGAAGAAATTATTGTAATGATCATCGTAAAACATAAAATAAATTATTTTTAAATATGTTTAGCGTTTCCAAAACATTCTACAAAACGAAATTACCACGATGCTGAGGCGGCCGATTACCTCTGGTAGCCGACAAGCTCCAGATCCATTCGACCAATATTTGGAGAGCCGCTCAATGTACCGCAAGCATACGGCCAGGGATGCATCATGCCTGTTCCGGGTCATAGCCGAGCAGATGTACGATACTCAAAACTATCACTATGAGGTCCGTTTGGAGTGTATTCGGTTTATGACACGAAAACGGCGTGTATTTGAACAGGTAAGTCTATACTATACTATAAAATACATATTTATGTATGTATGTCGCTATGTTAAAACTACCAACACACTGTCCAGAGTTTCAAAATCTACAACAAAAATAAATAAATATTATATGTAATTTAACCATTTTATGATATTTAACAGATATTTTTAGACCCCGTACTCTAAAAAAGAGTAGAGGGGTCTATTAGGTTTGTCAGAAGCGAAATGTGCGTAACAGGCAGAAGGAGGCGTGGCCGACCCCATAAAGTATATATATTCTTGATCAGCATCAACAGCCGAGTCGATATAGCAATGTCCGTCTGTCTGTCCGTCCGTATGAACACCTGGATCTTTTAAACTACAAAAGCTAGAGGCACCAAATTTATAATGAAAGTCCGTTATTAAGTCAGGCAGGTTAAGTTTATTTCAAATTTTTGCCACGCCCCTTAATACAATGCCATTAAAAATTTTGAGCTGCCACGCCCCCTTTTCTCATTAGAGTTAACCAAACGTTTACGCTTTAATGCCATGTTTAAGGCATTTATTCATATAGTAGAGTGTTGTAATTCAACATAAGTATAGAGACATATAAAATTAAACTATTCTGAAAGTGGCGTCAAAATAATACCTTTAACAAAAGAGCTATTGCGTTAGAAAGTTTGTTATTTAACCGCGAGAGCGAGACAAAAACATACAAACACATGTTCGAACGTTTTCGATGCTTGTGTGGCGACAGCGCTGCCGGCAGACACTGTCCGCGCCGAATACACACATACATACATACATGCATACATATAATTTCAAACGAATGTGTGTTTGTATGAATAATATGTAAATGCTGATATTCGGAGAATTCTTGAAAGTGGCGCGTGGTGCAACTGATAGAGTTTGTCTGAGTTTGTAGGTTCGAATGCTAGCAATGCGAATTGTTAAATTATTTTTTTTTAATTTCAATTTAAATTGAATACAAATGTGCACTACTATGAGAGTACGGGGTCTTTTATAGTCGTCTCGGTCGACTGTAGCCTTTCTTACTTGTTAAATTAGTTTTTGTGAAGAATCTTAAACAAAAAAAAACAATAAGCACCCTAATTAGCTTGTAAGATAGGTTGGCTAAACCTTTAAGATACTTTTTTTTTAATAATATCCATCTGACAGCACGTGAACGAAGATTTCGATACTTATTTGCTGGAATTGGCCAAACCGAAGACTTATGGAACAATGCTCGAATTGCGCGCTCTTTGTTTTTTGTACCGGTAAAATCATAAATATAATGATGAAACTATAAACAATTATAAATTTATTTTTAATACACGGTAATTGCAGGAGAAACGTTATATTGTTTGAGCCCTACAATCTGGGAACTACTGTGACCTACAATGAAAGCTTTCCAGACTACTTTCGAGTGTTTTACACCAACGAATATCATTTTGATTCCGTCTATACAGTGGATTATATTGAAATGGCAGCACATTGCCAGTGTGAGTTTTATTTTCTCATACATTGCACTGCTTTCTAATTGAACTCCCTTCATTGCAGCAATTGTGTTCAAACTGCTTTACAAAATGATTTTTAAATTACCCGACGTAAGTTTTGCTGTTGAATCAATGCTGCATCCGCAGACCTTTAATTGGAACACCTACGAGATGGAGATGGATCCAAATGGATATGTAGTACGCGTTTTATCCTCCGATGGTCGTACATTCGAAATGGACCTACCATTTGGCACCAAGTGTATTCTGGAAAACTATAAGTTGTGCCTGTTTCACAATAATTCCGCAACAAAGCAGCATAAGCAAGCGGCTGACTTCGATTTGTCAGCAAATCAATCCTCGGTATCGGAAGCAACTGATGTATCCATCGATCTGTCAGCGGCTGACAGCTTAACGCCCAGCGTCAGCTCTAATATGATCTTTTTGTGTCCCCATCGGTTCAACTCTTGTGTGCGTCAAGTATTGGACGATGGTAAGTTTAACTTAAAGTTGAATAAACAGCGGATTAGTTATAGTCAGTTCCGTCTGTTTTTATGCAATTAGGTTTCTCTGCTAAAGGGTTATGCGCAGTTATAATTTTTTCAAAATACATTCATCATCACCTCAAATTCGCAAAGCAACTTTTTCAGTGGGGGTTAAGAAAATCGCCTTAGTTGAAATTGCCGAAGGATGCTTTTATAATTACATAAAGGATTCTAATTTATAAAAATCTTCGGGATAAATCCCAGAAAAAGTGTCTTTTTTGTGCCACGTAACCATCAAGCGCTCACTTAACGAACAGTTTTGAACACTGTTCTAGTGTACTGTTTTTCTCAACACTATTCAATATTTAAAAATAGTTCTCATCAGAGCATTATTTGATTTAACTGTCATATGACTACAAGTTTCGGTTTGTCAGTACTAAGTATACCGATCAATTGAATAAATTGTTTTACTAAGATATTAAATAGTGATTTTTATCCATTTAGTTTGTGGTTAATATATGTGATTTGTTTGATTTAGGTATCACTCCGTTCCCTTATAAGGTGGCCAAATCTCTGGATCCAAATATGTATAGGAATATTGAATTTGATAACTGGAACGCCATGCGCAAGGAGGCAAAGCGTTATAATGTCTATGCCAACGATTACGATTTTAAGGTAAGCATTAGCTAAATTATGCTCTTCCCGAGAATCAATCAAGGTTAATTGTGAAAATGGCGAATTGCCCTTTTATTTACTGATATTTTGATCCAAATTAACTAGATTAAAATAAACATTTTAATTCTCCGAAACACATGTAAAAAGAACCAACAAGGACCGCTAAAATTTCTGCTATTTGGCATAATTTTTGGTCAAAAATTTAAAATTTTTGGAGACGAGGGTTGTTCAGTAGACTGCATAAATTTCAAGTCATTTCCCTATACCAATTTCCATTTACCAATCCTTTAATTTGCAGGTGGGCGCCAAGTGCAACGTGGAACTTCTCATAGATGATGACCAAAAACTGTTCACGTGCTATATTCAAAACATCGATCCCGAAAAATCACAGTGTGTTGTCTTCATCGAGAAATTCGGAAATAAATATATAGTAGGTATCCCCATATACACAGTTGTATACAGTGAAAGTTCCCTTGGCCGGAGAGCCGCGGTTCCAGTATTTTTGTCCGCTCAAGGGAGATGTCCGCATAAGAGAACGGAGATAAAACTTATAAAATGTGTCCGGCTGAGGGGGATGTCCGTTGTTTTTCTTTTCTATCCTCCCTGGACCATCTAAGGACTAGACAGTAAATTATGTCTGTAAATATGATATCTGTTGTTTGAAAATAGTTAATATTGTAAAATTAATAATTAGAATGACTTGCTCTTTAAAAACAACTTGCACAGCGCGCTCAAAGACAGGGGTCAGAATTGTCCTTAAATATGGGATCTGGTACTCTCTCTGGAAGGGATTCATAACTGATATAAGTCCACTGAAAAAAATTTCTTTTTCTTTTCCGAATTCGCCATTTCTCGAAGCAGAATAAGCGATTCAGTGTTATATCTTGATATGCATCCCAATTCCATAACGAGTGCGAATGCTTGACAGTAGCAAGTTAACAGTTTTGAGAATATCGTTATCGTTTTCTGTGCCGAACTGTGAGGCAACCAGTAAGACAAAATATGGTCTCATTGGAAATTATGACTTGTGTCCCGGTATTCAGATCGACGGCAATTTTTCTTATTTTTGATCAAATTAAAGCGAGCTCTTCTCATTTTCTGGTTGTAAAGTGGTTTTTTCATATTCTTCATATTCTATATCTAAAGTATTTTTTAAGTGATTCTGAAGGCTTATTTTGTTTTTTAAAAAAGAATATAGTAAACTTAAATATTTGTTATTTCACGTGAAACGTTCTGATCAGCTAATGCAAAAGTCTTGAATTTTGTAGATCGGTTCTTAATTAAAACTATGATGTGCAATGTTTACTAAGCTAAAGCTTCGCAAAGCGCAGCTATTCTGAAAGAACATACTTTCGAAAATATCTGTGCAAAATTTTATCCATATTGGGTCATGGGTTTCAAATATTAGAATATTTAAACTTTGCCATTTAATTTAACGTATTATAGTTACTAGACTTATGTTATGTTATTTCAACATCGTACGATTAATATTATCGAATGCAGAGTAATCAATCAGCGAATTAGTATATAGTGTTTGACTTACATGTATATTTGATACGTATACTTTTGTTTACCTTTTGTCTTCTTACCAGGTACCATATGATACACTGCATCCCGTGCCCCCCGATGAGTTTCGCCCATGGGCTGTGCCGTCTCGTTATCAGCGCACATACCAGCGGGTTCACCTTGGCAAACTTTTGCACGAGTCCAAGATGAACAAGCGGGAAAAGGCAAAGATTTTCGATATTGCAAACTACTTTGAGCCCACTAATTCCGATATGATGCAGGGTCTAGATCTGGATACCTGTTATGACTTTCCGTCAATGCACAACCAGCAGCATCTTGATTACCAGCTGCAGCAACAGATGGAAATTCATGGTCCAATCGAAGGAAATGAATACCAGCAGGTTCATCAACCCTATCAGGCTCTCTCCATTCCACAGGTGCCTCAGCTTCCTATGATAGCAGATGGAACAACGGGAATGCAAACGTCTCTTGCATCCCCAAACGCCGGACAGTTTATTAATTATATGCCGCTGCCTGCGCAACCTGGACGTGGTCAGATACCACCACCGTGGCTCGAGGTGCCACTGCCAATGGGAGAAGAGTATTCCACTGGGATTTATTCGGGGTCACCCATATCAACCAATGGATGTATGGTAACGCATTTTGGAGGGTTTGCTCCGTCTCCATCAGTCATGTCAATTCCAGCGTCACAGCCACCACCACCGTTTGTGCCATCTCCAACCATATTGGGACCACAGCCATCTTCACCAGGTTCCTTCTTGATGCACCCCAATATTAACAACAACTTCTCGAACTTAGGACCCCACTACGATGATCAGTCCGAGGTGCGGAGATTTATGCAGTCAAATATCGGCTTTTTACCTACGGATTTAAACAATCTTCGCTATTTCTATAACATTGGCGTTGAAACTCACATGCGGTTGCTTAATAATGGTATAATTCAGAACCACTACAACACGGACCAACAACAACTGCAACAGCAAAACCAATGCTATGACGAGAGCTCTGCTCTGGTAGGAAGTTCCACTCCTCCACCCACACCGGATGCAGTGACTGCAGGGGCTACTACAGGCACAAGTGCATCTAATGAACCAACCGCCGGAAGGGGACGCACTCGGATGCGTAGCACTGCCAACAAAGGTCGTGGCAAGCGACCAGAACAGCTGCAAAACTTTCACAGTGATCAGCAACTGTCGCATGTGATAATGCTGCCCACTCCGACACCGTCACCGAACACAAACGCGAATCAGTTTAGCTTTTATCCGACGCCTTTGGCGTCGGTGCAATCGCCACAGCCCATGCCCTTGCCGCCACCGATGTATTTAGCCGCCCACAACGGTGGACAGGTGAGAAGATTTATAATATTTTATATATAAAAATTGAAAACTGATTTAGTTAGGGAATTCTAGAAAGACATCGTATTTTGGATTTGTTTACATAGAATGATTATACTTTTCTAACTTGGAAAAAATTGGCAAATCTGGTTTTCTAGTAATCCATACAAAAAACATTTATCATAATAAAATGCACAATTTTAATTGTGACATATAGGTTTTAGATAAAAATATATTATTTTTATACTCGCTTAGCCGAAGATTACCGGTACAGTCATGCTTATTGCGTTAGTTTGTTGTTAATTACTAAAAACTGATTGGTTCCATCGTAGCTATACACATTATTTTTAACCGATTGTTTCTATGAAAGCTATCAGAGTCTTAGAGAGCTGATCACGATAATCTTACAGACTTTAAGAGATAGAGCCACATAACTTTAAATGAAAGTCCGCCTGTGGTATGAGATTAACTTTATTTTAAAATTATGCTACCGCCTCCGAAATTGTAAAAATCTATTTCATCACTATAACTTGAAATACAAACTGCTAAATCGATTGAGGCAAAATTTAAATATGTGTATGGTATTATTATAACAATTTTCACCAAGTTTGGTCCAGCTTGGAGAACTGTATTCCTAGGCTGCCAGAGGACAAGCCGATCGAAAATTGATTATTTGTCTTAGACAGTTAGCTGGTTTGGCAGTAGCATTTCATACTATGTTTATTTAATTAAACATATACTTGTTAAACAATCTCATTAAAACAGTTTTTTAGATTTTTTTCATTTTTGGGTAAAAATTCTTTGTGTTTAAGTTAAAATTTTTAAATAAAATGATTTCATCTCTATGGTTTTGATAAAAATACGTCATCATAATATTATTTAGATTTTTTTAAATTAGGCTTTAGAAAGCAATTATAAACAATGATAATTTTCTGTATTCATTTAGAATCCATACGCTTGGGGAATGCAGGTACCATCTCCGGGAGCACTTAATGTGATTGGGATGCCGCTGGAGATAATTAACAACCATCCCAAAATGGACACTACTACCGTAGCTCCTAATTCGCAGCATCCACAGCCACCATTACAACCGCAGCTTCAAGTACTACCACAACCACAACAGGTTTCGTCAGCTCCTGCTATGGCACCGCTTCATTAATTCATCGCAATTCGAAACTTACATAAAATTATGTTATAATTCATATTTACATTCACGGACTTAACTTAAATTCAGATTTCTTAACAATTTAGGTATATATTTTTTTTGAATCATTTATCGTTTCTTATACACCGTTTTTCATAATTTGCACATTTAACTTTAAAAACTGCAATAAAACTTGCACAAAATAAGACAATCAACAAAAAAAAAGAACAATTTTAAATGTGTCTATTATGCAATTTTTTCTATTATATTTAGCTCAAAAAGTAATTCCAACAAAGTTTATATATTATATTCAAATATTTTTTAAACCATAATTATTTTTTCACATTTTTTTAAATAACATAAAAACCTTTTTGGTATTTAAAAATTTAAACAAACCGACATATAACATTTAAACTATCAAATGTTCAAAAGACAAGTAGCATTAAGAATCGTAAGAATCGCACACAAAAAGTTACGGAAATGTTTATTATAAATAAATTTCACTGGTACGTGGTATTTTGCCCGCTGTGCAGTGGTTTTCGAATTAAAAGCTTTAACTAATATTAGAGCTGTGTGGTACTTATAAACAATTCATTCACTCTATTTAGGCAACCTTGCTGCTGATCTTGAAGTACAAAAACAACATAAAACTTTGGTGATAATTAAATAAAAGAAATTAAATTGCATCACATGTAACCATATCAATTTAAGCATTGTAATTTTGAAAATAAAATGATTTTCAAAACTAGAACTAAAAATCACGCCAATGAGATGTTGATGTTAGGGAAGGAATTTAAATAAAATATACTCGCATAAAATCCTCCCGCAATAATTAAAAAAAGCTGCACATACGAGGGCATAGGATGTCGTGATTGCAGACTCACATGAGCAGTGCAGTAGCAAAGATCGAATTAGTAGAGGAATAGCAACAACATCAGTTCAACCAGCTGTAAAAGTCGCAGCTTAAGCGCACGCGTTTTTAAACGCGCTGAACTTGTAACCGATTTTTCGTTCCGTCAATTTTGTTATTGGGTTTTCTTTTGAGTACGCGCTACTCTTTTTTTTTGTTGTGTTTTTCATTTATGCTTTTTATTTCTTTTTTTGCACTCGATTACTTTTGCTTACAAACTGAAAACGTTTCACAAAAGTGTCGCATTTTTATGCTGATTTCTTAAATCGACAAATGGGCGGCACGCGACGACCTAAATCTTAAAGTTGCTGTCGATGTTGTAGCTAGAGTCCGATTCAAATTCGGATTCGATTGATGTGCTAAAATTCCAAACTCAAAACAGTTGCAGTAATTAGTTTAAAGAGCTGCTGATAAAAATCACATGCAACGATTATCTTACTATATTTTTACTTATAATATGGTGACACGCATACATGTGCTGACAAATTTATTATAAATTATTACTGAGTTTAGTTTTTAAGACCAAATACAAGCAATCAGAATTTCTACGTCGCTAATAGTCATTTGTACATCAAATTATTCAATATTTTGAATACTTTTACAACAATTAAGTACTGATATTAGTTCCGCGCTTTAGTTTGGAACAAGTCTCGAGTAAAAATCGATTTCGAAATTTAATTTGAGATGAGTCTTAAGTCAAATGCTGTTTACATAAACTAATTAATGGTTTTCATTTAGTTAGAAGAGTTTTCCAACAATTTTAGCGATTTAATTATTTATTTAATAAATTACCTCTGAACTGGCTCATCCAAATTGAAAAAAACAAATCGGATTTAGTTAAATAAATGTGTAATATAGAGATTAATAAAAGCAATAAGAAAAAAAATTTCTTGACAAAATGTCGGCTATTCAAACGTAAAATTTAATTTTCGTCATAATTTTAGCCCCAAAATCTGTTATTACAACAAAACAATATTAGACAAAAATAAAAATGATTCGATTAAGCTCTAAAAAATATAGTTGGGAAGCCTATTGAGATTAATTGACTTAACCGTTTTTGAGAAATTGTGGTCACCGGCTTTCAAAACACAGTTTTGGTAAGTGTTCAACATTTTAGCACAAAACGATGGTTTAAGCCAATTAAAATAATCGGTTTGTATTACACTAGATAACACCTTATGGGCACATTTATCAAAAGTTGTAATTTGTTTCTTACTTATAAGTTTAATAAATCCAATTTTCTTAAAATTTTAATCTTCAAATCGACAATTAAGTCAACGAATACATGGTTGTAAAGAAATTTAATTGACTCAACAATTTTTAAAAGTTTAGTTTATAGTTTAGTGGTTACAGAATTGTAAAAAAATCATAAGCATATGCAATTTATTTGTTTCAAACTTTATAGAAAAATGAACCAAAATTTATGTTTTTTTTTAGACCCCGTACTCAATAAAAGTCCAGAGGTTTTTTAGGTTTGTCAGGAGCGAAATATACGAAACAGGTAAAAGAAGGCGTAGCCGACCCCATAAAGTACATATGTTTGTATATTCTTGATCAGCATCAATAGCTGAGTCGATATAGCAATGTCCGTCTATAAAGCCACTAATCTTGGTTTGAAAGTAGCAGGTCAGGTATATTTTAAATTGTTGCCACGGTAGTGGAGCTTCTGTAAATTACAAATGTTATTCTATTAATTCTTTTGAGATAATACCTCTCAAAGGGGGATTTTGTTCATAAAAAATAATAATAAATTGTTTTCAAATTTTTTATTTGTTTGCAATGAAGCTTTCACGCCCATCTTGGGGGCGTGCCAGCCGCGTAAAAACATAGTAGCTAAGACCAGTCACAGGAGGCTGGAAGCTGCCAGCTGGTGCACCTAGTAGGATGGAGCCGAGTAGGATCCGGATCCGGACTGAGATGGACCGCCATATTGCTGGCTTTGACCATTATAGTTTCCCTCACGTTCACCGGCGATGTTGGCCAGGGCAGAGAGACCATGGTTGCCGCCCTGGAGCAGCTGATAGCCAGCGCTGGCAGCGGCGCTGTCGGCGCCAGAGGCATAGGCGGGCAGTGCTGGACCAGAGTGCTGGGGACCAGCGACAATTGGACCGGGACGGCCATGGTGACCGTGTCCGTGGGAGGCATGACCGTGGGAGCCATGTCCGTGAGAGCCGTGTCCGTGAGAACCCTGGCCGTAACCCTGCTTGTTCTCATTCACAAAGTATTTTTCTGCTGGAGGCTTCACCACATTGACGAACACGGGCTCGACCTTAACGCGACGTGGGTGGTGCTTGACGTAAACCTTGCGAAGTACGATTGCTGGAGGTTTGTGGAGCACCACGGGAGCGGGCTTGACCACCAGTGGGGGATGGTTCACCAGCACCTTGGTGGGCGGACGACGGACAATGATCGGAGCTGGACGATGGATGAGAATCTCGCCCTTGTTCTGGGGATATGTAATCGAGGAGGTCAAGGTGTTGCCCTTGGTGTTCACCGGTTTGTATGGAATATTTTGGTCAGAGCCATAGCTGCTCTGTCCGGTCTGGGCCAGACCAGCGGCTTCGCCATTTCTGGCCAGCGCGCCAGCGGCGGCATCATCGCCCAAGCCACCAGCGTTGCCGAAGTCACCGGCTCCACCAGCTGATGCACCGGCAGCAGCGCCATCACCACTGGCACTGTAGCTCTGCTGTCCGCTTGAGCCGTAACCCTGGCCTCCGGACCCGGAGCCGTAGCCCTGTTGTCCACCGTAGACATTTGCGCTTGCGCATGCCTGTAAGCAGAGGGAAAAGCGGGAAGTTTAGAGCTGATCTGGTCGAAATGCTCGAAATGGGTTAACTTCGTTCTATGAAAGTAGTACGTACAATTATGCAGGCGGCTAACGCCCATACGAATCTGTGTCTGTTCATCGTTTCCAGTCCAGTTCAAGTTAACGTCTCCAGTAACTCGAGTGGCTCGCTTCGAGAACGTCTGCTGTCTTCTGCTGCCCTAACCCGGCCAGAGATTTCTTTAAATACTATATGCTGCCATTGATCACTCGCCAAATGCTACGTGACATTTGGCCCTGTCCGCACAGCCGGTAACCGCTGTTCCGCTCCAGCTTCAGCTCCGGTTAAATTGTTGTTGTTATTTGTTATTGTTGCTTTTGTCTTGGCCCACACCAGTTAACGAACATGGCAAAATGCTGATTGCTTCTCGCACGCATCTCTTCGCGCATATCTTTGCGTGTTACGTAGAAACCAATAACAACACACATACACACACACTCACACACACACACACAGTCACAATCCACAGCTGCAATCTTATAGCAATCTGCCCTGACACATTGCTTGAAATGATATTCAAAGTTCTTCGAAATATTATACTCGTCTGCGCAGTTTGTGATTGCCAATGGCTGCCAAGCAGTTCCGCATTGGGAACAGAGTGATGAGAAATAAGAATTGAGAACTCTGACCTAAGAAATTTGATAAGTGAGCTTTAATTTGAGTTCTGTGATCCGGAAAACTGTATTCTGTGATTCGGAAAACTGTGTTCTGAAATGTAAGCACATGGACTGAGATAGGAGAACTCTGATTCAAATATTTTGTCTGTAAACTAAGAACTTAGGAGTGGAAAGTCCAGTTGAGGTGTGATGTGTGTTTATAATCTAGATAACGCTACCTTTCAGACTTGGTTTCAGACTGTTATAGCTTATCAATAAATAAATCTATCTGCTTTAGAGATAAATACAAAACTTATTCCTCTCTGGAAATAATTCAACCTTTTGGAAATAATATGATACGTGCAGTATGTATCATATTATTTCCAAAAGGCGACCATACCATCATTCAGGGCTTTATGGAATTTTTGTTGTTAATATAATTGGACATTATGATTAAAATTTAGTTAGTTTCATGCTTAAGACTTGATAGAAATTCTTAAAGTATTACAAAAATAAAAGAAAATATGTAATTGAATTTGGTTCTTTCGTTGTCAATTTGCTAAGTTTAGTGTAATAAATCCTTTTGTTGACTATCAGGAAAGGTGAATTGACTGATTTGGGTTTCAAAGATCCATGTCAAAATGCACTTCATGCTTTTAATGCCTCAAACTGTAGAGTCAGCGGAATTTCGCCGATTGAGTTTAAAGTGCTGAAAAGCCAAATAATGTTAACTGTTAAGCTGGTCAAGTGGTCATCGACCTTGGCCCATTTGCTAGCCATATTTTCAAAACGTTTTCTACGCTCTGTGGCAGCAAAAAGAAAAACTGTTAAAACTAAATATTGCAAACAAAATACTAAGCACAAGTTTACAGATACAAATATATTTCGTACTAGTTATCAGTTGTGATTGATTTGAGAATTGAGAACGAAAACAGCTGTCGCATATATATTTTAGGCTTTTTTTATTTGCATTGAAAAAAAACAAATTTATTAATCATCCGCCAGATTGGCAGGACTGCTCCAATCTCCACGGCTCTCTTAGTAGCTGGGGGAGCCATAAGGCGCTGGGCTGGCGTACAAGGGAGAGTCAGCACCGGCAGCATAGTTGTCGGAACCGGAGCTGCCGGAGGATTGGTGATCACCAGAGTGGCCATAGGATTGATGAGGCTGGCTGTAGACGGGGGCGACGACAGGGGCGAGGGGTGCCTCGATCTTCTTGCCGGGCTTGTAGACCTTGACGTAGACGGGATTAAGGCTCAGTGGGGTGGGCACCTTGTTGATCACCTCCTGTTGGTAAATGACCGAGGGCTTGATCTTGTAGATGACGGGATTTCCACGGACAACAGTTGGTGGACCGCTGTTCACATGGGCTGGGGGTGCGCCGGGTTGGTGGACAATGATTGGGGGCAGGGGCTGGGTGGCGATCACCTGATGGTTGTTCTGACCAGATGGCACCAACAGGGAACGGAACAGATGCTGGTCAACGAACTGGGGAGAGACCACATTAATCTTGCCCTGACGAATGTTGCTGGCCAGGTTGTTCTCGGCCAAGGACTCAGCGATATCCTCGGAGTTTTTCAGCTTCTGGTAGGTGGGATTCGAGTTGAGTGCTTGGAGTTGAGCCTGGACGCGTCCCAGACGACGTGCCTCCTCCGGTGATGGCTGAATCTCGGCCTGAGCAGTCAGCTGATTGGAAGATGCCTGATTGCCTCCAGTCGCGGCATTAACATACTCCTCCAGACCGCCCGATGGACCTCCGGGCAAATACTGGATCTGGCCACCGGCACCACCTGATGGACCGTAATTAGCGCTAACCAGCTGTAAAAGCCAAGTAAAGAAAAAGAAAAAGGATCAGTCTCCATTTACAAGTTACTCGCTTTGGACTCGGGGTTACGAGTTTTGGGGCGTTAGATAGGTAACCTACCGGTGCGGCTGCTACGGCGAAAAGCCCAAACCAAAGACCAAGTTGCATGTTGTGTGGTGCGTGATGTGTGTCTACTGCTCGTTGTATGACCGATGGGTTAGCTCTTTATAGCGGCCTATGGCAGCTCCGATGCGCTTTTATATCGCACTCACGTTCCCGAGACCGCCACGACCCCAACTACGTGATCTTTGCGATGTCATTGTCGCCGATTTCCATTTCCGATTTCAAATTCTCTCCCTCTTTCTCTCCCTCATTCTTTGTCTCTGTCTTCGTCTGTGTTTGTTTGTCATCTAGTAACGCTTCAAGCTTGATTCGGTTTTGATCTTCTTCGCGTTCTTATTGTTCTTGCTCGCCAAAAGCATTTAGAATCTTCAATCTTGAATGTTGCCACAGAAATTTTAATCTCAATCTCGAAGATCTCTGCGCTGCCTACTCGTCTACTCGGTTTCCCCATCCATCGTTAATATCAGATCACATTCCATTCCTTTTTCAACGGGTTAGATCAAACTAGTACGGTTCGTATTCTACGTTGGTAAATACACCTGAATGTTCTTCTTACCGATTTGCTGATTTGTTTTGTTTTATTGACACATCGATTATAAATTTGAACACGCAACTCGAGTCTTAAACCCACAATTCTTGAAACGCCAAGACTTCTTTATGGCGCGATATCGCGCAAAACTTTTGCATAGCCAGATTAGTTGGCTTATAGCTCGTTTGGATAGTTTAAATATTTATACGAAACGTTTTAATCTTAAATGAAAGAAGTATAGTTTATTAGCCACAGAAAATACTGAAAAAACATATTTTTCGTGGATATTTAGACTCAGAAAGAGTTTAAGAATTTAACCCCATTGAAAAATATATTTGCAGACAAATAAGCGAAAGACTGTTACATCGAAAGTAAGGTTGTGAGTAAGAATTTATATAATTATGAATTATGTTAATTTAACTCAAAAGCCAAATTTGTCGAAACCGAAATATTATAATAATACATAAAAGAGGTAATAGCCATTTAAAAAATATATAAATAGGACATATATATGTATATACATATTTCTAATTGTAACAGACAAGTTATTCAGCAAATTTTGACTGCATGAACACTAAGATCTTAGAATCTTTGAGATATACAGCAACAAAACACGAGAAATAAGTCTGACTATATTGCAAGTAGATCAAGTTTATATAAGAAATACATCGAACCGATTAAAAGCATGGGCAACTAGAGATATATCAGTAACCCCAAATATTTGGTATGTCAGAATTTTATCACCCGTATTGCAAAGTTTATAATGTAATGTTTGTAAGTATATATATTCTTGATCATCAACAACTACTGAGTCGATATAGCCCTGTCTGGTTGTCGTTTGTCTGTCTGTCTTTTTCTATGCACACGACTCTGACCGTTTTAAAGCAATCTTCAATAAACTTAGAACAGATGTGATAAGTCTCTGCACGCAGTTTCGATCGACCAGATCGACCAGTTTTAATAATATAATAAAATAGTTAATAAAATTCAGTGCTTAGTATGGGAAAAATTAATTGTTTTCTAAAATATCGTACTTTTGTAAAATATTAATGATATTATTATAATTTGTGTCAGAACTGATCATTGTATGACGATTTGTTAAGAAGAATTAATAACAAACGACCAAAATAATAAAAGACTTATTCGGAGCACAGTTGGTCACAGCTTTTTTGAGGCACCTAATCTTCAACTGAAGAACGCGAAGAGAATTAAACGGATGTGCAAAAATTTTGGACAATACTCACGACAGGCCAGCATTTTTCTATTCAATAAGCAGTTTAATTTAGTTAACTCAGTATAAATAATAGTATTACTCACATTTTTACTGCGTCAAAAGTGTCTACATAAAATTCACTTTTCTATATAATTTAGTGATTTTAATGAACGAAGAAATCGGTGATTTCTAAATATTATTGATCAATTCCATAATACCCTCTGCAAGGGTATAACCAGAAGCGAACAGCCCACACACATACAAAAACACATTGTTTGTATGTACATACAATACATACAGCGCAGCACATACGTGTGTTGAATCATACAACCCAATTACCGTTAAATTCCAGCTGCTTCTGCATTTATTTGTCTACAGTCCTGCGCAAAAGTAGTCGAACAGTTTTTCTAAGAATTGTTTACTAAATAAATATTAGAACTTTATATAAGTTACTGAAACTTTTTTTTCTTCATAATCTTATAAAACTAAATATTTTTAAGAAACCATTCCAATATATTATTTTCTTTTTGTAAGTAAGTTAATGCTGTACATACTAGTATTTATATGCCCATACAAAAATACACACGTACATATGAATGTGCGAGGGTTGTCCGATAAGTGGTTAGCAACTAGCGCTACTATCGCAATATAAATTTACTACCGTGTAGAATCGGATTTGTATAACGAGCGTTTCCACAGATTTTTGAAATATGGAAAAAGAGCAACATCGGTCTGTGATTTGATTCTTGTTTTTGGATGGGAAAACGCTTATTTGCTGTGTACGGTGAATCTTCTCCTTCGATGGCAACCGTCAAAAATTGGTTCAATGAGTTTTAACGAGGTCGCAACGTCGATTTTTGATATGTCACGACCTGGTGCTCCAAAAACGGGTACTATTGGGGATAATGTACCAAAAGTCCACGTTCTTATTTTGACAGACCGTCGATTGAAGGTGCGTGAAATTGCTGAGACAATAGTTGACTGCGTGGGTTACATCCTGCATTAAATATGGTGACCGCGTTTGCTCACTCCGGATAACAAGCGCGCAATCGTAAGATCACTTAAGAGCACTTTTTAAATTGGTCGAATTGGGTTATGAACTGTTGCCCCATTCAACATATTCTCTCGACTACGGCCCGTGCGACTTTTTTTTGGTTCCTAATTTAAAATGGCACCTCACCGGTCAAAAATTTGCGTAAAATAAGGAGGTCACTGTCGCACTGAAGCCTATTTGACAGACCTTAAGGAAACTTGTTTTTTAAAAGGGTTAAACAAGTTGGAGCATCGCTGGGTTGAGTGTATCGAGCTAAATGAAGCCTATGTTGAAAAATAAATAAATTTAAACAAAATTTCGTTTTTGTTTTATAGCCTAAGTACTTATCGGACCACCACCATGCACAAACGAGTGAGTGCATGTTTGTTAAAAAAAAAATCCATTTGTATTTTGTGCGTTTATTAAGAACAATTATAAATATCTAATTACTATGTGTATGTATACAATACATACCTACTGCTGATGTCTACTATATATGCTACCTGTTACTACTACTACATACTGCATATATGCATAAAAGGTTAGTCAGAGGCCTCGCTTGTAAAGCAAATATGTGAGATCCCGAGTGGGACGACTGCCGTAGTCGTTGAAGGGGGACTTGAAGGGGAGTGGATTGTCGGTGTCAACGTGTCTCAGCGTGTTGCTGGCGCTTACGCTGGCTGATGCAGATGATGAGGGCGCAGCCTGCGATTGGGCCGTGTGGAGAGTGTCCTCACTTGAGTTGATAATGCTCGAAGCGTGTCCGGAGTCCGACTGATTTGAATTGTAGCGAGGGCGCGAGTTGCTGCCTCGTGTGTATGCCTGTGTTGGGTATGTGTGGGCGTGTGTGTGTTTGTGAATGTTTGCATGTGTGTGTAAGTGCATGTCTCTGTCGGTTTGCGTGTGTCGATTTCTGTTGTGTCCATTGTACATGTCCCTCAGTAAATTGTTGTTGTTACCATTGGAGTTGTATTTCTGATTCTGATTCTGTTGTTGTTGAAAGTAGCCATTTTGTTGTTGTTGCTGTTGCTGCATTAGGTAATTGTTCTTCAGAGCCATCGCCTCACCGTCAAGATGTGAATGGCTTACCAAATTTGATTGGCCATAACCATTAACGGCTGGCCGCTCTGCGCCAGGCAAATACTCATGATGAACTTCTTCGTGGACACCGTCCCTGGTCTGGTTGATGATGCGATTGTAATCATCGTTCGAGCCTCCCACCTGTAGGTGTATGGCGTGCTTGAAGTCATCTCCCAGGTGCTTCAGCCAGAAATCATCGTTAACATCACCGGTGGTGTAGATCCGCGTTGTCTGGCCACTCTTTGCCTTTCCGATTCCAGCGCTGGTCGCTTCCAGGACATCGATCACGTCATATTGACCATCTGTGGACTTTGGTGTAGTGGTTGCATCCGCATCGGTGTCTGCATTTGCACTTGCACTGGCAGCCACACCCGATTCCACCGCCTCGACATCACCGGTCATAGTCGGATCCATGTCGGCGCTCATGCGCTCGACCCGAGCTGCCTTGCTCAGATCCCCGCTAACGACCACATCTGGAGCGATGCTGGTGGTGGCTATAGTACTGCTGCTCACACTGTTCTTGGACGATCTGTCGTTAGTGATCGCGGTTTCGTTGCTCTAATTGAATTTTGACTTTAGTTTACTGAAGTCGCAGTGCATCCGAGTAGACTCACCTGTGCCACAACCATGCCTACTAACACCAGCGGCAGCCAAACGGAGTTGGCAAGCACGCCCATAATGTTTTTAATATGTATATTCTATTGTGTGGATGCTCCGACAGCTACTCCGGCTTGAACCAACTGAACCCAGTGGCCGCAAAAAACTGGACTTAAATAGTCTAGCTGTAGTGCGTGAGGTTTGCAAAGACGTGATTTTCGGCTATATATCAGATGCATCATCAACATCATCAACCTTGCTTCATCATGATGCGTCAACCGTCAACCAGGGTCATTCCATTTCTTGTAAACGTCGTAGTAGTAGCGGCTCTGTCTATTCAATGAGTGCGTATGGTGACAATGGCTTTAGAATCAACTCAACTGGAGCTCTTTACTGTATAATTATCTATTTTACTTTATAACAGTGTATATCTTACTTTAAAACTGTTCAATTCTTTCCAAGCCAATATTGTAAGTAAACTGGGTCTTAAGTTTGCTGTTCCCAGTTTTTAGCATCTCGAATACTGATGGTCAAGCACATTTGGAACCTGATTAATGGAAATAATCCATTTATCTATTAACTTTTTACGTAGTTTTTTGTGTAAATATATTGACAAATATTAAAAAAATACATCCAAGAAAAGTGCACTGGGTAGGTAAATACTTATTTTAGCAACGATTCAGATGTGTTTTCTGTATCATATGAGATCACAGATAACGTATAAAAATAGGACTTGCTAAGATATTTTAAATTTGGATTACCTGAGAAGCGTATTTATTTGAGATAAAAAGAAATCTTGAAAAAGATTGGAACATTTCAGTTGATTAAAATTAAGAATTAAGAAAACTTATTTGTTGCCACGCCCTCTATGCTAATACATAAAAGGTATTAAAAAGTCCAATAATACCCTGCATGTGTTTATTTCTAGGTACATGGTGCATAACGTTGTTGAGGGTTTCTTAATATTAATTTAATAATAAGCACGCTATTTTGGACAAACGCTTTATTGAGTCATTTGTTGAGCAAAGCTCTGAAGTGAAACGTAAACGGAAAACGCAAAGAAAAGTAAAGAAAAACAGACGGACAGACAGAGATATAGATATATAATAGAGTGTGTAGAAGTGGAACAGTGGCCTAATTAAAAGCTCGCCACCAATGTTTGCCTGGATCAGCACAATTCTGACAATTGTTTTTTAACATTGTTGTTGCCATCGTAGTTGCTTGATATCGTTGGGCCATCTGCTTCAGTACCCGTAGCCGTAAGCGTCGCTGTCACTGCCGTCGCTGTAGCCGTAGCTGCAATGAGAAGCGAATCAGAAATAATTAAAAACAAAAACGGTTCATTTTTTTCATTTTGTTTTGTTATTTTCATTTCGTCTTCTTATACTTTAGGTATTTGAATTGCTTATAAACTTATTTAGAACTAGCCAACCGCACTATATTACAGGACTAAGCAGTAAGAGTTAGGAATTTGGTATGGGGTACTTGGGGTATAAGGGACAGGGAATAGGCGTCAAGGGAAATAACCACATGACCTAGAACCAGGCACGTAGATAATCGGTGATCGGGGGCACATTGTAGGTATCGACACTGTAGCCATCGTGGGTGTCACTATTGTAGCCATATGTCTTAGACGGCCTTGTCGAGTAATCGGCCTTGACCTCGGATTCGGGTTCAGTGACCGTATCGAAGCCCCAGCCTCCAAAACGGCCATCGATGAGCTTCCTAAGAAAATCTGTCGTTTGCTTCTTTTGCACTGGCTCTGGATCCACTAGTGTACCGCCGTAGTCCGAGTCTGTGTTCACAAGGCCCGGGTGCTGATAAACAAGGTCCGAAATTATGCTGTCCAAGTGTGTATCGGCTACATGCTCCACTGGATATCTACCTCCGATGCCCAAAACGGGTGTTGAGTATGAACGCCGATGGCCAGACTCCAAATCGCCGGCAAACTGTAACGGCGTGGAGTTCTGTTCGAGTGGATCGGGCACTGAGGTGGTCGAAAGCAAGCTCCGCAGCTGAGAATCGTCGACAAACTTGTACTCATTGTAGCCGTTTGATAATGGCGATGGTATCTGCTCCGGATAATAGTTGAGCGCTGACCGCTTTGTTGGTATAGAGTTCAGCTGAGATGGTTCATCCGGATTCTCCATTTCGGCTTGGTCTGTGATGCTGCTGGGGGTGTTGTTATTGTTTATGCTGTCATCCTTTGCAGGTTCAGGAGATTTATTTGGTTCAATGCCCCCACATCCCATGTGGCACTGGCCGCGCTTGAAGTTTGGATTTAACGTCTCCGGCATGAACTGTATGATCTCCGGAGCAGTTAAATCAATTTTTGCGCGCTCCTGCTCCAGCAGATCATACTCACCCTTAATGTCGCGTTTGCGCCGACCCAATCCCGACCAGTGCTTGGCGGGTTTCGTGCTCAAAGCCGGAGCCTTCTTAGTCTTTCGCTTAAACTTGGGTACAGACTTTGCGTAGGTCGGAATCAAGCCAAACAGACGCGTCTTGTGTTCGTGCTGCTGCTGCTGGTGTGCATTTAGATCCGTATGATAGTACTTAACATAACGAGCTGGACGCTCTTCAATTTTCTGCTGACGCATTAGGCGTTTTCGAAGTAGAGATCCATGTGAACTCAGATCGCGTCGACGACGAATGGCATTGGTCTGCTGGAATACGTACCTTGGTTTAGCAGTGGAGCAGCTACTACAGCTGCAACTGGGCTTATGGTCGGTACGACAATCTATTAAGGAAGGTGTGCGTTAGCTTGAGGATTTAAAAAGATGTTTTGCATTGAACGCACCTGCTTTCGGCACCAGAACTCGATCCACCTTGGCATAAAGCTTAGCTTGCTTCTTCTTGGGTGGTAGGGGCGTGCGGGGCTGCTCCACGGTGAAGTCAAAGCTGTAGCTTATCTTGGCCTTGGTTTGGACAGGCTTCTCCACGCGATACGTGTACTCGGCGCCATCATACTTCTTTGGTTTGTTTGGTCTGGGCACATTTAGCTGATAGTCCAGCTTTGTGGGACAGGCACAGCCTTCTTCACCCGTGTACACAACCTCAACGGGCGTTGGAGCAGCTGCAATGCTGCCCAACAGCAGCACCGTCGCTGTCGTCAGGGTCATTAAGATCAAGCGCATTATCAATATTGTATGGATGTTGTTAATGTATTTAGATAAATATACATAAGTCTGTATTTAACGGCGTCCGCTTTGGTATCTGACGTTTTGGCTACTAGCCTAAATATGAGACGTCGCATTCTTTATATCGTCTTCGCGTCCGCCCAATGCAATCTCTCACGCAGCTCCAACGACCACGTCTGGAGCGCTGGCTACGGTGGCTTCGGTGGTTGCTGTGGCAAGCGACGAAGACTTTGGCTGCAATGATGAACTTGAACTTGAACATCGTTTTTTTCTTATGCATATGTGTGCATTAATGTACATACATATGTGTTTGTTTGTATGTACACACATGGCTCTAAGCTATTTTGTTGTTTTTCGCATTCGCAGCTACATATTATTGTTCATATTGTTTTTGCTGTTGTTGTTCGCGCTGACCTTTTCAAATAATTTCGCTTTTGTGATGATTTCTGTCAAAAGTCATGTTCCCAGCGTTCGTTCATTTCAGTGCCGAACCTAGAGTTGAACTTTGGACTAGAACAAAAATCGATTACAAAATCAATGCATCCATTTACCCAAAAAATTAATTTAAAAAAAAAAAATTGGCTGAGTAATAATAGTTGGATTAACAATATTACAAAAATACAGGTAATGTCTTTGAAAACAGTACATGTCGAATAAAACTATAATTCACTATGAATACACAACATATTTAAACAAGAATCAAAGTACAGTCGGGCTCTCCCGACTGTAAGATACCCTGTGAGAAGTCCAGTTCCGGTTCTTCACTTTGCGTGCTAAACCAATAATAGCAGAAATCCAATTAGTTTAAGTGAACGCAACTTGAACGATGCAGATCATCAAAGTCACTAATCGATTATTTAGTACCGTGGCTTGAGCTCATTATAAATTTATCGATAACGACTCGTTCAAATGGACTAAAGAACTGGTAACAAAACAACAAGCTGCAAAGCAAGAAGAAGAAGCACGTTCTGTCTCACTTGCACAAGCAGCGAACTGGCTTCTGAAAACAATTGATAATAAAATTTATGTTTTTTTGTTTTAAGCGCTACTGGGGCGTGAAATCGAGACTTAAATAAACTTCATCTGTCTGCACAGACCATAAAAGAGTCTGCATCCCAAATGTGATCTTCCCAGCTCACACCATTATTTTATACAAATTAGTTTTTTTTCGGCCAATTTAGCCGATCGGAACTACAGGATATAGTTGTTCGATCCGGAGCAAACTTGGTATGGGTAGATATAATAGTACTTTACACATATGTGAATTTGATGTCGAATTAAGCTTGCTCTACCTACACATTAAAGTAGTCATTACCATCTCTGAAATCTCAGCGTTCATTCGGACAGGCAGACGGTCAAGGATTGTTGGCACATACCCAATATACCCTGACAGGGTATACAAATCGGGATTCATTAATTGACAAATATACATACAAATGTATATACAAATCATTCAAAATTTACTTAGATTTAATTTTATTAAGCTTAAGCATATTCAAAATTCAAAAAATAATTATAGTTCTGTGGGTGTCTTAGATAAAGTTTGGTACATTAATAAAAGAAGCCAAGTACTTTAGTGCTTTCATGTATAAATTTCACGACCATTTCTTTTACCAAAATGCTGAGGTATGCCCTAGATGATTTTAATTCTCCAGTCTGTTCTTCACTTTGGCACGTTTAAAAATGTATTCTATTTTAGGTTTAGTGTAGAGCATTTTCTCTGTTGTGTTTTTATTTAAATATTAAATATTATAATAAAATCATCGCGACTTTAGGATACCCGTTACTCAATTTCAATATGTTATTAACAATGGGGTATGATAATAACATTATTGCAATCCCTTAGATGATGGATAAGGTCGATTTGGATGAAACTCGGTCAGTATGTTTATATTATTGACAAATATGTCAGTTTGATTAAGATTGCATTGTAAATACAGAAATTGTTCATACTTGATCATATTTAGGGGTATTTTATGAAGATTCTGGAGATAAAATTCTATAGATATATTTGTCCGATTTGGACCAAACTTAGCACTTTATATGTAGATATTTACATCCTGTGTGAAGATGCTAGTCGTACCTGTTTTTACCTTTCGATGAACCTAGAATGGCCTCCTTCTCCCTATTACTACATTCCAACGCTTACAATATACCCCTTGCACTCTACGAGTAACGGGTATAAACGTTCAAAGCAACTTTAAAATCGATACCGAATACCCACGATGCACATGTTTTAAATAAAAAATCGAAACCATTGCATCTTTATTTGATTTAGAGCAGTTGGATTTCTTATAAAAAATAAACTATTTTAAATATTTTTTATTTATTTATAGAGACAGATAATGACAAACAAAAAAAATAAAATATTAAACATTCTTGTTGTTGTGAGCACGAACTTTCATTTAAAAATTAATTTAACAATAAGAATACAATAACATCGTATTTAATAGCGAAAACTTATAAAGCGCAAGAACATTAAAATTAATTTACAAGAAGGCAAACATAAAAATCTCGTCTGCTCGTCTGTACATTTTTAAATTTTGATTTTAATTTTGTAGGACCAACATTCCACTATTGACCATACCGTTACAGTGCTTACAACAACCGTTACCATTAAATTCTGCATTAAAAATATGTCAAAATCAATCAAAAATTTCTTACCATTTTTTAACTTTTTGTAACAAATTTCGTATAAAAGAACCGATAATTTACTTTTAACATTGGTAACATTGAAATTCAAAGTTATTTATTAGATTGGTTTATATTAAACTGATTTCGAAGGAGGTCTGAGTAGTGTGTAAATCCAGTTTATTGTTAATAATAAAAATCCAACTCCATAATGAAATATCAAATAGCCTAATGGGAAAAATCGGCAAGTATGGCAGGCGGAATTACAACGTACAAGTAAATACAGATTTAATTAATTTCGATCTAGCTAATGAAATGTGTAGTATACTTTTAGGGTAAAAAAAATGCAAATAGTTCAGATTATAAAATTAGCTGTTAAACGCGTTCTTTTCTTATCGATTTCGTTATTATGTATTTCTTGCACTTATTTTAGCAAGTTTCCAATCAAAAAGTTATGCGTATGTGTTATCGGAAGTGCACTTTGAGGTGAAGCTTATCCATAAGTTAAAAAAGTGAAGGTCGAGCTTCGTGCGGAATTTATGTAATAATCAAAAATGTTTGTATGTATATAAATGATTACTTACATACAATTATAGTAGCTAAATGGTACATAATAAAATTAACGCAAAGATAATTATTAATTGGTAGTTTTAACGGATTATGCCGTGATTTTTACCTGTATAAGATGTGCACACACTTGTTGAAGAGTGTATATCTTATCAAATGTTGTAAAAAGTAAATTTATCAATATATCAAGGATATACATACAACTTAATATTCATAATTTTTGTGTATTTTAATCTCTTACTTATTTATTCATACATACATACATACATACACACACAATCACGAATCCGTCCATAATATACAGGGTGGGACAAAGGTTTTCATTCACCTTAATCTCACTAATAGGCATCGCTCATCAGCTCTTGGTGACGCGATTTGCGGTATGAAGTGACACGACCTGGCTTGAAGCCACAATCAACGGACACCTTGTCGCCGACCTTCGCATAGCCATCGGAACTGGAGCCATATGACGATTTTCTTGTCACTTTCCTGAACTTGGGATTCTTGTATTGCTCAGTAATATAGCCCAGTTGTTTGTAGGTTAATTGTGGTAGGTCATCTTCATTGTCGTAAGATTCCTGTTCATCTTCCTCGATGTACTCCTCTTCCTCCTCCTTGGCTGCATAAGTGCGTTTCTTCAGTGTTATGACGTCACTTTTGAGCTTGAAGAGGTTTTCCTCGGGCACATTAGAGAAGAAAACTTTCTGCTGTCCGTCCACAGGCTTCTGAGCAAAGCCATATGCCAACTTTGCCTCGGGAACATTGATGGCCTTTCCAGCCTGTGCCGCTAGACTGACACTAATGGGATCGGCAGGTGAGCTATCATCCTGTGACTTTTCTGCCGCATATGCAATGCTGTAATAAAATTATAATTATTATTTTATCTTACTTAGATCTTAGGCACTCACTGATTGTAGCTGGAGCTGGAGCCGCCATAGTTGCTATCGTCTTTATTTTGGCAGTCACAGGTGGGTTTGCATGGCGTCTTCTGTGGAAATGGCGGTATCAAATTTAGTTGAAGTTCTATCGTGACATGATGGTTGTTGATGCATGGCGCACGTACTGGATGATAATGACAACAGTGAGGAGAGAGCGAGCGTGAGAGAGGTAAAGACGCCAAATATGATTAGTTATGCCAAAGCCCGATACGATGATCATTATGATGTTGTGATGCAGCTCATGAGCGATGACGCAAGCTTAAAGTTCTTTCTGTTGGCCTAGTACCGATCATGAAATTGGATTTTTGATAAAGCTTGCATGCGGAAGCATTACTCATTTTTTTGCTCTTTAGGATTTTGGCATGCGCATTTGTGTGTATGTGTATGCGTATGTGTGTGTTTGTGTTTGAGGAATGTTGTGCTTAAGCTAAATTTAATTTAGTTATTGGGTCTGGTTACTGGTATTCGATCTGTGTACGTGGCTAAGATTAATGTTTGTTATCCACAGGGTTAATCAACGGCCGTAGCCGTAGCCATAGCCGTAGCTGGTTGGGCGCATGAGAACGTTACGCCTCTTGTGGCACTCGACATGGTCCAAACGCTGCAGCCGCTCGGCCAGACGCTGTGCCGCCAAAGTCTTGGCCTCAATGGCGCCCTCGAGCATTCGGCGGCTCAAAAGATTGTTAAACGCGTGCACATATTGAAAGAGTTCACGTACTTTACCGCAGGTCTTCGGCAGTTGAGCTGGTTCAATAAGCTGCTTGCTGCACCAACAGTTATCGCCGATAGGCGACATATTCACTTCGCTGGGCTCGTAGTATCGCGGTTTCGGACGCACTATCGTTGGACCTTGACAACTCTGGCAGTAGTCAGTGCCCTTTTCCGAGCACACACAGGCCGCGAGCAGCTGTGATAGAATTAGGGATTATGGCATACTATAGTCGCTGGTCACACTGTCAGTTCAGTTTGAGTACTCACGCCCTGGCTGCAGTGCATCGCCAGCAGCAACATTAACACAAATTTACAGGCATTCATTGCAGTAGCTTTTCGTGTCGTGTTGGTTACTTTATTTATTGGGGTTCTCGCGTCTCTTTCTTATCGGTCGCGTGCTGCTCTGCGCTCGTTAAACGTTTGAATTGACATGACAGCGACCCACACGTTTTATACCCATCCAAAGATGAAATGCTCGTCTTGAGCTTATGTTGTTATTGTTTTGTTATTGCTATTTTCGTTGTTTTTATTATTACTTGTTGTCTTTCGCGTCTTCCCGCGTGCGATTCCAGTTAAATGAAACTTGGCATCACTCCATTGCACAGGGACACTTTCTCAAATCAAGTTATCAGGGCCAAAACTTCAGGTGGAGGCTGCACTTGGCACTCAAGTGAATTGCCGCGGTTTTCGCTCGGCTCTCCTGCACGTGCCAGTGGAACTGCTTTAGTTCGACTCAGTTTTCTCGTGGGATTGCTTGATAAACAAAACATCACAAATTCTGCTGAATTTCATGAATTTCGTATCGCTAACACTTCTCGCTCTGTCTCTGTTTTGTTGCAGTTTCAGTAAATAAAATAATAAAATTCACGATCTTGGTAAATAAAACTGTTGATTTATGTGACAAACGATTTGCCAAACTATTTTTATGTCCACAAGTATCTAAATTAATAGAGGTGCTTTAATTTGCTTATTTTAAAATCAAGAAAATTTTATTTGTTTTTACAGTTCCGTGTAATTACTTTGCACATTGTATTTAGCTATTCGAAGCATAGATTCAAGTTTCTTCTAACATTTTCCATGTAAGTCATTTAAGTCTTCTATTTTATTTAACAGCCTTGTAGCCCTTTGCCGCTTGTCCCCCGCAGCACTGCTTTAGTGTTTTGCTGTTTGTTTGTTTGTTTTTATACCCGTTACTCGTAGAGTAAAAGGGTATATTGTAATCTTTGGAATCTATGTAACAGGGAGAAGGAGGCGTTGCAGATCCCATCAGCATCAGAGCCGAGTCGATATAGCCATATCTGTCTGTCTGTCCGTCTGTATGAACAAAGGAATCTCAAACACTATTAGTGGTAAATAGGTGATAGAGGTCGCAAATGAAAGATAAAATAGAATCTCAGAGACTATAAGTAATAGAAAGATGAAAGAAAGATAAAAGTTTGCTTTTGTTTTTTGAAACGCCCACTGTAGGACGTTATATTTTAAAAAATAGGTAAATGGAGAGGTACAAATAGCATATTTTAGTATAGAAAACTTTTTTGTTATCTATGCTATCTGAATCAAATTTACACTAGTAGGTGTAACATGTACTGAATTAGTTTGATCCAAATCGGACTGCTATATTGAAACAGAGTAACGGGTATCTTAAAGTTGTGAGGTGACTATAGCATTCTTTGCTGCTAGTTTTGCTAGTCTTGGTTTTAAGTCTGAATCTTTTAAAATGGATAAGAAGAGTTCAGGTGTCTATTAGGGTCAGAAGCGAAATGTGCTTAACATGCAGAAGGAGGTGTGGCCGAGCCCATAAATCAGCGATAACAGCCGTGTCGACATAGCGATGTTCGTCTGTATGAACACATAGAAGTCGTGGACTATAAGAGATAGAGCTATTATATTTGGAATAAAAGTCTGTCTACACGTCAGACAGATCAAGTTTATTTCAAATGGGTACCACGCCCCCTACCGCCCCCGCAAATTGTAAACTATGTCGCAACACCTTTTGTAAACAATTTGAGACTACTAGAACCACCGTGCCCATAATCACTTTATTTATATTCAGATTATGTGAACAGTACCATAATAACAATCGTCACCAAGTTCCGGATTGGTCCAAGGTCCGAAATGGATAAGTATATACTATAGCTCCTATAGGGCAAATCCGTGGAAAATTAAAAATTTGTATGAAAAAGTTAAGTATTAACTGAGCTATATCAAAAAAATTAACAAATGATGTGTGTATAGTAATGTGATTTTATATCTCCTCACCACATTTGGTCCAGTTCAAAACAAATATATCCTAAAGCTTTAGTAGACCTAATGTATGAAAAATTGCGCATTAGAATGAGTTTGGGCATTCCGCAGTCGGCTTGCTCGACTGTAGTCGTTCCTACTAGTTGTTTGTAACTTTTTGTTTATTTAATAGAAAATTGTTTATGAATTTTTTAAAAAGGTAGAGTATTACAATTGAATTTTGTTCTCTTTATGGATCGACTGATTGAATGTTGATTCAAGATTTGCTGACTCTACCAAGCTGTGGAGTATTCTCACGTAGAGCTATAATCTCTTCGCGACTTTTAAAAAGTTTGCACAACTGTAAAACCCGCAAATTGGAAAACAATATTTTCATAACATGATAACTTGGAAGCTACTACTGCTACTCCACTCCAATGCTCAAATGAACTCAGTTGAAAAGCTTTCTGTATTAGAATTCGCTACTTTTTGTGAAGATAAATTTACATTATCAAAAACCTTTTAATGCTTTGTTTAAGTTAATTTGCATATCGCTCTTTTTAAGTTTTGTAATAAAGTCAAATTACTTTGAATAAATTTAAAATTAAATATCATTTTTAATGATTCTTGTTTGATTTTGGAATTTGATTTTATACAAAATCTCAAATGGAAGGATTTTGAGGCTATGCAAAATAAAATTTTTAGATATTTTTGCATTGCATTATACTTAAAATATTAAAATGATTGTTTTTTCATTAATATAAGCTAAAACTCAATCTATTGTGCAGTTTTGTATACAAATAAGCAGTTATCAACCGATTTGTCTTATAGGAGCTATAGGATAGAGTTGTACGATCTTGACCAAACTTGGTTATGATAGCTACATATATGCATGATATACACTGTGTGAGTTTAGTTGCGATTGGTCTATTAATACTGTATGACTTCATTCAATTTTCCTATATTCGACCGAGTTGTCCTATGGAAGCATTCCGGACCAAATTTGAAGGGGATAGTTGTACACATACACATAAGTTCCAGTTATGGTTTTATGCAATTTTAATTTATAGTTTTTGAGAGCGTTAGGGGGCATGGCAAAAATTTAAAATAAACTTCATCTGTTTGACGTTTAGACGGATTTTCACTCCAAATTTAGTAGCACTAACTCTTATAGTCTCTGAGATCTAGATAGATGTTCATACAGATGGACGGAAATCGCTATATCGACTCGGCTGTTGATGCTGATCAAGAACATATACTATTTATGATATATATCAACGCATTCTTCTGCCTGTTTAGCATATTTTGCTGTTGGCAAACCTAATAGAACTCAACGAAGAATAATAAATGGAACGTAATGCACAAACAATTTAGTCCGACTGGGTAGCTGGATAGCAAACTCGAGTATAATACATAGGTGACAATCTCTACTTTTTTGTGAGAAAGAATCTCAACTTGTAAGATAGCTTTTGTAGTCTGCTTAAATTCTTTTGGTTAATTTTTTTGAAAATACATGATTTATTTTAAAGTTCAACTCGGATGGTGATCAGCCGCTACGCACGTGATCGTTCTATTGTTGCGCATAGTAACAAGACTCAGGCTGATTCATCGATAATCATTCAGCGTGTTAGTTATCTCTATACAGGAGAAGTGTGTGCTATTTAGTAAGCGGGACAACACGTCAATACTTGAGGAAATACCAGATAGTAAAAGGTCCGTATTATCGCTGTACAGTCGAGTTTCTTAATAACATTTGTCTGAATCTGAATCTGGGTCTCTGTCTCGGTTTAAGTCTGAGGCAAAGTTGAAATTGAAATTCTTATCAGCTAAAAACCGAGCTAAGCAGACACATTAAACCACTGCCTTAGGCTCAGTACAATTGAACAATCGAAAGCGTTCGAACGTGATTGAAGGACACAATTTTATCCTTTGTATTTCAACAACTTGTGTTATATAATGGCATCAAAGAGAATGGACTTGAACGTGCCTACATTATTGGTGTTTAGCGGCTGCTCTAATCCGCTTGGCCGGACGCTTTGCTTGGAGTTGTGTAGTCGAGTGGCCGCCGGTTCTATGGCTTTTTTCCTGGATGAAAATCAAGCGGAATTGCGATCATTGGAGCAGCTGTTAAATGAGCAATTGAAGGCGGGTGCTGTGGAAATAATCACAAGCGTTTTGGATGCAACCAATTCTAATGGAAGCTACCTGCTAGAGCAGGTATTGCGAAAGAGCTGCAGTTTTGGATTTCAGCGCTCCATTATTGTGCACAACGAAGGAGATACTGCCACCCATGGATTGATGGAGCCACAAAGTCCGCAGGCTTGGACCGAATATGTTCATCGTCGGTTGTACGCTCCTGTATCTTTGAACCAACTTTGGTTAAACTCCAAGTCGCTGGCAGGCATCGAGAAGGTGGTGATCAATGTGACCTCATCGGTGAAGGTGTGTCCTCTGGTTTACAACACGTTGTTGTGCTCATGTAAGCTGGCTCGCGACATGTACTTCCGTTCCATGGCCTCGGAGGAGAGACGCTCGGATGTCCACGTTCTCAGCTATGCCCCCGGACTGTTAAAGACGCACGAAACCCAGTACGATATTAACGGAAATATTGTGGATCCTGAGACGCTTGTAGAAGTATCTCAGGTAACTCCTTTACCACGTGTTTTGCCACAGCAGGCAGTACTCAAACTGATCAACATTCTGGAAGAGATCTCTTTCGTATCTGGTCACGACGTCGACTTTTATGACACATATGTCTTATGAGTAGCAACGCAGTCGTGGCCCGTGCATCCGCTTGCCACTTGGAACTATTGGAAGTGGATCGCACAGACACGCACTGCTGCAGACATAACGTATGTAAACATGGCTGACGATTTTTACCTACATTTGCAAAACATGGAAACTGAATTGAATAAATCTTATCTGCTGACTAGCTTGCTCGAAACGGTACAATGCATGTGTCCCGGAAACGGAACACACGAAAACGAAAAAACAAATATTTTTGTTATCTTATTTATTTGGTTGGTTCCCTGGGAAAAATCATCTTCGAAGAGATCATGTTTAGTATTTCTGTATGTTGTTGCTGCATATCTCATTATTTGTCTTATTGCGTAACTCCATCAACTAATTATAATAATCTGTTTGACATGATTGCGTTGATGATTGAACTAGCTAACCATTCATAAAATGTTGTTAAATCAGTTTACAAAGACAGTCAGATCGTTGATAAGACACAATCAAAAGCACCGATTCAAAACTAAAGTAATAGTAAGCGTGCGGGGCGCATGACCTGCGATTTGAACAGCAAATCATTTACGTAAATCGCATGTGCATATTAAGGTACGTGTACATCCGTTCCATATGTATGTACTATATACATATGTACATAAATGTGTATACTGCACTAGCTGCTTAGATTATGTACGAACTGCGATAATCTGTAATTATAGATACACGTAGTTTCAATAATGTATTCTATACATAAAAACATCTGCAAAACGAGTACAGTGTGCTAAATTAAGATTAAGCTTTCAAATATTTTGATTACAGTGAATTTACAATTGGGTTGCATTAGGTACTCGATTGTCTGTATCGACATGAACACTGAGTTTGGAAACTATTGGGAGTCTCAATTTGGGACTGATCTATCGATTAATCGATACATTTTTGATTATTGTATGCTAATATTACATTTTAGCGGAAGTACGCAAACTAGTAGATTGACGTACGCACAATGCCAACTATCGATATTGAACACATGCGATATTTTATTTTATTAATAAATTTTTTCGTTGCTTCCAAATTTATCGATACATTTTGTAAATTTACTCGATGTTTTAGTAATTTCAAGTATATTTATAGTAGCAAACAAGAAAGAATGCGGACAGACGGACTTGGCTATATCGACTCGGCTATTGATGCTGATCAAGAATATATATACTTTATGGGGTCTGCACGCTTCCTTCTGCCTGTTACATACATTCCAACGATTACAATATACCCTTTTACTCTACGAGTAACGGGTATAAAAACGAGGTGGTAACGTTGTAAATTTCCATACAAAAAGCTGCCTTTAATTTTGTATGGAAAGTTACTCACGTTTCTAAATTTCCTCACACTAACGCTAACACACTCCTAGTGGAAATAGGCTATTAATGAAAAAACAATTGAAAGCATGCTATCAATTATAAACCCCTGGAAATTGTTGAATTTAACAATATAGAAAACTAATATTGTAATAACATAAGAGACTTTTCAAAAGCAAGATAAACATTCGAACATATGCTTGTATGTTTCTGTCACCCTTGCGCACATGCATTAATATTGCGTTGAATTATAAATGTTTTTGTGTTATTAGGTTTTTTGTATATAATCGAAAATTTGAAAATAATTTAATTTCTATTGAGAAAAGGGGGCGTGGCAGCCCAACATTTTTAATGGCGTTGCAATTATACTGTCTCTAGGAACCTGCGTACCAAAAAAGAAATTGTGTGTCTAGTATTTTGTTTATTGGGAGCGAATGGAGTTTGGAATCGAAAACTAAATTCTTGTAGCTCTTACCATCTCTTAAACCTGTTTGTTTATACGGACAGACAGAAAGACGGATATGGCTATATAAACTAGGGTTGTGACGCTCTCTGCAAGAGTATATTGGGTTTGTGCAAAGCATGTAACAAGCAGAAGGAGGCGTGGCAGATCCCATAAAGTATATATATTCTTGATCAGCATCACAAGCCGAGTCGATATAGCCAAGCCCGCCTGTCTGTCTGGCCGTCTCTCCGTATGAACAAACATATATCAGAGATGGTAAGAGCTACAAGTTCGAGCTTGGTGTCAATCGATCACATATTTAGTCAGAATCAAGAATCAATTTTCTTAACTATGAAGAATCTTTTTTTTTACGATGTCACGCACCATTAGCGACAGCATAAATTCAATGGCATAAAATTTTTGAGCTGCCACGCCCCCTTTTCAAACTTTAATACGTTTTTAAGACATGTGTTTTTATCGTACAGTATTGCAATTTATAATTCGTGTGGAGATTAATTATATAAAACTATTCTGAAAGGTGCACAAAAATCGGACTATAAACAAGAAAACTGGAAGCGTTACAATATTGATAATTGAACGCAATATCAATGCATGGGTGCAAGCGAGACAGAAACACACAAGCACATGTTCGAAGGTTTTCGCTGCCTGCGTGGCGACAGCGCTGCCTTCGGACGCTGGCCGCGGCGAATACATTAATACATAGTACATGTATGCTTATATTGTCATATGTATGTAACATATGTATGTTTGATTATGATTAGATTGTTTTTGTTTCAGCGTATTTTAATGTATGTATGTATGTACTAAACATTGTATTGTTAAAAATTGTATTTTTGACAGAGTTTTGAACTGAAAATTTAGTTGAATATTTGAAATTTCCTTGACTCAATCTTAATCCTTTGTTCATGTTGGAGACTAGGTCATGTATTTCAAGTGTTTTACATTTAAAAACAATCTGTCCAAAACTTTTCGAGAAGTCTTGTCAAACGACGCGTCAGACAGAAATTCTCTAATGAACAAAAATTCCCAAGTCTCTATCTCTTACAATTTTACTCGCATCGGCTCCAATTTTTGCAACAATGTAGTAAACATAATGAATTATTTTATTAATTATGTATTATATTTTATTTTTTTTATATAAAAAAAAAGCAAACATTCTGAAACCCATTTAACCCCTTAAAAATAGGACTTACCTGTGAAGTATAAAGTCTTTTTTTATACCCTATTTTATTGTTTTTGTCACCATGTTGGGAACGCATTGCAAGAGAAGTATCCGACTCAATAAAGTATATATATATTTTTGATCGGCATCATTAGCTGAGTCGATATAGTCGCGTCCGTTTGTCTTCTATGCAAACGAGTCTCCAGTTTTAAAAATATCTTGATGGATCTTATCTGAATGTTTATATGTCCATGTGTCATCCAGATCGGATGCCTATATCATATATCATATATATCAAACTAAAAATATACCCAAACACACGACAGACTCATTTCTTTAAACAAGTTGATTTCTTCAACTTAAGTTATTAGAAAACACTGAAAGATTGAGTTTATGTTTGAAGAGAATGTGGCAAAGGCCTTGTTAAAATTTCAATTTGTTTCAATTTCGTATGTTTCCAATTTGTTATCAAAAACATGCAGAGCATATGATGCGAATTCTATAAGGTTAGTGTTTATAGATCTATATTTCACATATTTCACAAGTTGCAAACATCGTTTTTTCTGCAAAATAGATTTATGCATTAAGCGTAATTATGACTATGGTTCAGATTATCTATTCAAACACGTAAAAAAAGCCACAGTGGCAAAATTTAAATAAAATGATTCCTTCTGCCTTCTACTCTTTTTGAGTAAACACAGAAACGAACATTTTCGACGGTGGAACAAATTATTTCGTTTCAGAAATTAATTAAATGTCTCTCACAGAGACATAAATCTACTATACAGAAAATCACCAATAATAATAATTATTCATTTTTTTTATAGTAAAACATTTTTATTTCATTTCATATTCATTTTGTGGTAATTTTTGAACTCGCGCCAAATTGTAATGGTATTTTAATGCAAGGAAATGGTATTTTTGCGCACGCTTGTATTCCGATAAATTTTAAAATATATGCGATGTATGCGAAGTTCAAAAATAAAAAGTATTATTAACAGTTTCCTAAAATTATGAGGAATGCAAATTTCTGAGTACAAATTTAATTATTAAAAAAAAAGATTGTATGTTTTACATCGGATTTACTGTATTCTGTGCTAATCAGAAATTCAAATGAATGAAAATTCATATGTTAAGTAAGGAAAAACTTTATATACAGATTTATTTAGAGTGCAGTTTTAGTCGAGTGTTGCATTAATATTGTATACGCTATGGTAGCGTAGCTTGCTGATAAGCGGCGATTAAAATTTCGACAATTAATAGCAATTATAATTAATTTAGAAGATAACCTTTATATGCCGGTGTCACTGCAATAGGTGCTCAAACTGCTTTGCTTTATCCGTTTTAATGTGAGTGTGTGTTGGTACTAATACATATATAGGAGAGTAATTGTTTATTGTTTAAAATCATTATAAAACCGACAATATTAATATTAATTTTATACTAACAACTTTTTACACAAAAACAAGCTTGGTTACACACATATATGTATGTTTGTATGTGTATGCATGTGTGTGTTCATGTGATTTGAAGCTTTTGTCAAAGCTGTTTGAAAGCTGTCTTGTTAAAAAAAGTGCCAGTGCGAAATAATAAGCCAACTGTTGCAGCAGTGTTGTAGTTAGACGTACATTTACATACCATTCACCATGAATCTCAATCAGCGCATATATTTGCTGGTGACGGGAGCGTCTCGTGGCATTGGCCAGGAAGTAGCGCAACAGTTTTCTACTCATGTGAACGAAGCGAGCTCAGTGATAGTGCTGCTCGGGCGCAGCGAACCGCAGCTCGAGAAGACAAAAGCTGAAATTTTAAGTAAGCGTCCAAAACTAACGGTGCACACATATTCGATGGAACTGAGCACTTCCAAGGCTAAGGACTTTGCACTAGTTCTGGATGAAACCGTGTTGAATAAGGATTTCGAGCGGGCCATTATTGTCCACAATGCGGGCTCTTTGGGCGACAGTTCGAAGCGTGCCCGCGAATTGGGCGACACTGAAGATCTGTCACATTATTTCCATGCCAACTTGTTCTCGGCAATGGCATTGAACCGTGAGTTTATGCGCGTCTTTGCCGAGCATCCAAAGCTGGTGATTAATTTGAGCACATTGTCCGCTCTGGAGCCCTTTTCTTCCATGGCCTACTACTGTACGGTTAAGGCGGCTCGAGAGATGTACTTCCGCGTGCTGGCCCTGGAGGAACCATCAGACAACACGCTTGTGCTCAACTATGCGCCGGGAGTGATTGATACTCAGATGACGCTTCAGTTGCAAAATGAATCCTGTGATCCGTCCCTAGTCGCTGCATTCAGAGAGCAACGAGAGTCGAAGACCATGCTCACACCTCAGCAGACAGTGGCTAAGCTTATTGTGGTATTGCAGGCTCAAAAATTTAAGTCAGGCGATCATGTGGACTACTGGGATTAGAATAATGCTTTTCGGTTCTATAAAATTATATTTGCATTTTTACTAAATTTGGATCGATTGTTACATATTAAAAGAAGTCTGCGGCACTTCGTCGCTTTGTGGGGATCTTAAGAAGATCATCAGTGAGTGTGGATCCTGTATCAATGGGTGTAGCGATGGAACTGCTGGCTTTACTGGGAGTCTGTTTGCGCGTAACAGTCCGCACAACTTTGGGCGTGATCTTTGCCTTACCCGGCGATGGCGTTGGTGTGGGCAGTGGTGTATGGTGGCGCAAGCCCAGCTTTCCAGAGGCAAGACGTCGTGCAGCTGGTGACATGCTTGCCAGACGCTCTAAGTTGGAGCGCACAAAAGGGGAACCAATGTTTTGACGTGCTGTGTGGAGGGCTTTTTGCTTTTGGTTTCGCATTTTCTCGCTAACCTTTTCAGCCAGAGCGATGGCAATGTTTTCCCTGCGTGAATTTTCATTGATATGAAAGGATGGTCCGGGAGTGATGCGAAGTGGTGTATCGCCTCCGTCCAGGCGAAATGGCGTCCCATCAATCTCGCCCCAGGTCATGATGGGAGAGAAGGCTTCGCCTGGGCGGGGAGAAGGCGATCGCAACAGATTGAAGCCACGTATACGTGGAGTAGCTGTGCTAGCCTTTTCATCCGTTTCATTGGCATTCCCAGTTGCTGCAGCAGATTTGACTTGAGTCTCCGAATGAAGAGTTGTGGGTAATCTGGTAGCGTTGTGCTGAATACTTTGTTTAAGTTCCGCCAGCTGGACACGCTCCTGTTCGGTTAGATCGACTCCATTGGGCACATACATTATTGAGTTCATGTTGGTGTATTTCCAGGTGTCAATCTTACGAAGGGGATCAGGTTCTTCAAACTGCTTCTCAATGCTTGGAAGCATCAATGCCCGCTGCAGCTGCTCAGCCGAGAGCTGTTCGTGATTATAAAGCACAGCGTATTTTTGTCGCAGCTTCCTCTCAGCCGTTTCGATAATTTCCTGAAAACTATGGTTGTCCTCGCTGGTATAGTGCTGTAGAAAAGAGTCCAGGGACATGTTCCGTCCAAGGCTCTCCTGGCAACCTCCCTCGGCAACGCTACGCTCATTGCTCGTGCTATCCCTGGATAGGGGAGTATCCGTGAGCAATGCAGCACTGACATTCTCTGTGCTGATTGGCGTTTCAAACGTGGCTGGCGACATGGCTGTAGTGCGCGAGCACAGAAAAAAGTTACTAAACGAATGTGCAGGCAACTAACTAAATATATTATATTGGTTTGTTACTTACGATTGTTTCGTCCCGTGGTGCCATTACTACCCCCAGAAACTGAGGAACGTCCTAGACTGTATCGAGTGCGTATTTCTGCCATTTGCAGAAAATCTCGACGAGACTCCGCGTCCAGGTAATCATTCTGTGCGCGAAGTCGCTCTAGATCCGGGAAGAAGTCGCGTTGGATGATTTTCGACATTTCCTCAATGTATTTTTCTTCTGTTAAAATTTTGGGCTTCACTTTACGACGTTCGCTGGCGTTGGGTAGTGGACGTTTAAATTCAGCGAGTGCGGTATTTTGTGCCTTGACCATTTGCACTGCTCGACTACCTGGTGTGCTGGTTACGTTTGGTGTTTCAGCCATTATGCTTCACTAAAAACGTGTTAAATTTCGTCTTAATGATAATAAACACACAACCAAAACAAACGTTTGATGTAAGTAGCAGCGCTGCAACTCTGTTAAAACACAAGAGTAATGTTATCGAACTATCGACTGGACTCGCATTTCACATTAATGGTATTCCATTTATACATTATATATTATTTAGTACTATATTATACCCTTGTTTTATTTAGGTATTTTCAATTACAAATAAATTTTTATCGAATAATACTGTCTGTCACGGCTTTCGACTCATTTGCTCAGCTTAAATTTTTATAGATATAAAATTCCTTTTGTTTTGGAATCAGCTGACAGCTGCTCACAGATGATCTATAATTGGGGCCCAGGCCTGTAGAAATTTATTAATCGATACATCGCCAAAACAACTGAACGTAATCTAGAAAACATCGAACGTGCCATTTCAATATATCGATATTACTTAGCTATGTTGCATCACTTCTGAAAGTAATAAATAATAATAAAAACAGCTGATTTTTGCTTATGAAATTTTACAGAATTTGTGTGAACGTGGTTGAGTAAAAATACAAGTTTTCATACTTAGTATTTTCAACCGATTGTTTCTTTGAGAGCAATATGATAAACTCATTCGATATGTCCGATTTGAGCATAAGAACTGCGTTGCCGTTCACAGTTGTTAAAGTTTTATTTAGTTTATCTATTCGATTTGCTACTAAGAATTTGTAGTTGTGTACGAAACTCATGCATAATTTTATTGCTTAAAACATTTGAATCAAAATGAGAAAACCCAGCTGACTGTTAACATTTAAACTACATATTTTATATACTTTTCATCAGTCTTTTGATATAACATTTTTTGCTAAAAATAACATTTGCCGGATTAAACCAATTGTGTTTACAATTGAGTTTTTTTATTTCTTATTAAAATAAATAAAATAAAATTAAATTGGTTTAATAAAATTTTTTAAGTCTATGAATACAATTGGCAATTATTACGACTGGCAACAGTATTACATATTTTTTGTGGTGTCACCGAATATTTTGAAGCTGTTTTATATATTTAAAAAATTATTTACTAATTTAATTTTAACATTAACCAAATGCATTGTTTCAGTTTCGACCGATTGCTCCTACGGACTGCTACATCGTAGAGCTGTCATTCGATCTAATATATGCTCTAAATTGAATTAGTATGAAAAGCAGTTCAGTTCAAATTATTATATTATTAATATTTGTCGTTAAAGTCGCGTTTATTGCATTTATGTTTATACTCTCTTCATGAGTATATTAGGTTAGTGCAAAGTATGTAACAGGCAGAAAAAGGCGTTGGAGACCACAACAAGCATATATGTATATTCTTGATAAGCATCACAAGCCGAGTCGATATAGCGATGTCCGTTCTTCTGTCCATATGAACACACAGATGGGAAAAGCTACAAGTTCGAACTTAGTCACAATCGACTACATACTTAGTCAGTCAATACAGGAATCTTTTTTTTTGATGCCACGCCCCATTCGCCCACAATGAGGCAAACCTGGACACACTTCGAAATAAATCGATGTTTTTGGGGAATATCTTGGTAACTAAGGCACTTAGGAACACAAATTTTGGTACGCAGGATCCTAGAGACAGCATTAATGTCATTACAAGTTTTCGACTGCCACGCCCGCTTTTCCCATAAGAAATAAAATAATTTTTTAACTTCAATGCCGTTTTTAAGGCATTTGTTCTTGTCGTACAATAATTCAAGCTATCCTGAAAGTTGCATATAAATCAGACTATAACAAGAAAGCTAGAAACGTAACATTGATAATTGAGCGAGACAGAAATATACAAGCATATGTTCTAAGGTTTTCGATGCCCGCGGACCTGACCGTGTCGACCAATGATTTACATACATACATACATACATATGTATGACGAATTTCTGATCCGTCAATTGTGTTTACCTAAAAAGATGTCAAACTTTACGAAAATCATAATGACGCCGCTAGCAAATGCGGCCTAGTGGTCGATTCCGGTAACTTTTAGCGTTACCGGATTACCTTAATTGGCTTTCCAACACTATTTTTATATCGATATTCATCGAACTTTGTGCTTCATCTATTTAAGAAAATCCCAAAAATTCATTTAGCTTTAGCAAATAACAATTCAAAGGAAAAGCAGCTGTTAAAGACTCGTGTGCCGAATTTCGTGAAAATTGAACAAATTATTTTTTTGTTGCGAAGTGTGAAATTCAAAAAATGAAAAATATATAAAAATGATATGCCCCTTGCTATATAAGTCAACCTTTAGCTTATTACTTAAGGTTAAAGGTAGGCTGCCTATAGGCGGTCTTGGAATTCATTGCGAAAAAAAAAGACTATTGAGTATGTTTGAGTTGCGTGCATTTTAGTGGATTTGAGTTAAAAACTACTTTTTTAGTAATGAACCGTCTGAATCTGAATAAGCTTTCGTCGCTATCTGATGATGATAGATTTAGATATGCTCGATTTTGATGGGTCGGATATTAAAGAAGAATAAGAATAATTAAGGATTTATTTGACTACATTAATGATGGAAAAATTTATTATTTTTCAATTGTGTTGAGTATTTTGCGAGTGATTGTTCTTGTGGGCTGTAACCCTATACAACACCTCTGTTTAAGCCGCAGATGTTAGAGATGTGCATTTTAACGAGGTTTGTAAAAATGCAATTTAGCCGCAAACAAATTTTTATACCCGTTACTCGTAGAGTAAAAGGGTATATTGTAATCGTTGGAATGTATGTAACAGGCAGAAGGAGGCGTGGCAGACCCCATAAAGTATATATATTCTTGATCAGCATCAATAGCCGAGTCGATATAGCCATGTCCGTCTGTCCGTCCGTCCGTATGAACAAAAGGATCTCAGAGACTATAAGAGCTAGAAAAATGATAGTGGTCGCAAATGAAAGGTACAATACCCAAGCAGTACAAGTTTGTTTTTGTTTTTTGACACGCCCACTTTAGGGCGTTTTATTTGCATATAAAGGTAAATGTACAGGTAAACGTAGAATGTTTTAGTACAGAAAACTTTTTTGTTAGCTATGCTATCTGAACCAAATTTACACGGAAAGTACATATCTAGGAAGTACATGTACTGACCAAGTTTGATCCAAATCGGACAACTATATCGTATAACTCCCATAGGGCCGATCGGTCAAAAATACGCTCCAAATATGAATAAGTATGAAAAACATTTGCGTTAACTAAGCTAGATTAACCAAACTCACACAGAATACATCTGCCAATAATATATATATACTGCCCAAGTTTGATACAAATCGGACAACTAAATCGTATAGCTCCAATAGGGCCAATCGGTCAAAAATACGCTCCAAATATGAATAAGTATGAAAAACATTTGCGTTAACTAAGCTAGATTAACCAAACTCACACAGAATACATCTGCCAATAATATAAATATACTGACCAAGTTTGATACAAATCGGACAACTATATCGTATAGCTTCCATAGGAACGATCGGTCGACAATATGCTCTAAACATGAATTTCTATGAAAATGTTCTGTGTTTGCCAAGCTATTATATCCATCACCATTGTTAATAACAAATTGAAACTGAGTAACGGGTATCCTAAAGTCACGAGGCGACTATAGCATTCTTTCTTGTTTTTCAATATATATTTTAACAAGTAAGAAAGGCTACAGTCGATCGAGCCGACTGTAAAAGACCCCGTACTCCCATAGTAGTGCGCAATTGTATTCAATTTGAATTCAAATTTTCGAATGAAATTTAAAAATTTTAATTTTATATGTACATTTAGAATTGAAATTTAAAACAAGAAAGAAAAGTACAGTCGAGCACGCCCGACCGTATAACACTCTCTGCATTTTTTTCCGATTAAATGATTAAAATCGGTATTCAAATATTACAATGTGTAGTACTTGCATCAAACATACATCTGTTTGTTTGTATTCGAATACACATACGTTTGGCAATATGTATATGATGCAAATATGTATGTATGTATGTGTGTATTCGGCGCAGCCAGCTTCCGAAGGCAGCGCTGCCGACACACAGGCAGCGAAAACGTTCGAACATGTGCTTGTGTGTTTCTATCTCGCTTGCACCTATGGGTTGATATTGCGTTCAATTATCAATATTGTAACGCTTCTAGTTTTCTTCTTTATAGTCCGATTTTAATGCGCCTTTCAGGATAGTTTAATATAGTTAGTCTCCACACGAATTATATAATTACAATACTGTACGATACGCATTGAAGGCATTTAAGTTTGAAAACTATTTTAACGATTGTGGGAAAAGTGGGCGTGACAGTTTAAAATTTTAAATGGCAATGCAACTATGCTGTCGCTAGGAACCTCCGTACCAGAATTGGTGATCCTAGGTGACATAGTTACTGAGATATTTGGAGAAAATCCCAATTTTTCCCGAGGTGTGTCCAGTTTTTTGCTTATTGTGAGCAAATGGGGCGTGGCATCGAAAAAAAAAAGATTCTTGTATTGACTGACTAAATATCTGATCGATCTTGTAGCTCTTACCATCTCTGAAATCTGTTTGTTCATACGGACAGACAGACAGACGGACATGGCTATATCGACTCGGCTTGTGACGCTGATCAAGAATATATATACTTTATGGGGTCGACCACGCCTCCTTCTGCCTGTTACATACTTTTGCACAAACCCAATATACTCTTGCAGAGAGTATAAAAAATTAAAATAACAATTCGCATTGCCGCAACTCAATCAGTTGCACCACGCGCCACTTTCAAGAATTCTCCGATTATCAGCATTTACATATTATTCATACAAACACACATTCGTTTCAAATTATATGGCCAGCGTCTGCCGGCAGCGCTGTTCGAGAACGTTCGAACATGTGTTTGTATGTTTCTGTCTCGCTCTCGCGCGTAAGTGATATTGCAGTTAAATAACAAACTTTCTAACGCAGTAGCTCTTTTGTTAAAGGTAGTATTTTGATGCCACTTTCAGAATAGTTTGATTTTATATGTCTCCAGGTGTTCATACGGACGGACGGACAGACAGACGGACATTGCTATATCAACTCGGCTGTTGATGCTGATCAAGAATATATATACTTTATGGGGTCGGCCACGCCTCCTTCTGCCTGTTACGCACATTTCGCTTCTGACAAACCTAATAGACCCCTATACTCTTTTTTAGAGTACGGGGTCTAAAAAGTTGAGAATAATCTAGTGAAAAAGGCTGTAAAACGATCAAATAACAATTGGTTGGCGTTTGATATGCATTCAATGTTTTCCTTTTCTAGAATATTCAAATCGTAGCAACCATGTCCACATTGACTTGAAGTCCATACTAAACATCTAAAATTTGTGTCAAGAAAATGAATCAAGACCTAAAATTAAATAAATCTAAATCAAAGGAATGAATAAATAAGTAGAAGTGAAGAGAAGCGAAGAAGCTAGAGAAAAATCTAGTGAATTAATAATGGACAACTGGGAATGCTTTGCAATGTCTTGCGTGGTGACTCTGACCCTAATTCCGACACTTTTACTGGTCTTTCTAGCTGGAGTTCATATTAAGAAATCACTGTGCTACTACTTGCTAACATTTGCCTACTCCCGATTGGACTCGGAATGTCTATGCACAATTTGCCTTGAGACCGTCTACTCGAAGTATGGCAATATGTCTTCGGTGTATCGTTTACGGTGCGGACATTGGTTCCATAAGAAATGCATACTCTTCTGGCTAATGGAGAACAATACTTGCCCCAACTGCCGATGTGTGGTAAAAATTGATCCTCGCCAATTCTACTTGCACATTGCACGCGAGTATCGACAGGGCATCTTCAACTTTTTTTTCAAACCTTGAGCTAAGAGCTTATCTCCGAACAGGTTGATTGGAACAAATGGTTGCATAAAAGCCGACACACTTATTTTAAATTGAGCTTTTGTCTGTTGTTAAATATAAATTTAAGGATGTTAATTAAATTAAGTTTATTTAAATTTATAGTGTTTTTTACGTTCCATTCTCAATAACACACACATTTCTTTTTAGACACCTTACTCTAATAAAGAATAGAGGGTTCTATTAGGTTTGTCAGGTAGAAGGAGCCTTTTCCGACCCCATAAATTATATATATTCTTGACCAGCATCAACATCTTAGATGAAGGAATGTCCATTTGTCTGTCCGTCCGTCCGTATGAACACCTGGATCTCAGTGACTATAAGAGCGAGAGCCACCAAATTTAGAATGAAAGTCCTTCTATTTCGCGAGCAGATCAAGTTTATTTAAAATTATTGTCACGTCCCTTATCGCCCCCGCAAATTGCAAAAAACTATGCTTACCTCATCAAAAAATATGATTACATGACCATAACTTGGAAACGACGAAAGGTTTCATTAACACATTCACATAGTGGGTTTATGGTACTGTTATAACTATTCCTACCAAGTATGAAACGAATCGGCCAACTATAGCCTATAGTTCCCAAAGAACAAGTCTGTCAAAAATAGAATACATGTGGATTGGAAGCATCTTTCAAACGAAATTGTACAGAATATGGCGAGAAACAGTTCATATTGCATAAAAAATATGTAAAAAAAAATGTTCTTGGGGAAAAGTATTAATTAACTATTTTTTTTAATAAGCTTCATAACGAACCAAAGTGAATGCTTGCGAGTATTTTAAGTTTTACATATTTTGCTTTCTCAACCTATATGATTTTAAATGTGTAATTATGCTTTCTTGTTAATAATTGTTTAATAATTATGAAATACAAATTTGTTTTGATTGGCTCTGTTTTTGTGGCTTCTGTGCAACTTCAAGTGCAGTAAAAGGGCAGAAAACTAATACTCATTTTGCACGCCACTGTATAAACAACCTTAATTATATTCATCTTGGTATGTTACATTGCATAATTTCTACTTCTGTCGCACTTTGCGTCTGTTATTCATTTCCAAGAGAAATTACAAGAAACATTTCATTGGGAGTTGATCAAGACTAGCCTGTCTCCAATCTCTGGTCTCCGGACTTCTAAACGTTGCAGCTGATGTTCTGCTCTTGCTGCATAGCCAACAAATCTGTTAACAGTTGGCAATAATTGTGCTGCGGTAGAAACTTCGTCATAATTTCAGCGTCTGCTTTGTCCCTTTTCGGTTGCAGCATAATGTTATTTACCGTCTATTTTTGGGACGCGTCTTTTATTGTTGCAGGCACTGTTGTCATCGATGGCATTAATTTTGGTAAGTGCGCAATGGGTAGGGGTTAGGGGGCCTAAGATGTTCAAGAGATGCTTTTCAACGCACAGTGGCAAACGATTTTTATGGCACGACATTTCCGAGCAACCTTTTTTTGAATCACTCGCTCAATTTCCGCTGAATCAACAAGCAAATGATTCCTACTGCAACTCGACTCTCCAATCACATCCGCGTTCGCTCTTTGCCTGGCACTTGACGCCCTCATCAGCGTTTATAATTGCAATTGCAAGAGCGAATGTTAATTGACGGCCTGTTGCAATATTGTGTAATATTAATTAACCAGTCAAAATATAATTTGTAAATCTAAATATACACATACATACAATGTACATACAGACAAATGTATGCATGTGTGTGTTTGCTGCCTGCTTACTTTATGTACTGCTCCTGCTTATTTTATTGGTTTGGTGAATTTGTCAAGTTTTTATTTCATAATTTTCACGGTTCATAAACTGAGCTACTTTGTTGCATGCCAGTTTTGTTCCTGATTTCTCATCTCCCTTTCATTTTATCACCCTCTCTCATTCTGTTTTTTTACAGACGATCGTCGCCATTTGGGGCACGTGTGTGTATGAAAACATACATATATACATACATACATACATACATACATACATGTATGTAAATAAGTACAAGCGGACAGAAGGACGCAGAAAGACACACAAACGTTGCCTCAGGATGCACCAAAGATTTGTTTTGTGGACGTGTCAGCAATTTGTCAATATCCACTCAAGAATCGCGGATGCGTGCTTCTCAAGTGTCCGAAGAAGGTCGACGCAGAAACTTCGATCATACGAACCAGGTTTGTCAGAACCGAATTGTACTAAACAGGTAGATGGAGGAGTTTCCGACATCATAAAGTACATATATTCTTGATCAGCCGCAACAGCCGAGTCGATATAGCCGACATGGTCATCTGTCTGTCCGTCCTCTGCATTGGCGATATCTGGGCACAACGTCCGCATGCCGCATTGGCTGAATGCGAGCACTGTCAGCACGTGCTGGTCCGCAGGCTGGAGTTGTTTGAGAGAAAGGTATTTGATACGGGAGCGGCGAGGGAGGATCCTTCAGGAGGCCACCTAGGATCAACCAGTGCCGTGTTAGCATGGGCTGGTGGCCAAGGCCAGGCCAGTGAGGTTGGCCCCCTTTGTGGCAGTTTCGTGGTGGTTGTACCCAAATGCGTGTAGAGTCTCTGCATCGGTAGGAATCAGGACAGTCTGATCGGCCGACTGTAGCCTATTTTACTTGCTGACTTTGAAGAATTTCTTTCTTCAGGTGATTCGAAACGAAGTAATAATGCAAATAATTATTAAATTATCGTTAAATTCTAAATGGTTAGTTCAATAAAAATAAATAAATAAATCAAAATGTAACTACATAAAATTCTAAGCATCTTGTTGAATTTGAATACATATTGGCAAAATGGCTTAAAACCAATATAAGTTCACTGCTTTTAAAATCAATCGGTTTGCATTTATTAAAAGTATTATAATTTCCTAATATTATGTTTATTTTGTAATTAGTTTTATGGACTTAAGCCGAAGAAACTACAAAATATTATCCTGAAAATGACACTGTGTAAACGAAGTAGGAATCGAAGCCGATACCACAAAGGATTGTAGAATTCAATGTTCTTGGGATAATGCGCCTACAAGTGCAGGGTATAGACAAAAAGAAATATTAGAATATCAAACACACGACGCTCACATAAACAATGGTTCAAGTGTCAAGGAAAAGCGGAAAAAATAAGTCAAAATATAAACACGGTTTCACTTTCAAAGCGATTAGCTACGGGCGCGCCCTGAACTTCTTGCGGAAAATGCTGGCAACAACAAAAACAAAAACAACAGCTACTCAAACAACAACAACAACAACAACAATGGCACACAGCACTCTGCATGATATGTGATAAGAATAACAATCACTGTAGTCGCTTGAAAACCGTCCAGCTATTTGACACCATTCAGCGGAGTGAGGATACAGACAGTGTGACAGACAGACACACACATACTCATACACGCTCACGCTCACGCACATAAACTCTATTCACACACACACACATACACAGAGGGGGACTAAGCGAGACCAGTATCTGTATCTCTCATTGACATGGACCTACCGCAGTAAGGGCTGACAAAAAGTATTCAAATTGTCAATGCTGATATTCATTTTACAGTGGCACCCAGGCACCCAGAAATCAATTTCAAATGGTTTTCGGTCCTTGGCCCTGGGTCTCGTTATAAGAAGTTTTTCTCCCTTGGCAGTGCCTGGCGTCTGTACGTTGTCACGTTGTCCAAGGTCCGATTGCCACGAAGTTGAATATATATAAGTTGGACTGGAACTGGACTGGACTGTCTTGCTCACTGGCTACGTCATTTTGTGATAATCACTATCAGTTGTGCCGATAAAAAACATTGCCAGCGAATGCCAAACGCCAAGTTGAAGCTTGCTAGTACTCTATATACTGGTACATATACATACAAGCATACGTATTTATCTAGAACACAGCCGAATGGCTAAACAATCACCTTTATTCTTTTTTATAGTCTCTGCAAAAGTAATTATGGGGTTGAGCAAAGTATGTAACAGGCAGTAGTAGGCGTGGCAGACCCCATAAAATATATATATTCTGGATCAGCATCACTAGTCGAGTCGATATAGCTATGTCCGCCTGTCTGTCCGTATGAACAAGCAGATCTCACAGATGGTATGAACAACAAGTTCGTGCTTAGCCAGTATCGATTCCGTGTATTTAATGAGTCAATACAGAATTTTGTTTTTCTATGCCACACCCTATTTGCTGACAATAAGCCAAAACCCAGACAAACCTTGGAAAAAAACGATGTTTTTGTCAAATCACTAATTGACTGTGGGCACTTAGGAATAGCAATTTTGGGGCGCGTGTTCCTTAAGATAGTATAAAAAGTTTTTTCAATTTGAATGCCCTTTTTAAGGCATTTGTTCCTATTTTACATAATTGTCATTTACGATGGTATTGGAGATAAATTATATTAATCCTGAAACGTAAAAATCCGACTATAGTCCAAGAAAACGCGTAACACAGTTTTTATTTGAGCGCAATGAAAATGCAAGCGAGACAGAAACGCAAACAACGAATGTTTTCGCTGCAAGCGGTAAGTGGCGGCAACGCTGCCCGCGGACGCTGACCGTGCCGATCAATGGTATACATACAAACATACGTACATATGTATGTGCTTACATATAATGTCATACATATGTACATACATATATGTGCATGTAAACAAAATATGACAAAAGTATATTCGATTTTCATGGTTTTTTTCCTTCAACGTGCAAGTACTGTCCATAGTTATGCCCGGAGACCGATTTGAAGAATATGCTAGGGAATAAAAGCGGAGAGTATTACACGGTCGGGTGTGCCGTACTTTTCTTTCTTGTTTAATGTGTCATAATCTTTTTTGGAATCTTATCGCTAACATATTGAGCTTCCATAAATTGTGTAAACTTGAAGCAAGTGAACTTTTAGCTGGAAAGTAGGTTAAAACAAGAAAGAATGTTATGTATATCTGCCCGTTAATAATTTTAGTGCACTTGTTTAGGTAACCGCCACTGAAAAGTTTGATTAAATTTCATATTTAGAGTTCCTAAGGTCCGACCGATCCGAATGATACTGGGTGCCTATGTCTATATTATTAATGAATGTATTCTGTGTCAGTTTCAGTTTCGCTTGGTAAATACAGAATTTTTATACTGACGGACGGACGGAAAGACTGACAGACATGCATAGCAACATACATATATCGACTCGACTATTGATGCCATTGTTACTGAGATATATTCATCAAAAACATAATTTTTTTCGAGGCACGTCTAGGTGCATTGCATGCATATGTGTTCACATATTTTGTGCTATGTGGCAAATCGCACGTTGAGAATAGCCCCAAACAATAGATTATGTTACATGGGCAAAGTTCAGTATTGATATAATCAATTTATGAGATAAGGTTGTTAGCTATTTTTAAGTTTATTTTTTTCGTTTCCGAAGTAAACGTATATTTTTTTACTATGGATATTGTGACTAATGAATGTTGTATTTTGACGGCTTGTCAACTGTTTATTTTTGTGCCTATATGGCGTCATGACAATGACAACGTGTGAAATCGCATAGATCCTCGGCGCACTGCACTCGTACATTTGAACATTTGAGCAGACTGCACACACTTCACATGCATTTGCGCCATAAACGTGCCGTTACTAATGATAACGGCACCACATGTCAAACGCTCCAGCGCTTAGGTCTCTGCCCTCGAAAGGTACACATATATTCTTACACATCGTCTGTGTATGTGTGAATATGTAGTCCACAGTCTAGTGCTGAGGTGTCCGACATACTATAGGTGCTTACAGCTTCATGAACACACAAAAAACAGATACACCCGCATACATAGAAGGAAACAAATTTGTTCATACAATACAAGCAATGAGAAATACTCATGATCTTAGCCTTTCTTAACATTATAAAGTTCAAAGTCGACTGCTTTGGCAGAGCATAAAGATAAGAAAGAAACAAATATTTTGCATTTTGTATTAGTCAGAACAGTGCACATATGTACATACACTTGGAGAGCTTATTCTTATGTGCCGTAACACAGGCGTACCCCAAGGATCGGTGATGGGCCCATTACTATCTAACGTAGTGAATGATAGTTTAAAGCTGCCAGCTAATGTGTTACGCTAATGACGTTGCTGTGGCAGTGGTTGGTAAGCACTTGTCGCATGCTAAGGCTACATTCAAAACGGCTATTTCGGATGTAGCCAACAAAGCGTGCGATTCGCTACCTTGGTGTTATGATCGACACTAGACTGTGTCAGGGGAGAGCAACAAACACAAGCCGTGCTTTTGTTTCGCATTATGCTAAGCAAGAGCGAAGATTGCTGCTTACAAACGTAGTTCGCTCAATCGCTGCGAATCAGCGATCAGCCAATGACAAAGACGCTGGGATAAATCGGAAAACGGGCGATGGAATCATCGCACACACACAGATTTACAAAAACAAAAAATCTTTTTGTCTGGTAGATAGAATGCAGCGCACATCTGACTTAGACTACTGGTACTCGTGCAACGACAAGATTTCCATTTTATGTATTACATACATGTATGTATTTTAGATGAGGTTTTATTAAGTAAATAAAACATTAAATATTTGGTAATGCTTAATGATTTCCTTATTCAGTATCTGTACATAAAGGTGTGGTCAATATTCTGATTCACTTCATGACGTATCTGTTTTCGCGTTTCTCTAATATAGATAGGGAGTATTTTTCGCACTTTTTTGATAGTTAATATGTTTATTGTACAGGTGTGCGTCACTGGCAGAAGAAGACCTGACCGACCTTAGAAAGTATATATTCTTGACCAGCTTTGACAGTCTGTATGAACACCAAGATCCCAGAGACTTTAAGAGTTAGAGCCAAATTTGGATTCCGCCTATGCCACGCTCCCTTACGCTTCCGTAAATTGTACAAAAAACTACTAGAGCTATCGTCACCTAATTTAATTGTTATACTTAGGCTACCCTTAACTGTACTGACCAAGTTTTTATTGCAAACTCATATCAAAATTTCCATTTCAAATAAAATTGGTATGAGTTGTCAACACTAAAATAAATATTTGGCCAGCGTGAGATGATAAGAGGTTGTTTATCTGGGCATGGGGCTGAAATTATTTAAAACAAGTAAGAAAGGCTGCAGTCGAGCAACCGACTGTAAGAAACGCCCGTACTCATTATAGTGCGCGTTACAGGTTAATAATTCTAAGACACAATTTAGCATGTAAAAATGTTTCTAATTTGGTTTAAAAAAAACACCTGATATGTACATGTTTGTACTATGTACAACGAGAAAGAGAAAAGCCAGTGGCTTCAAACCACAAACGGATTCAATGTGTGTGCTTGAGTATACAAACATGTACATGTACATATGTGCACGTGAGTGCTTGATTGGCGCCTTGTCGGTGTGCTGATCTCCAAGTGTGTGTTTATACTCTTTCGTTGGTTAATCTTAATTAAATCAATGGCACTTTTTGTTTACAAGAGAGAGGCAGATGGAAAGAGAAAGAGCGGTGCGACTGCCAAAAACTAAGATAAACAAAAAGAACCAATGGCAGACTGTTGGCAGCCATTTTATTTGACTGCCAGTGCTGTCCGATTCAAAATTAAAGTTGTTTCATCTACGTAGTTTTTAGACCCCGCACTCTAAAAATGAAAAGCGAAATGTGCGTACCAGGCAGATGGAAGCTTTTCCGACCATATAAAGTATATATATTCTTGATTAGCGTCAACAGACGTATCGATTTAGCGATGTCCGTCTGCCTGTCTGTCCGTGCGTCGTCCGGAGGAACACCTGGATCATTGGGACTATAGGAGCTAGAGCCACCATGGGCATGCGCACGGGGTAGTCAATGCGCAAATTTTGCCGATATTTCGTTTGCTATAGTTAATATTTATTTGTGTACATTTATTAATAAAATGGGAGTAACAAAAATATATCAGGTTCAAATCAGTTTGCAAAAATATATCAGGTTCAAATTATTTACAAAATGGTCAACTGATCGTCGCTGAACTGATCGTTATCCGCTCGTTTCATGAACAGTTCAAACATACTCGAGTATACTTGTTGCAGGTCTCTGGTCCATATCTCAGGCAGATTAAGCTTATTTCAAATGGTTGCCATGCCTTCTACCGACCCCGTAAATTGTGAAAATATATTTCCATAACTCCATAACCATCATGGAAATGATTAGAGCTATTGGGACCAAACTCACACATTTTGTGTGCGGTACCATTTCTCCTTTCCTCCAAGGCACGTCTCGAATGGACAACTATAGCCTAAAGCTGTCATAGGGCAAAATAGGGCGAAAATATGACATTTGAATAAAGAAATGTAGTACTAGTTAAACTATCACAACGAAACTCACACACTTTGTGCATCATACCATTATAACTACCCTTAACAAGTTTATTCAGAATCGGATAACCACAACCTCCAAAAGCTCCCAAAGGGCAAATCGGTTAAAAATCAGAAATTTGTGTAATAAAATGTGCACTCGTTTGACTGAAGCCTTTCTTACTTGTTTTTTTTTTTTAGTTATTGAAATAGAAATGACAACAAACAAAATTAATATTAATGTTACCTGCTTTTCAAGCCAAGTTTGCAAACTAACTTAATCCAAAGAAAACTGCTTGACAACATTCATAAGTTTTAGAATATGGGCAGGGGTTAAAGTCCTGTAGATTTCTATCAAGTAAAAACTATTTAAAAACTTTTATATGACCTAGGTAATCTAAGATTAATTGTAAAGACAATTTGAAGTTTTTGAATGCTTTAAGCATTTTGAATGGAACAGATGACTGAAATGCATCAAAAGTTTCAGGAGTATCCTTAATTTGAAATATGAAAAAACACAAGTTCAAAAGAATTTTGATTCAATTGATGCAAAATAGTTTTTAGATTAGTTAATTTATTTGTTTCTTTATTGTAATAACTGTTGCAGCATGTACTTAACTTATTGCACTTAATGTACAGATTTATAGGTATATTAATGAGATACAGTTGTGTTCAAAATAATAGCAGCGCATATAAGCTCTGATTTCAAGATTGATATATAATGTCATAATGACTACAGATCAATAATTTTTTATTTTTTATAGTATTTATATTTAATTTCAAACAAAATAAGCGTGTTTCTTCATCAAAAAAACTTCTCTCATTTTTTAATTTTTTTAAGAAATGATAATAATAGGGAAATTGTCCTGGTCAAAATAATAGCAGCAAAAATCAAAAATATTAAATATCTTTACAAAATTTAGTTTATAACTTCATATACTGAATTAACTATATTAGTTATGAACTAATATATGGTTTTTAACCCCTTATTATCTGGAACAGCTTCACATCTCCGTGGCATGGAGTCAATTAGGTCCTGGCAACGCTTCAGAGGAATTTGAGCTCATGCATCCTGAATAACTGGCCAAAGATGTGCTTAAGTCGACGGTTTTACCTTGGCCACACTTCGTTTGACGTCCCCCATAAGTTTTCAATTGGGTTCAGATCTGGGGACTAAGCTGGTCATGGCATTACGTCATTATTATCCTTTGCGAACCACTGTTTGGCCAGTTTGCTGGTATGCTAAGGATCATTGTCCTGTTAAAAAGTCCGTTTTATTAGCATTTTCCAAGAGAAATATGATACCGTCATATTTTTTGGTATATCCACGTATACATTTTAACCCATGATCCGAGTTAAACATATGGATAGGGCCTACGTCGCTATATGAAAAGCAGTCCCATATTAAGATTTTTGATGCACCATGTTTAACTCTTTAGCGTGTGCTTAGGCTGATTTTCAGTGTTTGGCAGGCGACGGACATATTGTCTGGATCCAGTTCCACCAAATAACACAACTTTAGTCCAGTCAGTACAGAGAATTTTAAGCCACTTTGTTAAGGGACATTTCAGGTGCATTTCAGCTGCACTTCAGCGAACTGTATTCGACCTTATATGTGTTTAGAAGTATGTAGATGTACTTTTCTTGGACTTCGGGCCTTGAGTTTGTGTTCCAGTAGTCTTCACCGAGTATTTACACTATTCACTGACAAGCTGTGGTCTACTTTTATTGATTCTGCAGACGCGAATGCATTATCCTTGCTGGAGCGCTCAATGCGATGGTCATTAATTTCAGTGCTAGTTCTTTTCCTGCCGCCAGTTTCGCGTTTGTGGCGATAGTTAATGGCATAAGAGACCATTTTAGCACAACATTCAACCAATCTTTCGATTTCCCGGTATGTTTTCCTTGTTTTCCAAACCTTTATATCGAATAGCAATTTTCCTCTCAGCAAGGACTGCCTCCACCCACAACAGTACAAATTTTTCCATTATTTTTATGTATTCACATCTAAATAATAGTTAACTCATTATTTAAACTTATTTTCAACAAATCAACAACTTTAACTTAAATATTTTTAATATTGAAATGAAGCGCTGCTATTAATTTGAACAACAGAAATTCTGTATCCTTACCCATAATTATGAATAAAACGGTAAATGAAAGCAATTCCAACGGGATTTTTACGTTTTCCTCTTCCCCACCCTCTATTCTAAAAAATATATGCACCAGTGTTCGATCTTTAAGAATGAACATGCTTAAAACTTAGTCATATTTGTCAGCAAAAAGTGCGCTGCTATTATTTTGAACACAGCTGTATATGAGATGACTTAATATACCAGTTAAAAAAGTATTCATGTTGCAAGTACATATGACGTAAAAAAAAATTGTGAAAAAAAAAATTAGTTTTATGCTATTACAATATTAAATTAATACACATTTTTGGCACACTTTTAAACTAGACAAAAATACACACATACATATGTATGTTGCTTAAGCTACACAAAACACACACACAGTTTGTATTACATGCATACATATATGTATGTATGTACATACATACAAACATATGTGTGCATTTGCAAAGATTTAAAAATACTTGTAATACTTGAGACCAGGCCCCAGGCTGGCTATAATACTTTTGGATCAATATTCAACGAGGTCCCAAATCGATGTAGCTATTTGGCCGCATCATTTGATGGGCTGCCGCAGCAGAACCGTAAAAGCTCTGATAGCTGCTCATGCCGTAAGCAGCGGCCGCCGCTTGCCGCATGTGCCCGGTGGAGACTTTGAGCTTCTCGTATGGATTGCCATAGGGGCTGTCATGGGCGTGGTAGTGCGACGCTGCGTTGTGATGATAGATGGCCCCAAAATTGCTCTGCTCTGCCCCATATGGCTGGCCAATGCTGGAGTATATGTTCGCTGCTGCCATTACTGGCGTTGCCGCTGTGGCAGCGCTGGCTGCAGCGACTGCAGTTGCACCTGACGCTGGCGGTGAGGCGGAGCTCGACGAGAGCGGCGTCAGCGGAGATTTTGTGTGTTGCTGGTGATGATAAGGATGATGATAACTGCCGCCATAGCTGGTGGTTATTTGATGCAGACTCTGTTGATGTTGCTGCTGATGATGGTGTTGATGATGTTGGTGTTGCTGGAGTTGTTGGTGTTGCTGCTGCTGTTGTTGCTGCTGATGCACTTGTTGCTGTTGATGTTGCTGCATTTGGCGTTGATGCAACTGCTGATGCTGCAACGGCATTATCTCCAACTGGAATCCCAACAGGTCCGGCGAATTCCCCGACGTTGAGCTGCTTGAGGGCGTGGCCGGCAGTTGCGTGTCCAACTGAGATGTTGCTACTACTGCCGTTGATCCCGTTGCCGCTGCTGTCACTGACGCTGCTGTTGCTGCCTGCTGCTCTACTAGCTCCGTGCAGCTTAGGCCAAAACTGTTGGATGACACTCTGTCCTTGGCTTTAAAATGCTGTTGATGCATTTGTTGTTCTTGCTGATGTTGTTGTTGCTGGTGTTGTGGCTGCTGGTGTTGCTGCTGTTGTTGCTGTTGCTTAATGCGTGCTTGGCTCTCGTGACTCATGCTAGACATGCCCAGGCTGCTACCAGTGCTGCGATAAACGATGAACAAGACAAAAAAAAAATGTTAAATTCAAAATTTATATCGTTTCCGATAAACATTTAAGCTGTTCCATCGATTTGTTTACAGTCCTTCTTGGCTGCTATACCAATATACATGTGTGTAAGTATATATATGTATATATATGCATGATTGTATGTGTATGTGTATGTTGATTGTTTATGTGGCAGGCGGCAGGCAGGCACATCTGTCAGCTGCCCCATCACAGGCAGCTAAAGATGCTTATGCTGCACTCATTCGTTTTGAGTTATTGTTTCATCTGTTTTATTTTTATTTTCATTTTCATTTTTCTTTTCTTTGTTTTATATCGTCGGGAATTCTAAGAACGACGCTCTAGTGGGCAACTTGGTTGACTTTCAATTCTGATAAAATTTCAAATGCTTCACAATTGGGTCACTTTCATAACAAATTATCAAATAAACAAAATTCAAACAGGAAAAAAACAAAATTTGGAATGAAAGTCCGTCTACCTCGCAAGCAGATCACGTTTATTTTAAAAATTTGTAAAAAACTATGGTCATCTCACCGAAAATTATGTTTAAATCACCACAACTTGGAGACGACTAAAGTTGTCATGACCAAATTCACACAGCATATATATGGTATGCCTACAACTGCCATAGGACAAATCGGTGAAGAATAGAACATTTGTATGCAGACATGTCGTGTAAATTGACCGATCTCAACCAAACTCTCACATTATGTGTATGTTTATAATGCTTAGAGCTTACAACAATAAAATTGGTTCAGATCAGATAACTTTATCGTATATCTCCAATGGGACAAATCGGTGGAAAGTTTGGGAAAATGCGCATTGACTTGTCGACTTGCTCGACTTTAGCATTTTTTATTTGTTTTTATTGTGTTATGTTTGCTCGGTGGTCACTAATGTTTTCAGAAATCGAGATCAAAAAGTGTTTTAGGGACTGGATCAAACAGTTAACAGGGACTTATTTAAAGGGAATAATAACGATATTACCAATAATATGGTATTGATTCTTCTGATCATAGTTGTACATTTCAAATATTTGGGCTTATATTCTGTTCTAATTTTAATACAAAAGACTGAGTTCGTATTGTACTTCTGTAATTGAGGTAATTTTTCTTAGACAATAACAAATAAATCGATTATTAATTTAAGTGTCTATATTTAAGTTACTGTGATCAACTTACACATCGTTGGTGCCATCATCTCGAAATCCTTTGGCGAAAGGATTGCTAGATATCTTCAATTGTGTTACCTGTTGAACAGAAGTCATATTTAGAAAATGTACAATTCATTTGGGTCAAATATATACACATGAGCAAATATATTTTCATTTAAAAGTATTCATTTATTTATGCCATTGTCTGATATTTATTATTATTTTATGTGGAAAACACAAAAAATTAATGAATGTTTACAAAACATTAAACTATATTTGTATATGTATGTATTGGACATACACGGTGTGTGTACGTGTGCGTATGCGTACACACAATCGCACTGTGCTAAGTTATTTTCAATAAATTGTAGAATGAAAAGTGTTAGCACCCACGTTGAACGCATAAATAATTGAAATACTTTTGAAAAACGCCTCTAGAAATAAAATGAGAGAGAATTTTTATCGTGATGTTTAGTTTTTTTTTTTGCCTCCTTGAAAAATTATTATTTATATTTTTTCCATCTCCGAATTTGTCTTTCCGAAGAAGCCAACAAGAAAAAATGTAATCTTCGACTCGCCGAAGATTATGTACACTTCCTATCATTCATATTCCGTTAATTTGGTTTAATATGCCTGGATGAAGTTTGGTTTAAATATAGAATTTTATACTTAACACATATCAAGTGATTTTGGTTTCACCGGTTTTACTATGGGCGGCATATGATAAAATCATCCGATCTCGCCGATTTTATCATATGAACTGCATGCAGAGAGAATACACACACAAGATTCAGCAAGATATTTTGAATAAAAACTGAGAGACTAGTTTGCATAGAAGCAGACGCAAAAAAGAAAACTGATTGCAAGACTAAAAGTAACACAGTAATATAAATAATATAAATAATGTTTAGAGAATAAATACATTTGTAAAAAAAAACATGTTTGTGAACATACTTAAGTACATACATATGTATATAAAAAAGGGACCAAATGTTTTGAGAGTATGAATTTTGATTTGAATTGGATTTGAAAATTGAATCGGATTGTCAATCTAAATCTGAGCATTTCCGGGTCAAGTGGCTTGTCTGAAAGTCCAGGACTTATGCCACCCCTCTTCACCACTAATCAAAGACATTACTCACTCGCTGGTTTTGGTATGCTGTTACGGCCGTAAAGCTCGTCTCCGGGAAAATGAACGTGCGAAAGTGACTCGAATGCTCGTTCTCATCCAGCGACGCGTTCTTCGAGGGCAAATAGACCAAGTGGAAACGTGGTTGATAGCGATGCATCGAGTTCAATATGATCTGTGAACAAACAAATTTTTTTTTGTTTTAAGATATATAGGTCAAGTACAAACAAAAAAAACAAACAGAAAAACACACATTAAGCGCCAGCATTGACCAAATTCATGGTTCGCAGCATCAACAAAACTGAGCATGTCAATCATGCCAAGTACTAGCGACAAAAAGATTCTTCCATAATAATTTTACGTATTTTCATCAAAAACTACATTTGAAATTAGCTTATTCTTTGTTCTACAAATTGTTACTCTGTACTTTAATAAATTTAACAAAAACCGGTAAATTGCTCTCCGTAAGTTTCCGAAACAAATTGATCTCAGCGACTAAAAATAATAAATCAACCGGAAAGCTTGAAATTCTGCCTGTATATTTGAAAAAAAAGATTCAATATGAGTCAGGAAATTGGAAAAAAGAGGAAGAGGCAGAATCGATAGCACAGGAGCACACACTTTTGTATTGCTATTACTCACATGACCATTTTCATCCAGCTGATTGTTGGTTAGCTTTAGTTTATCGAAGGACACGATTTGTTTCATCCAGTTGGCGCCTGGAGCTGGTGAATCCGGATGCACATGAATCCTTGGTGGCGAGATAGCGTCCGCCTTGCCCGCCACTACCCAGCAGGAGCTGTAAGTGGAGCAGATACGAGTGGTTAAGGAGGGGGAGATAGTGCATTATGCACCATTGGCAAAAGTCCGGTAATTTGGCCTAAAATCCCCAAAGCTTTTTTCAAACAGTTAAAACAGGCTGTAAATGACCTCGCGCTCAATGCGTGGCAACAATCGGAAATCACCTTGATCTGTTCGCGAAGTAGTGGGACTTTCATTTCAAATTTGGACAGACGGACGTTGCTATATTGACTCGGCTGTTGATGCTGATCAAGAATATATTTTCTTTATGGGTTCGGTAGCCTCCTTTTGTCTGTTTACTATTTCCATTTCGCTACTGACAAACCTATTAGATCCCTTGTCCCATATCTCAGTACGAGGTCTAAAAACTTGGATAATCTTTGTAAATTCTTTTAGGAATTTTAACGAAAATTATAACCCTATAACTTACATAAGTTTAACCGCATGAGTTCAACTAAAGTTTGTGTAACATTTCTAAACTGTTACTTAATACTTAGAGTTAACGCCAAAATATCGGAATTTAAGCCATAGTACATCGAAGTATATCAGCTGATAGATATATGCATACTTGTGAAACGCATAACGGTATCGCTTATCATCTATTGGTACAAAGTCCATCATGCATATATAGGTTGCTTGGGCATCGAGTCCTCCGATCCGCACCTGAAACGTGGGAAACATGCGTCGACCCGTTTTCGTGATAATCATCTCAGTGCCCTGTGCATGGAACTGATCCCAAAGTGGTTTCGTTTCCAGTACGACTATAGCCTGTGCTAGGGATGGGTGCACTGACTCCGTTTCCTGTTTTTTATGAAATGTTAACACATGATTTTATTTGAGTTTTTTACGACTGTAAAAAGTAACAATAATAAATGTATGGTTTTGCTATAGTTCATACATATGTATATTGATGTCCGATCTTAAACTTGATCATCAATAGTTCTCAACCAGGTCTAGAATTTTATATTAATCTTTGATCTCTGGGTTAGATACGTTAAATTGTTCCAAATAATCTGTTCAATACTACATGAGAACTTCAAGCATTTAAATCATTTTAAATTTTACTCTACTTATCAGTAAATGATTGATTTTATTTAATGATTTAAGGTGCTACAAAATTTTAACTCTTTTTAATATCATGCTGTGTTCTCTATCTATGTAAACATTATGTTCTGAATCCAAGTCTAAGAGCAAAAATCTAATTAAGTCTAAAAAGTTTTTATCAGTGTCATTATACAGTTTGGTTAACATTTTTTTACGATTTCATGTGACCATGGAGGTGGTAAAAGTCCATAACCAAATTGATCTTTAACGACCACCATGCTAAAATATGAATAATTTTGGAATTGTTTAACATATATTTGAATTATTGCTATCTGTATTGCATTAAAGTTGTGTAATTGTCATTTAACTTTATAAATTTGTGCTTTGAAAATCCTACCTAAATTCTGCTATGATTATTAATGGTCCTTTTAGTATTATTAGTTGTCTTCTTAAGTTGATGTCCCTTTGATAATTATGTTCACACTTAAGAACCCAGTATTGGGTAGTAAAACATTTAAAATTTTAAAGTTCTTTAAATCTTTTATTTTAGGTTTTAGTATTTTAGTTATAATGGTAACATACATGTTCTGTGTGAATTTGGTCACATAGCTCTGATAGTTTCGAAGTTGTAGAGTAATGAAAATAGTTTTTTACAATTTCGCCGCACATACAGACGGACTTTCATTTCAAATTTGGTGGCTTTAGCTCTTGTAGTTTAAAAGATCCGAGTGTTCATACAGACAAACAGACAGACGGACACTGCTATATCGACTCGGCTGTTGATGCTCGGAGGATCGAAAAGCTTTCTTCTACCTGTTACGCCCATTTCTCTTCTGACAAACGTAAGAGACCCCTCTACTATTTTTTAAAGTACGGGATTTAAAAATGACACCAATTTTACGGTAGGAGCGTACGCTTAAATATATTTAAATACACACAAATAAAGTGGTATGGTACTCGCCCGTCCCTGGTAAATCAGTGTTGAAAAGCACGGAAAGAATCGAAGAGTAGAGGACTAAACAGACAGTCGATATACAGAGACGAAAGAAGTAGTCGATTAATAAAGTTGAATTTAAAATCGAATTAAAAGGAGTCGCCTAATTAAGTTAAATGTTAAGTCGATACATTACACATATAATTATCCATCTTTACATACATACATGAGTATCCACATGTGCAAGTAAATATATTTTATTTTTAAGCAATGCACAGTTTTTGCGACACTTACCTCTTTGTTGTTTTTGTTGCTCTTATTACAATTGCTGCTACTGTTGTTGTTGTCCCCTAGCGTGCTGCTAGTTGAGCTGTTGTTGTTGTCTTTTTTGTGGCAATTTTTAAATTTTTTTGCAGTTGACGTTGTTGCCACTCCTGTTACTGATTTTGCTGCTGATGATGCTGGTTCATTGGTGCTGCTGCTACTGTTACTGTTGTTGTTGTTGTTGTTATTGATATTATTGCTGTCTGAATAATCCGACACACCGGATTTTTGATCTTGAGTGTTTCCAGAGCTGCTGTTGGTGCTGATATTACTATTACTGATGCTGTTACTACTACTACTTCCTGTGCTGTGTGTCTCGAATGCCGACAACTTTGAATCGATCTGTTCAAGTGGCTTGTATGAGGTGCGATCCTTTCCCGCCGTTTGAATGCAAGCTGTGAATGAGGCACGAGTGGATTTAGATTTATGTACATATGCTCAAAAACCAACATACAGACATATAAAATGTGTGTATATTGTTATTGTAAAATAAAGAATAAACATAGCATTAAATAAAATAATTACAAATAAGTTAATATTTATTTAGATAATCAATATTTTTATAATTAGTTGAATGATCTGAGCCAAATCTGTATTAAAATACTACACGAATTTCATTCGGTAATTGCCTTATTGAGTCCGAGTGCTTTAATTTGCCTTGCAAATGAGCAGAAACTTGTGGCACATAAATCAAATTACGAGCGTCTAGTTTTTTTTTTAAATTCACGAATCTAGGTAACATATTCCTTTGCATGTACTTATTTTGATTAATTGTCTTAAAATTGCAAACGAGCAAGACATCAAACAGTGGGAGAGCTAGAGAGCAGCGCATGCGCAATCTAGAGTAGCTGTGAAATCTGCTGGGCGAATGTGTAAAGGGAGATCGAGATGAGGACATGGGGCAAATTGGATCAGGCGGCTGTAATGAGAGCAGTATCAAAGCAACGACAACAACGCCAACCCAATTATAAATCGTAAGTGAAACGGTTGCTGATTGAGTTGCCGGCTAAATTTAGTGGCTCGGCGCAGCCCTTGTGTTGCGTGGGCCAGAGCAGAGAGGTAGAAGGGAAAATATGAGGCAGCACGCGTCTCGCACTAAGTACAAATTCTCCAATTAATTGCTGCTTGCGACAAGTGCCAGTTGTGTTGCGGCTGCTGCGTTCCAATTGCCGGCATCTCTGTTGGAGTCACCGCAAATGACCCATGACAGGTCGACGACGCGTCGTTGCAGTCACTGTACGCTCCGAATTCAATTGCCGCAGTGATTATGCCGGCATTCGCTTAACGAATGAATTCTAAAATCAATTAGCGTTTGGCACAAACAATCGTTTTTCTGTCACGCTAACCGAAGCATCAAAAACAAATAAAAATACAAAAAAAAGAAGTAAAACAAAAAATTCAACATATAAAAATAAAGGCAACAAGAAAAAACGGTTATCTTCGGTTCGCCGAATATTAAATACCCTTGCAGTCATGAATATTGCATTAATTTGATTTTATTAACAGATTGTTCCTATGGGAGCTATATGATATAGTAGTCCGATTTGAAATTTGGTCAACAGATGGGGGACAATGAGAAATACATTCTGCGTGAATTTCGTTGAAATCGGTCAATAGACACCGAAAATGTTCATACTAAGCATTTTCAACCGATTGTTCCTATGGGAGCTATATGATATAGTGGTCCGATCTGGCCGATTTTTACATATGAACTGCGTGCAGAGAGAACACAGGCCTGTACCAAATTTCATTAAGATAGCTTTAAAACTGAGAGACTAGATCGCATAGAAACAGAAGGACAGACTGACAGACGGACATGGCTATATCGACTCGGCTGTTGATGCTGATCAAGAATTTATATACTTTATTATGTGGTCGGAAACGCTTCCTTCAATGCGTTACAAACTTCGTGACAAAAACAATATACCCTCTGCAAGGGTATAAAAATGTCAATCCAAATTTTAGCGCTTGGGTCTTGAGAATCTTAAGAAGTTTATATTCTTGTTTTCTGTCGTGGCTAAAACTTTGGGTTCACAACAATATACATATATATGTATATGTATCTCAACTGCTCAGTTAGCAAATACTCTTGGTAATTCTATATTTTGGCTGATTGGGTTCCAATTAAGCTTAATCGGATACTGGGCTGAAACATTTCACGCTTGTGAAATGTTGTTGTTATCTCACTCTGCTCTCACGATTTCCCAATTTCATATAGATTCTGTAGTGCGCAACTTCAAATCGATAAACTAAAGGTTATCCATTCTTAAAAAAAAAAGTTGTTTTTGACATTTATAAGTAGTAGACAATAACTTAAAAAACTAGAAAGAAAAGTTTCAATATATTATTAACAATCGAATATATTCACATATACAGCAAAGTTTCGACCGATTGTTCCCATGGCAGCTACACGATATAGTAATCCAATTTGGATAAAACTTGGTCAGTATGTTTATACTCTTATCTTATGTATCATGTGCGAATTAAACTAAGATATCATAATTCATATTTGGATCGTCCTTATAGGATCTATTCGATATAGTTGTCTGATTATGATCCAACTTGGTCACCATATGTTCCTTGCAAATGTGCATAACAAGAAGGAGGAGACTTTTCCGATCCCTACAGCTCAGCAAAGTGTAAAAAGCTATTTTCAAAATACTAAACTTATACTTGAAAATAAAGAACTACTGTGACCAAATTTACACATTATGCGTATGATACCAGTATAACTATTCCCAACAAGTTTTATCTAGATCGGACAACTTCAACATATACCAGTATACTTTTGGAGTATAAGGTGAGCGATTGCAACAAAACTCACGTATAATGTATATACATACGATACTTACGTATCGTATTACAACAAAATATAGATCACAAAAGACGATTTTATTTATATTTTTACCTTACATAAGGATCTCTTAGAATTTAATCATAATATATTAAGAATTTAATATATTATGTTACAAAATCTTGTTTTTTTGAATAAATGACCATAAAAACGAAACTTTTTCAGCTAAAAGACACTAACAAATAAATATAACAATTTTAAGCCAAAGCTTAGAATGCCACCTAATCATTTACATATGTATATAACGAGATCGATGTTATATATGATACAATAAAATAAATTATTAATAAATTAAAACATCCATCATGTTTTCCGGTTTCTTAGTATATGGTGCTTTATCTACAATATGATAGTTCTAAGGATAAACTGTGCTCTAAGTAAATAAATATGTACTATGAATGAGATATGGGCACGCTGATTTTTCTGTATATTTTCTGATAAATTCATTCTGATTAATAAGCAGATATACAAAACCCGGTAGTGTTCGCATACTTGGATTCTATGAATGAATATTTGGCTGCGTTCATAAAATAAAATAATAATTTTTAAGATATCTTTTAAACCAACTTTTACAGCAAATAAATTTAATTTTTACATCCAATGACAGTCTCAAAGCGTGTAATTTTTTGTCTTTTTGATTTGTCGCATATTTAGATCTTTTTATTCTTTATTATAAAAATGATTGTTGACATGCTTAAAAACAGAGGTTATTGAACCTATACAAGGTCTAAAAGTTCCATATAGAGTAATACAAAAAAATAAAAAACTAAATAAAAAAATGCTTCATTTTTTATTAAATTTAATGTAATTTGGAATTTTGTTGGCTTTAATAAAATGGAAGAAAATTTTAATAAAACATTTAAAAAATTTGTAGAAACCAAATTATTCCGACCCTATGAAGCATATATATTCCCGATCAGCACCTACACTACGATCGATATAGCCATGTACTATCTGAACCAAATTTACATGGGTAGTACATGTCCCGAAGGTACATGTACTGACCAAGTTTGACCCAAATCGCACTACTATATCCTATAGCTATCATCATATACAATCATCATATGCAGATTCTATCTGAGTTGTGTTGCGATCGCTCAACTAACACTACAAAAGTATACTACTATATTTTACAGTTGTCCAATCCAGAGGAAACTGGGTGAGAATAGTTACATTGGTATCTTACGCATAATGTGTGCATTTGGTCACCGTAGCTCTATTAGTTTCCAAGCATAGTGTTATGAAGTACTGTTTTTACAATTTGCGTGGGCGTCAGGGGGCGTGGGAACATTTAAAAGTTTGTTGTTTCTAGTTCTTATAGTCCAGAAGATACAGGTTTTCATACGAAGGGACAACCATTGCTATATCGTCTCAGCTTTTGATGCTGATCAAGAATATATATACTTTATTGGATCGAGAACACCTCCTTCTGCTTGTTACACACATTTGGCTTCTGGCAAACCTAATAGACCCATCTACGCACATTTTAGAGTACGGGTTCTAAAGAAACGTATTGTCGAATTTGAAGGAATTTCTTAACCAATTATAAATGAATGAATTTTGGAGAACTTTCGCTTGCCTTCAATTTGTTTCATGGGACTTAGTCCACCGGTTGCAGTATAGGGCGATGACCAGTAATCGTTTGCATAACATCCGTAGTCCACCAGATTGCTGTTGAGGCCGTTGTCCAGGAATGGCATTGGCATGCTCACAATGGCGCTAGCGCATTCCGTAGGTCCCATCATGTGAGTCATCTGAGCCACCGGATGAACAGAGTTTGTGTCTTCTTGGGGAATATAGTTTAAAGATACTCGAGTCCGCAAATAAAAACCGAAACCAAATATAAACCGACAGATTAGTTTGAATCGTTTATTTGTTTTTAATTTGCTTTGTTTTGATCTCAAATCTTTTTCGCGCAGTTGTCAAATTTGATTATCACTAGCACAAGCACACATAAAAAAAAAACTGAAAAACTGAAATGTTGACGTGGTGGTATAAGCGATACAGTTCCGATTCTGATCCGATTGCGATTACGGTGCGCGGGCGTAAACAAATTTCATTAAAGACTCGTAGCTGTCGCTCAAGTTGTCAGTTGTGTCAATTAGAGTAAATAAAAAAAAAATTCACTTAATTTGAAAATTGGCTCAACACCTGTATGAAATTTTCAAATACGGTATTTGAGTGATTTTGTGATGCTGGTTTTGTTTTGCTTCTTCTTTTCTTGATATATTCGTTTAGTTTTTTCTTGCTGACTACCAAATTGTTCTTTCAAGACGCTATGTGAATTGATTGAATTAACGATTGATTGAATAATGCACCTGACTGTGGCACGCGTAATTGTTGCTTTTGCTGTTGTTGTTGTTGTTGTTGTTGTTGCACTTGCGAATTAAAAGCGTTGAGTTTCATCACATGCCACCGTTCGACCCAGTTCAATTCAAACTGGCAACATGACAATTCGCGATTCGCGATCCACTCTGACACGGAACAGAGTACACTTGATTGTAACTTAACTTTTTGCCACTTTAGCTACAAATTCTACCGCTGCTTCTGCTTATAATTTAGCTGCTTTCCCTGAACACGCGCTCGCATCTGTATCGTCAAGAGTTTGACTGCGGAATGAGTAAGGCGCATCGGATACATCATATCCACTAGATACTGAACTAAGAAGCGATGGGATGCTATGAGACAGTAAGAGACAGATATAGATGGAGTGCGGCTGTACTCGCTGTTGATGAAGCGCACCAATCCGCGAGCCACTTGAAACGATCACGAATGGAAGCCTCTGCCGCATCAGCATCTAAATTTAACGTTCCCTTACTGTATATACATAAATTGATGTGTGCGTGTGCGTCTCATTGCATGTGTGCGTGAATGCTTGTACCGTTATGCATGTGTGTGTGAGTGCTTATAAATAACTGGGGTGGGTTGTGCGTCTGTGCTGTGTGCGGGTGCTCATTGACTTGACCAATGGCAGCAGAGCTTCCTTAGCTAAAAACAAATTTTTTAGTTCATTCGGCAGCAGTGTTCTCTTAATACTCTGCCGACCGTCTGTTCATCTTTCTCACTCACACTTTAATTAACTCGTTTAAACATTTAACAGTAATAAATAGCATGCTTTGGCATAGAAAACTTTTTTGTTAGCTATGCTATCTGAACCAAATTTGTAGAGGTGGTACATGTTCAGTCTGTACACGTACTAACAATGTTAGAATCAAATCGACCATCTAATAAACAATCGATCGCTTTTTAATAAACGTTGTTTAGAATAAATTAAAAACACAACAATAAATCTGTATAATCAAATTAATGTTTTAATTTGCTTAAAATCTAACAACACTTCTACTATAGATAATAATAAAGTAATATAAATAATATTGTTACTTGTATAGTAGTTGTGAAATTTATTTTCATATTAAAAAACATTTTTTTCTTAAAATTGTTATTTGTGTAAAATTTGTATATACCACTAAATAGTATTTCTGGTCAAACTAAATCAAATTTTACATACATTTTTAAGGTTAAGTTATTTTTGTGATATGATATGATAGATGTACCTCAAATTTGTATGGTAGAGTAGGCATTTTTAAAAGCTCTCAGCAGAGTCAACAGTAAACACTCGTTAAATTTAACCGCTGACTTTTTGACTCGTTTCATCCGTTGCATGTAGGGTGCACTGTTCCCGTAAGAGAGCATGAGAGCATGAGAGATGAAAGGCCCGCCTAAGCGATCTTACACTGGTTGAGACGGTTTGCTCTCACTGGTCTCGCTTTCTCTCTCACATACACTTCTCCTATCTCATTCCCACGCATACTTCCTCCCCGTAGGTGATGATTAGTTTGCAGAGGGCGTGCTGACTCATTGTTCCGATTCTTCAGTTCGTTCCAAAAAAATAGCAGCAGAGAACGGTTCATATGGCCCTCATTTGGAGAATGCTTTTAATTGGACTGTTTCCACATGGTGGTGGTGGTTGGCTGTGCCTGTGGCTGTGGACGGGCCGTAAACATAAATTGCGCCATAACCTCGACACTAAATAAACCGTAAAAGCGGCCCTAGATGATGAGTCCCCCTTCCTATATTTGGACAGTGGGACAGAGACAGGAACTGGGACTGGGACTAGGATTGTTTCGATCAAAGAGAATGCTATAAGATAATCATAGGCACTCTTGTATGTACTCGTACTTATGGACTGTAAATTGGCTCTGCTCTGAACAGATCTGATAGTACGGAAAATTGTATAAGAGTGGAATTATTGATGCCGCTTGTTTTTTTTTTTTTTTTGTGTGTGTCTGTTTTCCTTTTTGGCGTCTGTTTTTCATCACCCACACTCTTTCAATTAACGGTAAATGCAGCAGCCGCCATTGCTGCTCCACTTGATTTCTGTCCCACCTGGGCTGTGCCTTAGCCCACCAGATAAACACTTTTTGTTTATATCTGCATTTTTGTTGTGTATGCATTTGGACATGGTTCTGGATGTTCACTTCCATTATAAATCTTAGCATCCAGTTACAATCAGGATCCTTGCCCCACTTGCCCACTTGCCCACTTGGGTGCTATGTTGTTTCTCTGGGAGCTGTTTACAATTATTTTGAGTTAAGTAGCTTGCAGTTTGTTCCTCTGTGTTACTATACTGCCCGATACGAACCCCGAAGCACCAACCTTAACTCGCTGCTGGGACGCCTCGTTTTGCACTCTGATTAGTTTTAGATATTTATGTATATATAAGTGCTACCAACAAATTAGGAACAATCACAGAATTATACTTTGTGTATTTAAATTATACCCGTGCAGATGGAATTATGTTTTTGTCACGAAGTTTGTAACGCGTTGAAGAAGGTGTTTCCGACACCATAAAGAATATATATTCTTGATCAGCATCAATAGCCGAGTCGATGTAGCCATGTCTGTCTGTCTGTCTGTCTGTTCGTCTGTTTCTATCTCTCTGTTTTAAAGCTATCTTGATGAAATTTTGTACTGATCTGTATCCTCTGGGCACGCAGTTCATATGCTAAAATCGGCCAGATCGGACCACTATATCATATAGCTTCCACAGTAACAATCGGTCAAAACATTTTCTGTGTCTATTGACCGATATCAACCAAATTCACGCAAAATTCATGTCTAATCTTTCCCCATCTGTTGGCGGAATTTCATCCAAATCGTACCACTAAATCATATAGCTACCATAGAAATAATTGGTGATTGAAAGCCAATTAATGCAATGTACATGTCCGCAAGGGTATTTAATCTTCGGCGAGCCGAATATAACCGTTTTTTCTTGTTTTTATACCTGTTACTCGTAGTTTAATATTATGTTGCTCAAATTGTATAAATTGTTTATTTTGTGCTTGCGGTAGTGAAATTCATTTAATTGGAATTTTGCAGCGTACTTAGTCAGCCCCCAAACTCGGCATTAGAGTAAGTCTATGATGTACGCAGGTCAAGTTTATTTTGAATTGTTGCCACGCCCCCTATCGTCTACACAAATTGTAGAAAACTATGGTTACCTAACCGAAAACTATGTTCAAATTACCATAACTTCGAAAGTATTTGTCCTATTTGAGCTATAGGCTACAGTTGTTCGATCATGTGCAAAATTTGGTCCCGATAGCTCTTATTGTTTCTATGTAATGTTGTTTCGAAAATATTTTTTTACAATTTTCGGGTGCGTTATGGGGCGTGGCAACAACTTGACCTGCGTACACCATAGACGGACTTTTATTCCACATTTGGTGGCTTTAGCTCTAATAATCTTTGAGATCTAGGCGCGACTGTTGATGCTGATCAAGAATATATATACTTTATGGGGTAGGAAACGCCTCCATCTTAATAGACCACTCTACTCATTTTAGAGTACGCCGTCCGAAAATTGCATCATACTTCGATGCTCCAGCGGAAACACCTTTTTTCAGTAGACAGTTATCCGCTGGAGGAAAAAAACTGGAAAATGACTGATTTTTTCATTATTGCATTAAGCACGGTGTACATGTTGCAATTTTGCGAATCGAATGAAAGCCAAAACCAAAATAGAAACTTTTAATAATGAAAGGAAATAATTATTTAATTGACCCAACTCTTTTGGGCAGTTGCCAATGTCCAGAGGGTCGACTTCAGCTTGAGCCGTACCGTTAGACTTTGCCCCTTTGCCAACTACTTCTTGCAATTCTTTTTGTTCTTCCTGATGTTAGAGATGATACTATTGGACATGCGTCCAGCTGCGAGTCGTATTCCAGTGCGAAATGGTTGATGCTTGCAGCCTAGACAGCGCCGGCCCAGGAGCTCACCCATTAGATCACCATCATCATGTTCATAACCATCACGATCATTATCAGTATTGTCATCATCATCATCATCATCATCAATTTTGGCATGCTTGAGCATATTGCCAGAGTAGTCTGGCCAAGAATGCGAATTCTGAATCTCACAGGCAATGTTTACCTTCTTGACATCCGCTTCGAGGTCGCCATTGATGTCCAGCTTGATGTTGGAGTCATGATCGGACGCTTTGCTAGCCTTTTTAGGGCAGCACCAGTATGCGGCTAGAAAATCAAGATCATCGGAAGATGTAGTGCTTTCCTCCTCCGGTTCATACTCCCTCAACTGCTGTTGCTGCATGGCGTGCTCAGTGGTGGACGCCTTGATATCATCAACATTGGTCGAACCTTTATTCTTCAATTGCTCGCTGGATCGTCGGGTTCCGCTGACATTGCGATCGTTGGCGCACTTCTTTGCTGATTGGTCATAGTTATCGACAAGACGCGAGACATGACGCTGCTTCTGGTCCTGTTTTTCTAACTCCAGCTCCTTCTCGCGGTACTGCTTGGCCGTTAGCACCAGCGGCTGCCAAAACAGCTCAAGCGTGGACATTCGCTTTACGCCCTCGTCCTCCAGGATACTCTCGTTTGTCAGGAGTCGACCCTTATAGGTCAGCCTGCTGAACGTCATCGGCACATTCATGGCACGACCGATTCGCTTCTTCAGATCAGCCACGTTCCGGAAACGATCGGCCTCATAGGTGCTCTTCCGTCCATCACGTGTGAGCACTTGGATCTGCAACTTGCCCATCGCTAGTGGCGGTCTCTCTGGTGTTTATCTAGTACGGTTGATAAAGTTTGCTGGTCAATTTTAACCCTTCGCCCCTTCTATTATGTATGCAAGTTGATTGTTTGTGATTCAAAATAATTTGTAATCAAAATATGTGTTAACGCTTCTAATCTGTTTTCGACTAATGAATTTTAACTCATGGCCTTGTCTGTCAGACTAAATTGCGAAGAATCGAGATGAGACGTCACTTGTGTAGTCACGACTAGGGATGACAAATAAAAAAAATTAATCGGTTAAGTAATCATATGATTATTTGCGTAGGAAATTAATAATTTCAATTAATAATAGAAAAAAAGTAAGAAAAGGCTCTAGTTAAGCGCAGTGTTGCCAAATCACCTTTTTTCCCGTCAAATCTGGCTTTTTTAAAAGTCCAATTGCGGGAAAAATTCTAAAACATAAAATTGCTATAAATTGCTTTTTTCCGCTTTTTTGTCTACTGAACAATCTATCACTTTTTTCGGTTTATCTAGTGTTGAGTTGTTCATTGTGGAACAACAATAGTTCAGTACTGATGATGATTAAACTAATTCGTTCAATTGAACTTGTAAACTTGTAAAGACACCACTAAGTTTTGGGTGAAAGTGCTTGCTTATAAGGATTCGGGGGGAATGGCAAATTCAAGGAGTTGGCCACTTTCGCAACGCCATTGTTTTCGTTGTTGTTATCCACCGCAGAAGTAAAAAGCATTTTCAGCCAAGTCAACATCGTGAAAAAAAGCTGCGCAATAAAATGAATGTTGGCATGCTAAACTCAATATTAAGCGTCAGGTGAAATATATAAAAAAAATTAATATTTAATAGTTAATAAAAAAATGTATTTATTTGCTAAAAAAAATATTTAGACATGATAGGATCAATGAGCACACGACGAGCACATAAATTGCTGTGAAATGGAAGATATAACAAATAATTTATAAAAAAAAACACTTAAAAGAAGGCCTAAGACATCAGCTTTTTTCCAGCTTTTTTCCCCAAATTTTCAGCTTTTTTTCTTGTAACTTCCCACTAAAAACAGCTTTTTTTGCTCAACAAAAGTTGGCAACACTGGTTAAGCGAGCCGCCTGTACAAGACCCCGTACTCATAGTAGTGTGCATTTTACACACAAGCAGAGAAAAAGAAGAAGCACTTACATGTGTGTGTATGTAAATATGTAAATACAAATAATATTTAAATATGACTGTATTTAACAAACAGTTTTCGGCGGGACTCGAACCTGCAACCTCACACGTGTACGCCCTACAGCAAACCGCAGCACGCCCTGACTTATAAGTTTGATTTTTGTTCATGTATTATTCAAAAAATCAGCAGTTTCTCAAAAAAAAAAGTAAATAAAAACATAACTGGAGCTCAACAGTTACATAAACCATCATCTTCAATATAAGCCGGGTCTTCAACACTGTCATTTTGGTCTACTAAAACATTATTGAAATCAACTGAATAAATAAAATTTTAAATTTCTTCATCAGACATTGATAAAAGATCAAAATTTTCCTGCCGACTGTAGCCGTTGTTTTTCAAACGGCATCGCGACACTTTCTAAAAACAGAATTAAACAAACTTAAACATTTTTCCTATCATCAAACACACAAATTACACACAAAAGACCGGCAAAATAACAAAAACAGGGAATCACACGAATACATCTCGTGGACGAAATGTTTCCTGCTAAACGACTAAGACCGTCTACAATAGGTCTTCACTAAATTCTATACAAACAATATAAATATTTTTTACAAATCAAACAAGCAACGAATTATCAAAATAAACAAACTAAAACTTGCTAGAAAATTCCCGATTTTATTGAATCGTTCCAATATATTTTTTTTCGGTTTGAAATTGAAGACCTGCTGTAGACTGTCTTAAGTGATAAAGGGTTAAGGGCCTAACTTAAGGAAAAAACTTCCTAGACATGCACCACCCGTTTAAATTTTGGTGAGATAGCTAAGATTACACAAATGTTTTCTATACTAAAACATGATATTTTTACCTTGTACTTTACCTTTATATGCAGATAGATCGGCAGAAGGGGGCGTGTCAAAAGACAAAAACAAACTTGCATTGCTTGTATATTTTATCTTTCATTTACGATCCTCGGGCCTTTCCAGTTTTTATAGTCTCTGAGATCCTCTTCATCACAAATACAAACGGCAATTGATCAAGAATGTATATACTTTATGGGGTCTGCCACGCCTCTTTCTCCCTGTTACACACACTCCAATGATTACAGTATTTCTTTTTACTCTTCGAGTAACGGGTAAAACTAAAAGAGGATCTACAAAATCGGTTCAAAGTGTGTTACTAATGTAAAAATGTACAAAGTATTCTTCGAATTTATTATGATTCATTATGTCTTGTGGATCATCGATTACTGTAAGTTCGTGTGACGTAATGCGTAAAATTCATTATAATCTATACATTCATGGTATCAGTGCAAACTTTGTACATTTCTTGTGAAAGACGTTTAGTAGTTTCCGGGATATTATTAACTTCAAAAGCTCTTACCTCATGTGTTCACAAATCGACTGCATGGCTATTAGGTGTTCAAAAAACTTTTATATTTTCACCTGAACTGAACATATGACGTGGATATTGTTATTACATACATATGTACATATATAAAATTTTAGGCTTGCATATTTACTATTAGATACATCCATATTTACCATTCATTTGAGCTGCATCCAAAAAAGGAATTAAGCATTCCATATCGGGAAATATCTTCCGAATTGTTACTTATATTGCAATTAGTATCTTTTTAATCCTCTTTTTGTATCTGTCTTTGAATTTATACCAAACATAGTGCAGTTGTACCTTAGAGTGCGTATCTGGAGAATTAATTAGTACCTATGGCATTATAAGCACATACATATGTATTATAGAAGAGTATGTCCGCAGATCCTCCGTTCTCCCCCGAAAAGCAACCCCTACCGTCCCAAGAGGAATGTTTGGCATGGTCGACAAAGTGATTCCGCATTCGTCCCATTCAGCGACTGCCGGTTTCGTTTAGAGGCGATGATAAATTTATGCACTCCATTGGTGCAGCTTCCGGTTCCATTCGACGCTGCTCCCACGGTGTGTGTGTGACACTCTGTGTGTGTATTCTTGCTTGCCACAAATGTCAACCGATAGACGGATTGGAAGCGGTCAAATCAATGGCACCTAATAAACCCGGCAGCAAAATGTTGAGACTCAAAAATAAAACCATTGTTGTTTGATGCAGATCAAAGAGGCACGAATATTTCATCAGTTTGTGTTGTTTTTCTTAACATTTATTTTATTTTGCTTTTACAACAAAAAAAAAAAAAAAAAAACAGACAGACAGAGGAAAATATACAAATGAATTGCAATGCTTATTGAAAATACAAATAAAAACAATTTGCTCAAGACAAGCAGCTCAAATGTAAACGCATTCCGGTTTATTTAATTAGAAGGACAGGCTAGCGATGCCACACGCCAGGAGTAATGCAAACGAAAGGAGTACAGAGGCGGCGCCATCGCGGGCCAAGGGGATGAGGTCGTTATCCGGCTTGAGGGCATTGCAGCCACGACCGTCACAGGTGAAGCAGTTGCCCTCCTTTACGCACACTTTGTTGGCTTGCGCAGAGCTAAGGCAGCCGCGTTGAAAGGAGCCATCGGCCAAACGTTGACTGTTGCGAATGAAACACTTGTCACCCAGCACGAAAATCGGGCATACGTTAATAGCCGCATTATACTCGGTGGCACAGGTGGAGTTGGTTGAATTTCCGGAACACTGCAGGCAATGGGCGCGATGCTGTGGAAAGAGCACGCGATTACAGCCCTCCGAGAACTTACATACCATGCACTCCATCTCATTGTGACACGCATTCTTTGTGCTATTATCCAGTTCGCTAGCACAGCCGCGGATCGTGTATCCATCTGAAAAGAGAATCACCCAACACATAATCACATGATCCCCAAGCGTAGATAATCGTTTTAATTCAGCATACTCAGCACTCGCGCGTAGCAGAGTCCATCGCTCGTGGGGCAATCTTTGGACAGAATGGATGTGGGATCTGTGGCACAACGGATGTCATTCTTTGAATGGCACTGCACGCAGCCCTCTGCAAAAGTGACGAATGGAAAGGGGTAGAAGAAAAAACAATTATTTTTTAACCTTTTTAGAAAAATACGCATAGTGTATCCATACTATTCGCATTCTATTACATAAATCTTGTTTATGCATTATAAAAAAAAAAACATGTGAATATAGAAAAACATATGTTACTAAAGTACTGCTTACCCTTTTTGCTTTTCCAATTTTATATATAATAAAAAATAAATAATAATATACATGCACCTCTATGAAAATGTGGCATTTTAAGTTTAAATTGATCATTTTTAAATTTAATATTAAGGCTAAATTTAAAGATTCACCAAGTTTCGTCGAGCATGCCCGACCGTATACTCTCTGCTTTTATTCCTGATGAAATCATTAAAATCGGTATCCGGATATCACAATGGATTGTACTTGCATTAGAACACGTTGAAACAAACAAACAAAAAAAAAAAAAAAACAAAACAAAGCAAGCCCACGGTCTACGTCTACCTTATGTTATTGCTTCATGGGTACGGTTAGCATGTTTCTGTCTCGCTTGCACACACGCATTGACATTGCGCTTAAATATAAACTTTGTTACGTGTCTTCTTTCTTGATTATAGTCGGACTTTCTTGCAACTTTTGGGACACTTTGATATGATTTTTCTTTGAGCTAATCTCAAATATCAATACTGTGCGATAAGAAAAAATGCCTTATAAACGGCATGCAAGTTTGAAATGTTTTTTTATTTATTATGGGAAAAGGGGTTAGCCATTCCAAAATTTTCGATGGCATTGCATTTATTCTATTTCTAGGAACCTGTGTACCAAGATTGGTATTCTCAAGTGCCATAGTTACTCATATATCGAGTCGAAACTGACTAAATTCGAACTAGTAGCTCTTACCATCTCTGAGATCTGTTTGTTTATACGGACAAAGAGGCTGACTGACATGGCTATATCGACTCGGCTTGTGACGCTGATTAAGAGTATATATACTTTATGGGGTCAGCTACGCCTCGTTCTGCCTGTTACTTACTTTTCACAAATTATAATTATACGCTTGCAGAGAGTATAATTATATTCGTGTGAGATTCTTTTGTACTTATTTTATTTCTTTAAAAATGTAACCTGTATTTGTATCTCTTCTATTTATAGATTATCTACTTTTTAAAATACATTTTTGTATTATTTTAATTTTTGAATAATAAATCACATTATCAGGCTTTTCATATCAACCATTTATATAAAGGCATTCTCATTCTTAAAGTTCAGTATATATCCAATATATGGCTCAATCGGAACAGCTTTATTACAATGCCAAAAAAATCACTTTCCTAGTTTAAAGAAACTGTTATTAAATATTTAATTTATACAATATAAAACCTTATAGTTGCGTAATTTTATAAGGGAATTTATATACGGGGTGCACGAAGAGCTTGTGGGTATACATTGTGTATGTATAAAGGTTCAAAATTCAAAGTTTCAGTTGCACCTTACTCATACAGTTCATGAATATTACTCAGCAAGAAGGTATCTTTAAGGTTTTATCTTATTGATCGTTCTTTTTCGGGCTCAACACCTTTTAATTTATGATTTCAAAAACACTTTTCGCATTGGTTGACAATCCTATTTCACATTTTGCGCGGCGCCATTTCGAAGGACTATGGAGAAATTGCCCTTTTTAACTTAAATTATCTAATGGCCTCCATGACTCAATCGGTACACAACAGGCCTGGCCTTAGTCAAAGGCACACTCATGTCCAAAAAAATATTTATACCGGTTTAGGGACAAATACAAAGAACAACACTTGAAAGCCATGCAAGCTCTCGCTTATCAGAGGGTAAGCAAATATATACGCACACATATTCATGTATGCTTCTTTATCTATATGTTGTATATAACAGCTATGATAAGATACTGAGTCAGATTATAATCAATAATCGAATACCTTTGGCAATCCATTTTAACGTAAAGAAATTGCACTTCTAAGAAATACACACATATACACTTATATATAAGTTGATAAAAGAAAAAAACAAAAAAATTTACCGGAACTAACGTAAGCCAAATAGGCAACAGCAACGAACACCAGCAAATAGAATTTCATATTGATTGTATAGGTGGATTTAAGAAGACTCGAATCGTTCTGGGCAACGCACTACAACCTTTTCGCTTGAAGCTCTGATAATAACTGAAGTAAAGTTGTAAACTGTGCGAACCGTATTGAATCGCTTTTGATGGTATTATTAGCGTTATCGCGATCGCTTGATTGGTGAATGCTGTTGCCGAGTCGTAGAGATAAGATTTACTGTGATGACTAATTTTAGAGACTGAGATATGGGTAGTATATGAGGTAGATCGGGTTATATAATAAGTATTTAGTATGTGTGTGTATACACTTAACGCATAAACATTAGCACGACGCATACGTTGAATACAGATATTATTTAGCGTGAGAAATCCGTTATCAAGAAGTGTTGAGTAAAACAGTCGATAAGCTGTTTGGCAGTAATTTTCGAAGGGCAATTTCGACTCCACTCAAAAAAAGCAAAAAATAGTAACTTAACAAGAAGACTGCATTTCAATTTTGGACCGGCTCTACCGATCGTCGAAAAATCTATTAACTTTAGTTATTTATTTTTTATCGCTTAGATTGATTAAATAATAGGCATATAGCTGAATTCGACAAAGAATGAACTAACCCCCATCCCCATCACCCATAACAACCACTCAAAAATGCATTTGACAGATATACGTTAATTTTGTTTAAGTTATAAAATTATGTTTAATTCAGCAACCCTAGCTCAAATCAGTATCGATGTTGAAAATTCAATATCGATGTTTCGTTGTGTTCGAATCATCGATACATCGAATAAGGCATCGATTTTCATTATGAGCCCATTTACACCTCAGTGCTGCCAGATTCTTCTTAAAATTGCTAGATTGAAAAAGAAAATTCTTTAAAAGAAATTATTTAAATTGCCAGAAAAATGTTTCGACCATTAAAATTTTAATTTTCTAAAAATATACATAAGATTGTAAGAAACATAAAAATCAAAATTAAAAACACTTAAATTAAAACACTTTTTAACACTTACATTTAACTACAGAATACATAAAATATTAACAAGTTTGCAAACTTCACATACATTGGCGTACTTCAAAATGCCAGTTATTTGAGTCATTTTTCAAAAACAAAATTACAAGTTTGTTCAAAATTTACCAGATCAAGCAACTAAATTTCTGAACTGGCTACACTGGTGCACATACTTGAGATGAAGAAAATCGATGTTTAGTACATCAACAATACTTCGAAATTTTAAAACAAATTGATACTCTTAAACTATGAAAAAAATAATGCAATGTGTAAAATTATGAAAAACTGTATTAATTCAATCAAAGGGTTGGTTTATCGGAAGAATTTATTTAAAAAAATGAGAGCAGACTCAGAACACGTCTGTATCTCGTCCAAATTATCGGAAGAAGAGAGTGGATCAACATAACATAACATAACCAGCTTAACAATTAATCGATAATCACCTAACAAATGTATTATCGATATCCACCTATTCACAGCACCTTACAAATTAAAATAATAATTACTTGATTTCTGCTCGCAGACTTAAAGGGTATACTAGAATCATTGTATTTAAAATGGAGAAGACATCTCCCATCCTTCATCTTTCTTCAACAGCATCTGCAGCCAATGCGTTATGCCACATTTTGTTTTGTTGGTATGAACAATAAGCCACTTCAAAATCTGGGAAAATTTTCTTTTGTATTTCTCTCCTGGCAGTTTAGTGCAATCCATTTTTATTGAAATCGTTTTATATTTATACCCGTTACTCGTAGAGTAAAAGGGTATATTGTAATCATTTGAATATATGTAACAGGTAAAAGGAGGCGTGGCAGACCCCATAAAGTATATATATTCTTGATCAGCATCAATGGCCGAGTCGATATAGCCATGTCCGTCCGTCCGTCCGTCCGTCTGTATGAACACAAGGATCTCAGAGACTATAAGAGCTAGAAAAATGATAGTGGTCGCAATAGTGGTGAAAGGTACAATACCCAAGCAGTACAAGTTTGTTTTTGTTTTTTGACACGCCCACTTTAGGGCGTTTTATTTGCATATAAAGGTAAATGTACAAGTAAAAGTAGAATGTTTTAGTACAGAAAATTAGCTATGCTATCTGAACCAAATTTACACGGAAAGTACATGTCTCGAAAGTACATGTACTGACCAAGTTTGATCCAAATCGGACAACTATATCATATAGCTCCCATAGGGCCGATCGGTTAAAAATACGCTCCAAATATGAATAAGTATGAAAAACTTTTGCGTTAACTGAGCTATATTAATCATACTCACACAGAATACATCTGCCAATAATATATACATATATACTGACCAAGTTTGATCCAAATCTATTATATCCAACACCATTGTTAATAACAAATTGAAACTGAGTAACGGGTATCCTAAAGTCGCGAGGCGACTATAGCATTTTTTCTTGTTTTATGCTCTCTGCAAGAGTATATTGGGTTTGTGCAAAAGTATGTAACAGGCAGAAGGAGGCGTGGCAGACCCCATAAAGTATATTTATTCTTGATCAGCGTCACAAGCCGAGTCGATATAGCCATGTCCATCCGTCCGTCTGTCTGTCTGTCCGTATGAACAAAGAGATTTCAGAGATGGTAACAGCTACAAGTTCAAGCTTGGCGTCAAACGATCACATATTTAGTCAGTCAATACCAGAATCTTTTTTTTTCGATGACACGCCCCATTTGCCCACAATAAGCAAAAAACTGGACACACCTTCGGCAAATATCTCAGTAACTATGGCACCTAGGATCACCAATTCTGGTACGGGAGTTCCAAGCGACAGCATAGTTGCGTTGCCATTTAAAATTTTAGACTGCCACGCCCCCTTTTCCCACAATTGATAAAATAGTTTTCAAACTTTAATGCCGTTTTTAGCGATTTTGTTCGTATTGTTATTTATAATTCGTGTGGAGACTGACTATATTAAACTATCCTGAAAGGCGCATTAAAATCGGGTTATAAACAAGAAAACTAGAAGCGTTACAATATTGTTAATTGAACGCAATATCAACCCATAGGTGCAAGCGAGATAGAAACACACAAGCACATGTTCGAACGTTTTCGCTGCCTGTGTGTCGGCAGCGTTGCCCGCGGTCGCTGGCTGCGCCGAATACACACATACATACATACATACATATTTGCATCATATATGGTAAAACGTATGTGTATTCGAATACAAACAAACAGATGTATGTTTGATTATGCTTAGATTGTTTTTGCTTCAACGTGTTTTAATGCAAGTAATTCACATTGTAATATCTCGATACCGATTTTAATAATTTAATCGGGACAAATGCAGAGAGTATTATACGGTCGGGCGCGCTCGGCTGTACTTTTCTTTCTTGTTTAATATAATGTACATAGCTGTTATATTACTAATTTTTAATAGTAAATTTTCAAATGTAAACATCGCACACGACATTTTGTACTAAATTGAATTTAATGTTGGGAATATCTAAAAATATATTGAAATATAAGTCTTTAAAATCCACAGTTTATATACTCTTTTTCGTAAATTAAAACGAATTTAAAAGCATTTAAGCTTAAAATTTTAATTTACCGGAATGTGATTAAAACATGAAAGGCATCTAATGTAAGGCATTTCGAAATTCGAATATGTGAATATCGATAATATAATATTAAACCATGGATTGTGTCGTGTTATCATGGTTAGGTATCGATTAGTGGAACAGTTGACAAGGTACACCACTTTCAGTTATCGATGAATCAAATAAAATCATCTTAGGCCTTGCCAGACTGAAATTAATACTGATAGTGGTGGCACATGAAATATACATATAAAATAGCATATAAAATAAAGCTTGCAACACGGTCATCTTGATGTGCCTTACCCGCTTTATTGTAATATTACTTCAGGGTGCACCACAAGCAGCAATCATATCATGACACTGATTATATGTGTCTGTGACTATTGGCAGCACCGCCACTACTTCAATCGCAATTCAGTCCACCGACTGTGTGATGATACCGGCATTCAGAAGGATAAGTCAAACTCCGTACGCCGACTAACACTCCAGATTAATGCCATTACTGGCAATTACCTGCTACGTGAGTTGCTTCAACAAAAGGTGCTGAGTGAAAGGCTACACAACGACTTTGGTGTTGAGCTGTTATGGTTAGAACTGTATCCCTCAAAACGCGACACTATCGACTATAAATGGTCGGATATGTTGGCCCATACAATATGGGAACACATTGAGGTAGAACATTTAATGTCCTGGCTTTCAACGTTGGGCGGGGGGTTCTCCGCCTTAGGAGAACAGTTCGAACGATGTGTAAGCAACAGCGATAATACAAGATTCATTTTCGACTACATAACATATACAAATTGCAGGCCGAGACGGCGGGAAAAATCTCACTAAAGCAACTTACAATTGGCCTGCGTCTGGGAGATCCTTTTTTACAAGTCCGCTGCAAGCTCTACTACAGCATATCGTTAATTCAGCGTGGACAACTACGCCATGCAAAACATCTTATCCGCACCCAATACCGATTTGCCCTTCAGCACAAAGAGTGTGATCAGCGTCTAATGAGAATGTGCCTTGGGATTTGGCTGCGACTCCAGTTCGAGTATGGAGAGCGAAGAAGACGTCGAGAGTCTGCCACAGTCCCAGATACCACGTTACGGGGACAAACCCGCCATTTTGTTAATACTGTACATCAGGAAACTGTTAAGGAAATCCAATAAATATAAAATAATGCAATTACGAGTGTTAAAATATGTTAGCAGTTTGCTCATTTACCATTTAGCAAATTACGATTCTTGTCGGTTTAAGAAAATCGCAAACCTATCCACATATTGTGAAATGTTTATTACCCTCTTTCGTTTGGCATTTAAAAAAAAAATAGGAGCTTAAATTCTGAAAAAAAAGAATATTTTTTTTTTGGTAATCGAGTATTAAATTATTAGGTATTTGTCATTTGAAAAGAGATTTTACTTTTGAGAACACAAAAGTAAATGTTTGGTATTTGTAAGAGGGCTCATAAAGAGGTTTAATTTCATTCTCTGAGCATCGCTGATAATTTTAAATAAGACCTTCTGTAAACGGTGTTAATTGGCAACACTGTCAGATGAATTATCATTATTTCCACTGAATCTGTTTATAACATAAGTATCTGAATAGTATATATTAATTATTAATCTGTGAATATAATCTGTATAGTATAAATTAATTATTAATCTGTGAATATAAACTTTTTGTCCAGATTATATCCATATTAATAAGATTAATAATGATATAACTATAAATCTATACTGCCTTACTTGTTAGAGACCCAAACAGAATTAAATAACCTTCATAAACTGTAACTCAAAGTTTAATAATTAAATATAAATTTGGTTAAAGAAAGTCATGAAAAAGTGTCGACTTTTGTGATATTATAATACAATACCATATTGCTTGCATGTAAACAATCGTTTATTAATTGTTTGCATACCATGCGCAGACCTAAATATATTTATATGTTTAGACCACACCCATAGAAACTGACTCTGATCTTTTAGAAAATCATAGTTCTTATTCTTCAGGTGTTTTTTTTTAATTCACTTATCACAGCAAATGTGCCTAAATAAGTGCGTAAAGCAATTAAACGATTCAAAATGCAAAAAAATTACCTTTTATTTTCGTGTGATCTTGTAATTTCAGCCTTAAATTAACGCCTTTAAGTAAAAATTTACGATTACGATTGCTTCTTTGGATAAACCCGACTTTAAGAACGTATTAAATTAATAATAATGAAAATTGTTTCAGAGCGTTACTTTGGAACGCATGTGGATTTGTGTTAAGAAGCTTTAATATTTAGTACGTAAAACATCCACACCCGTTCGGTTTTAGATAAGCCATTAAGTGCATATTATCAGCATACTGAAGATACATATACATGTATATACATATATATATATATAAGTATAAGTCATATACACATATATTTAAAACAAAAAATATTGAGTATAATAGAAAACAGGCTACAAGTTTGACATATTCATATAAACAAAACTGAACACATAACTTGAATTTTGATAATAATTGCTTGTTGTGCTAACTGTTTGTTAATGTTGTTATTGTAAAGCTTTTCTATTTGGCTGAGAGCCATTTACTGGGCCAGCGTGCCCATTGGGTCCCAGGCAGGTAGAACAATTGGTTCCATGTCAAAGACACGCAAGACATCCTCTGGCACATACTTCTTATCGACGACCACCTCGAAGCCGAACTCCCTGAACCAATCGGCGCACATGACCAGATAGCCCTTCTCACCACGATCCTCGCCCCAGGAGTTCTCCACACGCAGCTTATGCGCTACACCATTTTTCTGTTTATCGGATAGACAAATGAAAAAAGTCACGATTTATAGTCTCATGATAACGATAAAGTTGTCCTTACATCAACAGACACGGCAGTAAAGACCATGGCGTGTGTCATAGCAGATTCACCATAGATAAGACGATCGGCTTTGGAGAATGTTGTTTGTATATCGATGTCGAAGACCAGCTTGAAATCGTGTCTAAAAAAATAAAAGCACCGTAAATTAGTGTAGTACTTTTATCATACACCTTTTATTAAACAAAAATGTTTAATAAACTTGATCTGCTAGACGAATAGACAGACTTTCATTGGATATTTAATGGCTCTGGCTCTTGAGACTCCCAGATCCAGATGTTTATACGGACGGACAGACGGACATCGCTTCTTCTTCTTCTGTCTGTTACGCGCATATCGCATCTAACAAATACGGATTCGAGAATAAGCCGTACTGAGTTTGAAACGAGTATATCGCTCGACAAAAACCCACATATTGGAGACCAAGTTTTAGAAGATTAATTGCCTTATCAATTCATGTAAATGAAATGAATATAATGAAAACCTCAAAATATTGAGAGACAGAACTTACACATCAACATCCTCAATGCCCTGCTTAGAGGCAAACCGCTTGCTGACCTCACAGCCAAACCACACAGCTTCGCCTGCCTTCAGAGATTTTGTGACCATAGCCAGCAAAATTTCGACGGATTGATTATTGTATAGGACAGGTCGACCACCGACAACATTGCCCAAACAGTCCACCGTATAGGCCTGGTCGTAGCTGCTCGTAGGACGCGGATCGGTGACAAGGCATACCTTGTCCTCGACATTAAAATGCGGCTTAACGTAACGTTCGTAGAACTCTAACGAACTGATGGGCCCAATTGACTGATAGTTCTTTGATTTATCGTAGTATTCCCATGTAAAAGTTTCAGCAGGTATGCCTAAGCATATTCCGACCACTTTATAAATCTCGGCCATTTGTTCCTGTATCTTACTGGCAATTTCTTGCTCGCTTGGCTGTCGTTCGAGCAGCACTCGCAAATGGCGCGCGTATTCGCGCAGCTGCAAGCAACAAGATTTATATTTATGTTAAATTTAGTATTAGTATGTTTGCTAAATACCTTGCTCTTTAATATGGCATTTAGACGTATACTAGACTCGCAGCTAAAGCTCTCTGGGAAACATTTCTTTGGCATTAGACCATGTTTGACTATCAGATTAACCAGCATATCCCACTGCCCACCATCGGAAGTGGGATCGAGCAGGAGAAACGATACCAGTCGACCGTCAACCTTTTCGCCGCGTTGTGCCGTGTTAACAATGTTGTTAAGAAAATAATTGCATCGCTCGATTTTGTCCCAATAAAAGAGGAAAGCTTGCGAGAACTCGAATTCATCCAGATTATAGTTCTTCATGAAGGGCAGACGTATGCAATTCAGTGCTGCAAAAAGCCAACAGCGACCGGAGCTGCGCTGATTGGTGATTGGTTTTCCCTCTGTTTCCACTTTGTAGTTAAAAACATGATTGGTTGTCTCCAGTGCTTTTCGGGACAGACATACGTCAAATGGGTCCACCCTGGAGCACACGTTCTGCGCCAGCAGATTCTTCGGTTCGCTGTAAAAATTCTCACGCCATTTTTTGAGGAGCTCATCCGTTATGGCGCTACTGGTAGTTATGCGATTTGCTTCTATAATGGCAATATTACTACCGACGGTGTTATTGTTGCTGCTATTGCTGCCTCCTGCGATAATATTGTTATCAGCTGAAATTACATTGGGATGAATATGAACAGAGATTAAAACATACTTGCAAGACTTTTAAAACTGGTTACAATGATTTCGATATATTTAACAGACTGGGAATCGTTGAAGAAACTTGTATACATACATATATACCCGTACAGTGAAAAATATACAGCAAGTCCCTCTCATACAGAACAATTTCGAGGAAGTGAACTCTATCAAATGTATTGGAATTATTTGCAGTAAATAAGATGAGCAGATTCTAGTCTAGTGTTTATTTTCAGTTTGGGTTTGTTTTTCCATTGTAAATTGAGTTTTGTATTTTTGTCTGGTTTGTTTTTCGGAAATATATTAAATGAAATCTCCAATTGCGTTTTAGTTTAGTGTAGTTTCAAATTGAAATTAGAGCTCTGTGCATAGATATTATTATTTACAAGTATTCAAGTTTATATGTTCACAATTAAGAAAAAATCATAAATTACATAGTCACAAGATGCCGGGTATTAAATATTATTGGTTAAATATCCCATACTGACGAGAATGTTGTGTCGCTAAATCTAAAAAATATTTTTTAAATATGAATATCTACGGCGTACTACATATGTTATACAAAAAATATCAAAAAAAATATATTATGTTTATTTTTTGATCGTATTAGCAAATTGCTTATTACTTTGTATGCTTTAATCACAAGATAGTTGGATTGTTAGCTATTAAATCATTTGTTACCCACTCAAAAATAATATTCTGTAGATATTCACTGATTTCTTTAAGATAAATATTCATCTTTTTTTTTAAACCCATTGGAAGCTAAGTGAGATTGACATAGGACACGTTGTGTTTTGCTTTTTTTAAATTTAGCTATCAAAACCAAATTGTATGGTACAAATATTTGTATTCACCTATGAAAATAACATAATTTCATGCCTTGACTCTAAACAATGTCAGCCATAAAGGCGTGTTAAAATTTACTTCTGTGTTCTTCTTCTGGGTATCTCATCCATCGGCGAGCCCCTAGGATGTGTCTGTGTAAAATTCATGGCTCAATCACTGTGGAGAATGCTATAGATTCATGATTGAAACGTCCAATTCATGACTGATTTCACTTATGGGGGAGGCCTCACAAGTACTACAGGGCATATTAGTTTGTATGTATGTAGGGCTGCCTATATGCCCACAAGATTATTTTTTTTGTGTATTTTGTGAATCACTTAAAAACAACGCCCATTAGTGCAGTAAAGTAGAGTAAAAAGTAACCAACCCATCACGTTGCACGTACTGATAACAGTTATAGACATGCATCAACACAAGTACACATATAATAAAAATATACATATGCGTAAATGTACATAAATGTATATACAGACTGCTTTTTATCTCGATGGTAGAAAAATTAAGCAATATCGCAAGCAGCAAATACAAATGAAGCGATGATGCATTGTGCAATTAAACCAGTTTAACGGCACATACGCTTATGGGGTAAAACACACACAAATGCAAAAATACACTGACACGCACACAAAAACAAATCAAAACATTTGGCTAGGTGTAGTGTAGTGTTGTAGGTAATGGGTGGTTAAGGGGGGTTAGCAGTAAAAGAATAGCGGTCTCATTTTTAAACTTTCGCGCAAGACGGTGCTCTGTGTGAGCTGTTGGCACAAATTTAATCAGACTTGCACAAATTGCAACAAAAACAAATGAAAAATAGCTCGCAACAACAAAAACTAGTTTATCCAGCTTTGTACGAGAAGACAAAGGGAAACGAGCAATAACAAAAAATTTGGGTAAAATTCTACTTTCGTTGCCGTTGTTGCTGTATTATTGGTTAAGTAGTGGTACATCAGCAAGCGACTTCTCGCACTTTCCCACACAAAACGAAACAAAATTGTTGAGCGATGCGAATGCCTTAAACATAACCAGTAGCATATTTTTTTGCGATTGGTGCCCTGCTCTTTCTAGGCAATTCATTTTTTACACTTACACATTGTGGAATCCGTAGCGATTATTATTAGTTGGTTTTTGGAAAGGTTTGTTACTTTTGATGCAGTTTCCAAAACACTTTAGGTTACAAAATTTGTATTTGTTTATTTAATAGCGCTGTGTGCGTCCTGTAGCAAATTTTCAGACTGGTAAATTTGCTCTAATTGTATGCTATTTTTATTTATTAATGGAAAAAATGAAAATGAGAATGTTTGGCTTTAGCCCGAAACACGAAACAGAGTCCAAGACAATTGCGAAGAATATCGATACGGCGATAACCTGCAGGGGCTGCCAGATCGGCATTTTACGGTATCGATACATCGATATGAAGTACACAAATTAATTGGTATATTTTGCAGTTTCCTGCTGCCTGCTGTTGCTTTGTCGCGTTGTTGTTGCTGCCTGTGCCGACTGGACATTAGCTGGTCGCGAATTTTGAAATTGATGTTTTCATTCCTATCGCGGTGCCATTCATTAGCAAAAATAGAATAAATACAACGACGCTGCAATAAATACGCCTGGTATATATCGAATCCCCATCCAGTTCTTTAGTTTGTGTGCGTGACAAGATGAGTGGCAGTACAAGCACCAGCAACAACAACAACAGCAACAACAAGAATAGTGAAGTTCCAGAGGATTGTTCATTGTTTAAATTCTACATGGAAAAATTTTATGTGTTGCCATCGGAGCTCAAGAATGACATTATATATTGCCAGCGTGCAATGCGCGACTTTCTCAAAGTGCATGGGGTGAGTAAAAGTAAAAGCAAAAGTTTAATCGACATGTTACCGTTGGCTTCCTACGGTTTCTATTCCTACTGCGATGGCTTCTCGTTAACGCCCATTCTCTTTGCAGCTGGTGTCTGACGTGTTCAAGGAGCAGGCCGATGCGGTAAGTTTCCAATAATGCCTATTCAAATAATGCGAAATAATACATAATTTGCGGCTTGAAACAAAATCAATGGGCCCAGCATTGCAATGGAACAGCAAAGGTACTGTTCTGTAGCAGCCGAGCTGGCGTCAGGGTTGCCAACTTTCTTAACCGTTGTCCCCACTTTTCGTCTGTTAAGGCTCGGTAGCCTCATTGTCATAACAATGAGAATAAATGCAAATTATACGAGATAAACTTTTAAAATACAGTACATTAAAGCACGGATGCAACAATTTATTTCCTCTTTTATTGACAACTACGATTCAGAAATATTAATACATATATATGTACTATGTATGTATATTCGACATATACTTTCATACATATATGTATGTTGATACATATATGTATATGTATTAAATAATGAAATTGTACATTTTTTTTTTAATTCATCTGAAAATTATCGAACTTAAAATGCATTAAACAAATTTTATAAGATTTTGGTAGAACTTTTTATTGTCGACTTCGAAATAGTAATTTAAAACTGTACGAAGAAACTATTGGTTAACTGTATGTATGTATGTGTACATATGTACATATGTATGTGCATATGTATATACATTTTATTACAACACCAAGTAATTGATTTGCTTTATGTATTATATAAGCTTTAAGTACATTTGTACTGACATTGTGTTCCATATTCCATGACTATTTAAAATAGTATATACATACATACACATGTATATATTTGTGTGATGTATGTACATACGATTCTGAGCAATTCACTTGAGTCGTGTTAAAACGAGATTTTTTGTCACGTGCACAATAAAAATATATATGGAAGCAAGTAAGAAGTGTAAATTTTTGGAGTTAACACGATTAGAAAATACGCTGGCTAATGGAGTTGACTCAACTATGTTCAGAATTTTGCACCTGCCCATGTATACATATGTTTATAGGATCAAAAATACTTTGACGACCGTTGGCTATAAAACTCAGAATTTTCAAGATAAATCAGATACATTCGCTAATATAGTTATTGAAATAGTTAGTTAGTCTTAGTTACTGTTTTAGGTTAAATGTTTATTAAAATTTAAAAAGGTAGTCAAAATCTAAACTTAATCTAGTTGCGTTTTTTACATTCAATCGATTTTTTGGTAACAGCCTTATATTTATACAATTATATTAGTTTATTTAAATTTTAGTGAATATTACTGATTACACAATAGACATAATACATATTTTAAGTAAAAATTTTAGTTTACCTCATATTTCAATGACTTCTATGTACATATTCAGCAATTGATAAATAATAAATCACAATTTTTAAACAGAATACGAAAAGTTTCTAAAATATAATAAAACTATGATCATTTGTGTAGTCTTTTAAAAATAGCTGTATAGTAATTTTTATTATATTGTATTGTTTGGATAACAATGAACCACCAACTAAAACAGTACCAAAAATATACAAATGTATTATGTATATGGCAGCCTCGAACACACTCGTTCTCTCTCGCTCAAACTCATGAGAGACAAATTTGTGTACAGATCGTAATTGTGTAGATCCTGCTATGACCTGCTCACCAAATAAAATTGTTTTAATACTGTTCAAGTCTGAATTAATGCATAGAAAATCAATGAAATAAGTTTCAGTGAATATGATATACATATATTATCTGATAAAAAATATAATAAGGAAAAAAGTTTTGCCAACTCAACTTGCTAAGTTTGCAAAAAGTTATAAAACAAACAGTTATTATTTTTTTGATAGCCAACAGTAGTTAATAAATAACAGGGGTTAAAATAGAAATATGCATATACATTTATACATATTCTTATGTACATATATAAGTTTTATTAAAGTCATCAAACCCTAAATTAAAGACCGTAATAAACCTGAATGATGAATGGCTTGAGGCATATTTAGGAGTAGTCTTTACATAGATCGATAAACTGTTATGTGTATAAATTAATTATTTTGCTTATATTTCGATTACTTATATCCATAGGATCCAGTACAGATGCAGCGCATTCTGGATGAACTAGAGGCAGAGGTACATGAGATCAATGCAGAGCAACAGTATTTGATGCTGCATCTAGATGAAGATTTGGATTTATTTTACAAGAAACTGGAAGAGCACAACATCCAGACCGTACCTGAGTTGGGCAATGAGTATATCTCTAGCCTTTTAGTGCCTTTGATCGGCGATGCAAGCTACAAAATCTTTCCACAGTCTGTGTTGATGCGTGATAATGAGGAGATGCTTATACGAAAGCACTTTCTCATTTCTCAGGATGAAGAAGCGGGCATTGAGCCGCTCAAGCTCAGTGAACTGGACGACAATGTTCCACTGTTGCTTGTCAATCCACACCCACAGACTGAGGCGGTTGTTGGTGACATAAAGGCTGCAGTCATCGATGGAAGCGATGAACTGCACCCGTTGGACGAACAGCTCGAAAATAGGCCTGATTCTGAAGGCAGTTTACCAACACAGGCCCAACTGTCGCAGACCCATTCAACTGCCACTTTAAACAAAAGAGAGCAGCAACGTTCGTTGCTGATACCGCGTGGATTATTGACTAGCGATGATCAGTCTGTAGCGATGGGACAGCCACAGTTACAGTCACTACAGCGTTTGGCAGTGCCAAAACAACGTGCGCCGCGTGCGGATGTTAAACAACCCATGAAACGAATGTCCTCATCTCCACCGCCATTGGCGCCAATTACAAAGGTTGCACCGTCAGGGGCAGACTTCGAGGTAGTAGCTCAGAGTCGTATGAACCTGCGTCAGGCACTAAGGCGTGCACGCAAGACTAAACAGCAGCCTCGCAAATTTGATGACGAAGATGCCCTAGAGTTGCCCAGTGATAGGTCAATAGAGCCGCCTCCACAATTCAATAGCGCGACCACCAAAAATAAACCTAATAAATTGATGGAAGCGGTGGTTGCAGCATCAGCCGCAGTTGCAGCAACGCTATTGAAAAAGTCGGCGCCGCAAGTGCTAAGCAAACAGTACAAGACTCGCAACGCTTATGGTGGGGGACGAAAGCCCAGCACACCACCGCCATTAGTGGCGGCCCAGCAGTCCGCGGATGCAACAGTGAGCACAGAAGCAATTGGAACAGCGACAACATCTGTAGGAAGCTCCTCGGGATCATCTGGGTCCTCAGATGATTTGAACCAGGAGCTTGAGCTGGAACAGCAGCGACGGTGCGCCTCAGAAGCGCAGTGGCGAGACGAGCCGCGTGAAACGCGTGTGCTTCCGAGCGAGTACGGCCAGGAGCAATTTTTGGGCCTGTTTGGACTTTATACTCATGAAATGGTAAAAAAACTGTGCCAGCGTCATTCGAAGCGTAAGCGCCGTACTGTTCAGAATGCGAGTGGCGTGGATTTTCACTATGGCCAACAATTGGCTGTCATCGATGTAATGCGTCAAAAAAAGCTAAAGTACAAGCCAGAGTTCCTCTTGTCGCCAAAAGAGAAGCGCCTACAGGCTAAAAAGGCACACAAGGCTAACGTGGCCGTTGTCGTTGCAACGGCTGCTGCATCTGTTAGCCGCAAGAGCAAAAGTAAAACGCCGGAAAAGGTGGATGCCGCTCCGGCCAACAACCAAGCCGATGTCGGAAGACAGAAGTGCAAGGAATGCAGAAAACGAGCAGGTAGCTAGTCAGTCCGAATTTTGAATTATCATGATGTTCAGATATATTAACTTTAATGGGAAACATTTCATATTTTCTTTTAGACAATTTGCTGCAGTGCCAGAGCTGCCAGGGCTTCTATCACGTAGATTGCCACGAGGAAACTAAGGGAAAAACCCAGTCACTGGTACAGACACTGACACAGACACAGGCCCAACTGAGTAGCCGATGTGCACAGTGTGTCCGTGAGTTGTCGTCGAAGTCCAAGGCCAAATGATTTTCTTAATAGTTGATAGGCGACAGAAGATAGTAAATAGAATTGTTAAACATATTAAGAGGCAGTTTTCTTTTTGCGCTGTTTCGCCGTTTCATGTACAGTTCAACCTGAATGTGCATCCCTTAAATTACTTATTTGAAGCCGAAGTATACTGCGAAATATTTCCTTTAGCAGTGCATAAATTACATTCATCACATATGTATTATACATGTTTCGACATTGGTCGTGCTCGGTCTTCAAAAAAATGTACCATAATGATAAAACTATTTAGTGATGAAACGTTATTTCATTTTATTGCAGAGTATAAATTTAAATGATTTTAATATATGGAAAAATATTTGTTTATTTGTTTTTTTTTTTTTTTTTGACATGTCTTTTGTATCTCTTTATAAGCGAACAAAAATCTCAATCCTGTTAAATTACTGTCTGACTACCAAAAAAATTATATATCTTTACAATGTAGTGATGAATTAATATTCAAAGTTCAAAGTTGATTAAATTTCGGTAAACCGAAGAAAGCTGTTTTTTAATTTCCTTTTAAATAAACTGTAAAATTTCACAACTGTACACGAATTTATATCTTTATTTTATGGTCTCCTGTATTTTAAAGGCTAGGTTCACCAAATTTAAAAAACATTTCTAACGAATCAAATTTGGAAGAACTTTATTTTGTGAAAATATATACTTTTCATCATAGTCATTTGATTTCATTTGTATTCCATTTGACAATTTTTTTAATGCAAAACTCCTTTTAGCTAAAAATACATTTTTAATGTAGCTATAATACAGCTAAAATGGCAACTGAGACTTTTTTTTTATTTTGTAGTACATTTTGCAGATTAAGGGAACGCATACATGGTCTATTGTCTTTCAGCGGTAAATACGTACTACACAATTTGGTTCGGAAATATTTTGCAATTTTATATAACTAACCCCATAATGTATAAAGTGTATACTGTATACATTCTTGATCCGGATCAACAGCCGGGTCAATGCAGCGATGCCCAGATGTCTTAAATACAATTCTTCACCTGATCCCACAGTGAATTTATAGATTGAGACAGTTGGTTGTGTTAATGATGGATGGATGATTTCGGTCAAAAGTAAAATTTTTTAAGTTTTATTTTTATATTGCACCAATAAATTCCTGGCATTGCGCTTTAAATGAATCATTACGAATACACATTTATATTCATAAATAAGTGAGCACAGCAAACCCAACGGTAGTCCACATCAGCATGAACATTGTGGGTTTCCGATGGTCATTTGCGCCATTACAGAGATCACCTTGGCAGAAGCACATGAAAACTTTCTTGTGATTGTATATCGTGTCCGCACATCGATCCATGTTGTCATCGGGTCCTCGCTGCACGCACATGCGTTGAATTGCGAGATCATAGTCTGAAATACATTATATGTTTGTTGGTGATAAAGTTACATTGTTTTGACTTTTCTTACCGTCGAGGGCGTAAGTGCCGCCTCCCTCGATTACCTTGCCACACCAGCCACTTGCACAAGGTATTGCAAAAATTCCAGATTCTTTTTCGACATCAGTGGCGTTAAAACCAAATGGATCCTTGCAACTTCCTAGTTCGCCACGGGAACGGCACTGGTAACAACGACGCAATAGTGCTTAAAATAACAGGTAGAAAGTGAAATTTCATAAATGCATTACGCATCCGCACTCACACATGCGCACATGCATTAACAGTTTCGTGTGCAAGTGTGTGTTGTACAAAAGACTTCAATTGGCAGCAAACATGGTAGTCAGACATACCATCTGTTTGTGGTGCATTATTGATAACTGTAACGAATACCACAATAAATATTAACAAGAACGATTGCATTTTATTATTTATTTTTAGTCTATACGCATCTACTTTTGAATTCAGAAAATACACTAAGCCACAGAAAGAGTAAAATAATAGCGTTATTTTGTTTTTTGACAGGCACAACGGGCTGCCACATTGGACAAAATTAATTCGCTCAAATTAATCGCAGAGCGTTGCCAGACTTTTAAAACGATACTTCGCTATTGGCACTGCCATAATTTTTCCTTTTGTGCCGCAGTGTGTACACACTGCCAGTTTCGTTGTGCTATTTTAGCGAAAATTCATCATCTTGATATCGGGCGTAAATTTTGTTATTTTTATTTAACAATAACTTTGCGCCAGGGAACGATATTCTGTTGCACCAATATCTACGCGAAACTTAAAACAGTAAGTGAGTTCTTGCTTGTATGTGAGGTGCTCAAAAATACTTTAGTTGTAGCTTCTGTACGTACGTGCTATGTAGAAGAAAAAAAAAACAAAAGCAATCGCGATTTTTTTTTTATCAAATTATTTATGGCATATCAGGCTCCAGGCGCCAGGCACTCAAACCAAGACAGCCAACTGTGCTGCGTAACAGACTAAACAACAAAGCTGCAATAATAAAATTAAAATAAAGGTAACACCTGCGCGTTTGTCATACCTTCGAATTGCGACGTCGACGTCGCTGTCGACTTACAACTTAACCACAAATTGAAACCAACGTAGCGGTAGTGCCGCTAATACCGTAGAAGCTTTTAAAGCCGTCCACTTGCAACGAGTGTTGTTATTGTTTTGCCCCTCTTTCTTTAAATCAAGTGATTGTGCTTTGTTTGTGTCGTTCTAACGTTTATCGTGCATCCTCAGCATCGGCCCCAACGGACACGGAAGTGGTATCACTGAGAACCCAAAGCCCGCCTCAGGCAGCACCGCAATGGCAATGGACAGCGCCTCTCAAACAATGACGGGCAGTAACGCACTGACATCATCCTTTACCACCAAAAAGAAGGATACTGTCGCCGACAAGGAGAATCTCTGGTGAGTGCAACTCGTCGGATATTGTGGAGTAGCAATCAAGCTAAAATATTTAAAAATATTTGTGTTATTTCAACAACTGAAAAAAAACAGCTGTTTTCTCACTTTAACGTTTTGTCATCTATCGACTTTTTAGCTGACGTTAGCAAGAATTTGTGTATGTGTGAAAATGCGTGTGTGTCTGTATATATAAATATTAAAATAAATATTTATATATGATTATATAAATATATAATCATGCTCAAGCGACGTTACCTCTTGTCTTAGCGACGCTTTCGTGCGTAAATAACTAAGTTAATGCAGCTGTAATTAAATGAGACTGTTAGTAAACCCTTCTGTGCTTTCAAATCACACATGCACAATTTTATTAATTTATTCTTGTACATATTAAATATATTTCTGACATAAACAATGTTAAACATTAATACACCTACAACTTAATGTACTCTATGAATAAAAAAGAGAGAGTTTTAGAGGGAGAGAGAGCGCTGGTTTGCTGCCCGATGATTCATTGAGAAGCAAATTCAAGAGTAGTGTCGTAGACAGAGTTTTCAACCGTGCAAACCTTTTCATTATCAAGTTTAATTTTTTTGTTGCTTCTTACAGACACAGAGTTATTTTTCACAATGATAAGTCGATCTAATGTTTTGACTTTTAAGTAATGGGCAGTCCAATTGCAGTTAACATTGGCCAATAAGCGCAGATTTTAAAAGAGTGTAGTTGTGTGTGTGTGACTGTGACTGATGTTGTCACCGTTTAAATATGTACCCGACGTACGATTGAAAAACATACCGACAGGGGCGCTTATGTGCAAACTTGTGGTATAGTTCGAAACTCAACATTATTTAAAATCAGTTTGTATTTAATGGGACATTGTCTACGTGGATGAACGTTATTGTACGAAGTAAAGTCAAATGTCATGTTTTTTATAAGTCTTGGTAATTTGTTTGTTCGTATTCGTATTGAAATAAGTGATTTTCGTAATATGTTCAATTTTATTGCTAAAACATATATATTTTTTATTTCTTCTTCAACGACATCAAGATCTATTGTCATTAACATATTTTAATTATTTATTAACTCGTTAAATATCGTTATATTTTGTTTATTGGTTAATGAGTCACTTTCATTTGTAATTAGACCCCGTACTGAAAAAAAAATTAGAAGGGTCTATTAAGTTGTCTGAAGCGAAATTTGCGTAACAGGCAAAAGGAAGCATTTCGGACCCCATTAAGTATATATGTGTGTCCGTCGGTATGTCCGTCTCAATGAACATCTATATTTCAGAGACTATAAGAACTAGAGCCACAAAATGTTGAATGAAACAGGACTGGAGCTACCATGAGCAAATTCACACAGTATTTGTACGGTACAATTATAACTATCCTCACAAAATTTGATGAGGATCGGACAACTATTGCCAATATTGAAATTTGTATGTTTTGTTAGTTGAGTTATCGCATCCAAACTTAAACATTTTGTGTATATCATGGTTTTAGCTATCCTTAATAAGTTCCACTACATTGGTTCAGATCGTACAACTATATATGTTGCTAGAATGAGTACGGTGTCTTTAACAGTCGGCTCGCTCGACTGTTGCCTTTTTTAATTTGCACTGAAATTTAATACGTCACATTATTCATTAAATTTCAATTAACTTTCGTCAATCGATGTTTTTTATATAAACACATCCAGTGATTTTTATCCCAATCCATTTTTCAGATCCAAACTAGATTCAATATTTCTAGCCATGTTTGGAGCACACTTTATTGTCTTAGTACACAGCAACCGCTTGATTTTGTATAATTTTGATTCATTTTCTGTAAGAAGTTTTTTCAAATCTAACCACAAAAATCAGAACTCTTTATTCACGAAACAATTATCAAGTTGGCTGGCACTTAATACTGAATTCACACAAGTGGATTGTAAAAGACTCAGTAATCATTCTGAAGAGATCATATATCATACGATCGCTGCTATTCATATATCGGGAATCGCCAATACTAAAGTCAGTACGTAAAATCTGAAAATGTCATATAAAACTATGTCATTTTTTTGCACATGCGTGCTTACAACATTTTTAGGCCAGGTTCTCCTTCTTTGCTTAAAATCGTCATCAAATAAAAAAATATAGGGTAAACCACGTTTTTTTAAAAGCCGACATTTAGTTTTAATGCCTTTTTTTAAATCGGAAACTCCCCCCAAATTTAATCTGTTTTAAGGCTTTTATTTTTAAATCGGAAACTCCCCCCAAATTTAATCTGTTTTAAGGCTTTTATTGGTTTTTTTGATTTCTGATCAATAGAAAAGGCTGTTGAATACTCCGCCCACGAGCATCTATTATATTTTTAGCTTCGTTCATGGACATCTATAATAATAAAAGCTGCAAAAAGTTTTTCCAAAATTTTATTTTCAATAAAAAAACTGCTAAAAATTAGGCATTTTTGTGGCCAGTGAAGGAGAGCCTGGCTTTAATGTAGAATCATTGTACAGTCACTGACAAATACGGCGAAAGTTGTCAAAAATCGGTTCTTGTGTCACAAAAGATTAATGGTGTTTGATACCCACATAACAGGAGATGAATCTTGGATACATGCGTATGAGCCGGAAATTGAATAGCCATCGACTATGTGCGTGTTCCAAGATGAGCCAAATAAAACAAAAGTTATTTGAGCCCGAAGCACTTAAAAGCAAATTGTCGCATGTTTCTTCGGGAAAATGGGTCATATGACCACTATTCCGAAAGTAAGAAAGTATACAGTCGGGCGAGCCGAATGTAGTGTTTATTTTTTCGATTAGTCGTATGGAAGCTATGGGCAATAGTTGTCCATTCCGGATCAAACATGCTGAGGATTGTTGTTGCAATTATATAGACATCATGAGTGACTTTGGTTGCAATAACATAGCTAACAGTACATGTCTTCAAAAAAATTTGCCTTTTTTAACCGATTTGTCTTATTGGGGAATATAAGCCGTAGTTGTCCGATATGTCCAATAGTCCGATAGTATGATACAACTTTATCGTATCTTCAGTCGTTTTATAGTTATTATAATGTGAAAATTGCGGCAGCGGCATCAATTTGGAATAAAATTGATTTGCTCGCCAAGTTGACGGGTTTCTTTCCGAATTTGCTGGCTCTAGCTTTCATAGTCTCTGAGATCGGACATCGCTATATCGACTCGGCTGTTGATGCTGATCAAGAATATATGTATATACCAGAGACCTGCAACGAGTATAAAAATTTCGAGTATCCTCGAACGCTTACTCGTGATCGTTTTGTTCGAACAAATTTGATACTCGATCGTTTGTGTGCGTACCGCGGGCATGTTTATACTCGTTTTACTCGAGTATATACTCGAGTATTTTGCCGTTATACAACATGTTGTAGCAAACCAAACAGAAACTTATAATATTTTGCATTAAATATTCTCAGCGGTGGTACTAGACTAAATGATTTGACGGCTTTAAAGAATGTAATTTAAATACATTGACATTTAATAATCAATGAAATTCTGTTTTTAATATTTGATCATAAGTTTTTTACAGAAATAAAATGTGGCAATTTGTAGAAATCTGCATTACAATGGTAATTTGGAAACCCTTTGTAACGCTTTATCGATAAACGTAGATGGTCTGACCTTTTGGAAATTCCCTTATGTATGACTCTCTGGTATTTGTAAAATGGGGGTTTTGCATTTAGCGCAATATTTGCAGTTCCGTTTGCGTTTTTCTGTCTTAAAAAAAATATAAGCGAAATGCGTGGTATGCCAAACATGCTCGCACTAATACACACAAACAAAGACAAGTCTTGAGATTGTTGCGCGTGCCATCAGTGTTAAGTTAATTCCCGCCAGATCTAGATTTAACTTACGTGCGCTAAGAAAATCAATGCATATATATTATTATTATTTTTCATTTATTTCATTTTTTATATTATTTCATTTTTTATATTATTTCATTTTTTATATTATTTCATTTTTTATATTATGCACTGTGGGTTTAAATTTTACTAATAATACAAGAAGAAGAAAAATATATGTTTAAATATGTTTCTTATTATTTTCCATTGGAATTTTGCCTTTTCGCTTTTTTTCCGCTAGAACTAGCATATTTTTATCTTAATAAATGACAACACTACGAACGTCACGCAACGTAAGCGAACCAACGAACGTGCTTGTTACTCGAACGTTTTGTACTGAAAAGACGGTCAGGGCAGGTTGCGTTCAAATACTCGTTCGAATAGTCGTTTGACAACTCGAACGATCAGCAGTTTGAAAACGGACAACTGATCGTTGTGATTCGAACATTTTTCGGACAGCCCGTTGAATTACTCGTTACCCTATCTTTTGATGAAAAGTTCGAACGTACTCGAGTATACTCGTTGCCGGCCTCTGGTATATACCTAATGGGTTCAGAAATGCTTTCTGTTACTCACGTTTCGCTTCTGACAAATCTAGTAGACCCCCCTACTCACTTTTATAGCACGTGATTTAAAAATTGCAAATCAATTATTTAACTGCGTACTATCTATATAATACATATAATACGTAACAGCTTTCTGTAATATTTTAATGTTCATCGTCACAAAATTGATAGTAGAAATAGGATTGGTTTTAACATGATTGTGTAGATTTGTATAGTCGTTAGGTGTCCTAATGTTTTACATTTCCTCGAGAAATACATCATCATTGTCGTTTACATCATTGGTTTCGATATGCACTGCGAGGTTGTCCTCTACCTTGTTCATGTTGTTTTGAATACGTTCTAACAAATCGGTGGCTACCAAAGCAAAGTCCTCCCATAATGCTTCAGGGGTTGAATCTGCGTCCCGTCCCAATTCGGTCTGCTGTTCTTTCTTTAGCTGTTGTTCAGAGTCATCAATGTAGGCCTCATCGGCTGCCATCATCCGGTCTTCGTCCAAATAATCGGCCAACAGTTCGCTCACCTCATCGAGAATGCTGCCATTAAAGCACAGGACCCTCACGCACTGGGTATCTATCAAAAGATTCCATAGTGCCTGACATACAATGTTGGCCAGAAACCAGTCCTCCTGTTCGAGTGCACCTCGCAGGAGAAGCGCAAGTAACTCAGCTCCCCGTAGTTGTAGGAATGGCGCTCGCTGCTCACCGTCGCCAAGTAAATTGACTAGCACTCCAATGACACAGGTGCGCAGCTCGTAGTCCGGTCCACTTGCCTGTCGTGTCAGCTGCTGCACTATAAGAGGCAATCCGTTTGCGGCAAAAAAACACCGTCTAGCCGTCTCATTCCGTGTCAGATTGCCGAGCACACGAGCAATCTCCACCTTTGTCGAAACGGACCTAGGACGACAGCGGTCCAGTGCGTTGGCCAATTCTATCGCCAATTCTTCAATAAGACTTTGTAGTGAACCAGGCGCTGGTAACGTGGACACATGTGTTGTCTGCTTATCCTGGTAAAAGCATAGATTATGTAGGGCGCCCAAGGTGGCATGTAGGAGCTCTAGGTGCTCTATAGGCGGTTCGGCTTCGTTTAATCCAGTCACGTCTATGTCTGTATTCTTAAGCAAATGCAAGAGCACAGAACCCAACGTATGAACATTACCTAGGGCGACACCCACCTCTGCGTTGACACTCATATTGGCTACGACTCGTACCAGCTTGATTTGGGCATCCAAAAGAGCCTCGTTAACGGGAGTGCAATTACTTAGCTGCTGTAGCACATTCAATAGGTACTCCATAGCTACATCGTTGTTGTAGTACTTCGAGCAATAGAGATAAATCTTTTTAAGAATGAATAAAATTATAAATAATTTTTTTTTACCTGAATGCGTGCTGCCTCGTGTTTGGCCAAAATATTGCCTAGCATGTAGCCAAGTCGACTGAGTACCGCTAACAAACGTTCGTTGCCTTGCCCTTCCTTGGAGTATGGTCCGAGTAGGAGGCCGATGCGGGCGACATAGTTAAGCAGGGCTTCACAGCAGTTCGCATCCTCTGACAAAACACTGCATATTTGAAATTTCATGTAGTTCATCTTGCAGAATAAACTTTCAAAGGGGTTTGTACCCACCTGAGTGTGCGGACAACATTGGCCTGTACTTCCACCTCATCCATGGAGACCTCAGCGGCACGAATAAGATGTGGACACGCCAACTGCAGCTGCAGTTGGAGTCTCTGCCGTTCCTTTGCCACATCCGCTAAAGCTCTTAACGCCGCCGATAGCTGATAAAGCGTATTAAGAGGCGGTCCATTTAGTCGACGAGTAGCACCAGCCTCATTGAGCATTTGCAAGTGTAGGATCATTAGGTCAACGGCCCCATGGGATGCCAATCGAGTGACCAGAGTATGTTGGTCATTTAGCTTGCGAAGATCAGAAGCGGGTGTCAAGGTTGTAGCTGCTACAAGCGTTGCTGGCGGTGGAAGCATCATCTCTTCTCCGCCGGTCCAGCTCCGGTTAAAGGCATCGTTTCGCTCCTGAGCGCTGCTAGCGATTAGAAACCGTATACAGCCATAGGCATAAATGCAGGCCTCCGGCTCCTCCAGAGGCGAAGCCCGACCCAGACCATCGATCAGCAATTCCAGCACGTCGTTCTCATGAAATAGCTCATCGTGCTGCTCATGTCGGGCTACCTTAAATATTAGCTTGCAAGCTCCTGTTAAATTGCTGCCTGTTACGCGTAACTATTGTAGAAAAAAACGAATTTGAACCGTTTTAAAATGAACAGTGGATGAGGTTATTCATTACACTTACCGCAAGCACAACACGTGCTACAGCGAGGAGGACACGTGGTGAAGTGCTCTCAACGAGACCGTAGAGTCCACCAAGTATGAAGGCGCGCTTAAAGTTGCGTTTATCCTTATGCACGCGAAGGTACAGCTCCACGAGTATCTGCCAAAGACAGTTCAGAGATACAACTAGTTTCCATGTCGATGTTTAGACACCTCACACACTCACCGCATTAATGTGCTGCACAGTCTCAGCGCTGCAGTCCTTGAGACCAGTATGTTGCTTCAGCATCTCAATAAGTGTATCTGTGCTGCACTGGCAGAGAAGAGCTCCATTGCGAGCAGGCGGAGTTACCGCCACTGCTTGGGCAACCGCAGGCAGTGCTGGCAGTTGTCGCGGTAGAGCTAGCTTAGCATCCGGACTCTGACGGTTAAGCTTCAGATCTGATTTGGTTGCTGGAGTTGCCTGCGTTACCGACTTATTCATTTCAATCTGCAGATATCGCATACTGTGCAACATACACAATTAATTACACATAACTTGCTAGAGAAATGCATATACTTACGAGAAGGCACTTGGCGGACGGCCTGATAGTGCTACTTTTCCGTAGAGCACACGTCCCGGCTCGCGGGGCGTAATGGGTCGCCTGGTGTTCACCAGACGTGCACCTCCGGTGGCTGTCATTGTTGGTACCGTTGCCGTTGATAAGTCACCCAGAAAGAGTTTGGCTTCACTAATAAGCTCCGCAGATGTCTTCCGTCTGTTTATGCCTATTCCCATTCCCTGTCCTGGACGCTGTCCGAACTGTCTGTTATTTTCCACGCTTTTTGACGCCTCCTGTCGCTGTTGTTGTCGATTCTGTCTCTGTTGTGATATAGTATCCTGCTTTGATTCCCGTGTAGTTGGCTGTTCACGCGTCTCGCTGCGTGAACGTCGCTTCAACAGGAGACTCATGTTGGTTCTAAATGACTACAGCTTTATGTTTATTAAAGTTTTGGCACAGTCCGACTCTAAAAAGTTATCAAATTTTTACGCGTAGCTCTGTCAAGATGCGCAACGGGAAAACTAAACGTGTGGTCTTCAGTCAACCTGACCAACTTCCTTCCAGGCTAACTATAACAGCTTTGAAAATTATTTTTTGTTTGGGTCGTTCGTGCACCATGCCAACCAGGCTTTGGGGGGTGAGGGGTTTACATATCTCTTAAGTGTGAAGCGAGCCACCACCAAGTACAGTGGTACAAATACGAGTTAAAAAGTCTCAAACCAATTTGCATTTACGCGACATTCATGTTTTTTTAATAGAAAAATTATATTAATGGATAGACAAACTTTTTAGTAACAATTACGATTTTTATTACATTTTTTGTTGCTATTCAAATTGTAAATTGGCAAATATACTAATTAGCTTTTAAATACTGTGTGTCGTTTGGCATCATTGAATATAGAGTAGAAAAGAGCAAAACAGTTAAAACCGAATAGGCGTAAATCGATATTCGCCACTCGCAGCTTGGCACGAACGCGCCATTATTTTGGGGAGGAGCAAGCGTTAACTTCCCTATTTGGGTAGCTGCCATTAACATGCAATTCATTCAGTGAACTAGTCGGTTCTACATAAAGTTAGTCAGCGCTTAAGTGGTTTAGTGAGTAAGCGAGGCAGTTGGCTAGGAATCGTCTTTTATTAATTGAATTGTTTAATTTGTTTTAATTGAGTTTCAGAAATGTTTCGTATTTGTGTTGTATTCAATATGTTTTGTGACTACCACAACAGCAAATACCAAAGTTTGCATGCAGGTTCCATCAAACCATACACAGAACTAGTAAGAAAGTCAACAGTCGAGCAAGCCGACTGTAAAAGACCTCGTACTCATTATAATTTGGCTTATAGTAGCTACATTCTATAGTTGGCGATCCAGATTAAATTTAGTAATGGTATACATAATTTTGATATACACATAATGTGTGAGTTTGGTTCAAATCTCTCAGTTATCATTACATTCAGAAAGAATGCTACAGTCGGCTAGAGACTTTAGGATACCGGTTACTAAATTTCAATATGTTATAAACAATAGGGTGTGATAATATTAGAGCACTCACTTAAGTGACAGAGATTAGGGAGTTTGATTAAGATAGATTGGCAGAAAATGTTCAAACAAATTCATGTTTAGAGCATATTTTCGACCGATTGTTCCTATTGCTATTCGTTATAGTCGTCCGTTTCATTAAGATAGCTTGGTAAATACAGACATTTTTTTTACTAGTTTCTATTTAGGGGTATTTTTTGGCGGATTCTGGAGATAAGATCCTATAGATATAGTTATCCGATTTGGAATATACTTGGTCCGTATATGTACGGAATGAATATGTACACCCTGTGTTACCTGTTTTTATACTCTCTGCAAGAGTATATTGGGTTTGTGCAAATGTATGTAACAGGCAGAAGGAGGCGTGGCAGACCCCATAAAGTATATATATTCTTGATCAGCATCACAAGCCGAGTCGATATAGCCATGTCCGTCTGTCCGTCTGTCCGTCTGTCTGTCTGTCCGTATGAACAAACAGATTTCAGAGATGGTAAGAGCTACAAGTTCGAGCTTGGTGTCAAACGATTAGATATTTAGTCAGTCAATACAAGAATCTTTTTTTTTTTTTCGATGCCACGCCCCATTCGCCCACAATAAGCAAAAAACTGGACACACCTCGGAAAAAATTGGTGTTTTCGGCAAATATCTCAGTAACTATGGCACCTAGGATCACCAATTCTGGAACGGGAGGTTCCTAGCGACGGCATAGTTGTATTGCCATTTAAAATTTTGGACTGCCACGCCCACTTTTCCCACATTTGATAAAAAAGTCTGGAACCTTCAATGCCGGGTTTGGCGAACTTGTTCGTATCGTACAGTATTGTAATTCTATAATTCGTGTGGAGACCTAACTATATTAAACTATACTGAAAGGCGCATTAAAATCGGACTATAAACAAGAAAACTAGAAGCGTTACAATATTGATAATTGAACGCAATATCAACCCATAGGTGCAAGCGAGATAGAAACACACAAGCACATGTTCGAACGTTTTCGCTGCCTGTGTGTCGGCAGCGCTGCCCGCGGTCGCTGGCTGCGCCGAATACACACATACATACATACATATTTGCATTATATATGTACATATTGCCAAACGTATGTGTATTCGAATACAAACAAACAGATGTGTGTTTGATTATGCTTAGATTGTTTTTGTTTCAACGTGTTTTAATGCAAGTAATTCACATTGTAATATCTCGATACCGATTTTAATCATTTAATCGGGACAAATGCAGAGAGTATTATACGGTCGGGCGCGCTCGACTGTACTTTTCTTTCTTGTTACCTTTCCCTAAAGTGGACGTGCCAAAAATAAACAAAAACCTGTACTGCTTGGGTATTTTATTTTTCGTTTGCGAACCCTTGGGCCTTTCTAAAGACGGGCGGACTGACGGACATGGCTATATCGACTCGACTATTGATGGTGATCAAGAATATACAGTGGCGAGCAAAAGTGAGTGAAGTGAGTGAGTCCAGTAAACCCGAACCATGCAAGCAAATCCAAAAAATGTTTTTTTTTGTATTTATTATTTCATTTTTAACAAATTAGAATAAAGAAACGAAGTAATTTAATTAAAAAAACAAAGAGTATAAGAAAAAAAAGAGGAAAGAATCCCTCTATTTTCATATAGACATATAGACTTTAATTCCAAATTTGCTATTTTTAGCTCTTATAGACTCTAAGATCCATCGCATTTTGTAACAAACTATTTCACATTACTTGGAAACTACTAGAGCTTCGGAAATATTTTGTCTTTGTAATAAAATGTGGATCTATGACACAAAATTTTTGGAATATAAATGTTTCGAATAAAATGCAGAAATATTAAATAACGTCTGCCGATAATATATGGCTGTAGGACACAATTAGCTTAGTTGCGTGTCAAGGCACACTGTTTGGGATAAAGGTTTATAGAGTGGATTGGTTGTGGTAGCACAAAACTGTGCTATTGTTAATGTAGATTGCAAATGTTTGATAGCCAACGGAAAGACCCATTTATTTTTTACGATTTCTGTTATTTGAATTGTTTCCTTTTCGGTTTGCAGGTCAGCGATATTGAATGAAGTACAAACACAGGGCAGCACGAAGTTACCATCAAACAAATCTGTTCTAGTATTAGGTGACAATGCCACTGGAAAGACAACACTCATCGCGAAGCTGCAGGGTGTGGAAGACCCTAAAAAGGGCTCTGGGTTGGAGTACGCATATATTGATGTCAAGGATGAGTATAGAGACGGTAAGAATATTGCAGTTGCATTGTTTATTGTATACTAGAAGTCTGGTAATGTCAAACGTCTTCAAAATTAAAGATATGACGCGCTTAAGCGTTTGGGTCCTGGATGGCGATCCAGGACACACAAATCTGCTGCATTATGCGCTAAACGAAACGAACTATGCACATACCCTCGTCATACTCACAGTCTCCATGACACATCCATGGGATTGGCTTGAGCAACTCAACCAATGGATAAAGGTGTTGGCTCAGCACATTGAAAGCCTGCAGTTGGATCCCAAAGAAAAGGAGGCGGCACGCCAGCGACTGGCAATGACGTGGCAAAGCTACTGTGAGGTCGGCGATGATCTGGATCCGGGCTCTCCGGTTAAACGCACCATACATAACAATTCGATAGACGAAGATGATCTGTTGCCGCTGACAGAGGACGCATTAATAACAAATCTGGGCCTTGACATAGTCGTCGTAGTCACAAAAGTGTGTACACAGTTTGCATATTAAGCTCTCCATTATTGTATGTCACTTATAAACATTTAAATTTAAATTATAGACTGACTACATGACAACGCTGGAGAAAGAGTACGAGTACCGTGATGAGCATTTCGACTTCATACAGCAGTGGATACGAAACTTTTGCCTACGACATGGTACCTCACTCTTCTACACGAGTGTGAAAGAGGATAAAAACTGTGATCTTCTTTACAAATATCTAACGCATCGAATTTATGGTTTACCTTTCCGTACGCCAGCGCTAGTCGTTGAAAAGGATGCAGTGCTCATGTACGCATAAACTTATTTAATTGCTTTCTTTTTGCATTCTCATTTATTATTTAACTTCAGTCCAGCAGGTTGGGATAGCCTGAAGAAAATAAGTATTTTGTATGAGAATATGCATGCGGTTAAGGCTGAAAATCATTACACAGATATTATAAAGGCGCCGCCAACTCGAAAGGTGTGTAATAGTTTCTGTTAAGCTAATTATTATCATATTAATGTTGTATGCTATTATATTTGTTGTAGGCGGTTTCCAATCGAGAAACTGAGGTACAGACAGAGGAGGAGCAGGCTTTTTTGGCACGCCAGCAGGAGATACTTAGGCAAGGAGGACAAGTACGAGGTGAATCGCCTTTACGCTCACAGGGCACGAGTGCAGTCGGAAGTAAATCTGGACCGCGCACGCCCAGCAGCACTGGTCAAAGTTCGCCTAAAAAGGTTTGCATAGTCGCACTTTTATACCGTAAAATTTTTCTTTGCATTAATTAATGTTTATAAATTTAGATGGATCCCAAGCTTACACCTGCTACGCCCGGTGGTGAAGGTGTCCTCGCCAATTTTTTTAACTCGTTGCTGCACAAAAAATCTGGAGGACCAGCGGGTGGACCGACAAACGCGGCCAATCCATCTGGCGGCATGGGAACACCACGAACTTCCAATGGCACCGACTCCCTAGTGACGGCTGAAAAACTTGCGGTTCGTTCAGATGCCGCTGCGGAATTGGATCGATTGGCGCGCAGTGTTAAAAAGGATATCGATCTTTCTCAAAGTGAGTGTTGAACGCATCCAACCGGCGCTACATCGACAACATTAATACTATCAGAAGCAGAAGCAAAAGCCACACACAAAGAGAACAACAAATCGGACAAAAGTGGAAACGACAGATATCAGCATTCAATGTTATTAAAAACTCAACGGCACAGTCTTGACATTTAGGCAATTTGCAAGCTGTTGCAGATATAATAAGCAATGTCGCAATCAGTTGGTAGATTATAATTTTTCCAAAAAGTTATAATGTTAAGTTGATAGTTAAATGCGTTTTTCAATAATTTTCAATAATTGCGTTTTGCTTTGATTCTGTTGCTTTTGTTGGGTTTAGAATACAAAGAAAGATAACATTATTACATAAATAATGAAATGCAGAAAAGCAAACACATAAACTTATATCATGTGTAACAAAACATTTATAAATCGGATACACTTTGTCAAAATGTGGACCTCTTTTCCTTCTTTCGAACATGAGCGTGCTTATTTTATATACATACCATTTTTTTTTAATTTCATTTGCTCGGGGTCACAGATGTGTTTAATAATAAATTATTAAATTAACTTAATTTTTATTTGCAATTTTAAATACATTAACTGTGCACTAAGTATTTAAAAAAGTCGATGCCTAAGACGCTTACAGGGCGGGGCAATAACTTACACACGCACACACACCCCCCTTCAACGATTTAAATTTGATAGCTTGTACAAATTTTTAACACTGTATAAAACGAATTACACAAGCTTGTATAATACAGTATATGAATGAGTCGCTTCTTCCTCCCATGAAACTAAACACTGGAGGATGAGTTAACCGTTTATTAAATGATTACTTATATAAATACATGCAAATGGCAAATCATGCTTATTTAGATTTTCTGTGTAATTAAAAAAAATAATTTTAGTACAGTCTGATCATTATTTTATTTCGCTCAAAGCCACGCGCGTTTTATTAACATCCTATATAGATATACTACAAGGTGTAAACTAATTCTACGAAATATATTGAAATGATAAACCACAAAATGAACTTAAATAAAATTTCTTGAGTTAGAGAGAGACATATTTAAAAGCAAAAAAAAAAACATTTATATATTCACGCATTCAGCTAAACTTACTAATTTCCTATGTTGAAATTTTATGATTTTGAACAAGTATAAAGTCATGAACATAGTTGAAAATTATTTAAATCTATTATGTATATGTGATTATTTCTCAAAAAACAAATAAACAACAAAATTATTATATAATAGAGCATATTTTTTGAGGCGATGCTGTTTCAAGTTCCCTTATTTTGCTAAACAAAAATAAATAAAATTGATTTATTAACAATATATTATGAAACATTATCAATTGAAATATGTGCTGCAGAATCTTTATTAATATATATAAATAAATAAATTATCACACATAATAAATATAAAAGTTATTTACAACCCGCTTTGCAAATGATTTATAACGTGTATTTTAAAAATAACAAAGTAAAATAGCAACAAAATGATCCTGAAATATATTTATTAATACCGACACAAGTGTTTTATGTGAACAAAAAAAAAATGTGATGTAAATAAATATAATAAAATTTAACGAACCAACTGGAAAGGAAAAACCATTTGTAAAAAGTATAAAATATATTACTAATATATAACAAAAGAGAAAGATTATTATTGAAAACTCTAAAAATTTATACTTTTACAGTTTCCAGTGCATTGTAATAGTCATAGTAACTTATCCGCAACCTTTAACAAGGCAGTCGGGTGATCCGAAATATATAATTTTCGACTGATTTGTCCAATGGAAGCTATACGCTTTAGTGTCCCGATCCGGATCAATCTTGGTAGGGATATAATGGTACCATACACATGGTACATGGTACCGTACACATGATGTGTGAATTCGTTCCAAATATATTTAACCGGTTTCAAGTTATGGTAATCTGGGAATAATTTTATACAGATTGCGAGGGAGGTAGGGGCGTGGCATCGACTTAAAATAAACTTGATCTGCTCGCGAAGTCGACTAACTTTCATTCCAAATTTGGTGGTTGTAGCTGTTATAGTCTCCCAGATCACGGATGTATCGCACATTTCGCTTCTGACAAACTTAAAAGACCCCTTTATTTTATTTTTTTTTTTTGGATTACGGTGTCTAAAAAAAGCCTTGGTCTTTATAAATATGGTATAGGTCGTCGTACGGATATCCCACCTAACACACTCTCTAACCTGGTAAGTCCTCTTGCTATCACTGAAGCGTCAACTTCTTTAAGGATAGACTACAGATTTGCGTGGCTTATTGATTAGTCATTCAAATCTATATTTGGTGCTTTGCTTGGTGTTTAGGATAATGTCTCTTACTTCGAAAATAATTAGAATCATAATGGATAGTGTGGGTTAGATAGTTGTTCGCACATCCAGATACATTTCCACAGACGCCATACAGTAAGATGATTTACATGGTTCGCTTCATGAGTCAAACTTATAATCGTAGCTAGATAAAAAATCCGATTATGAGATAATATTTGACATATACTTTGAATAAACTTTTCAAGCAATATTTATCGAATCATCATTTTAGGTTGATGTAGGGGTCAGCCTAGAGTCTCGATATCATATTAAATAAAAATTAATGGTCTGCTGGCAAGAGAAACATAGTTTTGTACATGAAACTAGGCTGCTCTTTGCAGGCGGTTCCAGGAGGAGTGGAAGTGTGTTCAATGCAAACCTTAACAGAATGTTTTTAAACAAATTCTTCTTTGGAAAAATAAATAAACTTTTTACCGAGCACAAGTGAGTACATACGAGTTTGTTTAGTTTTGAATTTATTGTTTTCCCAACTTCAGGAATTTCGAAAAATTTAGTATGCAATCAAACTTGTTTATAAATATTTGAAGATTATAAAATAAAAATGTATGCGTAAAGAATGTTTTCAAATAGTGGAAATTTATTATACTCTCTGCAAGAGTATATTGGGTTTGTGCAAAGTATGTAACAGGCAGAAGAAGGCGTGGCAGACCCCATAAAGTATATATATTCTTGATCAGCATCACAAGCCGAGTCGATGTAGCCATGTCCGTCTGTCCGTCTGTCCGTATGAACAAACAGATTTCAGAGATGGTAAGAGCTACAAGTTCGAGCTTGGTATCAATCGATCACATATTTAGTCAGTCAATACAAGAATTTTTTTTTTCGATGCCACGCTTACGGTGATTTGCTTACGGTGATTTGTCACAATAAGCAAAAAACTGGACACACCTCGGAAAAAATTGGTGTTTTCGGCAAATATCTAAGTAACTATGGCACCTAGGATCACCAATACTGGAACGGGAGGTTCGTAGCGACAGCATAGTTGCATTGCCATTTAAAATTTTGGACTGCCACGCCCACTTTTCCCACATTTGATAAAATAATATACAAATTTCAATGCCGTTTTTAGCGATCTTGTTCTTATCGTACAGTATTGTAGTTTATAATTCGTGTGGAGACTGACTATATTAAACTATCCTGAAAGGTGCATACAAATCGGACTATAAACAAGAAAACTAGAAGCGTTAAAATATTGATATTTGAACGCAAAATCAACCCGTTGGTGCAAGCGAGATAGAAACACACAAGCACATGTTTGAAAGTTTTTGCTGCCTGTGTGCCGGCAGCGCTGCCCGCGGAAGCTGGCTGCGCCGAATACACACATACATACATATATGCATCATATATTGTCCAACGTATGTTTGATTATAATTTGTTTTTTTGTTGTTTCAACGTAATTTAATGCAACTACTAAACATTGTAATATCTGGATACCGATTTTAATAATTTAATCGGGAAAAATGCAGAGAGTATTATACGGTCCGGCGTGCTCGACTGTACTTTTCTTTGTTGTTTTAATTGTTTGTGTCAGTAGACGCAGGGTATTAAGTATCCACAATGCACGGAACGCAATATTAGTCCACATATTTTATAAAAACTCTGGATAATGTAATTTGTAAATAAAAGCCATTTATCGCATTTGGTGCCATATTGGCAATTTTTAATGCGAAAATGAAAATTAATTACAACTGGAACACTTAAAGTTTCAGCAGTAATCACATTAAACTCGTTTGCTCACTTTGTTATTAACGGAAAGGGCAGGAGGAAGCAGAGCGAGGGAGAGAGAGAGAAATGCGGCCTAGTACCCAATTGGACAAAATGGCGCGAGAAACGCTCGTATACTCCACCTTTAAAAACCCTTATTCGCTTTTATATTGGCGTGTCCACGAAAGTAACTGGTTGATCCAAACCAACATAACCTTCCGGCATGCAGTATTAACTTTATATTAACTTTTTACTAGGTATTTCTTGTTCGGGAATACAACAGTTGGATTTCTTACTAAAATTCAAGTTGATTTTTTTTTTATGGAAATTGCCCTTATAAAAAATTCCGAAATTTGATATCAACACTCTAGGCACTTCTCTGTCTCACTAGCACTGGGATCTGGTAGGCTGATTATGACTTTCATAAATCTTAAAGATGAGGCCACTGACTCCGAATTTCGGTAGTAAATTTTTAAAGCTTTGACTAGTTGTTCCATCTTATATCTATCCATCATGGAATGGTAAGCCTATATGGAGAGAATTGTCAAAAACGCGGGAACAAATATTGCGCTGCACTTTTTTAGCGTCCTTATTCAAAGACCCTTTATAACAGAGATTAAAAATTATTACTTACAATCTGCAGATTGTTAACAATATATAAAACTTTCTCATTTATTTTTGTGTGCTTTACGAATCCTTTTCTAGCAACGCAAATGACGAACTTGAATTGAATCAGCAATTGAACTACCAAATAGGTCAGCAGTCTCAAAAAAATCGTATTGGAAAGCGGAACAACAACAACATGGCCAGCTTTAATTATTTATCGATGACCGCAACGCTGCAATTTAAAATTGCTAGTGCTAATAATAATGAGTTATGCACAATTTAAAAAAAAAGGGAAGTGGACGCTCATCGATCGATGAAGCTGTTCGTTTGGAGTACCTTCTTTGAAGCTTCTCTCCGTTCCTGTTCCAGTAATATTATTTCCCATGTGGCTGATATGGTGAAGTTCGAATCTATTGTCTTTTTCTAAGCATCACCACTATTTTAATTTTTTGGCACCATGGCAAACTTGTCTCATGCCTTGACCTTTTTAGCGAAAATGATAGCCTTTTCGTTTTGATTGAGGAGATGTTCTCAGACAGATTTAACGCCCAACATCATGCGCATTGGATAACAGTCCTGTTCCAGTAGCTTTTTTCTTCTTAGACGCCGTACTCTAAAAAAAATAGAGGGGTCTATTTAGTTTGACAAAAGCAAAATGTGCGTAACAGTTGGAAAGAAGCTTTTGCAACTCTATAAAGTATATATATTTTTGATCAGCTTAACAGCCGAGTCGACAAAGTAATGCCCGTCCGTATGAACACCTGGATCTTTTAAGCTACAAGAGCCAGAGCCACCAAATTTATAATGAAAGTCCGTATATAGTGTACGCAGACCAAGATTGTTTAAAATTTTTGCCACGCCCCTACCACCCCGCAAATGGGCACTAGAAGGACTACGGGATCTTTTACAGTCGGCTTACGCGACTCTAGACTTTTTAACTTATTTAGTTTTGACACCATAAGCTTGGAGTCTGGATCTGTTTTAAGGCGTGGAGGAACCTTTTCAGCCTTTTATGTGATATAGTAGACAGCCATTTTAGTAGTCAGTCATTTGAATTAAAACTGTTGGCAAGCGAAGCTTATTATAGTTTTAATTTGGTCCGAGAAACCAAAAGGAGGAGTGGAAGGATGTTCCAAACGAAATTTAACAGATTATGGTGGAAAACATGTCATATTGCATAATATAGCACTTTTGAACATATTGTTTTTTTTTTTTAACTTATAATTGAAATAATTTAACTTACCAATTACTTACTAGTTGACCCTCAGAAGCATTTATTTGGGAAACAAGTTCAATTAAATTATAAATCAAAAAACATTTATATTAACTATTTTTAGGGGACCTTCTCATGGATTGGGTCGGCATAATGGCAATGTTTGATCATTTTTTGTGGGACAATGAAAAGATATGGGAGCTAACGATTTCGTTTATTTTGTTCGTCAAAGATTTTAAAAATTTTCGAAACTAAAACAAGCACAGAAAACAAAATGGCGACTCTAAATGGTCTTATTTTCAAGTTGATTAAATTTACAACATATTGGTCACAATCCATTAGGAATACCTCAAATGTAAATGTTACATACGCAGAACTTTAACAGGGGCTCATTCTGTACAGAAAGTAACTCTTTAACAGAGCTGTTATACATAACGCGCACGTGTTAACGTTTGTAAGCAAACTATACGTAAATTTAAAACAACTTTTGATCCAAATATTCGGAAATTATGTTAAAATTATTATTAAATAGCAAAGAATAATGTTTTATCCAAAATCTGCGTGCCATGTGGAGTTTTAAGTTAACCAAAAACTAACCTCAAACAAAGATTTTGTAGTATAATTTTATCTTTGAGAAAAGAAAACTTATGTTTGCAGCATTTTGTAGCAATAAAACTATATAAATTTGGTAGAATAATCAATTAAGAATTCATACCTTAAAGGTCAATGTGCACTTTTGGGCACTTTTTGCACAATTTAATTTTTTAGCAACTAACCTCGTTGTATGCAGTGTAATTTTCTTTAAAGTTTGGCGGCGACACTTGAGCTAGCAAAGCAAAGCAAGCACGACCCCGTTTTCAATGTTTTCAAAGTATAGTAAAAAGCTGTATAGTAACATTGTATGAGAACAGTAGTAACATTGTATAAGAAATCAACAAATTTATATAGCTTTCACTTAAATTTGAACTAAAATCTTAAAAAAAAACGGCGTATTTTGCAAAAAAGGTGAATTGAGAAATATAGAAAGCATTTGCTTTGTCCAAAACTCATAAAACAATAGAGTTTTCATAGCTGCAAACCTAATATCCAAGGCCGTTAAAATATTATGACGATTCGCGAGTTTAGATAAGAGCAGTCAGCTAATTTTTTCCACTACGAGTGCAAAAACTCCAAGCAGCAGAACAAACAGCAAATTAATTAATATTATTATTATTTTATTTTAATATTAATTTCAATGATATTTGTAAGTTTAGCTGTCTCGTGATAGCGGGTATTTCCTGCTATCCAACAATAATTTCAAAGTAGCAAAACCAATAGAAAAACTCACTAAAACTTTTTGTAGATTGCAAACAAATCAGAGGAGCGGGTAATTCACATTGGTAAATCGTAATTTATAATTTCCTGCTGACCAAGGGATGAAGTCCCTTAAACTGAAAAATTGGTTACCGCTGCGGTACAGAATTTTTCTATTTGCTTCCTACTGGGTATTGTGTTTAATTTGAAACCCCTACGTTCAATTGCAAATGTGTTAATACATAAGTGCAAAATGTCTAATTATGTAGCCTTGCAGCCTGCACACAAATATCTCCAATGTGGTTGTGTGTGTGGCAACTTGTTGCTTGAAATTAAAAGGTAAAAGTCAAGCACATTTTATTTGTTTCCTTTATATTGCTGTGAAATAATTTGAAATAATTTATTTTACCGGTGCCAAAAAGTGCGTATTAAATTAGGTATAAACTGAGCAGTCGCTGTTCTCATAAGCTCTCTCACTGTCTCTCATCACCAGCTTTCCATATTTGCTTCTCTTCAGCTATTCCTCTACCGCTCTCTCCCTCTCTTTGTTTGTCTGTTTAGCTGAACAAAAATACTGCGTCGGTTAAAAGAGAAAATTTCCTTTTATACTGTATGCGCTTTTCCCATGCTATTTAATTTTAAACGCATGCAACAAAAGTTATTATTTCACATAATTTACATCTTTCCGAAGCAGAAGCAGAACCAGAAAACTTTCTATACAGCTACAGCTGTATACAAACAATGTCGTCTTTAATAAAAATAGGTTGAGATCTTCTAAGTACATGAAACTTTAATGCTGTTTTCAGATTTATTAATAACACAATTTTTAAACAGTATATTAAAATTTAAAATTGTGATAAAACTTAAGCGATGGTGGCACGAGGAATCTAATAAATTTATAACCTTTGTTCAACCTCGCCTCTGTACAATAACCAAACATGTCATTAATCTGAAGTTTATTTAATGAAAATCTAATTAAAGTTCTAATTGATGAGCCGACCGACAGACCGTGCCAAAGAGAAAATAATATAAAGCATGTAAGAACTTTTTCCTCTGTTCTACGACAAAATATTTGTTTGTATAGGCAGAAGTCGGCGTGGGCGACCTCGTCAAGTATTCATGCATATATATTCTTGATCAGCATTAACAGCCGAGTCGATAAAGGCATCTCCGTTTGTTTCTATGCGAACTAGTCTCTCAGTTTTGAAGCTTTCTTGATAAAAACTTGGAAAAGTTGTGTATTATTATTGTCCACGTTAATATATCCTAAAATCGTTTGTCAGATCGGATGACTATATGATATAGCCGACATAAGAACAATCGGTTGAAATGTTATTATCTCCTTTCTGCTGATTATATTTCATTCAAATCTGACTACTACTTATATGATGTGGTTACTATAGGAAAAATCGCTTGGAAATAGTTAGATATACAACTTTTGTGTTTATTTGAAATTGTAACCAAATTAACGCAATATGCATAACTGCCGAAGATAAAATATTTTTCCGATTTTATTTTTGTTCACCGTGAAAGGTATTTCTTAGTTGAGATTTATTAGAAAATGTGTATATATATATATATTATAAACAGTTAAACAGGATCACATTTCGATCTTGCATTATCAGTTCACGCACACCATTAATCTATCAAAGACCTAAGTACATCAACACATTCTTGCTAGTATAATCTACATCGAAAGTTGTAAAAAAAAATTAAACGAAAAGTCTTTTAAGAAATTTTTACTGTCTTATCAAATTGATTTTTTAAACATTTTGTAATAAGTACAAAAACCAATTCTACATATAAACATTTTACATATGTGCAAAATAACGACAAAGTTAAATAGTATTTTCGATTGCCGAAATATAAATAGCAGCCCTCGTATTGATTTTCTGCAAATGGCTGTCTCTCAAATTTACACCCAAATGATTTGATTTGTGAGTCTGTGCCTGTTCTTGTATGCCAACATCCATGGCGACCCAGAGATTTCTGGGAGAGGGAGAGAGAGAGAGAGAAAGAGAGAGAGATTAAAAAAAGAGATACAGAAAGAGAGAGGAGAGAGAGAGAGAGGTAATATTTCTTCTGGACTTAGCAGTGCTGGCAGTTTAACAATCTGGCAACTTTTAAAATAATGTGCAACTTTTTTATACCTTTGCAGAGGGTATAATGTTTTTTTCATGAAGTTTGTAACGCATTGAAGAAGGTGTTTTCGACACCACAAAGTATATATAATCTGAATCAGCATCAATAGCCGAGTCGATTTAGCCATGTCCGTCTGTCTCTATGCGAATGCAAATATAATTCATGTTTTGTAAGAAAACTTTTAGTCATATATCTTCCCAAATCTAGCAATTCTAGCTTAGGAGATTCTGAGACTTAGCTGTGCTTCGTGTCTTACAATTAGCCAAGCCGAATTTCAATGCATTTTTGGACCCCGTACTAACAACTTTAGCCTATACTTCCATAGGACAAATCGGTTGAAAATAGAAAATTTGTATGAATAAATGTAGTGTCAGTTAAGTGTGCTTCAGAGCCTAAAGAACACTTTTATTCCAACAAATAAAAGTTTAAAAGATTCAATTTTTATTAGTCGTATAAGAAAAGAACTTCCGGGGTGGTCAAGATATCTTGTGTTATGTTCGTCTAAAATAATATAATCATATAATCGGGAATAAAATGCAGAGAGTATTATACGGTCGGGCGTGCGGGACTGCACTTTTCCTTCTTGTTATACCCGTTACTCGTAGAGTACAAGGGTATGTGGAAATCGCTGGAATGTCCGTCGGTATAAACAAAGGGATCTCAGAGACAACAAGAGCTAGAAAGAGGAAATGCTCTATATTTGAATTAATATGAAAATGTTTTGTGTTACTAAGCTATCTTATCCAGCACCTAAACGCTTACACTAATTTATTATCACACCCTATTGTTTATAACATATTGAAACTGAATAACGGGTGTCCTAAAGTCGCAAGGCGACTGTAGCATTATTTCTTGTTATACTCTGTACAAGAGTATATTGGGTTTGTGCAAAGTACGTAACAGACAGAAGGAGGCGTGGCAGACCCCATAAATTATATATTTTCTTGATCAGCGCTACGAGCCGAGTCGATATAGCCATGGTCATCTGTCTGTCCGTATGAACAAACAGATTTCAGCGATGGTAAAGCTACAAGTTCGAGCTTGGAATCTTTTATTTTCTAAACGGCCCTTTTGCGCTGCCAGCGCAACCTGGCTGCGCCCAATACACACATACATATTTGCATCATATATTGTCAACTTATGTGTATTCGCATACAAACAAACAGATGTATGTTTGATTGTACTTAGATTGTTTATGTTTCAACGTCTTTTAATGCAAGTACTACACATTTTAGTATCTCGATACCGATTTTAATATTTTTAACGGAACAAATGCACAGAGTATTATAAGGTCGGGCGTGCTCGACTGTAGTTTTCTTGTTTTACCCGTTACTCGTAGAGTAAAAGGGTATATTGTAATCGTTGGAATGTATGTAACAGGAAGAAGGAGGCGTGGCAGACCCCATAAAGTATATATATTCTTGATCAGCATCAATAGCCAAGTCGATATTGCCATGTCTGTCTGTCCGTCCGTCCGTCTGTATGACAAAAAAGGATCTCAGAGACTATAAGAGCTAGAAAGATGAAAGGGATCGCAAATGAAAGGTACAATACCCAAGCAGTACAAGTTTATTTTTAGACCCCGTACTCTAAAAAAGAGTATAGGGGTCTATTAGGTTTGTCAGAAGCGAAATGTGCGTAACAGGCAGAAGGAGGCGTGGCCGACCCCATAAAGTATATATATTCTAGATCAGCATCAACAGCCGAGTCGATATAGCAATGTCCGTCTGTCCGTCTGTCTGTCTGTCCGTCTGTCCGTCTGTCCGTCTGTCCGTCTGTCCGTCCGTCCGTATGAACACCTGGATCTTTTAAACTACAAAAGCTAGAGACACCAAATTTGGAATGAAAGTCCGTTATCTTCGCGAGCAGATCAAGTTTATTTCAAATTGTTGCCACGCCCCTTACCGCCCCCGCAATGAGCAAAAAACCAGACACACCTCGAAAAAAATTTACTTTTAGGCCAATAACTCAGTAACTATGGCACTTAGGAACACCATTTCTGGTAAACAGGTTGCTAGTGACACCCTTAATGCAATGCCATTAAAAATTTTGAGCTGCCACGCCCCCTTTTCTCATTAGAATTAACCAAAAGTTTACGCTTTAATGCCATGTTTAAGGCATTTATTCATATAGTAGAGTGTTGTAATTCAACATTCGTATAGAGACATATAAAATCAAACTATTCTGAAAGTGCCATCAACATACTACCTTTAACAAAAGAGCTACTGCGTTACAAAGTTTGTTATTTAACTGCAATATCACTTACGCGCGAGAGCGAGACAGAAACATACAAACACATGTTCGAACGTTTTCGATGCATGTGTGGCGACAGCGCTGCCGGCAGACGCTGGCCGCGCCGAATACACACATATGTACATACATACATGCATACATATAAATGCTGATTATCGGAGAATTCTTGAAAGCGGCGCGTGGTGCAACTGATAGAGTTGCGGCAATGCGAATTGTTAATTTAATTTTTTTTAATTTCAATTCAAAAGTACATATAAAATTAAAATTTTTAAATTTCATTCAAAAATTTAAATTTAAATTGAATACAATTGCGCACTTCTATGGGAGTACGGGGTCTTTTACAGTCGGCTCGATCGACTGTAGCCTTTCCTACTTGTTATTTTTTGATACGTCCACCTTAGGGCGTTCTATCTTCATATAAAGGTAAATATACAGGTAAAGCTAGAATGTTTTATTATACTGACCAAGTTTGATCCACATCGGACTACTATATCGTATAGCTCCCATGGGGCCGATCGGTCAAAAACACGCTCCAATTATGAATTAGTATGAAAAACTTTTGTATTAACTAAGCTATATATATCAAACTCACTCAGAATACATATGCCAATCTATATATATATATATATATATATATATATATATATATATATATATATAGCTAACACAGAACAGAAAGAGCTATACGATTTAGTTGTCCGATTTGGATCATGGTTAGTATATATATATATATATATATATATACATATATATATACTAACCATGATCCAAATCGGACAACTAAATCGTATAGCTCTTTCTGTTCTGTGTTAGCTATCTTATCCATCACCATTGTTAATAACATATTGAAACTGAGTAACGGGTATCCTAAAGTCGGGAGGCGACTATAACATTCTTTCTTTTTTTTTTTTGTCTTTGTATACAATGAACACTCCATGGTACGTTCCAAGTAGTGCGTCAACATACATTTATTAAGATTTTTTCAACCTTGTATCCCGTGCACAGACCTTCTTTTCCATGTTAACCCGCCCGTTTCCTACCTCATAGAAATTTATGCCACTCTTACATAAAATTTCAATTGCATTTGCACTTTGTCTAGCGTTGTATGACAGCTAGAACACAAGTACCACCCTTCATGTTTCCTCTATCCGTGCCTTATCTGCGAATAATACTTACCTTTACTTAAATTTTCATTTTCCTTTGAATTGATTACGTGCCCTACTTTGTTTGTTTGTAATAATAAACAAGAACGAATGCTTAAGTCGCCTCGCGGCTTTAGGATACCCGTTATTCAGTTTTAATATGTTAATAACAATGGGTTATGTTAATAATATTAGTGCAATCGTTTAGGTGATGGATTAGTTAGCTTGGTTAACACAGAAGAAGTTCAAAGAAATTTATATTTAGAGCAAATTTTCAACCGATTATTCCTATGCCAGCTATACGCTATACTCTTCCGATCCGAATGAAAATCGGACAGTATGTTTTGATTATTGATGAATGTATTCTGTTTCATTAAATACAGCCATTTTTCCTATTAATTCATATCCTTAACTTTCGACCGATTTTGCCTATGGGAGCTAAAGGCTATAGAATATGTATACCTTATGGGGTCGGCCACGCCTCCTTATCGCTCTCAAAGACTATAAGAGTAAGAGGCACTAAATTTAGAATAAAAGTTCGTCTATTTTATTTATTTATTTATTAACGCAGACTAAAATCAGTCGCTAGTATTAACCAAAAATAAGTTCATATGTATAATTAAAATGAATATTAATGATTATTAAAAAGCGCAAATTATAAAAAAAATTATTTTGACTGAAAAGGATACAAAATTTAGTTAATCAGATTAATAAATTAATTAATAATTAATAGTTCATCTGGGGATAAAAAAGTAATGCAAATCAAATTTTGTTTACAGTTCCACGTCTCCTACCGTCCTCCAACACCATATTAATTCTGTGTACCCTTCCACATTTGTTATTGTCGAAAAAATATTGTAAGAAAATAATGTAGTTACATTAAGCTAGCATTACGATGTGTTTGTTATGTTTATATAGCTCCTTATCAAATTTTATTCAGATCGGAATAGTACTTCCTATACTTAATATTAGCTAATATTAATATTAATATGGGAAAATGCGCTTTTGAATCAGTGCGGGGTCTTTCAGTCTTCTGGCTTAATTGTAATTAATTGGTATTAACTAACTAAATGTGTAGTTTTAAAGGTTGTACTTGAACTATTATTTACTGAGTGCGGACAAAAGTCGCAGTAGCTGTATAAGCGCAATGTTATCGGATTAACCTCAACCGGAACTCGACCTAGGCTTAAGGGCCTTCTTATCCAGATACTTTGGATGCCGCTGAAGTGTTGGACACACTCACAGCCAGTGTAAGTGTACATTTTGTTGCATCTAGGGAAACAATTTAATATAGTGGTTAAACTATAAATACTTACTGTTTGGCAATTGACAAAGTAAATTAATTTATTAATCAATCAATTGGCTAATAAATTATAATTTTTTATTATATATTATGATGGTATGCAATGCCTAATTATATGTTTATTTTAAATCCCAAGTTAAATGTATTTCATAGCCAATTTATAAATTTGGCTCTTTTATAGGCATACATATTAAGTGTAACTCTTTATTTGTTTAATATAACAATGTTGTATTACCTTTTTTTGGGGCTTGCACGTGATTTGGTGAGAAGTTGTGCTGGCATGCGTGACTTAAGCCATAAATCATCGGTAGACTTCAATTTCATAAATTTTTACTTTTTACTACCTTGATCACAAAGTTCGCGGAATGATCGCCGTGCAGCGCTCGTCGCACTCTTCTGTCCACTTTTTATACCCTGTACTGTAAAAAAGTGTAGATGGCCGACCCCATAAAGTAGATATATAATCTTGATCAGTATCCTCAGCCGAGTCGATATAGCAATGTCCGTCGGGATCTTTTAAACTACAAGAGCCAGAGCCACGTTATTTAAAATTGTTGCCACGCCCCTTACCGCCGCGCTATAAGCAAAAAGCCAGACATATAGCCGAAATTTAGAACGAGGTCAATATTTTGGTACCAGTATAATACAAATTGATATGAATTTTTTTATATAACCCGAATAAATACGTGAAACTGTGTAATCTGAAACAAATTATACAAACAGAAGCTGCGAAAGTCCTTGAGTGATTAACTTTAAGTCTTTGCAGATCACGTTAGAACTTTTAACGCATGGCTAATGAAACTTTGAATTATTTAATTTAAACAAACAAGCTGTCGGTCACTGATATCAGTTTCAACAATTTTTTAGTGACCACCTGATTAGATTGATGTTGTATCAAACCTTCAGTAACAGTAGATGGTCAAACTCATGTTAGTCTATATCATGCAAATTTGTATAAAAGGAAAAAACATTCGTGTGAACCTTACTAAATTCGTATAAATACATTTTAACAAATAACATTTCATTTTTGGTGGCGCGCTCCAAGCTCGTTTAGAACAAGAAATATTTCGCAAAAAATTATTAATATAATATTAAAAGTTCGCTTAAACAGCTATACATTAAAAACCATAACATACTAACACAAAACCTTCAAATAACTTTTTCAAAGAATTTCCATTGTCACTTTTTTTTTGAATTTTTGATCAAATCACCTACAAAATAATTTTAAAGTTTTGTTCCATTTACGGTTGTACGACATCGAATACTCTAGCTTGCATTTAAGCCTGATTTAAATTGCGCACAAACTTTTAATCAAGAATTTGAAAAAATGTTCGATAACGGTTTTATTTAGAAGTTAACTCTGCACTAAAATGAGTCTAGGGGAAAGTATGTCTTTGTTTTTTCTCTACATAAATATATTTAGAGCCCCATCTTCTCTTCTTTAGATACAAGATGAAATTCAAAATAATAGATACAAATTATCATAGATGGCAAAGCGCTAGGAAGATATATTCGTCATCTCTATGAATACCCACCATCATTCATTATTCTAACGTGACATTATTAAACTTAAATCAGATTCTTCCAAATAATTGAAAACACGGTAAGTATTATTTTTTTTATTACGCAATTAGATTTCATACATTGTTCTTACATTCATATATGCATATCTTAACATTGAAAAAAGTTTTTTGTCTTTGGTAATAATTTTTTTTATTGCGTTTTGATATTGCTGCAGGATCTAAACAATATAATTTTTAGTTTTTTAAGGAAAACAAAATGATTATAAAAAATACATTAATATGTATTTTAACAACTAAAATATGTCCGAGTATTGGTGTTAAAGTTTTCATTTAAAACTGTTGTTCAAGGGACTGATTTGAAATCTAAATAAGTTTTGACGTTTCCATAGAAATGACAATAATCGGTTAAACCCTTAATCGAATCTTTTTTTTTTTTAAAGCTAAAATACCGTTTTGGACTTAATACGATGGTCAAGTTTGGGTAAAATTTAGTCTATGTGTTCTATGTACTTTGTAGAATATAAGGGCGCCAGCATATTTGGTTTAAAGTGTCTGTGTTCTTGATTAGAATCAATAGCCATTTGCGATATAGCTAGTTGACTGTAAAAGACCCCGTACTCATTCCAGTGGCCATTTTTCTTAAAAATTAATAATTGTTGACCTATTTGTCCTATAGGAGCTATAGGATATAGTTGTAAGTAGATCAAGTTTACCTGCTACAGCCACAGCCATCGCAATCACACCCACGTATTATGTGTCTAACATAATAAAAACTATTTTCAATAAGTTTGATTTAGATCGGACAACTATACCCTATAGCTATAGAGTGAGTACGAGATCTTTTACTGTCGACTCGCTCGACTGTACCCTTTACTGGCCGGAAAACGTTCTGTGAAGTGCTGATATTGTATTTTAACAATTTATTAATTTTGGACAAATTTTCTAACTTTGACGTATTGCCTTGCCTCAAAGAAAACTTGGCCAACGATTCACTGTACGAATATAAGATCCAGCAATTAAGAAATATGTTATAATTAAAATTAGAGCATTGAAAGTGTTGTCAATGGAAGTAAAAATATATGCAGTTACAAATGTCTAATTAGAAGTATGAAAATTCGAAAGCTACACACTACTAATAAAACTGATAGCAAGAATTTGAGCTAATGGAGTTTGCAAATTTGTTTCATACATCCTTACGGCATTTTACGCTAATTGTCAATCAGTTGAAGATCTACATAAAACTAAATGAAATCAGGGTGCTTAATGTTGCATTGTATTATTTTGTTTCAATATAGATAAACTAAAATTATGATTAAAGTTTAAATAAAATTTGATTTAGACCCCGTACTCAAAAAAAAAAAGGGGTCTATTAGGTTTGTCTGAAGCTAAATGTGCGTAACAGGCTGAAGGAAGCTTTTCCGACCCCATAAAGTATATATATTTTTGATCAGCATCAACAGTCGAGTGGATATAGTGATGACTGTCTGTCTGTCTCTGCGCTCCTCCGTCCATATGAACGCCTAGATCTCAGAGACTATAACAGCTACAATCGATTGCAATCACCAAATTTGGAATAAAAGTTCGTATACTTCGCGAGCAAATTACGTTTATTTTAAATTGTTGTCACGCCCCATACCGCCCCCAGAAATTTTAAAAAACTAAACACATTACGATAACTTAAAAGTTACTATTGCTACTGACCAAACTCACACAGTATATGCAATGCACCATTAAAACTATCCTCACCAACTTTGGTTCGGTTTGGACAACTATAGCCGTTTGTTCACAAAGGACAAATCAGTCGAAAATAGGACATGGGAAGACATGTAGTAATAAATGAGCTAAAGCAACCAAACTCACATATTATGTGTATGGTAATCTTAAAACCGTCTCTAAAAAATGTATTTCGGATCGGACAACTTAATGAGTTACATACAAAGTTGGGCCAGAAAAATAAGGTAAAATTTTGATTTTTTTTTTAAATATTTCATTCTTACTTTATAAAAAAAGCAAATAAGTAACATATTCAAAGAACTTAAAACAATTTTGATTTCAAAAACATTTTGAAAACTGCCGGAGTTAAACTTCAGACACGCCCAGTGAATTAATCACCGCGAACCACTGAATTAAAATTAAAAAATGTAAGAAAACACTATTAAAGATAAATTTAATATGGTGTACCTGATAAAAAACCCATTAAAAACATTTTTTTTTAATTATTGACATGAAAAATCGATTTTTTAAAGGTTAAATTTATCAAAAAAAAAAAAACAATTTTTTTAATTCAGACCTTATGCAAACAAAAGTTGTTCAAGTACACGAAATTTGCAATATAAAAAAAGTACTTTTACCGCAACATTACTTTTGAAAAAATTTCATCATCAATTTTGTGAGCCCCAACTTTGTATGTAACTCCTTAAGCCTATAGCTCCTACAGGGCAAATCGGTCAAATGCTGATTTGTATGAAAAATGCGTATGAGTACGGGGTCTTTTACAATCGGCTCGCTGGACTGTAGGCTTTTTACATGTCTTGTTGCAAAAAATTAACAAATACTTGCACTATTTTGGTTAGGTCCTAGCTTTCTCTTCCTTAGGAATTAGCTTTAATTTTCATCTAGAAATTAGGTACCCAAGCATAACAATGTTCTATTTCAATATTAGTTGAGTTTTCAATACTTCGTTCCATAAATAACTTTAAGTGATTTTTTGGTTGGGTGAATAACGGTTGGAGACTTTTAACTTGTTGAAACCCATAGAAATGTAAGTTGAACCAAGTCAATTATAATCTAAAACATAACTTATAAATAATATAGATATACAATAGAATGTCCCTAATGTATCTATTGATATTTCGTGTTATATCTCTTAAGAGAACACATCTGTACTATAGATTGACATATTATTTTAAGTCTGTCAGGTCACACACTCTAATCTCCTATACTCTAGTCATTATTTTTAAGTTACACTAAGACTATTATATATAGTCTAATTTAATGACATGTATTTTTTATAAACTATTTTTAGTTGTTTTCTAAAAATTCTGAAATAATGAATTAAGCTGCCACAATTAATTTTAGTTATTTTATAAATTTGGTACCATGTTCAAACAACTTATATGGCTAAACATTAATAATACATAGAAAATGGCATTTCAAAGAATAATAAAAAAACATTAATAGAAACTCTCTATAACGAGATTTTTGCTCACATTTAGATCTTTTATTGGCTTGTTTAATTCTCGTAATCGTAATTTCTACTGACCAAAAGGCTTAGTTTTATTTTCTTGTTTGTATTTTTTTTTTTTTTTTATTGGTAACAGTTAACAGTTTTATAAAATTTAGTTAAAACATTAATGAGTAACATTTTTTCCTTATATTGATTTTGAATTAGTCTTAGGTCTGGAAAGAATTCTACTTATATTCTGTTTTCCGTATTCAAGTCATCTCGAATGCAATACAAATTTTATAATTACTAAGTTTCACATAGGGATTTAAACATTAACATTATTGCTCATTAAATTGTGAAATTACATTTGGTATACATATGTGGGTATTCCATACATGTCATAGACTCGTTAAAAATTACTTATGTTCATCAATCCTATTGGGTATGAAGATGAACACCCATATCAATTCAACAAATCGAACCCGTGGTAGTCTGTATATTTTACTAACGAATACCCTGATTTTAGCATAAGCCGTTTTATTTATGCCTGCGTTCAGCAGCACATATCCATTATTGCAAATTGATGGGCATTTGGTTGATGGTAATATTGCACTTGAGGCACAATGAGTGTCACCAAAAATTCCACTGCATCTGCTTTCACTTACAATAATTTCTTAGTTACCAATCTGAACGTATGAAATTTTGTATAATTTATTTTTATTTCTGATCAATCGATATGGCCAGAATATGGTATGTTCAAATCAAAACACGTTCAGATATACACATACTCTAGCTTAATTCGATGCAACGATTTTCGTCGGTCTCTGATCTATTTTTTCGTAAAAATAAATTTAAAAAATAAAAGTGTGAACATTTTAAATTTTTAAAATTTTAGTGACAATATCTTCCCCAATATACACAATATAGGACTAACTTGTCATATACATATTTCCATTCGATTGACTTATAAGTAATTTATTTCTTTACTTCAAAATAACAATAATTCAGGTGTGAAAATACATGATACGACAACTTTGATTTTGCCTAAACCTTCATTAAAGCTTTCACCAGCAGACTATCATTATTTCGGTATTATTTATGATAACTTGATTATTGAAGTACATTGGTAACGCAGACTCTGTACAATTGGATTTAAGACATTCTTAAAACTGAAGTTTGCTTTGGGTGGGAAAAGTTCAAAGTGGGTAATTTTAGCTTTGCTTGGCTTTGAGTTTGTTTGTTTGTTTTTTTCCTGCAGTGTAGGAAATTATTCAATTAAATTATTCTTTCAATATACCATTGATTTTAATATTGTTGTTTATTTGTTCAAGATTGTTCGATTATTAACAAATAAAAAAGAAATAACAAATGTTTTCGAAGAAGCAAAGTTAGTTATCTAGTTAGATTATTTAGTAGATATCTTAAAATGAATTTAAAGTTTAGTAATTATTTTGTTTATCAAGAAACATTGTTAAGTGTAGACATGTAATAACCAATGTATGTTATATATAGTTAACAATTAGCTAGTATTTATGATGTAGCAACACACTTTAATTTCTCAAAATTATTCGGGCTGTGTCAACGCTTGTCTAAAAATAATTTTATTTAACTTTGATACTTGTAATACTTCTCTTCAATTATCTGTAATATAATATTTGTCAATATCCAGTTGTAATTATGTTCATGCTTGATTCTCTTTGCTTGGGCATAGTTAATGATGAGATGTGGTTTTTGGAATCATTGGTTTTCATTTTTTGAAAAGTGGGTTCGATTTCCAGCCCCACGTAATGCATTTGTTATACTTATACGTAATTACACATAATTACTTACGTCAGAAACAAGAAGTTTTTTGAATTTTAGCTAAGAATTTAATTTACTACTGGTTTGTTTAGGCTACTGGTTACATGAAAGTACACTATATACATACATTAAATAACATTTATTTTAGTTTTGTATTCATTTACTCTTTGGTTCTTTTCTTGCTTTTATAACAAGACTTATAGGAGATCTGTTGACATTTGTTTTGATTCTAATTGGAAGACAACAGCTAATATAGATATTTGTGTGTGTTGTGTGTTTGTGTGCATGTGTGGCATATATAACGAATAATATATATATTCCAATTTGAAACACTTTTTTAACTTTGCCCATACTGTTTGCAAGTTTCTCATCATATTGTAATTACCTTTTAACATCGAATTAGTCGTCACTCTGTTTTATATAAGGTTTTCTTTTCTATTAAACAAAGCTGAAATGCTTATAAAGATTCAATACATCAATATTTTCGGAAATAATTACACATGCAAATATATATTTTTTTTATATACATATATAAAAAGGATTTTATTATTTTTGGTTATTTACAGTTAACAACAGTTATTCTAGTTGGTTGTTTGAAATTTTGTTTAGCTGAGAAATTCTTTGGTCCAATTTATAAATTTAACATGGATTTTATAGTTACTGTATACTACGCATACAAATATATAAACATTTTGCGTACATACATACATATATGTTTATATTTAAAAAATTGTATCTATTTGTATTTTATTGAATAGCTTCAATCCATATTGAGCTTCATAGCTTCATAGACCAACGGTAATATAAAGTGAATTAAAATATATATATTTATATATATATATGTATATATACATATATTTATTTATTTATTTATAAAGTTTTATAATTATATAAATTGTGTTATTCTTTGGTATTGGTTGCAACCCCAATACAGATACAGAAGACCTCAATTTTATTAAGGTTCGTATAGCCAACAATTTTTTTGAGATTGTGAGAGTGACTTTAAAAGCACAATCAACCCGTTATTAGGACTTTTATTATTTAATATTTTGTTTTATATTATTTTTCCTAAATTCATTATTTATCTGCACATCTGTAAATATAATTTATATATGCAATTAATTACATAATTAAAATAATTTAAAAAAAAAACTCTTCACTGTCAAATGGAACGGGTTTTGATATTGAGTATTATGACGGATAGTGACAGTACCCGAAATGAGACACTTTCTGTGCATTACAAATATATATGGTCTTTCCTAAAATGACTAAGCAGTTATTTAAGTTTTTCGTTACTACGCCGGAACTTGACAGTTTTGGTATTTTGCATTTCATTTAGCTGAAAAGCTAACTTTTCAAACTTCTGCTCATTCAGCTTAAATTGGCACGCACAACATAAAGGGGTTTCCCCAAACGAGCAATGATTTGTTTTGGGTTAATTTTAGGATAATCGATCATTTGTTAAGGTGGACTTTTTCCTATGTTTCTACAGAATTGTTATTGTTAAACAAAATCTGCTCTGAAGTTGAGTTCAATTTCGTTAAATTTAATTTATAGATTTTTTACTATGTGATTGTACTTTTCAAATAGAAGTCGTTAGGAAATGTATTGAATGTATATTTTCATTTAATTCAATCGATAACATCCATGATACCTTTAGGAATATGTAAGTACAAGTATACACTAAAATGTTACTTTATCCAGTTCGGACAAAGCATGGTGAATAAGTTTTAAAAGTAAGAAAATCTATATATGAAACTATATGGGCTCACGCAAATTCAACGCCTTGCACCTTCATAAAAACCCGCAAAATATCTGGTTCACAGTTTGTGCTAAAAGACATTTAAATATAAACAAAAAAGAAAACTTTAGTGGCCTCGTGACTTTAGGATACCCATTACTCAGTTTTAATTTGCTATTAACATTGGGGTATGACCTTAATGAAAGTGCAATCAGTTAGTCGACGGACCCTTGTGAGTTTGAATAAGATAGCAAAGCCAACGCAATCATTTTTCACACTAATTCAAAATTTAAGCGAATTTTTGGTCGACCGTTTCAATGACATCTATGTATACGATAAAATTGTCCGACTTGAATGACACTTGGTCAGTATGTATATTTTATTGATGATATTATTTTGTGTGAGATTCATTCAGATTGCTTGGTCCTGTATAGAACGCCCAAAAACGCGTCAAAAAACAAAAACAAACTTTTATTGCTTGTACATTTTATCTTTTATAAGCGATCTCTATAACTCGGATATTGATGCTGATCAAGAATTTACATATAATACTTTATGGGGTCGGAAAAGCCTTATTCTCCCTGTTACATTGCGATTACAGTATACTCTTTTACTCTACGATCAATGGGTGAAAAAGTGAAACTTGATAACCCTAAATATAAAACCTCACCTGTTGCAACTAAGGTGCATGTAATGATATATAGTGACGTGAGTCACAAGTAGACTTTGCACCTGTTATTTGTTTTTGAAGCAATTCTGATTAAATGTTATATTTAGCCCAAATACAGGACTGCACTACATTATTAATAAATTAAACGATATTTCACATTTATCGTGGTACTCTGTGAATTCGTTTGGATTGGCTGTCAGGTGTACACTAATATCAGCTTGATTATGGCATTCTCCTAATATTTAAGGTAGAGACGTTAAACAAAATACAATATGAATATGATTGTTTTTCTCAGTGAAATGCTTAACAAGGAGAAAGAGGCATGGCCGACCCCAGAAAATAATATGTCTGTCTGCCCACATGTGGATATCAGAGACTATAAGTGCTATATCCACGAAGAGCTAGATCTAGGAATGAAAGTCCGTATATGCGGTAGGCAGATTGTGTTTAATTTAAATTGTTGCCACTCTACCTGCCGACTCAATAAATTGAAAAAAAAAAAAAATAACTATTACGATAACTCAAAAATTACTATTCCTATTGAACAAATACCCACATGATAGCATTAAAACTATCCTCACCAAATTTGGTCCGAATCAGACAACTATTTCGAATAGGCCAAATCGGACGATACTTCTTAATTTGTATGTAAAATGCGAATTAGAACGAGTACAGGGTCTATAAATATCACTTACTTTTCAATTTCGTGTAAACATGGCATTTCTTTATGATTTCCGTTACGTTTTCGACTGTGAATACTCTTAGCACGTTGCTTCAAAATTTATATTTTTTTGTGAATCATCTAAGTACACAACTGTGATTTATATTGAATATTAACTATACGTAAAACTTAATAAGACATTGGTTAAATAATAAATTTAATCATATATCATCTTTAAAAAATTAAAATCCGTTTAAATCAGGTCGGCATAGCATGTTTTAGTGTGGATAATTAGTACGTGCACTGATAATTGTTAAATTACTAATTAAATATTATGTAAATCGGACCACTATCTCAGCTTGTATATAGTTTTTTGTTGTCTGAATCAGTTTCAAGTTTAAGTTGAGAGAGAATGAAATCTTTTCTGTTAATTAAGTTATCTTAATCACGTTTACAATTGTATATTAATTTGTTAGAAGCGAAATGTGCGTAACAGATAAAATGAAGCTTTTCGGACACCATAAAGTATATAAATTATTGATCAGCATCAACAGGCGAGACGATATAGCAATGTGCGGTTGTCCGTATGAACAAATGGATTTTCTAAACTAAACTATAACTGGGACACTGTCAGCGCTAATTCACATAGAACATGTGTGGTAAAATTATAACTATCCTTACTAAATTTGATCCGGATCGGACAACTATATAATATAGCTCCCGTAGAGCATATCGGTCGAAAGTTAAGGAAATTGCGCATTAGAAGGAGTACGGGGTCTTTTACAGCCGGCTCGCTGCACCATAGCCTTTCTTACTTGTTTATATCTGACAAAACTTCGATTTGAAAGATGTAGCGCAGATGTTCACTGGTGGTTTTGAAAAGCTGGATGAAGAATGTGTGACACATTGTGTTATTGAATACCGCCACAAAATCTAAGACTTTCGGAGTCGTTAATAGGTTGATAATTCAGTGTATATAAAGCTTAAGATAGCAATGTAACTTTTAATAGTAGACAGGGAATAAAAATATTCTGGAACTAGATTTAACTTAACAAATTTCACAAAATTTAAAGAACCGTCTCTTTAAAATTAACTACTTTTAAAAATCTGAAGCTATTTTATATAATTTATTTTGAAGTGAAACTTTCTTGAAAAATGTTAAGTTTAAAGTACCATTATAACAATTTTCCACAGATTAAATAAAAGTCAATTAAATCTGTAGCTATGTACCACATGCAAACTTAATACATTTAATGTTATTTTTTATATTTCTGTCTCTCTGAACTCCATGACTGGTTTTAGGTCTTTCATTACCCAAAAACGATAGAAAGAAGTACGCATTTTTTATACAATCAAAATACATGAAGAAGAAGCAGAGTATGTAAATATATACATAATTAGATTTTCTTACAAGCCTTGATTTATAATCATTTTTTGCGTAAAAAATAAACCTTTAATTAAAAATCGAAATTAAGATTTAATTATGACTGTGTATAATTTAAATTTTTAATTAAAATTTAAACAAGTCAGAAAGGCTACAGTCAAGCAAACCGGATCTAAAAGACCCCGCACACCTTTTAGTCCGAAATTTTCCATACATATGAGCAATTTTCAAGCAATTTGTTCTATTAGAGCAATAGGCTATAATCGTCCGTCATAATGTATGAATTTGCTTGCGATATGTCAAATAACACTACATACATGTCTTCATACAAATTTTTTTTTTTTTCGGATTTGTCCTATGGGAGCTATAGGCTATAGTTCTCCGATCTGGATCACACTACGTGAGGATAGGTTTCATGGTACCATACATATGCTGTGTATGGGCAGGATAGTCGTTTCGAAGTTATGGTGATTTAAACCTATAGGTGCGGTAAGAGGCGGGGCCACAAATTGAAATTAACTTGATCTGCCTAACATAAGGACGGACTTCATTCCAAATTTTGTGGTTCTAGCTCTTGTAGTTTAGAAGATCCAGGTGTTCATACTGACCGACGGATACACAGTCATTGCTATATCGACTCGGCCATTAATGCTGATCAAGAATATATATACTTTATAGGGTCGGAAAAGCTTCCTTCTATCTGTTACGCACATATTGCTTCTAACAAACTACTCCTTAAGAGTACAGGGTCAAAAAATGAATAAATTTCGTCGAGAATGTGTTTCTTTTAATTGCAACAATTTAAAAACATAACGTTATATTAAGTATGTAATGTAATGACAATATTATTATTATACCTTCTGAAGGTTTATTGGTATTGTGCAAACAAGCCTTGACCGTCTGCCCATCCGTATGGACGCTGAGACTTCAGAGGAGGTAAATGCTAAAAATACCAAATTTAATACATAGACTACATTAATGTGCAGGCAGATCAAGCTTAATTTAAAATTTTTCCACTCCCTCAGATGGCTAAGGGATAAGATTTAGCTATGTCCGTCTGTATGAACAAAAGATCTCAGAGACTATAAGAACTAGGAAGACCTGAGAGGTCGAAAATGAAAGATAAAATACCAAAGCAGCACATGTTTGGTTTCATCCAAATAGGACTACTATATCGTATAGATGATATAGAGACAACAAAAAATACTCTCCAAATATTAATTAGTATAAATTTGTGTGTTTATCAATATATCTTAATTAAACTCGCGAAGTAGACAAAGGATAAGATTATAAAATCAAGAATGAAAAGTTCAGTCCAGCATGCCTGACTGTATAATACTCTTAGTTTTCATTGCATTCCATTCCATACCGATTGTATTAATATAATCTGGAATCAAAACAGAGAGTATTAACCGGTCGGGCGTGCTCGAAAGTACTTTCCTTTCTTGTTATTTTTAATTTTTAAAAATTAAATATTTATGCAATGTGTTTATTACAAATTATTGTGCTGTATCGAGATCAAGTTCTAGAAAATATTTCTTATTTGGTTAAGATTCTTTTTTAGCTCTTAAAATTTTCTTTTTTTCAAACACCGTACTAAAATAAAAGCGAAATGTGCGTAACAAGCAAACTAGTCGATATCTGTCTGTCTGTCCAACTGTTCTTGTGAACACCTGGATCTCATAAACTATAAGAATTGGGACACCAAATTTGGCAAATTAAGGGGTCCTTCCAAGCGCCGGAGGGCTGTTAAAATCATTGAATTTTATATGTTTATATTATTTACTTAAATTCAACATAAAAAATTGTTTATTTTAATTTCTTTGTTCTTTTTTTATTTTTTGTTCAAATATTTCAAAATATATTAAAATTTTTGAAGAACAAAATGATCGAATCGGCCAGCTCCTATGTCTTCTCATTGTCCCGCAACAAATGATCAAACATAACAAAAGTTATAACAAATGAGACAACTGCATGATCTGCATTGAATAGCCATATCCAATAGATCCCATACGCCAAATCGGACGAACATTACTCATTTGTGTGGAACACTGGTCATTACAATGTGTTGAGTCTAATATAAGCGACTGTAGCCTTTCCTACTAGCCTAAAGCATGGCGAAGGCGGCAAATGTTCAAGCGTGACTTGCTCAGTGTGGAACCCTATATGCTGAAAGTTGCCAGACACATTTGTACATTTGTGTCCCCTTGGTACTGTTAATCGGTGGTACATTGTTACGATTTTTGTATCAAACAATATAGATTTTGTTTCATTATTTTCGTTCAGTTTATTTTTGGCAAATTTGTGAACAAGAACTAAGTTTTGAATTTAGACACTGGGTTTGGCATGTAGGTTGGTAGGATATATAAGAGATACACTCTTATTTTTTGTTTTTTAAAAATATTAGTTTGTTGAGACATGCTTTGGTGCTCGATTGTGACTTACTTGATTTGATTTTATTTATTTATGGATCATTTTGCAATTGATATGTAATACACATATGTATGTTTCTATTTTATTTTAAGTACTCAATAACTTTTACCAATTATAACATCAAATTAATGAACACATAGAAACGAATTTGTTATCCATTTTATATTGAACTGCATATGTATTGTAAATAAACAGTTTATTCTTGTGTCTCACCACCCAAAAAAGAGGCTACGTTAAAATAGCAATATCCTAATCACTTTTTTTTTAAATGATTTCGAAATTTGGCAGATGGAATTAGCTGTATACTGAGTGAGTGGATGTATATGAAGGACGACACTATGTAATTTAAAAACCCACTGAAGTTTTAAATCGATAAGCTTAGTATTCTTTGCAACACTAGCAGGAGACGCCTTGCTTAGCCACTGTGTACCAAGTGCTGACCGTCACCAGCGACGGGGAGCCTGGTATACTGGCCTGCTCCGTCGTCCCTTGGCTAGGGGATGAGTTGCTTTCCAAGGCTACAAAAGCAATTAGTTGCGGTGGCGGTGCCTGTAGCGGTGCCGGTTGGGCAACAGCATTTGATATTGAAGAAGCTGTTGTTCCGTTTGCAACTAAAGACTTATTATGTCGGTGCTTACGTTTGTATTTGCTTTTGGCAGGCTTATGCACCACCTGCGACTGAGTTAGCGCTTTTAATTGGGGCGGACCAGCCCCACATAATTGCTGTGGATGATGGAAGTGCATCGGCTGTGGAGTATGCAGATCCCGTCCTACCAGCGGACCCACTTGAGGACAGCGAAACCTTATGGCCTGCTCATTAGCCACGTTTAGCTCTGGCCATCGGGGCATGACTCCAGAGTGGTTATGATTCTGATGGTGACGTTGCTTGCTCCTGCTGCGTTTTCGTTGTCGTGACTTTGATTGAGACTTGCGCAGGCGTACCCCTGGTATTTGACGAGACGTCAGTTCCGATTGCAGGAGCAGACAATGCCTGCAAGTGGACCTATTTAGGTGTAGTCTGCTGAGTATAAACTGCTCCTCATTTGCATAATTATCCATGTCCGCGTTGTCAACATCCTTGTCGCCTACCTCGTTCTCGTTCTCGTTCTCGTTATCGTCGGCGTCCTCGTCCTCGTCCTCATTTCGAACATCGTCATCGTAGTTGTTCTTCCCATTCCCTTTCTCCCGATTTTGCCACTCTTTTTCAAAGTCATCTATGACACGTGCGTTAATCATTCTAGGCCTGTAACTATTTTTGTAGTTCTTCTTTTTGCGAATACTGTTGGTAACTGTTGTAGTGGTTGTAGTTGTAGTTGTACTGCTGTCATCCATGTCAATGACATGACGGCACTTGCCATGCACTTGGAATCTTGTGCCATGTTTTTGTTGCATTTCTTGTTTAATCTGGTAATTGGACTTACAGTTCTCCGGTTCCATTTGTTGATGCTGCTGTTGTTGCTGACTGGCACAACGACACCGTGTCCGAACCGTATACTCATCACCCTTGTCAGTTGGATATGGTCAGAATGCTGTATCAAAGACAGACATTGACCTTGATATGGCATCATCATTACGACAGGCCTCCAAGAACTCTTCTATGGTCACAACTCCATCGCGATTAATGTCCATTTTCTGCAATACACATAATGCAGATATATATGTATAGTAGTAGATTTGTAATACGTATTAGGCATATTTAGTTTATAATTAAATTAATTTTAAAACTGGATTTGTACTGGAGCCGGCGACCTTATGATGAGCGATGAGTCAAAATGCAGGTTAAATATGGGTGTTCACGAGATGGTACAAAAGGTAACAAGTAAGAAAGGCTGCCATCGAGCGAGCAGACTGTAATTGCCCTTGTACTTAATTTAGTGCCCATTTTCCTTAAAAATAAGTCATTTTTAATTGATTTGTCCTATGAGAGCTATAGAATATAGTTGCCCGATCCAAATCACACCTGGTGATGATACACATACACATCCTGAGTGAATTTGGTCACTATAGCTAAAACATACAAAATAATCTGGTCATGTGTTATAAATTGTAATTTATGCACACGTGCTTGAAAGAAATGAGTTAAATCAATGTTTGTCTACAATAGCCGTGCGAAGCTAATTACGGTCCAATTGGTCTGCGGTTCGAACTCCAGCACAGACACGCATTTCTTTGTTGTGTTGTGTTCTATAACAAAACATTATTTTTATGTATGTAAAAACATATAATCAGAAGCATCGAATAAGTAAGGCGTGGTGTAGAAAAGTTGCTGTAAGTGAGCTGCGTCTGAGTTCGCAGGTTCGAGTCCTGCCAGCGAGTTGTTTTTATTTAGTTTTTAAACTTCAACTTAAATTAATACTTTTATAAAATTAAATTTAAATTAAATGCAGCCATATTCAAACATCAATTTCGAATTGTAAGCTTTAACTTAATGAGAAATATGATATTTAAAACAATACATCTAAGAATTTCTTATTTAATACAGTCATATTTAAATGTTATACATATGCATATATATACATACACATTAGTATATATAATATGAATCACTCTGCTGCTTCTTTTTATACACTTTGGAAGAGTATATTGGGTTTGTGCAAAGTAATTAACATGCAAAAGGAGGCGTGGCGTACCCCGTAAAGTATATATATATATATATATTCTTGATCAGCATCAAAGCCGAGACGATATAGCCATGTCCGTCTTTCTGTCCGTATGAACAAACAGATTTTAGAAATGGAAAGAGCTACAAGTTCTAATTTAGTCAGTATTGCCCCCATATTTAATCAATCAATAAAACATTCTTTTTTTTTGAATGCCACGCATCATTCGTCCACAATTAGCTTGAAACTAAACACACCTTGGAAAAAATCGATGTTTTTGAAAAATATCTAAGTATCTATGGCAGTTAGCAATACCAATTTTGGTACGAATGTTCTAAGAGACAGCACAAATGCATTGCCATTTAAAATTTAGGACTGCCACGCCCCGACAGAAACATATGAATGAACGTTTATTCTGCATGTGTGAAGGCAGCGCTGCCAGCGCATGCTTTCCGTGCCGGCCAATGCACTATGTGCGATTTTCCATCATAGGTGGCATCAAGTTATGAAATGCATGGTAAAATTTTTAGAAAATAATTATTACTATAATTGGTAACACTTATATTAGCTAGAAAACATTTTTTTTTTTTACCGAGATTCAACTTTTGTGCCTTAAAGACAACCGACCCGTTGAGCATTCAACTACTTAAGTTGGTGATTGGCCAAAAGACGCTTGAATTCTGTTTAGTGGAAACGTCATTTTTAGATCCTTTCTAATATCTGCACTAAGTGCAAACGGGTAACCTCCGATAACCACATTGTCATATTTCCAAATGGGCTGTATTAATGCCTTGTATAGTCAGGGGCGTAGCCACCGCCGTATCTGTATATAGGTTATCGCGGGCTGCAGGATTTCACCGTTTAAATCTTGGGCTTAAGTTTTTATAAAGTGATTTTTTTAAAAAGCTTTTACGATTTTTTCAATAGTTTGCTAAATAAGTCCAACGATTTTCACAAGAGTGTGAGCTTTAGAAAACAACAGGCAAAAGATAAACAAGAAAGAAAAGTACAGTCGAGCGCGCCCGACCGTATAATACTCTCTGCATTTTCCCGATTAAATTATTAAAATCGGTATCCAGATATTACAATGAATAGTACTTGCATTAAAACACGTTGAAACAAAAACCATCTAAGCATAATCAAAAGTACATCTGTTTGTTTGTATGCGAATACACATACGTTTGACAATATATGATGCATGCATGTATGTATGTGGGCATTCGGCGCGGCCAGCGTCCGAAGGCAGCGCTGCCGCCACACAGGCAGCGAAAACGTTCGAACATGTGCTTGTGTGTTTCTATCTCGCTTGCACCAATGGGTTGATATTGCGTTCAATTAACAATATTGTAACGCTTCTAGTTTTCTTGTTTATAACCCGATTTTAATGCGCCTTTCAGGATAGTTTAATATAGTTAGTCTCCACACGTATTATAAATAACCATACGAACAAAATCGCTAAAAAAGGCATTGCAGTTGGAAAACTATTTTATCAAATGTGGGAAAAGTGGGCGTGGCAGTCCAAATTTATAGATGGCAATGCAACTATGGTGTCGCTAGGAACTCCCGTACCAGAATTGGTGATCCTAGGTGCCATAGTTACTGAGATATTTGCCGAAAACACCAATTTTTACCGAGGTGTGTCCAGTTTTTTGCTTTTTGTGGGCGAATGGGGCGTGGCATCGAAAAAAAAAATATTCTTGTATTGACTGACTAAATATCTGATCGTTTGACACCAAGCTCGAACTCGTAGCTCTTACCATCTCTGAAATCTGTTTGTTCAAGAATATATATATGATCAAGAATATATATACTTTATGGGGTCTGCCACGCCTCCTTCTGCCTGTTACATACTTTGCACAAACCCAATATACTCTTGCAGAGAGTATAAAAAACGTTTATTTTTTTTTTAGAGAATTTCTGACTACTAATTCAAAGTTAATATTGCTGTTTAGATTTATTAATTTCTTAACGATTTATTAATTTTGGTATGAACAAAAAGACCCCAGAGAAAGTTGAAAGGTCACAAATGTCTGGTAAAATACCCAAGCAGTACAAGTTTTCGGACACGCCCACTTTAGAGCGTTCTATCTTCATATAAAGGTAAATGTACAGGTAAAATTAGAATGTTTTACTATAAAAAACTATTGGGTTAGCTATGCTATCTGAACAAAATTTACACAATTTTATACAATTCTAACATGGGCAGAAACATTAGTGAGCTTTGGCCTTAAGTTTTGAAGCACGCTGTTCACCGAACACCCTGTTAAAACATGTATTTTTAAGCTTAGTTTTTTAATTTGTATATTCCGTACCCTTATCCTATTGGACAAATCTGTCGAAAATTAAGAAAAATACAATGAGTAAGTCGTCTTTTACAGTCGCACGTTCGATTGTAGCCTTTCTAACTTATTACTTTTCGGCTCGCTGCTCCACTGTGTACCGCTTAGACCTGTCACTACTGTCCAATGAGGCAGAAACTTTAGAAAAATTTTATCAGCTATAAATGATTTAATAAATCAGTTTGCCGAAAAAAGGCAAGGCGAGAGTTCATTAACATTTTATTGTTTGTACAAATTTTGGAAAGATTAATAAAGTAGATGCATACTTAGGCATAGATACACAATAAATACTTTTTTTAGTTTTATGCAAACATTTTTTTCTCTTGTGAGAATTATTTGCTTCCATCAGGGCCACTAAACTAATTGGCATCACCAAGGCACGCAACGCCACTGTAAATAGTGGTGGTTTAAAGCCATGTATTGGTTAAGATGGATATTTGATTAGCCAGTCCATTTTTATATTCTCTGCAAGAGTATATTGGGTTTGTGCAAAAGTATGTAACAGGCAGAAGGAGGCGTGGCAGACCCCATAAAGTATATATATTCTTGATCAGCGTCACAAGCCGAGTCGATATAGCCATGTCCGTCTGTCTGTCTGTCTGTCTGTCCGTATGAACAAACAGATTTCAGAGATGGTAAGAGCTACAAGGTTGGTGTCAAACGATCTCATATTTAGTCAGTCAATACAAGAATTTTTTTTTTTTTGATGCCACGCCCCATTCGCCCACAATGAGCGACCACAATGAAACTAGACACACCACGGGAAAAATCAAATGCCGTTTTTTGGGAACTTGTTCGTATCATACAATATTGTTATTTATAATTCGTGTGGAGACTAACTATATTAAACTATCCTGAAAGGCGCATTAAAATCGGGTTATAAACAAGAAAACTAGAAGCGTTACAATATTGATAATTGAACGCAATATCAACCCATTGGTGCAAGCGAGATAGAAACACACAAGCACATGTTCGAACGTTTTCGCTGCCTGTGTGTCGGCAGCGCTGCCCGCGGTCGCTGGCTCCGCCGAATACACACATACATACATATATGCATCATATATTGGCAAAGGTACATATGTATGTGTATTCGCATGCAAACAAACAGATGTGTGTTTGATTATGCTTAGATTGTTTTTGTTTCAACATATTTTAATGCAAGTACTACGCATTGTAATATCTGGATACCGATTTTAATAATTTAATCGGGAAAAGTGCAGAGAGTATTATACAGTCGGGCGTGCTCGATGAATTGAAGTTTTAAAATTTTAAAGTGAAAAATGAAAAGGTTGTCTACTTCTGACCACAGCACTCTACTTAATGGGGTTGTTTACGCCTTGTTATAAAGTTTGGCGATGTGAACAACATTTGGTAGGAATTCTGCCTGTTACGCAAATTTCGCTTCTGACAAATTTAATAGACTCCTCTACTCTTTTTTAGAGTACGGGGTCTAAACAGATATTTTGGGTCAAGTGCAAGTGAGTAATATATAAGACATGACACTTCTACAGATGTCGATAGAGATTATCACCCACCTGGAAGATAAGCTCCACTTTGCCCTTAATTTTCTCTTCCTCAGGGCACTCGTCGGGCAAGCGGCCCATCAGCTCATATATTGCAGTAACAATGTCAGTCATTTCATCCCTTGTAATAAAGCCGTCGCCATTAATGTCGTACAGTGAAAATGTCCAGCGTAGTTTTTCTTCTACCGAGCCTCGGGACAGTATCGAAAGTCCTTGAACAAAATCCTGTGGCAAATAAAATTACATATTTACATGTTAAAACAATAGTGAAAAATTAATTTTGGTATGCAGATACAAAATATTAAAAAGTAATTGGAACGCTAATGATAACCAGGATGAACTATGTTTTTCAGACCCCAGATGAAAAGGAACATTACAGATCGCATACTGTACCTGACCACTAGATCTACTAGGATCTAATCCAATTTAGACAAAACTTGTTCAGTAAGTTTATACTCTTATCTTATGTAGCATGTGCGAGCTAAAGTAAGATATCTTGATAAACACAAAAGTTTTTCAAACTAATACTAATTATTTTTGATTGGTCGTCCCTATGGGAGCTATACGATATAATAGTCCGATTTGGAAGAAACTTGGTCAGTATGTTTAGATTTAGAGAAAGTATTCTATATGAGTTAACATAACTTTTTTAATTCAAAAGTTTTTCAAATTTATTTCATATTTGGGGCGGAAACAGTGCAACCAGACAAAACATATATTAAAGATCATAAATAAAAAGTGTAAAGACCAATAGAGGCCTCAGCTCTTGTCGCCAGGCTAGGCCGGAGGAAGTCTGCACAATAGTAAACAAATTGTGTATACTACAAATGGAGAAGACTTAGATTTTTGGTAGTTAATTTTAACATATACGACAGCAAACTTCAGAATTCCATCCAGAGAACACTTTAAACACTTTAAAGCTGAAGAAGTACATTTGATGATTAGACCATGTTATTCCTAATACAATAGGGTCCGATTCATGAGAAGAGAACACTAATGGACCAACATGATTATGTCGATATATTTGAATTATTTTGAATATAACTTGTTGAGGTCCTCCAGTATGTTCTACAAAAATTTGTTGAACAAATATGAGTCCTTCTGGAAATCAGTGGGCCGATGGCATCAAAAAGATATTTTTGTATTTACTGACTAAATATGTAGTCGATACTGACTAAATTCGAACTTGTAGCTCTTACCACCTCTGAAATCTGTTTGTTCCTAAGGACAGACGGACATGGCTATGTCGACTCGCCTATTGATGCTGATCAGGAATATATATGTTTTATGAGGTCTACCACGCCTTCTCCTTCTTACATACATTTCAACGATTACAATATACCTTTGGCCAAAACATAAATTTACATGAAAATGTTCTGCGTTGACCTTAATTATAAACTAAACGATTGCACTAATATTATTATCATACGATATTGTTAACAACATATTGAAACTGAGTAACGGGCATTCTTTCTTGCTTGAATTTTTTTCTAGAATCTGTCGAAAATATGAATTAGATTGAAAAACTTTGGCGTTGACTAAGTATCTTAATCAAACTAAAATAGTACGGGGTCTAAAAAGCGTCCAAATGAGACTTCTACATCATAGAACTGCCATCAACATTCGCTCGAAAATATGCTCTAAATATGAATTAGTTTTCAAATTTTCTGTGTTTTCGAACTCGCTAGTTTCCATTAGCTAAATTATTACTCTAATATTGTTATCATACCCCATTCTCATTGTCGACAATACATTATAACTGAGTAACGGGTAACCAAATGTTGCGAGGCGACTATAGCATTCTTTATTGTTTTTTTCATAGGAATAATTATACAAATTGGTGAATAAAATTCCAATTTATACAAATTGGTGAAAGCCTATTAAACTTTACTCAGTTCTGATATATCACATTTAAGGTAGCGGTTTTTGATTGTAATAAATAACAAAACGATTGTTACTTACCTCAAAACTCACAATGCCACTGTGATCCTGATCCAGTGTATTGAATACATAATGCGCATATAAGGTTGGATTTGCTGTTATAGTTGTTGTAATTGTAAAAAAAAAAGAAAGAATGGCGTTAAATGAGAGATACAATTTTGCATTATACTTTATAAGCTATATTAAAATAAAAGCTGTAGGCTTATTATATAATATGTTTAAAATTGCTATTAAATATTAACAAATGCATATAATTAAAATACTGAAATACTACAAGCATATATTTACATATATAAACTCAAACATCAAAGCCTAGTAAACACATTTAATTATTTCAGGGGGCCAGGTGTGGTGGGGACACTTAAAATATCCCATTGATAAGAATAAAATGTATTTAAGAATCTTATGCTAATGAATGTAATACGAATTAAAAATACATAGTTAATGCTTGTTATAGAAAACCAACTTTATGCTATTTTTGTGCGCAAAACTTGTAATAAGGATTCAAAAGAATGATTGCAGAAGATATCATTTCCAAACATACATATTTATGTCAAATGAGCTAACCGATATTGTAACATGGTAGTTCTTAGTCATTATTTGATGAGTGACCAGTGCACTTCAAAGTTGAGATGTACAAAGTTGGGAAAAGTTAAACATGCCATACAGAAAACATAAAATAGATTTATCGGGAAATTTGTTAAACTATTGTGCCAGAGGGGCAAATTGAACCAAGACATTTGCCAAATTATCTTCCAAAGCTTCTACTAGATTTACTGTATCCATGCAAATCTGAGCGGGTTCCATAAATGTCAAATTAGACAAAACCCGACGTTCTGGCAGTCAAGAATAAAAGTAACTGCTTGTCCACAATATAATGGTCTACATCGTATACTTTCATTTCAAGTGCGTACAGCGTTGTACTATGGGATCTCTTATATGAAAAACAAATTTTACAACTGTATAATGGAGGGAGATAAATGCTTAAAATTTACATGATTTTCGTGATTTTTTATTTAATTTAAAGAGTCATTATATGTTAATTTTTAATTTAACATGTAATGAAATTTGATAATTGAAAATGGCGGGTATTCGAGAAACTCTTCTAGTGAATCTAAAAATTTTTATGTTTACTAATGTTATTATTATCGGTGAACCTTAAAACTTTGAAAAAAATAAAAATATTCACGAAATACATTGCTTAAAAAAAATTGATTTTGATCTCAATTTTTCTTGTTCATCTAAAACTTGTAGGTTCACATACAATTTAAGAAAGATCGGTCAGTAACTTTTCGAGCTATCGTGTCCGCCGATTTAAACAATTTAGTTTTTTTCCCAACATTCCACATTTATCTGCCCCCTTAAGAACCATTGTTGACTTGGCAGATACTGGCTAGTTGCATCGAATCATTCAAAAATGTCCGAGCATAAAATCATATATGTTGCTGTTTCCAAACGACATATGATTTATTTTCACTAGCACTAAGCCTAACTGGAATGTATGTAACAGGAAAAAACAGTCATGACAGGCCACATTATTAAGGTAAGGTCACCTGTCATGGGCAGCCTACGGTTGTGGGCACTCCTACGTAAATTTTAAGAGGAACTATACGATACTGATCTGAGAATAGTAAGTCGTGCTTATTGATAGTACGATTTTTTTAAGCTGATAATGAAACAAGTTCACGCATTTGTGTAGTAGCTGAAAATTTGAAAAAGAATTTACAGAAAAGTGATTTACACTATTTTTGAACTGCGATACTTTTTGGTGAATTCTTTCAAAAAAAAATAAGTGATTAATTTTATTTGCATCGTTTTATTTCGTGTTATATCAAAATTTATTCCTTACATAATTTTTTGGTCTCTTGAAAAAATGTCCGTGTTTCCGATTGTGGGCACCGTCATAACGCCTGTTGTGGGCTCCCATATTTTTCTTAGTTTAGTGCGGGATTTTGGTTAAGAAAGTGCGTATTATCATTGTTTATGTTGGCGTTACGATTTGTATCACTATTTTAATGCATTTAAAGCGATTTTTTTATCTTATTATTTGTAATGGTTTTGCTTCATATTTATTCATTTTTGTGCGATTTTGTAGGAGTGTCTACAACAGGATACAAATTTTTTTCCCCAAAAATGGTCACTTCACTAAATTCTTAATAGCATTTATATTTATATTTTTATTTGGTGGAATCAATTTAGGCACTTTACTGGCAGATTATAAAGTCTTATACCTTTTAATGTGCATAGACACGTCTGCATAAAATGATTTTAGTCAAAAGTTATAAACTAAAAACAAAACGGTGCCCACAACTGGTAAACTTCCACCATACTTGATCAGCATCTGTAGCTGAGTCGATATAGCGATGTCAGTCTTTCCTCCGTCCATATGAACACCTGGAATTATTCATTACGTATATAGTACCATTATAACTATTCTCAGTTTGACCCGCTTCGGACTACAATATCATATAGTTCCCATTAGAGATGGGCGTCGGAATTGGGATTTACGCAGTACAGCAGTACCAAAAATATACTCTTGCAGAGAGTACAAAAACCTGTTGGGACACAGAAAAATTTACTCAATACAATTTTCTTTATTTATCGAAGTAATTGATCGATTGCATTATTTAGTAATACGAAATATTGGTGGTGTCCCAATATCTTCTGCAACAAGCGAAAGACAGAAAAACTCGCTTAATTGGAAACAATTTTTAAAGAATATTGTTTTTAAATAAAAATTTTAAAATATAGAATGAGTTATTTTAATAAAAAACTACTGACTATTTTTGGAAAAAAAAAATATTTCGGATATTTTCGGGACAACCGGGATAGGAAAAGCAAATTTGATTTCGGGACAGGACGAGAAGGGAAGCAAATTTCGTTCCCGATTCCATCTCTAGTTCCTATGCGAAAATCGGTCAAAAATTTTACTTGTATAGAAAATGCGCTTCAGAATGAATACCTATTCTTACTAATATTTTTTCCAATTTGTCAAGCAAGAGGACGGCTTAATTATTTTGGGAAAAAACTTGAACTGCATGAGACATCGATGAACTTTTATTCAAATTCTCAGAGATCCAGGTAGTAACTCCAATTAAATCGAATTATATGCCTGCACAAATATATAGTGAGCATACCAAGCGAAAGACATATCGTTGAGAAACAGTTTTAATTATAGGGTCATATTTACTTTAGTAAAAAAGACATGAAATGCATGTGCCAAGCTTTGTTAAAAAGTTTGCCAAATGTTCGGAAATACACACAAACCATGAAATATTTGAAGGCAATATTTTCACAGAGAAATCGGTGTAAGGTCGTAAATTTGAAAAGTTCACGACACTAAGCATAATGGCTTGAAGCAGGAGCTGTGCAGCGGCATGACACCGAACCTTTATTTCTAATGACACAAAAGTGAGATATTTGATGGCCTAGTCCTCTGGCCTTTCCTTGTTCCGTCTTCCCTTTAGAGCCACGTCTGAGTTTATCAGAGTGGAAAAGAGACTTATCAAAATAAAAAATTATTTCATTATTTATTTTTTTCAACAGAGGCATACGTACGTCTTGTGTTTACCTCGCTGTTTTTACAAGCGTTTCTGTCTGCGCATGTTCATACTTGTTAGTCAGATTTACATCAAAAGTTCCACATCCATTTTCGCCATGAAAGACCCCCATATTATAAACTCATACTGCCAAACATCTGAAGCAACTTATTTGGTCTCCCCTTTTGTTTTTATGCACTAGCACTAACACTTGTACAATATAAAACAAGAAAAAAGTACAGGCGAGGACGCCGACCGTATAATACTCTCTCCACTTTATTCCCGATTATGTAATTATATTATTAAAAACGGTATCTAGGTATTACAAACATACATCTGTTTGTATGTATGCAAATACACAGCAATACAATAAACAGCGTTGCCGCCAGACTTGCAGCGAAAACGTTCGAACATTCGTTTGTATGTTTCTGTCTCGCTTGCACGCATACAGTGATATTGCAGTTAAATAATATAAACTTTGTTACGTGATAGCTCCCTTGTTCAAAGTATGATTTTTATGCCATTTTCAGGATAGTTTGATATGATATGTCTCCAAATGAATGTTAAATTAAAACACTGTAATATATGAACAAATGCATTAAAGTTTTAAAGTTGTTTAGTTCTTATGAGAAAAGGGGGCGTGGCAGTCCAAAATTTGAAATGACAATGCATTTATGCTGTCGTTTGGAACCTCCGTACCAAAATTGGTGATCCTAGGTGCCATAGTTACTGAAATATTCGCTGAAATATTTTTCGAGGTGTGCCTAGTTTTTTGCTTATCGTGGGCGAGTGGGGCCTGGCATCGAGAAAAAAAAGATCCTTGTATTGACTGACTAAATTTGTAGTTGATTGAGACTAAATTAGAACATGTAGCTTTGACCATCTCTGAAATCAGTGTGCTCAGTGTGATCAAGAATATATATACTTTATAGGATCTGCCACGCCTCCTTCTGCCTGCTACATACTTTTGCCCAATCCTAATATACTTTTGCAGAGAGTATACAAAAACAAGTAAGAAATGCTACAGTCGAGAGATCCGACTGTAAACCACCCCGAATTCATAGTAGTGCGCATTTCACATAGATGTAGAAAAAGATAAAGCAGCAGAGTGATTCATACTTACATATGGGTGTAAACATATAAATACAACATTTAAATATAACTGTATTCAATAAAAGTTTAAAAATGTAGATTAACAACACAATTTTCGGCAGGAGTAGAACTTACGACCTCACACACGTATGCCCTACAACCAGTATTTCCGGTCTTTCCCGAGAAAAATAAGATGAATTAGCAAAAAATCAAGCCAAAATAAGCTAAATCCTAGAGAAAAATAGCTAAAAAATAATAGACCCCTTACTCCGAAAAAAAGTAGTGGCGTCTATTAAGTTTGTCAAAAGCGAAATGTCCGTAACAGTCAGATGAAGATGTGCCCTCCCCATAAATTACATATATTCTTGAACAGCATCAACAGCCGAGTCGATATAGCGATGTCCGCCTGACCGTATGACTGTCTATTGATCAAGAATATATATACTATAGCTATAAGTTTTAGTTATCCGATTCGGATTAAACTTGGTAAGGATTGTACCACATAATATGTAAATTTGCTCAATACAGCTCTAATATTTTTCAAGATATGAGTATGTAAAAATAGGTTTTTACAAATTGCGGGGGGAGTAGGGGGCGTGGCACTAATTTGAAATAACGTTGATCTGATCGGAAAGTAGACGGATTTTCGTTCGTAATTTGGTGGCTCTAACTCTTAGTCTCTGAGATCTAGATATTCATACGGACGGACAAACAGACGGAAGAACATCTAATAAGTGTGGATAAAAATTTGAATCTGACTTGTCAACGCTATCTTCATTATTTAAAACGTCAATGCTTTCATTACAATTCTACAGCTGCAGGTGTAATTTTTTGATTATTAAAAGAGAGATCTCTTGTTTAAAATATGCTGGATCCGATGTGTCGATGTGTCTATGAATAACATCCATAAAATTGGACAGTACGTCTACTTCGTGTACATTTACTACCGGTGTTAATTAGTTTCGATAGCATAGATAACAAAAAAGTTTTCTATACTAAAACATGCTATTTGTATCTGTAGATTAACCTTTTGTTAAAAGTAGAACGCCCTAAAGTGGGCGTCTCAAAAAACAAAAACAAACTTGAACCATTTGCGACCTCTTTTACCTTCCTAGCTCTCGTCTCTAGCACGTCGCCTACAATATATATTCCAACGTTACATATATTCCAACGATTATAGAAAACTTCGAGTTAAGAGTACAACTAGAAATTTTTGACCGGCTTGCTTCGAAGCTTACCGTATCAAGACATCATTGCATTTCCAACAAGTAAGTAAGACTACAGTCGAGCGGGCCGACCCTAGAGCAAAATTTTCCACACATATGGGCAATTTGCAAGCAATTTGTCCTATGAGAGCAATAGACTATAGTCGTCCGATCCTTATCAAACTGGGTGAGGATAGTTAGAATGGTACGATACACTTAATGTATGAGTTTCTTGGATATATGTTGTTGAGCGACGGCATTGCGTCGGATCCTGAGAAGGTAAAGTTGATTTTGGATTTTCGACAACCTGAAACAAAAAAATACTTGAAAAGCTTCCTGGGACTTGTTACGTACTTGTTTATTTATTGTTGCTGACTTGTCACAGTTAAGAGCCGTTAAGAGTACTTAAGGCTAATAGAAAATTTATTTGGTCGAGTGTACAAAAGAAAGCATTTGTAGACCAGAAGAATCGGCCAGCTCATATTCCAGATCTTTCATATTTTGATCCAGACAGACGCACTCAAATAATCGCAGACGCAAGTCCGGCAGCACTTGTTGCAATTGGCGTTTTGTTACAATTGGATAAAAACAACGAATGGGTTATCATTAGTTTCACTAGCAAAAGCTTATCGGCGGTGGAAAAGCGTTACTCGCTTACCAAAAAAGAAAGTCTGGCACTAGCTTCGGTGTGATACAAGAAGTTTTTCGCAAGAGGGTTCTAGAATTGGGCCACGAAGGTCATCCCTTCGAATCGGTCATGAAGTGTCGGATGTGAGCGAAGATGTGGTGACAACGTTGGGCAAAGGATGTTGGGCCCTCTACCGAACAATTATCATGTGTTGGAACTACAAAAATGTATATTAACTTACAATACCTCATGGAACTACTGGCTTTACACCTTCGGAATTTTTTTTCAATAGGACCATACCAGACAAGCTGCCATACATTTGAGACATTGTAAAAGTAGAAGAAGACACCTCAGCAAGAGATAATGATCTCGTCAATAAACAAAAAGGAAAAATTGGGATAATATGAGGGTGCGAGATAGGATTTTGTTGAAAAACGTCATATATTCATTCAAATTTACACCCAATTTTTATACAACGGAGTATGAAGTTATTGAAAGAATTGGGAATAAAGTGGAGCCTATTTGAAATGGGAGGAAAATATGACGGATCCGAGCAATGAGGACCACTCAAAGAAGGACGCACCAGTTCAAGTTGATTCCCAACAAGCAACAGTTCAAGCACCATCTCCAGAGACTTCTGACCAACCTCAAAGTTAATTTAATTGCGTATCATCATTAAACCTCAAAGAAACCAAAGACCGGGCTGAAACTGATGCTGAAAAGAAAGGAAGACGTGTAGCAACCCTTGGATTTCAATAATTCAGATCGAACGTAGATATAAAATACTGGGCACTTTTGTGTACGACAGCAGAGACGAAAGGATATAGAGAAATAACTATTGTGATTATGATTGAGATTAATATAAAATAAAAGTTTTAAAAGAACCTAGCAATTACGAGTTGCTACAGAAATTATAGCGTATAGTTGTCCGTTCCAAACTAATTTTGTTAAGAATTTACAAAATATACAGATAATGTGTGAGTTTGGTTGAACTCGGTTAATTAAAACTATATTTTACCATAAAAATCACAAATTTTTGAACAATTTGTACTGTTGCAGCTATAGGCTATATTTTTTAGATTCGGATTAAAACTGGTGAGGATAGTTATAGTGGTACCATACACATAATGAGTGTTAGTTAACTTGCGATCGTTGGCCTTATACTACATGTCTTCATGCCCTATTATAATAGTTAATTATTCATAAAATTGCTCGCGATTGCTCAAGTAGTTTCCAAGTTATGGAAAAAATTTTAAATAAACCTGATCTGCGTAGATAGACGGACTTTCATTCTACAATTGGTGGCTTGTAGTATTGAAGATTCAGGAGCCATACGGACAGACAGACAGATGGACTGACATTACTATATCGACTCGGCTGTTGGTGCTAATCAAGAATATATATACTTTATAGGGTCGGAAATGCTTCATTCTGCCCGTTACGCACATTTCGTTTCTAACAAATCTAATAGAACACTTTTCTCCTTTTTAGAGCATGGGGTCTAAAAACCAATGAGAAATCTTTTCATTAGATTAGACTTATTAGAACTTTTACGTTTCAGTACTTTTTAACCCATTTTTCCAATTGATAGCAACACTACTGAGAAAAAATTTATAATTTTTGTTGAAAGAGATTATGCCTAAATTGATTTAAAAACAAATGCAATCCAAAGTATAATTTTCTTGGTCATAAAGGACAACATTTTAAGAAGCAGCGTTTATAACTTGAAAACTCATCTTTGTTAAGGAAATTTAAAGTTTATTCGATTTAAAGAAATCTTAAAGTAAAAATATTAAACAATTGTTAATGCTGAATTGGTAAGGTACGTGTTAATTTGATGATGACACCAAACATTACATATAAACGTTAGATTGTTCACTAGTTCAAGTCACAAAAATAACAAAACAGATTATACTGTACCGCACGAACCTCCCTGTGGAAAGAACTGCGAGTAGATCACTTTAAATGTATCTTCCTTAACGACGCCGGTGGGGCATTCAGCCTTGAAACCCCGATAAATTCTTTTAATTTCATCTTCTGTGAAGCGGGTGGCACGGCTTAGGGCGCTCAATGAATCTGGTCTGTACCGGGCAGGCGTCTCAAATTCTTCCAGCTCGGAATCTGTAAGATATGTACCACAGGAAAGAGACGGGAAGAGATGGAAGGGAAAGATAAAGCAATAAATGAGAGAGTGCACATATTGTTTCAAGCAATATAGTATATGATATATAGTATATATAGTAACTGAGGACGTTAAAAATTAAAGCTGGATTATATACTGCAACAAAATATAATTACTCGAAATTGTTCGATTCGCAATAAGATTTATATATGTTTTTGATTATGTGTGGGTTTGTACAAGCTTGCTAACCCGCCGACTTTCTTGCGGTGTCATGTGAATTAATCTTATTTTAATTTTGTTTATGACGATCGCTTATGAATATTTTATTATATTGGTAAAAAGAGAAAGAAAACAATGCAATGTTTAAATTCTTACTTGTTTTAAATAACAGTTTTTTCTAGTTCTAGTATCTATCCAAATATTTAGTATCCGTAACATTCAGACACCGGATTAGTATATACGCTAAAGAGGAAAATATATTTCTTAAAATACTATCTGTTATTCTAGTTGATTTATCAAAAATAAGTTATTAGTGTTAAAGACAGATGGAAGTATCTCCGACTCCGGAAAAAACTTCATAAACATAGACTCCGTATGTAAAAAGAGTAAACTGTGAGGGGGCAGTATATATAGAAAGTATATACAACTATATCCTACAGCTCTCATAGAACAAATCGTCAAAAATTGTTATCTGCACTTTATAATGAGTATTGGGTCATTTACAGTCCTTATGCGAAGTTAGTGTATCGGGTATAATTGGCTGGTATGATTTTGGTTTATCTCCTATGCAACAGATTACATATCAGCAACCTCTTCTTCATGCCCATCTTTCTGTTCACAATCTTAGAAAATATATATGGTAGGTAGAGCCATAAAATTTTAAACTTCGGCCTGTTTAGCAGGATTTTATATATATTTTTATAGCATATTGTATTTCACATAACTAATCAAACTTATAACGAAATATAAATACAATTTAAGAAAAAGTTAAACATATTTTTAGAAGAGACATAGAAATTGTTAATTGTCGAAATATATTTCTTAACTGAAACAGATGAATACCGTTTAAATTTTAAGCAATATTTTTAAAATGCTTTTTGAATCCAGCAGTTACTCAATTCGTGTTAGATTAAAAAGCTTTACTCAACTCACAAATACTCGCTCACACATGCATATGTAACACATAAGCTACCTTCAAATAATTAGCTTTTAATATGAAGTGTCCAACAGTTCTTACGCGCTTAACAAATGACATTAAAAAAACCATGAAGCACACGTAGCCATCGAATTGGGACAAATATATACACATGTGTGTATATAAATATATGCATATCTAGATTATCTTACATGTCTTTTTTTTTAAAACATGTTTTGCAAAGAAATTAATTTATAAATTTGACTGTATTTAAATTAAAAATTAAATTTAAAATGAAATTAAAAGAAAAAGAAATTCACTGACAGGATTCTAACCTGCGACCTCTCACATATATGACAAACACAAACCACAACCCACCAATTAAAATTCTTAATTTAAACTTTCAATTGAACTTTAAAAAATTAATTAGACAAGTTGCAGAACATACCCCAACCCTACCAGTAGTACCACCCCCTACTTTTTCGAAGGTTCCGATTATCTGCTTTCATATATAATCATTTTTTGTTATTCAACGGTAATTAATGAAAGACCTCTACCACTTGGACTACACTTCGTTTGATAATTAGCACGGTTAATGTGCATAAACATTTATTTCAAGCTCGGGTACATAAATTACAATTTTTCACATTTTTTACCAGTTTGTTGTAGTTTTTGCGATTGCTCAACTAATACGAACGATTAGTCCAATGGGAGCTAAAGATTATAGTTGGCGATCTGGATCAAACTTGGTACGAATATGTATAATGGTACCATAAGTATACTGTGTGATTTTGGTCACGATAGCTCTAATCGTTTTGTTATGGTTGCGCGATAGTTAGGGTGATTCGTGGTGAGATGCGTGGCAACAATTTGAAATAAATTTGATATGCCTGACATAAGAACGGACTTTCATTCCAAATTTTGTGGCTGTAGCTCCTGTAGTTTAAAATATCCTGATGTTTATACGGACAGACAAACAGAGGCACATAGCTATATCGACTCGGATGTTGGTACTATACAAGAATATATATGTATACCTTATGGGGTTTTTATACTCTCTACATGCAAACTTCAATTCCGTTTTTAGCGGTAGAGTATTGTAATTTATAATTCGATTGTAGACTAATTATATCCAACTTTTCTGAAAGCTGCACAAAAATCGGACTATGAACAAGAAAACTATAGGCGTTACAATATTGATAATTGAACAGATAATTGACAGAAACATACAAGCACATGTTCGAACGTTTTCGCTGCCTGTGTGGCCGCAACGCTGCCCGAGATGTATGTTTGATTATGCTTAGATTGTTTTTGTTCCAACGTGTTTTAATGCCAGTACTACTCATTGTAATATCTCGATACCGATTTTAATAATTTAATCGGTCGGGCGTGCTCGACTCTACTTTTCTTTCTTGTTATCGTTGTATAAGGTATTTATATTCTTAATCAGAATCAATAAAATAGTCGATTTCGCATTTGCATCTGTCCGTATCTCGGAGAGTATAAAAGCTAGATCCGCCAATTATTTAATATTCTTCTTTTTTTTTATCCAGCCCACGTAAATTATAAACACACATTTTTATAACTATAACATGGAAACTACTAGAGTTACCTTAAATTAAACTTTTTTATTTGGGTTTCGAAAACATACGATTAAATTCGAGCGAGCTGACTGTAAAAGTCACCGTCCTAATTCCAGTGGAATTATATTCTTTCGATTTGGCCTATACGAGCTATATTTATCCGATCTGGACTAAATCTGGTGTGTGTGTATTACACATTTAATGAGATTGCTCAATTAACACTTCACCGATAGTCCAACGAAACTTTTTGTTCAAAGATAAGAGAAAGAATTCTGACCTCAAAATGAGCAAAGAATGTGTTGTGATAATTGGACTGGCATGCTGTCTCGGTCAGCTGTGGAACCGAGGGAAAGAGCTTACGATTGAAAGAAACTCCCAAGGCAAAAATGACCGCTCTAAATAGAACACAACTCACATAAAATCAAGAGAAACTGGTAATCTTCGGCTCGCTCTGGCAGTCATGCGTATGTTAGCTTTATGACATTTGGATGAAATTTTATCAGAAGAAGGAATATTATAGCAAATGCATATTTTCATACTAAGCATTTTCAGCGTTTTCGACTTATTGTTTTAATGGCAACTATTTGATATAGTGGTCCGATCTGGATAAATGGATTGCAGTTTTTACTTAATGCAAATAGAGTGCATTTGGTTAAGATTGGTAAAAAAAATTTATTTTTTCCACCGATTGTTTCTATGGGAGCCAAAGTATAATACAGTAGTCCGATCTGGGCGATTTGTACCAAATTTCTTCAAAAACTAAGAAGCTAGTTCGCATAGAAACAGGCGGACAGACGGGCATGGAAATATCGACACGACTATTGATGCTGATCAAGAATATATATACTTTATGGTGTCGAAATCGTCTCCTTTAATGCCTTACAAACTTCGTGACAAAAACAAATACCCTTTGCAAGGGTAAAAAATGGAAGGAAAAAATACTTTATTAATTGTTTAGAGATTGATACATTTGAATTTTTGAAGAATAAAAAGAGGTGAGTGATGTATCTAAATAAATATCTGAGCCGGGCAACATTGCTTACCATTCTGTGCATCACTGCCTTGGAACAGATTTCGCAAATAGCTGATGAGACGTCGATGCAGGGGCCGGTCACGTTGACGGGACAATTTGTTGATAGACAAGAATTCCTGGCCGCTTTCGACCTGTTCCACATCGTCAATGTCCACGGAATTATTTCCGCATTTCGACGCATCAACAATGATCTCAATGTTTCGCTGTGTATTTGATTTTTTTAAAGCAACCTCAGAATGACTGTTCAGCGCTGCTAATGCACTACTGCTTCCGCCTCCAACATTGGTGGTTATGGTCCCAATGAGCGAGTCTGACGGACAGCTACCCGCCCCCGCTATGCTTACAATGTTGTCCCGCGAGTTGTGTTTTGGCTGTTGTTGGATAATACGATTGGAGGACACCGGCATCTGTCGCCCTGTCCCGAATTCGGGAAGCTCACTTACGTTACCATTGCTATGGCTGCCACGATAGATCAGTTCCGTTTCGTTGGACACCTGGCGAAGTGCATGCAGACCCAGGCCAGTATGAGAGGCACTGCTGGCAAGGCCACCGGCTCCGGATACTATACCAACACCTCCCACGCCACTAGACCCGCCGCTCCTATTTAGTCCCGAATAATTGGCGCTGAGGGGGCGCTGCGAGTGTTGTACCTGAGGCCCGGCCATTGCAATCTTGAAATTCTCAAGGGATTTGCCTGCCCCTGTTCGAGCGGATAAGGGCCTGAGACCTGGTCTCCTCGTTTGGTTGTTGTGTATTAGGCGTTGGTTGCTATGGTTAGTAATTTAGTTGAAGTCATTTACATTTTGATTCTAGTGTGATCTTCTTGTTAAGCTCGAAATGATATTAGGCGTTAATTTGTGTAAGCTGCCCTTATGGGTGATGGATGGTACAGGCGTTTCCGCCAGACACACGGCCGTTGGTTAATATTAAGTTCTCAACATCTGCGCGAAGAGAAAGAAAGATTGGGGAAAAACAAAACAAAATTTTATAAGCGAGATTGTTTATAAAAATTAGTATTTTATTTGTTAATAATAAAGTAGCGGAAACCTTGCATGTGCGTGCGTGTAGGCGTGTAAAATTCGAAAACATTTTGTGTACGTATCTGTATTTGAAAAAATTTTGAACTGCAATCACTTATATTTTATACTGGACCGAAGGCATAAAAGGTGCTTTAAAGAAAACCGGTAGAATATAATCAATATATAGAAAGGGGTATTTCACTGTCAGCGCTAAACTCGATATTTATGCAAAGTAAAAGAGGTGATAGTAGTATGGTAGTACATGTATTGATCTAAATCGAATGAGTATAGCTACATCTTCTGTAAAACAGAATCAATAAAAATCTAGTTCAACAAATGCATTTTTATTTCTTTATTTATTTACGAGTTTATCAGTTATCTTTCTTGGTTTATTTTAAACTTTTTGTTATCGAATGTAGAAACTGATACCATATATGAATAGTTTAAATATATTGTTGACATTGATCAAAAAGTTCCCGGAATTTATGAATAAAATAAACAATACTGAAAATTGTGATTGTTCCCTTAAAATTAGGCCATGCTGAATGCAAAACACTTATACCCAGTGCTTTCAACACTTTTTAAACTTTTTCGATTTTTCTCGGATGCTAAAACCCGACCCTCTCAGTTGTGGTTGTTTAACTCGATAAAACGGGGAAAAGTTGTAGGGATAACAATCAGGTGAATATAGTGGTGCTAGATTGCATTCGTGTTGTATTTAGCTAAAACGATTTGTCCTATGGGAGCTGTAGACTATACTTGTCTGATCCGGAAGCTTTTTAATTGACAGATTCCTCTGATCTAATTAGCCAAATTCGTTTCTCTTTTCCGATCATTCCTACTAAAAACTTTCTTCCGTTGTACCTTTAAACCTGCACCACCAATTATGATAAACGTAACCCCTTTTGTATCTTATGTACTAATTTTAATAAGCTTTCTCGAGTAGTGTGTGTGTAGTACTTCACTCCTGTATTATCTATCTAACCTTTTTATAACAAGTATGAAAGGCTACAGTCGATCGAGCCGACTGTAAAAGAGCCCGTACTCCCTTAGTAGTGCCCATTTATATTTAATTTTTATTAAAATTGTAAAACAAAATTTAAAAAAAATAAAGTTTTTATTTACATTTTGAATTAAAACTTAAAAAAATTATATTAACGATTATCATTATCAGCATTCGAACCTACGACCTCAAACGAATGTTCCAGAATTTGCTGCAACTCTACCACTTGCACCACACCTCACTTTTAAGAATGTTCCAATTATTAGCATTTATATGTTATCAATTTTTGTTATATAAGAAAAATAAATGAAACGGCTGTCTGTGCCGAGATACGCACCGTAGACCTTTGGTTTACATTCAAGTACGAAAAATAATACCAGGCATCTCTACCACTTGGCCACACTTCGTTGTAGGTATAAATGTATAAATGTATCTCTTCTCCTTCTACCACGTGTACATAAATTACAATTATTGACAATTGTATTTGCAGAGGAGACAGTAGTTTTTACAATTTTCGGGGTTGGTAAGGGGCGTGGCATCAATTTGAAATAAACATAAGTACACACTAACAAGAAAGAAAAGTACAGTCAAGCACGCCCGCTTTTATAATACTCATTGCTTTTATTCCCGATTAAATTAATTAAATCGTGTCATGTCCGTATGAACACTCAGAACTCAGAGACAATAATAGCCAGAGCTACGAAATTTGGAATGAAATTCCACCTATGGAATTGTTGCCACGCCCGCTACCACAACAGAAAATAGTAAGAAGCATTTTCACATTACCATTACTTGGAAAATACTAAAGCAAAATGTACATATTATGTTTGTGGTATTATTATTACAACATCACTAAGTTTCATTTGAATCAAACAATTATATTTCATAGCTACCATAGGCCAAATGTCTAAAACAGGGAACTTTTTTGGTGTTAGGTGAGTTTTCACAACCAAACTTACACATGTGTATATCATGATTATAACAAACTTTAAGTTTGATTCTGATCGGACAACTTTATCCCATACAATTTGTAATTGGCAATTACAGCTGGATCGCTCGACTTTGGCTGTTCTTACTAGTTTTAAGACGTAGTACTCTAAAAAAGAAAAAGGGTCTAACAGATTTAACAAAAGCGCAATATGCGTAACAGGCAAGAGGCATTTCCGACGCCATAAAGAATATATTCTTGATCAGCATTAACAGCGCGTCGATATAGCGATGACCGTCTGTCCGTTCATGTGAACACCTGCAGGCACCAAATTTGTAATAAATGTCCGTCTAATGTGTACGCTGATTAAGTTTATTTCAAATTTTTATCACGTCCCCAACCGCTCTTGCAAATTGTATAAAATCATTTTCATAACACCATGTGATGAAGACTACCAAAGTTATCGGGACAAAACTGAAACATTATTTGAACGATACGATTTAAACTAACCTCACCAAGCTTGATCTAGATCGGACTAGCTCCCTATAATTATTTGCATGAAAAAATGGGCACTGGAATGAGTACAAAGTCTTTTACAGGTGGCTCGGTTATATACGTAAATGTTTTTAAAAGATTATGCAGTACCGTGAAGGCGAATTTAACTAAAAATTACTTGTTATCGATCGATTTCGTTTTTGTGAGCTGTGGGATAAAGTTGCCCGATCCATACAGAATTGGAAGAGGATATATATACAGTTGATTTGCTGGTTTGTAGCTTTCCTTGATCCTTTTGTATATGACTTATAGCAAATTTAAAATAATGACGAATGATTTGCGTCCGAAGGCTCTTTATATTTTACAATGTTTTCCTTATAAAATGGATATTTTTGATTTTGTTAGAATTTTGATTTTCCGAATTGGCTTGAAGCTAATAAACTTATCGACTGACCCATTACGTGCAAGGATACACGCTGCGCGTCGGTTAAGGATTCGCCTTTTCTTCATTGTTTGATTTGGATACGCTTCCAGAAGTGTTAAGCGGAGTTGCAGTTGATTTATCAGCTTCATCATCTGGACATTTGGGAGAACACTGATGTGGTGGTGTTTCTTCTACGGCACACGCCATGCTCGGATGGGGTCCAATATAAAAAGGATTGAAAGGCCGATCATCTTCCATACTGGCTTACACCTCTTTGGCTCCCAAAGTAAAAATAATTTAAAACTATAATTTTAACAAACTAAACTTTTAAAAGTATTTGTAAAGCAAAGCCTATAATAAATAGGTTACTTGGATCACCAATTTACAATTTTTAAACTCTGAGTTTTTTTATTTTGATTGGCAAACAGTTTTAACAAATTCATTCATTCAATTTATATTCATGTGTATGTTAACGAAGTTATATTTCGAAAGGTAGTTGTTCTCTCTTTTTAAACTATGGTTTAATTCTTTCGTATGTGAGCATTGCGCGCAAAAGGATAGGCGGCAAAATTGTTTTGTAATGCTTGCATTCTTTAGCTTACATTTTTAGACGCCGTACTCTAAAAAAGAGTATAGTGGTCTATTAGGTTTGTCAGAAGCGAAATGTGCGTAACAGGCAGAAGGAGGCGTGGCCGACCCCATAAAGTATATATATTATTGATCAGCATCAACAGCCGAGTTGATATAGCAATGTCCGTCTGTCCGTCTGTCTGTCCGTCCGTCCGTATGGATCGTTTAAACTACAAGAGCTAGAGCCACCAAATTTGGAATGAAAGTCCGTCTATATGCCAGGCAGGTTAAGTTAATTTCAAATTTTTGCCACGCCCCCTACCGCCCCCGCAAATTGTAAAAAACAGTTTTCATTGAACTACAACTTTGAAACTATGAAAGCTATCGTAACCAAATTTACACAGTAGGTGTATGGTACAACTGTAACTATCCTCACCAAGTTCCATCAAGATCGGACATCTATAGCTTATAGCTTCCATAGGACAAATCGGTCAAAAACAAAAAATTTGAATGAAGACATGTAGTATTTGCTAAGTTATCGCAACCAAACTCACACAGAATGTGTACATAATTATTAAACGTAACGTCACCAAATTTGGTCCAAATTGGACCACTACAACATATGAAACAAATTTGTCAAAAATGTTAAAAATTGTAATTTATGTACACGCGTTTGAAGAAAAGTGGTAAATCAATGTTTATCTACTTTAGCCGTCCTGATTGTCAACAGTGCTGTGGTCCAAGTGAAAGACATGCATTAGAGAAACATGAGGTCTACGGTTCGAACCCCAGCGCAGACAGGCATTTGTTTTCTTTTTCTTTTTCTATAACAAAACATTATTATATGTAAATGCAGATAATCAGCAGTACTTGCAAATTGAGGTATGGGGCATATGGTAGAGTGGCGACATGTGAGAATCCTGTGTCTGATACCGCGGGTTCGATTGCAGCTAGCGTGTAACTTTTTTTTACTTTTTTAAATTTTAATTTAAACTATTATCTTTTTTTAAATTTGTATTTTAAAATATGAATCAGTCTACTGCTTCTTCTTTAAAGTTTGTAAGTATTTTTGTATGCGCACTACAAGGAGTACGGGGTCTTATACAGTCGGCACGTCGACTGTAGCCATTCTTACTTGTTTTTATATGACATGCGGCAGCAGTATCAAAATGCCATATTTCCAAATGCGCTAGATCAACGTCTTGTAAAGTAATAGTTTAAACTCGAGTTTAAGTTTGGATCAACGCCTTAATAATCAGTTATTTGTACGGTCTTGTTTGTTGAGATCTTGTTGTTAAAATGTGTAGTACAAGTGACAAAGTTGTTTACAAAATGTTGCAGTCCATCTTTACCATCGACATAAATGGCTACAATATCACTTGCTACACATTGGCATGTCATGTGTAAAAATATTATACAGAGTAGGACTAAGCACACTGCCTTGTGGAACACCAGCACTAATCATTTTCTCTGCGGACAATACACCATTCACAGTTACAATAAAAGATCTTCCCAATAGCCAAGGTTTTAATATAGTGTAAATAGGTGCAGATGCAAAATGATTGAGCTTAAATAAAAGTCCTTCGTGCCGAACCCCGTCAAGCGCCAGCTCAATATCGAACGAGAAAAAACGCCTCGCCTCGCCTAGCCGAAGATTAAATGCCCTTGCAGTCATGCATATTGCGTCAATTTGGTTTTTCTAACCAATTAGACAGACGGACATGGCTTTATCGACATGGCTATTGATGCTGATCAAGAATATATATACTTTATGGGGTCTGCCACGCCTGCTTCTGCCTGTTACATACATTCCAACGATTACAATATACCCTTTTACTCTACGAGTAACGGGTATAACAACGAATTTGTCTGTATGAATTTTTTGAGTTTGCAGATTTATCAGATTTAAGCAGCATAGAAACCACTGCCTTTTCCAGATTTTTAGAAAATATCCCAGTTTAAAGGAATAGGTAATACTATTTAGGAACAGATTAATACCACGATCTATTGAATAAGAGGGAAAAACTTAAATCGTTGGAACTAGAGAGAATGCTTTAGCTACTGCGACTTTAATAAGCGCGTTACTCAATTTTAGTATGCCATTAACAATGAGATATGATAAGCATATTAGTGTCAATGTTCAGGTGATTGACGTTATGAATTTGTTAACAGTAAGTACAGTTGACGTTTTAACGAATATTAATCAACTAATGAAACATTTTAAGTGACCATGTACCTATACAATCTAGGGGTGAGTTTGCAAGTTATCTTATAGTTTACAATAATGTGCAGGGAATCGAAATTTATACCCTGAGCTTAGGTTGCCTTTTAGAATAGGCATTTTGACTAAAGCTTTCGCACTTTAAAAATCAATTGCATACAAAGCTCCAGCAACTTGAATAAATAATTCTAATTTATTGATTTCCTTGGTTCACGCCTACACACTTCCACAACGTAAACACCCATGGAGTAAACACATTACATTGCTCTTGTTTTCGTATATTTGTATATATTACAAATATGTTTGTATTGTGGGTGTTGCTGTATGTATGTGTAAATGTTTATTCAACGTATGACTGGGCCTCAGTTTCCGAGCTAATCCTTAGTCGCATACCTACTAATACCAATTGCAGCGATTAATAAGTATAAAAACTATAGTCGAGCAAGCGAATTTTGCGAAGATCCAGTTGTTCTTACGGATAGACAGACTGACTGACGGCTGTATCGGCTGTTGATGCTGATCACGAATATATAAACATTATGTGGTTGAAAACGACTCCTTCGATGCGTTACAAACTTCGAGAGAAAAAGATTATACCCTATGCATGGGTATAAAAAGAAAGTTAAGAAGTCCAGCACAACCGTATAATACTCTGCATTTTACTCCCGGTTATTTGATTATTTTATTCAAATCAGTATCCAGGTATTACAATAGTTAGTACTTGTATTAGGACACGTTGAAACAAAAATAAAATGTAAAATGTAATCGAACACACATATATACATATGTCTATATGCACATGTGTATACGTTTCACAGTATATTTATGTTTGCATACTACTGGTCGACATGGCCAGTGTCTACTGGCAGCGCTGGCGCCACACTTGCGGCAAAAACTTTCGAACATATGCTTGTATGTTTCTGTCTCGCTTGCACGCATGCATTAATATTGCGCTCAATTATCAAGTTTGTTACATTTCTAGCTTTCATGTTTATAGTCGGACTTTTCTGCAGCTTTCAGGATAGTTTGATTTTATATGTCGCCAAACGACTGTTAAATTACAATACTGTACTATATTAACAAATGCCTTAAAAATGGTACAAAAATTGAGAAATTTTTTATTACTTGTGGGAAGAGGGCATGGCAGTCCAAAACTTTTAATGACATGGCCTTTATGCTGTCTCTAGGAACCTTCGTACCTGCCATAGTTACTGAGATATTCGCCGAAAATACCCATTTTTTCCGAGGTGTATCCCTTTTTTTATTGCTATTGATGTTTATATTGATTTTTGCTTGACATTTCATTGATTCAATAAATTGTCAGTAGTTTAGTTCTTAACTATATGCGTATATAATTTATATGCATAAGCAAATATCATGTTATTTGAATTACAACTCGCTTGTTAATAATATTTGGTTGTAAAATTAAGAAGCGCGTTCAACTGCCCTGTTCAGTGTTTCACAAATTTTTATTTCACTTTCCATATTTTTTATCTCAACGTCTTTCGTATTCCTTCTTACAACTTCTTCCTCCATGCATATTAGAGCGCCCTTAAAAACCCTTCAGTTCATAGCAGTTTCGGTTATTGTAACAGCTGCGCTTTGTCCGGCTCCACGGAACCTTCTAACACCAACAGCATCATTGGGTTTCACGGCTGTCATTGCCGTAATCGACGACTTAATGGTCAAATGTGGCTGGAAATAATTTCTTAAACTGCAATTCATGTCCAGCAATTGCAATGATGGCGCGTTTTTATTGTTCTCTTTTGGAAATAAAATGTGCTCTGAGCAAAAAGCACTTCAGAGTGCTTATTAGGTTTTATTAGTAATAATTGCGCCACTGACACAATTTAGGCATCTTCTCTCGATTTGCACCATTATTATCAGTATCCGTGTGTAACAACAAACAGAACTAAATGCTCCAGCTAACTTAAGCTTATCCTTTTCCCGAAAACTAATTGGTTCAAAATTAAGTTCGTATAATTTCATTTAAACAATATTTGATTTTGATAATTCTAAAGTATGGTATCGAACCTTAATTCAAATAAATACAAACGAATTATTTTTTTCCCAGTCACTCGTAAGATAAAATCGTATAATGTAATCGCTGAAATGAAAGTAACAGGGAGAACGAGACTTACATATGTAGCTACCTTCATATTTAGAGTTTCTGTCTATTGTCTTTTCACACACCCAATATAGTCTTGCAGGCATCTCTATCATATGTACCATACTTTACTACATAGTTAGCTTGGTTTAAGTAGGTAAACTTAGAATTTTTCTTTTATTGCAAGCAAGTAAACATAAACTATTACATTTTTCAAGCAATTCACAATTTTTACTAGTTATTTCTATATGTTGTAGTTGTCCGAATTGGTAAGGATACTTTTAACACGTAAGAAAGGCTACAGTCGAGCGAGCCGACTGTAAATGACCCCGTACTCTCATAGTAGTGCGCATTATTCCATACAAACAAAAACATGAAGAAGAGTATTTTAAACATATATATGTATGAGTGTTTATAAAATATACATATACATATATTAGACATCTGCATGAATGTATTCATTTCAAACATTATAGTACTGAACAGTAGTATAGTGTTCTCAAAAACACAGTACTCATATTTTGTTGTACACTAGATTTATTATGTCAAAAATAGTGAGTACAAAATTTTTACTGACTCACTCGGACAGAATAACAACTAAACTTTCTTTCTAAATGAGTAGGCACAGAATTTGTGTCATTTTTTCAAGTTGTATAGAAATAAATGCACACACCAGTTCAACTGTACAAGCGTAAAAATTTAACAAAAAAATGGAATTTGAAATGAATAAATTAAGCCCAAAAAAATGACGATGGAGATGTATGTTGTTAATAATAATAGTTAATTATAATAATTATAATAGGACATCTCAAATGCGAAGATTAGCTTTAAAGAGTACGCAGCAAATGTTAAGTCAAAACTTAGCCAACATATATAAGCCTAAACTTAAACAAGGGCGAGGCAAAGTGTGGACACATTTTCCCTTACAGTTGATGAAACAGGAATGGAGAAAACTGATGTAGTGGTGTGCAATACATGCAAATATGTATACAAATTTTAAAAAAGTACTTCGAACTTAGTTAACCTTAGGCATCTGTTAAAATCTATTGTACGAATTTACTGTTGGTGTGCAAATTTGGAAAAATATAAGTTTTGATACGAATTATATTTTTATTTAATTTTCAATGTCTGTGAAAATTTTATAGAGAAAGAGAAACATTTTTAAAAACTAATATTTCTAGCTACCTATTGTTAACCGTGTGCAAAACCCGTTCGTAGAAATTACCCATGTTTGTCACAAATAGGACTTTTTTGCCCAATAACAATTATTATAGCCGTAGCAAGAAAAAACAATTTCCGCACGAAACTTAAATAAGCTGACCAAAAAATCCATGGGTGTGTAAATCTGCACCCCAACAGTAGGTTAAGTTGTTTTTATGTAGTTTGCTAAAAAGTTATGGAAAGTTTTCGGATATTTATAATATATACAGATGCGAAAAAAAAAATAGCACCACTTTCATAGGCAAAGTTTGAGATGACGCCCTATATATATCTATTCGTCAATAGACTTCATAATAACATTTTCAGCTTCAGAAAACGTTAAACTACATAAACAAAAAATAATTTCATTTAAAACTATCATAGTTCTTAAAATATGCAAAAAACTGTAAAAAAAAGGCAGGAAAACGTGCGAAAAAAATAATAACATAACGGTATTAGCTCAAAAAGGATCAGTGGTGCTAATATTTTTTTTCGGCTTTTTTGGTCATTAAGCAAAAAGGCAAATTAAAAAAAAATGATGGCAACCCTACCAAGCAAAAAACTTTTTTTTTTCAAAAAGTTAACATACTAAGCAAAATAAAAAATATATATTTTGGAAACATTTTTGAGCTTAGATATAACTTTTGTGTTGATAAAAAAAGGGTATCGTGGTGGTGCTATTTTATTTTTCGCAACTGTATATATATATAGGTCTAGCCGTTTCAGAGATATCAATAAGAAAAAGTCCAAAGTGTGCAGATCTGATACCAACAGATGTTTAACGTTAAGCACAAGTTCTACTTTGTGAATAATTGGCATACAAATCCAAATACCGTCGTTGATGTAGATGTAGAAACAAAAAGGAAATGTATTAAATTAGCAACGGAATGGACAGTTAAAAATGGACTATCGTTCAATATAATTGCAGGGTTCGAAATTCCGTGAAAACGTTAATGTAGATTTACTATTGCCACATCCGACAACCATATCACGGAATAATGGTTCTCTTTATGAATTTCATGCAAATGCAATAAAAAAAAAAAAACTATTTGATATAAAGGACTTTGGATATGGCCTAAGGTCGGACATAAGAACTGACGACTTTAACAGGACTTCATACATATCGTTGTCAATACAATACATTAAAGAAGGAACCCTTAAAACATGTCTATTTGCAATTAAATCATTAGAAGGCGAATTTTGTATCGGTAAGAATAATGAAAATGTATGTTTCATTTTATAAACAAAATTTTTTTATGCGTGCGAATTAAATAAAAAATTTCATGCATTTTACGGGAACTTGGATGTGATTTGCTGATGGATGAACCCATAATAGTTACAGATCGAGGTTCCGATATTAAGGCAGCATTTAATGGATTATACACGCTAAACTGTGTTTATCACTTAGGACCCATTGTTGCAAAAGTTGTGGTTGATGTGCCAGAAGTGTTGAAGTAGGTAAATCGCTGTAGCAAGCTGGTAACATTTTTAAAAAATCAGGCCAAACGTCTAATTTAAATACTTCTCTTTTTTAATCCATACAGGTGAATGGGATAGAAATATATAACATTCTATTAAAACTTACTAACATTTTTACAGCATTCACTAACATTCATTTGAAGTAGTTCAGTAAATACACTGTACTCTATTTTACAACGAATGATTCATTTACCCTTTTGAATGCATTCGTGCAGATGTCTAATTTATATGTATTCGATTTTCTAACATGCCTTGTTTTAAAAACATGTTTTACGTAGAAATAACCCTAGTATTATAATTTCAAATTAAAATTTAAATATAGCTGTACTTTATTTAAAATCTTGAATGAAATTAAAAAAAAAAAAAACAAATAAATAAAAAAATGTACAGAAAGGACCTGAAAAAATTAAAATTTTTAATTAAAATGTAAAAAAGTAAATAAACAAAATTCACCGTCTGGACTCGAACCTGCGTCTTAGACAATTACAATTAATCATTTTGTGTTATGTAACAAAAATGTGACGGAACTTGCACCGAAAATCTCAGATTAACATATATGTACGAAAAATGATGAAAGACATCTCTACTACTATGACCACAATTCGCTTGATAATTAGCATGGCTAATGTAGATAAACATTAATTTAACTCTTCTCTTCTTACATAAATTACAATAAATTTGTCCACTGCGAGCTATAAGCTATAGATGATCGATCTTCCAACTTGGTGAGCGTTGTTATAATGGTAGCTCTCATTGTTTTAAACTTGTAGTGTAGTGTTCAGCTGTTCAGCTGCCGGAAAGACAGACGGGCAGTTCTTTATCGTCTTGGCTATTGATGGTGATCAAGAATATATATACTTTATGGGGTCGGAAACACCTCCATCTACCTGTGACGCATATTTCGCTTCTGACGACCCCTTAATAGACCCCTCTACTCTTTTTGTATCTATATCTACTCGGTTGTTACAAATAGAAGGCAACATATGCCAGTACTTTTAAGGTACATTGACGTATCTATAAATATCAGCCCAAAATACATTTAGCTGCTTGGTCACTTATCTGGGACGTCCCTGATTGCCATCTGTTTCAAAAAAAAAAATAATGAAACAAAACAAAATACAAAAAAAATTAATTGCAAACAAAATAAATTATAGTACGCGTCCTATATGTAACAAGTAAGAAAGACTGCATTCGAGTGAGCCTGCTCTACAAGACCCCGTACTCAATCTATTTCGCATTCTCCTTAATTTCCGACCGAATTGTAATATGGAGCTATATGTTATAGTTGTCCGACCTGAGCCAAACTTACTGAGCACAGCTATAACCAAAATATGCACATAATATGTGAGTTTGGTTTCGATAGCTTAACTAACGCTACATACGGGAGCTGTAGGCTATAGTTGTCCGCACCATAATTGGTGAGTATAGTTATTAAGGTACCATACATACATATACTATATGAATTTGATATGTATTGAAATAGACTTGGCCTGCGTACGGACTTTCGTTCCAAACATGGTGTCTACAGCTTTTGTAGTTTGAAAGATCCAGGTGTTCAAACAGAGGGACGAACATTCTGAAACCATAACAGACCCTTTTTCAGAGTACGTGGTCTAAAAAATTATTGGCAATATGCATTTTAAAGGTACATTGTTAATATAGCAGTTGACTAAGAAAGGACTTAACCGTCATAACAGGCCTTTAAAAAATGTAGGTACAAGTGGTTAGTTATGCACCAGTTGTGCAGTGGATTTAAATTATCTTGATGTAGCGTCTGACCTGGGGATCGTTATAAGATAATTATAGCTTCACATCATCGGCAAATGTGTACAGTTAGTATATGCATTACATATGTAAATATGTGACAATGTATGAAAAACAATATTTAGAGATGGAGAGACTTTTAACAAAGCCGTGTTGGGCAGGGGAGATGTTTAATAATTTAGGTTGATGTAGTTATCTTCTCGAAGAGCGAATGAAAAAAATAATTAATAAGGGTAAAATATGTTAGTAGGCAAACGATTAAAAAAATTTGCAAGAAGATCGGATGCAGCCGAGTTCACATTAAGGTTTAGATTTATAACATTATAGAAAAAAGAAAAGGGTAAAGTTCAAGATCTATGTTTGGAATTAAAAAAGTTATAGAAGTGTTTCTGATCACGCGCAAGACGTACGAAATAATTCGCATAGCACTGAAAACTTAGCAGAAAAGGAGGCTTTAGCTTTAGAATTCTAGAGCCTGTCTGCTTAACCTTTTTAAATATTTAGATTGCAAAGGGTATATTGTTTTTGATACGAAGTTTGTAACGCATTGAAGGAGACGTTTCCGACCCCAAAAAGTATATATATATAACATGTTGTATTACGAAACTTTTTTTTAGCTTGTTTGATCCAAATCCAGAATTGGCTAAAAATTAAACCTAAGCACTGCCTAATAAGCAGTTTAACACGCACGACAGTATAATACTCTCTGGATTTCATTTTCGATTATATCATTTAAATTGGAGTATTACAATAAATGCTGCACACTGAGGCAGCGGGCCAAAAAACGACAAAAATTATTTTTGTGATGGTAGAGTATGACAAAAAGAACAAGTAAGAAAGGCTACAGTCGATCGAGCCGACTGTAAAAGACCCCGTACTCCCATAGAAGTGCGCAATTGTATTCAATTTAAATTCAAATTTTCGAATGAAATTTAAAAATTTTAATTTTATATGTACATTTTGAATTGAAATTTAAAAAAAATTAAATTAACAATTCGCATTGCCGCAACTCTATCAGTTGGACCACGCGCCACTTTCAAGAATTCTCCGATTATCAGCATATACGTATGTATGAATGTATGTATGTATGTGTGTATTCGGCGCGGCCAGCGTCTGCCGGCAGCGCTGTCGCCACACAAGCATCGAGAACGTTCGAACATGTGTTTGTATGTTTCTGTCTCGCTCTCGCGCGTAAGTGATATTGCAGTTAAATAACAAACTTTCTAACGCAGTAGCTCTTTTGTTAAAGGTAGTATTTTGATGCCACTTTCAGAATAGTTTGATTTGATATGTCTCTATACGAATGTTGAATTACAACACTCTACTATATGAATAAATGCCTTAAAAACGGCATTAAAGTGAAAACGTTTGGTTAACTCTCATGAGAAAAGGGGGCGTGGCATCTCAAAATTTTTAATGGCATTGCATTAAGGCTGTCTCTAGCAACCTTCTTACCAGAAATGGTGTTCCTAAGTGCCATAGTTACTGAGTTATTGGCCTAAAAGTACATTTTTTTTCGAGGTGTGTCTGGTTTTTTGCTCATTGCGGGGGCGGTAAGGGGCGTGGCAACAATTTGAAATAAACTTGATCTGCTCGCGAAGATAACGGACTTTCATTCCAAATTTGGTATCTCTAGCTTTTGTAGTTTAAAAGATCCAGGTGTTCATACGGACGGACGGACAGACGGACATACAGACATGGCTATATCGACTTGACTATTGATGCTGATCAAGAATATATATACTTTATGGAGTCTGCCACGCCTCCTTCTCCTTGTTACACACATTCCAACCATTACAATATACCCCTTTACTCTAGTAGTAACGGGTATAACAAGGTTTTAATCTTGGATTGATGACGTTATTAACAACCCTAAATATCAATGACTCCAAAAATGGCTGGTGTTGGTATTGGTACCGAGGGACGGGTCATGACGGGTACGGGTAGTTGACTTCACCAAAGAAATTTGCCTTTTAGACACAAACCAAAGTCAAAACTTAAAAACGAACAATTTAACTTTTGACGATGATAACAAGCGTATTTGAACAAGCGTATAACTCCAAAGTCTGCTCTTTTAATGAAATTCGAATAGGATTGAAATGAATCAGTCGATTACTAGAAACAGTTTGAAACAGAAAACTTGTTATAGTTCGTCGGTTTATTGCCAATTTAGCCTAGTAGTTGTATGCATAAATATATATTTCTTTTAAAATGAATAGTTATTTCAAAACCTTGAACTCAATGAAAATAATTCACATGTTTGAAAGAAGTTCAAATTAAAGATTCTTTTTTGACTACTTACAGCGTTCTTGGTTGTTTTGTAGACTACACTTGGGAAAACTTTTTTAATATTACGGATTCTATGGTAAATAAACGGTTTTTATGATATATAACGTATGAGATGAATGTAAGAAAACAGCATTAATCTGTTTAGAATTAAAACCCAACAATATGGGACTTTCGATAAATTTCAAGTTGTAATCACGGAGCACATACACACATGTGTATACATGTATACTTATGTATATGAAACTAAATGTGTATAAATGTATGTATGTACACAAGTATTTTCAATATTGACATAAAAGTGAAAAGAATAGTTATTAAAATTGACAACTTTTTCGCATTCTCTATGTTTGCTAAAATTAGAATCAGTTGATTGTTTTATTAATTTTATTTTAATAAAAGCTTCTAATAATAAAATTGTTTGAATTAAATTGTATAGTTGATGGTATATAATATAAATAATTTGGCTTAAACAAAATACTGCCACAACTATTAAAGTTAACACTTAAAAAAATAGATAAACACATTAACTTTGTTCACTAACCAACAAAAAATATTTTTATTTTTTCGTTATTTGGATTTGCTTCGTTTGGTTGCCGATTGTCGTTGTCGCTGGCAGAGCCAATACAACAGAAATTGCGCTTCAACTTTTATGACTTCGGTGACCGCGTCCGCACTGACAAGAACAAACACGTCGTGCCGTCGGCAAAGCTAAAAGAGAACTAGAAACCCAGAGCACCTTGCGCCAGAGAAGCAGTCAGCAAAGCGTTTGGTTTTTCCCATTTTGCCAGTGTGCGGCAACGAAATCAGCAGCGCAGAAATAGTAGTCATTGTTCCAAATTTACCGACGCTGCGCCGCGTGGCATTTATCGCATGCGAGAATGGCCCTGCGATAATGAAGTGGTCGTAAATGCGCTATAGGGAAATTTCAAGCACAACTTAAACATGATAGAGAAAAAGAAACCGTGCGCGCGTTCGCATATTCTTAAATTTCCCTCAACTTGTCGCAGAGGCGATAAAAACCCGAGGACTACGTAGGCATCCATCTAAAATGACGAACGCCAAAGGGATGCATGTTGTGTTGTGCCTCTCAGTTTGAGGTTAGCTTTTGTGAGCGAATGGGTGGGTGTTTGATTAAGGCCACTTTGACTGATTTGAAATGTGGGTCTACCTGTTGCTTAGCATATCGGAAATGTGTCCAGACACTTTGTTATCATTGTAACATACATATATGTACATGCTTACATAAAATTAATATGGTGGAGCAGGAAAGACTAGTGGGCTTTGCAAATAGGTACCGTGACAGATGTTGCCAGCTGCCTAAAACATATTCTGTAACGATTGGTCGAGTCCAAAAGAGGTGCTAGACAAACTATTAATATTTACAATATCATGTGTGCCACAACTGTTATGTTAGCTGCCAATATTGTTGGTCTTTAAAGAGGGTGCAAAAAATGTAAAAGTATACAGGGATGAAAACAGGGGATAACTGGCATACAAAGACAAAAGCAGACAACTAAAAACTTTGCTAACGTGGTACTCACTTTTCCAGTTGTCGTATATCTGCAATTATTGAATATACTCAACAAACATTTCACCAACAACTACAATTTTTTTTATGCATTTTGACTGTATGAATTACTTGACTTTTCAATGATTGATAACACAGTTTTTGTACCCTGTGAGAGCGTATTGCATTTTTTCAAACAAGCCTTGAGCGTCTGTCTGTCCTTATTTTAGCGGCTTAATCGAACTTATTCTAATTAATTAATCTTAAACGGCGTAAAAATTTGTGTCGCTTCAATTTACATTGTAAACAAATTCTTTGAAATACGTAGTTTTCATTTTAACAAAAAACAAGTAAAAGCGAGCAAGCCGACTGTAAATGACCCTGTACTCATAGTAGTTCGCATTTGTATTTAATTTAAATTCAAATTAGAAAATGAAATTTTAACAATTAAAAAAATAAAAAAAACAAATTAAATTCCTGTCAGCATAAGCTATAATTGTCCGATCAAACTTGGTGAGGACAGTTATAATGTACCGTAAACATTCAGTGTGAATTTGGTCACGACAGCTCTGATAGTTTGGAAGGTATAGTGTAGTAGGCCGTAAGGGGCGTTGTAAAACTTTTAAAATAAACTTTAACTGCCTGACATATAGACGGACTTTTATTCCAAATTTGGTGGCTCTAGCTCTAGTAGTTTCAAAGATCCAGGTGTTCATATGGACGGGGCTAGACAGACGTACGGACGGACAGACAGACATCGCCAAATCGACTCTGCAGTTGATATATACTTTATGGGGTAGGTCATGCCTCTTTCTGCCTTTTACGCACATTTCGCTTCTGACAAACTTAATAGACCCTTTTTATCTTTTGTTGAGTACGGGGTCTAAAAAAATTTATGAAATGCCTGTCTGTGAGGGGATTCGAACCGCAGACCTGAGGCTTATATACAAGTACGAAAACTAATACCAGGTATCACTACCACTTGAGTCACACTTTGCTCGATTAATAGCACGGCTAATATAGGTAAACATAGTTATTTCTTTTTTTTTCAACCACGTGTACATAAACTACAACTATTGAACATAGTTGTTACAATTTGCGGGTCGGTAAAGAGCGTGGCAACAATTTGAAATAAATTTGGTCAGAGTGGCATGAATCCGTCCTTACAAGACAGAAAATCACAGTCAAGCACGCCCGACCTTATAATACTCTCTTCTTTTATTCCCGATTAAATTAAATAAATCGGTTTCTACAATGGATAGTACTTGTTTTAGAAACCGTTGACACAAAAACAAGAAAGAATGCTATATCCGCCTCGCGACTTTAGGATATCCGTTACTCAGTTTCAATATGTTAGTAACAATGGTGATTGATAAGATAGCTTGGCAAACACAGAACATTTTCCTACAAATTCGTGTTTAGAGCATATTTTCGACCGATCGTTCCTATGGGAGCTATACGATACAGTAGTCCGATTTGGATCAAACTTGGTCAGTACATGTACTTCCGATTTTGATCAGATACGGACAGACGGACATGGCTATATCGACTCGGCTATTGATGCTGATCAAGAATATATATACTTTATGGGGTCTGCCACGCCTTCTTCTGCCTGTTACATACATTCCAACGATTACAATATACCCTTTTACTCTACGAGTAACGGGTATAATTATTGAACATAGTTTTTGCCTTAAGAACGGTAAGTTTGAAAGTTTTTTAGTTCTTATGAGAAAATGGGCGTGACAGTTAAAAATAATTAATTGGGATTCTGCGCAACGGGTATAAAAACCTCGGAGGCCGGTACTCCATCAACAAACCGGAAGGGACAAGCGAATCCGTGTACATTTTTGCTAAAGGGCAAGTCAGTCAACAGTACCCCAAATCATGATGGTGAAGGGTTTCCGGAAGACAACTGTCTACCGACTCGGCGGGGACACTTAATTGCGGCTGTCGTGTTTAATATGGGAGTTGTTAACAAAGGCGTCATCGACTCCAACAAAAACTACGAGTAACGGGTATAAAAACAAGCAGGATAAGAAAGCGCCCTAACAATACAAGAAAATGGCCACTTTTATAATGTCCAAGGAAACATACGGCACTCCGATCAGCTGGGTCCTGCCCAAACTATCAACCGCCAAAGATGAGTGAGAAGAAGAGCGCGACTACTTACAAGGGGCAGCGCTCCACAGAATGCTATGGCTCGTAAGGCAAGCGCAGCAAAGTCATTCCCAACAGATCCTTTACTGGCCAGTCCTAGACCGGGGCCCCCTGAAGGGCTAGTCGCCCGCGATAAGTGGAGAATGGTTGAAGACGAGCTCCAGGACAAGTTCCTGAGTATTCTTGAGAGCGAAGGTGCTCCGCCCACCTGTGACGACATCGCCTGTCTAGAAGCCCGCTCTGTGGGTATCTACAGGAAAGCAGTCGCCGGAGCCCGAAAAGATTCTACAGTTATTGCAAGTATACCAAGTAAGCCTCAGCGAAACTCCTGTCGAAGACGGATGGATCCGTAGCTTTCAGTTTCAAACGGGCTCACAAACACATCTTTAAAGCTTATGCGAAAGGCAAGAGATGCTATAAAAAATACTCCGAGGAAGAGTTTGTTGATCTGTCCGATATGATGGACCTGGAAGAGGAAATGCTTGATGGGTATGTCTCAGAGGGGAGTGATAGTATACGTCCTACCGCAGCTTGTAAAAGACAAACTCGGTTAGAAGATACCTCATTAGTGTCAACTTTTGTTCTTAAGGTGCTGGAACGTCTTCTAAGCTCGCACCTTCTACACAGAATCCCTATACCTGCTGGTTAGCATGAGCATCGACCGCCATAGGCCGACTGTATAAGACCCCGTACTCCTTGTAGTGCGCATACAAAAATACTTACAAACTTGAAAGAAGAAGCAGTAGACTGATTCATATTTTAAAATACAAATTTAAAAAAAGATAATAGCTTAAATTAAAATTTAAAAAAGTAAAAAAAAGTTACACGCTAGCTGCAATCGAACCCGCAGTATCAGACACAGGATTCTCACATGTCGCCACTCTACCATGTGCACCATACCTCAATTTGCATGTCTTGCACCACAGCACTGTTGACAATGAGGACGGCTAAAGAAGATAAACATTGATTTACCACTTTTCTTCAAACACGTGTACATAAATTACAATTTTTAACATTTTTGACAAATTTGTTTCATATGTTGTAGTGGTCCAATTTGGACCAAAGGTTACTTTTAATAATTATGTACACATTCTGTGTGAGTCTGGTTGCGATCACTTAGCAAATACTACATGTCTTCATACAAATTTTTTGTTTTTGACCGATTTGTCCTATGGGAGCTATAAGCTATAGTTGTCCGATCTTGATGAAACTTGGTGAGGATAGTTATAGTTGTACCACACACCTACTGTGTCACACCATTTGGTCACGATAGCTTTCATAGTTTCAAAGTTGTAGTTCAATGAAAACTGTTTTTTACAATTTGCGGGGGCGGTAGGGGGCGTGGCAAAAATTTGAAATAAACTTAACCTGCCTGGCATATAGACGGACTTTCATTCTAAATTTGGTGGCTCTAGCTCTTGTAGTTTAAAAGATCCAGGTGTTCATACGGACGGACAGACGGACATTGCTATATCAACTCGGTTGTTGATGCTGATCAAGAATATATATACTTTATGGGGTCGGCCACGCCTCCTTCTGCCTGTTACGCACATTTCGCTTCTGACAAACCTAATAGACCCCTACACTCTTTGTAGAGTACGGGGTCTAAAAAATGGCTGTAAACCAGTAGAATCATTGAGGCCTTTCTTGGCAATGTCAGTTTAACCAAACTTGTCACCAGAGGCACTCCCCAGGCGGCGTCCTATCCCCTCTTCTATGGAACTTGGCGGTCAACGCACTACTACGGGAACTAGACTAGGATGGGTGTCGTGTTGTGGCCTATGCTGACTATATAGCCATCATATTCTCTGGCAAATTCGCGCAGACCCTTGTGATCGGATTAGTAACTCTTTTCGTTTTCTATACAATTGGGCTACGAACAAAGGACTAGGGGTTTATCTTAGCAATATCGAGGCCTCAGTTGCCCTCTTAATATGTAGGAAGACAATCGGTCTGAATTAGGGTTAAAACCCGCACATCCCCCGTAGGCTCTATTATGCTATCATTCGCTCCATTCTCTTGTATAGGGTTGTAGTCTGGTGGCTCGTTTTTAATAGGAGTACCACTTTAAGCATATTTAACAAAATACAACGCATTGCAGGACTCTTTACCCCGGGGGACTTTGCGCAGTACCACGGGGATACTGTCGAAGCCTTTCTCCACCTACTCCCATTAGACACCATTGGATTGAAATCAGCTACCCTATCAACAATCAGGATGGGGAAGCTAATCTCTGAAAATCAAATGGGCTGGAACATTCCAACATTCTGTCGGAATTCGCTTCAACATCCAAAACCCAGCATTCCCACGGAATACACAAATATCCCTTTTAAAGTGGTATTTCTCTCTAGTGAGGACTGGAGAAATGGCCCTCCCAAACCTAAACACCTCCCTGCAATTCTATACTAATGGCTCGCGGGCTCATATTGCTCTTAGCTAGGCATTGCGAAATCTATTAGAATGGCAGACCACTATAGCGTATTTAAAGCAGAAATCATGGCCATTTAAAAAGCCCTTGACATTATTAATTCTGATATCGCCTAAAGGTGTCTATAGGCAGGATCAGCATACTTTCAGATAGTCAGGCAGCCCTTACGTCAATAAGGTCTTTATTCAACAACTCCAAACTACTAAACGAACATCACAAATCTCTCAGGGCGATGGCTGTACAGTGCGATGTTCTCCTTATATGGGTCCCTGGCAACAGCAGCATAGAAGGGAGCTGTTTTGCAGATGAACTCGTAAGGCCGAGAACAGTTTCCACTCTCGCCAACGAGAGAGAACAAGTACAAAAAACACTTCGAGCTTCTAGCAGGCTCAAGGTGCCAAACCCTTAGCCAACACAGACAGTGTATCTTCTAGACAAACTTTTTCAATAATCTCTCAGATCTATCCAAGTTGCAACCACAACAACTTTCAAGATACATCCGGGCACAGTATGAAATCATATCGTGGCTTACTTATCTGCCGATCGAACCACATAATTTCTGCTTAGCTCAATCTATCCCTAGACCTCACATGGTTTCAGAAGGAACCGACCTACGGCGCATGTGTGTTGGTGCTCTTTCTGCACCAACAGCCATTAAGCCTAACCTAACCTAACGGAAGAACAGATTATCAAGCCTTGTTTGCACAAACCCAATATACCCTATCAGGAAATATATTGCAAATCTAATACACCCTAGTGTACCACCCTAGGTCTAGTGTTTTTTTATAGAACTAATATGATCTCTTAAAGTTAACAATACCAAAATGATTGAGAAATTGTAAGAGAACCAGATTTAACATCGTACAAATTAAACTATCATTTGCGACTTGACTAGTAAGAGAGTTTTAATCAGGAAACATATAAAACAACTTTTTCCGGAGTCTTGGCTAACAATTTGAAGTATGATTTATCAATTTTATAAATATCAGGTAGTTTAAAAAGGTTTGTCAACATCAACATAAAGAACATATATTTGTATCGGCTTAAAAAAACGAGCCGTTATTTTACCGATGCAAGCGATGGACAAACGCTTTGTTCATTAAAATTATTAATCGAAATGTTGCTTTTGTACTTACAGTCATAATATTCGTATCTGTCGACTTCACTGGGATTATTGCTGCCCATAATTTTGGCAAAAACTGCAAAGAATAACACAAAAACAATCGAAAATTACAAAGGATTATTGTTTGTTTCAGCGCTCAAAGACTCTTACACTTGATTAAACTTTTACGAAATCGCACAAAACACGAAGCGGAGTGTGCCAACTGCGTTAAGTCTTCAGTATTTACGCCGGTCTGCATGCAAAAAATTGGCGGCAACTGCGTAATTTGACAGCGCCTGATGTTGCGACGGCAACGCCAACGTTCCTGCAGTGGAATTTCCACAAATCGGTGATCCACTGATGCACCTAACACGATCTTGTCCTTTGGTGCAGATACTTCTATTTCTCTTGATGATTCAGATAAGTCGCTAATGTTGTTTTCACTACTGCAGTCGTTATTATTGATTTTATTATTGTTGTTGGTTTTATTATTTGGCGTAGCTGCAATGAAAAGAGATTTTATTAAAGGAGCAAATCGTGACAAATTTGTTCTGTTTTCTCAAGCTATCTTAAGCATTGCTGGCCTGAGCTTTTATATAACACCATTATATAACAGCCATTTATATGCACCGAGTATAATTATAAAAATAATCCCAGAGTCTATATAACCCGAAGCAATAAATATAATACAAAAACTATCGAAAGAAAATCTTTTTAAGAAATTCTCCATTCAATCATATTTTTAGTGAAAAAGCTGAATTGGACAACAAAAGCATTGCTTTGGGTTCATATTTAATAAAGCCATTTCAATAATCCCTTCGTCACCAAACTTCATTACACATCCCTAGTCCGGCACGTTCTTGAAAATTGTTTATGTGTCAGGCCTCCTCAATATTGTCATAGTCAAGTTTAAATTCAGTCAGTCCAGATGCAGTTTTTACTCTGCGCACTTCGAGAACTAATTGTGATCCTAATCTTCGCCTTCCATCTTACACCAACAGACTCTTGCTTCTCAATATTCCATCGCTTACAAATTGTAGAACAGTTCTTGGAGTTATTTTCCTCTATGACTTAATAATGGTATTAAATTTAATATTCCAACCAGGGAAACCAGGTACTAAATTCCTTTCTTTCTTCCTACATGCACTACTGACTAAGCTTTGCACAATCTTTTTCGGGAATAATGCGCTAATTATAATGAACACTATAGATTATTTAAAACATCTCTCTCCCTCCCATCATAAAGCTTCTCTTTACAGCTAACTCAGTTATATCACCGATTTTCAAGAACTGTTAGAATGGAAACTCTGCCATTCATTCTTCTTCCATTTAAATCTGACATCTTTCGCGATAGATTTGGCATATTTTTTTATTGACTTGGTTGCGGCTTTCAAAGCCTTGCAACAAATGTTGGATAGATTTTCTTTACTTTTAATCCCAGATTAATTAATTAATTATTTTCTTTTTTACTTTCGACTGTAAAAGACCCCGTACTCCTTCTAGTGCACAATTTCCTTAATTTTCGACCGATTTGTCCTATGGGATCTATAGGCTATCCGCTCCAGATCAAACTTGGTGAGGATAGTTATAATGGAACAGTACAGTGTGAATTTGTTAACGATAGCTCTGATATTTTGGAAGTTTTAGTGTTATGAAAATAGTTAATTACAATTTGCAGGGGCGGTAGGAAGCTTGGAAAAATTTGGTATAAACTTAACCTGTCTGACATATAGACGGACTTTTATTCCAAATTTAGTGGCTCTACCTTTTGTAGTTTAAAAGATCCAGGATAGACGGATAGACGGGCACCGCTATATCGACTCGGCTGTTGATGCTAATCAAGAATATAGAGTACGGGGTCTAAAAAGGAACAGGTCGACTACGGACCACATGTTCCAACTATTGTTCCTCAATTCTGTATTATATCAATTAATTTTTATTTTTATATTTTAAAATCGTAGTATTAATAATTTTTTCGATTAATTGTCATTAATAATCGCTTATCTTAAAGTAATTATATGATTAAGGAATTTATTTTTTACGAATCGTGAGTCAAATCAATTTTCTGAAATGACGTGTAAACTCTAAAAGTAATAAATTAAAACAATGTAAAATTAAACAATATACTCTGTTCTCTGATGAAGATGAATACATTACCACTGAAACAATGTCAACGCTCGTCCGTCTAATAAATCTCAAGTCATTTGCTCTTTTAGTGTAAATATCATCTCTCTAGGATCTTTGGTTTGGTCTATAGCGTGATAGGTCAGTCAGTGAGTACAATCGGTTGTATATATTCCATATATATAAAAAAATATATATCCTATATATATAACAGGAAAGAAAAGTACAGTCGAGCACGCCCGACCGTATAATACTCTCTGCATTCTATTCCCTATTATATAATTAAAACCGGTATCCAAATAATACAATGGATAGTACTTGTATTAGAACATTCATCTGTTTTTCTGTATGTACATATATGCACCAGTATGGCGTATATGGACAACTTGATTCAAGTTTATGTACCCGTTACTCTTAGAGTAAAAATGCAGACCCTAAAATATATCTGTTCTTAATCAGCATCAAAAGCCGACTCGATATGAGCAAGACTGTAAGAAGTAAAAAGTGTAAGGTCGCATATGAAACATAAAATGCCCGGAAAGTATAAGTTTAACATAGTTTTAGACACTCCTGCTTTAGAGCGATTTATGTTTATTCAAAGGTAAAACAGGTAAAACTAGTAAGAAAGTTGGCAACAGGTATGAGGAGGCGTGACAGGCCCCATACAATATACATATATTCTTGATCAGCTATGTCCGTCAATCCTTTTGTATGAACAAATAAATTTCAGAGATGGTACGAGCTACATGTTCCCACTTAGTCAGTATCGACTCCATATTAATCAGTAAATACAAGAATCTATTTTTTTTTTTAAATCCATGTTATGGTGTTAAAAGCTAACTCCAATCTTGGTACATAGACTATTTTATTGTGCAGGTAGATCAAGCTTAGTTTAAATTTTTGCAACGCCCCCGCAAGTTGTTAGCAACATTTGGAAAACGCGATAACCTGATAATGGAGCTATCGATACCAAATTCACATATTATGTGTAAAGTACTATTATAACTATTCATGCCGAATCGGACAACTATTTCCTACAGCTCCCATAGGCCACATAGAGTGTGCTTCCTCTTCTTCCTTTGTAGCTTCGTGTTTTGAATCATCTATTGTTACCAGTTCTTTAGTTTATTTGAGTGATTCATTATCGATAAATATTTAATGAGCTCAAGCTAGGATACTAAATAATCGATTGGTGACTTTGATCAGCTTTTCAGCTGTACCGTTCTAGTTGCATTTACTGAAAAATCAATTGGATTTCTGATACAATGGATTTTGCACGCAATGTGAAGATTTCCATAATAATTTCGATACCGGACTTCTTACGGGGTATCTTACGGTATGGAGAGCTCGACTGCAAAACTTAATCCAATTATCTAAAGAACTGCTTATTTTATTAGGATTAATGAGGTGCTTTTGGAGCTCTAGTGTTACAATGTTTTTTGAAATCCCGATTTGTGGGAATGTCATAATATTTCATATGTATTAATATTATTAAAGGGTTTTACATTGCATCGCAAACATCGCCGAAACTGCTTCGTCAGTAAAAAAGTCACGCTCCTGAAAAATCTATCAGATCGTTTTACGGTTTTAAAGTACGGTGTCTAAAAATGTTTAGTCATAATGTAGTTTTCAACTTACACATTTCCATATCCTTAACTTCCTGTGGCGTTGCCGTGACGCTTGGCATTTCGAACCACTACTGATGTCACAATTTGCAAGTTGTAAAGTGTTGGTGATCGACGTAATCAATGAGGTATTACTGTATCAATAGATGCTCAAATCTACACTAAACAACAATGGTAATTATGCAAATAAAGTTTTATTATCTTTGTTATAAATATATAAAATAAGTAGGCAATGATACAGTCGATCAAGCCGACTCCGTACTCATAGTATTTGACTTTTTTTCTATACAAATAAGAACAAACAAATGAATCATAATATGAACGATGATGAGCGAACGAGGCAGTACATTGAAGTGGCCCAGCAATACCAAGCAAAGTTCTGGTCTTTGCGCGGGCCAGTGCAAATAATGCAACCACCTCCCACCCAACCAGCCGAGGGAAGCACCGCATAACATACGACAACCGCGAAACGAATTTACTTGTTATATGTAATGGATAGCAAAGTTTGTAGTGCACGGTTGAAAAGAGAGGGAATCTTGTATTTGGGAGACTATATCAACGAATAGGACGAACCAAGGTAGTAAAAAGTGTTTTTGCTAAGTAGGGATCATTAAATCGCTTTATAATTTGAAATAAACTTGATCTGCTCGTGGAGCTGACAGACTTCCATTCCAAATTTCTCTTATAGTCTCTGACATCATGGTGTTCATACACACGGAAGGGCAGACGGAAATTGCTAAATCGACCTGCTGCTGATGCTGACCAAGAATAGATATACTTTATAGGGTCAGAAATGCTTTCTTCTGCCTGATACGCACATTTCGCTCCTGACAAACCTAGTAGACTCATCTACTCTTTTATAAAGAACTGAGCCTAACCATGGAAATTGTATCATAATATATATATGCATCTAGTGTATAGCGTCGCAGAATGGGAAGATCCCGAGAACCATAACATAACATAAAGTTAAAAGCCAAATGATCGGATTTGCGCAGAAGAGTACGTGCTACTAAAACTAAATAAAAACCAAGAACTTGAAATCCTGCTGACATTTAATGTTGATGTTGTGAGGAAACTGATATTTCAAGCACAAGCATTTACGAGAAACTATGTTTTTATTTATTAAATTTAAATCTAATTTATAAATCAAGTTGTGCACACGCGTGCTAGTCAGGAAAGATTGCACCCATTCTTTATTGATTTGGTCTGCGTCCGCATATAATGTTGTTAGATATTAAAATAAAATCATTTGGAGAGGATTATTTCGGTGAAGATTACGGCAGGTTAATGGACCCATCCACTTAGCAAGGCTTACCAACGAAAATGTTTTTGACAGATTTCGGTTTTTAATTCTATTCCAACTAAATTATTTTTTTCAATTTTTTATTATTTTAATAGCTGCAATAAGTATGTTTGCAAATTAATTAATTGAATCAAAGCAGAAAGTGGAGTTTCATTGGTAAGAGTACGGTTTTATATTTTTTGGCTAAAAATTTCTGCACAAATAATGGTTTTGCCATTTAGCTTGTAACATCTTTTTTTCCAGTCCGCTGAATTTTTTTAGTGCAGAATGATTTAAAATGAATTTTGTAAAGCTTTCTATGAATTTAAAAATTTTCCTACCAAAGGCGTGCACTTACCCAAGGACCGCATGCTATATTCTATATTCCCAAAAACGAATGTTATTGCTGCCTCACGACTTATAGATACACGTTTATCAGTTTGAATATGTTTTAAGGAATGGGGTATATAATAATGTATTTTGGGTGACTCACGCTTATTTATATTTTGAGCAAATTTTCTATCGATCATTCCCATCATGGACGCTATACAATATTGGTGTCCGACTTGGATAAAACATGGTCAGTATGTTAACATTATTGGCGAATATGTTATATTTGAGTATCTTTAAGGTAGCTAAACACAGATATATTTGACACTAATTCATATTTACCTATGACCGATTCTGACGTACAAAAGCTATAGATAAGTAGACCAATTTTCTTTTGTTCATACAGATGGACAGATTAGACATTCCAACGATTATGATATACCCTTTTATTTTAAATGTAACGGGTATTATACATTTATGTTAATTTTGTTTTGTTCTTATTGCATCAAATTTGTTAACAGATAAGTTTAGACCACACCTAGCTATTTGGGTGTTTGTTCGATTTCGGAAGAAAAACAAATTTTTTATTTGTGTTTAAAAATTTTCCATTGCGTACTATGCATATGCCTTGCTGATTATCGGCACTCAGCATCCAAAATCATGTGCATTAAAATATACACGCTTTAAAACATGTTAGAAAAGTATAGTCGAGCACGCTCTACCGAATAATACTCTCTGCTTTTATTCGCAATTAAAATAGTAAAATCGGTGTCTGGGTAAGTCAATGAATAGTACTTGTTTTTAAACACGTTGAAACAAAAAAAAATATTAAGCATAATTGAACACACATAAATATTTGTCTGTATGCATATACATATACATTTCACATTATATGTAAGCACATACAAATGTACGTATGTATGTTTGTTGACTATTGATCGGCACGAACAGCGTCCGCGGGCAGCGCTGTCGCAACACAGGCAGAGAAAACGTTCAAACATATGCTTGTATATTTTTGTCTCGCTTGCACTCATGCATAGACATTGCGTTCAATTATCAATATTGTTACTTTTCTAGCTTTCTTGTTTATAGTCGGAATTTTATGCAACTTTCAGGATAGTTTGATATAATTAGTCTCCAAACGAATTAATTACAATACTGTACGATAAGAACAAATGACTTAAAAACGGCATTTGAGTTTGAGTTTGGCAACCCAAATCTTTTAATGACGTTGCATTTTTGCAGTCGCTAGGAACTTTCGTACCAAAATTAATGATCCTATGTGCCCTAGTTACTAGGAAATTCGACAAAAACATTGGTTTTTTTTCAAGGTTTCTAGTTTTTAGCTTATTGTGGGCGAATGTGGCGTGGCATTAAAAAAAAAAAGATTCTTGTATTAACTGACTAAATATGGAGTCGATAGTAACTAAGATCGAACTTGTAGCTTTTAACATCTCTGAAATCTGTGTGTTCATATAGATATAGATACATATGCACATACATAGACAGACTGACGGACACGACTCGGTTTGTGATGCTGATCAAGAATATACATATATACTTTATGGGATCTGACACTCCTACTGTTGCATATTACATACACTGCATAAACCGAATATACCCTTGCAGAGAGTATAATAAGTCATTTTTTGGTGAACAAATGTCGACGGAACAGATTCGATGATCGACCGATAATGGCACACACTTTTATTCTTTTTACTAAGACACACTTAACTTTAGTGTGTGTCACTTGTTCATTAATTAACATACAGTTATACCCGCGCGTGGGAAAAATTATTTTCATTTAATTTTATCAAGGAAATGTCACTTTTTTTAAATGAAAAAATTAAAAAAAAAATCTTCAAAAGTTTGCAAATTTTACGTCGTGTCGCACAAAAATAAACCCGCAAATAGCCAAGCACAGTTACACACGGTAATAGGTGCTGTAAAATAAACAGATTTAGTAACCGTTGAAATTAAAATTGGCTTTTATAATTCGGAACTGAGCAAATTCACACGTTTTATGCAGATGTTTTTAATGTTCTTCACAGAATTTTTTTTTTGTTAGCATTTCACGTTAGTCTGGCGTACTTTGATGCTAATTGACAAATAGCCAAATGCTCTTGCATTGGTCTGTTTGCGTCGATGTCTTTACGTTAAATGTTTGGCCGATTCGTCAGTTTTTTCCTCTCTAACATTAAAATTCATTTTTTCAGGCAAAACGAACTATTCCTCCAACTTGGTGTTTCAGTCTGTTCTGTGCAGCGCTGCTCCTTGGACATGCTATATACAATTATTTTGTATATTTTTGGATACAAATTTTTTTCAACTATGTGTGCGATCGTCTCATGGAATTCCATTACGCGAAGAATAAATAGAAAAGAGAACCAAAAGAGACTCGTCTGATTATGGTTCATAGTAGGCTTAAGGCGACGTATTTATTTGCTATAGCCTCTTTTATGGGCCTTATTTTATGACGCCATGAGCTTCTGGACGTGTATAAAAATACATCATTTTTAAATTATTGGTTTGTCGGAAACAAAATAAGCGTAACAGGTATATTCTTAATCAACCCGAGAACGGGGTCTTTTTCAGAAGGCTTGTAGGCTAGAATAAAGTCATTCTTAGACTTAAGTAGTAAGGTCGTCGTATAACGAGTATATTAATAATCAAAATCATATTTTAAATAGGACGTAATGACCAGCATCAACAGCAGAGTAGTCATTGTCATGTCCGTCTATCCGTCGCTATGATCAACAAGAACGAAAATTTCAGGCGAGCCCGCCCGACCCTTTTATACTCTCTGCATTTTATTGTCGGTTAAATGATAATATTATTAAAATTCGTATCTGGTATTGCAATGGATAGTACTTGTATAAGTAAACGTTTAAGCGAAATACAAATACGTTTGATATTATATGTATGCACATACATATAGTATGTATGCATACTAGTGGTCGGCACGGCCAGCGTCCGCGGGCAGAGATGCCGCTTCCCAGGCAGCGAAAACGGTCAAAAATATGCTTGTATGTTTCTGTCTCGACTGACTGTGTAGTTCCTATGTGCCATTGTTATTGAGATATTTACCAAGAATATCGATTTATTCGGAGGAGTGTCAGCAAAAGATTCTTGTATTGACCGACTAATTAAGTAGTATATTAAGACTATATTAATGCGCTACAAACTTCGTGATAAAAACATAATACCCTTTGCAAGTGTATAATAAATGAATTAAAATTATTCTTCCTATATCAAATGAAATATATATAAAAGTTTGTTGCTCAACCGAAAATACTAGAGTAAAACAAGTATAATCATGTGCGCGGTTCACACACAAACGGCCTAGTATAAAATTTGTTCAACCAAAACGATCACGAGTACGAGTTCGAATATGATCGAAATTGTTATACTCGTTGCCAGCACGTTGCCAGTACGCATGCAGCGTAAACGTTCCTTCACGTGTTTCTGTTTCGCTTGCACACATACATTGAAATTGTGCCCAAATATAAACATTGTTACAGAGAGGTGTGTCTGATTTTTGGCTTATTGTGGGAGTACGGGGCGTGCCATAAAAAAAAAGATTCTTGCTCTCTGAGATCTGTCTGTTTATATGGAAGGACAGACGGATATCACTATATCGACTCGGTTGCTGCCGCTGGTCTAGAATATATAATGTTAGTTAGCAAAAATGCATTCAAAGAATTTCCAAGGTTGCCTTCGTTCCTCATCTTCCATTCCCCGATTATAAGTGGCGAAGTATCATTTGTTTTATGGCTCTTATTCTTTAATGAGCATGATCGGTCACACAAATTTATAAACTTAATTCTGGCTAATGCTCCCCTAATGAATCTTATATATTTTCTCATTAAAATACTCTATTCCTGCAAAAGGTTCGAGTTCGAAAGAATTATGACTTTGTTAGCATTTAAGCAGCATCATCAGATCCACTTATATCAAAATGATTTTGTAGTTAATAATTACAGTTCAAAATTATTAAGTTTAGTAGATATTACAACAAACGTTAATGGTAATTTTAATGAAAATTGACAACAAAAGGGTCTTTAGAAATATAACCTCAAATTAATTCATCCAAAAATACTATTAGCCCAATTAAATAAATTCGTTCAAAAACACACTTAAAGAATATGCAAATTTTATATTAATGTTAAAAAAACACAAAAAAAAATTTTGTCTGGTAAAAAAAGTTTTTTTTTTAATTTTTATTTTACACGTCTAATATGGGCAAAAACATTAGTAAACTTTGACTCTGAATTTTGAAGCACCCTGTTGGGCCACGCTTGTGCCCGAAGCTCGTGCAAGCACAACAATGAGAAGAGTTGGATTGCTGGCATTGTGTGCACTTGGATTGGCAAACCAGCCGACATGAGCAGAATTTAGCGGGAGGAAATTTTCGATCCGAAACATTAATAAAATAACCGAAAGTTTTCGTTTTTCGCAACGGGTCGAGATTTGAATTTGGTAGACGGCACCCCACATGAATTAGTTCCTTAGCATCCACAAAGGGCTACAGCCATCGAAACAGGTTCTTTGACTGAAGAGACTTGCCCGCAAGCAAGGCTTGGTGCTCTTTACCAAAATGGATTAACTGAATGTTCTTGATGAGCTCCCATCTTCACGCTCTCTGCAGTGAATGATCCTTCTGCTACGATTTTGCTCCATGTGAAGGAGTCTCAAAAATCGAATAGATAGATCTGGTGTAGCAAAGATTCTAGTTTGAATTGCAAGCATGTGGAAATGCTCTCGAAAGAAATGGATTAGCTGAATGTTCTTGATAAGCAGATGAGTTCTCAACTTCACGTTCTCTGCCGTGAGTGATCCTTATACTACGATTTTGCCATTGTGAAGGAGTCTCAAGAATCGAGCAATAAATGCGAAAAAACTCTTAGACGTCCAAACTAGATCTGGCATAGTAATGATGGCATTTAAGATTTTCGCCTGAATTGTGGAACCAGTGAAAATACTTCGTTTAATGATGCGCCAGAAGTAGTCTTTGTCGATCCATCAAAAACGGCGCCCAACTTTGTTGTTGTAATTTCTGAACGGAATTATAAGATAGAAAATGTGATTATACACCCTTGTTGAGGATTTCGCTTAAGTTTGGCGTTCAATAATTAAAAACGTATTAAGCGCTATTGTAGGAGTCAACATAACATTTGCAATAGTTTGGGGAACGAATCAAGTATTGGCCTGTGTTTAGTCGGGTACAGCCTTCATTGAACATGATTAAAGCATCCTCATCTTAGATAAATGACATCTCTCCAGGGAGACTATTGACATCCCAAGAGAAAATCTCTAAAAGCTAAAGGCCGAAGGCTCAGGCATTGAGCGCAAAGCAGCTAATCTTAAATGCCTCATTGACTGATAAGAAAAGTTGCAAAAAATGATCAAGAGAAGCTTGGGCTTTTGAGTGAAAGGCAAATTATTAGCAATACGAAATTAATCAACACAGATAAGATCGATCCGGTTACGAGTAAAAGCGCACTTTGTGATATAAAGAATGATTGATCAGCCATATTAAGGTTTTTAGGTATGTTCACTTGTTGATGTTTAAATTAATATACAGCTGACAGTTCGTTATTGTTCGAGTGACGACTGCAAAAAAGGATGCCTTGCAGACCTTGTCAAGTGACAGCAGTGACATCAACAATTGAATACAAAGTCCGATTTGGATGAAATTTTGTGATGGGACACTATTAGAAAATCATTCTCTGTGAATTTCGTTGAAATCGGTCAGTAGACACCGAAAATATTCATACTAAGCATTTTAACCGATTGCTCCTATGGGAGCTATATGATACAGTGGTCCGACCTCGATGAAATTTGGTTTGCACATGGAATTTGGTACTACATGTATATAGGCTGCATTTGGTGTAAATATTTAACAAGAAAGAAATGTACAGTCGAGCGCGCCCGACCGTATAATACTCTCTGCATTTGTCCCGATTAAATTATTAAAATCGGTATCGAGATATTACAATGTGAATTACTTGCATTAAAACACGTTGAAACAAAAACAATCTAAGCATAATCAAACATACATCTGTTTGTTTGTATTCGAATACACATACGTTTGGCAATATGTATAAAATGCAAATATGTATGTATGCATGTGTGTATTCGGCGCAGCCAGCGACCGCGGGCAGCGCTGCCGACAGGCAGCGAAAACGTTCGAACATGTGCTTGTGTGTTTCTATCTCGCTTGCACCTATGGGTTGGTATTGCGTTCAATTATCAATATTGTAACGCTTCTAGTTTTCTTGTTTATAGTCCGATTTTAATGCGCCTTTCAGGATAGTTTAAATTAGTTAGTCTCCACACGAATTATAAACTACAATACTGTACGATAAGCACAAGTTTGCTAAAAACGGCATTGAAGATTGATGACTTTTTTATCAAATGTGGGAAAAGTGGGCGTGGCAGTCCAAAATTATAAATGGCAACGCAACTATGCTGTCGCTGGGAACCTCCGTACCCAAATTGGTGATCCTAGGTGTCATAGTTACTGAGATATTTGCCGAAAACACAAATTTTTTCCGAGGTGTGTCCAGTTTTTTGCTTATTGTGGGCGAATGGGGCGTGGCATCGAAAAAAAAAGATTCTTGTATTGACTGACTAAATATGTGATCGTTTGACACCGTTTGACACGTTTGACAATCGGACTTGATGCCATACAACGGGTTAACTCTTCTTTTGGCCGGTTTTCCTTTTAACTTTACCTTCTCAAACAAGTATGAAAGGCTTCAGACCAGCGAGCCGACTATACAAGACCCCGTACTCTTAGAAGTGCGCATTTTACATACAAACAAAGAAAAAGAAGAAGCAGCAGATAGATTCATAATTACATATGCGCAAATATAAATATATTCATATAACATTTAAATATGACTGTATTGAATACAAATTTAAAAAATTAAATAAAAAACACAATTTTCGATAGTTGCACCACTCCACGTTCTTGAGAACGTGTGCAGATCCGGCACCCGTACGGTATGGCTCGTTTTGCAGTTTTGAGCGCTTTTTTTATGGCAAAAATTTCTGCCTTTACATAGTTGTAAGCAATAGATACCAGCTCCAGTTCGACCTTCCACTCCGTCGGTATAAAACTGAATTGAGGCGTTTAGGTGGAATGGTCCATGGGTGGTATACTCAGTCAGAGCGCAGTAGTCAGTTTTGAGGACGTCCAATGAAAATTCAGACAGAATGTTTGAATGTCCTATCTCGTTTGAGTTCGATAGGTTAGCTTCTCCCATTCTAAGTTAGAATTTCTAACTGCAGAGAGGATAGCTGCCTTCTTGCCCATAAAATCTAACGGAAGGAAGTGGAGAAAGGCATCAACAGCCTCCTCAGGTGTAGAGCGCAGGGTACCCAGAGTATAGAGTCCTGCCACACGCTGAATTTTGTTGAGCTTGGTTAAAATAGTTCTCATTCTGAGAGCAAGCCACCACACTACTACGTCATATAAGAACATAGGGCGAACGATGGCAGTATATAGCTATCTGGTAACGTGGGGGCTTAGGCCCCATTCTAGGCCTATAGTCTTTCTGCACGTGAAAAAGTCAAGGGAGGCTTTCTGCACACTTTCCTCTATGCATGCATTCCAGTTTAATTTTCAATCCAGTCAAACACCAAGATACTTGGCTTTATCGCTTAGTTTTAGAACCTCCCCGCGGAGAGAGAAGAGTCCAAGAACTGGTATTTATACATATTAGACTAGTCCATTATTAGGGACCTAGTTTGATAGAAACAGCAGCGGGTAACTCATCCAATCACAAAGGGTCCGAGAAACTTTATCAGATAATGTGATGGCGTGGTCTGCATAGGTGACAACCCGGCATCAGCCGCGGTACAGAAGCTTTCTCTTGGGATCTTGTCCTGTAGATGCCAGCTCATTAGTCTTTCCAGTGTCTTAAGAAGGAAAGAAGATAGACATATACAATGAAATGGTTTCCCTGCTTAAGAGATAAATACTACTTTGGAGCGTAGCCAGAGCTTAGGTAAAAATCACGGATAGGAGGACTCCATTGTAGATTTGCTGGAGCCACTTTTTAACCAAGTCCCCACCATGAATGAGAAAGAATAATACCATCCTGGGCAGCAGATTTGAAGTGCTTAAAACTTTTTATTGCCCGTGAGCTATTTTCCTCACTGATCAGCGATTGATACGGGAGGCTAGGAGTTGAGTGTGGCTTCGCGTAATTCTTTGCAGTAGGAGGACAGAAAATTTTTATAGCTACATCACGCCTCGGTTTAGTTTACATATTTTTGCCATATTAAAGAGTCGTCTGGCTGTCTTAAAAAGTTCGTTTAATGAATGAGTCCACAATGGACGCTTGGGGCGACCTGCATTTCTACTAATGGGCAAGCTTTTTGCGCAGTCCAAATAAGTGCAGATGTTAACATGGAGACGAGATGCTCCTTATAGCATGTCCAACTCAAGCCTTGCGGCATCATCGGAACCAAGGTGATCGTGCTCATGCGGAAAGTATTCCAATTGATCCTTTTTAGATTTCTAAAAGGGACAGCATGTGAGACCTTGAGTAATACAGTGTTCTCTATGTATCTATGGTCCTAAAAAGAGCGTTCCGTTAGAACTCTCCATGAAGCAATATATTTTTAAAGAGAACTTGATACAAAAGTAAAATCTAATCCTACATCCTGCCTATTCTTAATAAAAAAGTTTGGTAGAGAGGATAAAGTTGAAAATTTAATCACCCCTCAAAATTTTTTTCAGTGCTTCCCTACTGTTGATAGTGAACGTTAGCGTCGCTGGCAATAATCAGACATTTGTTCGAGCCGTCACAGGATTCCACTTTACCCCACAGGAGTTGCAAAGAAAGGGGATCGGTCTGATCGTGCCCTTAATAGGATAAGAAGAAGATCACAGAGTCTTCTCCTCGATTCAGGCTTACTGTGGTATTGTCTTCTTCTACATGTACGGACTTTACCTGTCACCTCAGCTGCATACAGCTTATGGGCTGGGGTCCTCAAACGAGAGATGTGGGGCTTACAGAGCCATGGCCCGTTGATGTCGTGATGTCCCCTTCCACATACGCATTGATGAGCATTGGAGACTGTTCCGATCACTAATTGCTAGCCGTTCGAGGTGGGCGTTGACGATAGTCTCACTAGTTTGGTGGGCGGTGCGTGCATGTCACGAACCATGTAGCAGGATGCTACCATGAGGCGCTTCTTTTCACCCTCGATCGTCACCACGGTCAGATCGTCTGTACTGTAATTGGATATAAGATAAGATTTGTTTACCGTTGAAGGGTAGTACGTATTATAGTTGATTGACCTTAGCCTCGCCACCACATAGCTCGAAGCAATCCATGGTTACTTAGGTCACATCGACAAGACCTTGCTCCAAGGCCAATAGGAGCTTCGTCGACGCTTGCTCTAATGGAGATTGATTTACATTAAATGTGGAGTTACTCGGTCACCTGTTAAGGACGTGTTGACCATGACTGTTAGGTCATCGTCCTCGTCGTCTGCCTCCTCATCCGAGATTATCTCCATCGACTGGGTGACCTCAATGACCGTTTCGATACCCAGGTCCCTTTCCAACTCCCAGCTTGTAACGTATACTCATCCTGGTCTTCAAAATGACGCTTTTTGAAGAGAAGGCGCATGCTACATTTAGCCCTAGGCCATTTTCCCGTAGCAGGGGTAAAAAATTACCATCCAGACGAAGAGAAGGTACCAGCCTACAACATCTTCAAGTCATCTTTATCCTGGCGCTGCAGAAGAAGTAGTGTCTGGTCTCCTTGGACGGCTCCATATGAACGATTTGTCAGCGATCTTCTGAGATTCTGTCATTCTCGTCGCTGCGGTCCATCTGTTCTACAACGAGGTGCCGTTTGACAAAATCCTTTAATGTAGCTTTTCTGTTAAGTCTCGGTCGGTGGATAGCTTCTTTCAGGAATTGCTGCCGCTTGCTCACCGGTACATCTCTGTTCTGCATGCTTTCGGTCGGTCCAGCTTGTTGGCAAAACCGAAGTGGCGACGGCTGCACGGCCCAGTTCAGCTTGGCTTTTTCATCTTCCGACAAGTCAGCAATGCCTTGTAGCCGGCTCTGGACCTTCATGACCATATTATATTGCGCCTAAGCCTTATGCCCATCCCTCGTACGTTTAGGCACTTCCCTACACAGGGAGCTGGTACCTCGTTCGGGGGAGCGCACTAGGCTCTCTTCGTGAATCTACATCCACTCCGTCGCCTGTTATAACAGTAGTACTAAAACTGACAGTGTGACCACTGGCGACACCCGGAGACGATTCATCGCGGTTTCGCTGTAAATATATGTACTTTATTTGAGCATAAAATTACAACTGATCTCTTATACTATTTAGGGTTTCGACCAAATCTCGCTTCTTGTCTTATTTAATTCTATGTGTATACATTATGCAATGCATTATGCGATAACTTCTCAAAAATGTTTATGCTTACAATATGCAGCGGAAGTGTGTTATGCTGGAGATTTATTAGAGATTTTTTACATGAAGGTTCAATAGATTTAATAAATATCAACAATTCGTATAACACTTTGGATTAGTGGTCAATGGTCTGTATGGCTGTGTACATATCTTGTGACACTTTCGGTATTTGATATTTCAGCTTAAAGTCTGGATGGTAAGTTAATGGCGTTACTCGCACTGGCCTTATCACACTCGGCGCCCCTAGTCTTCTGCTCATCCGCCTATGGAACTCTTCCCAGTTCGTGCTCCGAATGTTCCTGAATGAGTTGTACTTGAGAGGGTTGCTAAAGATACACTCGAACTCTATCACCTCTTTGTGAGATAAAATTAAAAAGAGACTCACATCTGATATTGGTGTCGGGTAACCCAAATACGCTTTGACGAGCATTTGCTTCCATCTGTCTGTCTTTCTGTCCGTATGAAGAAACTGATTTCTTGTGTCTGTGTCGGCGAAAAAGAGACCGCTAACTAGGTTTAGTCATTTTTTGCTTATTGAGGGCGAATGGGGCGTGTCATCAAAAAAAAAAAAAGATTCTTGTATTGACTGACTAAATATGTGATCGTTTGACACCAAGCTCGAACTTGTAGCTGTTGCCATCTCTGAAATCTGTTTGTTCATACGGACAGACGTACAGACAGACGGACATGGCTATATCGACTCGGCTTGTGATGCTGATGAAGAATATATATACTGTATGGGGTCTGCCACGCCTCCTTCTGCCTGTTACATACTTTTGCACAAACCCAATATACTCTTGCAGAGAGTATAAAAATACTAAAACTAACAAAATATCGTCTTACAATACATAATTATAATCGTTTAAACTAGACTTAAACATTCGATATTTTAAATTTTTGCCACGCCCCTTACCACCCCCGCAATGAGCAAAAACCAGACAAACCTCGAATAAATTTTAGTTTTAGGCGAATATCTCACTAACTATGGCACTTAATAACACCATTTCTGGTATGCACGTTCCTGGAGACAGCCTTAATGCAATGCCATTAAAATTTTTGGGCTACCACGCCCCTTTTCTCATCAGAGCTAAAAAACTTTCAAACTTCAATGCCGTTTTTAAGGCATTTATTCAAATAGTACAGTGTTGTAATTGAACATTCATTTGGAGACATATCATATCAAACTATCCTGAAAGCGGCATAAATATCCTACTTTTAACAAAAGAGCTATCACGTTACAAAGTTTAAGTTATTTAACTGCAATAAACGCGCGAGAGCAAAACAGAAACATACAAACACATGTTTGAACGTTCTCGATGCTTGTGTGGCGACAGCGCTGCCGGCAGACGCTGGCCGCGCCGAATACACACATACATACATATATGCATACATATAATTTCAAACGAATGTGTGTTTGCATAAATAATACGTAAATCGCTGATAATCGGAGAATTCTTGAAAGTGGCGCGTGGTGCAACTGGTAGAGTTGCGGCGCGTTGGTCTGATGTTCTAAGTTTAAATGCTGACAATGAGAATTGTTAATTTATTTTTTTTTAATTTCAATTCAAAATGTCCATATAAAATTTAAATTTTTAAATTTCATTTGAAAATTGGAATATATGGAAGTACGGGGTCTTTTATAGTCGGCTCAATCGACTGTAGCCTTTCTTACTTGTTGTAATATTGTTTCGTCCTATTTTTCTAGTAGGCCCTTTTCTGTTGTGTTTTTGCTTATTCGCCAATAATCGCTTCGCGACATTTTGGAACATCCGTGCCAATTTAATTTTTTTGGCACGGTCCGGCCCCTGTATCCCTTTGAGCTCTTAGGTCGTATTAGGCAACCGTATTATTATAGACGAGGAGCGAAATATCAGTAAATATATTTATGTATGAATTATCGTTAAAATGAACATGTCTGAGTGAGTTGTCAATGGGAAGGGGATTGCATAGCGTGGAATGGTAAAGTTGATGTAAACTGTTATTTGTTGGTGGTGCAACGAAATATTTTAAATGTTGACGCCAAGGGTAGGGTGGGTACGTTGCGTCAAAAATATCGATGCCGCCGATAGAGATGCCCCATAGTTGTTTAGTGTTGTTAGTTTTCATGATGAGTAGTAGTGGTAATATAGAGGAACCCAAATCGATGATTGTGGATTGCACGCTCGGTTGTCATTGGTTAACAACCCCGCCCTGAGGCGAATGAGCTAGCCGCGGTAGCCCCAGGAAGGACAAGTCGAGTAGTAACATCTTTGTAATTTAATCTTGAACGATTGAAAAAATTGTGTAGTTTCACATTGGCAATTATCGACAAAACGTATAATGAGCTTAAGCTACAATACAAAATACAAAGCAGGTTCCATTATCTAGGTATGCTACAACATGCCTAGAGCACTGAATCCATGCCATGGCTAGAGTTAGCCTGAAGGCGTAAGAGCTACCACCGGCATTTAGGCTGACATCCCAGTCCGGTTGAAATTATTTTAGAGCTTTCCATAGCAAAAAACATGTCCTCCGTCCACCGGCAAAAATTACATACCCGTGGACACTTACAGTAATCGTCCAGTACTCGTTTAAAATTTTGTGCCGTATTTATGGGGCGTCACAGTGTTATGTTTCAAGAAAATCTTCCAAATAAAGTCTTTAACCTGCGCTCCTTCGATAATTTGTCTCCCAAATAAAAGATTTCGTCTCCCGAAATTTAGGACTTTGACTTGTTCCTCTACTTGGGTATGTCTTGTTGTCTTTCAAAATTGTTTTGTTTAACTCGGCTTTTTCCAAGGAATTTATCATCCAAATTAAGTTTTTTATTAGAAACGCAGTGGCCGAGCCCTCTGCAGGGCATCAAAAAGCTTAGCCAGCCGAAAACTATAGCAAATGTTTTGACCAGTTGCATGTTGCTTGGGGTCGTTACTGTATCAGTTACTGTTGCAGTCACCAAGTGGTTGCTTCCGAATTCTAAGCCCTTTTAGATCCCTCACAATTGCCTAACATATAGGTTGTGTTGCCAGCCCTCTATGGAATCGACAAGTAAACAGATATATCACACTCAATTAAAAGCTGGCTTTGTGCCCGGAAAGGCCTAGATTGCGTACTAATTTATTCCGGTGGCCCCACTGAAAAATTGACAACTCCTTGTATATTCTCTGAAGTGCTATGCTGCAATCGGAATCCAAACCCCAATTTTTGAAAGTTTAAATTTTAGGAATTATGTTCAGGATCACTTTCATCAAATCAAAGTCCATTTGAGTTTAACGATTGTTAGAGAAAGACACCAAACATCAGACCGACATAAAGTCGAACTTGTTACGTAGCGCGAGCCGCATTATACCCAACGGAAAACGATTCATCACCCAACAAACTGAGGCCTATCAACCAATCCCTTTCCTTTACTAACCATAAACATGATTATCAATTTTTCACTGCCAGGTCCAAAGTCATAACGCAAGTCATCCCGAGAGCATGACTCTCTGTTAGAACCGTTCGAAAACTGTGATTTCTACAACCAACACTGAGTAAATTTATAAAGGCTTGTATCTGCAATTCATACCAGGGGCGGCATAGAAATGGCAAATCTTCCCATAAACCTCATCATTGCGGTCTTTAAGATACTTTTCTTCATGTAGAAGGACAGATCAGTAAATTCTTCATTCTTCATATATAAGGACAGATAAGTAAATGAATCGTAATCAAATTTGGTCAGTATCGTCGAATAATCACACAATATATGTACGAGGCACGTCCAGAAAGTAAGTGTACTCAATTTTTATAGGTTTCTAAAAATTGTTATAAAAAAATAAATATACATGCTTACACTTGTAAATAAGTTATAAGTTAAGTTATTTTTCGACATGCATTTAGTTAGTTTCGGCAAAGGCTCCTGCCAGTCTCCTTCATTGACTCCCCGTCCGTTAAACACTTTATTTTATCAAGAGGTGGTAAGGAGACAACAATCTAAAGGGGCCAGGACAATGAAATTGGGACCCATCTTATAGACAATCTCCATTAACCGAGGAATTTAGGAAATATTTTTAAGGGAGAAGGATTAGGCTACACGCCTACGTCGAAATATTAAATAATTTACTATTTTGGCGCAAATTAAAAATTGCTTTTCTTCAGCCCGGGCGGAGTTCAGTCAACGGAACCAGGAATGCGCATGGTATAACCGATGGTTTGACAACGTTCGACTCCGGTTATTAATCCCTATATTGCTACTACAACGCAAATCTACAGGCCATGTTTGGTTGTATCAATTCACTTTTCCTAATAATCTTCTCACGTGGTTTCTTGCTTTTGTCTCTAAAATGCGCCAACTTGCGACATCTATCACGTCTATCGCTGGCAATCGCAAGGCATCTGCGACACTTTTGATTGAGTTGTGCGGAAGTTGCAGCGATTCAACTCCATCAATAAAGGTCTCCTGTTTTCACCAGGGAGCTTTTCGCACACAGTTTTTGCGTTGATCAAATGTTTTGGTAATAGATAAATTTGTGGTTCATAGCCAAATAATTGACTTCTACCTGAGGACTTTTGAAAAAGTACTAGCCGGTGGTAAATTCAAATTTCATATTTTTATACTCTCTGCAAGAGTAGATTGGGTTTGTGCAAAAGTATGTAACAGACAGAAGGAGGCGTGGCAGACCCCATAAAGTATATATATTGTTGATCAGCATCACAAGCCGAGTCGATATAGCCATGTCCGTCTGTCTGTCCGTCTGACCGTCAGTCCGTCTGACCGTCTGTCCGTCTGACCGTCTGTCCGTCTGTCCGTATGAACAAACAGATTTCAGAGATGGTAAGAGCTACAAGTTCGAGCTTGGTGTCAAACGATCACATATTTAGTCAGTCAATACAAGAATCTTTTTTTTTTCGATGCCACGCCCCATCCGCCCACAATAAGCAAAAAACGGGACACACCTCGGAAAAAATTGGTGTTTTCGGCAAATATCTCAGTAACTATGACACCTACGATCACCAATTTTGGTACCGGAGTTCCTAGCGACAGCATAGTTGCGTTGCCGTTTAAAATTTTAGACTGCCACGCCCACTTTTCCCACATTTGATAAAAAAGTCTGGATCCTTCAATGCCGTTTTTGGCGAACTTGTTCGTATCGTACAGTATTGTAATTATATAATTCGTGTGGAGACTAACTATATTAAACTATACTGAAAGGCGCATAAAAATCGGACTATAAACATGAAAACTAGAAGCGTTACAATATTGATAATTGAACGCAATACCAACCCATAGATAGAAACACACAAGCACATGTTCGAACGTTTTCGCTGCCTGTGTGTCGGCAGCGCTGCCCGCGGTCGCTGGCTGCGCCGAATACACACATACATACATATACATATGCATCATATATTGTCAAACGTATATGTATTTGCATTCAAACAAACAGATGTATGTTTGATTATGTTTAGATTGTTTTTGTTTCAACGTGTTTTAATGCAAGTAATTCTCATTGTAATATCTTGATACCGATTTTAATCATTTAATCGGGACAAATGCAGAGAGTATTATACGGTCGGGCGCCATCGACTGTACTTTTCTTTCTTGTTTAATGATGAACAACTAAAATAATTCAGAAAGACGCTCTACTTTACTGGATCATGGTATTAAAAAGTTTTCTCAAAGAAGCTATTTAAATTGTTCGAATTCAGTGAGAAAAGCGAATAAGCTTTTCTTAAATTGTGGCATACAAGGCTAGCTCCGCCAAAAATGCTAGCAGACCGAGCAAGGTACCAACTATTACCACATAGAAGGCGAGCTGGAGGTCACTGATAGTCAAGACGCGAACCAAACTACTCTCGCCTGTGGCCTGGTTAATTGTAGTATGCATTTTTATTGTTACTCTGTATTTTTGGTCTTTGATCCACTTATGGATAAGGCCGGCGTTCAGTAATCGAAGTAGTTGGCCGTTTACTACCTCTTCCCATGGTGCATATCTTGGCAAAACGTACGAAATAGTATAGTACTTTGGACACTCGGGCACCACCCAAATGCGCTCCAGAAGTAAATAATTTGCGGACTCCATCATTAGGGAGGAATAACGCGATACTCCAGCTTTGCCCCCAACAGTGGCAACTTCATTAGTTACATCCGCATTGAGATCTCGGTTCCACCAAAGTTTCTTGTTTAGGTTAGCAAATAGTTGCGATGTCTCACTGAAGAACAAATCATCGGCCATAGATGTATATTTGTAAACGACCTGTAATCCACTATCGTCTAGATCCTGCATTGTAATGATGTCTTTATAATGCAGTGGATGAATGTAAACTGTGGCCAAGCTCGATTCAAAAATGGCTCCAAAGATCACGCTGACTAAGCACAGGGACCCAATAAACATTCGCTCCGCATAGCTTTCTGGCAGATGTGATAAATTTACCCGAACCCAAACCACCCACGTATCTACTAAAATACCCAAAGCCTGCTGCAATAACTTTCGATCGGAAATCTTCACAACATACAGATGCAGATTAACCAGTCGCAGTAGCAGCCAGATGAAGGCACAAACAAAGGCCATTAAAATAAAACCCAGCCAAATATCATAGCCAACCGCAAAAATTGGTAGTATAGACTGAGGAATACGTCTTGCTTTGGGAACATAGATGCATAACTGGTCATCGTAGACGGCAACCGTAAAGTCCATATATTCCTGAACCAAATAGTCCTTTACAAAGAATCCAGTTAAGCAAATGTCCAATCCATCATTAAGTATCGACCCAATAGCTCCATTGTAGCTTCCGTTTGCGCTTCGCTCCCTACAAAATTAAAAAAATAAAACAATTAAGAGTACAGGTAATTTAAATATACTAATGCGCAAAATATACTCTTATTAAAGTACTGCACTGAAAGAAAAAATCAAAAAATTAAATATTCAACATGAAAGAAAAGTACCGTCGAGCACGCCCGACCGTATAATACTGCATACTGCGTATGCACATACGTTTGACAATATATGATGCATATGCATATGTATGTATGTGTGTATTCGGCGTAGCCAGCAACTGCCGGCAGCGCTGACGTCACACAAGCAGCAAAAATGTTCGAAAATGTTTTTGTGTGTTTTTGTCTCGCTTGCACTCGTGGATTGATATTGCGTTTAATTATCAATATTGCAACGCTTCTAGTTTTCTTGTTATAGCTGGATTTAGTCTCCACACAAATTATTAAGTACAATACTGTACGAAATCTTGTTGACTGACTAAATATGCGATCGATTGAGAGCAAGCGCGAAGTTGTAGCTTTACCATCGCTGATATCTGTTTGTTCATACGGACAGACAGACAGACGGACATAGCTATATCGACTCGGCTTGTGATGCTGATCAGGAACATATATACTTCATGGGGTCTGCCACGTCTCCTTCTGCCTGTTACATACTTTTTTACAAACTCAATATACTCTTGCAGAGAGTATAAAATCTAGATTGTTGTTATTCATCTCAATTATTAAAATTACTTAACTCTAGAAGACTAATACGTTATTGGCATACACTAGAGCTAATGTTCGTCGAATAGACGAAGTCAAATTTGACATAACATAACAAATTTAACATAAAGCTGTTGGCTAAGTACAGCGAAGATATCTTATTTAATTTTTATGACCAATTAAACGCTCTAAAAACAAATTACAAATCTGAAAATAAATAAATTCATTGCATTATTCATTAAGTTATTGCTGATAAAAGTTATTGCTTATAAAACCTAATAGCCATGTTTCCGAAGGCATTAACAGAATGCTTTTTATTCTTAACCTTCCCAGTTACAAGTGAAACTGAAGTTAGTTTTTTATTTTATTTTAAATTAAATCTGACAAAAAATAACTTTATAATTTTAATGTGGAATGATGGGCGGTAAGACCTGTCTCTACTGTCCATTAAGCAACAACTTTAGAAAAACTTAAACTAGCTGTAAATAATTTAATAAATTATTTTTCCGAAATAAAGCCAAAGAGATTGTTGATTTAATTTGCATAGTTTGTACAAAGTTTGGAAAAAGAAATAGATGCAAATTTACAAATACACTACTGCATGTAGTGTTAGTTAAGCTATAATAAGTATATATAAATAATAAGTGTATTCTTTTTATTCAGATTATGATCTTATTTAAGACCTTCTTAGTATCAAGAAGACTTTTCTATTTATTTAAACTTGTATTTCTTGAGAACAGCCGTGTGGCAGAGTGCACAATATTTAACCACTAATAAGTAATTTAAAGCGAGGTATTAGCAATAATGGGATTGTTTTGGAGATACCGAAATCTAGTTCTTAACTTACCCAAAGTAATTCTTGTCCGGTTCCTGCAGATTCATAGTATAATTCAGGCGATCACGAAGACTTTGTGCCACTTGCCAATCGACTCCGGTGATTCGGGTCATTAGTCCTGTTTTAGGATCAATGATAGGTCGGGCGTAGACAGACTTAAAGATCTGTACACGCAGCGGATATCCTTGCATATTATGAAATAGAAGTGTGGGAAGCGGTTCACCACCAACATAACGTTTAAGGCGTCCAAAGTTATTCTCAAACGTGTCTTCGTAAGCATTTTCGCTAGGTGCAAAAGGATCATAAATCCAAATGTCAGTATCGGTGAGTATAAACCGATTGTATACTCTATAGTCTATCCACAACTGTCGACAGCTATGCTCCAGTTTTTTTTTTTGTTGTGGATTCAGTTCGCCTTGATGGTCGCCAACAATGAAGAAGAGCACGTTGGCACGCTGAGTTGATCGACCAGCGCCGCTATTTGAAATCAATTGTGATAAACTTATAACTAGGACCATGGTTTCACGATTATTTAGTCGGAGTTTACTGCTATCCATCTCAATTGATTGCTGGTCATCATAGCTGTGCGTGTAATGTGTAGTGTCCTTAAGTTGCAGAAACCAGCGCGCGTTAGCATTGGTTGCATCATCCAGAAATTTAGCGCAACGCAGCAGAATATGGAAATGGGGAATATTCCGCATGGGCTCCGCCAGCAAAACATCCAATTGAAGCAATTTATCTGACCTGACTCCAATAAATATAGGCAAAATAAGTGCCACAAGGTGCAGTTTTCGAAGAAAAATTCTTGCCATACCTCCGTTTCACCATGCGAACTTATCACGAATGATACAGTTACATTAAATCGTAGTTAACAACTCATATCATGTTTTGACACCTGCAATTTTTCTTGTTTATTCAAGAGTAATTAGAGACAAGTTATGTCAGCAACAATTCGCCTAAGCAAACATTGGCGTCTGCTTCTCCATGTCACACCTGAAGCATGGTAATTGAAATATAAATTTTGGACAACTCATTCATTTTGTTTGGCACTTTTATGTACATATGGTAACTCACGAACACTATAGACGACTTAAGACATAAGGGCATTACTTACCAAGTTTTAATATGTGATAAAATACACGGTATAATTATGTTACATTAGCCAGGCTAGACTGCTTTTTGTAGTATTTTGACCTATTTTAGGGACGTGATTTTTCGATTTTTCTTTAATGCTGCAATGTTATAATAGATGGCCAAACATGTTGTATATAACTTGAAGGCTTTTAATGCGGTTAAGTGGATTTAAGAGCGTCATATTTAAAAGGCATTCAAGGCGGTTATTTTCTTTTATAGAGACGTCGTTAAAAATTAAAATCACTGAAGAGATCTTACGATCCCTCGTAATATCTGCGATGAAAGCAAATTTATTTATGTGATCGATTTTATTCTGTTTTTCGCATACCACGATGCGACGCTTCAATATTTCGCCGTTATTGTGAGATTCGAACCACTGGCGTGTTCATATGGAAAGCTCCGTTTTAAGCAGCCATGAAATTTTTCCACCCCTTGCTGTGGTTGATTTCTGAGTCCTCTGTAATATAACGACAAGATACTCATAAGGTTCTTTCAGTGTACCATAACTATTCCGAAGTCCAAATTGCTATTTTGGGATTATTGAGTCACTGTGCTAAGAGGCTAACAACGTAGTATTGCAGTTTTTGGAAGAGAATAAGATGCAGTCGTAAACATGGATATACAGACAAGTTCCGTTCATCAAGTTTATATTAGAACCAGATGGGAGAAGGTATTGTCATTTGGGCTTAGCTTACTGAGCATCAAGATCCGATGACAACTTGTGATGTTACCGTACAGACAGCTTGTAAGTATCAGTCCCATTATAGATGTAGGAGTTAAGTAAATTGAGGGTAAGCCGAGCACTGTACGAGTTGAAAGTCGGTCTTCAACAGCAATCTGCAACGTCCCGCTAATTATAGCCTCTTCTTTCGATGGTATGTCATGGCTGTTATGCATTAAAAACTCTCTCTGAAATAAATCTTTCATCCAAAGATTGAAGCAACGAATAAGAAGAAGCTGTACTCAACGCTTAATCTCATTCTGATTTGTGAATTTTGTTGGCTTTAACGTCACATGAACGTTTGTCCCTGACTGAATTTAAGGACAGCAATTTCTCGACTATTCATAATCTAACTCAATGTCTTCTGACTAGTAAAATTTATAATGACTGCAAATCTGCAGATTACGAAAGGACATCATTTGGTTTACTTTTGAATTTATTGAATTTTTATACTCTCTGCAAAACCATATTGGGTTAGTGCTTTTTGTACCTGGCGTGTGTGCAAGCGAGACAGAAACATTAAAGCATATGAACGAACGTTTACGCTGCATGTGTGCCGCATCGCTGCCTGCAGATGCCGGCCGTGCTGACCATATATATAACGTACTATATTTTAAACTACAAGAGCTAGAGCCACAAAATTTGTACATGATAGTCCGCTTACAGTGTACGGAGACTAAGTTTAATTCAAACATTTCAATATTTTTATAACACTACAACATCGAAACTATCAGAGCTATCTTAAACAAATTCACACTTACGTGTATGGTACCATTATAACTATCCTCATCAAGTTTGATCGGACAACTATAGCCTATAGCTCATATAAAACAAATCGCCCAAAAATAATAACAGTTTTATGAAAACATTATGAAAACATATACGCAGAGTGATCGCAACCAAACTCACACAGTAAATGTATATAATTATAAAACAAGTAAGAAAGGCTACAGTCGATCGAGCCGACTGCAAAAGACCCCGTACTCCCATAGTAGTGCGCAATTGTATTCAATTTGAATTCAAATTTTCGAATGAAATTAACAAATTTTAATTACATATGTACATTTAGAATTGAAAATTAAAAAAAATTAAATTAACAATTCGCATTGCCGCAATTCTATTAATCAGCATTTACATATTATTCATACAAACACACATTCGTTTGAAATTATATGTATGCATATACGTATGTATGCATGTCGCCACACAAGCATCGAAAACGTTCGAACATGTATTTGTATGTTTCTGTCTTGCTCTCGCGAGTGTAATCGTTTTTTAGCTCATTTGGGGAAAAGGGGCGTGGCAGCTCAACATTTTTAATGACATTGCATTAAGGCTGTCTCTAGCAACCTGCTTACCAGAAATGGTGTTCCTAAGTGCCATAGTTACTGAGTTATTGGCCTAAAAGTACATTTTTTCGAGGTGTGTCTGGTTTTTTGCTCATTGCGGGGGCGGTAAGGGGCGTGGCAACAATTTGAAATAAACTTGATCTGCTCGCGAAGATAACGGACTTTCATTCCAAATTCGGTATCTCTAGCTTTTGTAGTTTAAAAGATCCAGGACAGACGGACAGACAGACAGACGGACAGACGGACAGACGGACATTGCTATATCGACTCGGCTGTTGATGCTGATCAAGAATATATATACTTTATGGGGTCGGCCACGCCTGTTACGCACATTTCGCTTCTGACAAACCTAATAGACCCCTCTACTCTTTTTTAGAGTACGGGGTCTAAAAAGCATCACAGCCTTACGCCTTAACCAAAACATTATTGACATTTTTATACCCGTTACTCGTAGAGTAAAAGGGTATATTGTAATCGTTGGAATGTATGTAATAGCCAAGTCGATATAGCCATGTCCGCCTGTCCGTCCGTCCGTCCGTCCGTCTGTATGAACAAAAGGATCTCAGAGACTATATATAAAGTCGCGAAGCGACTATAGCATTCTTTCTTGTTGTTTTTGACACGCCCACTTTAGGGCGTTCTTTCTTCATAAAAACTATGATGTTTTAGTATAGAAAACTTTTTTATATACCTACTGACCAAAATTGATCCAAATCGGACTACTGTATCGTATAGCTTCCGTAGGGACCATCGGTCGAAAATATGCTCTAAACATGAATTTGTATTAAAATTTTCTGTGTTTGCCAAGCTATCTTATCTATCAGCATTGCTAATAACATATTGAAACTAAGTAAAGGGTATCCTAAAGTCGCGACGCGACTATAGCATTCTTTCTTGCTTTTCATTAGGTCAATGCAAATATGCATGGTACCTGCTTTAAATTCTAATCCACTATTCGACTAACGTCGAATGACTTGTAAGCCCGAGGTCCTGCAGCGTGTAGGCAAATGGCCGAAGTCATGTCTTCAGGAGTAAACCTGCATCTTTTAGGATGATTTAAAAAAAATATTTGAAAGGCTCGCTTCGAAATAGAATTTCTTTCTGCAAAGCATCAATCTGTTGCTTCCTACTCACGGTTATAATTGTCATTCCCATAACACAACGACCGCCTTACAAACATTGTTATTTTTCTTAATACGTTATTATAATTTAGTTTATACTTTAATATCCGATTAGTCCATAAGTAAGCCAATGAAGGCCCGTAGTTTTAAGTATTGGAAATATTAGTTTTAAGTTCATAATTATGCCACTGAAGGAGAAAAATTATAAGTTTCCTCTTTTAGACTAATCCTAACGACTAACTAGTATATAGGCGTGGGCCTAATCCCTCCTTCCGAGGGCTTATCCCGGCACATTATAACACTAACTAGTAGATAGGCGTGGGTCTGATCCCGCCTGCCGTGGGCTGATCCCGGCACGTCATGTATTAACTGATAGATACCGTGTGTTTGACACTACCTGTCGTGGGTAATCCCGGCGTGATTGATACCTGGTGGGGTTGCGCATATCCATTGCTCTTGGCCCCTTACTTCCCTTTAAAACAACTGCAGAGTCTTGCATGTAAGATAAATAAATTTTCTTGCAAAGATCGGACCCAGGGAAGATTGAGACCTGTACCCCGCTTGGGAAAAGTTAACAACATTTCTGTAAACTTATGCATTTGGTTTATAACGCCCATACTGTATATATCCTATATCGATCAACTAAAATTGTTAATTTCATTCTGCTTCTTCAAGTCAAGCGCAAATTTAAAAATTTTAATTTTGTAAGTACATCTTGAATTGAAATTTTTGTATGTTTCTGTCTCGCTCTCGCGCGTAAGTGATATTGCAGTTAAATAACAAACTTTCTAACGCAGTAGGCATTAAAGTGCAATAGTTTGGTTAACTCTCATGAGAAAAGGGGGCGTGGCAGCTCAACATTTTTAATGACATTGCATTAAGGCTGTCTCTAGCAATCTGTTTACCAGAAATGATAATCCTAAGTGCCATAGTAACTGAGTTACTGGCCTAAAACTACATTTTTTTTTAGGTGTGTCTGGTTTTTTGCTTATTGCGGGGGCGATAAGGGGCGTGGCAAAAATTTGAAATTAACTTAACCTGCCTGACTTAATAACGGACTTTCATTATAAATTTATATATATAAAGATCCAGGTGTTCATACGGACGGACAGACAGACAGACGGACGTTGCTATATCGACTCGGCTGTTGATGCTGATCAAGAATATATATACTTTATGGGGTCGGCCACGCCTCCTTCTGCCTGTTAGACCCCTCTACTCTTTTTTAGAGTACGGAGTCTAAAAATTTAATTTATTCGATTTATATAAAGAAATACATTTACTTAGTCTGTTTGCGTGTCCGAATTAACGTAGCCATATTTCACATAACTCGGGTCTCAATACGGAACTGCACCACTACTTAACCGGTGCCTTTTTAAAGGACGCCCATTCAAAGATTGAGACATAACCTCACATTCTTTAAAATGTTTATCGCAAACTTTTGAGTAGTTCTTTCCACAACAAAGACTAAATACAGTTGCGAATGCGGAGACTAAATTTAAAGATTTCAAATATAATTGAAAGAAAGGAATTAAATTTGCTGAAAATGTAGAAGACAATTGGTCAAGTTAAGAAATTTTTGCAACATTTTTTGCAAGTTTCGGGAAAACCCTAATCAATACAAAATAATGACAAAACTGTCACGAAAGATTTAAGAAAGATTTATTACAAAAAAAAAAATAACAAGTAAAAAATTCAACAATCGAGCGAGCGGGCTGTAAAGAACCTCGTACTGATATTAGTGCGCATTATGTCCTACAAACAAGCAATTATCGACCGATTTACCATATGGGAGCTATGGAGCACAGTTATTCGTTCTAAATCAATCTTGGTGAGAAAAGTTATAATGGCACTATATACAATGTACATAATATACAAATTTGGTCAGGATAGTAAACTTCTAGCTCTTATTGTTTCCGATATAATTTCAGACAGACGGACGGACGAACAAACTACAAACAGGCCTTGCTATTTGCATACATGTATGAATATCGACTCGGATGTTGATGCTGATCAAGAATATATTTCGCTTCTGACAAGTCTAATCTGTACTCTAAACTATTTTGAGTACGGGCTTAAAACTTTTTACTGGTTAAGTTCCAAAATTGAGGTATCATTGTGGCACTTTTGATGTAAATACACAGAATTTTGGTATAACACTGTTTAAACTGATAAAACCCTGTATACGCTACTATAACCTTTTTGGTAAAGCAGTATAATTTACCCAATGTATAGACAATTCATATTTAATGCTTTGTAGTGTAAGATTAATGTTTATTAAGTATAAAAAATTAAATAATAAAGCAAATTAATATTTATAGGTAACATTTGTATAGGTATTATTAATTCGTTATGGTACATATTTCTTATAATTTAAACTACCGTTTATTGATGTTATCGCTGTACTGCAACTGTCAACGCCAAAATTCTGGCGCATACATTCCACGGCTGCTCGATTGTAGCCACGTGCTAGAAGTTGCGACTCTGCGTGGGCAATTACCTCGCGCATGTAGTCCAGCACACTGGCGCTCTCCGTCAGTTGATTGCAGGCAAATTTATGTCGAAAGCGTAGTTTAGCCTTTTTAATTTTGTTGTTATATCGCGACTTCCGACAAGACTCTGCGCGTTGACGCTGTGCATCATGGCTGTTGGATGACGTCTGATCCGTAAATGTAGCTGAAGTTGTTTCCGATCTGGTTGTCGCTGGACGTCTCTCGACTACAATAGGATTTTCAAGTAGCATTTGGTCAACGTAACGCTGCTCCTCGTCAGCAAAGTGTGTCTTCAAATGCTGCAGTTCCAGCTCAACCATTTTATCAATCTCCTCCGGCTTGTGGCTTCGAAACAACGGTATTTTGACCTGGCGCGAAGTTATGCTACGCACAGGATACTGACCCACATTAGTAAAGTATTTTTGAAGATACTGATTACCCTCTTCCATCTCTTGTCTCATTGCTATGTTGTCTAGATCTGCTCTACTCAAAGTCAGAACTACGTTTGCTACCATCCAGTTCTTGACGCTTTGCTTTTAAAGGCTGAAAGGGTACAACGTGAAAAAATTGTTTTGACACCAGGTGCCTAAATCCTCATGGATCGAAACACAAAAATCTTTTTATTTGGCCTGCATCCCAACAATCGTATCTACCTATCCCATCTACCTATGCTTAGGGGCACATAAACAAACGGATTTGATCACTACCTGTTTGTAAGCCGAGCTTGAGTCCTAAAAGGTTTGTTATTTTATTTAGAACGCATAACAAAATCATACACGTATCATGTTGAAGAACCGTCACACCTGACTTTCATATTGATTTAAATATAAGAGTTATCGATTACATAAGTAGATTGGGAAGATAACACCGAATACCAACGACAAGTCATTACATGTATAAAAAAAAATTAATGCAATAGTCACCGCACGACTTTAGGATGCGCGTTACTCTGTATTAATGTTAATATCAATATATTATTACCAAATAAGAATGCTAATAGTAAAAGTCAATCATTGCTAGGTAAACGAAACAGTTTTTCATGCTGATTTATAATTAGCACATGTTTTCGACCAATGGCAATTGGGTGAAAGCTCGATTCAAGAATGAATTTTAAAATTTAGGTTAGCTGTTTCCTGCCAGAGTTTGTTTTACAATGTCAAATGCGAGAAAAATTGAATCTGGCTTTTTAAAATAAAATAGTGTACACATTTTAGAGCATTTCAAAATGTTAGTCACGCAGATAGAAGATATCACCAGGCAATACTACAGAATTCATGTTTTGAAGTGCGAAAACATCGTTGGCACTGTCAATTTTTCGGCAGAAGTTGCAGAAGTTGTTCGGGAGGTAATCGTTGTTTTAAAGCATCATAATCTTTTGTGTTGATGATACTATCGCCTCCATGGTCTAGCGCGGAAGTTAAACGTGTGCATATTGATACCCTCAAGTTAATTTTGTACACAAGGTAGTTACTTTAATATTTATTTAAAAAATATATAAGTCACTATTAACCAAATCAATATTTACAGGTATAGAATTACAGGTATTGAATTTCAGGTATGCGAATAAGAAATAAATGTTGCCACAATCTTGAGGTGCCTTCAAAGTACCTATGTAAATCAAATTGGTACAATCAATCAAAATATTACAGTTCTCGACGAATGTCTCCCAATGTTAACCATTTATTAATATATAAGAATTTGCTTCAAAACTAAGTAAGTAACAGGCAGAAGGAGGCGTGGCATACCCCATAAAGTAAATATGTACATATTCTTGATCAGCATCACAAGCCGAGTCGATGTAGCCATGTCCATCCGTCTGTCCGTCCGTAGGAACACACAGATTTCGGAGATGGTAAGAGCTACAAGTTCGAACTTAGTCTTAATCGACTATATATTTAGTCAGTTAAACAACATTGATAATTGTATCATTGATAACGCAATATCAACGAATGGGTGCAAGCGAGACAGAAACACACAAGCACATGCTCGAACGTTTTCGCTGCCTGTGTGGCGGCAACGCTGCCCGCGGACCCTGGCCGTGTGAAATACACACATACATACATATATGCATACATATAATTTTAAACGTATGTGTATATGCATACAAACAAACAGATGTAAATTTGATTATACTTACTTATACTTTTTATTTTAACGTGTTTTAATGCAAGTACTATCCATTGTAACAACTGGATACCGATTTTATACATTTAAACGGGAAAAATGCAGAGAGTATTATACGGTCGGTGGTGTACTTTTCATTCTTTTTTTTTCTGGATATGTTTTAAAATTTCCTAAAGAGTTCTTTATATACAGTGCAATTAATCTATGATAAAGGTAGATTTCGAATGAACGTTTTTTAAGACAAGCACAAATAAATAATTTATTTTTTGGACTGTGGACTTGGCAGATATCCTTCTAATTCTTGGAATACCGAAATTATTGTGCGGATTAACAAAAATTTCACTGAACGCAAAAGAAAATACAAATGCAAAATTTACATTTTATCGTTGGAGAACGCTTCATAAGCATACACCATTTTCCTGAGACTAGTGACAGGATCTAACTTTCAGTATGTATTAGGAGGTTATTAACGTAACTTCGTTGTATTTATGGCATTGTGTCATAAATTTTGGCGCGAACACTTATTGCAATTCACGTAATTTGGCATAGCATTTTCACTGCTGTTGGTCAAGTAAATATGCAAATTTGATGATATATGTAGGATATTATCTTTAGAATGCAGAGTGATTTTTCTAATTTTTTACAAAAATCAATCGAAAATTAAAAATGTATTTTTGGCATTGAGCATAAAATATCGGAGCTTATTTATTTTCTCAGTTTTCATCACCTATTTGTATGCCGGTTACTCGTAAAGTAAAAGGATATTCTGTAATCGTTGGAATATATATAACATCGAAAAGGTGGCGATTCAGACACTATAATGCCCGTATGTCCGTCCATCTGTCCTTCTGTATGAACAAAAGGATCTCAGAGACTATATATAAAGTCGCGAAGCGACTATAGCATTCTTTCTTGTTGTTTTTGACACGCCCACTTTAAGGCGTTCTTTCTTCATAAAAACTATGATGTTTTAGTATAGAAAACTTTTTTATATACCTACTGACCAAAATTGATCCAAATCGGACTACTGTATCGTATAGGGACCATCCGTAGGGACCATCGGTCGAAAATATGCTCTAAACATGAATTTGTATTAAAATTTTCTGTGTTTGCCAAGCTATCTTATCTATCAGCATTGCTAATAACATATTGAAACTAAGTAAAGGGTATCCTAAAGTCGCGACGCGACTATAGCATTCTTTCTTGCTTTTCATTAGGTCAATGCAAATATGCATGGTACCTGCTTTAAATTCTAATCCACTATTCGACTAACGTCGAATGACTTGTAAGCCCGAGGTCCTGCAGCGTGTAGGCAAATGGCCGAAGTCATGTCTTCAGGAGTAAACCTGCATCCCGGTAATTTCGAAAAATACAAAACTAAATCTTATTAGAACAAGACAGAGTTCTATAGTCGCCTCGAGAACCCAGGATACCCGTTACTCAATTTCAATATGTTATTTACAATGCGGTGTGATGAAAATAAAAGTGCAATCGTTTAGGGAGTGTAATTAAGATAGCTTGGTAAACATAGAAGATTTTCATAAAATATTTTTGACCGATTGTTCCTATGGCAGATTTATGATATACTCTTCCAATCCGAATTAAACTCTGTCAGTACGTTAAAGTTATTGATGAATGTTTCTGTGCCAGTTTTATTAAGATAGCTTGGTAAATACAGAACTTTTTCTTACTAGTTAATATATAGGGGTAATTTTTTGCCGATTCTTGAAAAAAATTACTATAGATATAGTTGTCCAATTTGGATCAAACTTACTTAGTAAATGTATGCCATGGATGTGTACAACCTGTGTGAGTTAGCATTATATGTAGAATTATATGTCTCCGAATTTCCAACTTTTTGCACTATTTGCACCTGCTGTACAAGTTGGAGACTTGACTTAACGGAGACATAAGATTCGTTATGTTTAAATCAAATAAGTAACACTTCTTCTAGAGGGTAAGAAACGAGAATGCATGGCCACAGCAAAAATAACCATATTACAATCCCTGCACGCATCAATAAGCGATTGCTATGCATTTTGTTACTGTTATACAAAATGTATCACATTTTAATCATATGAAGAGTCATTTCCGACTCTTCTCTAAATCGCGCCTTACACGAATTATTTTTTGCTGGTCAAAACAACTGAAAAAGAGTCACCGAAACGCCTTCTTTTGCCTGATACGCATATTTCGCTTCTAACAAATCTATTAGACCTATGTAATCTCTTAAGGTACGGGATCTAAACAATGGTCCCCGAACAGGCAAATTTACTTCTTCGGATTACCTGTTTAATGCAGTAGTTAAGAACTACAGCCGCAGGTATGCACTATTAATGCGTCGTCACGCAGGAGCAGACAAGCATGAACATGTTGTCCCCTGCTGCAAATCAGGTAAATTCGACCGCACGAAAATACACAAAATTAGAAGATCGAGTTGACCCGTTCGTAAGCAAGCTTTTACAAAACTAATTTTGTTCAAAATGGCATAAACAAGCATCATATATATGTATATGTTGATATTTAATCTATTAATCCTGGATCTATGTCTACTTCGTCTTCAATTAAAACAAGGAAGAATGCTATAGTCGAATCAAGACTTTAGGATACCCGTTACTCAGTTTCAATATGTTATTAAAAATGATGATGGATAAGATAGCTTGGCAAACACAGAACATTTTCATACAAATTCATATTTAGAGCATATTTTTGACCGATCGGCCCTATGGGAGCTACACGATATAGTTGTCCGATTTGGATCAAACTTGGTCAGTATATATATATATATATTATTGGCAGATGTATTCTGTGTGAGTTTGATTAATATAGCTTAGTTAACGCAAAAGGTTTTCATACTAATTCATATTTGGAGCGTATTTTTGACCGATCGGCCCTATGGGAGCTATACGATATAGTTGTCCGATTTGGATCAAACTTGGTCAGTACATGTACTTCCTAGACATGTACTTTCCGTGTAAATTTGGTTCAGACAGCATAGCTGACGAAAAAGTTATAAACTTGTACTGCTTGGGTATGTACCTTTCATTTGCGACCCCCATCATCTTTCTAGCTCTTATAGTCTCTGAGATCATTTTGTTCATACAGACGGACGGACTGACAGACGGACATGGCTATATCGACTCGGCTATTGATGCTGATCAAGAATATATATACTTTATGGGGTCTGCCACGCCTCCTTCTGCCTGTTACATACCCTATTACTCTACAAGTAACGGGTATAAAAAGTGAAATGTTCAATTTCATCGTACAATAATACATAAGAATATTGTAAAACAAGAGAATTAAATCGAGCGTGCCCGACCGTATAATATTCTATGCATTGTATTATCGATAATATGATTATATTATTTAATTCGATATCCGAGTATTGTAATTAATAGTATTTGTAATAGAAATTGTTGAAACCAAATATAATAAGAAAGAAAAGTACAGTCGACCGTATAATACTCTCTGCATTTTATTCCCGATTATATTATTAAATTCGGTATCCAGGTATTACAATGGATAGTACTTTTGTTAGAACACATTAAAACAAAGAATAACAAAATATTATCAAATATACATCTGTTTGTTTGTATGCAAATACACATACGAATGACATTATATGTATACATCATTAATGCATTTAACATTTTGGGAGCCACGCCCCCTTTTCCCACAATTAATAAAATAATTTTTAAACTTCAATGACATTTTTAAGGCATTTGTTCTTATCAAACGGTATTGGAATTTATAATTAATGTGAAGACTAATTATATAAAACTATTCTGAAAGCTGCACAAAAATCGGACTATAAACAAGAAAACTAGAAGCGTTATAATATTGATAATTAAACGCAATATCAACGAATGGGTGCAAGTGAGACAGAAACATACAAACATATGTTCATATATTGTCAACGTATGTGTATTTGCATACAAACAAACAGATGTATGTTTGATTATGCTTAGATTGTTTTTGTTTCAACGTGTTTTAATACAAGTACTACACATTGTAATATCTCGATACAGATTTTAATATTTTTAACGGGAAAAAATGCAGAGAGTATTATACGGTCGGGCGTGCTCGACAGTACTTTTCTTTCTTGTTTTTAATTTGCTATGGCTGTAGGGGACGCGCCCGGGCGTGCCAAAAATGTATATTATGCTTCAACCACCTGCACAGAAAAATAGTTTCTGTAGCCTTAAAGCTTTTGCCATCCGTGAAATCTAAACGTTCATAGAAACAGACAGACGGTCAAGGCTTGTATGAACTAATGCAATATACACTCAGAGGGTATAAAAATAAAATATAATAGAACATACTTACATATGTATGCATGAAATTAAATATATGCACATTGTATATATGTATGTATGTACTACATGGGCTGATAAGTCGTTATAATTCGTATGAAGGTGACAGCTCTGGAAATTTTTATCGATAGGTCGGATAATTATGGGAATCCCAAAAAATGTAGACGGCAAAAATGGGAAAGGATGATATTTGAGTGCTGATAAAAAATGGCTTTTAGATAGGAAAAAAATGTCACACAAACCAAAGAATGGTTTCAAAAATGCTATCCGGACTCTTATCCATCAAGAGCAACTATTTATTGGTGCAACTACAACGTGTCTATGCTTCCAGTGCTGGTTTGGCATTGTTAGAAAAAAATCGAATTAAATTCTTTCGCCGTTTCAGAACAATGGATGAAACATGGATCCATTACCACACACCTCAGTAAAATCGACAACATTGTACGGTAAGAACAAATGTATTAAAAACGGCAGCAAATGTGAAAAATCTACTGTCTTTATTAACTTGCGTAACTTGCGTGGTATTCCTAAGTGCCAAAAACATCGATTCCGAGGTGTATCTGGTTATTTGCTCATTGTGGGCGAATGGGGCGCGGCATCAAACAAAAATTCTTATATTGACTGACTAAATATGGAGTCAGACGGACGGACATGGCTAATTCGACTCAACTTGTGATGCTGATGATGATACATATACTCTATGGGGTCTGCCACGCCTCCTTCTGCCTGTTACATACTTTGCACAAACACAATATACTCTTGCAGAGAGTATAAAAAATGTCTAATGAATATAAATTAGCATTTCATATTTATTATAAGTAGATATCATATTTTCAAAAAAAAAACGGATTTTATACGAAAACATGATTTTTTAACTGCTTTACGACGTAGTATTGGGATTTTAAAAGCTAAAAGTGCGTGACCGACCCCATTAACTTTACATAGAAAATAATTGCATTTAATTCAATTATTGCTATGGCAGCTATAAATGGATAAGATCCGGCCCATTTTAAAATAAAAACTTCAAGGAGTGAGTCATTTATCCAAATTGAGATATCTGAAGTCAATAAACTTGAAATAGGTACTAAATTCTAAAATACAAAAAGAGACTAGAAAAAACAACAAAAAAAAAATCACTTTCGATAAACTAATCAACCTTGAGAAAAATGTAACAATTTTTTGGTGAGGTGATAAAAGTTTTTTACAATTTGCGGGAGGGGTGGCATCATTCATTTAAATAAACTTGACCTAACATATACACAAACTTTAATTCCAAATTTGTTGGCTCTAACTCTCATAGTTTAGAAGATCCAGGTGTGCATACGGACAGACGGACATTGCTATATCGTCTCGACATGTTGATGCTGATCAGGAATATATATACTTTATGGAGTTGGCAATGCTTTCTTCAGACTGTTACGCACGTTTCGCTTCTGACAAACTTAATAGACCCCTCTACTCTTTTTTAGAGTACAGAGTCTAAAAAAGATTATGTTCTTAGGAGATTTAAGAGTTATACACAGTAAAGGCAAAAAAAAACGGTTTCAATTATTTATCCTGAAGAGAATTCCGAATTTATTCATTAGAAAACTAAATTTAGTTCTGATAACTGCGTATAACCCCTTAAGTAATAAAATATGATGTATTCACTCAAATCGATTAAAAAAATTTTCACAGCTGTTTGTTTGGGATTGGCTCATCTATTTCGCAATTCTAGGTCCTACAGTCTTTCAGATTTAGATATTTTTACGTGTGATTACACAGGCTAAACACTGTACACATGTCTCAAAAGTAAAAGTGATCAGCTACTTTTGAAAAGACCAGAGTTGAACAAATCGTAATTTGGTTGAACTTATTCAATGAATGTTGTTCAATGTAGGTGACATTTTCACATTCTCAGAGTTTTACTTTTACTAACGACGTAGTTTTTAAGTACATACTACTTAAAATTTCTCTAAATGAAGTCAAACGACTTAAATACGTACTAAAGTGAAAAATATAATTAATAATTCAATTAAAGTAATTGCAGCGTCTATCTATTATCCCGAGCAACCGCGACAGCCACAGTGTACACATTCCACAATTCGACCTTCCTCAAGCTTCGACTTTGGCACGCGGCAAATGCAATTAGTGCCGAAATTCGTATCGCGCGTCTGAATGCACCGTAGGCAACACAAATTTTCATAACCTGACTTCTTCCATTTCGCTATTAGGTTGGCATCGGCAATCTTTTCTTTAAGACAGTAGTCGTATAGTTCACGACTGATTGCTTTACGGCGATAGAACAAATCATAAATGTAGCGCGTCTTTTGGTGATGAATCTTGAAAATGGGCCACAGTGACTCTGTAATGCGTTTTCCCTCGTGTGGTTCGGTCTCCGCTGTAAACATAAAAATTAGTAAATTAAATAAAACTGTTTCAGCTTCTCGCTCACCTTCTCTCATTTTCTGTTCCAACTCTTCCAGTGTGGGCTCAATTAATTCCCAACCATCTGGTGGAGGTTTCCGGCTTCGACGCACTTTTGGCATTGTTTTTAGATAAATAGAATGCAGATGATGAGTTTCAGTCGGCAAATTATTACGGAAACAAAATAATCGTAAACGGCGTCTGATATCGCTAGAGAAAACATAGGAGTAACATCGATACATCGTTTAAAAAATAATCAGATAGCGATGTTTTTCATGATGTTCGATGTATCATTTAATAGGCCGTTTCCACTACGGTTGCGTTATTGTTTGCGTGAGGAAATTTGTAAATCCGAGTTCATAGCTGAGGAAAGGCAAATTTGTGCGTTAGAAAATACCAAGTTAATAGCACCAACGTGATATTTGAATGTAACTGTTGTAAATATTTAAAAACATCTATTAAATTTACATAATGTATAACCCTTAAATAAGTTAGAAACTTTAATATGAGTTAGAAACAAGGAAGCGAAGAGGTGATTTTTTATCATCTTGATTTGTAGCCAAAAATATATTTTAGGACTATAAGAAGAGAGCGAAACCACTCAAAATACCTAGCTATTAATTCAGGTGATGTAAAATAAAATAAAATTGACAACTTAAAAATTGCAGGTAAAAAAAACACAATAATGCTGTTTAATAATACTATTGATTATTTTAATATAAATATTTATAATTACGTTTAATAATTAAAAAAACATTCTGTAGTAAATAATAAATTGCTAAGTTATTTTGTTACCACACACTTCATCAGAAATTTTCATTCTCGAGTATTCAACTGCATTAAATTTATACAGTTTCCTTCATAAATTGAGCTTGGTATAAAAATTGTTTTTTAGCCACAATTTTTATAAAATTGTCAAACTCAGCTGCCACTCGCATGTTCCACTAGAAAAACCTTTGAGTTTTTTTTTTGAGCAGTACTTACAACGCAAAAATATCGACAGAGGAAAAACAGTATAAGTCAAACCATTAGCTAATATGATGTTAATGACTGTGTATTATACAAATTTTCTGAAAGCTAAGATTGTTGTAAAATGGGTTTAGGTAGTTCTAAGTAAATTTCGACCAATTCGAGCCAATTCTGATCTATCCAGAGAAACACTTTTATTTTGCCAAATGGCAACAAAGTTCAAATGAACGAGTTACGACTCAAAATGGAACGATATAGCCACCACCATGAAATCGATACTTCTTTTAGTTTGTTTTTCCACTTTGAGTATTATTGTTCGTATAAGAAATGAATTAATTGTCTTTTTTTGTTGGGCATACCCGTGTTGTTATTAAATTTATCCTGTTTAGTTATTTAAATTCTTTCCTTGTGCTTCGTTAAGTCCTTTATTTATTTACGCATTGTGAAACTACTATTAAAAAAAGTGAATGTTGGGCTGTCCAAAGTAAGCAAAGCGAAAAAAGTAGGCGACTCACTTGAAATTAAATGCGATTGTTTGAGTAAATAACATAAAAACGGAATGCGCATCAGAGTGCGACAGCAATCACAGCTGTAGACTATAATGTTCCACAAGCAAACTAACACTTATAACTTAAATTTGGCTCAACAGGCGCATTAAAGCAGCAATACCCATGTTTAATGCGTTTTAAGTGGGTGTTTTTTTTTTTTTATTATAGTTGCATACGCGCACAATTTCATACATAAGTCTGAAAGTGTTTTATTTGCATGTGTGCGTTTGGTTTCTTATTTCGTCTTTTTTTACTGTGATTGTATTTCTAGTCGGGCCTTGCATTCAATCATAAGAGTGTAGTAAGACTGGCGCCTACATTAAAGGCAGAATAACGTAGGCGCCAGTCTAACTAAAAAATACAAATCAGTGCTGTTTCGCTATTTTCGATCAAGCGAGCACCTTACGGTGGATGTCTTTTATGGCATTTGAAGAAAAAACCGAAAAAGAATGCAATAGTTAACTCGCAACTTTCGGATACACACCACTCACTTTAATATGGTTTTAAGAATGGGGAAGTATGGTTATAATATAAGTGAAAACGTTCAGATAATGTGCAACTTTGAACAAAAATAATTATACCCTTGCAGAGGGTATATTTTGTTTTTGACACGAAGTTTGTAACGCATTGAAGGAAGCGTTTCCGGCCACATAAAGTATATATATTCTTGATCAGCATCAACAGCCGAGTCGATATAGCCATGTCCGTCTGTCTGTCCGTCTGTTTCTATGCGAACTAGTCTCTAAATCTATCTTAATGAAATTTGGTACAGACCTGTATTCTCTCTGCACGCAGTTCATATGTAAAAATTGGCCAGATCGGACCACTATATCATAAGCTCCCATAGGAACAATCGGTTGAAAATGCTTAGTATGAACATTTTCGGTGTCTATTGACCGATTTCAACGAAATTCACGAAGAATGCATTTCTAGTCGTGTCCCATCTGTTGACCAAATTTCATCCAAATCGGACCACTATATCATATAGCTTCCATAGGAACAATCGGTTGAACATGCTTAGAACAATCGGTTATTAATATCAAATTAATGCAATATTCACGACTGCAAGGGTATTTAATCTTCGGAGAGCCGAAGATAACCGTTTTTTCTTGTTTTTTTTTTTTATAAGCGTTAAATGAGTTAGGATTCATCTCTTTTAGTGCTTACATATACATAACTATTGGCCGGTACGACCAGCGACAGACGGTCACTATATCGACTCGGCTTGTGATGCTGTTCAAGAACATATATACTTTATGGGGTCTGCCACGCCTCCTTCAGCTGTAACACGCTAACTTTGCACAAACCCAAAATACTCGTACATAGAGTATAAACAAAATGCAGAAAGAATTATTAGTATGACTCGGAACAGTGGGGCCTTACCTCATTTTACCTTTTTTATGACATCCTACAATTTATTTAATGTTTTCTTTAAAGCGTAAATTTTGAGGAAAAGAGCTTCTAAAGTTAACATAAGATTATAAGGAAAATAAATAAATTTCATTGAGGGACCATTACTCTAATTGAGTGTAAGAGCCATAAAACAAATGAGATTTCAACACTAATACGCGAGGTTTGGACGAAGTTGAAAGAGGGCAACTTCCGAAATTTCTTCAATACATTTTTGCTAAGTTATATAGCGTTGTGCCGTTTTGAAATAATTATCAACATAAGTATAAATAGGCCTTTTGGAATCGCTCGTGTATAATCAATACAAAGAAGTCATAGAAATGTTCTTTCCTCATGCATAATCAAAATTTAAAACTGTATTATTTTGTTGTCTAATAACACAAATTATTTATTATTACCTGTAGGCAAAATAACTAGACAGGTAAAACTTCTAAAATAAAATTTTCTTAAGAGTTACTAAGAAAGGCATCAGTTACAAATAGAAAATCCCATTTTTTCCATACCTTTGCGCTAGTTTTATGTATAGTAAGTATAGTTTAATCTTTTTTGCAATGAACAATTAAAAAGCGAAATTTAAAATTCATATTAAAATTTGTTTAGAACTAATATACTTTAAAAAAAACTTAAATAACTAAAAATAACAATTGTTAACCGATTTTAAAAACATATTGGATATGTCACCTATGATGATTTGTGAACCAATTGCAATTTTCCTTTTTGTCAAACGCTTTATATCAACAAATGGATCTTTGTCACGCTTCTCGGCCCGCTGTATGCGGCTCAGTATGCGCCGTTTATAACGACAATCCTTTTATAGGAATATAATTCTAGCGAAATTCGTAAAGAAGATATAGTTTTAGGTTGAGAGAAACGATTTCACAATAAAAAAAATGTCCAAATTGTAATTTATTTTTATTGAAAAATGACTCTATTTTAGTATTAACAAGTAAGAACCGAATATAAAGTTCTACTTATTAAATTTAAAATGACTTACTACAGGCGCGCCTTCAAAATGGAACCAGCTGTTGAAAGTAACCTTCTGGAGATCATGGACCTAGCCCGCACACTTCGTCAGGAACAGCTCTTCATTCAAAATGAGCAAACGGCCTTCGCACAACTGACTTGTGCTCTGGAAACTAATGCAACAAAAATAACACAGGTTTATTTTTTTTTAACATATTTGTTTAATCTTGCTCTAATTTCCAACATTTATCTAACTTAGCTCGCATTCATCTGCGCTAAACAAAGGCAGACTTTGCAGGATCTGCTGCTGGCTAAAACCGACCACGGATCATATGCTTGTTGTCGCCGTGCGAATGCCTACGAAAATGCCTCATTTTTTGATGCCAAACAATTGTTGCCCTACGAGGTTAGTGTGTTCAATTTATGTAAGCTTAAAAAAAGTACTTAACGTCGGATGGAACTGGAGTCAAACCAGTGTCACTTCGTCCAAATTAAGTATTCTTTTCTGAAATGTAGTGTATGTAAAAGATGATAAGATACATATGCAAAAGCAGGTGCAGCAGGTACCAAAATAGCCGCATACACAATATTAAGGCGATCTCAATCGAATTAGCCTCATTAGGCTCATCGTGTCAGTGTCTGAGGCAGACAGAATTTTGTTCGTCGGTGCTTCTCCGGGACGCCGATACCGATCGGATTTTTGTAAGAGTCCTCTGGGGGTTTATTAGTAGGCAAACGTTTGCTTTCATCTTAGGTTGGCTTTTATCACATATGCCATAGCTTAAATTTAGTTAAAAAAACATAAGTTAAAACAATTTTCGAAGTCCAATTTTCCAAGACATTAAAACTTTGCAAGAGTATTTTGGGTTTGTGCAAAGTATATAGCAGAAGGAGGCGTGGTAGACCCCATAAAGTATATATATTCTTGATCAGCATCACAAGTCGAGTCGATATAGCCATGTCCGTCTGTCTGTCCGTATGAACAAACACATTCCAGAGATGGTAAGATCTACAACTTTGAACTTGGTTTCAATCGACCACATATTTAGTCAGTCAATCGATGTTGCTACCGAATATGTCAGTAATTATGGATTTTAGAACAGCCAACTTTGGTACACAGGTCGCTAGAGACTGCATAAATGAAATGTCATTACAAATGTTTTCTTATAAGAACTAAAAAACTTGCAAACTTCAATGCATTTAAATTTGTTTGTACAATGTTGTTATTTAAAATTCGTTTGGAGAAAAATTTAATCAAACTTTCCTGAAATTTGCATAAAAATTCGACTATAATTAAAAAAGAAAACACGTAAAAAAATTTATATTTGAGCGCAATGACAATGCGAGATAGAATCATCAATTATATGTTCAAAAGGTTACGTTGCATGTAACACGTCGTTCAACAAATCCGACTAACTAAGAAAAAAACATTTTTTTAGCAAAATTCTTTTTTAGTCATCAACATAATAACCTTCTAGTGCAATACAATCTTTCCAAGGCATTTCTAACTTTTCAATACCATGCTTGTAGAGCACTCTGAACGGTCTATTCGTTGCTGCTTTTGTTCAACTGTGATCAAACACGGCACCCACTTCGTAGTCGTGTAAAATAGCAAATGCCTTCCCAGTTGATATGCTCACAACCTCAGCAATCTCGGAAACTTTCATTTTTCGGTCATCCATCACGAACCTGCTTTACATTTTCCGAGGTTACTGCTTCATTCTCAGTTCGACCGCGTTTAAAATCAGCATACCACCGACAAGTAGTTGTTTTTGATTGAGCATAGTCCGGATAACACTTCTCAAGCCATTGCTGAGCTTGGACCGTATTTTTCCCCTTTAAATAATAATGTTTATTCAACCCGCGAAACTCGTTTTTTTTTCTTTAATTTTTTACCGAAATGCAAAAACAGCTTTACGAAGGTAGAGTTGTTGTTTGTGGTTGGATTGACTTGAAAACTTGACACATGTCATGACACATGAAGGCTGCAACCTTTGAAAATTGAGGTTAGTTTGGTATAGAAAACCCCATCTCTAGGTTAGTCCCGAAATTTATTGAACGATGTGTTATATGGTCGGCCGTGCTCAACTTTATTTTTCTTGTTTTAATAAAATTTGCTCAAAACTCTTTTAAAAAACACGAAAAGCAAATAATGCTCAAACTTTGTATGTAACTCCTTAAGTGTGTTTCAAAGCCCAAAATTATATACATTTTCTCGATTTTTTATACCCTGTGGGGGTACATTGCGTTTGTTCAAACATACCTTGACCGTCTGTCCGTCCGTGTGAACCCTGAGATTTCAGATATAGTAAAAGTGCGAAACACCAAATTTCGTACAGAGGCTTCTTTTATGTGCAGGTGGTTCAAGCTTAATTTATATTTTTGTTTGTACATTTATTATACATTTTTTTTTTACTTTTTTGTTTACAATATGTTAAATCTTAATAATGTCCCTCGTACTAGTGATAACCAATAATTAACTTGGGACTGAACTTTTAACCATATTCTGATGTACGTACAATTTCCTTTTTAGCATGCCTTGGCTTATGAGGATCTATTCAACTATCTGTACAATTCGCCTTATTTGTTAGCTGTGTCGCTGACCACAGCAGATCGTGTATCTTTACTAGCACCGGTACATTTGGAACAGATTGTTAACACAATTACTACAGGTTTATATGGTAATGCTATCAACACGAAAGATGTAGAGTTACTGCTGAAACTGCTGCGTGAACTAATCGAGATGCAGGTACTGAACAGTGAGCAGCCGCGTCTTATACTTCGTGCCAACGGCAGTGCCTTTGCACGTCTTTACCAGCGCCTTGTGGAGTCTTTGTTTTCTGCACGTATATTTTTAACAGCGGCGTTACATGAACCATTGATGGCATTGCTAAGCGACCATGAAGCCCTATTGGATGTGGATCCGCACAGGCTAGTCCAAAGCTTCACAGGATGTGAGCGTCAAAGTCGTTTTGGTGATGACGAGTCCAGTGAAACCTATCAGAGAAATATTCAACGTTTTCATACAGAAACATTGGACAAACTACATGCACACGCTCAGGCATTTGTCCGCAGCTTAAAAGAGAGCTGGGTACTTTTTCCCAGCTCGTTACGTTGGCTTCTACAAACGCTTGGTCAGCAGCTACGACAGACGAAAAGACACACTGATCATGAGATACGGCAGCTGCTTTCGGATTTGGTGTTTACACACTTTATATGCCCGATCATTGTAAATGCCGATCTGCAGGACATTATCGACGTAAATGTTAACAAACAGATGCGCCATAATCTAAATCAAATTGCTCATGTTCTGCAGCGCTTCGTTTTAAGCGATGAGGTCACCGAGCTGACCCAGCTTATGGAGATGTTGCTCGTAGGCCAAAGTGGGGAAGATGTCGTCGCTATTCTTCCACAGCAAAGCGACTTTGAGCGTTCAAAACTGGCTATTACTCAACGCGAACTTAATCAGTTTATCAACTTCTTTAGGTTGCTCTTATCTCGAACGGATTTTAGTGTGTCCGCTGAGGACAGGCAGCGACTAGAACGCATTATGGCTCGAATACCCAAGACGGGGACGGGTTCAACTTCGTCTTCAATGCCTATAGTTGAATCGATCGGCGCTGAAAATGATTCGTCCAATGGAACAAACAGTAAGCGCAGCAACAAAGGGCTTTTGCGTCTGGGAAAAGCAACTAAAAACAAATTGGCTAAAGGCATAAACTTTAATAGCAGTGCCAGTGTCAGCAGTAGTCACATACAGGATCTAGGAAATGGGAGCAAATCAGCCAGCGAGCTTTCCACCATGTCCAATGGTGACCTGGAGCAGTGTTTCTCATCACATAGCGGAAGCAACACTAGCCTTAGTTCATGTGGCGGCAACGCCAGTGGAGCGGCAGCAGACACAAATGGCCCACTGATAACAGAGGACGTTGCATCAAATGAAGACGAGCCAGTGCTCTTATTTTGCATTTACAATGACGCCGCCAAATGTAAATTAAAACCGCTGACTGAGGAGGATTTGTTAAAAATGAACTGCATTGGCCAGGAAATTACTCCTGTGGCGGTTGTAACCGCAGCTGCATCTTCCAATGCTGATGATGGCAGTATCTTTGAGGCGATTCGCCCACCGCTGGATGATGCATCAGTTGGCACTTCCGATAACCTGGAGGTAATTAGTGAGGCCGCGAATTCAGAAAGTCACTCAGTGGCTAGCTCTTTAGACCTAGAGGAGCAACAAGAACAGGATGTGCACGATGCTGAAAACGATGACAACTTGTCGGACATGGTTTCTGCTAATGTGTCCGGCCGCGGAACGCCCAACATTAGCGGTCGGGATACACCATCTTCGCAGGTAACAGACGCAGACGGTGCAATGGGAGAACTACCACACGTAGAACTTTCAATGCCACAAATGCAAAGTATGCTCCTTTCTAAGGTACGCTCTGACATCGAGGATAAGTTTTGCAAGTTCGAACTAAAGAAGTTTGAGGGTGATGAAAATGTGAGCATAATATCGGACACTTGGTCCACAGATGTCCTGGCCAGCGATTCTGAGAATACACTGGACGCCAGCAATGAACAGCAACGTGAACGGGATAGAGACAGGGAGCGCAACTTTTCCACACCACTAATACCTTCCGCTGTTGTGTTACCCGGAGAGAACAACAATTTTATAGTGGAAGCTCTAACACGAGCCGCTGCTCCAACTCTGGATGCCTCCGATCAGCGGTCTGAGTCTAACTGGAGCACCGATGTGCTAGCTAGTGATTCCGAGAAACTGGCTGAGATGGATACCGATGACAATGCCAGCATTATTGCTAAATCGGACATTGCCCTCCCTATTGCAACAGCCGTCGTTTGTGATTATAACGAACAAAGGACCGGCAACAGCGGCGATGTCAATACTGATGCTGATGGCAACGACAATGTAAGTGCCAGCGAACGTAGCCAAGAAGATTCAGCTTTCTTTGATGCTGTAAATTCGTATGATGATCCTTATCAGGCATCGTCATCACTTGCGCGCAGCTCTGTACGAACCAGCTATCATGGAGGCGACAGCAATTTTCAGCAGCAGTACAAATGCAGTGGGGCAGAAGGCCGAAAAAGCACCCCTCTTATGGGAGTTGCTTGCATGCGCCGACAGACATCCGCCGAGAGCAGCATCTCCAATCAGAGCGTTAATTTAGAGGAACCTAACTCAATACCGCAACAGCACCATCATCACCATCACAACCACCATCATCACCACAAGAAAAAGAAGCAACAGCAGAGCCAACTCCGTGCAACTTCAGTCAGCAACCAGCTTATTGATTTAATTGACTTTAGTGATTATAGTGAAGATAAGAATGAACCGCCTGGCCTGGTACAACAGCTGCTGGACAAGTTTGGCGATGAGCAGCATTTGCGCGGAGTCCAACATCGTCGTATCTCTATGGAGCAACGTACAGCAAGCATAGACGGCCGACGCAATGGAATTCTTGCCGGTGGAAATGAGCGGCGCTACCAGAGCCTAAACTATGAAAACCACGAAATTATGCTTAACGCCATGCTACCGACTCTGGTCAAAACGGATGACGACAAACAGCAAGAGCTGCAGTTGCTTTGTGCACAGACATCGATGGTACATCTTCACGATGATCAGCCCGCACCCCCATCCAGGTTCAACAAAGCCACCGGGGCGATACCAAAGAGCATCAGCTTCGATGCAAGCGCAGACAAGGAAAAACATCGTGTACATCGAGAGCAGAGTGCCGGCATTCTGAATAAACTAAAGCAGGGTATCTTTAAGAATCGTCGCATTACCAACAGCAAGTCCTCTTCATTGGCAAATCAACGCTTAAGCGTGGTTAGCCACAACAGCAACGTCAATGAAGAGAAACGAAGTGTAAATTTTGATGCAAACCCCACCTCCGTCAGCCTGGGATCCCATTACGGTAATAGCAGCGAAGACATATTGGCCAAATACAGACGCAAGGTTAGCAGCTCCAGTGATGCCACCAACTCTGATTCTACTGGCAATAGTCATGGGCATTCAAACAGTCTGTCAACTTCAAATCACAGTGAAAATAGCATTGGCGGGTAAGCAACTCGTTTTTTTAAGCATATCCCTTTAATAACATTAAACATCCATGCCATACGTTTGTTCAGCAACTCATGACTAATACCGCATGATTAGTTCCACAAAGTTTCTTCTAGATTCAGGTTTTTATGGGAGAGCTGGAAAAGCTGGAATTGAAATGAGACTCATATTTTTTGAGATCCTTTTTCAGAAACTTATCCCAGCGTGTGTTAAATAAATATAAGAGGCAAAAGGGGGCATAGCCATCCCATATAGTCAACATATTCATGATCAGTATTTATAGTAGCATCTATGTATGTAGCCAAGTCCCACTCTTCGACCGGATGTCTGAGTTTCCAGAAAGAGTGACTCTACACCCCGTACTCTAGTGGAGTATAACGGTCAATTGTTGGAAGAAAGCTCTTTCGACACCATCGGACAACTTATTCTATAGCTCCAATAGGGCAACTCGGTCGAAAATTACTTAACTTTATTGAAAAAATGCGCTCTGGACCCCGTTTTACAGTCAGTTCGCTCGACAGTAGCCTTTCTTACTTGTTTTTAATTTAAAATAAAATTTAATTTGGCCCCGTACTCTAAAAAAGAGTGTCTGCCCGTATGAGCATCTGGATTTTAAACTACAAGTGGTCAAGCCACCAAATTAGGAATGAAATTCCGTCCTTATGTCAGGCAAATCAAGTTAATTGCAAATTGTTGCCATGCCCCTTACTGCCCCCGCAATAATCAAAAAAACAGACACACCTCGGAAAAATCGAATACCAATTTTGGTACACAGGTTCCTAGAGACAGCATAAATGCAATGTCATTAAAAGTTTGCCGCTGACACGCCCAATTTTCCCATAACAAAATATTTCAACTTGCATGCCGTTTTAAAGACATTTGTTCTTATTGTACAGTATTGATATTTGAGATTCGCTTGCAGACGTTTTCGCTGCATGTGTGCCGGCGGACGCTGGCCATGCCGACCAATAATATACCTACTGCAACGAGTTTCAAAATTTCGATCATATTAAAACGCTTATTCGCTTATTCGTGATCGTATTGTTCGAACAAATGTGATACTCGTTTTACTCGAGTGCATACTCCAGTATTTTCCGTTAAACAACATGCTGCAAGAAAGGCACATAGAAACTTTTAATAATTTTCATGAAATGTTAATGTTCTGACGGCGTTGCAGAATGTTTTTTAAATAAATTAATATTTATTAATAATAGATGAAATTCTCTTTTGAATATTCGTTCATAAGTTTATTTACAGAACTAAAATTTGTACAAAAATCTGCACTACAATGATTTATTGAAACTCTTTGTGAAAATTCCCTTGGTTGGCCAGAGTATGACTACACTAAGTTTTGTTAAAAGGATGTTTTGCATTTAGTTCGATATGTGCATCAGGTAGTCCGAAACTTTTCCCTTTGCGATTTTCTTTCTTTAAAAAATATAAGCTAAATGCGTGGTATGCCTAACATATCTATACTTGCTCGCCCGAACATACACAATCCAAGACAAGTCTGAAGATTGTTACGCGTGCCATCAGTGTTGCTCTCTAAATTGTTTAATGCCTGTTTTAGCTTTTATTTATGTGTGCATGAGAAGACCAATGCACAAAAAAAATATTTTTCTTTTATATTATACATCAATGCATATATGTATATTACAAATATTTCTTTATTTATATTATATATACATTATAGTTTTTATATTTATTATAAATAAAAGAACAAGAAAAATATATATTTAAATTTTCTTTTTATTTTTGATTGGAATTTAGCCTTTTCGTTTTTTCCGCTAGAACTGGCATATTTTCCGATTAATAAATAACAAAACTACGAACACTCTTAATACTAGTACTATCCATTGTAATACCTGTATACCGATAATAATATAATCATATAACCGGGAATAAAATGCAGAGAGTATTACACGGTCGGTCGTGCTAAACTGTACTTCTCTTTCTTGTTTTTTAAAACATTTTGATCAGAATACTAAAGCGAACGTTCAATCTTCTGAACGTTTTCTTTAAGCAAAAGGAAATTCGCGAAAAATTATGGTTTCGTATCAAAGAGGTTAATAAAAAAAAGATAACGGAATTTCATTCCAAATTTGGTGTCTAGCTTTTATAGTTCAAAAGATCCAGGTGTTCATACTCTACTCTTTTTTAGAGTACGGGGTCTAAATAAAATGCAGAGTTTTATGCGGTCGTGCGTGTTAGACAGTAATTTTCTTTCTTGTTTTTTGATGCTTATACTGAGTTTCATAAATATGAGGAACTTCACGATTTGCATGGTGAATGTTTGCTTTTCTGGCTATAAAGATGAATCTTTAAGTTTTCTTAAAAAATTAATCTTAATGGATTAACCCAACCAGTAAAACTGTGTGTAGGTAAAAATATCATAAACATATTTATTTGACTCCCTTCATTTTCTTACAGGCAATTACCCAGCATACTGCTCAGTAGCGTCAAGCAAAAGTTACGGACGGTTTTGTCTAAAACGGATCTGCAAAGTGAAGATTTTCGACAAACTACGCTGAGACCCTTAGATGTGACTCCGTTGCAGACGTATCTACAGATCCAGTTGGCGCAGTGCATTAGTCTCCAGCGGCTCCCACAAATATCGCATGTGGCGGAGGCGCTGCGTTGCCTGGCACAAGTAGATGGACCACAACACGCCCAGCTGCTATTGGAACTGCAACACGATTTGGAGCGGAGAAAAAGCTATTTGCAGTACTTGCTTGTGTACCGGCAACAGTTGCTGTTACGGTCGGAACAGTTGAGTCAGCTGGAAAAGCGACTGTTGGACGAGGCTCGAAACTGTCAGCGTTGCTTATTGCTGACACTAGTTCGTTTATTTTTGGGGCGGCAACAAAAAAAACTGCAAGACTTTCAGGCAGAGTTTACCTTGATGAGCGGGAGTGATGAGCGAATAGAGCTGATCGAGGAGTTTATTGGAGGCTTACTAGAGGAATTGCGCGACCTTGGGCTACAGAATGATTTTCAGCGAGACGCAGCGCGGGATGCCATTGAACAATTGCTGCTCGAGCAAATGTACGAGCAGGTTATGTTTCCCAACGAAGACGCTGATGTGTCCAGAGATGAGGTTCTAGCCACACACATAGGCAAACTGCAGCGGTTTGTGCATCCGACGCATCCCGCGCTTTGCATTGCCGATGAGTATCTTGGGGAGGCGCCTTGGACTTTTGCCCAAAAGCAGCTATGCCACATGTCAGCCTACAAAACACCGCGTGAAAAACTGCGATGTATTATTCAGTAAGTGAACTGTCAATTTGAATTGCAGTCGTGTCACATTTGTAATTTCTTTGCTCTATTTAAAGTTGCATCTCTATCATTATGAGTCTCTTGGGAATGTCTAGTAGACGTGTGCCTGCCGCTGACGATGTACTACCCGTATTAATCTATGTGGTCATTAAGGTAAACAACAGGGACCATCAAGTAAAATTATGTGTATGGCATGACAACGTTTAGTCTGTATTAGCAGTTAATTCCACTTCTACTAGCACGACCATAGCACTCATTAAGTTTAATTTGTTTTTAGACGCAGTACTTTAAAATAGAGTAGATGTGTTTATTAGGTTTGTCGGAAGCAAAATGTGCGTAACAGGTAGAAGAACGCTTTTTCGACGGCATAGCAATGTCTAAAATGGGTTAGTCACAAAATTTGGAATTAAAGTTTGAATATATCAGGCAGATCGAGTCTATTTCAAATTTTTGCCAAGCCTCTAACCGTAAATGATAAAAAAAAACTATTTTCATAAAACCATATCTTGAAAACTATCAAATTCATACATTATGGACATTAATCTCCCAACGTTTGCTTTCGATCGGACAACTATCTCCCATATAGTGACATACACAGACATGTAGTGTAAGTTGAGCTATCGCGACCAAACGAATTTAACTATTCTATAGGACACCTATAACCTATAGCTATGATAGGACAAAGCGGTCGACAATTGCATGTTTGTAGGGAGGAATGACCGTGAAAATGAGTTCAGTGTCTTTTACAGTCGACTCGCTCGACTGTAGCGTTTCTTACTGGCTTACTTTAAAAACGAGTAAGAAAGGCTACAGTCAAGAAATCCAACTAAAAAAGACTAGTACATGCTCTAGTTCATACATGTTTTTAGATCAAATATATACTTAATTTTCGACCGATTTATCCTATTACTGTTTTAGTCGTTTTTTCCATACCAAAATCATTTTTACCTTTAATAATTAAGCTTTCTATTTATTTCTTCTGTTTTAATGTTTATTCGTTTGACAGGCAAACCCTCCCTACCTGCTTTCGACAGTGGAGTATATAAACTGTTTCTTGGGCAAAAAACTAACCGGCGAGGATGAATTTTATTGGACCCTCTTCGGCTCGGTTGTCAAGTTCATAAAAACCATGGACTACCTTAACTAATGCTTTAACTGGTTATTTGATTTGCAATGCAGACAAATTTCTAATTTCAATAATTATTTGTAAGAATAACTCTCTATATATATATATATATCTTCATGTAAAAAAACATATTTAGCATATGTCCGGATTATTAGTGACGATTACATATGTACTTAATCATTATAAATCTAAATTTTAAAATCAAAAATGCACTTAAAAATGTCTTGTATATTTGTAAATTCCAATGTAGTAAATACATGTTTGTATAAATTGTTAATAAATTTATATTTTTATTCTGGTTTCCAAAAAATTAAACATTTAATACAAAAATTAAATATATATGTATATATATACTACTTTTACCTTAATATGGAAGAAGTTAAAGAAATTGGAATGCTATGTTTTTTTTCACAGGTAATTAAGATAAAAGAAATAACATTTTAAATGCTTGGGGTAGATGATGAATCCTAGATTATATATTATTTAAAAAATAAATAATAATGTGTCATACCATTTCAGTTTTTTTTAATTTTTTTCACTCACATTAAAAACATTTTTATGAACTTTTCTTAAGCGACTTTGTCGTCCGAATAAGAGAAAAATTTTAATATTTACAAGGGTGTCCCATGAGATTTGATTAAGATAACTTGGTCGACAAAATTTACATCCGAATTTATGATACTTCATTTGGATCGAATTGTCGATATATATGTCATACGTTTTCAAACATGTTTCATGTAAATTTCAGCACAGTTATAATATAAACATATTCTGCGGGGGTATTTCTAACATAATTGTTACTTAATTTGGTTGCTCTTGCTTTTATAGCCTCTGAGATCATACAGTCAGACACCGTTTTTATACCAGATAGTTGACGCTGAACAAGTGTATAACATATATCTTAGTAAGAAGTAAGATGTTTTCCAATGTGTAGGAAGGGTCTCTGCTAAATTCATTATTTAAGGACTATTTGTAATCATTTGGGAATCTCCCAGCAGAACCCCAATCAAGATTAATTAATGTAAGGTCCGCTCGACCGTATATTTTTGTTCGACAGTGGTCAGCGTATGTAATCAAGGTCTTGAATAAGTTGAGGTAGTACAAACAAATAATGAGTAAATTTATTAAATTTCGAAAAAATTGTGAATTTTAATCTTACACTAAATTAAGAAACAAACGATTAACTTCAAAAATATCAAAATAAAAACTTAAAAGAAAATGTAAAGTAAAATAGAAATGTGGTTCAGAGTATGCTATTTCTGCACCACATACTTTTCCAAGTTGGCATCGCTCGCACCCATTAGGTAGCTGTTAATCCACATTTGGGACATTATCCGGACCCCATGCTGTTGCAGATAATTCAGATCAGGTTCAGCTAGTGGCGCCTTCTTGACGTCCATAAAGCAATGGGTGGCACTGGACGCTGTTGAATCAGTGCTGAACGGTGTTTCTGGCTCTAAAATGCAAGCACCCCCGGCTCGTAATACGTTCTTGATTGCTTCTTGATTACGCTCATGGAGACTCAGTATAACGTGAAATCCCTGAAAGGCTTTACCGCCAGCAGAGAGTTTGGTACGCCAGCGATGTGCTGCCACAGCAATTATCTGTTCCTCTAATGACAAGTCGGACAGATTGAGTGCTTTGGGATTTCCCCACTCGTAAAGCGACTCGTCTAGAAAAGTACCACGTGCGTGGCATTGCTCGATATAGTTAATATTTAGGACCCATTTGCCAGCTGCCATGCAAGCCAAAATTTTTTCGCCGCGATTAGGCCTCTCGCAAAGTAGATGCGTGCATGCTGGATCGTAGTTCACCAGATTCTCACAAATGTTGCCGCCTAGTCCCATAATTCGTTCCAAAACCAACGTACTCTTTTCATCATCTCCGCAAGAAATACTAAAGCATGGTGTATCTGTATGACGTACAGGTGTCAAGTCTAAGTCAGAGTTCGGGCTGATGTCATTAAACTCGACTGGATCGCGCCAGTCTACATTATTTTCGACGGTCTGAACGAATCCTTCCGATTCAAATGGCTTCACATACTGTATCTCGCTCTTGGTCTGACCCTCATGATCACGCTTTACACTGCTGCGACGAGACTTTTTGTTATTGATGAAATTGGTGAGATGTTTTAGTTCCGTTATGTTTCCCGACGCCGACTCCTCGAAACTGATTTTATCAAAATTTATGGTGCTTCCGTTAGGCTGCTCCTTGTTTGGCTGGTTGTGTACGTGAGCTGTGACGTTGGGAGTTTGTGTGTTGGGTATTAAAGGTGACCTGGATTTAACAGGTTCAGCCTGAAAGACGGTTTCGCTTTCCAGCCGCTCAGCACTTTGCTGTTTCTCCATGATCTCATCACCGAAATCTATGCCAAGAGCTTCGCAAGTGATGCGCATTACCCGCTGCCTTATTACAGAAATGGGAGTGTCTGGCCTGATCTGGTGTTTTGGCAATCGCCAGCGGCGCTCGAAGTCCTCGGCCATGCGTAATTGAAATTCAGGAGTCATACAAAAGTTTGGTATACCCGGTGCGGGACGTGAAGTTTGACGGCGATTAATCGGTGTGCATGCTTGTCGACGGATGCGCTCCAATTCTGGTGTCTGGTTTTCACGCATCTCGCGGATTATCTGGCGCACGCAATCGCGTGCCTGGCTGGTTTCAAGTCGCTGCACCACATGTTCCAGGAAGTCAAAGTTCCATGCTCCTCCGCCGCCGAAGCCTCTGTTATTGAGTGGCGTATGTGGCGAATCTAGCTGCGTTGAAGAGACACTAGAGCTGCGGCGACGTGCACTGTGCAGACCCGTGACCAACTCCGAAACACGCGGGTTGCGTAATGGCGTGACTTCGAGTGCATTTATTTGTGGTGCACGCTCCTTGTTCTCCACATGCGTTGTTTTGTCTTTTTTTAGCGACATGTCCCGTGGACAAATAGGAGATTGAGGGTGACCGTTTATGGGCGAATTGTTTTTGTCATCTTTTTTGATCCTGGGTGAAATGGGGAAATCATTGGCACTATTGCCCACTTTAAAGCCATCATATGGAAGCTTCTTTCCACGATGAGCGCACTGAAGCAGCCATTCGGAATGCACAACTGGATAGCCCCATTTGATGGCGCCCTCATATTTCGAGCCTTCTGCACTGGAGCACACCAATAGTGGTCGCTCCTTTTTCACAAACGCCTTATTCAATGAAGCACCTTGCATCTCTGCCAGCGCGTTGATAAAGTCCCGCTCCAGTCCCGTATATATAGACACAACAATGATCAAGCCTCGGAGCGGCTTTTTTTGGGCGTTAAACGGTACTGGACGATGGTAGTACAACAATGGCAATAGCTTGTTTTGCTTCATGCAGCTCTCCAGGTAGAGCTCTGTGACAATATAGCGCGCCTTAATGGGTAACATGGACTCGTCGAAAGCTTGTTCGAAGCTTACAATGGCATAGTCTACAAGATCCACATAGTTTGACGGCACCAGACACCCCTGAGCAGCCTTACATTCGTTGACCATCTGATTATAGAGCTCGTCACTGAAGCACGCCTGGTGAACGTAAACCGAGGCGCCCATGAAGTAATCCAGTTTTTCGAAGTCTATCGACAGCGTACTGGCACTTAGATCGACGACTGGGCTAACTGGAGGTGCCGCCATGGCACTCTCAGTTGTGGTTGAAGTGACTGACAGCTGCGTGGAGCTGGCGGCGGGCAACGACATGACAGGCTCTTGCTCTTGGGAGTAATGCGTAAGTAGATCCGGCTGCGCTTCTGACTCAGCATCTTCTGGCAATGCGCCCTCGAAAAGTTTTTTGTTAATAGGCGCCTTCGGTTGCTTAAAGCTATGGTTCATGGAGCGAAGAGTGAGTTTGCTGCAAGGCGATGCAAGCACAGGTTGTTCACTGCCTTCCGGAAGGGTTATGCGATAAGGAAACTCGTTTGCAATGCGACCAGTGCGAATACTTTCCAATAGCCACTCCAGCTTGACCACCTGCACCGTTGCAAGCAGACCATTGCTTTGCCATCGACGGTATGCGGCAATATCCATCTGGCCCACAATGATGTGCGTAAGTCCTTCGTGTGGATCATCGTAGCGTGTTGCGCCGCCCAAATTCAATACGCGATTTAGCTTTTCTCGCTCATTTGAACGAAACCCACACAGGTTGATACAGCAGCCATCCAGTATGCTACCCGCCCGCTTTGCCGCCCGGGGACAAATCTCTGCAAGCGTCTGCTGATAGGAAATGGGCTGCTTATAATTTTCGCTGTTGCTGATGTTGTCCGTACCCCGTTTGTGTACCTGCTTTTCAGGATTATTTCCATCGCCGGTACTAAAGTTGTTGTTCAGCGTTTCGTTCACAGTAGTGTTGTCGCTGCACATGCGCCGGCCAGAACCTGACACAAAGCTGATGCCGGATAAGTCGGACAGATGTGTTTGATCAGCAGCGATTTGGTTGGAGTTGCTCTTTGTAGGTGTGGAAACTTGTTTGTGGGGGCGCACCTCATACTGTTTAATGGGTAGTGCATAGCCACGCTTATGACTGTCAAATATCCACTCGGGCAGAAGAATGTCCTTTTTAAAGCGCACAGCTGCCTTATACTTCTCAGAGTCAGTCTTGGATTGTTCAGTAATTACAATATCCACTTGCTGTGAACGAAAAGCGCGGTGATAAATTCCGCCGTTTTCATTAACGAGACGCATGACGGCATCCTTGAGTGTCGCTTCTAAGCCGCTGGATGTAATATTCGCTCCAAAAAATGTTGGCAAACGATACTTCTCGAATTGCTCATCAGTGGCGCTAATATTGTTTATTTTGCTGCAATGCCAGACATTTTTTACCCAGTCTGTATGCATAACTGGCACTCCATTTAGCGTGGCGTGCTCGTATTTGTTGGATTTGATTGTGTTTGCTATTAGATGAGTGTTATTGCGCCCAAAATTTTGAAAGTAATGTCCGCCCATCCAGAGTATTAATTTCTTCAGTTCATCTTTCTCTTTGCTGGAGACTCCGCTTGCGGATATATGTAGGTCACGCATAGCTGTTGTATATATGGGACTACTGCCAAATGGTATCGGCTCACACTTAACTATACACTGCATAATGCACGGCGGGCCAAGAACTAGGGCCATAGTGGTTTGCAACTGCTCGAATAGATCTCCTTCGAAATGTGACATTACAAAGACATCCTTTTTTGTCAACCCACCGCCGGCAATCAGAGGAAAGCCCTCGCTTGGCCGGATTTCGCGTATTTGAGTATCCGCCAGATGATCACGCATCAGTTTCAATGCGTTGGCATATTGCTCAGATGCGATTTTGTCTATTTCAGTTGTACTCCTTGTGCTTATAACAAAGTAGACACATATTGAACCATCCAAGCTTGTGCCCATCTTCGCTTAATATTTGTAACTTTAAATTTCAAAACAGAATACGGCAACTCATGAAATTCCGCAAGCTACTTCTGGCGCGCACAAATTTGTTTCTTTTAATCGATATGTTTTTTGACAAACAACAAAATAGTTATGGGATTCCTGAAAGAGATTAAAGTATCGTTAACTTCAAATCATGCTGACAAACAAAAAAATAAAACTAAAATAAAAAGTAAAAAAAAAATATAAAATAAAAAATTTAAATCACATGTGTGAGTTTGCGTGCTGTGATTACAAACAAAAAATTTTTAAAATTATATCAAGCTTAACCAAACAGAGGTACATATTGCATCTAACATATTTTTTCAGCAAATTTTATGAAGGTTCCTTTTTAGATGTTTTGGTCATATTATGTTTAAATCAGTTCCTTTTGATTTTTCTGATTTTCCTATTTTAATGCCAAATTAATATATACAATATAAAAAATATATTGTTCTCATTAGTACATAAATTTAAGAAATGTGTTCATGTTATCTGATTTTTATTATCATTAAAATTCTGCAACCCTGTCATCTTGACTAATCAAATTCTTCTATTTCTTTAATTCTTAATTAAAGGAACACAACATTTAAAGCGAATTCCTTTGACAAATTAATTTTGAATCTCCTGAAAAAAAAAACATATCAGTGCGCAATAATCATAAATAGCCGTAGAAAACTGTGGCAGAGCGAATAGCTCTATTAATTACTTATAATTGCATACATATGTATATTGAATCCAATCGTCTTGCTAAAATTAAGATATCTTCGCAATGTCAAGGAAATTTAAATTTTCAAAATATTTTCTTGTTCTTATAAAAATAAATAATTAATTAATTTTGCATTTTGATTGTGTTTTATTATTATAAACAATGAAATATTTTAATTTTTATACTCTCTGCAAGAGTATATTGGGCTTGTGCAAAAGTATGTGACAGGCAGAAGGAGGCGTGGCAGACCCCATAAAGTATATATATTCTTGATCAGCATCACAAGCCCAGTTGATATAGCCATGTCCGTCTGCCCGTATGAACACCTGGATCTTTTAAACAACAAAAGCTAGAACCACCAAATTTGGAATGAAAGTCCGTTATCTTCGCGAGCAGATCAAGTTTATTTCAAATTGTTGCCACGTCCCTTACCGCCCCCGCAATGAGCAAAAAACCAGACACACCTCGAAAAAAAAATGTAGTTTTGAATACAAATGCGCACTACTATGGGAGTACGGGGTCTTTTACAGTCGGCTCGATCGACTGTAGCCTTTCTTATTAATAATCGATTAACTGCTGGGCTCACAAGTTACTTTCATCGTCTTCAACGAACTTATTTTATCTAGAATTTTGAATAAAATGGAATAATTTTTATACCCGTTACTCGTAGAATACAAGGGTATATTGTAATCGTTAGAATGTATATAACAGGCAGAAACAGCCGTGGCAGACCCCATAAAGTATAAAGTTGCATCTGGGGTTGAGCAGAATCGGAATATCGATAAGTGTTGAGAATTCATCGCACACTGCTCAGCTGGAAGTGGCCATACTTGGTGGGACGGGGGGTTATTAGTATAAGAGTTAGGTTATAAGAAGAAGGTTATAAGAGTAGGAGGAATAAAGAGAGTGAGAGAGCATAGTGGCTGAGCGGGGGCGGTCGTTGACTCTAGGGAACCGTTGCATGGAAGAGGGCATTGGAGGATTAGACTTTAGAATTTTGCTTAGCAACAGGTGACCTTAGAGTCAACGAGGGAGTTTGCTTTTCGAGATCGGCACGAGCAGTTGCTCGTAAGAAAGTTTTGTTGTGCGTTTGGTGAACGTTCGGTGTGTAGTTTTGGGAGTCCAGTAATAATGTTCTTTTTGTGCGTCCAAAAAAAAAAAATTTTTGAATTGAATTAAATTTAAACGTAAAACACGTTAACTACAAAATGAACATGCATCAGCAACAACCACAGTGCGACAATTAAGACAAGTGACCAAATCAAATAAAATACACAACAACATTTATGTGCAACAATAGCAACCCCTTTACACATGCAAAACTACACAAACATTTAAAACGCAATAATTGTTAGACAACCACGGTGCAACGACACGCAACCATCAAAAACCAAAACGCCAAGTTTAAAGACATTTAAAATAACGACGCTTAAACGAATAACAACAAACAAAAGAACAACGGCAACGACAACCCAAACAACATATTTGCGACAGCCGCAACAACAAATATAACGTTGATACGCAACAACAACAATAACAACAACTATAACAGTTGCAACGACAACAACAACAGGCAGCGAGAACGACAATACAACAGCGACCGGAAGACGGGAGCAACAGTGACGTCACGCAGCATCAGCTGTGCGCGCTAGCACAGTGGACGGACGTGGTGAGCTGTGTCACACGGACAGCTGTAGTTTTGTTTTGTCCCCAGTCATTGTAGTTTGTGCATATATGTATATTTATAAGTTTTTTGTAATGCAGATTTTAAACTTAATTTTTTTCTCTTATTTAAATTAAATTGTTCTGTTCCATATTTTCTGGTCGGCCCCTTTTTCTTCGTTGTGTTTTATTGTGAGTTGCCGGTAATCATGGGTACATTTAGTACCTGGCAATAAAAAAATTGTTTTGGCAGTGTCCGGCCCCCCTATACCCCCTTAGAGCTCTTAGGTAGTATCAGGTACCCCCGAGACCCCCCTCTATATAAATCTAAGGCAATCGACACTAACAGAAAAGGAAAAGACAGAAATAAAACAAGTAAGAAAGGCTACAGTCGATCGAGGCGACTATAAAAGACCCCGTACTCCCATAGAAGTGCGCAATTGTATTCAATTTAAATTCAAATTTTCGAATGAAATTTAAAAATTTTCATTTTATATGTACATTTTGAATTGAAATTTAAAAAAAATTAAATTAACAATTCGCATTGCCGCAACTCTATCAGTTGCACCACGCGCCACTTTCAAGAATTCTCCGATAATCAGCATTTACATATTATTCATACAAACACACATTCGTTTGAAATTATATGTATGCATGTATGTATGTATGTGTGTATGCGCTGTCGCCACACAAGCATCGAAAACGTTCGAACATATGTTTGTATGTTTCTGTCTCGCTCTCGCGCGTAAGTGATATTGCACTTAAATAACAAACTTTCTAACGCTGTAGCTCTTTTGTTAAAGGTAGTATGTTGATGCCACGTTCAGAATAGTTTGATTTTATATGTCTCTATACGAATGTTGAATTACAACACTCTACTATATGAATAAATGCCTTAAAAACGGCATTAAAGCGTAAAAGTTTTTTAGCTGATGTGGGGAAAAGGGGCGTGGCAGCTCAAAATTTTTAATGGCATTGCATTAAGGATGTCTCTAGCAACCTGTTTACCAGAAATGGTGTTCCTAAGTGCCATAGTTACTGAGTTATTGGCCTAAAAGTAAATTTTTTTCGAGGTGTGTCTGGTTTTTTGCTCATTGCGTGGGCGGTAAGGGGCGTGGCAACAATTTGAAATAAACTTGATCTGCTCGCGAAGATAACGGACTTTCATTCCAAATTTGGTGTCTCTAGCTTTTGTAGTTTAAAAGATCCAGGTGTTCATACGGACGGACGGACGGACAGACGGACAGACAGACAGACGGACAGACGGACATTGCTATATCGACTCGGCTGTTGATGCTGATCTAGAATATATATACTTTATGGGGTCGGCCACGCCTCCTTCTGCCTGTTACGCACATTTCGCTTCTGACAAACCTAATAGACCCCTATACTCTTTTTTAGAGTACGGGGTCTAAAAACTATGTTTAGAAACTTTAATATAAATAAATATGTATAATTTGATTGGAAACGAAACGAATATGTGTGAGTAATTTGCTGATGGGAGGGGGATTGCGTAGCATGGATTAAGCGAGCTGGCGTAGACTTTAGATTATGGGTGGCGCAACGGAACAATTTAAATGTAGGTAGGGTGGGTGCGTTGCGGCAAAAAAATATCGGGGCCTCCGATAGAGATGGCCGGTAGTTGTGTAGGGTTGGTATTGTTTCGTAGAGTGTAGTAGTAGCGATGTAGAGGTTCTACAATCGATGATTGTGGATTGTACGCTCGGTGGGCTCTGGTTAATAACCCCGACCTGAGGCGAATGAGCTAGCCGTGGTAGCCCCAGGAAAGACAAGCCGAGACGTAACAATATGGCGCCCAATCTGGAAATGGAGCTCGACGAGGTGCGCCTCGTCGTAGCATACGGCCCAGAAAGAAAAAAAATAAATAACACATAAGATTGTCGAATCTCACGTGTTAGTATGTTTTGGTTTGCAGACCGGTCCTTCATGGGGTCTTGTCGGGAGCATATACGCTCGCCTTCAATTGTACATGAAGGATACGATCTACAAATCAAACATCTTTGTCGTTTTGTTTAAATGTTTTTGTAAAGTAATAATTATAATTATTTGGTAATATTTGTGCAGTTGAAGTTTGGTAATTATTAATGCGTTTTTTTATTTATTTGTATTTGTTATTTAACGTGTATGTGTGTACATTTATTATTAAATATTTGTTCATTTATATTTATTATCTAAGAATTGGTAATTTATTTAATTTATGTTTTGTTACTTAGGATTTATTAAATTATACTTGTTATTTATTATTTATATTTATTTCATTTGTTATTTATTATTTTCTCACTTGCATAGGGGCGGGTCCTTTATTTATTTATTTAATTATTTATTTTGGTAGAACTTAATTTTTTTTTTGTGATCATGGCTGAAGGAGAGGGCGCGCACGGGTATAATACCCGAAATAAGGCAGTCCATAGGGACAGCTCGTGGGAGAGCGATCTAAAACAAGGGATGTATGGTGCAGTGGCACGAACACCGCCTCCGGAGGCAGCTAGGGCGAAAGGGGAGGAGCCGAAGCCGGAACTGCGATCGGAGGAGGCATCGGCGGTAAATGCAATGCTCGCCCAGGCACATCTTACATTCATGAAGTCCCAAGCCGATGGCATCTGCCAGACAATCCAGCAAGAGATGCGGCTAGGCTTCATGGAGGTGATGAAGGCCATAAACGATGTTCTCCGGCCGATCGCAGATCAACTGCCTCGCGAACGGCAAGAACAGACGGCAGCCGATCCATTCCCTAAGCCACCATAAATGGTGACGCCGGATGAGCCCATTAGGTTTAGGCCAGCCGATCCGCAAACGCGGACATGGAGAAATCCGACGACGTCGCAGTGGAGTGACCATAGGGTTGAGCGGACAGACGAGGGGCAGGCATCTGCAGGCGTTGGACTTCGTGATTGAGCACCGGAAAGGGTCAGAGAATGTAGTGGCCGACACGCTCTCACGAAGTCTAGATGCGGTAGTGGCCGAAGTAAAGGAAGAATAGGATCCTAACGCGATTTTGGGGTTCCAGACGAACGAATTCGACACGGAGGAATATAGGGAGCTAGTTCAGGAAGTCGAAGAAAATAAACAGCAATCGCCCGACCTAAAAGTGGAAGGGGGCGTAATTTTCAAACACATGCTACATAGTAAGTTGGAAGACGAACTTGAGGGCTGTGTTTGGAAGCTTTGGGTTCCCGCGTCGCTCACCCAAGAGCTTATCCGGAGAGCGCACGAAGAGCATACGTCGGCACATGGAGGAGTGGTAAAGACATTGCATGCTTTGCGGCGGCAATACTTTTGTCCAAAGATGGCAGTACAAGTGGCCGATTTCATCCGATGTTGCGACGTGTGTAAAGAAGTCAAGGCTACGAATTTTAGGATGCAAGTGGGAATAGGGACCGAAGTAGTGACGAAAAGGCCATTCCAGAAGTTATATATTGATTTCTTGGGGAAGCATCCGAGGTCAAAAAGGGGTCATGCATGGATCTTTAGTGTGGTTGATCACTTTTCCAAATTCATATTTTTGAAAGCTATACGCGAAGCGACAGCAAAGTCAGTAGTGGAATTCCTGGTGCACGAGGTGTTCTTAAAGTTTGGAGTGCCCGAGGTGATACATTCGGATAATGGCAGGCAGTTTATAGGAAAGATTTTTGAGGAGATGACGCAGGCGTATGGGATTACTCATGTAAGGACTGCCATTTACTCTCCCCAAAGCAATGCTGCGGAGCGAGTGAATCGGTCAGTCCTAGCAGTGATTAGGGCGTATTTGGAGAACGACCATCGCCAATGGGATCTTTACCTCCCGGAGATTGAGGCAGCGCTGCGTAACAGTGTCCATGCCGCAACGGGAGTCACTCCGGTCTTTGCAGTGTTCGGGCAAAATTTGATGCTGCACGGAGCTCAGTACGCTTTGGCTCGTAAGCTAAAGTCTCTGTGTGAGCACGAGATGGCTACGTTAGGCCGAGCCGATAAGCAACGGCTCATCCAGGAGAAAATTCAGAAACATCTTCATCAGGCGTATGAGTGGAGCAGGCTGCGCTATAATGAGCGAGCAAGAGAACTCCATTTGGTTCCAGGGCAGGAGGTCTTTCGGCGTAATTTTGTATTGAGCAATTTTAAAAATGCGTTCAATACAAAATTCGCCCGAAAGTTCCTGAAAGCTCGCGTCATACGAGCAGTGGGCGCAAACATGTTCGAACTGGAGAACGAGAGTGGGCGACCGATAGGTATCTTTCACGCCAAAGACATCCGACTGTAAGCCCGGCTAGCTCAGTCGGTAGAGCATGAGACTCAGGGTTTGGGCGATGGCCTACGTTGGGCGCGGCATACCCAGAGCGGATAGCCCCCATGCGCTCGAATATTGGCACCACTTCCCTCGCGGGCGTAAACTCCTGCGAGCCGCGTGCAAATCTTTGAGTGATGTTGCATCTGGGGCTGAGCAGAATCGGAATATTGATAAGTGTTGAGAATTCATCGCACACTGCTCAGCTGGAAGTGGATTTAGAATTTTTAGAATTTAGAATTTTGCTTAGCAACAGGTGGCCTTAGAGTCAACGAGGGAGTTTGCTTTTCGAGATCGGCACGAGCAGTTGCGTGACTGGATCAATAAGAAAGTTTTGTTGTGCGTTTGGTGAACGTTCGGTGTGTAGTTTTGGGAGTCCAGTAATAATGTTCTTTTTGTGCGTCCAAAAAAAAAACTTTTTTGAACTGAATTAAATTTAAACGTAAAACACGTTAACTACAAAATGAACATGCATCAGCAACAACCACAGTGCGACAATTAAGACAAGTGACCAAATCAAATAAAATACACAACAACATTTATGTGCAACAATAGCAACCCCTTTACACATGCAAAACTACACAAACATTTAAAACGCAATAATTGTTAGACAACCACGGTGCAACGACACGCAACCATCAAAAACCAAAACGCCAAGTTTAAAGACATTTAAAATAACGACGCTTAAACGAATAACAACAAACAAAAGAACAACGGCAACGACAACCCAAACAACATATTTGCGACAGCCGCAACAACAAATATAACGTTGATACGCAACAACAACAATAACAACAACTATGAACAAAAGGATCTCAGAGACTATAAGAGCTAAAAAGGTGAAAGTGGTCGCAATTGAAAGGTACAATACCCAAACATTGCAAGTTTTAAACACAAGTAAATGTACTGGTTAAAATAGCATGTTTTAGTGTAGAAAACTTATTGTTATTTATGCTATTTACTGTCACGGCTATATCATAAAGCTCCCATAAGCACGATCTGTCGAAAATACGCTCCAAATATGAATTAATGAGAAAAACTTTTGAGTTAAAGAAATTACGTTAATCAAACTCACATATAATACGTTCTTCTGCATGTTACTTAGTTTTGCACAACCACAATATACTCATGCAGAGAGTTTAACAATATCTGGCACGCGTCATCTTTATTTCTATTTCGCGTTAAAACTAATTCGCAGCAGTTCAATGGATATATAAGATCCTGTAGGAATTTTCCTAGTCGCCTCGCGACGTTAGGTTATTCATTACTCAGTTTCAATTTGTTATTAGCAATGGATATGGATAAGATAGCTTGGCAAACAGAACATTTTATTACAAATTCATATTTGTATCGTTCCTATGGGAGCTATACGATATAGTAGTCCGATTTGGATCAATCTTGGTCAGTACGTGTACTTCCTTGACATGTACTATTCATGTAAATTTAGTTCAGATAGCATAGCATAAAAAGTTTTCTACACTAAAACATTTTAGGTTTACCTGTACATTTACCTTTATATGAAGATGGAACGTCCCAAAGTGGGCGGGTCAAAAACAAAAACAAACTTGTACTGCTTGGGTATTGTACCTTTAATTTGCGACCCCTTTCACCTTTTAGGACGAACTGATGGAAAGACGGACATGGCTATATGGACTCGGTTATTGATGCTGATCAAGAATATATATACCTTATGGAGTCTGCCATGCGTCTTTCTGCCTGTTACATACATTCGAACGATTACAATATACCCTTGTATTCTACGAGTAACGGGTATAAAAACTGAGATGGGTAGATGTCGAGAAGCTTCGATTATAAATGTTAACAGCTCTCGAATTGTTCTCTGGTTTTGTATACTGGGCAGTTGTTTGTTCTGAAAAAACAAACAATGCAATGTTTGTTCTGAAAAAAAAACAAACAATGCAATGTTAGTTCTGAAAAAACATCGTTAATTATTGAGTAATTGTTATTTAACTTTCAATAATTTTCGTTTAATTAACAATGCAATATATGAATATGAAAAGTGGACAAATTGCAACTCTCATGGACGGACGAAATTTTCTCAACGGTAGGTGTCCGGTTATTCATTAAAATTTATTTGTAGAAAATGTTTTTTTTTTATTAATTATCAACCTACTTTATTAGACCCCGTAATTCACTTGTCACCTGCCGCCCTCGCACATTATAGAAAAAAATTTTTATAAAACCATAATATGGAAACTAGTACAGCTATCGTGACCAAATTTATGTGTATGGTTTCATAATAACTAGCCATACCAGTTAATATGGATCGGACAACTTTATCCAATATGTCCCATAAGATAAGATAAGTAGCTTAGTTTTATAAAGCAAGTAAGAAAGGCAAAAGTCGAGCGAGCCGACGGTAAAAGACCCCGTACTCCTTCTAGTGGGAAGTTTTCATACATATGAGCAATTTTCAATCAATTTGTCCTAAGAGAGCTATAGGCTATAGTCGTCCGATCCGGATCTTGGTAAGGATAGTTATCATAGTACCATACACAAAGTGTGTGAATTTGGTCCTGCTAGCTGTAGTCGTTTCCTGTTATGCCGTTTTTTACAATTTGCGGGGGCGTGGCAACAATTTGAAATACACTTAATATGACGAGGACGACCTTTCATTCCAAATATGGTCTCTATAGCTATTGTTGTGTAAATGATCCAGGTGTTCATACGGACAGACGGACGGACGGGCGGACGGACAGACGAACATCGCTATATCGACTAGACTGTTGATGTTGATCAAGAATATATATATATATATATATATATATATATATATATATATATACTTTATGGGGTCAAAAATGATTCCTGTTGCATGTTACGCACATTTCGCTTTACACAAACTTAATAAACCCCTCGACCCTTTTTTAGAGTACTGGGTCTAAAGAAAATTCGCTCTGGAATGAGGACAGAGTCTTATACAGTCGACTTGTACCTGTTCTAACTTGTTGCCGTACTATGTATTCAATTCGCAATTTTATAAATGCAATCATGCTTAGTTTGCCATAAATTTGAATATGATAAATTATGATAAATTTTTCATAGCCATGATTAAACTTTTAAAAATACACATAAATGATCGGGATATATCTTGTTATGTTCGCCCTACCTGCTTATATTAATTTCATGAATGTATATAAAAGGCGTTTATGTATATAAATTCATGGTGTGAAATACACAGTGATATAAGTAAACTTTTACAAATATGTAAACGTATGTACTTACTTAAACAAGGCGCTATTCTTGCACGGACATTGACCGCTTGTGTTGTTGCACATTTTACTAGATGACCCTATCGGATGGCACTCACAGGCTAAAATATATAAAAAGAATAAAGTAAGTATAGTTAGACAACCATTTCCAGTAATATCCATACCTTTGATTTATCCGAGCTTTTAATATTTGTCTTTATAAACAAGAAGCGACATGTCTTTATATTTTAAGATTCCTCAGCTTCCGACTCAGCCCATAAATAGTTATGTAACTTAAAGTTCGGCGACGGCTGCACCGTGTTCTTGAAAATGGTTTTCCTGATTTGCTGCAAAGTAAAGCTGATCATTCCGCTTTAAAAGCTGACTAGCATATTAAAATATCAAATGGTCAAAGGCACTCACTATATTGATTAATTAGCCTTTTGATATGCCAAACCAACTATTCAACCTCCACCTACTGTAATCGCCAAAGTCCAAGAACCGCGATACTTTCGGCCTGGATGGGTTTAGTTGCGTTCCGCTTCGGCAAACAGCAGACGCTACGGCTGCAGGAACGGAACACACCTAATATCGACATGAACCCCTCAGCACTAATCGGTCGAATCCACAATAGCGATGGGTGGGTCGGTCGATCCTTGGGACAAGCACAGCAACGTTTGTACCGCGGTCACTATCGGTGTATTCCGTCTCAGCAGCCAGCAGACGCTTCGGCCACAGATACGAAACACACACGATATCGGTGGATCCACGCGCCAGCTAATCGGTCGAAACCACAGTAGCAAGCGGTGGTCCCTCCGTTTTGGACACTGGCACACTAATCACTGTCTACAAATTCCTACAAAACTATATATATTTCTGTACAATGTTAAATTATTTATTCATAATGACTTTCATTTAATTTCGATGGCTTTAGACAATGTTAAATCCTTGCGCGGTGTTATTGGCGCGCCGTCCCTAACCACACATAAAACCCTTTAAAGGGACTCTCGTGGCTCACCTCGTCGTCAGTATATAGGTGTGCGGCGCTCGCTTGGTCGTTCCTGATCGATGGGGTTGTCGTCGAAATCCGTTGTCACAGCTGGGTCGTTTCTGGTCGTTGTTGTCTGCTCCGTGTTCAATGTCGTTCCTGTTGTTGTCTTTGTTGTTGTCTCGTTGCTCCCTCGTTGTCTTTTTTTGTTATTTTGTGTTTTATGTACCGCCGCGTGGTTTCGAACTTGCAGTCGACTTTCGCACTTCTGAGTTCTTTTCTTGCTCAAGATCAAATTTCGCGTGCCAAAATTGTGCAAGCGTCGTCTAATTATTTTCTCTGCGTCGACGTCGGCGTTGTCAGCGTCGGCATCGTATATCCAGCCATTGATCTTAATGTAGGTCAGGCCGGCAGCGCTGCTTTTCTCTTCTCTGCTTCTGCTGCGCGTCGTACATTTCGATGCTGTTGCCAGAATATTCGGTGGTTTATAGCTAGCTTTGTTGCTATGCATTTGACGATGTCTGTGCGAGTGTGCGTGCGCTACGACCAATGCTGTGGCTGCTTTCTTGACGTCGCTCTCCGCGATCTCCTGCGCATGTGTCGTCTCTCTTTGCTTTGATCGAGCGTCGCTGTTCCGCGCACTGCGCATGTGTCGTCTCTCTCGTTTGTGATCGCGCTGCTGCTAGCGTAAGCCAACACACTGTCTTGTGTATGTTAGAACAAGTATTATGACTAGCATATTAAAATATCAAATGGTCAAAGGCACTCACTATATTGATTAATTAGCCTTTTGATATGCCAAACCAACTATTCAACCTCCACCTACTGTAATCGCCAAAGTCCAAGAACCGCGATACTTTCGGCCTGGATGGGTTTAGTTGCGTTCCGCTTCGGCAAACAGCAGACGCTACGGCTGCAGGAACGGAACACACCTAATATCGACATGAACCCCTCAGCACTAATCGGTCGAATCCACAATAGCGATGGGTGGGTCGGTCGATCCTTGGGACAAGCACAGCAACGTTTGTACCGCGGTCACTATCGGTGTATTCCGTCTCAGCAGCCAGCAGACGCTTCGGCCACAGATACGAAACACACACGATATCGGTGGATCCACGCGCCAGCTAATCGGTCGAAACCACAGTAACAAGCGGTGGTCCCTCCGTTTTGGACACTGGCACACTAATCACTGTCTACAAATTCCTACAAAACTATATATATTTCTGTACAATGTTAAATTATTTATTCATAATGACTTTCATTTAATTTCGATGGCTTTAGACAATGTTAAATCCTTGCGCGGTGTTATTGGCGCGCCGTCCCTAACCACACATAAAACCCTTTAAAGGGACTCTCGTGGCTCACCTCGTCGTCAGTATATAGGTGTGCGGCGCTCGCTTGGTCGTTCCTGATCGATGGGGTTGTCGTCGAAATCCGTTGTCCCAGCTGGGTCGTTTCTGGTCGTTGTTGTCTGCTCCGTGTTCAATGTCGTTCCTGTTGTTGTCTTTGTTGTTGTCTCGTTGCTCCCTCGTTGTCTTTTTTTGTTATTTTGTGTTTTATGTACCGCCGCGTGGTTTCGAACTTGCAGTCGACTTTCGCACTTCTGAGTTCTTTTCTTGCTCAAGATCAAATTACGCGTGCCAAAATTGTGCAAGCGTCGTCTAATTATTTTCTCTGCGTCGACGTCGGCGTTGTCAGCGTCGGCATCGTATATCCAGCCATTGATCTTAATGTAGGTCAGGCCGGCAGCACTGCTTTTCTCTTCTCTGCTTCTGCTGCGCGTCGTACATTTCGATGCTGTTGCCAGAATATTCGGTGGTTTATAGCTAGCTTTGTTGCTATGCATTTGACGATGTCTGTGCGCGTGTGCGTGCGCTACGACCAATGCTGTGGCTGCTTTCTTGACGTCGCTCTCCGCGATCTCCTGCGCATGTGTCGTCTCTCTTTGCTTTGATCGAGCGTCGCTGTTCCGCGCACTGCGCATGTGTCGTCTCTCTCGTTTGTGATCGCGCTGCTGCTAGCGTAAGCCAACACACTGTCTTGTGTATGTTAGAACAAGTATTATACGGTCGGGCGTCAAGCGACTGTACTTTTCACCCAACCAATCCAATCCATATGATGTCGGGATGTGGTGGAGGCCTGCGAGAGTATGGAGACTCTCCATTGGAGAGTACCTTTCCGTAACGTTAAGAAGACAGGCTGGAACATTTGCTCTTAACATTTGGAACGTTTATTACTGTCGTACCTGCTTATGCCACATAACGTGAATTGGGCTGTACCAACGGAATCTGCCATAACACTCCAAAGTTATTTCTATACCTAAAACGGGCAAGCTATCGCACTTTAAAGACTTCAAACGGATAAGCCTACATTCGATTCTTAAAGTTATCGAACGACTTCTTAATTGGTACCTTCAAGAAAAAATACCACTCACCTGCTTTTCAAATGCACAACATACGTACAGTAAAGGCAGATCCACGGAAAACGATATCAATGAAATTGTCCCCATAGTTGAGAAATTTCTCTCCATAAATGAATTATCCCTTATAGCCTTTTTTGACATTGACGCAGCTTCAATAGCATTCCACCCGTGCCTAACACCGTAGCACCGTTGAACCTCATCGATCAATTCTTGAAATGAAGAATTGTTAAGGTCTCACTCGATAAGGCAAAAAGATTAAAATTCGTTACTAGAGGTTCTACACAGGCGGGTGTCTTATCTCCCGTCTATGGAACTGATAAGTGCATTAGGCAGAGGCAGATTTCGTGTAGTGTCTTACTCGGATGACGTTGCTATTACCTTCTCTGATAAATTCCCCTAGACTTTCTGTGATTGAATGAGTGACTCTCTGCTCTACACATCTAAGTGGGAAATGAACTAAGGTCCAAGCAAAACAGAACTATTTCTTTTCACAAACAAATATCAAATTTCAGCCGTTAGACTTCCCCCTCTTCGCGGCGGAGTCCTAAAACTAAGCGAGAAGGTCAAATATTTCGGATTATATCTAGACAGTGAACTCAACTGGAATGCCTGTATTGAGGATCGAGCGAGAAAATTTCCGTTTCTCTCTTTACACGCAGAAAGACTATAGCCCCGAAATGGGGCCTGAACCCTTATATCTCTCGATGGCCATCGCCATCGTGCGATCCATCCTTAAGTATGGGGTTGTTGTCTGGTGGCCTGCTTTTAAAAAGGGAATAATTATGACCAATCTGGCTAAGATCCAACGCCTTGCAGGGTTGTATACCTCAGAAGTACAACCCATGGAGAGGCCTTTGATGAAATCTTCTATCTTCCTCCTTTCGATATAATAGGCAGGAAAACTACCACTGTCTCTGGAATGAGACAGGCGGGCCACAGCACTTGCAGAATCTCATTTCGCAGAACGCGTTTGCCTAAACTTTAGTTGCCTAAACTTCTACGCTATGTACATCAATGTGCTTGCCAACGATGAGGATCTCAGTAAGATTGAAAGCACCTGCATGCTTGTCTGAAAGTTGCTGTGAACACGATTAAATTCGTTAGAAATCACAAATTTTACAAGAAAGAATGCTATAGTCGCCTCGCGACTTTAGAATACCCGTTACTCAGTTTCAATTTGTTATTAACAATGGTGATGGATATAATAGCTTGGCAAACACAGAACATTTTCATACAAATTCATATTTGGAGCGTATTTTTGACCGATCGGCCCTATGGGAGCTATACGATATAGTAGTCCGATTGCGATCCAGCTCGGTCAGTATATATATGTATATTATTGGCAGATGTATTCTGTGTGAGTTTGATTAATATAGCTTAGTTAATGCAAAAGTTTTTCATACTAATTCATATTTGGAGCGTGTTTTTGACCGATCGGTCCTATGGGAGCTATACGATATAGTAGTCCGATTTGGATCAAACTTGGTCAGTACATGTACTTTCTAGACATTTTGGTTCAGATAGCATAGCGAACAAAAAAGTACTAAAACATTCAACGTTTACCTGTACATTTACCTTTATATGCAAATAAATCGCCCTAAAGTGGGCGTGTCAAAAAACAAAAACAAACTTGTACTGCTTGGGTATTGTTCCTTTCATTTGCGACCCCTATCATCTTTCTAGCTCTTATAGTCTCTGAGATCCTTTTGTTCATACAGACGGATGGACGGACGGACGGACAGACGGCCAGACGGCCAGACGGACATGGCTATATCGACTCGGCTATTGATACTGATCAAGAATATATATACTTTATGGGGTCTGCCACGCCTCCTTCTCCCTGTTACATACATTCCAATGATTACAATATACCTTTTTACTCTACGAGTAACGGGTATAAAAAGTTAGAAATGAAAAATGTTGAAAGATTCGATGATAAATTACTATATTTTCAGGCACACATCAGGGCTATTTCACGACTGCCACTATGGCCTCAACGGTAGAGCTTGCGGATGGATTGCTCATTTACATCATCGTCCGCAAGCTTGACTACGCAGGAGAAGTGGGGGGAATCTTCGCATACGCAGAAGCTTTCCCAATGGGTAGATGTGGCCAAATTTTTGGAAAAGCGATGCCGCACGTTGGAAAATCTGGAACGCGCATCTAAATTAACCCGAAGTATCAACATGTCCTTTTTATAACGCAAAGGATCACTTCCGTTTAAAATGCGCAAAGCGCATACATTTAACGCCTCTTGAACGTCATATAGAACCAAAGCGCATGCCTCTTTGCCTTAATTGACTTCGCGAATGCTTGCGGCAATGTAGATCGGGATATTGCAATCATTGACAATAAAGCATCATTTTCTTTTTTGACGTGCTGGCATTACAATTATGTCTGGGTGTGTGTGCGTATGTGTGTGGTTGCGTACGTGCTCTGGTGTTCCGGCGGTTGTGACCGCGCTGTAAAGAAAAAAATGGGGCGCGTCGCGAGCAAGATTAAATAATCACACGCGTGGTTCCAAGTACTGCATGGGCGGTTGTTTTTTTGAAATCGAGCCATATACACTGAAAATGCGGTTTCGGTTTTTCCGATTAAATAATTAAAATCGGTATCGAGATACTACAATGTGTAGTACTTGTATTAGAACACGTTGAAACAAAAACAATCTAAGCATAATCAAACATACATCTGTTTGTTTGTATGCGAATACACATACATTTGACAATATATGATGCATATGTATATGTATGTATGTGTGTATTCGCCGCAGCCAGCGACCGCGAGCAGCACTGCCGCCAGGCAGCAAAAACATTCGAACATGTGCTTGTGTGTTTCTATCTTGCTTGCACTCATTAATTGATATTGCGTTTTATTATCAATATTGTAACGCTTCAAGTTTTCTTGTTTATAGTCGGATTTGAATGCACCTTTCAGGATAGTTTGATATAGTTAGTCCCCACACGAATTATTAATTACAATACTGTACAATAAGAAGAAGTACCTTGAAAATGACATTGAAGTTAGAGAATTATTATTTGTGGGAAATGGCGTGGCAGTCAAACATTTTAAATGGCCGTGCATTTACGCAGTCTCTAGGAACCTCCATTTCCAAATTGGTGATCCTAGGTGCCAAAGTTATTGAGATATTCGCTGAAAACACCGATTTTTTACCAGGTGTGTCCAGGTTTTTTTTTGCTTATTGTGGGAGAATGGGACGTGGCATCAAAACAAAAAAAAAGATTCTTGTATTGACTGACTAAATATGTGATCGTTTGACACCAAGCTCAACCTAGTAGTTTTTACCATCTGTGAAATCTGTTTGTTCATACAGACAGACAGACGGACAGAGAGTCACGGACATGTCTATATCGACTCGGCTTATGATGCTGATCAAAAATATATAGACTCTATGGGGTCTGCCACGCCTCCTTCTGCCTGTTACATAAATTGCACAAACCCAATATACTCTTGCAGAGAGTATAAAAAATGCTTACATATAATACATGTACGATATGTGTGTACTTGAGTGACAGCATGCCGTCGGGATATTGAATAGATCGCTGTTAGTTGATAAAAACGGTTTTTGCATTAGGGTAACAAATTACAGTTGTCTGGCCTAACCCGAAAAACCAAATTGGCAACATTTTTACAATATAAAATTGAGAATTAACATTATTTAGATACAAGGTTAATTCATCCCAAATTGTGAATTAGAATATTCATTCAGCAAATAATAAAACAGGTGTACCATAGTCAACCTGTAATCTGCTGCTCACCTCTATTCTAATTAAGTTAAATATAAAAATTTTTATAAAATGTTGAAAACAATTTACTAATGCAATTTGCTTTACTTCTTACTTAAATTATCATTTATTAATTCCATTACATTTATCAAGCACAAAACTAAAGATCGGCGCTGGACTACACACGCACAAAACGATCATGTAAAAAAATGCAGATAGAACAAGAAAGAAAAGTACAGTCGAGCGCGCCCGACCGTATAATACTCTCTGCATTTGTCCCGATTAAATTATTAAAATCGGTATCGAGATATTACAATGTGAATTACTTGCATTAAAACACGTTGAAACAAAAACAATCTAACCATAATCAAACACACATCTGTTTGTTTGTATTCGAATACACATACGTTTGGCAATATGTATATGATGCAAATATGTATGTATGTATGTGTGTATTCGGCGCAGCCAGCGACCGCGGGCAGCGCTGCCGACACACAGGCAGCAAAAACGTTCGAACATGTGCTTGTGTGTTTCTATCTCGCTTGCACCTATGGGTTGATATTGCGTTCAATTATCAATATTGTAATGCTTCTAGTTTTCTTGTTTATAGTCCGATTTTAATGCGCCTTTCAGTATAGTTTAATATAGTTAGTCTCCACACGAACTATATAATTACAATACTGTACGATACGAACAAGTTCGCCAAGCCCGGCATTGAAGGTTCCAGGCTTTTTTATCAAATGTGGGAAAAGTGGGCGTGGCAGTCCAAAATTTTAAATGGCAATGCAACTATGCCGTCGCTACGAACCTCCCGTTCCAGAATTGGTGATCCTAGGTGCCATAGTTACTGAGATATTTGCCAAAAACACCAATTTTTTCCGAGGTGTATCCAGTTTTTTGCTTATTGTGTGTGAATCTTGTATTGACTGACTAAATATCTGATCGTTTGACACCAAGCTCGAACTTGTAGCTCTTACCATCTCTGAAATCTGTTTGTTCATACGGACAGACGGACAGACAGACAGACAGACAGACGGACAGACGGACATGGCTATATCGACTCGGCTTGTGATGCTGATCAAGAATATATATACTTTATGGGGTCTGCCACGCCTCCTTCTGCCTGTTACATACTTTTGCACAAACCCAATATACTCTTGCAGAGAGTATAAAAACACGCGAGTAAAAATTTACTTGTACTTCACAAGGGTGGTTATTTTTGAGTACACATCTGAAGTAAAAAAAAAGAAAGAATGCTATAGTCGGCTCGCGACTTTAGGATACCCGTTATTCAGTTTCAAATTGTTGTTAACAATGGTGATGGATATAATAGCTTGGTAAACACAGAACATTTTCATACATATTCATGTTTAGAGCATATTTTCGACCGATCGTTCCTATGGGAGCTATACGATATAGTATTACGATTCGGATCAAACTTGGTCAGTATATATATATTATTGGCAGATGTATTCTGTGTGAGTTTGATTAATATAGCTTAGTTAATGCAAAAGTTTTTCATACTAATTGATATATGGAGCGTTTTTTTTGACCGATCGGCCCTATGGGAGCTATACGATATAGTAGTCCGATTTGGATCAAACTTGGTCAGTACATGTACTTCCGAGACATGTACTTTCCGTGTAAATTTGGTTCAGATAGCATAGCTAATTTTCTGTACTAAAACATTCTACTTTTACTTGTACATTTACCTTAATATGCAAATAAATCGCCCTAAAGTGGGCGTGTCAAAAAACAAAAACAAACTTGTACTGCTTGGGTATTGTTCCTTTCATTTGCGACCCCTATCATCTTTCTAGCTCTTATAGTCTCTGAGATCCTTTTGTTCATACAGACGGATGGACGGACGGACGGACAGACGGCCAGACGGCCAGACGGACATGGCTATATCGACTCGGCTATTGATGCTGATCAAGAGTATATATACTTTATGGGGTCTGCCACGCCTCCTTCTGCCTGTTACATACATTCCAACGATTACAATATACCCTTTTACTCTACGAGTAACGGGTATAATGAGTTGGTCAAAAATGAGTGGGTTAAAAAAATTTTTTTTATGGAAATACTCAAAGGAAAAGAAGCAAACAATTTTTGATACTCTCGGGTACAGTAAAATATGATTCGAGACGGAAAATACTGTGTGTGTGTTTTTGGTATTTAGACCCCCTACTCTAAAAAAGAGTATAGGGGTCTATTAGGTTTGTCAGAAGCGAAATGTGCGTAACAGGCAGAAGGAGTTGTGGCCGACCCCATTAAGTATATATATTCTTGATCAGCATGAACAGCCGAGTCGAAATAGCAATGTCCGTCTGTCCGTCTGTCTGTCTGTCCGTCTGTCCGTATGAACACCTGGATCATTTAAACTACAAAAGCTAGAGCCACCAAATTTATAGTGAAAGTCCGTTATTAAGTCAGGCAGGTTAAGTTTATTTCAAATTTTTGCCACGCCCCTTACCGCCCCCGCAATAAGCAAAAAACCAGACACACCTCGAAAAAATATGTAGTTTTAGGCCAATAACTCAGTAACTATGGCACTTAGGAACCATTTCTGGTAAGCAGGCTTGCTAGAGACAGCCTTAATGCAATGGCATTACAAATTTTGAGCTGCCACGCCCCCTTTTCTCATTAGAGTTAACCAAACTATTGCGTTTTAATGCCGTTTTTAAGGCATTTATTCATATAGTAGAGTGTTGTAATTCAACATTCGTATAGAGACATATAAAATCAAACTATTCTGGAAGTGGCATCAAAATACTAACTTTAACAAAAGAGCTACTGCGTTAGAAACTTTGTTATTTAACTGCAATATCACTTGCGCGCGAGAGCGAGACAGAAACATACAAAAACATGTTCGAACGTTCTCGATGCTTGTGTGGCGACACGCTGCCGTCAGACGCTGGCCGCGCCGAATACACACATACATACATACATGCATACATCCGTATATGCATACATATAATTTCTAACGAATGTGTGTTTGTATGAATAATATGTAAATGCTGGTTATCGGAGAATTCTTGAAAGTGGCGCGTGGTGCAACGGATAGAGTTGCGGCAATGCGAATTGTTAATTTAATTTTTTTTTAATTTCAATTCTAAATGTACATATAAAATTAAAATTTTTAAATTTCATTCGAAAATTTGAATTTAAATTGAATACAATTGCGCACTACCATGGGAGTACGGGGTCTTTTACAGTCGGCTCGATCGACTGTAGCCTTTCATACTTGTTTTCTTTAAATTTCAATTCAAAATGTACATATAAAATTAAAAATTTTAAATTCCATTTAAAAATTTGAATTCAAATTGAATACAAATGTGCACTACTATGGGAGTATGGGATCTTTTACAGTCGGCTCGATCGACAGTAGTCTTTCTTTCTTGTTACTTACACATAGGCATTACTATTAAATATTCACAAATATAAATATAAGCATAACTTACTTGACACTTGGAAACTTTCTTTAATTTCTTTCTAATTTTTCTTAACGACCAGCCGATTGTGGTAATTTTAGGATTTTTGATCCCACAAAACCGAACGTGAAAAAATTTCAGTAATTAATTGAATTGAATTGAATTGCGCAAAACATATTTCGACCAAAAGGCAACGGTTATTTAAGCTCATCACGCAACTAAAACACACGTTTAACAACAGCTATATTAAGCGATAAAGAGATTCTGAATCGCTTTCTCGCAATTCGCTTTACTTTTCGCTTTGGCTCTTTTCTCGCTTCGCTTGCACTCTGACATGTATTAAGCGATTAGAATATTATCTCGCTTATCGTGGCCACTCTGACATCAGCCTAAGACGTGGTCCTGTATCTCGTAATGATGCGGTATGTCGAGAATACCGAACACGCGTCATGGCTAGAGGTTAGCCTAGCGGAAGGATTCGTCAACTATGGAAAGACCTAAGATGAATACAGTTTGGGCTGCGAACGTCAGTGGGTGGCGTGACCGCTGGCACCGGGGGCACGGGGGGAGAAATCCTATCTGCGTGTCACCAGGGCTCACACCTCTGACGTAGCGGAAGCAGGCCACTTCAGTTGTACTACCATTGCCATTAACAACAACATGAAGCTGACCCGCACTGGTGCCGGAATCAAAGCATATTCGGATGTGGAAACTGTTGGAATGGGTATAAGACCAAACCGGAATATAAGTCGGCTCTAAAAATCTAGAGATACCAATAAGGTCGAGAAGATGTTGTCCCAGAAGAGGCAGTGCTCAGCCGAGAGCAACGCGAGCAAAGAAGCTCCGGTGAACAAGCGGCAAATGGGCCCCAAAGGAGGCATCGCTCGACCGAGAAGAAACAAGAGAGCCACAATATCTGTATCCCCTTATCGACCGCAGCGAAGAAAAGGGAAGAATCTTAGAGGACCGGTGTAAAATCGTCCACGAGAGACTGGTTGTCCTGCTGTTCGAGAAAGTGAGTGAGGATTCGGAGGCCCCCATGCCCACCTTTGACGGAGCTGGGTGTCTAAATGATCCTTCAGGACTCTAGACTGTAACAACCCTCCATTCCCGGAAAACTAGGGGCCATAACTAGCCTATGCTTTGTCCCCGAAGGATCGCCAATAAAAAAAATGGAGGCCTCCCATTGAGGAAATGTGTTGGAAGAATCTCCACTTGAGGATCTGCAACGTGAGATCGTCTTGCCGGGTTGAGGCAGTATGCAGTAGTCCAGTAGTGGATGGGCAAGATGCGTTAAATACAACTCAGGTTTTGGTGGATGTGCTGTCAGGCTTGAACATGGCGTGATGCAGATGGTGGAAATTCAAGGTTTCGGTTGGGGGCGGGACTCGGACCATGTGACCCAACTGTATATATTCATGCAACATTGCTTTATCTGTGCTGTTTAACGATGGGTTCTTTTGCAAACGAGCTTCATTTCTTAAGAGCTGCGCCAATCGCAATCGATCTGGAATGACCAAGCTCAATGCTCTGTGGAGCTTAAAATGGCAATGACAGCACATATTCAGCCATCCTTCTGGTAGTGTCGCGAAAGTGTTTCTCATACTTAATATCCAATTCCCTTTCCAGTTTGATTGGGAGATCTTCCACTTCGCGAAACATGGTGGGAAGTGTGTAAGGGTTGATCTTTGTGGTAGCCGATAGCTGTGTGGATAGACACGATATGGATAACGATGGCTTCCTGAGGATGGGACCGCTAAGTACCCACCTGAAAATGGTTTCTTGTGCAAGCAATGAGCCTCAAATCTGAGATTGGACACCCCTCAAAAGAATATTCAGGAGCATGTTAGCATCGATTAGCACATCCAATTGCGAGCTTCGGTGAAAGAACGGATCGGCCAATTGGAGATTTGGTAGATTTTTCAGTACACAGTCGGGAATGGAGGTGAACAAAAGAGCGCCGGTCAGTCGAGGCAATATGAAAGCCACTGTGTCGATGCAAAAAGAATGCTTGGCTTTTGAAATGAATTGCAATTGATATGTCTTCTGGAATCGGGCGGAGACCGACCAGTTAGTCCACTTACTTGCGCGGTGAATGTTCGAAAGTCTGGTCGAATCTGGTGGAACATGCGTTCGGAAATGAACGTGACCTCCGATCCACAATCGATCAGAGCGCTAGCAGGATAGCTGGTATCGAAAGGCTGAATGTTTATCATTGCCGTGCTTAGGATTACCACAATCTGAGCGGCAAGGAAGTTCTGTACCCCCGTCTGTGACTGACTCGGATAGAATAGAATTGGTTGCATGAGTTGGCGCTGGCGCGGATGTTACGCCTGGTTCGGATGACATTACTTGATAAAGTAATATATGATGGCGGGCTTGACAAATGCGGCAGTTGTGCGCACTCGTGCAGTCTCGCACCTGATAACCTCTTGCTCAGTTCATACATAAATTAGCAATTTTTAATTTCTGTCACACGGTTGTACAGGCAATTGGAGAAAATTGGGGCACAATCGAATGGAATGGTTTTCCCGACCTCCAGACTTGTGGTTTGACAGTGACCCTAGCTTCAAAGGAGTGAACATTAGTCGCTGCTTAAGGTTTTGGAGAAACCTTGAATGGTGCTTTGCAATTCTTTAAGAACTGTGTTCACTTGTCCGTGAGTTTTCCGTTTTTACACTTTGAGTAAGACCACAGGGTTTTCAAATACCTATCACTTTGAGCTAGTTATTTGGATGAGTATCAGAATGTTCAGAGAGTGTATTGCACGCTAAGAATGTTCCTTGGGTACTGATTTCATTGGAGCAATGTATGGGTTTATATACAGTTTTGCTTACAGTCTATGGTCAATAGTATCATAGAGTGAGTATCTTAGAGCTAAAAAACATATGGTAATGACGCAGTGGCTGATGTGTCAACTAACAGACTGCTTCGGATTCATGAGCCATGGGAGCAATTTCAAAAACGAGGCTAAGTTGGCGTGTGACAAACAAACAGGCGTTTGTTTTCAAAGCGTACGCTGAGGTTATGCCACGCCGATGAAAATCCGTCATTAGTAAAAGCAGACTTTGACACGATGGTTTTCGATTCGCCCCGAGTTTAAGAGTGGACAAACGTACTCAACAAGCTGACCCGCACGGGTGCCGCAGTCGCAGACGAAGACTCGGATTTTGATAGTGTTTTGTCAGTCACTAAGACCGAAGAAGAGAGCCTGCTGCGCTCCACTGAAAGTGGTTCCAGCTCCCTGCGCATGGAAGAGCCAAAGCGTTCAAAGCGGGAGGGGCTGAAGACCACGGCTCAATACAAGACTGCCTTCAAGATTCAGCATCGGCTCCAAGGAACAGTGACCCTGTCCCCAGAAGACACGGCCAAAGTGTCCGGCCTCATCCTTACAAAAACAAGAAGAAGGCCACAAGTGTTGCTGAACGACACTTGGTTGTAACGCTCATCGACAGGAGCTACGATAGCGGCAAGATAACCGAGTAAAGGTAGTAGGCCATTCACAGGTTTTTTGTCAGCCTCATCATGGAAAGAATGGACGAGGAACCGGAGGACCCCATGCCTACCTTCGACGGAGCTGGGTGGCTCAACGGGGCCAGGATACTGTGCTGCAAGGATGCGAGAAAAAGTTCTCCACGTTGGGAGAGGTGTGGGAGGGGGCCAAACTGGAGGTTGTAGACAGGGAGAATATTCCGCGAAGCCGAAGGCGAAGGTACTCTTCCGCATCCTTGTCAAAGGAGACCAGGCGCTGAAGCTGCTGCTGCATCAAAACCAGGATGTACTGTCGGGTGACTGGAGGATCCTGAACGCTGGTGCCTTCTCCGCGGCAGAGGGGAACCAGCACGTCATCCAGCAGATTAATAAGGAGGCGGAAGACATGCTCTACCCACGCTATGGCAAGATGGCATGGGGAGTTGGCAGCGTCTACCTGCGGCTCAAGAAGCGGCATCCGGAAGACAAGGATGCGCATAATCTGAAAGCCAAGGAGGTGGAGAGGGTCCTTGGCCTACACTCAGTCCTCGAAGCCGCTCAAAATATAGCCATCGGTTCGGAGGACGAAGGAGACGACGAAGAAGAAAACGGTGACCTGACGGTGGTAGTCAACCCGTCTGCGACAGGAGCAGCAGTAACCCCGGATGAGGGTTCTGTAGCTCAATCTCCATGCATTCTTGATTACATACTTAACTCTTGTCTAGATGTAGAAAATGTTGGAGAGGTGCACACTTACGTAGGTCCCGCCTCCTTCAATGTACTAGATCTCACACTTGAGTCGGGCGCCAACATAGCGAAATGGAGGGTCCTCGAAACACCCTTCTTCTCAGACCACAAGGTTATACAATTCGAGTGTAACTTCAGCAACATTCGAAAAGTCAACTCATTTAGGAACCTGAAATTCTAACTGGAGTGCCGGGTGATATAAGGTCGGTGCACGATATAGAGGCATCTCTATTTATCGTAAACAAGACCCCTCGCGACTCCTTTCTAAAGGCGTGTCGCCCGACTACCTCAAAAAGAAAATCGAGACCACCCTGGTGGAACTCAGAGCTCTCTTCGCAAAGAACTGATCTTATTGAGATGTTTAAATTAGCCAAGCAGTCTGAGGAAGAATTAGTTTATAATGATTACAAGATCCTGCTCAGAGAATATAAGCATAATATAAGGAAGGCTAAAGGGAATTCCTGGAGGAACTTCTGTTCCAACTTGGAATCACTGCCCGAAACAGCAAGACTTAGCATACAAAGTCTTCTGAAGCTTAATAACAGTGTCTAGACTGAGAGTAGTGAGGAAACTCTTGAAGCTCTTATGTCCGACCGGAATCGGTCGAGCTACCGGATGGGACAGAACACCAGAACATCCCGTGGCGTGACCACCAACTCCCCACGAGGATATTTACAAAACAAAAGATGCGATGGGCCTTCGACTACTTTACAAGCATAAAGAGCCAGGGTCTAGACGGCCTGATTCCAGCCATGATTCAGTCCACAAAAGATGCGATCACTCCATGGTTGCTCAGGATATTTAGAGCATGTCTTAATACAAGGCCATATACCCACAGAATGGAGAACCGCTCGAGTAGCGTTAATACCCAAAGCAGGCAAATGTAGTCACAGGAGCCAGAAAGACTACAGGCTAATAAGTCTCACATCCTTCATGCTCCAAATTATGGAGATGCTGATGGATCCATATTGGAAGCAGTGTAGGAAAGAAGCAGCACGCGTACACCAAAGGAAAATCGGTAGAAATAGCTCTACATACGCTAGTTGCGTCTATCGAGACGGCTTTCTACCACCAGGAATACGCACTAGGTGTCTTCTTAGACATATCTGGAGCATTCAATAAGGTAAGCACCGAAGCCATTATTGAACGGCTATTGTCAATAGACGCACATCCAACCATCACACACTGGATTCACAATCTCCTAACCTGCAGGAGAGCCCAGTCAGAGTAGGGAGCAGGCACAGTGACCATAGGTGGTGGTCGATAACCTGATGAAGAGATTTGATAAAGGGGCCCCTAGAATAACTGTAATGCTGATGACATAAGCATAATTATTGCGGATGTCTGCCCATCAGCTCTCAGCTCTATAATGGAAAGAACTCTCAGGGAAACAGGTAGATGGGCAAACAATGCCAGCTTACACATCAACGCGGGCAAGACAGGCCTTATCCTCTTCACTAAGAAGTACAAGGTACCGCAATGGATCCCCCCAACACTGAACGGTATTCAGCTAAAACAAAGTTCCCCTGTGAAATATCTAAGGACAGTGCTGGACAGCAAGCTGACGTGGAGAAACAATGTTGAACAAAGGATGCCAAAGGTAACAGTGGCTCTTTACGCATACAAGAAGATGCTAAGCTGCACCCCACCTAATGCACTGGATCTACACTGTGGTAGACGTTCCTAGACCGTATGGAAAAAGCACAAAGACAAGCGCTCCTCTGCATTACAGGAGCGCTTAGAAGTACCTCAACAAAAGCTCTTAAATACTGCAAGGTATTCCTCCACTAGACATGCAAGCCCGGCTTGTAGCGGCAAAGTCAGCTCAGCGCCTGACGGCAATGGGAAGTCTGTCGCTACAGGGATATGGGCATAGCGCCATTGGAAGGAACATGCCACTAGTCCATGCAAATGGACTATGTGGTTCCCAAGGAATGCCTGGAGGTCAAAGTCAAAGCACACCTGGGACCCAACGACTGGATGAGATGCCAACGACAACAAAGTGGCCATGTGATCATTTATACGGATGGCTCAAAAATGGCCGGAGGTACCCGGCCACTAGAATATCATACAAGCTACCAGGCTACAGCCAAGCAGCTATAAAGGCTATGATGTCGTCATCCTTGAGCTCCAGGAGTCGGGGTGAGCAAGAAAACACAATATGGTCTATGCACGACTAGGTCAGTGCACGTTTACTTGGTTCCTAACCACCAAGACATACCTGGTAATGATGAGGCAGACTCTCTGGCTAAGGCCGGCGTCGAACTTCCCAGAGACATGGAGGACACTGTCGCGATCTCGCTGAGATCACTGCAAAGTGAACTTGAACAGAGTGTTAAGGAAAGCTTTAATCGAATGTGGCGGAATACGACTACATACAACCACACGAACAATGTGCAGAGAGCTCGACACTCCCTTCAGTCGGTAATTACTGCAACTTCCTCGGAGGGAATGCAGACTGTTGGTGGGCTTACTCACTGGTGACTGCCTGGCGGCTGCAGCACCTACAACGCAAGGTGCAGAAAATGCAATGAACCTGGTATCGACGAAACGCTTGAGCACCTTTTATGCCACTGACCCCAACTAGATCGTGCGAGGCTAAAGTGCCTAGGAGCATCAAATCTACACTCACTAAACGATGCCTACAAAAGAGAGCCTAGGGAACTGCTGGCTTTTACAAAGCAATCTCGCATCCTGTAGGACTTCAAATAAAAGCTTCTCCACGACGATCACTACGGGCTACTAAATGGCCTATAAACTGGCTTTCTTTGAGGGCGTCCGGCATAGCCTAACCTAACCTTTAGCGTTGAGTTGAAAAAGTTTCTCGACAGGACTGACTCTGGGATTGTTCATTTACATGGCCGTGAACAAATCACGAGAAGTGGGCCATTTATGATAGTCACTGGTGAACGCATCTATCTTACAGGGAGGCAAACAACACACACGAGTGTTTACGGCTGACGGTTGTGTTATCGCAACAACAATTGCATAGGTAATGGAACCAATTGCTTAGCGAAACCGACTAGCACACCTCTCGTACATAGCATAGCAGTATTCGTCCTTGGTCTAAACGGTTGCTAGGTCAATCTTACTCTCCTCGATATAGAAAGATGAATGCGCATATATTTTTTTCCGATAGGTAATAGACTTAATTTGGTCCAAGCGAACTTGCTAAATTTTAAGCCAGGGAGTCTCATCGCTACTGTGGGGCTGAACGCCAGTTAGTGCGGAGAGACGAGTTCGAATAGGGACTACGACCTAGTGCCCTTGGAACCGAGCGGGATGTTGTGTGAGGCAGAAAGGTAAAAGGAATCGCGGAAACCTTTGCCTTCATCAAAGGTGTGCTTGGCAGAGTCGAACAGCGAACTTTCGGCTAACGCTTGGCGTTTGGTAAGCCACGGGGGCGTAATCTATCTGCGTACAGATCTCGAAATTTAGCAACAAGACCAGAGAACGAATACTTTTTTTTTTAAGTGGACTGTATTCGGAAGGATACACGTTGGGGGTTATGAGAGGCACGTATTCCATATGGAGCGAAGTTGCTAGGGTTCGGGAGACCGTTAAAGACCGGATCGATCAATAATGGATGATAAATGATAAAGACGCAAAAACGGAAATGCATTCCTTTTTAGTTTGTGTAAGGAAGCGTTCTAGCCGGGGAAGAATCTTACAAGACAATTTGTAAAATTTGCGGAGACACTGTAAATGAGCCTGGGAAACGGGACGCGAGATCTGAAACGGGGATGCGATCGTTGTTCTCCGTGAGTCGCCGTTGGAGGTCGGGGGGCGTGCCAGGATACCGTAGTCAACACCGCCGTTCTCGAAAGGACAGAGAGGATAGATGAGGGGGAGGCGGGACGCGAGATCTAAGCGGTGGTTCCGCCGCTGTTCTTTGAGAATCGCCGCGAAACAAGGTGAGGTCTAAACAGCGCGTCATGGTAACATGTTCTCAAACGGGGAGGGATAGCAGGCAATGAGGAAAGAATAGTTGCATTGCGAGATCTAGTCCGTGGCTACAGGGTGCCGTGGAGGCCACAGTCATTCTCAGCGAAAAAACACTAGTAGTTCGCGAGGGCGTGGCGTGACTCTAAGATACCGCAGAGTCAACGCTGTCCTCGAGCGAATGGAACCAATTTAGGAAGGAGTGTGCGACTTAAAAAAGTCTGCGTCGAAAGAGGGCGCCGCTGCGATAAATTGCACTACTATTTTCCATTCGAGAACTTATTATTTAATTACTTCATTATTTTCTCTTAAATTCTTATAGTATATTGCTATGTGTGGTAGGTAGAGAGCCCCGCCTTACATTTGTTAATTTATGTTATATATGCTAAATTTTTTTTTGTCCTTTTGTTAAATACGGTTAAATACGCCAAATATTTTATTTTTAAATATAGTTTATACTTATGGGTGTGGAATACCAATGGAATCAATCAGTTGTAGTGCCCAGATTTGTGCAAAAAGAATACGCCGATAGTTTGTATAAGTGTTGAATGCCTATATTTAATTTTATAAAACGGATTTATTGAACCGATAGTTTCGGTATATTTATGACTTTCTCACGAAGTCCATGCTGGATGTAGTAATTGTGAGAAATAATACAAATACACAATATTAGCATGACGCAGATATTGTCTCTGTAGAACAGAGGAATCACAGCTGTTGCATAAGCTTCCGTATGTGTGGAAATGCACTTGCACAATGGTCAATGTTTTGTTGAGGGTTGAAGATGAGCTGCAGTTCGTTAGAGCAGTGGCGTGCCGCCGTTTCAATTAGTTATGGGTGTGTGTGCGTGTGTGGATGTGTGTATGGGGGCGTATGTGCGTTGCTGTTCCGAAGGTTGTGGCTGCGCTGTAAAGAGAAAGATGGGGCGCATCGCGAACAAGATTAAATAAACATACGTGGCTGTTTGCAACAAACGAAAATGAAAAAAAGGTAATATGGCGTTGCTCAGTAAAAAATTACTAATCATGTCTGGACCAGACCCGTTGCATGCTGCAATAGCGAAATTATACTTCTCTGTAGTAACTGCGACTTGTTTACACTGTCCAGCGTGAACAGGCGCCAACCCTTTCGTTATAAATGTTTCAATTTCTGCAGGGCAAGATAACTTGGGAATTAAACACGCAACAAATTCATCTACGCTTATTCCCACTGCTACTAATCCATCTCTGAAACACTCAAAAATACGCGTGCAGATTATGTGTTGCTGCCAACTGCAATAGTTTACGCCACGAATCGCTTTGTAGAACTCGTTATATGGCGCACGTTGTTGGACCCAGCTTTTCAGTTTAATTTTATCACTAAGCAATTGGCCAATCAGCTGGCAACTCAAATCACAGAGATTCAATATTGCTATCTCCGAAATATGTGAGTTGTCACTGTTGTTGGATCAAATTGTTGGTGTCACTGCTCAGTCGCATGACAAGGTGTACAAGGCGCCGTGTTCTGCTGTGTTCACTCGAATAATAACGATTATCAGCCGAAATTTAATTTAAACATCGACAAGTGGAATATACCCAAAAACTTTAAGCTGATTGATCCATCATTCTTTTAATCGTAAAGTATTGATCTACTGTTAGAGCGGTCTTTTATTCAATCTCATCTGCGTTGGTCAAATTTGTTGAAAAATTGCGAATGATATTACATACGAAAGAATGAAACAAAATTGCAAATCAATTAAAATTACAATTTATGGACAACGGGCACGGAAAGGCTGCTGAAGGAATAGATCAAAGTCAAAACGAAAACGAGACTGATTTCAGCTGCTGCGCTTACATTCGCGCAGAGCGTTTAAAGCTACCTTAAATATAAGAGAATTTCCATGCTTGTCTACTTACGACTAATTATACTATGACTTCAAGCTTTTTCTCTCTTACCTTACACTACAATTTCAAACTATTTTCGCTTAATATACCTAACTTTACCTAGGCCCCGCATGATAATTACCAATATGCAGTTCTCGTAGATATAGTCCTACCACCAGAGAATTCTTGGCCATCGTAATCGGAAACTTAGCATCGAATTCAAACGGCGTATTTAACAATCTCCCTCCTACCCGAATCAATGAGATTTGTGTTTCAAACTTGTCAGACTTGTGAATATACGGAGTCATCGACTAGAAACTCGGTTGAACCAATTGACCCCTTTTTTTTTAATTTATCGTAATCCACGCTGAACTCCAATCGCTAAACAAACTTAAGTAGCTTCAAGAATGCAAATTCCAACTCCTTGGGTCCAAGCACGAGTGTGTTGCTGTATGTTTGATTTTTTACTAAATCGATACATATATGCGATGACTCTAACTAGTGTTCGACATGACGAAAATCGAGACACGAACTTTGATAGACTGAAGGATTTCTTGAGTAGACTGAAGGAGTTCTTGAGTATCACACGCTCTCGTAGATAAATCTGCTGGGTTTAAAAATGTGAGTACATGTTGACACCATTGACATCATTGGCCATTTCTTAGCTAATAATGATGGAGATATGTTTATCTGATGTAGTGTGATTTCTGGATCTGTCCAGAAATTCACATACTCAATTCGACATGGGTTCAACATATGTTTTATAGAGAACCATAGTTGGGCCCGAACATATATGCAGCACGCATATGCTTGACTGGATGCATCCGCGAATCCATGCACTTGCATGCATGTATCAGAGCTGGCGTGAGTGTATCTAGGGATTGCGATGTAATTCGAGAAGAGTCTCTTTAAAGTTTTCCAATGTGCTATGCAATTCCAAAAGCATCTCGTACCATGGCTATTGCATGCGCTCTTGATGTAGAATTTTTAACACGCCAAGTGGGTCAAACAAAGTATCATTGAAATTATACTAAATAGGAAAGAATGCTATAGTCGCCTCGCGACTTTAGGATACCCGTTACTCAGTTTCAATTTGTTATTAACAATGGTGATGGATATAATAGCTTGGCAAACAGAACATTTTCATGCAAATTCATGTTTAGCGCATATTTTTGACCGATCGGCCCTATGCGAGCTATACGATATTGTTGTCCGATTTGGATCAAACTTGGTCAGTATGTATATATTAATGGCAAATGTATTCTGTGTGAGTTTGATTAATATAGCTTAGTTAACGCAAAAGTTTTTCATACTAATTCATATTTGGTGCGTATTTTTGACCGATCGGCCCTATGGGAGCTATACGACACAGTTGTCCGATTTGGATCAAACTTAGTCAGTACATGAACTTCCTAGACATGTACTTTCCGTGTAAATGGTTCAGATAGCATAGCTAACAAAATTTTTCTGTACTAAAACATTCTAGTTTTACCTGTACATTTACCTTTATATAAAAATAGAACGCCCTAAAGTGGGCGTGTCAAAAAACAAAAACAAACTTGTACTGCTTGGGTTATGTAAATTTCATTTTCTTTCTAGCTCTTATAGTCTCTTCCGTTAAATTCGGATAGTTCAAAAACCATTTCGCCAATTGAAACCCGCCTAATTCCTAAATTTTTGTCACTTGGGTACATATTTATTTTAATGTCTTAATAGCATCAGCTTCAGTGAGCATGTCATCGATATTATTGCTAGAAATGACTTCAACACCAAGAAAATGGGTGTCTTTATGACGCAATCCCACTTCGTGCAAGCATCGGATGGCTTAAAACGGTGCGAAAAGTTAGCGTATTTAACTTATATATCATGAGCTCATCCGATGGGATCATGCTGACTTGACGGTACATTTTTATACTCTCTGCAAGAGTATATTGGGTTTGTGCAAAAGTATGTAACAGGCAGAAGGAGGCGTAGCAGACCCCATATTCTTGATCAGCACCACAAGCCGAGTCGATATAGCCATGTCCGTCTGTCTGTCCGTATGAACAAACAGAGTCCAAAATCGAGATCCTTAAGGCTTGTCTCTTCCCTTGGGCTCATTATAGCATAGCATACAGGGTTATTGGTTCGTAGTTCTTACACCGCCCTGATGCAATTTTTTTTTTGCAATACTGGACCATTGTCTGACAGTTTTACTCGCCCAGTACACAATAAATCGAAGAAGGAATCCCAACAGCAGATCTATTCAGTGGGGCTTAAACAATTTCTGATCAGCCATTTCTACATTCGTTGGTACTTTCCTCCGATTAATGGTAAGGTTGTCTGCTCGAAATGGACTTCAACACCCAAAACTCGGAACTGAACTTATGAGCGTCACTCCCGGTGATACCTCGCTTTTGGCAACTAAGCTATCCTGCCCGACTGAGGTTACTTTTAAACATTTATTTTTGCGCAGAAGCAACAATGGTGAACTTCACTTGCAACATGTTTCACATGAGCAGGATGAGAAGCACTTGCTGTTCTTCAGAGTACTTGTGCAGGAGAGTATTGTAGGCCGAGAACACACTCTGCACTTTAACGCAGCACAATTTTATACTCTGTCTCCTGGATGAAAACAATTTATGCACAGTTGACTCGTTTTCACGAAATTAAATCTATCGTCAACTGGCAAAGAGGCAAAACTCTGACAACTTCCAATCAAATCACAATCACTTCGCACTTGCTTTACAAGCGGAAGTGTTTTTTTTCTTCCTCGTTTAAAAGTCACTTTTCGTAGCTTTTTTCACTTTATAAATCAATTCAAGTCAATTTTATCATTATCAATATTTTGTGTCATACACCGGCTGTGTAAACGCAAGGTTTAAATATACTAACTAACAAATTTTATAATTTCTTTGCAATATTTATTAAAACAAAGCTTAGCCAAAGCCAGTTGTTTGTTTGTTTGTGCACTTGCTTTGTTGTCTCCCAACTAGCATTGTTTTTGTAACTTGCAGTTTTTGCTTGTTTGCTACTCTCTGCCTATGTCAATTGGTCAATTGGTCCAAATTAACTTTTAGTTCCTCCTCATATCTCCATTAATTCAGATCCGTCTCTAATAAATCTTTCTTCCCCATCTCTAACTAGTATTGTCAGTAGGAATGATAATTTTACTTCAACCACAGAAGTTACTCCTACGGACACCGAGCCAGTCCCTGATTCAGTCGCTGTCAATACAGTTGTTGTTGACCAGTATACCAGTGATGACATTCCGACTGGGTCTACTAGTCAATCTACCAGTGTTGTTAGTTCAAAAGACGTTATGACAGTGGTAGATAATAACTTGACTCTCATAGGTATTTCACCGAAAAAACGATCGAACTTCTCGTCGTGGTGGTGGTGTTCTGATTGCTGTTAATGCTGATCTTTCCTCTGAAGTAGTTAATCTTAGTATTTCTACTGATTTAGAATTTATTGCGATAAAGATTTATATTTTCAATGTTTCCATTTTTATTACTTGCTCTTATATTTCTCCTTCTTCTGATAGTTCTGTTTATTTTGAACATTTCCTAGCTATCAAATCTGTTTCTTCCCTAATTTTCGATCGGGATATCCTCGTGGTTCTGGGTGATTTTAACATTGCAGGAACTACTTGGTTATCCACTCCAGGCTCTGCTGTATTGACTCCCACGACGCAGAGTGATTTCCTTGATCATTTATTTGGGATTTCTCTATCTCAAATAAATGGCATTCCCAATTCATTAAAAAATATGCTTGATCTTATTTTTGTATTAGACCCATCATTTCCATCTGTTTCCCGTATTGCTCCCCTTTCTATTCCTGAAGATCCATATCACCCGACTTTGGAATTGTTGATGGATTTGCCTACCCAAATGGGTAAGTCCAGCTCGAGACCCAGCAAGCGTATTCGCCAGTTTCGGAAGGCTGATTTTAATAAGTTAAATCGGCTTTTATCCCAGACTGACTGGCAATGGCTGTTCAAGTGCAGGGATATGGATGAAGCAGTTGCATATTTTTATCTTACTCTAAATAATTTATTTGAACTTTGTGTTCCATCTTGTGTTCCTAGTATCTCTAAAAAACCGATTTGGTTTACACGTGAATTGACACGGTTAAAAAACATTAGATCTAAATTTTATAAGAAATTCAGGGAATCTTGCTCTTTCCTGGATATTTCTCATTATGTAATTGCTCGATCTGATTTCTCTGCATTGAACAGCCTGTGCTATCGGAATTACCTTAGAAGCTGTGGTGAGCAGTCGCGAAGTAATCCTAAACTTTTTTATAACTTCGTTAATGCGAAGCGCAAATCATCAACACTTCCTTCCTCAATGGTCTTTGAAAATAAGACTGCTAACTCTGATCAGGCTATAGCCGATTTATTTGCTGATGTTTTCCAATCAACTTATTGCATTCATCAAGATAATCGAAACTTGCCTTATCCTTACCGTGTAAATGCTTCTAATTGTAATTTTAGGCCCGGGTTCTGATGTATGCCGATGATGTAAAACTTTGTTTGTCACGAACTGACTCTTGCCTGAGTCACGGTCTACAAAGCGATCTCGACACACTTCAAACCTGGTGTATAGTTAACTTACTACATCTCAATTTTAGTAAATGTAACGTAATGTCCTATAGTAGGCGAATTCCAACCTATAATAACTACTTTCTTGACGGCAAGCCTCTTCAGAGAATAGAGTCGGTAAATGATTTGGGTATCCTTTTCGATCCAAAACTAAAGTTTGATAAGCACATCTCTTCTGTTGCTAATCGAGCATTCGGTGTCTTGGGTTTCATAAAGCGGTGGTCTAAGGAATTCGACGATCCCTACCTAACAAAAACTCTTTATACTTCACTTGAACGCCCTATTCTTGAATATGGATCGTGTGTATGGTCTTCCCAATACATGATTCATCAGGACAGATTAGAATCTGTACATAAACAATTACTTCTGTTTGCCCTTAGGGGCCTTAGCTGGAATACTAATATTAGACTACCTTCGTATCGTAGTAGACTTTTATTAATTAACCTTCCTTCCCTTTCGGATCGGAGAACTATGCTTGGTGTAGTTTTCTTACATAAACTAATTAATGGTCAGATAGATTCCTCGTATCTAATTAGCCAAATTAGATTTGCTGTTCCGATGCGAAATACTAGAAACTTTCTTCCTTTGTCCCTTCAACGTTGTACCACGAATTATGCTTTACATAATCCGTTTCGTATCCTATGTACTAACTATAATAGTTTTTCTCATGAAGTGTGTGGAGCCACTTCTTTATCAACACTTAGAATATCACTTCTCTCCTACATATCTAATCGCGTGCCTTACCGTTGAACCGTTACTAACATTTGACTTAAATTTTATATAATTTTTTTGGTTAGTCTGGTTATTGTTTTTCTGGGGTTTTCCTAGCCCTTGCAACGTTTCTTAATTGTTTTTAATTTTTATACTCTCAGCAAGAGTATATTGGGTTTGTGCAAAAGTATTTAACAGGCAGAAGGAGGCGGGGCAGACCCCATAAAGTATATATATTCTTGATCAGCGTCACAAGCCGAGTCGATATAGCCATGTCCGTCTGTCCGTCTGTCTGTCTGTCCGTCCGTATGAACAAACAGATTTCAGTGATGGTAAGAGCTACAAGTTTGAGCTTGGTGTCAAACGATCAGATATTTAGTCAGTCAATACAAGAATCTTTTTTTTTCGATGCCACGCCCCATTCGCCCACAATAAGCAAAAAACTGGACACACCTCGGGAAAAATTGGTGTTTTCGGCAAAATATCTCAATAACTATGGCACCTAGGATCACCAATTCTGGTACGGGAGGTTCCTAGCGACAGCATAGTTGCATTGCCATCTAAAATTTTAGACTGCCACGCCCACTTTTCCCACATTTGATAAAAAAGTCATCAATCTTCAATGCCATTTTTAGCAAACTTGTTCTTATCGTACAGTATTGTAGTTTATAACTAACAATATTAAACTATCTATATTAAACTATCCTGAAAGGCGCATTAAAATCGGACTACAAACAAGAAAATTAGAAGCGTTACAATATTGATAATTGAACGCAATATCAACCCATTGGTGCAAGAAACACACAAGCACATGTTCGAACGTTTTCGCTGCCTGTGTGTCGGCAGCGCTGCCCGCGGTCGCTGGCTGCCCCGAATACACACATACATACATACATATTTGCATCATATACATATTGCCAAACGTATGTGTATTCGAATACAAACAAACAGATGTGTGTTTGATTATGGTTAGATTGTTTTTGTTTCAACGTGTTTTAATGCAAGTAATTCACATTGTAATATCTCGATACCGATTTTAATAATTTAATCGGGACAAATGCAGAGAGTATTATACGGTCGGGCGCGCTCGACTGTACTTTGCTTTCTTGTTTTAATATTTCCCCAGTAAGTTAAGTTCATTAATTAAACTTAAATTTAATTATAATGTCAATTTCAAACCTTTTTTTTTTCTCTTTTGTTTTTAAATTTAACGTAAATATTTTTTTTAATTATTTTCGTATACTTAATTACATTAATTTAATTCATTTTTCTTTTTGTGTCGACTGTTAATAGTCAGACAATAAATAAAACAAGTAAGAAAGGCTACAGTCGACGTGCCGATTGTATAGGACCCCGTACTCCTTGTAGTGCGCATACAAAAATACTTACAAACTTAAAAGAAGAAGCAGTAGACTGATTCATATTTTAAAATACAAATTTAAAAAAAGATAATAGTTAAAATTAAAATTTAAAAAAGTAAAAAAAAGTTATGCGCTAGCTGCAATCGAACCCGCAGTATCAGACACAGGATTCTCACATGTCGCCACTCTACCATATGCACCACACCACAATTTGCAAGTACTGCTGATTATCTGCATTTACATATAATAATGGTTTGTTATAGAAAAAGAAAAAGAAAACAAATGCCTGTCTGTGCTGGGGTTCGAACCGCAGACCTCATGTTTCTCTAATGCATGTCACATCACTTGGACCACAGCACTGTTGACAATCAGGACGGCTAAAGTAGATAAACATTGATTTACGACTTTTCTTCAAACACCTACATAAATTACAATTTTTAACATTTTTGACCAATTTCATTCACATGTTGTAGTTGTCCGATTTGGACCAAATTTGGTGAAGTTACTTTTAATAATTATGTACACATTTTGTGTGAATTTGGTTGCGATCACTTAGCAAATTCTACATGTCTTCATACAAATTTTTTGTTTTTGACCGATTTGTCCTATTGGAGCTATAAGCTATAGTTGTCCGATCTTGATGAAACTTGGTGAGGATAGTTATAGTTGTACCATATACCTACTGTGTCACACCATTTGGTCACGATAGCTTTCATAGTTTCAAAGTTGTAGTGCAATGAAAACTGTTTTTTACAATTTGCGGGGGCGGTAGGGGGCATGGCAAAAATTTGAAGTAAACTTAACCTGCCTGCAATATAGACGGACTTTCATTCCAAATTTGGTGGCTCTAGCTCTTATAGTTTAAAAGATCCAGGTGTTCATACAGACGGACGGACGGACGGACAGACAGACGGACAGACGGACAGACGGACAGACAGACAGACAGACGGACATTGCTATATCGACTCGGCTGTTGATGCTGATCTAGAATATATATACTTTATGGGGTCGGCCACGCCTCCTTCTGCCTGTTACGCACATTTCGCTTCTGACAAACCTAATAGGCCCCTCTACTCTTTTTTAGAGTACGGGGTCTAAATATATGGTTGACCTTACACTATTTATTACAGCTTGGTTCAATCTGCTCATTTTGCTCATTGCGGGGACGGTAATCTGCTCGCGAAGATAACGGACTTTCATTCCAAATTTGGTGTCTCTATCTTTTGTAGTTTTAATAGATCCAGGTGTTCATACGGACGGACGGACGGACAGACATGGCTATACCGACTCGGCTGTTGATGCTGATCAAGAATATATGTACTTTATGGGGTCGGCCACGCCTCCTTCTGCCTGCTACGCACATTTCGCTTCTGACAAACCTAATAGGCCCCTCTACTCTTTTTTAGAGTACGGAGTCTAAAAGGTTCCAATTGTTCATACGGACATAAAGTCGAAATTTGTTTTACGTGGCGTCTACCACCTTTAGGGGCTTACAACAACGGTACACAATTGCGTCACATATGTGGCGCATTGTACAGCGGGTGAATTTGAGCGTCCACCAACGCCCCCAAAAGTTTAACCTTTCAGGTGCCAATAGAATGCATATGCCAATGTCGGGCATAACATTCCCCCTTGGTGAGGAGCGAGGCCTTTTTAAAACCTCTGCTGGTCTATGGGTACAACACCCGGATGTTTAACGCAACTCCACGCCAAACACTCTTCCCGCATTTGGGTACAACCAACAGCCCCACGATACTCCCACAAAAGGGGCCATGCTCAGTGGGCCAGCTAATCCCGTAGTGCGAAATTAACAACTTTGGGTGGGCTGTTCGCAATCAAAAGACTGCTTCCCATACTGATTTCCGACAACCGGGCACTGGGTGGGCGCATTCGCCTTTTCCGAGGAGTTATTTTCCAGATAAAAGTGTTCTGGTACGACCTCGTGAATTGGTAAAAGTACCGCATCACTGCCAGATTAAAGTGCTCTGGGAAGGCTTCGTGGCATCCAGTCACCGAATGGTAACTGCCGAATTCCGGGTCCCGTACATCCCCATAGAAGGGGCACTCACACAGCACATGTTGCCAGTCCTCTATGGGATCGACACATGAACATTTGGTAGCCTCGCTAAGACCACGCGAATGGCGAAAAGCGTTCAGCGTCCCATGTCCTGTCATAAGGAAATCAGCATGCATTGTAAACTTGAAGCTGGGACGGCTAAAGACGAAGCTTACATCCGGGATAAACTTATGCGTCACACGACCGTGCTCGTCATCTCACCGGAGTTGCCACTCACGCAATACACGTTCGTCCAGCAGGACTTTCCTCCTACCACGATTAAGGGTGGAAACATCTTGACCTTGGAGCCAATCGTCCGCTCCCATGGGGTACTTCCGCTTCATCTTGAACTACATTGCAAGACGCGTCGGGACAAGGTCCAGCGGTGGAGCTCCAGCAAGAACATCAAGGGCATCGGTCGATACCGTTCGCCACCTGGACAGACATCTAAGCAGGATGAGCCGATAGTAGGGCTTGGGCGACCTCCTGGCGCGAATAGTCTCATCACCACCTTGTACCACACCGAGGTACCAAATAGGGCACAAGGAACTATGAGTCCGGCATATATCCTTCGCCGTGCTTGTGGACTGAGTCCCCAATCGACGCGTAACACACGGGTCAGGGCTCCGACGGGAGAAAACTCAACCGCTCGCCAGCCGTGATACCAAGATAATGGCATTGATTTATATATCGCAATTTTGCTCCAGCAAACCTGACGGCGGGAGATCTGCCTGCTGACAGCCTGCCCTTAAGGATCATCGTCACAGTCTTCGTTGCCGAGACTGAGACGCCTACTTCGATACACCATCCTCCAACTATCTCCATCAGTTGGGCTCCTTTTAGCTCCAAATGGGGTTTGGAATATTCCTCGACGAGCAGCAGGAGATCGTCAGCGTATGCACTAAAAGTGCAGTGCGCCTCAGGGCGACGCAGAATGGTATCCATTAGGATGTTCCAAATAAATGGACCACCAATAGACCCCTGCGGACAGCCACGCATTACATCGACGCTGACTTCGCCGAAGCTACTGATGATGCTAGCTTTTTGTCCCGAAAAGATCCCATATCCCAATTTCACTGCATCCAAGATCCGGCGGTCGGCGTAATGCTGGTCGAATGCGGTCATTAAATCCATGAAGAAACGCAGCACATTTCGAGCCGAGCTAGCATCTACACTGCACACGACGTGGTCCCAAGCGTCTTCCACACAGCGTCCGGGGCGAAAGCCGAATTGCTATCGACTCTCGTCCGTGAGCATCTCTTTCACACGGTTCACCATGATCCCTTCCAGCACCTTGCCAAAAACAGGCAGCAAGCAGATACACCGATAGGAGGCTGGATCGGTCCTATCCCTATCGGAGGCCCTTGAGGAGCGCAACTACTCGTGGGCGCTTCCACTCAATCGGAAAGTATCCGTCTGCTAGGCAGCGGGAATACATCGTTGCCATGTGCTCAGGGATGGCGCGTCAAGCCGCTTTGATTATACACGCGGTGATGCCATCTAAACCAGGTGAGAGCCTGCTACGAACTCTGGCTATGCATGTCTCGACCTCGAACAAATCAAGGTAGGGGGGTACTTTGCACACTCCATACTCGGTTATGAGCTGGCCGACAGGCATGCAGACAACCTCCTGGTCGTCTACGACAATGGCAGCTTTATAGCGAAGGTCGGAGAAGACTCGACTGCCTGCCGGTAATCCGGTGATCCTTTCTCCACGGTTGACGTACGGCTCCTGAAATAATGCCAAATTATGGCCTAGGTCCCGCACCGTAAATCGGGCTTGCCTCGGAGAGCATGTGATGCCCCGAAGGCAATGTCTTAAAACGGTTGTTTGCTTACGTTTTTTGGTTTGCTAACTAATGGTAAACAACGCGAGTCAGATCAGCAAAAGAACTTTTAAAGTGCTTAATAGCGACGTTTCGCTGATAACGATCTCGCTGCTGCGCGTGTGTTAGTGTGTACGTGTAAAACTACCGGAGCTCGTTGCTGATTGGCCAGCCAGGCAGTAATTTATTTACTATTGCGGCATACTTTTGTGCGCCGAATTAAATCGCGGCATACTTTCGGGCTGAAAAAGTAGTGCATACTTTTGTGCTGGTTTCACGTCGAAGTTGCTGCCTATCACACAGGTGCAAATGGAGAGCGACGCGAGCAGCAGTCGAGGTGGCGGGCTCCGGACCGACAACCGTGCGCAGAAGCTGGCTGACGTAGCCATGCCACCACAGGTGGATTCGCCCCCGCGAAAGCTGTGAATGAGAGTCGTTAGTTCAGCGGATAAGAGCGACATGTCCGCGGGTGCCGCCGCCCCCGTTGTGGCAGGAGTCGCTGCTTCAGCCGTCGCCGTTGCTACAATCGCAGTCCCCGCGTCTGCCCCTGTAACCGTCCCTACCATAGCCGACTGTCCTGGAACTTACTGCCCCCGCTGCTGACCCCGATGCCGCTCGCGTTTCCGCCCCCGTTTCCGCCCCCATTGTAACGCCTTTAGAGCCATTGTGCCCAGCCTGGATCATCGTGGCATGAGGAACACCTGCGGTTCTGGCGGAGATTTCCGCAGCTGGAGACGGAATATTGCTAGGGAAATCTGGGCTGCTATTAAGCGCCTCGAGGAACTGGCCATGTCGCTCGAAGTGAAGAAGTTGGCAGAGGTTGGACTGAAAGTCCAGCAGACCCAGAGAGGGAGTCCAAAGGTCACGGTGTTCGACATGGACACCAGCATAGAGCCGGACCTCTACATTGAGAAGTTGTTCACAAACAACTTCCAGGAGGAAATGACGGCGGCTGCTTTCAAGAAGACTGTGCACTTGGAACCGAAGCCTTAGTCCGTCACGGATGGCGCCAGTGTGTCGCTGACGCTAGAAGTGGACGAGAGAGCACTGGCCATACTTAAGAGGACCGGTCGGGTCTATATCAAGTGGTTTTCGTACCGCTGCCGGTCGCTCGTCCGTACCTATGCTTGCTGCACGTGGTGAGCAGCTGGAGGACTGGATTGAATGGAGCGGAGCCGAAGTCCTCAATCAATTAACGTTCGACAATCGCCGCGGACAGACCGATATCGATTTTACAACTGCCAATAGAGCTGCGTCTACGTGGGCCGCGTATGACTGGAGAGTGGACGAGTGGGACTTGAGCGACCATAGCATCATAGCTGTTGCGGTATCGCCGTCCCCAGATACAGTTGAGAGCACATATGCTCCTATACCGTCCTGGAAACTCCACAATGCAATTTGGTGACTGTTCGACTCGGAACTGGTAGAGGAAATTCTGGAGCACCTTCCCTTGGAGAATATCAGGAATTCGCCGTTGGACTCCTCGGTGTCTGCACTACGCCTTGCCGTACAGTCCGTGTGCGACAGGGTGCTGAGCCGCAGCCGATCATGACTCTAAGCAGCTTCTTGCTACTCATCTGTGGACATCCGTCTGCGATTTCAAGAAGCTCATCCTGAAGGCGAAGGACGATAACTGGGTGAGCTTCGGTGAGCTTCGGATGACAGGCTGGTTGTAACTTGGCACGACTGGACGAGTCTCCTCCTCCGTAACTTTTTCCCAGTTGCGGAAGCGAGTTACGACATTGTCATCCAAAACGGAGCTGCACCGGCTTTCGAAGTATTCGAGGTCGGAGCATGTGTCGCCCAGTTGAAGAGTAGGCGCTCTCCCGGACTGGACGGCATCACCGGCGGTATCTGCAAGGCTGTATGGCGTGCCATCCCCGAGCACATTACAAAGTTGCTTTCCCGTTGTGTGGCAGAGGGATATTTCCCACTTGAGTGAAAGTGCCCGCGAATAGTGGCTCTCCTCAAAGACCCCGACAAAGATAGGAGCAATCCAGCATCCTATCGGGGTATTTGTGTGCTGCCAGTATTTGGCAAGGTTCTGGAGGGGATCATGGTGAGTCGGATGAAGGAGGTGCTTCCGGATGGAAATAGATGGCAATTCGGCTTTCGACCCTGCGTGGAAGACGCGTCGAGGCATGTACAGACCAGCGTAGCTGCCACGTTCTAGGCCTGTTCGTTGACTTCAAAGGAGCCTTCGACAATATTGAGTGGAGCGCCGCTTAATAGTCCGCTTAATAGTCCTAATGGAGAAGCTTCTTCTGTGGCAGGAGGGCGAGGATGACCAGCAGATTTGGAGATCCCGACGTAGAGGTAACTCGAGGATGTCCGCAAGGATCCTTCAGTGGGCCTTTTATTTGGAACACCATGATGGATGTGCTGCTCCAACGTTTGGAGCCCTTGTCTGTTTTCAGCGCATACGCCGACGATCTGCTGGTTCTCGTCGAGGGAAAGTCGAGAGCCGAACTGGAGAGACGAAGAGAGGAGCTGCTGTCCGCCGTGGGAACTTGGGGAGCCGAGGTCGGAGTCTCGATCTCAGCCACCAGAACTGCAATGATGATGTTGAAGGGGAGATTAGCCGTTTTCAGGCCACCCCTGGTACGATTTGCAGGAGTAAGTCTGCCGTACGTCACGCAGTACCGGTACCTTGTCATCACTGTCGGCGAGAGGTTGAATTTTCAACCGCATATCGCTGGATTGGGAGGAAAGCTGATTGGAGTCGTCGTAGCATTAAGTCGTGTGCCTCGAGTTGACTGGGGTCACAATCCTCGAGCGAAACGTTCCATTTATGTCGGACTCATGGTGCGCTGTGCACTATTTGGTATTTCGCGGTTGAGAGAGAGTCGGGGGCCATGAGGCGCCTCATCTCCTGCCAAAGAGTCATGCTCTTAGGATGCCTCGCGGTATGTTGAACAGTGGCCACCGTGGCACTGTACGTGCTTGCTGGAGCTCTACCTTTGGACCTGGTTGCCAAGATATTGGCAATTATATTTAAGGTGCCCACCCGCTGGAGGAAACCGATTGGCTGTTTGGTCTGGATTTTTCAAATCTAGATCGGAGGCAGATGAAGGCGATGCTGAACGAGCGCATGTGCTGCGAGTGGCAACGCAGGTGGGATGACGATGAGCACGGTCGACCGGACGCACGCTTCGTCTTCAGCCGGATGGACTTTGGGTTTAGTCCCCACGCTGCTGACGGGCCTTGGATCGCTGAACGAATTTCTTCATCGGAGAACTTTGAGCACAACGCCCGCATGCCAATGCGGCACAGATTTGCGAGACCTCGACGAACTTAGTGTGAGAGGAGAGGACGCCGGTTGGGATTTTTCCCGGGTCCTGGACACACCGGAACAGCTCCCTATGCTGGATGTTTGCGAGAGAGGCATTTGATAGACGGCGGAGAGGGAGCATCCCCACGGAGAACACCCAGGATCAACTAGTGACGGGTCCGTGATGGCCAAAACTGGAAGTGGTACTGGAACCTGGACCATGCCACGAAGTCTTATCAGAGCACTCTAATCTGACAGTGATGCGGTACTTGTGGCAATTCACGAGGTCTTAACAGAGCACTTAATCTGGCAGTGATGCGGTACTTGTGCTAATTCACGAGGTCTTACCAGAGCACTTTAATTTGGCTATGATGCTATATTTGTGCCAATTCACTAGGTCGTACCAGAGTACTTTAAACTGGAAGATAACTCCTCTGAGAAGTCGACGGCCTCCACCCAGTGCTCGGTTGTCGGCAACCAGTATGGAAAGCAGTCTTCTGATTGCGAACAGACCACCCAAAAGCAGTAAATTTGGCACCACGGGATGGGCTGGCGGTCCAAGCCCAATAAGGTTGGCGCCCTTTTTGACAAGCTGTTTCGCAAGGTGGTTGGAATGATCTGCCTCTCTATGAAAATAGTCATCTGCTACTTTTTGGTTACGGTCCCCTACTTTGGGAACCATCAAATTTCTTTCGATGTCTTTTGTGCGCCTGTACCAAGGTGCATTGCTAATGGTCCAGAGGATTTTCGCTTGAGCCACTCTTTTTTATTAAAGTTTGACTTGGCTGCAATTCCATATACCTGCAGCGCATATTTTTGTATAGGACATAGGATGGAATTATATATGGTAATCTTATTACGCAGGGACAGTTTGTCATTTTCCCAGCCTTAGCCATTACAGATTTTTGCACAATCTACATCTAATGGACTCTTCTCTGGTTTTGGGATCATAGTGATCAGAGCAGTCTTCCAAACAGTTGGAAAATATCCTATACGAAGGATGCTGTTAAGTAGCAGAACTATGAACAGAAACGCTTTTTTGGTAAGAATCTTCAGAGTTTTGTTGTTCAGAAGATCCTCTCCAGGCGATTTTTTGCTCTTAAGCTTTTTGATAAGCCACTCCACTTCTTGCAGCGTAACTGTCTTCGCTGGCAGGGTCATTTGAAACGGCATGTTCAGACGAAGCTCAACAACCTATCGTGTGATTTCATCCGTGTAGTTAAGCGAAATTTGTTTGACGCGGCGTCTACCACCTTTAGGGGTTTACAACAACGGTACACAGTTGCGTCACATATGTGGTGCATAGTACAGCGGGTGAATTTAAGCGTCCACCAACGCCATCAAAAGTTTATCCTTTTAGGTGCCAATAGAATGCATACTGTCGGGCATAACATTCCCCGTTGGTGGGGAGCGAGGCCTTTTTGAAACCTCTGCTGGTCTATGGGTACATCACCCGGATGTTTAACGCAACTCCACGCCAAACACTCTTTCCGCATTTGGGTACAACTAACAGCCCCACGATACTCCCACAAAAGGGGCCAACCTCATTGGGCCAACTAATCCAGTAGCGCAAATTAACAGTTTTGGGTGGGCTGTTCGCAATCAAAGACTGCTTCCCATATTGGTCCGACAACCGGGCACTGGGTGGGCGCCGTCGCCTTCTCCGAGGAGTTATCTTCCAAATTAAAGTGCTCTGGTACGACCTCGTGAATTGGCACAAGTACCGCATCACTGCCAGATTAAGTGCTCTGGTAAGACTTCGTGGCATGGTTCTAGTACCACTACCAGTTTAGACTAACGTCAGTCCGGCACTGGTCGGCCCGGTCCTCTAGGTTCTCCGTTGCGCATCAGCATGCGTCGATTGTTGAAAACTATGTGGGCATAACTTTCAAACAGTTGTCTGCAACAGTCCAGTCACTGGATGGTAACTGCCGAATTCCGGGTCCTGTACATCCCCATAGAAGGGGCACTCACACAGCACGTGTTGCCAGTCCTCTATGGGATCGACACATGGAAATTCGGTAGTCTCGCTGGGGCGGCTGAAGACGAAGCTTACATATGGAATGAACTTATGCGTCACACTACAGTGCTCGTCATCTCACCGGAGTTGCCACTCACGCAATACGCGTTCGTCCAGCAGGTCTTTCCTCCTACCTTGATTTAGGTTGGAAACATCTTGACCTTGGAGCCAATCGTCCGCTATCATGGGGTACTTCCGCTTCATCCTTAATTTATTTATTTTATTTATTGACGCAAACTAAGATCAGCCCCGAGTATTAACCAAAAATAAGTTTATATGAATAATTAAAATTAATATTAATGATTATTAAAAAGTGCCAATTATAAAAATTATTTTGAGTGAAAAGGATTAAAAAATTTAGCTCATCAGATTGATAAATTAATTAATAGTTAATAGTTAAGCTGGGGATAAAAAGTAATGAAATTGATCCAACATTTGTTGTGAGGATTCGGAAAAACCCAACCAGATCAATAAAAATGTAAACCAAAACTACCACGAAAGATCACTAATTTAAGAGGACGCATGAATGGCAGAGATTCCAAATATACTGCCAATGGAAATCAGAGATTTAACGGAGTTGGCTAAAAAGTGATGCTTTAAAATGGAAAAGAGAGAGAGATGTATCAATTATTCTACAGTATTGATTATAATTAGCGCAAATTACCCGAAAACGATTGTGTAAGGCATAGTCAGTAGTGCATGTAGGAAGAAATATAGGGATGTAGTACCTGGTTGCCCTGCCTGAAATATTTAAATTAAGGCGTTCTAAGAGGAATGGGGAGCAGATATCGCCAATTATAAGTTTAGGAAGAAAAATAACTCCAAGAACTATCCTACGATTAATAAGTGACAAAAGATTGAGGAGTAAGAGCCTGTTGGTGTAGGATGGAAGACGAAGGTTAGGGTCCCAATTAAGTCCACGAAGTGCGAAGAGTAAAAACTGCTTCTGCACCGACTCAATTAAATCTTGAGTATGAGCATGTTGAGGAGACCAGACACATGAACAATATTTAAGAATGGGCCGGACAAGGGATGTATAAAGAAGTTTAGTGACGAAGGGATCAATAAATTCCGTAGACCAGCGTTTCATAAATCCAAGAGTGCCCTTGCCTTTATTATACTCTCTGCAAGAGTATATTGGGTTTGTGCAAAGTATGTAACAGGTAGAAGGAGGCGTGGCAGACCCCATAAACTATATATATTCTTGATTAGCATCACAAGCCGAGTCGATATAGCCATGTCCGTCTGTCCGTCCGTATGAACAAACAGATTTCAGAGATGGTAAGAGCTACAAGTTCGAGCTTGGTGTCAATCGATCACATATTTAGTCAGTCAATACAAGAATCTTTTTTTTTTCGATGCCACGCCCCATTCGCCCACAATGAGCAAACAACTACACACACCTCGGAAAAAATCTGTGTTTTCGGTGAATATCTCAGTAACTATGGCACCTATGATCACCAATTTTATATGGAGGTTCCTAGCGTAAATGCACTATCATTTAAAATTTTTGACTGCCATGCCCTTTTTTCACACATTTGATTAAAAACTCTTCAATCTTCAATGCCGTTTTTAGCAAACTTGTTCTTATCGTACAGTATTGTAGTTTATAATTCGTATGGAGACTAACTATATTAAACAATCCTGAAAGGCGCATTAAAATCGGACTATAAACAAGAAAACTAGAAGCGTTACAATATTGATAATTGAACGCAATATCAACCCATTGGTGCAAGCGAGATAGAAACACACTAGCACATGTTCGAACGTTTTCGCTGCCTGTGTGTCGGCAGCGCTGCCTGCGGTCACTGGCTGCGCCGAATACACACATACATACATACATATTTGCTTCATATACATATTGTCAAACGTACGTGTATTCGAATACAAACAAAGAGATGTATGTTTGATTATGCTTAGATTGTTTTTGTTTCAACGTGTTTTAATGCAAGTAATTCACATTGTAATATCTCGATACCGATTTTAATAATTTAATCGGCACAAATGCAGAGAGTATTATACGGTCGGTCGCGCTCGACTGTACTTTTCTTTCTTGTTAACAATTGTGGAGATATGATGTGTGAAACTTAATTTATTATTAAAGGGAACACCAAGATCTTCAACTAACAGTATCCGTTTTAAGGGTACATTGTCAATATAGTAATTGGCTATGTAAGGAGTAACCCTGTTAAAAGTCATGAACAGGCATTTAGAGAAATTTAGGTACAAGTGATTAGTTATGCACCAGTTGTGCATTGAGTTTAAATCATCTTGTAATAACGCATGATCCGAAGGGCCCTTATAAGACAATAAAAATTTCACATCAGCAATGGGATAGCGAACAGGGAAGGTCGTTTATAAAAAGATTAAAGAGTAATGAACCCAGGTGGCTACCCTGAAACTCCAGAAGTAACAAAAACAGATTTAGAGATAGCTGATCTAAGCATAAGGTGGGAAGCCTAAGTAAGTTTATGTAAAAAGAGGTTATGATTCACAGAGTCAAATGCTTTGTTAAAGTCAGTATAGATGACATCAGTTTGCATTCTATTAAGGAATGCCTCATTTATAAAAGAGGTAAATTCCAATAGATTGGTCGAAGTTGACCGACTCTTAACGAATCCGTGCTGGGGAGGAGAGATAATTGACTTGCAGAGATGTTGCAGAGGCGAAGTAATTATCTTTTCGAAGCGCTTAGGGATTGCGGACAACTTTGCAATTCCCCTGTAGTTGGAAATATCCGACTTACACCCTCTTTTATGCAGTGGGATAGTATTTGATTCTTTCCATAAAGTAGGAAAAACAGAGGATTATAAAGAAAAATTAAAAAGAATTAGGAGAGGTTTTGTTAAGGAAAAACAGCACTCCTTGAGCACACAACTTGGAATGTTGTCAGGCCCAGGAGAGAAGGAAGACTTTAAGGTGTTAATTGAGGAAAGCATGCAACTATCTGTAATATGAGGCAAGAAAATGGAATTAGAGGATTGGAGCTTATAGGGGTAAGAGAAGTTAGTAGGCAAACTAGAGGTGTAAGTTGATTGAAAAGCAAAGAGATCGGAAGCAGCCGAGTCATCGATTACTTTACAGAAATTGAAAAAGAAAGAATAGGGTAAGGTACTAGACTTACGTTTAGAATTAACAAATTTATAGAATTGTTTAGGATCACGCGCAAATTGATTCTTGCAGCGAACGAGATAACTTTCATAGCATTGATAATTAAGGAGAGTAAAGGCAGCTTTTACTTTAGAATAATTTAAAAAGTCTAAGCTAGCAACTGTCTGCTTAAACTTTTTAAAATATTTAGATTTTTTACTTTTATACTCTCTGCAAGAGTATATTGGGTTTGTGCAAAGTATGTAACAGGCAGAAGGAGGCGTATATATATATATAATATATTTAATAAGTAATATTCTTGATCAGCATCACAAGCCGAGTCGATATAGCCATGTCCGTCTGTCTAATGAAACATTTAATGAAATTGAAATGTTGCACATAAATCGACATTTCAGACGATAATTTGATGACATTATTTCTTTATCAGATATGCTAGAATTAAGCCAAGTCTATGAATATGCAACAATGTCAGAATCATAAGAAAAACTATTCTTAAGTAACTGTTTTAACTTAGACCCCAGACCCCTTACACTCTGATATAGAATAAAAGTTGGTCAGAGTCTTGTTTTTTTAAGGCTATGACTGGCCGCTTGAGAAGGACCACTAGTCGGAAGGGAGGTAGGAGTTGCACTAGCTCTAATCTTCTGTATAAACTCGTGAACAATAATATGAGCTGGCCAAAACTTTGGATCACATATGACAGGAAACAATTCAGGGGACACACTAATCTTAAAGAACGAGATCTCTCTAGGGTCAGCGAAATTGAATTTTGAAATATTAACGCTTCCAGGAGTTTTGGTAGCGATAAATGCAGCAACAGACTCACTAGTCGTGTCTGCAGAAAGCCTAGATATAAATATCTGCTTGGGTGGAGCCACGACGGTAAGCTTAGGAGGCTGAACAGTAATAGGAATAGAAATAGGATGACTGTTTCGTCGACTTGGAGGGCTTTTAATGTTTAAATTAGCAACATTAGGGGAATTGCCAGGTTCCACATTTATATTAGTCGGTGAAGGGGGAACTGCGGGGGTGGCAGTAGATCGACTGTTACGTCGAAGGGGGGGACTTTTAGAGTTTATACCCTTAGCCGTAACTCCATTAACAGCCACTGATTTTATCATAACGGGCAATGGGTCGGTTACAGGGGAGACAGGCAGTGCCGGGAAAGCAACATTGGCATATGTGGGTTGATAAGGTGCAGGAGATGTTGCAGGAGGAATGTTGGAATTGGGGGGTGAAGACCTACGAGGAGAGGGAGAAAAGGATAAAAGGGGAGGCCCATAATGCACAGGTGAGGTAAGGAGTGAACCAGGCGGAGGAGGTAATGGAAGTTGTTGCTGAAAACACAACTCCTTGTCAGGTCGAGTCTCAAACTTATAATGGCTAAGCAAGCCCGCACTAATGTCAAAATCAGTGCTTAGCTTCATAGCGAGTAAGCGCAATTTAAGGAAATGTTTTTTCACAGTATTATACATACGTGATAAATCACATTGCAGCTCAATACAAACTGGACATAACCATCGTAATCCACCACTGCCTAATTTGGCAGAGGAAATTAATTTCGAATTCACGCCCAGTACGACCAGCACATTTTGGTCACTGTCCCGAGATGGACCATAATTGCAATTGTTTTTGCAGCATGGCATTTTACTTAAAAATAACTCTTGCAAATAGAGTGACAACAAGAAAAAACCAAATAAGTGCCTGCTGACAGCATGCCCTTAAGAAGCATAGTCACAGTAGCCAAAGATACTGATGATGCTAGCTTTTCGGCCTGAAAAGAAGCTGCTTCAGATCCCAATTTCACTGCATCCAAGATCCGACAGTCGGCGTAATGCTGGTCGAATGCGGTCATTAAATCCATGAAGAAACGGAGCACATTTCGAGCCGAGCTAGCACTTACACTGCACACGACGTGGTCCCAAGCGTCTTCCACACAGCGTCCGGGGCGAAAGCCGAATTGCTATCGACTCTCGTCCGTGAGCATCTCTTTCACACGGTTCACCATGATCCCTCCCAGCACCTTGCCAAAAACAGGCAGCAAGCAGATACACCGATAGGAGGCTGGATCGGTCCTATCCCAATCGGAGCCCTTGAGGAGCGCAACTACTCGTGGGCGCTTCCACTCAATGCTGTCATGTGCTCAGGGATGGAGCGCCAAGCCGCTTTGATTATACACCCGGTGATGCCATCTAAACCAGGTGAGCACCTGCTACGAACTCCGGCGATGCATGTCTCGACCTCGAACAAATCAAGGGAGGGGGGTAATTTGCACACTTCATACTCGGTGATGAGGTGGGCGACAGACATGCAGACGACCTCCTGGTCGTCTACGACAATGGCAGCTTTGTAGCGAAGGTCGGAGAAGACTCGCATGCCTGCCGGTAATCCGGTGATCCTTCCTTCACGTCGACGTACGGCTCCTGCAATAATGCGAACTTATGACCTGAGTCCCGCGCCGCAAATCGGGCTTGCCTCGGAGAGCATGTGATGCCCCGTAGGCAATGTCTTAAAACGGCAGTTCCGGCAGTCCACCGGATTAGTGCACTTGGTAGCGACGTGGCCCGTCTGTCCGCATTGTCGGAGTTCGCTATTGATTGTCGTCGAGAGCAAACGTGTTTATTCTGAGTGCGCGCACCGTTGCGGTTGTTTGTTTACGTTTTTTGGCTTGCTAACCAATGGTAAACAACGCGAGTTAGAACAGCAAATCAACATCACGTGCTTAATAGCGACGTTTCGCTGATAACGATCTCGCTGCTGCGCGTGTGTTAGTGTGTACGTGTACAACTACCGGAGCTCGTTGCTGATTGGTCAGAAAGGCATTAATTTTTGTACTATTGCGGCATACTTTTTGCGTGCGCAGATGCTGGCTGACGTAGCCATGCCGCCACCGGTGGATTTGCCCCCGCGAAAGCTGTGATTGAGAATCGCTAGTTCAGCTAGTTGTGGCAAGAGTCGCTGCTTTAGCCGTCGCCGATGCCCCCGCCGTTGCTACAATCGCAGTCCCCGCGTCTGCCCCTGTAACCGTCCCTACCATAGCCCACGGTCCTGGAACTTACTGCCCCGCTGATGACCCCGTTGCCGCCCTCGCTGAAACGCCTTCAGAGACATTGTGCCCGGCCTGGATCATCGTGGCATGAGGAACACCTGCGGTTCTGGCGAAGATTTCCGCAGCTGGAAAGGGGTTCCGGAATGCCATGGTGGACATTCCCCAGAATGTTGCGAGACCAACTGGCCATGTCGCTCGAAGTGAAGAAGTTGGCAGAGGTTGGACTGAAATTCCAGCAGAGCCAGGGAGTGAGGCCAAAGGTCGACATGGTCGACATGGACACCAGCATAGACACGGACCTCTACATGGAAAAGTTGTTCACAAACAACTTCCAGGAGGAAATGACGGCGGCTGCTTTCAAGAAGGCTGTGCACTTGGAATCGAAGCCTCAGTCCGTCACGGATGGCGCCAGTGTGCCGCTGACGCTAGAAGGGACAAGAGAGCACTGGCCATACTTAAGAGGACCGGTCGGGTCTATAACAAGTGGTTTTCGTACCGCTACCGGTCGCTCGTCCTATGGCAAGCATAGGTACGTCCGATTTGACCACAAGGTGTCTCAGTGCCGCTTCAAGCAGGTAGTGTGGACAAACGGGCCACGTTGCAGCAAAGTGCGTAAGCCCGGTGGAATGCCGGAATTGCCGCTTTAAGGGGCTGCCTTCGGAGCATTCGATGCTCTCAGCATCGTGCCTGATCTACGGGGAAGTTTTCTCAAGGGTGCAGTCCAGACATTAACATGTTTGTGCTCATCCAGGCCAACTGTGGTCGGGGACGCGCTGGGTGCAACGCCATTGGTGGCCACAACTTGGCCACACCGTTACGCTGCTGCAGGATCCGTATTCGGACGAAGAGGGCCGAATCAGAGGTTACAATTTCCAATAGAGCTGCGTCTACATGGGCCGCGTATGATTGGAGAGAGAACGAGTGGGCTTGAGCGACCATAGCATCATAGCTGTTTTGGTATCGCCGTCCCCAGATACAGTTAAGAGCACATATGCTCCTATACCGTCCTGGAAGCTCCACAATGCAATTTGGCGACTGTTCGTCTCGGAACTGGTACTGGAAATCCTGGAGCATCTTCCCTTGGAGGATATCAGAAATTCGCCGTTGGACTCCTCGGTGTCTGCACTACGCCTTGCCGTACAGTCCGTGTGCGACAGGGTGCTGGGACGCAGGCCGTCGAGAGTTCCGGGTAAGGAGAAGTGGTGGAGTACCAAAAGCCAGGAGGTCAGGGGACTGAGGCGGAGGATGCAGGATGCGCGGCGCAGAGATCATGACTCTGAGCAGCTTCTTGCTACTCATCTGCGGACATCCGTCTGCGATTTCAAGAAGCTCATCCTGAAGAGGAAGGAGGATAACTGGGTGAGCTTCGTTGGGGACCACAGGGACGACCAATTGGGCACGTATGCCGTAAGCAGATCTAGGATGCCTTCGTTCGGATGACAGGCTAGTTGTAACTTGGCACGACTGGACGAGTCTCCTCCTCCGTAACTTTTTCCCAGTTGCGGAAGCGAGTTACGACATTGTCATCCAAAACGGAGCTGCACCGGCTTTCGAAGTATTCGAGGTCGGAGCATGTGTCGCCCAGTTGAAGAGTAGGCGCTCTCCCGGACTGGACGGCATCACCGGCGGTATCTGCAAGGCTGTATGGCGTGCCATCCCCGAGCACATCACAAAGTTGCTTTCCCGTTGTGTGGCAGAGGGATATTTCCCACTTGAGTGAAAGTGCCCGCGAATAGTGGCTCTCCTCAAAGACCCCGACAAAGATAGGAGCAATCCAGCATCCTATCGGGGTATTTGTGTGCTGCCAGTATTTGGCAAGGTTCTGGAGGGGATCATGGTGAGTCGGATGAAGGAGGTGCTTCCGGATGGAAATAGATGGCAATTCGGCTTTCGACCCTGCGTGGAAGACGCGTGGAGGCATGTACAGACCAGCGTAGCTGCCACGTTCTAGGCCTGTTCGTTGACTTCAAAGGAGCCTTCGACAATATTGAGTAGAGCGCCGCGATGCGCCGCTTAATAGTCCTAGGATGCCAGGAAGCCACCTTGTGGAGAAGCTTCTTCTGTGGCAGGAGGGCGAGGATGACCAGCAGATTTGGAGATTCCGACGTAGAGGTAACTCGAGGATGTCCGCAAGAATCTTTCAGTGGGCATTTTATTTGGAACACCATGATGGATGTGCTGCTCCAACGTTTGGAGCCCTTGTCTGTTTTCAGCGCATACGCCGACGATCTGCTGGTTCTCGTCGAGGGAAAGTCGAGAGCCGAACTGGAGAGACGAAGAGAGGAGCTGCTGTCCGCCGTGGGAACTTAGGGAGCCGAGGTCGGAGTCTCGATCTCAGCCAGCAGGACTGCAATGATGATATTGAAGGGGAGATTAGCCGTTTTCAGGCCACCCCTGGTACGATTTGCAGGAGTAAGTCTGCCGTACGTCACGCAGTACTGGTACCTTGTCATCACAGTCGGCGAGAGGTTGAATTTTCAACCGCATATCGCTGGATTGGGAGGAAAGCTGGATGGAGTCGTCGTAGCATTAAGTCGTGTGCCTCGAGTTGACTGGGATCACAATCCTCGAGCGAAACGTTCCATTTATGTCGGACTCATGGTGCGCTGTGCACTATTTGGTATTTCGCGGTTGAGAGAGAGTCGGGGGCCAGGAGGCGCCTCATCTCCTGCCAAAGTGTCATGCTCTTAGGATGCCTCGCGGTATGTTGAACAGTGGCCACCGTGGCACTGTACGTGCTTGCTGGAGCTCCACCTTTGGACCTGGTTGCCAAGATATTGGCAATTATATTCAAGGTGCCCACCCGCTGGAGGAAACCGATTGGCTGTTTGGTCTGGATTTTTCAATGGGTTGATATTGCCTTCAATTATCAATATTGTAACGCTTTTAGTTTTCTTGTTTATAGTCAGATTTCAATGCGCCTTTCAGGATAGTTTAATATAGTTAGTCTCCACATACATTCATATATGCATCACATATTGTCAAACGTATGTGTATTCACATGCAAACAAACAGATGTGTGTTTGATTATGCTTAAATTGTTTTTGTTTCAACGTGTTTTAATGCAAGTACTGCCCATTGTAATATCTGGATACCGATTATAATAATTTAATCGGGAACAAATGCAGAGAGTATTATACGGTTGGGTGTGCTTGACTGTACTTTTCTTTCTTGTTTTCTTTTGTTTACGCTAACTACTTATATTCATGATCCAAAATTCCGGCAACCTTGAAGGGATCGCCTACAATCCCTTGGTAGCCCAGGCAGCATTAGCGCCGGCCAGTCGGAATCTTGCTGGCCCCTTGAGTGCGATTCGCCACTGATCTGCAGCATGTTCAGTCCTCCGATGAGAGGGGCGCTCCGAGAAATGAGTATCCTCACCATCCTTTGTTGCGCGACTAGCTAAAGGCTGCTCTGCATCCGGTAGAATGAGTCTATTATCTCCTTCACCAGGTTCTGGTATTCCACGTTGAGCGAATAAGCTGTTCAATGTGAAAAGAGCATTAGTGAGCACGTTTGCTGTAAATTCAAGAGGAACAGCCATTGATGCAAAACACATGAACACTGCAATATACACTTTTGGCGGAACTCGTTCTCTTATCCATATGAAACCAATCAAACAGACACCTTCACAAATAAACGAGATTCGTCTTCCAAATTCGTCTGACTTTTCAATATATAGAGTCAGCGATGGCAAACATGCTAAGCAAACGAGCAACGAGTACTGTTTTAACCCTTGAGGCCAATGTTTTTTTAGATTCGACATCGATCCAACGCGTATATCTGGGCTAACATATACGCGAAAGATTCTAACAATGTTTTTTCGGTTGGTGGGACTTAATTTGGCGAAGCTACCAAGTGATACCGAAAAATATCCAACCTTGGTGTCCATATCATCCCAAGCGATCTTGTCGAATCGGCATCATTGGAAATACAAAGTTTCTCATTTCCACTTTCTTTTAATACTTTCGAATGGTTTGAAAACCATCTTGCCAATTGAAAATCGCCCGACGCAACCTACAAAGTAAACGAATTGGATTCCTCTGCATAGCATGTCGCACCAGTAATTCCTTCAGTGATCGTGACGACGTTTTTATACACGACGCGTCCACTGCTTCTCGAAGTTTGGTGGAGCTGCTTTCAGGTCTCAGGACACACTGGTGTGAACGAGTTACGAGTAAGAGTAACGTAGTCCTGGTGGAACTTCTGTATCTGCAAAAGTACGACCAAGGTCAAGATTCACGTTCATGAAACTCAAATATACATCCTGGGTTTCCAAGTTCATGGGAACTACATGCCATTTGACAATTTGTGACGATTTCAGCTCTTTGCGATCAGTCATTAAAGACAAGTTGACACCAAAGTGTCCAATTCACGATTGCTGTCCCGAAAGTTTTGATTGCAAAGTTTTAAGGCAATGTGCTCCGCAGAATAATTAGCCGAAACACTTGTCTCTGGGACAGCTTCAACCTTACAGTATCGATCTACACTGGCATCCAGTCGAACATCTGTATGTTGCGTAACTGAGCAGCATACTGGGCTCTTGATATGCATTTTCTTGCACCGCCCTGATGCCACCCAAACAAACAACGTCCTTTGAAGCAACGGACCACCATTCGCCAATCGAATTTGTCCGTTACCAAGCATTTCAAAAAATGAGTCGGCTCCCAGAAGCATATCTATTTACTGGGATTTATAGAATGCAGGGTCAGCCAGGTCGACGTTTGCTGGAATCTTCCACCGATTAATGGGAAGATCATTATCTGGCTGCCTGCTACAAATTGACTTCAGCACCAAAAACTCGGCGCGAAACTGATGTCTCGATACACAAGACGAAACTACAGTCGCTACTTTGCATTTTGCAGTCAAACTCGACTGTCCAACCGACTTTACGGTTAAGCTCTTGCTCTTGCGTTGAAGCCACAAGGCTTTAGCCAGACTTTCCGTCATAAAGTTTACTTGTGATCCAAAATCCAACAGAACTCTAGCAGCTCGATTCTGACCGAAACTGTCTGGAACTTTAACAACTGTCGTTGCAAGAATTACATGATCGACGTCCCTAGCAACATAATTAACATGGGCGGGATGCGGGATGCAGAAGCTTGTGATGTTTCTAAGGGTGTGAATTTGTGAAGGAGAGTGTTGTGAGGATGGGAACAAATTCTACACTTCGACGCTGTGCAGATGGACACTCTGTGCCCTAAATACAAGCAGTTTATACAGAGTTGACTAGATTTTACGAAATTAAATCTTTCGTCAACTGAAAGTGCTGCGAACCCTTGATAAATTTCAATTTTATGGTGTGCACTGCAAAACTGGCATGTGGGTTCAACATCTCTTACAACATCTGTACACGCAAACGAAGATTTTTTAGCGTGTTTCATTACAAATGTTTGCTTCATCCTAGACTTCGAACTTTCTTCAGCAGACAAAAGCTGATATCGCTTGTTCAAAGCCGCAGCACAGTCGGCCCATTTCGGCAATGTGTTATAGTCAAGCTGTTTCTCATACTTGGACTTTGTATGGGGATCTACCTTTGATATAACTACATGAATCAAGATTGCATTTAGGAAATCTTGCACATCTCCAACCGACATTAGCGAACCAAAAATTGCCGATACCAACTATTGTGCGAATTCCAACTGCCGATGTCTTGGACATCGCCTTAATGTCAAACAACTGGGCGAGAGTGTCAAAAAAGATAAGGCATTTGTTGTCGTATACGCGACTAAGACTTTCTAATACTTTAGGGTAATTTGCATCAGAAACCCGAAAAGCTCTGATGGTGCCTAACGCCTCATCTGAGAAGAACGATATCAAATTTATATGATCGCTTCGCACTTGCTTTGCAAACGGACGTGTTTTTTTTCTTCCTCGTTTAAAAGTCACTTTTCGTCGCTTTTTTCACTTTATAAATCAATTCAAGTCAATTTTATCATTATCTATACTTTGTGTCATATACCGGCTGTGTAAACGCAAGGTTTAAATACACTAACTAACAAATTTAATAATTTCTTTGCAATATTTACCAAAACAAAGCTTAGCCAAAGCAAGTTGTTTGTTTGTTTGTGCACTTGCTTTGTTGTCTCCCAACTAGCTTTGTTTTTGTAACTTGCAGTTTTTGCTTGTTTGCTACTCTCTGCCTAAAACGTTTCAGTCGCGAGCGCAATCTATAAATAGATTTTTACTCTCTCGCGTCATCTCTCTCTCTCTCTCTGCTCTTTGTAAGCCGCGCTTTGACTCACCCCTCTGCTAACCCGCGATCTAAGTGTTGTTGGTGCTGGCTACCTAATCTTCGTTGGTAAAATTTTCGTTTCTGCTTTAGCTTAGCATTCTGTTTACTTAACCCTTGTGCATATCTGTCATACTTTTTATACTCTCTGCAAGAGCATATTGGGTTTGTGCAAAGTATGTAACAGGCAGAAGGAGGCGTGGCAGACCCCATAAAGGATATATATTCTTGATCAGCATCACATTGCCATCTAAAAATTTGGACTGCCACGCCCCCTTTTCCCACATTTGATAAAATAGTTTTCCAACTGCAATGCCTTTTTTAGCGATTTTGTTCGTATGGTTATTTATATTTCGTGTGGAGACTAACTATATTAAACTATCCTGAAAGGCGCATTAAAATCGGACTATAAACAAGAAAACTAGAAGCGTTACAATATTGATAATTGAACGCAATATCAACCCATTGGTGCAAGCGAGACAGAAACACACAAGCACATGTTCGAACGTTTTCGCTGCCTGTGTGTCGGCAGCGCTGCCTTCGGACGCTGGCCGCGCCGAATGCACACACACATACATATATGCAGCATATATTGTCAAACGTATGTGTATTCGCATACAAACAAACAGATGTATGTTTGATTATGCTTAGATGGTTTTTGTTTCAACGTGTTTTAATGCAAGTTCTATTCATTGTAATATCTGGATACCGATTTTAATAATTAAATCGGGAAAATGCAGAGAGTATTATACGGTCGGGCGCGCTCGACTGTACTTTTCTTTCTTGTTAACACTATAAAAATTTTAAATTTGTTATATTTTTCTTTTTTATTAGATTTGTATATTTTTGCAGTATAATCTTTTCTTTTCGTTGTTGTTAAATTTTAATTTTGCCATTATGAATGTCTGCTATAGTAACAATTGCCAGGTGCGAAACAACGTTAAAGTGGGTTTCGTTTGTTACTGGCTGTGTGATAATGTATCACACGAAAAATGTGCTGGCTTTAACGGCAGTATTATCGACCTGTTAAGCTCTAATTCGGGTATAAAATGGACATGTGAGTCCTGCAGGGATGTTGAAAAGGACATGATGGGCTTCATGAGGCAAACAAAAAGAGGCTTTGGTGAACAATTGGGCAGATTTAAGAACTTATTTGATAGTTTCACCTCGTTGGATAAAGATTTCAAAAGTATGAATATTTTGAATGATTCTCCAAAGCGAAAAAAGGCCAATTTTAGGTTGTCAATTGGTCCAAATGAACTTTTAGTTCCTCCTCATATCTCCATTAATTCAGATCCGTCTCTAATAAATCTTTCTTCCCCATCTCTAACTAGTATTGTCAGTAGGAATGATAATTTTACTTCAACCACAGAAGTTACTCCTACGGACACCGAGCCAGTCCCTGATTCAGTCGCTGTCAATACAGTTGTTGTTGACCAGTATACCAGTGATGACATTCCGACTGGGTCTACTAGTCAATCTACCAGTGTTGTTAGTTCAAAAGACGTTATGACAGTGGTAGATAATAACTTGACTCTCATAGGTATTTCACCGAAAAAACGATCGAACTTCTCGTCGTGGTGGTGGTGTTCTGTTTGCTGTTAATGCTGATCTTTCCTCTGAAGTAGTTAATCTTAGTATTTCTACTGATTTAGAATTTATTGCGATAAAGATTTATATTTTCAATGTTTCCATTTTTATTACTTGCTCTTATATTTCTCCTTCTTCTGATAGTTCTGTTTATTTTGAACATTTCCTAGCTATCAAATCTGTTTCTTCCCTAATTTTCGATCGGGATATCCTCGTGGTTCTGGGTGATTTTAACATTGCAGGAACTACTTGGTTATCCACTCCAGGCTCTGCTGTATTGACTCCCACGACGCAGAGTGATTTCCTTGATCATTTATTTGGGATTTCTCTATCTCAAATAAATGGCATTCCCAATTCATTAAAAAATATGCTTGATCTTATTTTTGTATTAGACCCATCATTTCCATCTGTTTCCCGTATTGCTCCCCTTTCTATTCCTGAAGATCCATATCACCCGACTTTGCAATTGTTGATGGATTTGCCTACCCAAATGGGTAAGTCCAGCTCGAGACCCAGCAAGCGTATTCGCCAGTTTCGGAAGGTTGATTTTAATAAGTTAAATCAGCTTTTATCCCAGACTGACTGGCAATGGCTGTTCAAGTGCAGGGATATGGATGAAGCAGTTGCATTTTTTTACCTTACTCTAAATAATTTATTTGAACTTTGTGTTCCATCTTGTGTTCCTAGTATCTCTAAAAACCCGATTTGGTTTACACGTGAATTGACACGTTTAAAAAACATTAAATCTAAATTTTATAAGAAATTCAGGGAATCTGGCTCTTCCCTGGATCTCTCTCGATATGTAATTGCTCGATCTGATTTCTCTGCATTGGTTAGCCAGCCTGTGCTATCGGAATTACCTTAGAAGCTGTGGTCAGCAGTTTCGAAGTAATCCTAAACTTTTTTATAACTTCGTTAATGCAAAGCGCAAATCATCAACACTTCCTTCCTCAATGGTCTTTGAAAATAAGACTGCTAACTCTGATCAGGCTATAGCCGATTTATTTGCTGATGTTTTCCAATCAACTTATTGCATTCATCAAGATAATCGAAACTTGCCTTATCCTTACCGTGTAAATGCTTCTAATTGTAATTTTAGGCCATTGATCACTGAAGAATCGCTTTTGAGTGATCTAAAGGCTATTAAACCTGTTCTTTCCCCGGGCCCGGATGGAGTTCCTGGTTGCGTGCTCAGAAACTGTGCCGACCAACTCTTGAAACCTTTGTATACATTATTTAATTTGTCTGTTGAGTCGTGCTGCTTTCCTGACATCTGGAAAGCATCTGTTATTATTCCCCTTCATAAAAAGGGTACTTAAGCTGACACTTGTAAATATAGGGGTGTCTCACAGTTGTCTGCAATTCCTAAAACTTTTGAGAAATTAATAACTTCTCAATTGCAACATCTTTGTAGATCTATTGTTTCTCCTTGCCAGCACGGGTTTATGAAATATAGATCTACTACCACTTACTTATTAGAATTTACTTCAATTGTTATACAGGGGTTTCAAAATAAATTGCAAACAGATGTCATTTACACTGATTTTAGCAAGGCTTTTGATACCGTTAATCATTGTCTTTTAATACATAAACTTAATTTGCTTGGATTTCCAGATAAATTAATTCTTTGGATTGCGAACTATTTATGTTCTAGAACTCAAAAAGTTAATTTTAATGGCACGTTATCCAAGCCCGTGCGTGTTACCTCGGGGGTTCCTCAAGGAAGCCATCTTGTGCCTTTACTTTTTTCACTATTCATTAATGATCTGCCTTCAGCGATTTCTAGTTCCCGGGTTCTGATGTATGCCGATGATGTAAAACTTTGTTTGTCACGAACTGACTCTTGCCTGAGTCATGGTCTACAAAGCGATCTCGACACACTTCAAACCTGGTGTATAGTTAACTTACTACATCTCAATTTTAGTAAATGTAACGTAATGTCCTATAGTAGGCGAATTCCAACCTATAATAACTACTTTCTTGACGGCAAGCCTCTTCAGAGAATAGAGTCGGTAAATGATTTGGGTATCCTTTTCGATCCAAAACTAAAGTTTGATAAGCACATCTCTTCTGTTGCTAATCGAGCATTCGGTGTCTTGGGTTTCATAAAGCGGTGGTCTAAGGAATTCGACGATCCCTACCTAACAAAAACTCTTTATACTTCACTTGAACGCCCTATTCTTGAATATGGATCGTGTGTATGGTCTTCCCAATACATGATTCATCAGGACAGATTAGAATCTGTACATAAACAATTTCTTCTGTTTGCCCTTAGGGGCCTTAGCTGGAATACTAATATTAGACTACCTTCGTATCGTAGTAGACTTTTATTAATTAACCTTCCTTCCCTTTCGGATCGTAGAACTATGCTTGGTGTAGTTTTCTTACATAAACTAATTAATGGTCAGATAGATTCCTCGTATCTAATTAGCCAAATTAGATTTGCTGTTCCGATGCGAAATACTAGAAACTTTCTTCCTTTGTCCCTTCAACGTTTTACCACGAATTATGCTTTACATAATCCGTTTCGTATCCTATGTACTAACTATAATAGTTTTTCTGATGTAGTGTGTGGAGTCACTTCTTTATCAACACTTAGAATATCACTTCTCTCCTACATATCTAATCGCGTGCCTTACCGTTGAACAACGCGTTACTAACATTTGACTTAAATTTTATATAATTTTTTTGGTTAGTCTGGTTAGTGTTTTTCTGGGGTTTTCCTAACCCTTGCAACGAATGATGGACCAACGTTTCTTATTTGTTTTTAATTTTTTTTAATACTTCCTCAGTAAGTTAAGTTCATTAATTAAACTTAAATTTAATTATAATGTCAATTTCAAACCTTTTTTTTTTCTCTCTTTTGTTTTTAAATTTAATGTGGGTCTTGCTTTTGATTATTTTCTTATGCTTAGCTGCATTAATTTAATTCATTTTTCTTTTTGTGTCGACTGTTAATAGTCAGACAATAAATAAATAAATAAAATGGTTGAATTTCTCAATATTTCACAGGGAGCGATCATATGTAGATATTGGCGAATAGCGAAATTAAAGAGGAACGGCGAATGTTGATATGCATATGTATATAAATATGTTTTTTTTGCACCAGTTTTTTATTGTTTGTTTTATTTATGTTTATTATTTAATTTTATTTGTGTGTTTTGCGTCAAATAGTTTTTCAATAAATCACATATATTATATATCAGTGCCGAAACGCAATGTCTCTAATGTGCAATAAATGGAGCAGTACTTTTATAGGTACTTTTAAATGTGTAATGTGCGGCTTCTAAATATGCGTGCACTTTCTATATTCTCCTGCACTGACTCGTTTGGGCACTGTTACCTGATCAGCAGAAGATTCGCTCTTGGGCTCAATTCTGGGTATTATATCCAAGATGGGTGTCTTCAACTCCTGGCTGTTCAAATCTAGAATTCCAATACGGTCAACAGCTCCAGGGAAGTCCAGCAACAATAATCGAAACCGACACACACAGCAAACCAAAGCCTTGAAATGTCTAATAGACCAACGAACGCGATTGAAAAGTCCCTGCTCAGGCGACACATTTTTAAACCGATTGTTCCTATGGGTGCTATATGATATAGTAGTCCGATCTAGCTGATTTTAATATATGAACTGCGCACAGATCTGTACCAAATTTCATCAAGATATCTTTAAAACTGAGAGACTAGTTCGCATAGAAACAGACGGACAGACAGACGGACATGGCTATATCGACTCGGCTGTTGATGCTGATCAAGAATATATATACTTTTGATTGATTTACCTTAGAAAACCCAAAAGTTTTTCATACTAATTCATAGTTCGAGCGTATTTTGGACCGACGATATAGTTGTCCGATTTGAATCAAGCTTGGTCACTACATGTACTACACATGTACTTTCTGTGTAAATTTGGATTAGATAGCATAGCTAACAAAAAAGTTTTCTATACTAAAACATTCTACTTTTACCTGTACATTTATTTACCTAAAGTGGGCGTGTCAAAAAACAAAAATAAACTTGTACTGCTTGGGTATTGCACCTTTCATTTCCGACCCCTGATCAAGAATATGTATACTTTATGTAGTCTGCCACGCCTCTACGAGTTACTCTACGAGTAACGGGTATAAATATTACTTTGTGAGAAAAAAAAAAGGATTTTTAATTTTTATTTTATACGTCTAATATGGGCAGAAACATTAGTGAACTTTGACCTTAAATTTTGAAGCAACCTGTTGACTGGTCACCTTGTTCAAACATTCATTTCAAATCTTAATAAGTTTTGTGTTAAATGCTTTACCTGCAATGGTTCAAAAGATATGAGCTTTTCAAAATTTTTCGGCCCACTGTGCATCGTCTTGACTCTCATCCTGCTGCTGGGGACTATAACTTTGAGTCGGTCAAGGGCTTTGTCCACTTTAGAACTGCAGTGACCAGCAACAACGATGTCAGCCTTGAGATTAAGTGGAAGATTACACTTGCCAACAGAAGTTACTTTTGGCTTAATAGGCAGAACCCTCTCTCGAAAGACAAAGTCATCATTGCAGTGCTTGTTTATGGTGCAAAAGCTTGAACAGTGACTCAGTCCGATGCAGTTGCTTCTAGCGTCATCGAGAGAACAGTCCTACGCAAGATGTCTGCGTTGACGGATCCTTTCGTATAAGATGGAATGGCGCTATACTTCGAATTCAGCGCCTTCGCTAGCTCGTTCTGTTTTTGATGCGATAGTTGGTGGACAACAAAGGAGAGGAAAACACGCGCATATTGGAGGGACCAGTTGTATGCAATTCTGGCAGCAGTTGGTGTCACCAGCAGGCGGAGTCGCGCACAGGACAGAGGAACGTGGAGGCAAATCAGGCTGTACTACGTTATGTAGAACAACCGCAGCCATAAAACCAATTCCCTCGAGGTGCATGGGGAATTATTTCTTTTCTTTACATAAAACTTTAGATCCTTGTCACGTGTCTATTTCATCCTACTTCGACTTTCTAAAAATTGTCTATTTGCTTTTTTGTAGCCATTACTCGTAAAGGTACACTGCAATCGTTGGTATATATGTAACAGGAAGATGAAGGCGTGACCAAAAATCGTAAAGAATATATATATTATTGTGTTATTATAAAAAGTTGGACCGGTACTACACGAATTACATGTACTGACCAAGTTTCATTCAAATCGGACAACTATGTATATCGTATAGCTTCCAAACGACAAATCGGTAAAAATAAAAAAATTTTATCAAGATATATAGTTTTAGTTGAGCTATCGCAACCAAACTCACACAGTATGTGTACGGTACCGTTTTAACTATCCTCGCCAACTTTGATCCGGATTGGACCACTATAGCTCCCTTGGGAAAAATCGGTCAATTATAGCCAATGTTAGCTGAGCGATCGCAATCACACTCACATATTAGTTGTATATAAGTATTATAAGTATCCTCACCAAGTTTGGTCCCAATCAGACATTTACAACATATAGAACAAAGTGGTCAAAAACTAGTGGATATTTTTTAAAAATTGTAATTTACCTACCGTTGCTTGCAATAAAAGAGTTAACTCTATGTTTACCTACATAAACCACGATATAAATCCAGCGAAGTGTAGTTCACCAAAAGCTGCGTTTTTTTTCCGAGGTGTGTCTGGTTTTTCGCTTATTGTGGGCGAAAAAAAAATAAGAAAGAAAAGTACAGTCGAGCGCGCCCGACCGTATAATACTCTCTGCATTTGTACCGATTAAATTATTAAAATCGGTATCGAGATATTACAATGTGAATTACTTGCATTAAAACACGTTGAAACAAAAACAATCTAAGCATAATCAAACATACATCTGTTTGTTTGTATTCGAATACACATACGTTTGACAATATGTATATGATGCAAATATGTATGTATGTGTGTATTCGGCGCAGCCAGCGACCGCGGGCAGCGCTGCCGACACACAGGCAGCGCTGCCGACACACAGCGTGTTTCTATCTCGCTTGCACCTATGGGTTGATATTGCGTTCAATTATCAACATTGTAACGCTTCTAGTTTTCTTGTTTATAGTCCGATTTTAATGCGCCTTTCAGTATAGTTTAATATAGTTAGTCTCCATACGAATTATAAACTACAATACTGTACGATAAGAACAAGTTTGCTAAAAACGGCATTGAAGATTGAAGAGTTTTTAATCAAATGTGTGAAAAAAGGGCATGGCAGTCAAACAATTTAAATGGCAACACAACTATGCTGTCGCTAGGAACTCCGGTACCAGAATTGGTTATCCTAGGTGCCATAGTTACTGAGATATGTGCCGAAAACACCAATTTTTTCCGTTTGTCCGTGTGTCCCGTTTTTTGCTTATTGTGGGCGAATGGGGCGTGGCATCGAAAAAAAAAGATTCTTGTATTGACTGACTAAATATGTGATCGTTTGATACCAAGATCGAACTTGTAGCTCTTACCATCTCTGAAATCTGTTTGTTCATACGGACAGACAGACGGACAGACAGACGGACAGACGGACATGACTATATCGACTCGGCTTGTGATGCTGATCAAGAATATATATACTTTATGGGGTCTGCCACGCCTCCTTCTGCATGTTACATACTTTTGCACAAACCCAATATACTCTTGCAGAGAGTATAACAAGACACTCTTATATACACATAATATGTGAGTGTAAGAGCACGAACTTATAGCTCTTACCATCTCTGGAATCTGTTCATACGGACTGACATGACTATATCGACAAGTCTTGTGATCCTTATCAAGAATTTATATAATTTATGGGTCTGCCACGCCTCCTTCTGCATTTTATTTACTTTTGCACAAACTCCAATATACTCTTGCAGAGAGTATAACAATATCTGGCACGCGTCATCTTTATTACGTTTTACCGTTACTCGTAGAGTAAAAGGGTATATTGTAATTGTTGGAATGTATGTAACAGGCAGAAGGAGGCGTGGCAGACCCCATAAAGTATATATATTCTTGATCAGCATCAAAAGCCGAGTCGATATAGTCATGTCCGTCTGTCCGTCCGTCCGTCCTTCTGTATGAACAAAAGGATCTCAGAGACTATAAAAGCTAGAAAGATGATAGGGGTCGGAAATGAAAGGTACAATACCCAAACAGTACAAGTTTGTTTTTGTTTTTTGACACGCCCACTTTAGGGCGTTTTACTTGCATATAAAGGTAAATGTACAGGTAAAAGTAGAATGTTTTAGTATAAAAAACTTTTTTATTAGCTATGCTATCTGAACCAAATTTACACGGAGAGTACATGTCTACATGAAGTACATGTACTGACCATGTTTGATCTAAATCGGACTATTATATCGTATAGCTCCCATCGGTCAAAAATACGCTCCAAATATGAATGAATATGAAAAACTTTTGCATTAACTAAGCTATATTAATCAAACTCACACAGAATACATCTGCCAATAATATATATATACTGACCAAGTTTGATCCAAATCGGACTACTATATCGTATAGCTCCTATAGGGCCGATCGGTCAAAAATTCGCTTTAAATATGAATTAGTATGAGAAACTTTTGCATTAACTAAGCTATATTATTCAAACTCACACAGAATACATTTGCCAATAATATATATATACTGACCAAGTTTGATCCAAATCGGACTTCTACATCGTATAGCTCCCATAGAAACGATCGGTCAAAAATATGCTCTAAACATGAATTTGTATGAAAATGTTCTGTGTTTGCCAAGCTATTATATCCATCACCATTGTTAATAAAAAATTGAAACTGAGTAACGGGTATCCTAAAGTCGCTAGGCGACTATAGCATTCTTTCTTGTTTCTATTTCGTGTTAAAACTAATTCGCAGTATTTAAGTAGATGCATAGGATCATGTAAGAATTTGCCTAGGGCTTACCTTTTAGTTTTCTTAAATTTGTTGAAGTAAGACAACTTGTGGATATCAATATTTCTTAACAAAGACTGTACTTATAATGATGGTATTGTTTCGATAACGTAATGTATTCATTATTCATTTATTCTAGTACATAATATTTCTCTTAGAATTCTACAAAATATATGTAGATAATTGGCTTTTGTGAAGCATATGCTAAAGGCTACAATAAATAAAATCTTGGGTGAAAATTACTCGTTAACTTCTAAATAACATGATCAAGATCATAGGACCCCGTATCAATGTTATATTCGGCGTTCCAGGAGCTGCGTGCATTCCCCGCTTGATTTTTGTTTCGAGAAATTTTTGGTCGTTGGTAAAATCTGTCAAGATTCTGCTGTTGTTCGTTGCGTTGTTCTCGTCCTAATCCATTCCATGAAGTTCCTTGTTGCCATCTTCTACGTCCACTTGTTACCCAATTGTTTTGTTTATTATTCTTATTGCTATAAAAATTTAAATATGAAATAAGTAAACAGTATTACATGTTTGAGATGATATTAACATTTACCGTAACCTGTTTTCAATATTTTGTTGGTGGTTAATTTTCAGTTTTCGCATTCTGTGAAAATAGAAAGATGTAAAAGTATAAATAATTAGTCAAAGAGAGCCATGTTGCTCCCGAACGTTGGTCCTAAAAATTAAGCATTAAGCAATTCCTCGATTTTAATATGTGATTAGCGACGGTGTGGGATAATATTAATGGAAACGATTGCTTCAATTGTTAAGAAAAAAACAAGAAAGAAAAGTTCAGTCGAACACGTGTAATACTCTCTGCTTTTATTCCCGACTAAATTAATTAAATCGGTATCTAGGTATTAAAATTGATAATACACATATATTTTTATACTCTCTGCAAGAGTATATTGGGTTTGTGCAAAAGTATGTAACAGGCAGAACGAGGCGTGGCCGACCCCATAAAATATATATATTCTTGATCAGCGTCACAAGTCGAGTCGATATAGCCATGTCCGTCTGTCTGTCTGTCCGTATGAACAAACAGTTTTCCTAGATGGTAACAGCTACAAGTTCGAGCTTGGTGTCAAACGATCAGATATTTAGTCAGTCAATACAAGAATTTTTTTTTTTCGATGCCACGCCCCATTCGCCCACAATAAGCAATAAACTTGACACACCTCGGGAAAAGTTGATATTTTCGGCAAATATCTCAGTAACTATGGCACTTAGGAACACCAATTTGGGTACGGAAGTTCCTAGCGACAGCATAGTTGCATTGCCATTAAAAAATTTGGACTGCCACGCCCCCTTTTCGCACAATTGATAAAATAGTTTTCAAACTTCAATGCCGTTTTTAGCGAACTTGTTCGTATCGTACAAGATTGTTATGGATAATTCGTGTCGGGACTAACAATATTAAACTATCCTGAAAGGCGCATTAAAAACGGACTATAAACAAGAAAACTAGAAGCGTTACAATATTGACAATTGAACGCAATATCAACCTATTGGTGCACGCGAGATAGAAACACACAAGCACATGTTCGAACGTGTGTGCCGGCAGCGCTGCGCGAATACACACATACATACATACACACGTATAATGTCAAACGTATGTGTATTCGCGTACAAAAAAACATATGTTTGTGTGATTATGCTTGGGTTGTTTTTGTTTCAACGTGTTTTAATGCAAGTACTAGACATTGTAATATTTCGATACCGATTTTAATAATTTAATCGGGAAAAAATGCAGAGAGTATTAGAATGTCGGGCGTGCTCGACTGTACTTTTCTTTCTTGTTTATCTTCCCATATTCTGCATATATTCTGTTCAAGCACGAACATATTATATTAACAGAAATTAACAACGCAGCGATTAGTTTAAGAAACGATGCAAACCCTAAATTTCTAATCTATGAATATACTTGTCTATCTATGCTTGCGACCCGTTTCCATGCTTGGCAACGAAGCCTATGATAAAAATACTTCTAAATATAAAACAACGCTCTGTCCTGTGCGTGGGGTACAACACCAAATTCTTAGAGGAGAGCTGTACCCCGCTGCAATTTGTAGCTATATAAGACCTAGGATTTTAAGAAATAAAGTTAGTTCAATTTTTGTGCTCAACCAACCAAGTTTTGATGTCCATTTATTCATTGGTCCTTCGAGCATTCTGTTGTTTTCCCCCACCAGTGGTAAGAAACAAAGAATTTTAAACCAGCACCTTATAGTGATGTACTTAAGGTTGCTAAATATCGGTCTGTTGCTATCATAAGAAGCACAGTACTGATGGCTCTAGTTCTCCCTTTGAGGAGACAGAGTGAGCGTTTTCGAGTCTGTGATCGAAACGCAGAACTGATGGCTCTTGTTCTCCCTTTGAGGAGGCAGAGTGAGCCAAAAAATATAATAAAGTCTTGATGCAGATCCTTTCGTTGGTCTTTCAAGCGCTCTGTTGTTTTCCCCCACCAGTGGTAAGAAACACAGAATCATAAACCAGCACCTTATAGTGAAATACTTAGGTGGCTAGAATATTGGTCTGTTGCTATCATAAGAAGCGCAGTACTGATGGCTCTTGTTCTCCCTTTGAGGAGACAGAGTGAGCGTTTTCGAGTCTGTGATCGAAACGCAGAACTGATTGCTCTAGTACTCCATGTGAGACAGAGATAATAAATATCCGAAGAGGATTAACAAAAACTCTAGCGCTCTAAAAGAAAAGAGGCAGGGAATAAAAATAATATTATAGCGTTTCCGAGGCTTACATCGGAAAGTGAAAAAGAAAAGTACGAGGTCGATTTTAAAGCAATAGAATCGGAAATCGGAGTGGCTAGAGGATTTACAACCCCAAGAGCCAGAAACAACGTCCGCAAAGACAGCAGCGACTAAGGTCAGCGTCAGCATCGTCAGCGGCATCAGCAGCAGCGTGAGCAGAGGCATCAGCAGCAGCGTGAGCAGAGGCATCAGCAGCAGCGTGAGCAGCAGCATCAGCAGCAGAGTCAGCATCAGGACAGAAGCAGCGTCAACAGAAGCAGCGTCAACAGAAGCAGCGTCAACAGAAGCAGCGTCAACAGCAACAGCGACTACAGAAGCGTCAGCAGCATTAACAGCGACAACAACAAAAATGTGGTAAACATGGTTTAAATGTAATTTAATTGAGTTACCGCCGTTTCTGTGGCCCTTGGCAGAATGTTCAAGCACGAACATATTATATTAACAGAAATTAACAACGCAGCGATTAGTTTAAGAAACGATGCAAACCCTAAATTTCTAATCTATGAATATACTTGTCTATCTATGCTTGCGACCCGTTTCCATGCTTGGCAACGAAGCCTATGATAACAAGAAAGAAAAGTACAGTCGAGCGCGCCCGACCGTATAATACTCTCTGCATTTGTCCCGATTAAATTATTAAAATCGGTATCGAGATATTACAATGTGAATTACTTGCATTAAAACACGTTGAAACAAAAACAATCTAAGCATAATCAAACACACATCAGTTTGTTTGTATTCGAATACACATACGTTTGGCAATATGTATATGATGCAAATATGTATGTGTGTATGTGTGTATTCGGCGCAGCCAGCGACCGCGGGCAGCGCTGCCGACACACAGGCAGCGCTGCCGCCACACAAGCAGCGAAAACGTTCGAAAATGTGCTTGTGTGTTTCTATCTCGCTTGCACCTACGGGTTGGTATTGCGTTCAATTATCAATATTGTAACGCTTCTAGTTTTCTTGTTTATTGTCCGATTTTAATGCGCCTTTCAGTATAGTTTAATATAGTTAGGTCTCCACACGAATGATACAATTAAAATACTGTACGATACGAACAAGTTCGCCAAACCCGGCATTGAAGGTTCCAGCCTTTTTTATCAAATGTGGGAAAAGTGGGCGTGGCAGTCCAAAATTTTAAATGGCAATGCAACTATGCCGTCGCTACAAACCTCCCGTTCCAAAATTGGTGATCCTAGGTGCCATAGTTACTGAGATATTTGCCGAAAACACCAATTTTTTCCGAGGTGTGTCCAGTTTTTTGCTTATTGTGGGCGAATGGGGCGTGGCATCGAAAAAAAAAAAAATTCTTGTATTGACTGACAAAATATCTGATCGTTTGACACCAAGCTCGAACTTGTAGCTCTTACCATCTCTGAAATCTGTTTGTTCATACGGACAGACAGACGGACAGACGGACAGACGGACATGGCTATATCGACTCGGCTTGTGATGCTGATCAAGAATATATATACTTTATGGGGTCTGCCACGCCTCCTTCTGCCTGTTACATACATTTGCACAAACCCAATATACTCTTGCAGAGAGTATAAAAATACTTCTAAATATAAAACAACGCTCTGTCCTGTGCGTGGGGTACAACACCAAATTCTTAGAGGAGAGCTGTACCCCGCTGCAATTTGTAGCTATATAAGACCTAGGATTTTAAGAAATAAAGTTAGTTCAATTTTTGTGCTCAACCAACCAAGTCTTGATGTCCATTTATTCATATTCTTTAATCTTTATCTCATCGTCTGAGCAGATTATCAATATGCAACTCAAATTCACATTCATTTGTATAACCTTTTTACTTGTAATATATCAATTTTTACGTGGATACAGCTTAACAAAAGTTGATCAGTTTGATTAGGCCAATACCATATATGTATAAGTTAACGAGTGCCCCTCGCATATTTCATTTTTTTACATAAATAAATGCAAAAATGTTAGTCAGCAGTTACGCTGAAGTTGCCGTCTCAGCGAAAGTTCTGTTCAGCGCCCTAGATGCGACGGTCAACCGACGGTAACCTGATTTCTTGCACATGCTGCAAGATCAGCGTTATCACTTATGCCCAGTCGGCTCGCCGGCTGTAGTTTTGTAGCTTTAAGTACATATATTTTGTACCTTTGTATTCCTTAGCAACTAAGTACTTTTGGTTTAGCTTACGCCCCAGCTTGCTGGTGGTTCCCAATTCAGTTTTGTTCTTACAACGAAAGCGAAAAGCTCGTTTAATAAACTCTGCTCCGGCAACTAGCCGTAAAACACCTTGAAATAATAATTTCTGCATTGCTGTGGCACAAGAGACAAGTAATCTCTCCACCATTATCATCCTAAAGAACGGAACCTTACGGAACCCTTACTCCCACATCCGCAGCTGCAGCTCTGGGCAGCAACGTGGGACAACGCAACTATTTAATTGGCGCCCGACTTTTAAGAACCCAACAGCCAGGGTAGAAGATAAGAAATAAATTCAGAAAACATGTAAGTGGAATGTTTAATCAATACAGATTTAAAAATTGAATTAAATAAATTAAATGAAATAAAAACAAATAAGTGATCGTGAATCAAGCCGAATATAATATTCGTTTTCTATAATTTAAATATATTAAATTTCTGTTCAAGTAATGCCATTGCCGAATATACTTACTCGGCCGTGATTTAATGTGAAGTGTCCCTAAAGAGATCGGTTACGAAAAAGCTAATGACTAGTTTTGGCCCGTATAGGGAAGTAAAGAAAAAAATAATAAGTGATAGTGAAGGTGAAAACGAGTGGGAATATGATCAGGTAGGCTTTATACCGACAGTTAACATGGACATGAACCAAGTGCAAGCGTTAGTAGCGAATGCTGTCAGTCAGGCGTTAGCGGCGGAAGAAATCAGATTTAATGCGCAGTTTAATTTACTAAAACAAGATATTCAAAAATTAAATATAGAAGCACCTCAGGTCGAAGTATATCAGAGGATAAGCGTAAATCCAGACATCCAGTGCTATATAAAATTAGACATTATAAAATCAGTACCCGAGTTCAATGGAACTCAGGATGATTATGTGGCATGGACACAATCCGCCACAGATGCCTATGAACTTTTCCAGCCATTCGTGGGTAGTAGCGCGCATTACCAAGCGGTAACTATTATTCGGAACAAAATCAGAGGTACAGCAAGAGCGCTATTGGTGTCACATAACACTGTATTAAATTTTGACGCCATAATAGCAAGGTTGGACTGCACATACGCAGACAAGACGTCACTTGGGTCTTGCGCCAGAACCTTGATATGGTCAGACAGGGTAATTCCAGCCTCATGGAATAGTACGATGAGGTTGAACGCAGATTGACATTGGTTGCGAATAAGATCGTGATGACGCATCAAACGGATACAGCCAAACTCCTCAACGAAGAAGTCAGAGCTGATGCTTTGCATGCCTTTGTTTCAGGCCTTAAGAAATCACTGAAAGCAGTGGTATTCCCGGCCCAGCCCAGAGATTTGCCATCTGCATTAGCTTTCGCCAGAGAGGCAGAAGCGAGTACAGAGCGTAGCATTTTTTCAGCCACGTATGCAAAAGCTATGGAGGACAGAGCTCAGTCAGGTGAAAATAGCAAATACCAGGCGCGCTCATACGATAAACAGCGGAAAAACAATGGAGCCGAATAAGACCAAGATGGAAACCCACATTTTTTTAAAAAACCAAATAGGCAACAGCAAAGCAACAGTAATCAGAGTCCTAAAGAGGATAAAAGGTCAGCACCAGAACCAATGGATACGGGATCCGCAACGACTAAGTTTAGACAACAAATAAGCGACTGGTAATTGACTTTAGGAAACTAAATGAAAAGACCATCCCAGATAAATATCCAATGCCCAACATATCCATGATATTGTCGAACTTGGGTAAAGCCAAATACTTTACGATATTAGATCTAAAGTCCGGCTATCACCAAATTTACTTGGCAGTGCAAGATCGCGAGAAAACAGCTTTCTTCGTAAACGGCGGAAAGTATGAATTCTGCAGACTACCGTTCGGATTGAAGAATGCGCGAAGCATCTTCCAAAGAGCGATAGACGACGTGTTGCGTGAACAAATTGGAAAATCTTGTTATGTTTAAGTAGACGACGTGATAATTTTTTCTGAAAACGAAAAGGATCATGTAAAGCACATAGATTGGGTTCTAAAGAGCCTATGCGATGCCAACATGAAAGTTTCAAAAGAAAAAACCCATTTTTTCAAAACGAGCGTAGAATACTTAGTGTTCATCGTGCCTCTGGGTGGCGCTAAAACAGACCCGGAAAAGGTAAGGGCTATACAAGAATATCCGGAACCGAAATACCTGTATGAGCTTAGATCATTCCTAGGATTGGCCAGCTACTACAGATGTTTTGTTAAAGACTTTGCAGCAATTGCAAGGCCATTGACAAATTTGTTAAAAGGAGAGAATGGGTCCGTCAGTAAACACATGTCAAAGAAAACAACCATAGATTTTGGCAATCCAGAGCGAGATGCGTTCGAAAAATTAAGGAATGTTCTAGCCTCAGAGGACGTTACTCTCAGATACCTAGATTTCAGGAAACCATTCGATTTGACGACGGATGCCTCTGCCCATGGTATTGGCGCAGTACTGTCTCAGGACAACAGACCCATAACAATGATTTCAAGATCATTAAAAGACAGTGAGTTACATGATGCCACCAACGAGAGGGAACTATTAGCTATAGTTTGGGCCTTGGGAAAATTTCAACAATACCTATATCGTACAAGGGACATTAAAATATACACAGACCACCAGCCATTAACGATTGCGGTGTCTGATAGAAACCCCATAGTGAACTATCTGTAACTTATACAATAGAAGCTACTGAGAAACCTTTGAATTGTTTCAGAAACCAGATTGTGGCCAACTGCAGAACTTGCACTAAGTTGAAATACGACAGGCACCCGAAAAAACAAATTCTCGGAGAAACACCAACACCATAATTTCCCGGCGAGCGGTTGCACATTGACATTTTCTCGACCGATAAGTAACAATTTGTGACATGTGTCGATAAGTTTTCTAAATTCGCAATAGTGCAACCAATAATATCACGTACCATAACAGACGTGAAAGGCCCTATCATCCAAGTTAAAAATTTTCAGAAAACAAATGTTGTGTATTGTGATAATGAGGTAGCATTTAATTCCGAAACCATAACGTCACTGTTAACGAACAACTTTGGGATCGATGTGGTAAATGCGCCACCATTACATAGTACTTCTAATGGGCAAGTGGAACGATTCCACAGCACGTTGTCGGAAATTGCTAGATGCATTAAATTGGAAAGACGGATCGACGATACGATCGAAGTTATCCTACTTGCAACTCTAGAGTACAACCGTTCACTGCATTCAGTGACAGGCAAGAAACCTATAGAAGTGATACATTCATCGACAGATGAATTTAGGGAAGCCATAAGGGCAAAGATTGAGAAAACTCAACAGATTCAACTGGACAGAAACAATCCACACAGGCAAAACAGGATATTTGAGGTAGGAGAAAAAGTCTTCATCAAATCCAACAAAAGACTTGGAAACAAGCTTACATCCTTGTGCTCAGAAGCGGTAATACAAGCAGACCTAGGAACGTCTGAACTCATTAAGGGGAGGGTGGTCCACAAGGACAACATAAAATAGGAATTAGATTAGCAAGTATAAATTAGTACTAGGACTAAGAAACACAGTAGGGTTAATCCAATTTTATTTTTTTCTTGCAGGCTTATTAGGTCGATTTTATCCCTAATAAGTATAATAAACGCTCGGATCACCGACTATTCTCATTCAAATTACATACCCATAGTAGATGGAAATGTAATGATTTGGGAACAACATGACTGTGCACGACTATCAAGTAATTTGACCGAATTTTTAAGTATGATAGAAGAAACAGAAAAATTGTCCGAGTACTTTCCCCAGTCTCATATGAGAAAACTATTGGAGGTAGATGTTAACCATACTAGAAGTCTTTTGTCCGTTTTAGAGGTGCACCACCAAATTGCCAGAAGCTTGGATTTTCTTGGGACAGCACTTAAGGTAGTGGCCGGCACACCAGACGCTAAAGATCTAGAAAAGATCAGAATGACCGAAAGAAGATTAATCGAATCAAACAACAAGCAGGTAGTAATAAACACAGAAACCCAGAAGCAGATAAGTCAATTAACCGATACAGTAAATAAGATAATTAAAGCAAAGAAGAATGATCTAATAGACACGCCACATTTGTACTAGGCATTATTGGCCAGAAATAGAATGTTAATAAATGAAATCCATAATTTAATGCTCACAATCACTCTTGCAAAAGCCAACATAATAAGCCCAACAATCTTTGATCACGATGATTTAAAATCTGTGCTAATCAAACATCCCGCAGAAGTTCCTATAATTAGCCTGATGGAGGCATCTAATATTAAGATTTTCCAGTCCGAAAATATTGTCCACATTTTAATCGAATATCCCAGATTTAAGTTTATATGTAGAAAGGTCAACATTCTCCCGTTGTCCCAAGAGCACACTGTACTTCAGCTTCAAGATGACACCATAGCTGAATACGACAACGACGTTTTAGCGGTAACAAGCTGCACCACAACAACTTACGCCTTGATCTGCAAGTTGGCAACGCATGACACCTGCGCACGCGAATTGCATGCTGGAAGCGCAGCACATTGTAACACGCAACCTAGTCACCTGGAGCGTATTACAATGGTAGATGACGGCATCATGGTCTTAAACGAGAGTCCTGCCAGTATAAGCACCGATGACTGCGCAACAGTATCAGTCAACGGTACTGTGCTCATCGTGTTCGAGCGCGTACCTGTCATAAATGGAACAAAGTATGTGAACCGGCGCGAAATCATAAATCCTGGTCCGGCAACTAGCCGTAAAACACTTTGAAATAATTATTTCTGCATTGCTGTGGCACAAGTCCAGTGATACGAGAGACAAGTAATCTCTCCACCATAATCATCATAGAGAACGGAACCTTACGGAACCCTTTCTCCCACATCAGCAGCTGCAGCTCTGGACAGCAACGTGGGACAACTCAACTATTTAATTTATATATGACATTTATTTATTTATTTAAAAATTTATTAATAAAACTACATCTGGAGCGACTTTTCGTTTCACTACAATTTTTTAAAGGCTGTGTTAGTTAGCAATTGTATCTCCATGATCCATAGTTCAATATTAAAGTTAAGGATAGAGTTTTATAATTATTTTCAATAATTGTAAGAGAAATATAAAAACACTTACTTTACACTCACGGTTCCAGTGTGAAAAAACTCAGATTGGGTAGATGTCGAGAAGTTTCGATTATAAATGTTAACAGCTCTCGTTTCGTACTCTGGTTTCATTGTATACTGGGCAGTTCTATGCAATGTTTGTTCTGAAAAAACATCGTTAATTATTGAGTAATTGTTATTTAACTTTCAGTAATTTTTGTTTAATTAAAAATCCAATAAATGGATATAAAAAGTGGACAAATTGCAACTCTCATGCACGGCCCCGCTCTTGACCGGACGAAATTTTCTCAACGGTAGGTGTCCGGTCATTCATTAAAATTTATCTGTAGAGAATGTTTTTAGACCCCGTACTCTAAAAAAGAGTAGAGGGGTCTATTAAGTTTGTCTGAAGCGAAATGTGCGTAACAGGCAGAAAGACGAGTGGCCGACCCCATAAAGTATATATAATCTTGATCAGCATTAACAGCCGAGTCGATATAGCCATGTCCTTTCGTACGTCCGTCCGAATGAACACCTGGATCTTTTAAACTACAAAAGGTAGAGACACCAAATTTGGAATGAAAGTCCGCTATCTTCGAGAGCAGAACAGGTTTATTTAAAATTTTTGCCACGCCCCTTACCGCTCCCGCAATGAGCAAAAAGCCAGACACATCTCGAAAAAAACTTCGTTTTAGGCAAATATCTCAGTAACTATGGCACTTAGAAGCACCAATTCCGGTATGCAGGTTCCTAGAGACAGCCTTAATGCAATGGCATTAAAAATTTTGAGCTGCCACGCCCCCTTTTCTCATAGGAGCTAAAAAACTTTCAAACTTGAAACTGCCGTTTTTAAGTCATTTATTAATATAGTACAGTGTTGTAATTCAACATTCCTTTGGAGACATATCAAATCAAAGTATCCTGAACGTGGCATTAAAATTCTATTTTTAACAAAAGCGTTATCACATTGTCGAACGTTCTTGATGCTTGTGTCGCGACAGCGCTGCCGGCAGACACATATATACATATATGCATACATATAACTTCTAACGAATAATATGTAAATAGCTGATAATCGGAGAATTCTTGAAAGTGGCGCGTGGTGCAACTGATAGAGTTGCGGCGCGTTGGTCTGAGATTGTAGGTTCGAATGCTGACAATGAGAATTGTTAATTTAATTTTTTTTTAATTTCAATTCAAAATGTACATATAAAATTAAAATTTTATAATTTCATTTGAAAATTTGAATCCAAATTGAATACAAATGCGCACTACTATGGGAGTACGGGGTCTTTTACAGTCGGATCGATCGACTGTAGTCTTTTTTACCTGTTTGTTATTAATTATTAACATACTTTATTAGACCCCGTACTACACAAAATTGTACTAGAGTCCTGATTGTATAGACTAGGTATGTCGCCATACCTACCCTACCGTCCTCGCCCACATTATATAAACACATTTTTATAAAATCATAATATGGAAACTACAACAGCTATAGTGACCAAATTGATGTGAATGGTTTCATAATAACTAGCCATACCAGTTGATATGGATCGGACAACTTTATCCAATATGTCCCATGAGATAAGTCGGTCGAAAATAGCTTAGTTTTATAAAGCAATTAAGAAAGGCAAAAGTCGAGCGAGCCGACGGTAAAAGACCCCGTACTCCTTCTAGTGGGAAGTTTTTCATACATATGAGCAATTTTCAATCAATTTGTCCTATGAAAGCTATAGGCTATAGTCGTCCGACCCGGATCTTGGTAAGGATAGTTATCATAGTACCATACAAAAAGTGTGTGAATTTGGTCCTGCTAGCTGTAGTCGTTTCCTGTTATGCCGTTTTTTACAATTTACGGGGGCGTGGCAACAATTTGAAATACACTTAATATGACGAGGACGACCTTTCATTCCAAATATGGTGTCTATAGCTATTGTTGTGTAAATGATCCAGGTGCTCATACGGACAGACGGACGGACGGGCGGACGGACAGACGAACATCGCTATATCGACTAGACTCTTGATGTTGATCAAGAATATATGTATATATATATACTTTATGGGGTCAAAAATGATTCCTGTTGCACATTTCGCTTTACACAAACTTAATAAACCCCTCTACCCTTTTTTAGAGTACTGGGTCTAAAGAAAATTCGCTCTGGAATGCGGACAGAGTCTTATACAGTCGACTTGTACCTGTTCTAACTTGTTGCCGTAATATGTATTCAATTCGCAATTTTATAAATGCAATCATGCTTAGTTTGAATATGATAAATTATGATAAATTTTTCATAGCCATGATTAAACTTTTAAAAATACACATAAATGATCGGGATATATCTTGTTATGTTCGCCCTACCTGCTTATATTAATTTCATGAATGTATATAAAAGCCGTTTATGTATATAAATTCATGGTGTGAAATACACAGTGATATAAGTAAACTTTTACAAATATGTAAACGTATGTACTTACTTAAACAAGGCGCTATGTGTGAATAACTTTGTTCATAGCCACGAGCGCAGCGATTGCAGGTCAGGCCGGCAACGCCATTCTTGCACGGACATTGACCGCTTGTGTTGTTGCACATTTTACTAGATGACCCTATCGGATGGCACTCACAGGCTAAAATATATAAAAGAATAAAATAAGTATAGTTAGACAACCATTTCCAGTAATATGCATGCCTTTGATTTATCCGAGCTTTTAATATTTGTCTTTATAAACAAGAAGCGACATGTCTTTATATTTTAAGATTCCTCAGCTTCCGACTCAGCCCATAAATAGTTATGTAACTTAAAGTTCGGCGACGCCTGCACCGTGTTCTCGAAAATGGTTTTCCTGATTTGCTGCAAAGCAAACCTGATCATTCCGCTTTAAAAGCTGACTAGCATATTAAAATATCAAATGGTCAAGGCCACTCAATATAATGATTCATTTGATTTGCCCAACCGACTATTCAACCTCCACCTACTGTAATCGCCAAAGTCCAAGACTTTATGTCATTAACAAAAAACAAGTAAGAATGCTCGCGACTTAAGGATACCCGTTACTCAGTTTTAATATGTTATTAACAATGGGGTATGATAATAATATTAGTGCAATCGTTTAGGTGATGAAATAGATATCTTGGTTAACACAGAACAATTTCAAACAAATGCACACCGATTTTTTCTATGGGAGTATTGTTCCGATTTGGATGAAACTTGGTCAGTACCTGTTATATGCTATACTAAAACATTCTAGTTTTCTGTGTTTATATGTTTCTGTCTCGCTCTCGCGCGTAAGTGATATTGCAGTTAAATAACAAACTGTATAACGTAGTAGCTCTTTTGCTAAAGGTAGGATTTTGATGCCACTTTCAGAATAGCTTGATTTTATATGTCTCTAAACGAATGTTGAATTACATTGAATAAATGCCTTAAAAACTGCGTTGAAGTTTAAAAGTTGTTTAGCTCTTATGAGAAAAGGAGGCGTGACAGCTCAAAATTTTTAATGTCATTGGATTAAGGCTGTGTCTAGGAACCTGCTTACCAGAAATGGTGTTTATAAGTGCCATAGTTACTGAGATATTGGCCTGAAACTAAAATTTGTTCGAGGTGAGTCTGGTTTTTTGCTCATTGCGGGGGCGGTAAGGGGCGTTACAACAATTTAAAATAAACTTGATCTGCTCACGAAGATAACGGACTTTCATTCCAAATTTGGTGTCTCTAGCTTTTGTAGTTTAAAAGATCCAGATGTTCATACGGACGGACGGACGGACAGACGGACAAACGGACATGGCTATATCGACTCGGCTGTTGATGCTGATCAAGAATATATATACTTTAGGTCAACCACGCCTCCTTCTGCCTGTTACATACATTCCAACGATTACAATATACCCTTTTACTCTACGAGTAACGGGTATAAAAACAATATGCCCCCTGAAAGGGTATAAAAACGATGTTTGAATTATAAAAATAAAAGAAAGTTAATACACACTTAGCAGAATTGACTTTATTTTGCTTTAACTTCACAGTGGCACTAAAAACAAAAAGTAATTTTATTAGTTGATCATTTCCCACTTATTCCCACTAATAAAAGGAATTTAATAAAATCTTGCTTGTGTGACACATATTGAGTATTTAGTCACTCCAATTCCTAAATTAATTAGAATTGGGAGATCAAATTTGGGCGCTGTAAATCTTTTTGCTTATCCTAATAGCTCTGGGAATATCTACTTTTTGTTGTTTTTTATCAGAAATATTTCGATTTGGATAGGCGGAGATTTGCCTTTCTAAAACGACAGAATTTCGCGCGGAGATATGTCGTTTATTTTTTTGGCGGAGATAAAATAATAAATCATTTTTACCCATTTTTTATGAAATTGTGAGAAAAGTAGAACCTAGGCAAGACGCGCAGTTTTGACATTGATCACAACTAAACGTATTGTCACAATCTTCCACGGTAAATATGGTGAGTAATGCGTGGAGCTCATAGCGATAAGCGTTCATTGTGTTGGTGGCGGCACATCCACTCCAGCGGTCTATTATTTTTTAGTCGTGGTACAGCGACATTGACTTCTGTATGACTCGCAATGTGAACTTCAACACCATTTTCGCTGTTTGGGGTTAGTGGGTCATTCCTGTAAAGCTCATCTTTATTATTTCTAGCTAGAAAACTTTCAAAGTGATCCCTCCATAAACTCTGTACCATCCGTGCATCGGTAGCAATCTTCCATCATCACTCCTGCTGCCTGTTGGAGACTTATAGCAATGCGTCGTACGCATTAAAGTCACCAACGCCGTTTCTACAGCGAATATTCTCTAATTTTTTCACACTTCTGTCCACCACCGCTCGAGAATATACTTGCTTACATCGTTCTTCCGTGCGGAATATTTTCCAGTCGCTTTTCGACACTCCTGGTCATACCATGGATTCCGATTCATTTAATACTATCCGAGCTATACGATATTGTCGACTGACTTGAATGAAACGTGGTCAGCATGATTATATATTATGGTTACATGTATTCCATGTGGGTTTCATTTAAATAGCTCTATGAAAAATATTATACTTATTTGAGAGAGAGAGAGAGAGAGAGAGTGAGAGATTATCAGCTAAGATTTTAAAAAACTTGACAGGGACCGGCAACCGGCCATGTGGTCGATCAAGCCTCCTCCGTTCATATGCACAAATTAGGGCAACAATTTCAGACACGTTGTCAATGTTGGCTCCTGTAGTATTAACTACTTTTTTAAAATCCCTGTGCAATCCATCGTATTTCATAAGATGTTTAATTTCAGCCTTCAACATCATGGGTATCCGCCAGTTTCCTACATTCTAAGTACATTCTGTCAAACTATTGTCATTTTTACATTTCCCGTGTTCGTCAATATTATTCGGGTTTCTATGGGAGGCGCTTTCTAAATCCTTCACTGATATTTTTTCCTTGCTTGAGTATTAAGTCCAACTCCAAAATCTAATTTAGGGATTAGAATCCAGGCGCGCATCTTGGCTTATAACTCAATACCTTCTGAATTACAATCCGCCTGAGTATGAACAAGAATCACACGGGCGTCCATCAAATTGAACTTAATCATTAGCTTTCCCTTGTACACCAATCGAAAATCAAGAGCTATTTCAGTGATATTTTTATAGCTGCTACCTACATATGCCCAATTTAACAGCAGGAGCCTAGATTAAATCTAGTAGATCCACAGTTCAAATCCTTTTTCCCCACATAATTAGTCTAAGAAAACCATCACTTGAATATTTATGTGAAAGATTCCATTCTACCAATTAATGTGCAGTAATCTAGTACTTTCCGGTATTAAAAAAGTCTTTATCCATTTTAAATACTTGACAGAAATTTGAACAACTAAGATTTAGAAATTTTGATAGTAAAAAAGTTTTTACAGATAAACAACGCCATTGATCAATCTGGTTAATATGGTCATTATGGAGAATTGACCTACCTTTACAAACCTTTCGGTTGCTTATCAACTTCGTAGGGTCTCGATAATATCCTTCTTTACATCGATGACAGTTGCGTCCTGTTGTAGAATGTCTACAGTTTTGGCACACGCTGCCAGAAACACCTTGCGAAATCCGAAATATCTTCATGCTGAAGTGACATTTTCGTGCGTGTTTATTGCAATTGCACACTAAAAATAGATAAGGGATTGATCTTAAGATACAGACTGTCAAAAATGTTGATTTTTCGAAATTTCGAAATCCATAAGATTATTCATATTCAATGCAACTCTATTAATCCATATTTAAAGTAATTATTATATTTGTCGGAAGCAAATCATAACAGTTAATAATTATATTAGTGATGAGTGTTTTACCAACTCGATTAATGTGAGCATAACAAATGTATTTTTCAGAATCAATAACTACCGACAAGCATAAAACAAATAAATTTTATAAATAAGCAGAAAGGAGGAGGAATCAAAGACTAAATAATGGGAATACTAGAAACTATTACATATATTAGTCAAATAGGCTGCAGTTGAGAAAGCCAACTCAAAAAATCATTAATTTTCGAACGGGTGCCCTATAGGAGTTACACGTGTGTAATCCATGAGATGAATGTAACAGAGAGAGGCGTGGCAGGCCCCATAAAGTATATTCGTGGTCAGCACCAATACCAATATGAACAAAAGGATCTCAGAGACTATAAGAGCTAGAAATGGGAAAGATGTCGAAAATGAAAGTAAAATCGACAAGTAGTACTTTTTGTTTTTTGACGCCCCGCCTTGAGGGCGGTCTATTTACAAAAAAAAAAACAAGTAAAAAAGGCTACAGTCGATCGAGCCGACTGTAAAAGACCCCGTACTCCCATAATTATATGTACATTTTTAATTGAAATTAAAAGAAAATTAAATTAACAATTCGCATTGCCAGCATTCGAACCTACAACCTCAGACCAACGCGCAGCAACTCTATCAGTTGCACCACGCGCCACTTTTAAAAAATCTCCGATTATCAGCGTTTACATATTATTTATACAAACACACATTCGTTTTAAATTATATGTATGCATATACGTATCAGAGACCTGCAACGAGTATAAAAATTTCGAGTATACTCGAACGCTTACTCGTGATCGTTTTGTTCGAACAAATTTGATACCCGATCTTTTGGTGTGCGTACCGCGGGCATGTTTATACTCGTTTTACTCGAGTATATACTCGAGTATTTTGCCGTTATACAACATGTTTTAAGCAAGCCAACCAGAAACTTATAATATTTTGCATGAAATATTCTCAGCAGTGGTACTAGACTAAATGATTTGACGGCTTTAAAAAATGTAATTTAAATACATTGACATTTAATAATAAATGAAATTCTGTTTTTAATATTTTGGTCATAGGTTTTTTTTGTGGCAATGTGTAGAAATCTGCATTACAATTGTAATTTGGAAACCCTTTGTAACGCTCGACAGATAAACGTACATGGGCTGACCTTTTGGAAATTCCCTTGTTTGGCCAGAGTATGACTCTCTGAGTTTTGTAAAAGGGGTTGTTTTGCATTTAGCGCAATATTTGCAGCAGGTAGAAACTGAAACTCTTCCGTTTTGGTTTTTCTGTCTTAAAGAAATTATAAGCGAAATGCGTGGTATGCCAAACATATCAATACTTGCTCGCACTAATACACACAAACAAAGACAAGTCTCGAGATTGTTGCGAGTGCCATCAGTGTTGCTCTCTAAATTGTTTTCCGCCAGATCTAGCTTTTACTTATGTGTACATGGGAAAATCAATGCACATATATTACAATTATTTCTTTTTTTATATTATGCACTGTGGGTTTTAATTTTATTAATAATAAAAGAAGAAGAAAAAAATATGTTTCAACATTTTTCTTATTATTTTTCATTGAAATTTAGCCATTTCGCTTTTTTTCCGCTAGAGCTAGCATATTTTCATTTTAATAAATGGCAACACTGCGAACGTCACGCAACGCAAGCGAACCAACGAACTTGCTTGCTACTCGAACGTTTGTACTGAAAAAACGATCAGGACAGGTTGCGTTCGTATACTCGTTGCAATACTCGTTTGCCAATCGAACGATCAGCCAACGATCAGCAGACGATCTATGGGGCTGATCGTTCGAAGGTTTGAAAACGGACAACTGATCGTTGTGATTCGAACCATTTTCGGACAGCCCGTTGAATTACTCGTTACCCGATCGTTTGATGAAAAGTTCGAACGTACTCGAGTATACTCGTTGCAGGTCTCTGATACGTATGTATGTATATGTGTATTCGGAGCGGCCAGCGTCTGCCGGCAGCGCTGTCGCCACACAAGCATCGAGAACGTTCGAACATGTGTTTATATGTTTCTATCTCGCTCTCGCGCGTAAGTTATATTGCAGTTGAATAACAAAATTTAGAACGTAGTTGCTCTTTTGTTAAAGGTAGTATTTTGATGTCAATTTCAGAATAGTTTGATTTGATATGTCTCTATACGAATGTTGAATTACAACACTCTACTATATGAATAAATGCCTTAAAAACGGCATTAAAGTTTAAAAGTTTGGTTAGCTCTCATGAGAATAGGGGGCGTGGCTCAACATTTTTAATGCCATTGCATTAAGGCTGTCTCTCTCGTGCCATAGTTACTGAGATATTCGCCTAAAACAAACAAAGTTTTTCAGAGGTGTGTCTGGTTTTTTACTCATTGCGGGGGCAGTAAGGGGCGTGGCAACAATTTTGATCTGCTCACGAAGATAGCGGACTTTAATTCCAAATTTGGTGTCTCTAGCTTTTATAGTTTAAAAGATCCAGGTGTTCATACGGAAGGACAGACAGACGGACGGAATGACATGGCTATATCTATGAACCAAATTTACACGGAAAGTACATGTCTAGGAAGTACATGTACTGACCAAGTTTGATCCAAATCAGACAACTATATCGTATAGCTCCCATAGGGCCGATTGGTCAAAAATATGCTCTAAACATGAATTTGTATGAAAATGTTCTGTGTTTGCAAACTATTATATCCATTACCATTGCTAATAACAAATTTAAACTGAGTAACGGGTATCCTAAAGTCGCGAGGCGACTACAGCATTCTTTCTTGTTTTGTTTTGAATTTTAGCCAAGACATTTTCTAATAAGTTTTTGCTCACTAATGAATGTATTTCGGATCCAAGAACTAGAATTCGAAGGCCGACAATGCTTCGCGCTAGAATTTATTACTCTTAAGAGGCGCAACTGCTAAGCAACTGAAAAATAAACAAATAAGGGCAAATATAGAACCACGTATACAAAAGTTAAACAAAACATGTTGCCTTTGCTGGAGGCCATGTGCGCTCAGCTGGCTTTTCAACACCATCAGCATCAGTATCAGTTCTATTTACAACAACACTACATTTCACTTTCTCTAGCATTTAACATAAGACAATATGCTGCAGGTGTCTCACAAACATAGTTTTTAATATAGATACGGCTTCTTAATCATATATGTGCAATCTCTTTCATTATAAATAATAACAAGAAGAAAAGGCTACAGTCGATCGAGCCGACTGTAAAAGACCCCGTACTCCCATAGTAGTGCGCATTTATATTTAATTTAAAATAAAATTTAAAACAAGAAAGAATGCTATAGTCGCCTCGTGACTTTAGGATACCCGTTACTCAGTTTCAATTTTTTATTAACAATGGTAATGGATATAATAGCTTGGCAAACACAGAACATTTTCATACAAATTCATGTTTAGATCATATTTTTGACCGATCGGCCCTATGATTTTAGCTAACAAAAAAGTTTTCTATACTAAAACATTCTACTTTTACCTGTACATTTACCTTTATATGAAGATAGAACGCCCTAAAGTGGGCGTGTCAAAAAACAAAAACAAACTTGTACTGCTTGGGTATTGTACCTTTCATTTGCGACCACTATCAACTTTCTAGCTCGTATAGTCTCTGAGATCCTTTTGTTCATACAGACGGCCGGACAGACGGACGGACGGACGGACAGACGGACATGGCTATATCGACTCGGCTATTGATGCTGATCACGAATATATATACTTTATGGGGTCTGCCACGCCTCCTTCTGCCTGTTACATACATTCCAACGATTACAATATACCCTTTTACTCTACGAGTAACGGGTATAATTAGGATATGTTGCTTTGTTAGAGCCCGTACTCTAACAAAGTATTGAGTATGTTTGGTTAATCAGAACCGAAATGTGTCTATTAGGTAAAAAGAGACTTTTCCTATCCCATAAAGAATATATATTCTTGATCAGTCCAACAGTCCGTCCGTCCGTCCGCCTGTTTGTATGTCCATATATACAGTTGGATCTTCGATACTATAATGGCTTGGGCCACCAAATTTGGAATGAAAGAAAATTTTTTGTTCAACCGTTGGTTTCTAAGGGCGCTACATGATTTAGTCATCTGCTCTGACTGGTTTAAACATACGAACTGAGTGCAAAGAGAATACACATCTCTAACAAGTTTTATCAAGATAGCATCAAGACTGAGAGACTAGTTCGCATAGAGATAAACAGGACGGACAACCGACTCAGCGCTTGATACTGATGAAGAATATATATATACATTTATTTACTTTATGGGGTTTACCCATGTTGAGTTACCTCAACAATTCACTTCATAATCCTACAATTCTAAATAAAAAGGGACATATTTTTACCTTTGCTATAAAATAAATTAACTTTAAGAGGCTTAAGTACCCATAAATGATCAAAGTGTACTGACGGGTCAACTTGTCCTTTCACTGAACAATTAAAATAAGAACTTTCTGATTAAATTTTGAGGAGTTCAAAATTTTAATTTATATTGGCTTTAGCACTGACGGCATGAGCCTAAACGGAAACTAATCGATCTACAACTTATTACTCTTAAGAGGTGCAGTTGCTTAAAGACTGAAAAATAAACAAACTAAAGCAAATATAGAACCACGTATACAAAAGTTAAGCAAAACATATTGCCTCACTTAAAGGCCATGTGCTTCAAGTAAGCAGCAGTTTCAAATAGAATACGACTTTTCTCTTCACAAATAAGAAATGCTATAGTCTAGCGAACCGACTGTATAAGATCCAGTACTCGTTTTGGACCCCATTTTTAAATACAAATTAGGTATTTTTGACAGATTGGGCTATATACCTTGTTATTAGACCCCGTACTATAAAAAATGGTAGAGGGTGTATTAGGTTTATCAGAAGCAAAATATGCGTAACAGGCAGAAAAAATATATGTTTACGGTGAATATCTCAGTAACTATATGGCACTTGGGAATACCAATTTTGTTGCACACATGCCTAGGACAGCATAAATGCAACGTCATTAAAAATTTTGCGCTGCCACCAATATTTTTCCTACAAGAAACAAAATAATTTGCAAACTTCATTATCGTTTTTTATGCATTTGTTCTTATTGTATACATACGTAAAATGTCAAACGAATTTGTATGTGCATACAGACAAACAGATTTATGTACGATTATAATTTGTTTTTTTTTTTTTCTGTTTCACCCCATTGTAATACCTCGATACCGATTTTAATAATTTTATCGAGAATTAAAGCAGAGAATATTATACGGTCGGTTGTGATCGACTGTACTTTTCTTTGCTGTTTCATCAGATTTTTTTAATTTTGCAATTTTTAATCGGCTATCTGTAAAGCCAGAGGGGTTTTCTAATTTTCATTTTATAAATATTCATACTTTTAAGACATTTGTTCTTTTCGTACAGCATTGTAATTTGAAATTCGTTTGGAGACCAAATATGTTAAACTGAAAGTTGCATAAGAATCGGACTATAATCATGTCAGAATACACGTATCAATATTTGACTGCTATGTGAATGCGCATGTGCTAGCGAGAGTGAAACATCTGAACGAACGTTTATGCATGTGTGATGCAGAGCTACCCGCTGACGCTGGCCGTAGCGACCCATGACATATGCATATAACTACATACATATATATATGTATATGTACATGTTCATATATCAGAGAACTGCAGCAATACTCCGCATGTAAAAATACCCAAACACACAGAGTATTTTTCAACTCGAAATAATTTTTACTGTTCCCGAAAAGGAGAAGATATTTTTAGACGCCGTACTCTAAACAAGAAACATAAGTACAATCGAGCACGCCCGACCGTATAATACTCTCTACATTTTATTCTCCATTATATGGTTATAATATTTAAATCGGTATTCAGAAATTACAATGGATAGTACTTGTATTTGTTCTAATACAAGTACTGTCCATGAATATATGTACATATGTTTTTCTGTGTGTACATACATTTAGGTTAGACATTGTATACATACATATAAATATACTATTGCATTATACCATTGACACAAAGTCGAACGATTTTTAAAGTGAAGTTTTAAGAAAATTTATTTCTGTATTAATAGTAAACATTTAAACTACCTGGAAAACATTTGTTTTCTGTACCGGGTGGCAACCCTTTTTAGACCCTGTACTCTAAACAAGAAAGAAAAGTACAGCCGAGCACGGCCGACCGTATAATACTCTCTGCATTTTTTCCCGATTAAATTATTAAAATTGGTATCGAGATATTACAATGTTTACTACTTGTATTAGAGCACGTTGAAACAAAAAAACCCAGTATAATCAGCGCTGCGCACCACTTGCAGCTTTGAAGTCTAAAAGTTCGTCTATACGTCAGGCAGGTTAAATTTATTTAAAATTGGAGCCACCGAGCCCACCGATTCCGCAAATTTTTAAAACCCATTTTCATAAGATCATAACTTGGAAACGACAAGAGCTATCAGGACCAAATTTACACATTATGTGGATGGTGATATTACAACTATTCTCACCAAGTTTAATCCTGATCGCAAAACTATAGCGTATTACTCAATGAAAATTTTTTTGGTTCAACCGTTAGTTTCTATAGGCGCTATATGATATAGTCATCTGATCTGACTGGTTTCAACATACGATCTACGTGCAAAGAGAATACACATCTCTAACAAGTTTTATCAAGATAGCATCAAGACTGAGAGACTAGTTCGCATAGAGATAAACAGGACGGACAACCGACTCAGCGCTTGATACTGATGAAGAATATATATATACATTTATTTACTTTATGGGGTTTACCCATGTTGTGTTACCTCAACAATTCACTTCATAATCCTACAATTCTAAATAAAAAGGGACATATTTTTACCTTTGCTATAAAATAAATTAACTTTAAGAGGCTTAAGTACCCATAAATGATCAAAGTGTACTGACGGGTCAACTTGTCCTTTCACTAAACAATTAAAATAAGAACTTTCTGATTAAATTTTGAGGAGTTCAAAATTTTAATTTGTATTGGCTTTAGCACTGACGGCATGAGCCTAAACGGAAACTAATCGATCTACAACTTATTACTCTTAAGAGGTGCAGTTGCTTAAAGACTGAAAAATAAACAAACTAAAGCAAATATAGAACCACGTATACAAAAGTTAAGCAAAACATATTGCCTCACTTAAAGGCCATGTGCTTCAAGTAAGCAGCAGTTTCAAATAGAATACGACTTTTCTCTTCACAAATAAGAAATGCTATAGTCTAGCGAACCGACTGTATAAGATCCAGTACTCGTTTTGGACCCCATTTTTAAATACAAATTACGTATTATAGATTGGGCTATATACCTTGTTATTAGACCCCGTACTATAAAAAATGGTAGAGGGTGTATTAGGTTTATCAGAAACAAAATGTGCGTAACAGGCAGAAGGAGGCGTGGCTGACAAAAACAAACGTGTATTGCTTGGGTGTTGTACCTTTCATTTGCGACCACTATCATCTTTCTAGCTCTTATAGTCTCTGAGATCCTTTCGTTTATACAGACGGACGGACAGACGGACATGGCTATATCGACTCGGCTATTGATGCTGATCAAGAATATATATACTTTATGGGGTCTGCCACGCCTCCTTCTGCCTGTTACATACATTCCAACGATTACAATAACCCTTTTACTCTAGGAGTACAATACCCAAGCAGTACAAGTTTGTCTTTGTACAGGTAAAGCTAGAATGTTTTAGTATGCTATGCTATCTGAACCAGATTTACACGGATAGTACAAGTCTAGGAAGTACATGTATTGACCAAGTTTGGTCAAAATCGGAATAATATATCGTATAGCTCCCATAGGAACGATCGTTCGAAAATACGATCTAAACATGAATTTGTATGAAAATGTTCTGTGTTTGCCAAGCTATCTTATTTATAAACTAATCTATTTCACTAATATTAATATCATACACCAGTGTTAATAACATATTGAAACTGAGTAACGGGTATCCTAAAGTCGCAAGGCGACTATAGCATTCTTTCTTGTTTTAATCAAATGATCATTAAGTCGTGTATAAAATGCAGAGAGAGAATGTATGGGCCTGCTGGACTGAACTTTTTACAAGTTTTGTTTTATCTATTTAACAAAATCTCAAAACTTTCATTTGGTACTTTTTGCGGATTACAATTGCTTTAAAATCGGCTGATAAAACTATTCGAGTGCTGAATTTTCTGAATATCACAAAAAGTAAATAATTTGTTTTTATTAGGTGTAAAATGTGAAAATGTAAAATAAAAAGATTTAATGGTCTTATCTGAAAAAAAAATTATCTCAGTAAATTTTTTTTATTTGGTAAGCAAAAAATTTATTTATCTTTAGTGAGTTGAAAATAACCGTTTTTTCCCGTTTATATTTTATAATGCATTTAAATCATTGCGACACAAGGAGAATACATTCTGAAAGCATAATTATTTGCATATGCAAGAGTGTTAACAAAAGTATTCAAACAACTCAACTCGCAGTTCCTCAGGCGCATAGGTGCAGGAATTTCAAAAGGTGCTCCATCTGCTGGAAGTGCCTCGAGGTTCCGTGTTTTCCACTGAAGAGCGTATTAGATATGCCCAGTAAACAACAATTAAAAAAAAATGGGAATAGAGAGAAAGAGAAAGTATGTTATAGTCACCTCGCGACTTCAGAATACCCGTAACTAAGATTTAACTTGTTATTAAGAGGGAAATGATATTAATATTAGTGCAATTGTTCAGGTAAAGAAAGCTTGTTCATATTTAGAGTATAATTTCGACCATGTATTGCTATAACAGCTGTACGATAAAGTAGTCCAACCAAACTTTGCCACTTGCCATGTTCTATACTAAAACATGCTGTTTTAACATGATTAACATTTACATGAACAGAGATGCATGGCTGGGATGCTCTTGTCCTCTCAGACGAACATGGCTGTATCAGCTCGGTTATTAATGCTTATCATGGATATATATAATGGCTTTTGCCACGCCACCTTCTTCTAGTAACATACATTCGAACGATTATAGTATACCACCTTACTCTACGAATAACGAGTTTAACTAGGAAGAAAAGTACAATTTTCCTGAGGTGTGTCTCGTTTTCGCAAATGGGCGTGGCATCTGAGAAAAAATTCTTGTATTGACTAATTAAATATGGAGTCGACTATGGACATACGGACAGACGGACATGGCTATATCGACTCGGCTTGTGATTCTTACCCGTACTCTTAAAAAGAGTAGAGGGGTCTATTAAGTTTGTCACAAGCGAAATGTTCGTAACAGGCAGAAATAATCATTTCGGACCAGATAAAGCATGTATATTCTTGATCAGCATCAACACCCGAGACGATATAGCAATGTCAGTCCGTCAGTATGAACACCTAGATTTCAGAGACTATGAGAGCTAGAGCCACCAAATTTGAAATGAAAGTCCGTCCCCTTCGTGAGCAGATCAAGTTAATTTCAAATTGGTGTCACGCCCTTTACCGACGCAGCAAATTGTGAAAACTTTTTCACAATACCATAATTAGGAACCACTAGAGCTATCGGGACACATAATGTGTATAATACGTTTATAACTATCCTCATTAAATTCGGTTAGGTTCGGACAACTTTAGCCTATAGCTCCCATGGAACAAATCGGTCGAAAATTTCATATTTGTATGGAAAAATTTGCAATAGTGGACACTCTAGACTATAGCATTTCTTACTTATTATTATACTTTGTGTTTCTGACTGTTATGTACTTGTTACACAATTTAATTGTATATGATTTGTATTTGATATATTTTATATTTATTGCAATTAACATAAACCACGAGTACCGGATAGTAGAAGCAAGCGAATTTTTGCAGACTTTTTTTACTGTTGGTCCTGTATACCCATTTCTGTATCGGTGTAGCTGGTATTATTGTGCAAAGCGGACAAGTGAAAATACGCGAAAAGTAAATGATGAAACTTGACAGTGAACCAGACAACATGCGAGGGTAGAATATTCAACTGGTGCTTGAATTAATGCCACAGGACATGCAGGACATATAAAGCTTCAAAATCACTGCTTAAGCTGCAGGAGCATGGCACTGACTAGCAAGAAAGCACACTCGACCGTATAATACTCTCAGCATTTTATTCACGGTTATATGATTATATTCTTTAAACCGATATCTAGATATTACAATGGATAGTACTTGTATCAGAAGAAGTTGAAACAAAAAAAAACTAACTTAAATCAAACATAAATCAGTTTTTAAAACAACAATATAATTTAAGCATAATTGAACACATACGAATGTATGCACATACGAGTTCGTCTGATATTTTACGTATGCACATATATGTGTATACTATTGGTGCATTGCGCATGCATTGTCATTGCATTCCAACGAATCTCCAAGCGAATTATAAATTACAATACTGTATGATAAGAACAAACGCCTAAAAACGTCATTGACATTTAAAAATTATTGTATTTCTTGTGGCAAAACGGGGTGTGGCAGCCCAAAACTTTCAATTACAATGCATTTATGCAGTCGCTAGGAACCTTCATACCAAAATTGGTGATCCAATGTGCCATAGTTAATGAGGTATTAGCCAAATCGGACAATTATAGCCTATAGCCCCCATTGGACAAATCGGTCAAAAATAAATTTTTTGTATGAAGACATGTAGGGTTAGTTGAGCGATCGCAACTAAACTCACAGTGTGTGTATGTAATTATTATAAATGTATCCACCAAATGGTTTTAATCGGGCAACTACAAAATATACAATAAACCGGTCAAAAATGGTGAATTCTATAAATAATGTATAACTTATGTACACTTGCTTAAAACAATAGAGTTAACTCTATGTTCACCCATATTAGTCGCAACAATTATATAGTTAAGTGTGATTCAATGGATAGAGATGCCTGTCATTATTACACCCGTTACTCGTAGAGTAAAAGGAATGAGTTAAGCACCGCCCTCGACAGATGGCGAAATGAACTGCAAGGAGTGGACCAGTTCAGGTGATGACGATACTACTTTGGGCCTGGAGAAGGTAACACTATCGACTTGCACTTATTTGTGGATGCCAGTCATTCGGCGAGTGCAGCTGTCGGCTACTGGAGGGTGACATTCCGGACTGGAGAAATGCGAGTGTGCTTTGTGTGTGGTAAAACAAAGTGCGCTCCAATGAGGACGATGTCCATTCCTCTTCTGGAGCTGGAAGCCGATGCGATAAATAGACAGCACTCGTTGCCCCTACAAGCAGTATAGAGGCAACAGGATTGCCGAGATCTTGGCGTGCACAGCCAAACCCCAATGGAGGTGGGTAGCGACCGCCGACAATGTGGCGGACGAAGCGTCAGACGGCAAGGGCGCGTAGATTTCAGCCAGAAATCACCTGCATTCTTCAAACAATCGGAACATCTGTGACCTCAGCCAGCAGCAGATATTAAAAGCAAGAGGACTGCTACAGATAAAGAGGAACTACCATGTGAGTTTGCCTTGATCGCTGTAAATAATACGTTTATTCAGTTCGAAAGGTTTTCGGAGTACAATCGATTGCTGAGGACAATGGCTTTGGTCCAGATTTATACGGCGTTGTCACCAGCATCGCGATGATTTGGAGCAGCATGGACTCACTGCAGCGGAATGCGAGGATGCCAATCTCAGGAAGAAGCATTTCCCGACGAGCTGCGAGATCAGACAAGCGAATTGAAAGGATTGCTGCCTTCCCTGCAGAGCTTGATAAAAGCTGTAAACTCGCGGCCGCTAACGCATCTGCCGATCATGATGGACCCGGAGGCTGACTCCCAATGATCTGGTGAAGGGGACATCTTATGTTCCGGATACACCCAGCGCCGGCCAGGAGTTGACGAAACCATGTGAAACTCGAAAGCAATACTTGTGTGACGCGAGATATCGAGTAATTGCCATATCTATATTTAGATCTAGGTAAAAAATTTAGTATTTTTTATACTCTCTGCAAGAGTATATTGGGTTTGTGCAAAAGTATGTAACAGGCAGAAGGAGGCGTGGCAGACCCCATAAAGTATATATATTCTTGATCAGCATCACATGCCGAGTCGATATAGCCATGTCCGTCTGTCTGTCCGTATGAACAAACAGATTTCAGAGATGGTAAGAGCTACAAGTTCGAGCTTGGTGTCAAACGATCAAATATTTAGTCAGTCAATACAAGAATCTTTTTTTTTTCAAGGCCACGCCCCGTTCGCCCACAATAAGCAAAAAACTGGACACACCTCGAAAAAAAAGTTGGTGTTTTCGGCAAATATCTCAGTAACGACAGCATAGCTGCATTGCCATTTAAATTTTTTGAGCTGCCACGCTCACTTTTCCCACAATTGATAAAATAGTTGCCAAACTTCAATGCCGTTTTTAACGAACTTATTCGCATCGTACAGCATTGTAGTTTATAATTCGTCTGGAGACTAACTATATTAAACTATCCTTTAAAATCGGACTATAAACAAGAAAACTAGAAGCGTTACAATATTGATATTTGAACGCAATATCAACCCATTGGTGCAAGCGAGATAGAAACACACAAGCACATGTGTGCCGGCAGCGCTGCCCGCGGAAGCTGGCCGCGCCGAATACACACATACATACATATATGCATCACATATTGTCAAACGTATGTGTATTCGCATGCAAACAAATATATGTGTGTTTGATTATGCTTAGATGGTTTTTGTTTTAACGTGTTTTAATGCAAGTACTACACATTGTAATATCTCGATACCGATATTAATGATTTAATCTGGAATAAAATGCAGAGAGTATTATACGGTTGGCCGTGCTCGACTGTACTTTTCTTTCTTGTTTTGTATGGAATTATGCCTTTAGTTGGAAATGGGCACTCGTAGTGTAATGACGCTTGCATTTCCGCCAATTTTAGCGCTTTTTCTTCTTACTCCTTTTGCTAATCCCAAGATTGGACTTTACTTTAACGAAATCCATTTGATTTGTTTACAACAAATTGTATGAACAACGTAATTTTTTAAAGCGTCCCACTAGATGTAACCATGGTAATAGCAATATATACTGTATTTTATCAAACAAAAAAAAAGTAAACCATCTGTGACACTATTATTAACCCAACAACACTACATTAACATGTGCAGCGCACAGAGTGAGATTTTCGTTCAGTGGGAACAAACTGCTAGAGATGTCGTGAACAAAACACCACAAAAAGTATCTTGAAGATCTTATAGATCCTATCCGCCAAATCGGGGGACAATTAGTAGTTTGTACAAAATGTAAAGTGGCTAAATAAATTAAATATGTTCAAACTAGGGTATTAGTATACTTGCTTTTGCATTCGTTTGCCTCACGTGCCGTAGCTCGACCCCAAGGTCGATCAAAAAAGAAGGGTTTGCAGCGTTCACAGTCGCGTCCTGCAGTATTGTGGCGACACTCGCAGCTCAATTTATTTTTGGAGTTTAGCTTGCACCTTGAAGCATGCCCATTACACTTGCATCGACCGCCCACGGAAAAGTCAGCAACGGCATAATGCAATCCTGCATCTCCAGTAAAATGTTCGTGCGGGTGGAAGATAGTAGACTTTTTTATATTTTCATCTGCTTGAGATCTGTTTTTTCCAATGTGTTGGTTTGACCCTGATGGAAATGTATCTTTGCGATTGGCATCTTGCAGGCGATGGAAGACTATGCGTATATCAGTTGCCGTGACCCAGTCTTGAAGAATAGGCGAAGAGTCCAAATTACGAGCTGACGGCCGACCCTCTAAAATGCTAAAGGCAATGCGGGATGAAAGAACTTCGCTGTTTCCTTGTCGATTGATGTCAATACAGCGAGGTTCATGTTCGTTATGTTTTGTTATTGTGGTGCGGCTGGCTTGCCCAAAAACACGACGACATTGTGAGCTGAAGTACTGAAAGGGCTGCCAGCTCTGGCCATAGTCAGCACTCTTATAGATAACCAAGGAGTCGGGTCTCGGTGCTCGAGGACAAAACTGAAGGCTTACATAGGTCAATTCATATTTCTTATTCAGTGACAATGTGAGAGTCACATTGTCACCTGGCCCACTTCTGCCGTTATCACCTGCGACGTTATCATAGTTAATAAATGGTTTAATTGGTGCTGATCGCCAGCATGTGATATTGTTGGAGTTATTTAGATCAGTAAGCGCACTCGCCGGAAAGCTGCTGGCAACACATCTATGGCAATGGAGCTGCAGCTGATTCTGGTATTGACAGTAATGTTGTGGTTGATGCTCACCGCAGGTACTGCTTGTCACAATAGGTTCATCGAAGGCGGCGTTCACAAAGTCGGGAACGCAAAGACGTGCGCTGTTCTGATTGTAACATGGATCCGCCGATAAATAAGTTTCGTGGTGTATCGCCGATCCTGATAACACGACTAACAACAAAAGAAATAGCTTTGAGTGGATTTGCATCACGCAGCTTAGAACTTTCAATACAATACACCAAGAAATACAAGACACAACAAAAAAATGAAACGATTTTAGTTAAATCATTTATGTTACGCCACACAATCAGTTTTTCTGAACGCTGTTCACTGTTAACGATTGGTTTAGAGTTTTACAAAGTACGCGAACCATGCAGTATATCCGAATTTTTTTCCATTGTTCTAATGGCTGGTCTTCATTGCGTTATGTCGTACTGCCAGTTCAGATTCGAATGTGTAAACATCGAACGTAATTCACAAAGCGTCCGCGCCAGCAACGCATTCACAAGCTATATGTGCCAGTTTACTCAGGAGGTCATGTATTAGTATTTGATTATATCTGCGAGGGTAGTTCGCTACATATGTTGCTAAGATTTAACATCTTCTCAACATCCAGAATGTTGCAGTGTTGCCGTTGCTACCTAGCCTCTTCACAATATTCCATGAAAGCTTTCATAAAAGTCATAAAATTGATCGTGAAATATTAAGAAAGTATTTTGATTTATTAATAATAAACACTCAAACACTGGATAATATTATTTTTTTAGACCCCGTACTCTAAAAAAGAGTAGAGGGGTCTATTAGGTTTGTCAGAAGCGAAATGTGCGTAACAGGCAGAAGGAGGCGTGGCCGACCCCATAAAGTATATATATTCTTGATCAGCATCAACAGCCGAGTCGATATAGCAATGTCCGTCTGTCCGTCTGTCTGTCCGTCCGTATGAACACCTGGATCTTTTAAACTACAAAAGCTAGAGCCACCAAATTTATAATGAAAGTCCGTTATTAACCCAGGCAGGTTAAGTTTATTTCAAATTTTTGCCACGCCCCTTACCGCCCCCGCAATGAGCAAAAAACCAGACACACCTCGAAAAAAATTTAGTTTTAGGCCAATAACTCAGTAACTATGGCACTTAGGAACACCATTTCTGGTAAACAGGTTGCTAGAGACATCCTTAATGCAATGCCATTAAAAATTTTGAGCTGCCACGCCCCCTTTCCTCCTGAGAGTTAACCAAACGTTTTCACTTTAATGCCATGTTTAAGGCATTTATTCATATAGTAGGGTGTTGTAATTCAACATAAGTATAGAGACATATAAAATCAAACTATTCTGAAAGGGGCATCATCATACTACTTTTAACAAAAGAGCTACTGCGTTACAAAGTTTGTTATTTAACTGCAATATCACTTACGCGCGAGAGCGAGACAGAAACATACAAACACATGTTCGAACGTTTTCGATGCTTGTGTGGCGACAGCGCTGCCGGCAGACGCTGGCCGCGCCGAATACACACATACATACATACATACATGCATACATATAATTTCAAACGATTGTGTGTTTGTATGAATAATATGTAAATGCTGATATTCGGAGAATTCTTGAAAGTGGCGCGTGGTGCAACTGATAGAGTTTGTCTGAGGTTGTAGGTTCGAATGCTGGCAATGCGAATTGTTAAATTATTTTTTTTTAATTTCAATTGAAATTGAATACAAACTACTATGAGAGTACGGGGTCTTTTATAGTCGGCTCGGTCGACTGTAGCCTTTCTTACTTGTTTAAATTATTTTTATACCCGTTACTCGTAGAGGAAAAGGGTATATTGTAATCGTTGAAATGTATGTAACAGGCAGAAGGAGGCCTGGCAGACCCCATAAAGTATATATATTCTTGATCAGCATCAATAGCCGAGTCGATATAGCCATGTCCGTCTGTCCGTCCGTCCGTCCGTCCGTGCGTCCGTCTGTATGAACAAAAGGATCTCAGAGACTATAAGAGCTAGAAAGATGATAGTGGTCTCAAATGAAAGGTACAATACCAAAGCAGTACAAGTTTGTTTTTTGTTTTTGACACGCCCACTTTAGGGCGTTCTATCTTCATATAAAGGTAAATGTACAGGTAAAACTAGAAATTTTTAGTATAGAAAACTTTTCTGTTTGCTATGCTATCTGAACCAAATTTACACGGATAGTACATGTCTATGAAGGGCCGATCGGTCAAAAATACGCTCCAAATATGAATTACTAAGTTAAAAATTTCAAACTCACACAGAATACATATGCCAATAATATATACATACTGATCAAGTTTGGTCCAAATCGGACTACTATATCGTATAGCACTAATATAAATATCATACCCCAGTTTTAATAACATATTGAAACTGAGTAACGGGTATCCCAAAGTCGCGAGGCGACTATAGCATTCTTTCTTGTTATAAACTACAATACTGTACGATACGGAAAAAACGGCATTGAAGCTTGAAAACTATTTTATAAATTGTGGGAAAAGTGGGCGTGGTAGTCAAAAATTTTAAATGACAATGTAACTATGCTCTCGCTAGGAACACCCGTACCAGAATTGGTGATCCTAGGTGCCATAGTTACTGAGATATTTGCCGAAAACACAAATTTTTCACGAGGTGTGTCCAGTTTTTTGCTTATTGTGGGCGAATGGGGCGTGGCATCGAAAAACAAGTAAGAAAGGCTACAGTCGACCGAGCCGACTATAAAAGACCCCGTACTCTCATAGTAGTTTGTATTCAATTTCAATTGAAATTAAAAAAAACTAATTTAACAATTCGCATTGCCAGCATTCGAACCTACAACCTCAGACAAACTCTATCAGTTGCACCACGCGCCACTTTCAAGAATTCTCCGAATATCAGCATTTACATATTATTCATACAAACACACATTCGTTTGAAATTATATGTATGCATGTATGTGTGTATGTATGTGTGTATTCGGCGCGGCCAGCGTCTGCCGGCAGCGCTGTCGCCACAGCGTCTGCGGCAGCGCTGTCGCCACACAAGCATCGAAAACGTTCGAACATGTGTTTGTATGTTTCTGTCTCGCTCTCGCGCGTAAGTGATATTGCAGTTAAATAACAAACTTTGTAACGCAGTAGCTCTTTTGTTAAAAGTAGTATGATGATGCCCCTTTCAGAATAGTTTGATTTTATATGTCTCTATACTTATGTTGAATTACAACACCCTACCATATGAATAAATGCCTTACACATGGCATTAAAGTGAAAACGTTTGGTTAACTCTCAGGAGAAAAGGGGGCGTGGCAGCTCAAAATTTTTAATGGCATTGCATTAAGGATGTCTCTAGCAACCTGTTTACCAGAAATGGTGTTCCTAAGTGCCATAGTTACTGTGTTATTGGCCTAAAACTAAATTTTTTTCGAGGTGTGTCTGGTTTTTTGCTCATTGCGGGGGCGGTAAGGGGCGTGGCAAAAATTTGAAATAAACTTAACCTGCCTGGGTTAATAACGGACTTTCATTATAAATTTGGTGGCTCTAGCTTTTGTAGTTTAAAAGATCCAGGTGTTCATACGGACGGACAGACAGACGGACAGACGGACAGACGGACATTGCTATATCGACTCGGCTGTTGATGCTGATCAAGAATATATATACTTTATGGGGTCGGCCACGCCTCCTTCTGCCTGTTACGCACATTTCGCTTCTGACAAACCTAATAGACCCCTCTACTCTTTTTTAGAGTACGCGGTCTAAAAAGATTCTTGTATTGACTGACTAAATATCTGATCGTTTGACACCAAGCTTGACTTGTAGCTCTTACCATCTCTGAAATCTGTTTGTTCATACGGACAGACAGACAGACAGACGGACAGACAGACAGACGGACATGGCTATATCGACTCGGCTTGTGATGCTGATCAAGAATATATATACTTTATGGGGTCTGCCACGCCTCCTTCTGCCTGTTACATACTTTTGCACAAACCCAATATACTCTTGCAGAGAGTATAACAAGAAAGTATTCTATAGTCGCCTCGCGACTTTAGGATACCCGTTATTCAGTTTCAATTTGTTATTAACAATGGTGATGGATATAATAGCTTGGCAAACACAGAACATTTTCATAGAAATTCACGTTTAGAGCATATTTTCGACCGATCGGCCCTATGGGAGCTATACGATATAGTTGTCCGATTTGGATTAAACTTGGTCAGTATATATATATTATTGCCAGATGTATTCTGTGTGAGTTTGATTAATATAGCTTAGTTAACGCAAAAGTTTTCTATACTAACTCATATTTAGAGCATATTTTTGACCGATCGGCCCTATGGGAGCTATACGATATAGTTGTCCGATTTGGATCAAACTTGGTCAGTATATATATATTATTGTCAGATGTATTCTGTGTGAGTTTGATTAATATAGCTTAGTTAACGCAAAAGTTTTCCATACTAACTCATATTTGGAGCGTATTTTTCACCGATCGGCCCTATGGGAGCTATACGATATAGTTGTCCGATTTGGATCAAACTTGGTCAATACATGTACTTCCTAGATATGTATATTCCGTGTAAATTTGGTTCAGATAGCGAAACTAACAAAAAAAGTTTTCTATACTAAAACATTCTACGTTTACCTGTACATTTACCTTTATATGCAAATAAAACGCCCTAAAGTGGGCGTGTCAAAAAACAAAAACAAACTTGTACTGCTTGGGTATTGTACCTTTCATTTGCGACCACTATCATCTTTCTAGCTCTTATAGTCTCTGAGATCCTTTTGTTCATACAGACGGACGGACGGACGGACGGACGGACAGACGGACATGGCTATATCGACTCGGCTATTGATGCTGATCAAGAATATATATACTTTATGGGGTCTGCCACGCCTCCTTCTGCCTGTTACATACATTTCAACGATTACAATATACCCTTTTACTCTACGAGTAACGGGTATAAAAAGACCACTAAATTCGTCAATCTTCGCTTTTACCGAACAAACAACTCTCGTTTCGTACATACCTAAGAAGAATAGAGCTGTGATTCCACTTAGCACTCTACACCATGATTCAAAAATTAGTAATCGTCGGGATAAAAAGCCAGAAATAATACTGGACTACAATAAATGTAAAGGTGGTGTAGACACATTGGACAAAGCTGTAAGCGGTTACACTTGCAAACGAATGACAAAACGGTGGCCTCAAGTAGTGTTTAGTAACATAATCTACATTTCAGCTTATAACGCTTTCGTTTTATTCAAATCCGCCAACCACACCTGGAAAGAGGGCTGTCTTACGATACGCCGTTTTTACTTGGAAAAATTTGGTATGCAGCTCGTAACACCCTATATAAAAAAGCGACAAACTTTACCACGTGCACTTTTTTCACTTGAAATTGCCAAAAAAAAAAATACGAAAGGATTCTCAACTGGATGCACAACCATCATCATCAGGTCAATTTGGAAACACGTCGGAAAAGAAAATAACTAAAAGAAGTCAATGTCAACTATGCCCAAAAACTGATAACAAAACAGGATTAGTTTGCGAGATTTGTAATAAATATACATTCTAAAACTATTACTTTGTGTACAAACTGTCTGAAATAATTTATTTCTTTTTCCTTTCATTATTAAATACACTTTTTATTTAAAGTTTTCATTATTCATGAATATCTTTTTGAATAAACGTTTTTGTTAAAGTTTCTATTATTCACATAAAAATAGAATAAAAATTTTCATAAATATATTAATTAACATATAAAAAAGGCTACAGTCGACCGAGCCGACTATAAAAGACCCCGGTACTCTCATAGTAGTGCACATTTGTATTCAATTTGAATTGAAATTAAAAAAAAAATAATTTAACAATTCGCATTGCCAGCATTCGAACCTACAACCTCAGACAAACTCTATCAGTTGCACCACGCGCCACTTTCAAGAATTCTCCGAATATCAGCATTTACATATTATTCATACAAACACACAATCGTTTGAAATTATATGTATGCATGTATGTATGTATGTATGTGTGTATTCGGCGCGGCCAGCGTCTGCCGGCAGCGCTGTCGCCACACAAGCATCGAAAACGTTCGAACACGTGTTTATATGTTTCTGTCTCGCTCTCGCGCGTAAGTGATATTGCAGTTAAATAACAAACTTTGTAACGTAGTAGCTCTTTTGTTAAAAGTAGTATTTTGATGCAAATTTCAGAATAGTTTGATTTTATATGTCTCTATACGAATGTTGAATTACAACACCCTACTATATGAATAAATTCCTTAAACATGGCATTAAAGCGTAAACGTTTGGTTAACTCTAATAAGAAAAGGGGGCGTGGCAGCTCAAAATTTTTAATGGCATTGCATTAAGGCTGTCTCTAGCAACCTGTTTAACAGAAATGGTGTTCCTAAGTGCCATAGTTACTGAGTTATTGGCCTAAAAGTAAATTTTTTTTTCGAGGTGCGTCTGGTTTTTTGCTCATTGCGGGGGCGGTAAGGGGCGTGGCAAAAATTTGAAATAAACTTAACCTGCCTGACTTAATAACGGACTTTCATTATAAATTTGGTGCCTCCAGCTTTTGTAGTTTAAAAGATCCAGGTGTTCATACGGACGGACGGACGGACGGACGGACGGACGGACGGACGGACGGACGGACAGACGGACAGACAGACAGACGGACATTGCTATATCGACTCGGCTGTTGATGCTGATCAAGATTATATATACTTTATGGGGTCGGCCACGCCTCCTTCTGCCTGTTACGCACATTTCGCTTCTGACAAACCTAATAGACCGCTCTACTCTTTTTTAGAGTACGGGGTCTACAAAATATGATAATGGAATAAATATATTTGGATTTTCGTTTGTATTTAAGATACCCATTTAATGGAAAAAAACCTAACAGTAAATAAATCAAAAACCAAGTATAAATCTTGAAAATATAGTAATGGGTCAAATTTGACCCGAAGTCCGTCCGAGTCAGTTAATTTGAAGACCGTAGGAAGGTTAAAAAAATTTTTTTTCATATTTTGAGAAAATTACTTAATACCCGAAAAATGGGAAAATACCACATAGTGTCTCGTATTCTACGGGTAAAGAGTATAAAAATAATTCTGACCAAGGTTGATCTGTATCGAAGTCTATGATACAACTTTAGTTCTGCTTTAGTTGCATCGCGCTTGTCTTGACGTCAACCAAACAGTGAATAATTTGCTGCTAATTTCTCACCATACATGGCTTCAAAAGTCAGGGAAATCATTAGGTTTAATTCGTAATTAGGATACTCATTACTATTTTCATTAACTAATATCATTGTTATGATTTATTTAAGCTGCAAAGAAATATTATCTATGAATGTACATTTTATTTTGGTGTAGGTCGTGAACGACATTCTGAGTTTAGGATTTTATTGAATGGGTTTATTTTATTTGGCTTACAAAATATATATATGTATAGATATATATATATATATATCATGATTTAAGAACACGCAACCGCGAATATATGATATCCCAGTCAAGGTAAGCACCCACAATGTAACGTAAATTGTTTTCGGTGTCATCATAACCTGTTCTTCCATGTAACAGCCGCAGATTGTTAAAAGTAAGGACCTCGCCTGGCTGCATCTTAAAGGAGTGCGCGTCTTCTCGAGCCATTTTAATAAAACGAGCATATGACTCGTACCAGGGCACCACCTGCTTCAATGATACGTTGAAGTGGCTGTCCCGTTGCGGAACGCTGTGATTAATTCGTGTATACTCGCCAGCACCGTCCAAACTGAAGGAATAGGGTTATTGAATACTTGGATGGTGAATAAAAGATTTGTTTACCAAATTACTGGCGCTCGCCAAATGTTATAAAACTTATGTCCATTCTCACAGCCAATATCATTCCAGTCAACGGGCGTACGGCTAAGCAGCTCAAAATCCACTGGAAATTCATGACGCAACCGATCTGCAACATGATATGCATCAACTAGGAGATTACTACCGCCTGGTGACTTTGTCTGTACCACGCAGTGCAGTAAGTTCACGCTGGGTTTGTACTCATAATAGGGTAGATCAGTGTGCAATGGCAGTGGAAGTGACAGATAGGCATAGTTTTCAGCCTTGGGTTTTGCTTGAACAATAAACTCCTCGCCATATGTAGTGCGTCTGATGAATCCTACTCTTTCTGCCAGCTTTCGTACTACCCCCTTATCTAGCGGAGCCCCATTCAACAGAGCTACACCATAAATAGCAAGTGCCTCCAGCCATTGCTTCAAAACTGCGTCGTCCGACATGACTTGATCAAAGTCAATTGGCTGTACTACCTCCTTAAATTGGGCACCCGTCCAATGTATCATTCGAGGTCGATAAAAATCATTAAGATATGCCTTTTGATTATCTTCATTAAAATTGTGATGCTGCAGCCAGTCCATCTCGTATGTGCTCTCGTGATCATCGCTCCAGTGAATATGTAACTGCTTCTTATCGGCATGTACGTGTAGCGTCAATGGCCGAACACTAGTATCGAACTGGTCCCAGTTAATTTGACGCGACTGCGAGCTTTCATGGAAGCATGACGGACAGCGACAATTGTCACGCAGCCAAATGCCAGGAAATGTCAATATCGGAGCAACCGAGCCCACGAACTGTACCTCAATGTAGGCCTTGTTTACTATGCGAGCGCTAAACCGGCGTTTTAAAAAAGTCGTTACTTTAGAACGGGATCCTCTCAATAAATTTGTCCACATAATATATAACGTGCAGCAAATATTTAGTTACAGTAGGAAATCTTGTTTATGCACAAATAAGCTAAATTAAGCGACTAATCCGCACCGATTAAGAAGCCGATTTAAAATGTTGAATGAGATAAGTTGAAATTAAAATCAACAAATTAGACCTTTGTACTTATCAATGACTGAACTTTGCATTTGAGCTCAGCCACAATTCATAGCAAACAGACAAGATCATTAAACAAGAAAATCTGTTATCTTTGGCTCGCCGAAGAATTGATACTCTTGCAGCCGAGCACGTTGCATGAATTTTGTTTCAATTAATAATATGCAAAAGTTTTAACATCATATAATATAGCATTCATTCGATCTAGGCAATTTTAGCACATGCGTTAATATGACAACCGTACCAAATTTGATCAAGATTTAAGTCGAGAAGCTAGTTTGCATAAAAAAGACAGACAGACGCACTGGGTTGATCGAATATAAATACTTTCTGTTGTCCTCTTCAATGCGTTATAAGCTTAGTGACAAAAGCAATATACCATTAACAAATGTATAACAATTAAGAAAGGGAATGGTCGAACCAGCCGCCAGTAAAATATGCCTAAATCATTTCAGTACGCACTTTTTGAAACAATTAAAAAGTTCCAGAAAATAATATGTTTTTAGCTAGGAGCAAAATGCCAACATTCAAAAAATTAATATAAATTGCATTTAATTGTCGTAGCTGACAAAAAAAATCGTTGTATTGCTGTAATGGTTAACTTTCAAACAATTGATAAAACAACTATATAATTTTTTTTTTTTTTTCAAGTATAACTAGCAGCAGAGTAGCAGAAGAGTTACGAAAGAATTTGAACATTGTTAGCAAACAATTTCAAAAGGATTTGAAGAAAATAGTTACAGTTCCAAAATTTTAAGTCAATTAGACAATACAACAAATGTTGATGATCATTTTAAAACAGATATTTAGAAATATAAACTATATAAATTATTAAAGAAATCTTTCCCAAACATATTGAAATGTGGTATTTATATTACTCGTAAAACAAGTAAAAAACGCGACAATCGATCAAGCCGAATGTCAAAGCCCCCTTAGTCCGTCTAGGTCGAATGTTTCCATACAAAATATGCATTTTCGACCGATTTGTCTTTTGGGAGCCATAGTTGTCCGATCCGGATCGGTCTCTCTATCATACACATATTGTGTGAACTTGGTAACGATAGCTCTAGTCGTTGTCAAGTTATGGTGTTATGAAAATGGTCTTTCACACTTTACGGGGGCGGTAGGGTCATGGCAAGAATTTGAAGTTTACTGGATCTGCCTGACATATAGACGGACTTTGATTCCAAATTTGATGGCTCTAGCTCCCATAGTCTCAAAGGTTCAGGTATTCATTCGAACGGACGGACAGACAGATAGACGGACTCGGCTGTTGACTCTGTTCAGGAATATATATAATTTGTGGTCGGTCACGCATCCTTCTGGCTTTTAAGCCCATTTCGCTGTTGACAAACTTTAATGACCCGTCTACTCTTTTTTAGAGTACGGGGTCTCAAAATGTATTTTTCACTTCTATTTTATGTTTCTAATATGGGCAGAAGCATTAGTAAACTTTGACCTGCAATCTAAACAGCCTATAGTCAGGTGTTCATACGGGTAGACGGTCATTTGCATAACGGCTCGTCTGTCGATGATAATCAAGAATATAACATTTTCAAATTCGGCCTCCTTCCGCCTGTTACGACTATTTTGCTTCTGACAAACATTTAGACTACCCACTTAGGTTTTGTTTTGAATATTAAATTGTTTTATTCTGTATACTTTATGCTGTAGATTTAATCATTGATACACACACGCACATTTATAATTATAATTATGAAATACATACATAACTTGATGCAAGAGCGTAGCTAGGATTTTATAAGGATGAGAGTTGTGCCAACGGTAAAGGGTATTGGTTGCTGTTTGTTTGTTATAATAAATACACAAAATAACTATTAAGAGAGGCTACAGTGGAACGAGCCGACTGTAAAGGACCCCGTACTCATTCTAATGCCCAGTTGTCTATCCAAAAAGCGATTTCCGACTAAATTGCCCAATGGGAGCTATACGATATAGTTGTCCGATCCTGATCAAATTTGGTGACGTAAGTGACCGTACACACAATGTATGAAATTTGGTACCGATAGTTCTAGTCGTTTCTATGTAATGGTGATGTGAAAATTGGCTTAACAAATTCCAGGGCCGCCAATTTGAAATAAACTTTATCTTGCTGATAAATTACAAATTTGGTCGCTCAACCTCTTCTGTTGACGCTAATCAAGAATATACATTTATACCTTATGGGGTCTGCCTGTCCGCACATTTTGCTTCTGACAAACATAATAGACTCCTCTGCTTTTTTAGATTACGGCAGGAATTATTGTCTGAAACTTTTAAATAACTTATGAGTTTTTTATTTTGTAGTTTACAAATTTTGAATAATTGATAACACAACTAATTCCGTTAGTATTTTTTACCCCTTTTTTACTTTTACTCTTTGAAGACGGGCAATTAATATTAAACATTTTTTTAAAGGGTTACTGCTCGACCTTGACTACTGGAATGTTAGGTTTTGACAAAATTCAATAACAGACAAATGTTTTAAACACTTTAAGATCATCTTATCCTCTGTCGACTACCTCGATTCTCGAATGCATGAATATAAATGTTGAAAAACTAAAAGTTGTTTTCAATAAAAAATACATTTGAGATGTTCTACTTTGATATGTTTTAACAAGGGTTGTGAAAAGGCTAACCGCATCTCTTGTCCAATACCTGGATACGCCCTTGACTTGCTGTTAAATTTATGTTTTGGTTAAATAACATGGCCTACAGTGCTTAAAACTAATATATTTTAAATAAATTATACAACGCAAACCACATTATACACGAAGAATTATCCTGCAAAAGAATGTGATATGTAGGTTAATTGTGGTTAGCTAAACAAGAAAGTGTTCTACAGTTTTTTTAAGGTAAGCAAAGTTAATAATAAATCTAAATTTACACAAATTTATATATATCTCGCAAGCAACTTTAACAGTTTTCGTGATCTGTTTTAACTTATGAACATGTAGGATGAATAATTTTGACATCCGAAGTGGATGAGAGGTTTTGGTAAAAACATTTTTGTTTGTCTTGATTTAAATCTTCCAAACAATAATAAAGTAGTAGATATATATTTTACTTACAATATAATAATAAAATAGATTGGTGAAAATGGATACAGTCGAGGGAGCCGATAGTAAAAGACCACCTTAATATTAAAATTATATAATAAAATTATATAATATTCAATAATTATAGCATAGGTCTTCTGAAATATCTTAAATCATGAAAGGTTATCTACACAAGTAACACTGATGACAGATTGCTATTGTGGAAGCTGTAGGATATAGTATTCCGATTCGAATCCAGTTTTGGCGACAGGTCGTATATACATACATTCAAAACCAGTTCGCTAGCTCTTTTGATTGTCTTAGATAATTAGTTGTTTATAGGGACGGTATGCCGGACGAACGTACCCTCAATCGTGCATCGCTTTGTCAACTCGACTTTTAATGTTAATCATGAATATTAACACTTATTTAGTTCGGACATGCCTCCTCCGACCCTTCATATCCTTTTTCTTGTCAAATCTAGATTTGTATTCTAAAAAAAGAGTAGAGTGGTCTGATAAGTTTGCCAAAAGAAAATCCGTCCCGACCGCCCCGAAAATTGTACAAAACTATGGTCTCCTCAGCAATACTATGTTTATATAATCTAACTTGAGAACTATTTGAACCATCATGAACAAACTCACGCAATATGTGTATGGTACCATTATACTTATCGTCACCAACCAGATAAGAAAACTATAGCTTATTGCTGCAATAGAACAAATCGGTAGAAAAATGGGACATTTGTCATCATGATCGCAACCAAACTCACATATAATGTGTATATGATGATTTTAACCATCTTAACACTTTTAATTTGGATCACGCAACTATATTCTACAGCTCCCATCGGTCCAAATTCACTTAATTATATAGTAAAGTCCACACTAGATTAAGTACGGGGTATTTTATAGTCTGCTCGTTCGACTGTAGCCGTTCTTATTTGTTTATACTAAAACATGCTACTTTTACATGAACATGAACATACAAAATATAGAATTCCATGAAATGGGTATATCAAAAAACTATTATAAACTAATACTGCGTGGGCATTTGAACTTTGCGCTTTTCTAGCAAATAAAGTATTCGAGGCCCCTTTGTTCATACCGATGGACATGACAAATTTGAACGGGTTATTAATGCTGATCAGAAATATTCTTACTTTATACCTATACCCTAGTACTTTCTCATAATAAATACTACCAGCAAACTTCATAGTATGTTCAATAAATAAGGGGACTTTTTATTTAAATCATGGAACACGTAAGGCCACATATTGAAAGTTTATACATTATAAAGGTACAGGTCTCACTTATCAAACGTTTCACTTTATATGTTGATAGGTTAAAATGTTACTCGCTTTTCAATAACAGTATGTTTTGTGCTTGTGTCGTAAAAATACACCGGAACATAAACCATTTTTTTTTAAATTACTTTGAATTTTTGATTAAAAAACAGATTTATGTCATCGATCATCCTCCGTATTTTCCTGCTCTATCACCAAGCAGCGTTTTACGATGATATTCCAGCCATTCAAGCAGATGTGACACAGGTGTTAAAAAACATTCTTTTAGATGACATGAGTTTATCCATAAATTGATTGATAAATTGATTCTAAACGTTGTATTGAGTTAAATGGAGACTTTATCGAATAACAAATAATTTTCTTTATATAGGTATGTATCTACATATTAAAAGTCCCCTTATTTATTAAAAGTACAGTTCATCTGAGGCTGGGATGAAAAATATCTCACACCTTAAATTTTAAGTACTACCCGATGGTCCTGTTAAATTAATGCTGTACAAGTTCTCACGTAGCGCCTAGAAAAATGTACAGAAGATTTATAAATTATATTCGACGATGTGGAGTATAATGAGATTGTGGGAAATGATTTAGCAAATATGTTGGTTCAACTTGCCCATCTTACAAGAAAGTTTAAAAAAATTTTTCGATGAATCAATTGAACTTTTTTTTTTGTATGGCATGCTAAACGTTTCCAAACTATAAATTTCAATTCGCACGTACAGGTCAATGCTGTGCACACAGCAAAAACCGACTAAGAACTACCATGGGACAATATTGAAGAACTCATTTGACTCTTCTAAGAGTGGAAAATAATATCTTTCGCAATTACTCTTTCAAATCCCTTGTGAATTTAAGGAGCTATAAATAATATAGATAGATATAGATATAATGTTTAAATATATTGTTTACGAGATATATATTGATTGTGCAAATAAAATTTTTTTTTATAAGAAGGGCTTTCTGTATTTAGCGGCCAGAATTTACAGATCAAACCACTTCCCTTGCAGGTACATTCGATAAACCCAAGAAATGCAAATGGTTTTATATGGTGTAAATAGGAAATAGAGTTCGATAGGGTTTACTAGTGCTTATGCGTGCTTGTGTATTTCTTTGTCAAGTTAAAGAATAATGTCAAAAAAGGTCAGAAATTTGAGTAACCTGTACAATTTATACAAAACCCGATACCTAGTCATGTATATAAAATTATAATCCACTCTAATATATTCTGTTGCTGCTTCGATTCAACTGCAATTCCGGGCTCGTCGTTGGAAGCGCTTCATGCGCAGTGTCCACTCTTCCTTCCACTCTAATACAACGGAACTATGCCCAATTGCCAAATACCCTGGCGCTGCCTCCGAGTCACGTCCAAGTATGAGATACGTTCTGTAAATAATAGTACCAGCATATTATTTATAAGTATAATTTTAAAAAAATGCAAGGGATATTCAAAAACAAGAAAGAATTCTATAGTCGCTTTGCGACTTTAGGATATCCGATACTCAGTTTCAGTATGTTATTAACAATGGGGTATGATAATAATATCGGTGCATATTTTATTCTGTTCCTATGACATCTATGCGATATAGTATTCCGATTTGGGTCAGATTAGGTCAGTATGTATATATTGTTGGCGAATTTATGTTGTATGAGTTTCATCAATATAGCTTAGTCAACGTAAAAGTTGTTCATATAAAATCATATTTGGAGCTTTTTTTTGACCGAATGTCCCTATGGGAGCTATACAATATAGTTAAGCGAATTGAATCAAATTTGGCGAGTACATGTACTTCGTCGACGTACACTGCCCGTGTAAATTTGGTGTAGATAAAAAAAATGTTGTCTATACTAAAACATGTTATTATATGAAAAAGGAATGCCCTAAAATGGGCACAGAGAATAAAAACAAACTTGCACTGCTTGGGTATTATATCTTTCATTTGCGATCTCTTTCACCTTTTTAGCTCTAATATTCTCTGATGTACAATATTGTCCGATAGTTGTCCCATATAGCTCTTTAGTCTCTGAAATCCTTTGACGGACAGACGAACAGACGGACATGGATATATCGACTCGGCGCTGATCAAGAATATATATATTTTATGGGGTCTGCCACGTCTCCTTTTCTTTTTTACATACATTCTACCCTTTTACTCAACAAGTAACGGGTATAAAAAACACATTCAGTGCACCTACTTGTTCAGCTTTATTTTGGGACATTGGCACTCAATGCTTTTCCGCGGCACTAACAACAGAAAATTTCCACGCCCTAGTAGCGAACTGGTGGTTCCAGACATGGGATTGCGTTTAAATATATTTAAGATGTTGACTTCATATTTGTAGATCTCATTTTGTCGCTCAATTGAGAACTTCTCGGTGCTGATGTCCTGAGAGGCCCGATCATGGCTAATTACTTTGGCCAGCAAAGCTGAGAAACATTTAACGACAGTTAATTTTTGAAAGTTTAAAAATAAGCATACACACCATAGTCCTCCATGCAAAACTTATTCAAATTTAGTTTTTTAGGGCTGGATTTGCATTTGCCACAATCTATATAAAAAAAATACACAACATTATTTATCTTAAGTCTTATAAGTTACTCAATAACTGCAACTCGCCATTTTGGAGATAAATATCTCTAAATTTCGGTACGAGCTACATACATACATTTCGATATTCCTTTATCATTGGTGTTACTTACACTTTTTCATTTCTTCAACCTGTGAACCACCACTATCATTGTAATCGCTATCTTCTCCACCTGCGCTTTCGGCTTGAATCATATTTGCATTAGTTGGCACTTCTGTTAATTGTAAACGAATGGATTATCAGTGACCCTTTGGGCAAAGGAATTTGAGGTGTCAGCATACTAACTTATACAAGGAGCCACGTGTGAACGAGTTTGTTGATAGCCGCGTGCACAGCGATTGCAGGTCAGCCCAGTCACGCCCTCCTTACAAGGGCACTGACCACTTAAGTGATTGCAAGTTTTTCCAGTGGAGCCGACGGGATGGCAATCGCAGCCTTTTCAACATTATTGGAATACACAGAAAGAATAGAAAAAGATATAGTAAAGACTTGCATTAGAAGCATCTATCTAAATGTTGTAAGACTTGAGATCTGTAAACTTACGTTTGCACACTTTTCGATGATTTGGTGACTTGGTCGCATCACGATAGTATCCCTCCCGGCAATAGTGACAGTAGCGTCCAGTTGTATCATGTTGACAATTGTAACAGACTCCGCCGGACACACGGCCGGACAGCTTGTACAATTCAAGATTAAAGCGGCAACGTCGAGCATGTCCATTGCATTGACACACTAAAATGACAAAAGATTAAATCGAGTAAAGATTTAATGTTTTATAAATTTTTTTTAAAATCCGCGACTATTAAGTAATTCTTGGTTTCACTAAAAACCCAAATTAAATTACTGGGTTTTTACTGTATCGTGTAATCTACTCTGAATAGATTTATCAAAGCGTTCGTTATGATCAATTACATTTTTTATGCCAGGGGCGTAGGAACCGCAGCATTTGTCGTATAAATTATACGTGGACCCGAGCTACGATGGCCCAAAACAGACAAAAATATTAATAACTTCCCAACTTTTAATTATTTTATAAATTTTGTTTTTGATTTTGATGAGTTATCACAAGATGAAAGAATTTAAGAATATTATTTTAAAGTCAGTGTATACCTACTATTGCTGTTTATATTCATTATTTGCTCAAACTAAACAATGATTTCAGAACCATTGCAACCTGAGTTGCATATTCGGAATATTACAACTTGTCTTCTTTACACATTTACATATACAGTGTATCACATTAATATTCTGTTTTTTTTTTCAACTTTAAGCATCAATAAAATTTACAAATCCAGGCATATTAAAAAAAAGCTAAAGTCCCTCATTTTGCGACTATTAACTTATTTAGTTTATTTAGATTTTACTTTTATTTTGACTTTAAAATAGAAAATTAACTCACTGTTGATGACTTTATTAAAAAACAAGAAAGAATGCTATAGTCGCCTCGCGACTTTAGGATACCCGTTACTCAGTTTCAGTTTGTTATTAACAATGGTGATGGATATAATAGCTTGACAAACACAGAACATTTTCATAGAAATTCATGTTTAGAGCATATTTTCGACCGATCGGCCCTATGGCACCTATACGATATAGTTGTCCGATTTGGATCAAACTTGGTCAGTATATATATATTATTGGTAGATGTATTCTGTGTCAGTTTGATTAATATAGCTTAGTTAACGCAAAAGTTTTTTATACTTATTCATATTTGGAGCGTATTTTTGACCGATCGGCCCTATGGGAGCTATACGATATAGTTGTCCGATTTTGATCAAACTTGGTCAGTACATGTACTTCCTAGATATGTAAATTTGGTTCAGATATCATAGCTAACAAAAAAGTTTTCTATACTAAAACATTCTACGTTTACCTGTACATTTACCTTTATATGCAAATAAAACGCCCTAAAGTGGGCGTGTCAAAAAACAAAAACAAACTTGTACTGCTTGGGTATTGTACCTTTCATTTGCGGCCACTATCATTTTTCTAGCTCTTATAGTCTCTGAGATCCTTTTGTTCATACAGACGGACGGACGGACGGACGGACGGACAGACGGACATGGCTATATCGACTCGGCTATTGATGCTGATCAAGAATATATATACTTTATGGGGTCTGCCACGCCTCCTTCTGCCTGTTACATACATTCCAACGATTACAATATACCCTTTTACTCTACGAGTAACGGGTATAACAAGAAAGACAAGAAAGAAAAGTACAGTCGAGCGTGCCCGACCGTATAATACTCTCTGCATTTGTCCCGATTAAATTATTAAAATCGGTATCCACATATTACTATATGTTTTACTTGCATTAAAACACGTTGAAACAAAAAAAATCTAAGCATAATCAAACACTCATCTGTTTGTTTGTTTGCATGCGAATACACATACGTTTGGCAATATGTATATGATGCAAATATATATGTATGTATGTGTGTATTCGGCGCAGCCAGCGGGCAGCGCTGCCGACACACAGGCAGCGAAAACGTTCTCGCTTGCACCTATAGGTTGATATTGCGTTCAATTATCAATATTGTAACGCTTCTAGTTTTCTTGTTTATAGTCCGATTTTAATGGGCCTTTCAGGATAGTTTAATATAGTTAGTCTCCACACCAGTTATAAACTACAATACTGTACGATACGGAAAAAACTATTTTATAAATTGTGGGAAAAGTGGGCGTGGCAGTCCAAATTTATAGATGGCAATGCAACTATGCTGTCGCTAGGAACTCCCGTACAAGAATTGGTGATCCTAGGTGCCATAGTTACTGAGATATTTGCCGAAAACACAAATTTTTCACGAGGTGTGTCCAGTTTTTTGCTTATTGTGGGCGAATGGGGCGTGGCATCGAAAAAAAAAAGATTCTTTTATTGACTGACTAAATATCTGATCGTTTGACACCAAGCTCGAACTTGTAGCTCTTACCATCTCTGAAATCTGACAGACAGACAGACAGACAGACAGACGGACAGACGGACATGGCTATATCGACTCGGCTTGTGACGCTGATCAAGAATATATATATTTTATGGGGTCTGCCACGCCTCCTTCTGCCTGTTACATACTTTTGCACAAACCCAATATACACTTGCAGAGAGTATAAAAATACAAATTTAAAAAAATAAATCTGCAGATTATCTGCATTTACAAATAACGTTTTCTTATAGAACAAAAAAAAAAACAAAAAACGCCTGGCTGTGCTAGCGTTTGAACCGCAAACCTCATATTTCTCTAATGCATGTGTATCACTTAGACCACACCACTGTTAATCATTAGGACGGCTAAAGTAGATAAACATTGATTTAACAATTTTCTTCAAACACGTGTACATAAATTAAAATTTTAAACATTTTTGACCAAATTGTTTCATATTTTGTAGTTGTCCGGTTTGGACCAAATTTGTTGAGGATACTTTTTATAACTATACACACATACTGTGTGAGTTTGGTTGCGATCGTTTAGCAAATACCACATGTCTTTTTACAATTTTGTTGTGCTTGATCGATTGTCCTATGGGAGCTTTAGGCTATAGTTGTCCGGTCTTGATGAAACTTGGTGAGGAAAGTAGTGGTACCATATACCTATTTTACTCATTTTTAGAGTACGTGGTCTAAAAAGGCTACAGTCGAACGACTGTACAACACCCCGTACTCATGTAGTGCGCATTTTACAAACAATCATAGAAAAAGAAGAAGAAGCAGAGTGATTCATACATATATATGAGTGCATGTAAATATATACATATAACATTTATGTATGTACATATATTAAAAAAAAAAAATAAAATAGGAAACAACAACCAATTCTCGGCAGGATTCGATTCTGTGAACAACTAACCACAATGCTACCAGTTACACCACAGCACATATTTAAGAACGATAAAAAAAACAAATTTTTTGTAATAATAAACAGTATATTATAATTCGAAATTGATATTTGAAAATTGTATGTAATAAAATACAAATTTTAAAAAGTAAATAATTTAATTTAAAAATGTAATAAAAAAAAAATAATTCGCCATAATATGTAATTGCGCCCGATTTTCTGAATTTACATATAATAATTGTTTGCTATAGAAAAAAGAAATACCTGTCTGTGCTGGCGTTTGAACCGCAGATTTAAGGTATTACTTACAAGTACGATAAATAGTATTAGCCATCTTTATTACTTGGACCACACCACGGTTGATAATTAGAACGGCCAATGAAGATAAGCTTTGATTTTACTCTATGCTTTCAAGCCCGTGCACATAAATTACAATTGTAGTGTAATGAAAATAGTTTTTTACAAGTGGCAAAAATAAATAAGCTTAACCTGTCTGTAATATAGATGGACTTTGGTGGCTCTAGCTGTTCTAGTTTAAAAAATCCAGGTGTTCATCCGGACAGCGGACAGACAGACTTACGGACATCGCTTTAGCGACTTGGCTGTTGATGCTGATCAAGAATACATATACTTAATGGGATCGGCCACGCCTGTTATGCACATTTTGCTTCTGACAAACTTAATAGACTCCTCTACTCTTTTTTAGAGTACGGCGTCTACAAAAATGGATTTGTTAATTGACCATTCTGTGCGGAAAGTAATACAATTGCTATTGAATCTCCCTAAAAATCTACGATGTTCATAACTACAATCAATAATGAAGTAAAAAATAATCAGAGTAATAAAATTTCGTCATATTTTAAGTTATGTTAAAATCTGGGATAATTAGTAAATACTTCTATTTAGAATAAATATTTTTTGTATGAGCAGCAATAAACGGCCTAAGTAGGGGGGGTTGGCACCATCCTTACAGAAGCTGCTATGCATACAAAGCTCGCCTGCATATGCTCGAGCGAGACAAAGCGAGAGAAGCAGGGTGTGATACAACTTTTATTATACTCTCTGCAAGAGTATATTGGGCTTGTGCAAAAGTATGTAACAGGCAGAAGGAGGCGTGGCAGACCTCATAAAGTATATATATTCTTGATCAGCATCAAAAGCCGAGTCGATATAGCCATGTCCGTCTGTTCGTCCGTCTGTCTGTCCGTATGAACAAACAGATTTCAGAGATGGTAAGAGCTACAAGTTCGAGCTTGGTGTCAAACGATCACATATTTAGTCAGTCGCTTAAGCTGGCTGCGCCGAATACACACATACATACATATATGCAGCATATATTGTCAAACGTACATATGTATGTGTATTCGCATGCAAACAAGCAGATGTATGTTTGATTATGCTTAGATTGTTTTTGTTTCAAAGTGTTTTAATGCATGTGCTACACATTGTAATATCTCGATACAGATTTTAATAATTTAATCGGGAAAAGTGCAGAGAGTATTATACAGTCGGACGTGCTCGACTGTACTTTTCTTTCTTGTTGATTTTTTTATTATTAATACTTATGTATATCTATGCACTTACAAATGCATGTACGGCACGACATTGCTAGCGTCCTGGACCAGCGCTGCTGCCACACACTTATGTTTGTATGTTTCTGTCTCGCTTGCACACAAGCATTAATATTGTGCTCAAATATCAATGTTGTTGTCTAATATCTTTCTTGATTGTTGTCGGATTTTTGTGTAACTTTTAGGATAGTTTAGTATGATATATCTGCAAACGAATTTCAAATAACGTTCCTGTACGATAAGAACATATGACTTAAAATGGCATGGAGAATATAAAATATTTTTATTATACCCGGTACTCGTAGAGTAAAAGGGTGCACTGCAACGGATGGAATGTATGTAACAGGAAGAACGAGGAAGTATATATATTTTTGATTTCGTTCGTCAAAATTGAAAAAAAAAAAAATATATATAAAGACATAGCACGTGGCGGATTTGATTATTTTGTTCGTCAAATATTTTAAAATTGTTTCAAACAAAATAACAGTCAAACACAACTGCAGTTCCAAATGGCCAATTAATACGCATTAAAAATAATTTTTTTTTACTTTGTAATTTTTAAAAATTATTGAAAATATGAAAATATAAAAATTTGTATTTAATTTTAATTTTTTTAATTTTTTATTTTATGCTGGTATAAGGCATTGAAACAAGTATTCCCTTTCATTTAGTTTTAAAATAAAGTAAATCGGATTGGAGAATCGAGCCCTACTAAAAAAAAGCATTCGTAGTTCTTTTTATCGCCTTCAAGCACGTGTAACGCAGGTACGTTCGAGTCGCTGTAACTTAGGTATTTTGCACACATATTTTATACATATTTATCTTTTACTTTATGGGATCGATTTGGCCGACTCTATCCATGAGAAGGTTCCATTAAATGAATATTAATTACGTATTATATAAAAAATCGTTCTTATATGAATAAATTATAGTTTTTACCAAATAATGTATTTATACATATATATTTATGTAATTTATACAATAATCGTCTAAAACTGACGAAACAGACATATTCGCCCCTATAAAGATCAATATAATTCTTCAATGTATATATATAATAATGAATGTTTGCCTGAATCTTATCGATGAACTCAAAAACTGCTAAGCCGATAGACATATATTTATTTTTCCACGGAGAAGGTGTGTATAATATGCTCATTGATAGTACTCGCCACCGAGCGGCGCTGCAGGATAGCAACTACTGCCCCACGAGAATCTATACTTCTCACATGGACAGCACTATGTGGCTTACTCACGTGACGAAAAACTTTCTAGTCGTCTACGCTCTAGTTAATTCGATATATATAGTATACAATATACCGTTATTTTGTCACACGATTGCACTTATTATAAAAGCACTATATTGTTAACCACATATAAACTGAGTGACGGATATCCTAAAGTCGCGATTTATTTGCTTGTCATGCTTCTGATAATAAGTGCACTGGATGTTTTAACTGCATTTATACGTTCTCAGTACCATTGAAGTGAAGAAATTATGAAATTATTTGGCTTTATGAATCGAATATATTTGGGTACTCACTCTTGCATTCGTTAGCATCGTTATCAGTGGCACGTCCCCAAGGCCGATCAAAGTAGAAGGGTTTGCATCTTTCGCACTCTGACCCAGCTGTATTATGCTTGCAAGCACAAGACATTGCCGGCTTGGCATTTAACTGTAAAGTCGCTGCAGTACGTCCAAAGTGGTTATGATGTGAGGTAGCCATGTCATCGTCCCTTTCCTCATCAGCCACGTCATGAGCCGAGCCACTCCTGACGTTCGGTGTTGTTGTAATGCATTCGGAAGCATGCCCATTGCACTTGCAGCGACCCCCCACAGCAAAGTCGGAAACGGAATAGTGATGTGAAACGGAGAGGAACTTATGTATGGGTGCGGAAAGGTCTGCCCCTGCCGAAGGAGAAGTCGATGTTTTGCTAGCAGGAAGATTTAAAGCGGACGCAGTACCCACAGCAAGCCTATTTTGAAATTGCTTTTCGTAGATACTATTTTTTTGTTTGGGTTGTTTGACGTCGCCGTCATTCGCGTAATTTACATTCACTTCATCATCAAGTTCTAAATGCTTTTTTGGCTCCTCATATTCATCCTGGTCGTACTCAGTGTTAATATTGTCTTTAAGATCGTATTCATCTTGTTCTTCAAAGTCATGACCATTTTCTTCCTCCTGAACCACACCCATTTTATTGCTTAAGTTGTTTCCATTAGTTTTTAAGTTCTCGTGATTCATCAACAAGTTCGGTGGCACTTCTAGGCGATGAAAAACAACTCTTATATCGGTTGCTGTCACCCAATCTTGTAACACTAACGATGTATCCAAATCGTTGGCTGATGGACGACCTTCCAATGTGTTAAATGCGAACCTTTGGCTAGATCCTGTTGAAGTTCCATCGTGCTGTGAATGCATGCAACGTGCCTCCTGTTCATTGAACTTGCTAATCTTTGAGCGGTTAGCTCGCCCGTAAAATTTTTGGCATTGCGAGCTGTAAAATTGAAATGGTTGCCATGTCTGCCCAAAATCCGAGCTTTTGAAGATAGCAAGGGAGTCTGGCCTAGGCGATTTGGGGCAGAACGATAACGAAATGTAGGTCAGCTCATATTTCTTGCGCAGTGACAGAGTCAGGGTAACGTTGTCAGGTGGCGCACTGTCTGGATCCTGTGGTACATTTATGCTGCCTGAGCGCCAGCAAGTCACATTACTTGGGTTGTTGAGATCCGTTAAAGCAGCAGCACCATATCTTTGATCCATTTTGTTACAAACACGGCATTCACCGCCACTGCCATCCCGTTGCAACTCGCAATAGCGCTCCGGCTGCTGAGATCCACACACACTTGATGCCTGTACGGGATTACCATAGGCAGCGTTAACGAAGCTCGGCAAGCACTTGCGAGGCTTGCCTTCAAAGTAACAGGGATCATTGACGTTATTGTTGGCGCCAATAACGGCTAATGTCAAGGATGCGAGCAAAGTGGGCAACCGTAATAACAGCTGCAGTTTCATTTTGCAAATAAAACTATTCCGGTTAGTAAGCGACGATAGCTGATTTTTAGGTTTACACTCTTTATGCTTCTCTCCCCCACAGCCGTTTTCTCACTGTCTATATGTAAATGTCTGTTTACGAATAATTTTAAACGTTTTTAAGATACGCGAAGATCAAACAAAGCGAAACACAAAAAAATAATACACAACGCGATTTAAGCTGAGCGGCGGCGTCACTGAGTCTGGCACGGCGGCCACATGCAACAGCTGCCGCTCTGAGTTGTTATTAATATTTCGGGTATCTCTTGTTGTCTGCTGTTGACACTTTATTTCTTTAACTCTTTTGCTTTGAGTATTTTGCGTTATTTAACTTCTGCTTGTTTATTTGTTTATAAAATGGTAGGAGATGTGAAAGCGATACAACTCGGTCAACGACCAGCGTTGTACTGTTTTATTAACGGCCCCTTCGCGAATCCTGCATGCGCGGCGACAAAAGATATAAGAAAAATTATGTGTTGAGTTTCTTCGTTTCGACCAATTCACCACTTCATGTTGCTGAGGCTGCTACACGCAGATGTTGCTACAGCAACCCAATGAAAGATAAACAGCCAACAAAATTTATTATACACACGCACGTGGGCTGTCTTTCAAACACAAGCAGCATCCACAAAAAAAAAAAAATACATAGGCACACGTTTTGTTCTTTCGTTGCTCGCCTTCGTTGTTCACCAGGCAAACGTTTGTCCGTTACTAAACAGCCGCAGCATCTCGGGCCGGTTGCTTGCCGGCTGTTGTGACTTGACTGCTTGTGCTGCTGTTGCAGTCGTCTGTTACTTGTGGGTTGAAACTCATACCTTCTTTGTCTCTCCCTTCATGTTAATCGCTTCAATGATTTAGCCTGTGGGAAATGTAAAACGTAAATGTAAACAGAAAAAATGTACATATGTATCTTGAATATGTACATATTCGATTTTATATGTATGTATTGAAACATAGAGAAATTTATAATATACATATTAAATATATATTTACATATACATACATATAGTGTTTATATATATATTTATATTATATATATATATACATATATATATATATATATATATATATATATATATATATATATGTATATATATATTCAAGGAATTGTTACAAAAATCGGTCTAAATAAATTTATTAGCTACAGAAAAGTTGGTTATGCGTTCATAAATCTTAAAATAGCTATAGCTATGGAATTTAGACCAAGTAAACATAGCACTAAAATCAAAGGACGAAATCAACATTTCTAAAAAGAATTTATAAGCAAAAAATAATACAATACCTATATATACCAATTTTGAGAGAATAACAAGTTAGAAACGCTACAGTCGAGCGAGCCTATTGTGATATACCCCGTACTCCTTGTACTGTTAATTTTTTCATACAGATATGTATGCAATTTTCGACTGAGTTGTCCTATTGGATAATAATAGGGATGATAATAATCTGTGCCATACACAGATTATGTGAATTCGGTCATTTCGAAGATATGGTGACTAGAACATTGTTTTATGTTTGTTTACAGCTTGCGGAGGCGGTAGGGGCGTGACAACAATTTGAAATTAACTTAATCTGCCGTACATAAGGACGTACTTTCTTTCCAAAATTAGTTTCTCGAGCTCATATAGTTTAAACGACCCAAGTGTTTATACGGACACATTATGTGTATAGTACCATCGAAACTATTCTCACCAAATCTCATCCGAATCGGACAATTATAGCCTATAGCCCCCATTGGACAAATCGGTCAAAAATAAATTTTTTGTATGAAGACATGTAGGGTTAGTTGAGCGGTCGCAACTAAACTCACGTGTGTGTATGTAATTATTATAAATATATCCACCAAATGGTTCAAATCGGGCAACTACAAAATATACAATAAACCGGTCAAAAATGGTGAATTCTATAAAAAATTTATAACTTATGTACACTTGCTTAAAAGAATAGAGTTAACTCTATGTTCACCCAGTCGCAACAATTATATATCTAAGTGTGATTCACTTGGTAGAGATGCCTGTCATTATTTTTGTACTTGTATGTTAGCCTAAAGTCTGTGGTTCGATTCCTTTCACTGAGAGACATTTCTTTAATTATCGAATCATGTCAATGAATTATTTTTTATTTCTTTAAGAATTTCAAATTAAACTTAATGCACTCGTAATTTTATATTAATATCTAATTTTATTACAAGTTTAATTTTAACATAAAACATATGTTTAAATAAGGCATTTAAGAAAATCTAAATATGTATATAATTATTTACACATATACTTAAATATGTTTTAAATATGAATCACTCTGCTTGTTCTTCATGCTTTTTGTTTCAATAAAAAATGCGAACTACTTTTAGTACGGGGTCTTTTATAGTCGCCTCGCTCGACTGTAGCCTTTCTTATTTATTATAATAAAATTAATTAACTTTTGAGCTGTAGAAACATAAAAATTATAGACTTTATGTGCATTCTATGAGATTCATGGATAGCAATAAATAAATATTTTTAGAAATGTGTCCTTTATCCAAACGGATTTTCGTCAATAAGTCCAATCTTGAAGATTTGAGTTGAAACTTGGCACAGTGACCAATAATATTAAATATAGGACGCTTTTAAAATTTGAACAGATCGAAACACGCCCCACTTATACCGCCCATATAAGTAATTTCAAAATGAGCAAATTTTATTATTAAATTTTAATGATCACCTTCTCCTAGTAGAACATGAAATTTATAAATAAAAAAAAATAAGATATTAACATAAAAAAAACAACACTTAACAATATTATTTAAAAAAGTTAGTGGATAGAAATTTTTGTCAGTCTTGTTATCGCTATCTTCATTATTTTAAACGTCAATGGTTCATTACAATTAATTGTTTATGTTTCTAAAATGTTAACAACTGCTGTAGATGTAATTATACCCGTTACTCGTAGAGTAAAAGGGTATATTGTAATCGTTGGAATGTATGTAACAGGCAGAAGGAGGCGTGGCAGACCCCATAAAGTATATATGTATATTCTTGATCAGCATCAATAGCCGAGTCGATATAGCCATGTCCGTCTGTCCGTCTGTCCGTCCGTCCGTGCGTCCGTCTGTATGAACAAAAGGATCTCAGAGACTATAAGAGCTAGAAAAATGATAGTAGTCGCAAATGAAAGGTACAATACCCAAGCAGTACAAGTTTGTTTTTGTTTTTTGACACGCCCACTTTAGGACGTTTTATTTGCATATAAAGGTAAATGTACAGGTAAACGTAGAATGTTTTAGTATAGAAAACTTTTTTGTTAGTTTCGCTATCTGAACCAAATTTACACGGAATATACATATCTACATGTACATGTATTGACCAAGTTTGATCCAAATCGGACAACTATATCGTATAGCTCCCATAGGGCCGATCGGTGAAAAATACGCTCTAAATATGAGTTAGTATGGAAAACTTTTGCGTTAACTAAGCTATATTAATCAAACTCACACAGAATACATCTGCCAATAATATATATATACTGACCAAGTTTGATCCAAATCGGAAAACTATATCGTATAGCTCCCATAGGGCCGATCGGTCGAAAATATGCTCTAAATATGAGTTAGTATGGAAAACTTTTGCGTTAACTAAGCTATATTAATCAAACTCACACAGAATACGTCTGGCAATAATATATATATACTGACCAAGTTTAATCCAAATCGGACAACTATATCGTATAGCTCCCATAGGGCCGATCGGTCGAAAATATGCTCTAAACGTGAATTTCTATGAAAATGTTCTGTGTTGTTGTTCTCGGCTGTTGATGCTGATCGTCGCGAGGCGACTATAGCATTCTTTTTAGACCCCGTACTCTAAAAAAGAGTATAGGGGTCTATTAGGTTTGTCAGAAGCGAAATGTGCGTAACAGGCAGAAGGAGGCGTGGCCGACCCCATAAAGTGTATATATTCTAGATCAGCATCAACAGCCGAGTCGATATAGCAATGTCCGTCTGTCCGTCTGTCTGTCTGTCCGTCTGTCCGTCTGTGTGTCTGTCCGTCTGTCTGTCCGTCCGTCCGTCCGTATGAACACCTAGATCTTTTAAACTACAAGAGCTAGAGCCACCAAATTTGGAATGAAAGTCCGTCTATATTGCAGGCAGGTTAAGTTTATTTCAAATTTTTGCCACGCCCTCTACCGCCCCCGCAAATTATAAAAAACAGTTTTCATTGCACTACAACTTTGAAACTATGAAAGCTATAGTACCCAAATTTACACAGTAGGTGTATGGTACAACTATAACTATCCTCACCAAGTTTCATCAAGATCGGACAACTATAGATTATAGCTCCCATAGGACAAATCGGTTAAAAATAAAAAAAATTGTATGAAGACATATAGTTGTGGTTGAGCTATCGCAACCAAACTCACAGATATTATATATATATTATACCGATATTATTATTATCGGAAGCTAACTCGAGCGGCGATTAACATTAAAACAAACAATATTGAAATTGCAATGTTAAATGTAAATATTTAAAAATGAGTACGGGGTCTTTTACTGTCGGCTCGCTCGACTGTAGCCTTTCCTACTTGTTTGTTTTTTATACTTTGTGCAAGTGTTTATTAGTTTTGTGCAAAGTATGTTACAGGCAAAAGGAGGTGTGGCCGACCCCATAAAGTATATATATTCTTGTTCAGCATCAATAGCCGAGTCGATATAGCGATATCCGTCTGTTCGTCTGTCAAAGAATCTCAGAGGCTTTAAGAGCTAGAAAAGTGAAAGAGATTGCAAATGAAATATAAAATATATAAAGTTTGCTTTTGTTTTTTTAACTCCCGCTTTATGGTGTTTTATTTTCAAGAACAGGTAAACGTACAGGTTAAAATTGCATGTTTTGGTATAGACAACTTTAATATTATGTATGATATACACACATACATACATACATGCATACATACGTATATGCTGATTATCGAAGAATTCTTGAAAGTGGCGCGTGGTGCAACTGATAGAGTTGCGGCAATGCGAATTGTTAATTTAATTTTTTTTAAATTTCAATTCTAAATGTACATATAAAATTAAAATTTTTAAATTTCATTCCAAAATTTGAAATCAAATTGAATACAATTGCGCACTACCATGGGAGTACGGGGTCTTTTACAGTCGGCTCGATCGACTGTAGCCTTTCTTACTTGTTTGTTTAAAACACTGTAGCCTTTCTTACCTTGTTACATCTAAATATGTACAGATATATTTATATACACACATCCATATGTGTGCTACTATATATGAATCACACTGATTTTTCTTCGTTTTTATAAGGTGAGAGGGTATATTGGGTTTTTGTTCGGAATAGTCTTGACCGTCTGTCCGTCCGTATGAAGGATAAGATATCCGAGATGGTAAAAGCTAGAAACACCAAATCCGTTGCATTGACTACTTTAATGTGCAGGTGGATCATGTTTTATTTAAATTTCACTTTCTGCCCCCGCAAATTGTAAACAAGAAAGAAAAGTACAGTCGAGCGCGCCCGACCGTATAATACTCTCTGCATTTTCCCGATTAAATTATTAAAATCGGTATCCAGATATTACAATGAATAGTACTTGCATTAAAACACGTTGAAACAAAAACCATCTAAGCATAATCAAACGTACATCTGTTTGTTTGCATGCGAATACACATACGTTTGACAATATATGATGCATGCATGTATGTATGTGTGCATTCGGCGCGGCCAGCGTCCGAAGGCAGCGCTGCCGACACACAGGCAGCGAAAACGTTCGAACATGTGCTTGTGTGTTTCTATCTCGCTTGCACCAATGGGTTGATATTGCGTTCAATTAACAATATCGTAACGCTTCTAGTTTTCTTGTTTATAGTCCGATTTTAATGCGCCTTTCAGGATAGTTTAATATAGTTAGTCTCCACACGAAATATAAATAACCATACGAACAAAATCGCTAAAAAAGGCATTGCAGTTGGAAAACTATTTTATCAAATGTGGGAAAAGGGGGCGTGGCAGTCCAAATTTATAGATGGCAATGCAACTATGCTGTCGCTAGGAACTCCGGTACCAGAATTGGTGATACTAGGTGCCATAGTTACTGAGATATTTGCCGAAAATACCAATTTTTACCGAGGTGTGTCCAGTTTTTTGCTTTTTGTGGGCGAATGGGGCGTGGCATCGAAAAAAAAAAGATTCTTGTATTGACTGACTAAATATCTGATCGTTTGACACCAAGCTCGAACTTGTAGCTCTTACCATCTCTGAAATCTGTTTGTTCATACGGACAGACAGACAGACAGACGGACAGACAGACGGACAGACGGACATGGCTATATCGACTCGTCTTGTGATGCTGATCAAGAATATATATACTTTATGGGGTCTGCCACGCCTCCTTCTGCCTGTTACATACTTTGCACAAACCCAATATACTCTTGCAGAGAGTATAAAAAGATATTGAAAACGCGATAACTTGAAAACTAATAAGGCTATCGAGACAAAATTCAAATATTAGGCGTTTAATTATCCATATAAAGTTTGGTGTGTATCGATTAACTATATAATATAGCTCCCATAATCCAAATCGGACGAAAACGGGTCATTTGTATGAAAAAAGTGGTGTGAGCAAATGAAAACGAGACAGAGCGTGCTTCTCCTTCATACTTTGTCGCGTTTTCTTTTGATTCATCTATCGATACCAGTTATTTAATTCATTTACGTGATTCATTATCGATAAATTTATAATGCGCTCAAGCTACGATACTAAATAATCGATTAGTGACTTTGATCAGCTGGTCAGCTTTATCGTTGCGCTTACTAGAATCAATTGGATTTCTGACTGATTTAGCACGCTGTACTTTGATTCTTGTTAGTAATGTAAAATATCATCGATGTATCGAGCATCGTAGCACCAAGCCAGCTTTCAATTTCTGCACGCTTCCACAATTTTTCGGTTGTTCATTTGACTTATGTTAAGTACTTTTAAGATTTGCTTTGTATAATAATATCGCTAAGAAAACACCAGTAAACACGCTAAAATGACAAAAAATATTCGTTTTATACACACCTCGTTTTTTCACAAGAAATAAAAAAATTTTTCAAACTTCATTGAGACAGAAACATACAAGCATATGTTCGAACGTTTTCGCTGCCTTTGTGGCGGCAGTGCTGCCTTTGTACTCTGGCCATGCCGATCAATTGTATACATATGTGCATACATATAATGTCAAACGTATGTATATGTATATGTTGTTATACTCTCTGCAAGAGTATATTGGGTTTGTGCAAAAGTATGTAACAGGCAGAAGGAGGCGTGGCAGACCCCATAAAGTATATATATTCTTGATCAGCATCACAAGCCGAGTCGATATAGCCATGTCCGTCTGTCCGTCTGTCTGTCTGTCCGTCTATCTGTCTGTCTGTCTGTCTGTCTGTCTGTCTGTCCGTATGAACAAACAGATTTCAGAGATGGTAAGAGCTACAAGTTCGAGCTTGGTGTCAAACGATCAGATATTTAGTCAGTCAATACAAGAATCTTTTTTTTTTTTCGATGCCACGCCCCATTCGCCCACAATAAGCAAAAAACTGGACACACCTCGTGAAAAATTGGTGTTTTCGGCAAATATCTCAGTAACTATGGCACCTAGGATCACCAATTCTGATGGATTGTACGGATGTACGGATGTTCCTAGAGAGAGCATAGTTACATTGCCATTTAAAATTTTTAACTGCCACGCCCACTTTTCCCATAATTTATAAAATAGTTTTCAAGCTTCAATGCCGTTTTTTCCGTATCGTACAGTATTGTAGTTTATAACTGGTGTGGAGACTAACTATATTAAACTATCCTGAAAGGCGCATTAAAATCGGACTAAAAACATAAAAACTAGAAGCATTACAATAATGATAATTGAACGCAATATCAACCCATAGGTGCAAGCGAGATAGAAACACACAAGCACATGTTCGAACGTTTTCGCTGCCTATGTGGCGGCAGCGCTGCCTTCGGACGCTGGCCACACCGAAAACACGCATACATACATATATACACACGTATAATGTCAAACGTATGTGTATTCGCATACAAACAAACAAACAGATGAGTGTTTGATTATGCTTAGATTGTTTTTGTTTCAACGTGTTTTAATGCAAGTAAAACACATAGTAATATGTGGATACCGATTTTAATAATTTAATCGGGACAAATGCAGAGAGTATTATACGGTCGGGCGCGCTCGACTGTACTTTTCTTTCTTGTTTTGTTTTTATACCCGTTACTCGTAGAGTAAAAGGGTATATTGTAATCGTTGGAATGTATGTAACAGGCAGAAGGAGGCGTGGCAGACCCCATAAAGTATATATATTCTTGATCAGCATCAATAGCCGAGTCGATATAGCCATGTCCGTCTGTCCGTCCGTCCGTCCGTGCGTCCGTCTGTATGAACAAAAGGATCTCAGAGACTATAAGAGCTAGAAAAATGATAGTGGTCGCAAATGAATGGTACAATACCCAAGCAGTACAAGTTTGTTTTTGTTTTTTGACACGCCCACTTTAGGGCGTTTTATTTGCATATAAAGGTAAATATACAGGTAAACGTATAATGTTTTAGTATAGAAAACTTTTTTGTTAGTTTCGCTATCTGAACCAAATTTATACGGAATATACATATCTAGGAAGTACATGTATTGACCAAGTTTGATCCAAATCGGACAACTATATCGTATAGCTCCCATAGGGCCGATCGGTGAAAAATACGCTCTAAATATGAGTTAGTATGGAAAACTTTTGCGTTAACTAAGCTATATTAATCAAACTCACACAGAATACATCTGACAATAATATATATATACTGACCAAGTTTGATCCAAATCGGACAACTATATCGTATAGCTCCCATAGGGCCGATCGGTCGAAAATATGCTCTAAATATGAGTTAGTATGGAAAACTTTTGCGTTAACTAAGCTATATTAATCAAACTCACACAGAATACGTCTGGCAATAATATATATATACTGACCAAGTTTAATCCAAATCGGACAACTATATCGTATAGCTCCCATAGGGCCGATCGGTCGAAAATATGCTCTAAACGTGAATTTCTATGAAAATGTTCTGTGTTTGCCAAGCTATTATATCCATCACCATTGTTAATAACAAATTGAAACTGAGTAACGGGTATCCTAAAGTCGCGAGGCAACTATAGCATTCTTTCTTGTTTGTTTTAACATGTTCTAAGACAAGGACTATCAATTGTATGGCCAAGATACCGATTTAATTCATTTAATTGATTTAATTTAATAAATAAGAGCTGGATCGACCAAATTTATGCGCCTCGCAGTACAAGTTTGCATACGATTGTTGTGCCTATCATTGTTCATTTCAATTGTTAAGGAAACTAGTTTTAAAACTCTTTAACTCTAATGTTTTATCAACAATATTTTATTTAAATTTTTATCGTATACTTTTTTACTCCCAGTACTCTATAAAAGAGTTAAAGTTTTCCATGTTGTAGTGTAATGAAAATAGTTGTTTACAATTTGCAGGGGCGGAAGGGGGCGTTGCAAAAATTTGAAATATACCTAACTTGCTTGACATATAGTCGGACTTCCATTCCAAATATTTTGGCTCTAGCTCTTGTAGTTAAAACCAGTAAGAAAGGCTACAGTCGATCGAGCCGACTGTAAAAGACACCGTACTCCCATAATAGAGCGCGTTTATATTTAATTTAAATTAAAATTGTAAAACGAAATTTTAAAAATAAAAAGTTTATATTTACATTTTTTTTTATAACTAGATTTTCACAATTTCAGCATTCGAACCTGCGACCTCAGACGAAGATTCCACAAAACGCCGCAACTGTACTAGTTGCACCACGCCCACTAATCCGGTTCTTCCGATTATCTGCATTTATATGTTATAAATGTGTCAAGAATCGAATCCTAGACCCTTGGTTTACATTCAAGTACGTAAAACAAGAAAGAAAAGTACAGTCGAGCGCGCCCGACCGTATAATACTCTCTGCATTTGTCCCGATTAAATTATTAAAATTGGTATCGAGATATTACAATGTGAATTACTTGCATTAAAACACGTTGAAAGAAAAACAATCTAAGCATAATCAAACGTACATCTGTTTGTTTGTATGCGAATACACATACGTTTGGCAATATGTATATGATGCAAATATGTATGTATGTATGTATGTGTGGCACACAGGCAGCGAAAACGTTCGAACATGTGCTTGTGTGTTTCTATCTCGCTTGCACCTATGGGTTGATATTGCGTTCAATTATCAATATTGTAACGCTTCTAGTTTTCTTGTTTATAGTCCGATTTTAATGCGCCTTTCAGGATAGTTTAATATAGTTAGTCTCCACACGAATTATAAAAAACAATACGAACAAAATCGCTAAAAACGGCATTGATGTTTGAAAACTATTTTATCAAATGTGGGAAAAGGGGGCGTGGCAGTCCAAATTTTTAAATGGCAATGCAATTATGCTGTCGCTAGGAACTTCCGTACCCAAATTGGTGTTCCTAAGTGCTATAGTTACTGAGATATTTGCCGAAAACACAAATTTTTCCCGAGGTGTGTCCAGTTTTTTGCTTTTTGTGGGCGAATGGGGCGTGGCATCGAAAAAAAAAAGATTCTTGTATTGACTGACTAAATATGTGATCGTTTGACACCAAGCTCGAACTTGTAGCTCTTACCATCTCTGAAATCTGTTTGTTCATACGGACAGACAGACAGACAGACAGACAGACAGACGGACAGACGGACATGGCTATATCGACTCGGCTTTTGACGCTGATCAAGAATATATATACTTTATGGGGTCTGCCACGCCTCCTTCTGCCTGTTACATACTTTTGCACAAACCCAATATACACTTGCAGAGAGTATAAAAATTGCAAGCCATCTCTACTGCTTGGGCCACACTTCGTTCATCAATTAGAACGATCAATAAAGTAGGTAAACATAGAGTTATCTCTTCTCTTTCCACCACGTGTATATAAATAAAAAGTATTGAACCTAGTTTTGAGGAGACAGTAGTTTTTACAATTTGCGGAGTTGGTAAGGGGAGCCGCAGCATTTTGAAATAAACTTGTTCTGCCTGACATTAGTACATCCGTCATTACAAGAAAGAAAAGTACAGCCAAGCACGCCCGCCATTATAATACTACTACTTTTATTCCCGATTAAATTAATTATATCGGTATCTAAGTCTTACAATTTATAGTACTTATATTAGAACACGTTGTAACAAAAAAAAAAAAAAAACAAGAAAGAAAAGTAAAGACGTCTGCCGGCAGCGCTGTCGCCACACAACCATAGAGAACGTATGAACATGTGTTTATATAACAAAATTTATAACGTAGCTGTTTTGTTAATGGTAGGATTTTGATTCAGAATAGTTTGATTTGATATGTTGAATTACAACACTCTACTATATGAATAAATGCCTTAAAAACGGCACTAAAGTTTGAAAGTTTGGTTATCTCTCATGAGAAAAGGGGGCGTGGCAGCTCAAAATTTTTAATGGCATTGCATTAAGGCTGTCTCTAGGAACCTGCATACCAAAAATGTTCCTAAGTGCCGTAGTTACTGAGTTATTGGCCTAAAACAACAATTTTTTTAAGGTGTGTCTGGTTTTTTGATTATTGCGGGGGCGGTAAGGGGCGTGTCAAAAATTTGAAATAAACTTAACCTGCCTGACTTAATAACGGACTTTCATTATAAATTTGGTGGCTCTAGCTTTTGTAGTTTAAAAGATCCAGGTGTTCATACGGACGGACAGACAGACGGACATTGCTATATCGACTCGGCTGTTGATGCTGATCAAGAATATATATATACTTTATGGGGTCGTCCACGCCTCCTTCTGCCTGTTATGCACATTTCGTTTCTGACAAACCTAATAGACCCCTCTACTCTTTTTTAGAGTACGGGGTCTAGAAAGAATACGAAATTATAATCGTTAACTAAATCGTAAACTTTATTTTCCCCTCGACTGTGATTTAAATGTTTATTAATAAGCATTATGCAATTTTCGGCATAATTCTTTACATCAATACATCAGTTGACTTTTCTAGCTTTCGGTTCAAAATTGTTCTTGTTACATTCTTATTTCTAAAAATTAATGGAGCAAAGATTGCCATAGTTCTAAATTATTATAGACTGCGTCTCGAGCATTAAGTCTTTAGTGATTCTGTGTTTTTTTGGGGATTCTATGTGTTATAATCCATGAGATGTATGTTGAAGACAATGGCAGACTTGAGTTAATAAAAAACATGAGAAAACGGTTATAGTTGGCTCCTCGAAGATTAACTACCCTTGCAGTTATGCAAATTGTGTTAAATTGGTTTCAATCACCAATTATTTATATGGTAGAAGTCCGATTTGGATGAAATTTGGTCAACTGTTGGGGAACGATTAATAATGAATTTTGCGGGGATTTTATTTGAAATCGGTCAATAGACACAACAAATTTTCATACTAAGCATTTCAACCGATTGATCATATGGGAGCTATTTGATATAGTGGTCCAATCTGGCAAATTTTCACATATGAACTGCGTGCAGAGAGAATACAGGTCTGTAGTACAGACTCTGTACCAAATTTCAAGATAGCTTTAAAACTGAGAGACTAGTTCGCATAGAAACAGACGGACATGGCTATATACACTCGGATGTTGATGCTGATCAAGAATATATATTTTTTATAGTGTCGCCTCCTTTCTCCTTCAATTCGTTACAAACTTCGTGAAAAAAATAATACCATCTGCAAGGGTATAACAGGTAAGAAAGGCTGCAGTCGATCGAGAAGACTGTAAAAGACCGTCAAATAAACAAGTTTTTCGTATAAAAGTACGTATAACATTTTGAGCAAATATGAGTATCTTATAAATTATGTACAGATTACATATATATTTATTATATATGAATGTATATGCTGCAAAAAAAATATATTTTAATTTGGTAATACAATTGAATTGTACAAAGAAAACTTTTTAAAAGCGTTAAGATGTGATTTGAAATCTTAGCTTCCGGTATTATCATTTTATCATAATATAAAAAGAAGATTTTTATGCTCAGTCAGACATTGTATATAGAATACACAGTTATTCTGCAACGCGCAGTGACCATGGAAATTACGTGGTATAATAACAAATACATGACAAAAGCACAATGGTTTTATTTATTCGTTTGTGGACATTTGGTTCCGGCTGGAAGAACATTTAATTGACATAATTAAGATATCAATCGATATTTTATTTTTCAAAATTTTTTGAAATTACACACTTTAATGTGTAATAGATTTGGGTAACAAATTACAAAATGGCGTATGTATGTGTAACCTATATGTATACCCTTAAACGTTTTTCGACTTCATATGGTTTATGTACCTAAATATTAATATGTTTACAAACTTACCATGTTGAAAGGCTATCATACATATGTAACATATATGCTTATAAGCTAACAATATTGTTAAAAAATTAATAAATAAATATGTAAAATGAAAAAGAAGCATAGTTTTTACCTTTACATTTTCCAGGGTAGAAGTTCATTGCAAAATTTAAAAAATAAAAAGTTAAAAAAATGTATTTATATTCTTCCCCAGAAACTAAAATTCTCTTAATTTTAAATCGAGTAAAAGTAAAAAAGTCAAAAGTGCCCACTGTGCAACGCTGCGTCATTTGTGTAGTCATTATTTTCTGTTAATTCCTTCAAAACATCCCAAAGCATGCACAACGATTCATGACGCGTACGACGCAACACATTACTATTCAAAGAAATATGTTTTTAGTCTCTTGAAAGGGGCTTTGACTGAATCTTTAGGCAACGCCGTGAAAGAAAAGGGTGAACCGAACTCGTTTGAAGAGGAAAAGAATATCTCCTACTTTGCAATTTGTATAAACTCACGATCTGAATAACCGTCAAATCAGAATTAACCATAGAGCGTATAAAATATAGTCCACTGTCAAGAAAAACGCATTGAAAAACAAGTATTTGTTCAAGTGCGCATATTACCATACAATTAAGAAATTTTGGCAGATTGGTCATACGGGAGGTATATGATATAGCTGTCCGATCCAAATTAAACTTGGTAATGATGGGTATAATGGTACAATACACATAACATGTGAGTTTGAATTTGAGAGCTCAACTAACTGTACATTGCTTCATATAAATGGCCTATATGGCAGCTATAGGATATAATGGTTCTATCAGGATTACACTTGGTGAGGATAGTTATAGCAATGATTTCCATATAATATTAATACCCCATTGGTTCATTCAAATATTCTATTTTCGACCGATTTGTTCTATGTTAGCTATAGGCTACAGTTTTCCGGATCATACTCGGCGAGGGTAGTTATGATGGTACCATAAATATCATGTGAAAAATTGGCCACAACAGCTCCAAAGTTTCCATGTTATAGGTTTGTGAACATAGTTTTTACAATTTGACGTACACTCCTAATTTGAAGTCTCTAACTCTTATAGTCTCTGACATCTTGGTGGTCATACAGACGGACTAGACAGTCGGACGGACGGACGTACATACAGACAGACGGATTTTTTGCTATATCGATTCGGCTGTTGATGCTGATCATGAAATGATTTACTTTTTTCGGATCGGAAACACAGCGGCGACTATACAGTTATACATTGGGGGCCTTATGAAAAGATTAAAATTTGTTGCATAAAAAAAAATCAATATTAATTCGTTTAAATTATGTATCTATCACTTTTCTAAATTTTGGACAAAATTCATTTGATTTTTTTGATTTTCAGATTTTATACATGTCTTTTTTAGACCCCGTACTCTAAAAAAGACTAGAGGGGTCCATTAAGTTTGTCTGAAGCGAATAGCAATCTCCGTCTGTCTGTCCGTCCGTCCGTATGAACACCTGGATCTTTTAAACTACAAAAGCTAGAGCCTCCAAATTTAGAATGAAAGTCCGTTATTAAGTCAGGCAGGTTAAGTTAATTTCCAATTTTTGCCACGCCCCTTACCGCCCCCGCAATAAGCAAAAAAAAATTTTGAACTACCACGCCCCCTTTTCTCATGAGAGCTAACCAAACTTTCAAACTTTAGTGCCGTTTTTAAGGCATTTATTCATATAGTAGAGTGTTGTAATTCACCATTCGTATAGAGACATATCAAATCAAACTATTCTGAAAGTGGCATCAAAATCCTACCTTTAACAAATGAGCTACTACGTTATAAATTTTGTTATATAACTGCAATATCACTTTTGCGCGAGAGCGAGACAGAAACATACAAACACATGTTCAAACGTTCTCGATGCTTGTGTGGCGACAGCGCTGCCGTCAGAGGCTGGCCGCGCCGAATACACACACACATACATACATACATACATACGTATATGCTGATTATCGAAGAATTCTTGAAAGTGGCGCGTGGTGCAACTGATAGAGTTGCGGCAATGCGAATTGTTAATGTAATTTTTTTAGACCCCGTACTCTAAAAAAGAGTATAGGGGTCTATTAGGTTTGTCAGAAGCGAAATGTGCGTAACAGGCAGAAGGAGGCGTGGCCGACCCCATAAAGTATATATATTCTTGATCAGCATCAACAGCCGAGTCGATATAGCAATGTCCGTCTGTCTGTCTGTCCGTCTGTCTGTCCGTCCGTCCGTCCTATGAACACCTGGATCTTTTAAACTACAAGAGCTAGAGCCACCAAATTTAGAATGAAAGTCCGTCTATATGTCAGGCAGGTTAAGTTTATTTCAAATTTTTGCCACGCCCCCTACCGCCCCCGCAAATTGTAAAAAACCGTTTTGATTGCACTACAACTATAAAACTATGAAAGCTATCGTAACCAAATTTACACAGTAGGTGTATGGTATAACTATACCTATCCTTACCAAGTTTCATCAAGATCGGACAACAATAGCTTATAGCTCCAATAGGACAAATCGGTCAAAAACAAAAAATTTGTATGAAGACATGTAGTATTTGCTAAGTGATCGCAACCAAACTCACACAGAATGTGTACATAACTATTTAAAGTAACTTCACCAAATTTGGTCCAAATCGGACAACTACAACATATGAAACAAATTTATCAAAAATGTTAAAAATTGTAATTTATGTAGGTGTTTGAAGAAAAGTCGTAAATCAATGTTTATCTACTTTAGCCGTCCTGATTGTCAACAGTGCTGTGGTCCAAGTGATGTGACATGCATCAGACAGGCAGCACAGACAGGCATTTGTTTTCTTTTTATACTCTCTGCAAGAGTATATTGGGTTTTATACTCTCTGCAAGAGTATATTGGGCTTGTGCAAAAGTATGTAACATGCAGAAGGAGGCGTGGCAGACCCCATAAAGTATATATATTCTTGATCAGCATCACAAGCCGAGTCGATATAGTCATGTCCGTCTGTCTGTCCGTCTGACCGTCTGTCCGTATGAACAAACAGATTTCAGAGATGGTAAGAGCTACAAGTTCGAGCTTGGTGTCAAACGATCACATATTTAGTCAGTCAATACAAGAATCTTTTTTTTTTCGATGCCACGCCCCATTCGCCCACAATAAGCAAAAAACTAGACACACCTCGGAAAAAATTGGTGTTTTCGGCAAATATCTCAGTAACTATGGCACCTAGGATCACAACTTGGTACGGAGGTTCCTAGCGACAGCATAAATGTATTGCCATTTAAAGTTTTGAGCTGCCACGCCCCCTTTTCCCACAATTAATAAAGTAATTTACAAACTTTAATGCCGTTCTTAGCAAACTTGTTCTTATCGTGCAGTATTGTAATTTATAATTCATGAGGAGACTAAATATATTAAACTATCCTGGCTTGATCGACTGAAGACTTTCTTACTTGTTTTAATGCTTACTTCCAAAAATGTATCAAATTTGTAACATAACCCTCTAGTACTGGGAACTAGTTCGTAGCTGGTGAAATCAGTACTTACTAGGGTACCACCATTACTTACTTTGCAGACCCTAAGCAATGCATTTCATCATTTCGTTTCTTGTATGATATGTCCGCAAAAAGGGTCAATCGCCACCACACCGTTTACCGCGAACTAGTGAAATGGGTCGCCATGAAAGGGCTAGTGACATGGGTACCCATGCCAGGTGTGGTGATGTGAGTACCCATGAAAGGGCTAGTGATATGGGTACCCATGCTAGGGGTTTTGAAATAGGTACTCAATCCAGGGGTGGTGAAAAGAGTACCCAGAATGAAAAAAAAAAGTTAAAATAGTTTTGATGACATTTTTTTTTAAATTTAAAAATACATTTTTCGGCTTTCAATCCGTTTGATTTACTTTTTTTTATTGACGCTAGTATTTTTAAAGAAACGCTCTTCTGCAGCTGCACGACCTTTCGCTGTTGTTCTTCAGGTGATCCACTGCCATCAACCAAATTTATTGTTTTCTACTGTCGCGACACAATTTAAATTGTTTATATATTTTGCTTTCTGCTCATGCTTCAGCCTTCTTTTATGCCTTTCATTATACATATTGTTTTATTGGTGGTAAATTTTATCACTTATATTTTCCTTGTTTAAATTTTGTTGCAATATTTATGATTATCGTGCACGTTGCTGCCTTAGAACTTCACTTGCAATGCTGATTGTATTTGGTCAACCGGCGAACGCAGCAGCTTTCGAACATCGAGGAAGAGCAGAAGGCATAATCGAAGTGAAACGGTACTTGCACAACAATTGTTTTTGTGAATTAGTAAAGAAGCAGCGACAGAAAGGGAAGATTGTTTTTTCCTTCACCTATGCGCTATTCGCAAAATACCAAAAATATACGTGATGATAGTACTGTTTTATTCCTTATGTTTTCTGCCGCTTTCGTGCATATACTTTTTCGTTCGGTGGTTCGGCGTTCGCTTACCATAGGGTCAGTCAAGTAAGTACCCATGTAAGGACTAGTGGGGAAGGTAGTTCAACTATGGCCAATCGCCACCTCCAGTACTACAGGTAAGTAAGTTCAGTTTTCGACTCTTTTTTAAATAGCGCATTTAATAACTCATTTTTATACCCTTGCAGAGGGTATTATGTTTAAGGCGCATTAAAATCGGACTATAAACAAGAAAACTAGAAGCGTGACAATATTGATATTTGAACGCAATATCAACCCATAGGTGCAAGCGAGATAGAAACACGATAGAAACAAGCACATGTTCGAACGTTTTCGCTGCTTGTGTGGCGGCAGCGCTGCCCGCTGAAGCTGGCTGCGCCGAATACACACATACAAGCATATATGCAGCATTGTCAAACGTACATATGTATGTGTATTCTCATGCAGACAAACATATGTATGTTTGATTATGCTTAGATTGTTTTTGTTTCAACATATTTTAATGCAAGTGCTACATATACGATATTAATCATTTAATCGGGAAAAGTGCAGAGAGCATTATATAGTCGGGTGTGCTCGACTGTACTTTTCTTTCTTGTTTTTTAAATATCACACCAAATTCAGCCTATAAACATTTAGTAACAAATCAAATGTGCAAACCAAATTTTATCGAGATCGGAAAATCGGCCAGATTGGACCACTATATAATATAGCTCCCATAGGAACAATCAGTTGAAATGCCTATTATGAACATTTTCGGTGTCCATTTACCAATTTCAACGATTTTCACGCAGAATGAATTTCTAGTCGTGTCCCATTTGTTGACCGGATTTCATCCAAATCGGACTTCTAAGAGCAAAAGATAACCGTTTTTTCTTGTTTTATTATGAAAACGACTCGGAAAAGACTCATCGATATGATTTTCTCTCCAAACAAGTTAGTTATATTGTATCATTTCGGGTGTATCATACACCCGATTGCAAGATATGGTGCTATGTAGAGAGTTTTTACCAATTTGCGTGGGCGGTAGAAGCGTGATAACAGTTTTAAATAAACTTGATCTGCCTGACATAAAGATTAATTTCATTCCAAATATCGTGGTTCTTGCTCTTGTTAGTAATAAATACCTGTTAGCCTTTCCTGCAGCTAATTTACTTTGGTAGCATGATCAGTACAATTTTACATTAGGCAATGCCATATTATTTGTCATTATTTTCATCGATCCGAAATTCAATGAAAAAAGCTAATGGTTTTGTTAGATGCAATTAGCAACCTTTGTTCGCGACGGACTCAATTCTCTTTTTTGCAGCGCAGACGTAGCAGTAGCGCACATACATCCCCAGAGTCACAGTTGGAGTGCCACTGGTCCGACGTACTTCAGCATTTCTTAACCACGCTCCAAACATTGGTCCTTCGAGCCGGATAATATATTATCTCCTTTCCCCAGCAAGTTTGACGGTGGAGGAACTGATTAGTACAGTCATCCATAGAGTCATGAGGTACACATTACCTCATGTGGAATAGTTCCGCTATACATCCAACGACTGTTCACAGTGATTTTATTTCTACTCCAGCCTGTAAAAATCAAAGTATTTTAATTTGTGTCCATTGTGTAAGTGCAATTCCACACATATTATAGTTCCTCTGTATTCCTCTGTTCCACTTTTGTTTCTGTGGCATGCTAAAATTCTGTGTATATATACTTTGCATTGTAAATTCGCTTTTTAATATCACAGCAATTTCTTTTCGTACATATGCCGGTTAATTGTCGTATTGTTCACGATTACTGTATCCAGCATTAACTTAGTGAACAAATCATACATATATATATCTTGTCGCTTCACTTAATCTGTTTGGATAAATTATCAATCGGTATTCTACATAGAAGTACATATAATGTACATATCCTAAATATTTGCTTTCCACATAAGTACCTACATATTAGCTATTGGTGCACTATATCTGCATGATACATATATAAATTTTTGGCATCACACAGCTCTTCCTTTGGCGTCGTGGTGGGGCACTTTCATCTTGTTCGCCAGGGGATCTAATTCTACCCACTTCGTAAGTGTCTCTTCAGCATCTTCTCTGCTCCGTCTTGAACCTTTGACATTTCTCGCAGCTGCGTCTCTTAACATTTCTGCACCAATCTCACGACTGTCTGCCTTACGCCTTGATGCCCGGCTGTTGGAGCATCAAGGCATTCCTCTAACACTCTGGACATCCGTTCCTTTCTCGGTATGTAATCCCCGCGTCTATCCTCTGTCCGCGGTTACTGTAAAGATTTTCGTTTTCCTTTCCGTAATCGGTTAACTTTTCTGGCTCATCCTTGATCAGTCCGCGCATCTTCGTAATCCAATGGCATAGAACTTCCACCACGGCAACCTGCTAGCATACGTCTTCACCAAGACTCTTCTGCTTCTCCCATTTCTATCGTCCGTTCTCAAAGGGAAGACGCTATACTAGCCTTCGGCCCCCCGTTTTCGCCGTTCTATTCTCTCCGTGTTCCTCAGATGGGCATGCCGCAGCGGTCGATTCCTACCTGGAGAGCGGAATAACTTCTATCTTCGACTAGGGACGCCCGCTTGACAGACTGCTATACTTTTTCTTTTCTTAAATCGCAGCTAATCGAGGTGCCCATGAGACATAAAAAGTCTATCCCTAAAATGGCATGAAAACAACATGGTGGACACGCCCAGCATGGACAACATTACGCTTTCTCCGGCGAAGCTAACCAGTAATTTGAATACCCTTGCTAAGCCCAAAGCCGACCCGTCTGCCAGTCGGATGCGAGCATTCTGCTCTAGAATTTCCCCGTATTCTGCACCTTTTTATCCAATCAGCGGTAACAAAGCTCCGCGTCGTCCCCGTGCCACAATCTCCTAGTCAGCGATTGCCACCTTTTCGGCAATCATGCCTTCGATGCGTTTTAAGAGGATACGACTGCCAGCGGTATATATCCAATTTTCGGACCTGATCCGCCACACCTTTTAATGGGCAGGATTTTTAGTACATGGGATACATGCGCTCCTAGGGCCTACTTTCCATGCGTATATGACCCGACGGCTCAGCAACGCCCATGACTACCCTGGGAGCCCTTTTAGCCACATTTCCGGCGTTAATTTGGCATCCACCGATGCCAAGGGAAACTGTAAGAGGATAACACAAATAGAGGGAAAGAATAGTGGTTTACTGGGTGTAGGACATTTGCGTCTCTTATCTTCAAGAGGGGAGACTGTGCCCAGCCTAGTGAGCTCGTCTATGTCCAGGATACCAAATGAGATAAAGATCGAATTGTTCAGCCATATCCACAAGAGATCTTCTGCATTCGTTTGAGGAGACATTTCTGATTAAAAGACGCTTCAGTGGTTTGACTGTCTAATGGTAACTCCACGTTACATAGTTCTGAACAATAGATACGTCCTCCTGTTTGACCTTTGGGTCGTGAGCTGTTGGTATAGAACTGAATTGAGGAGTTTAGGTGGGGAAGTCCATTTAACCTGTCGTCCCTGAGGGGAAAAACCACCTTAACAGGGTGGTATACTCAGAAGGGAGTTTTGAGGAGGTCAAATAGAAATTCAGACAGAATGTTTGAATGTTCTATCCTGTTTGAGTTCCATAGGTTAGTTTCTCCTTTTCTAATTGCAAAAGGGATAGCTATATTCCTGCCCATAATGTCCAACGGAAGGAAGTGGAGAAAGGCATCAAAAGCCTCCTCAAAATGAAGCGCATGGCACTTAGAGTATGGGGTCCTACCAAACGCTGAATTTTGTTGAGCTCGGTTAAATTAGCTCTCTTTCTGAAAGCTGGTAACCACACTACTACGACATTTAGGAGGATGGGGCAAACGGTGACAGTATATAACCTTCTGGTAACTTGTGATTTAGGCCCCATTTTAGGCCAATGGTCTTTCTGCTCGTTAAAAGAACGACGGAGGCTTTCCGCCCCTTTTCTTCTATGCTTGCATTCAAGTTAAATTTTCTATTCATATAAACACCAACATAATTGGCTTTGTCGCTTATAGCCTATTTCCACTACGGTTGCGTTAGTATAAGGAAATTTGGAAACGTAACTTTCCATACATATCATAGGCAGCTTTGAGTAGGGAAATTTCAGCTTTAGGAACTAACTACCACTTCGTTTTTTGCTAGTAAATTCTAAAATATCGAGTAAATGTACAAAATATATCAAAAATTTGGTAAACAACGAACAACGAAACAACGATTGACAAGAGGATAGTAAATTTTTACCAAAATTAGCAATTCAGTTATTTGGATGTATATAGAATCAGTCATCGACTGAACTTCATACCGGTTGGTTGTGTTTTGGTAGAGTTCAGTTTAAATTTATTTTTTATGTGAATACTACAGAAATCTTAATTACTGCAAAGGCACAGTATACGCCTCATGTAGCTCATCATCAACCTATATAAATCGGTGTCGAGATATTACAATGTGTAGTACTTGCATTAAAACACGTTGAAACAAAAAACAACAATATATGCTGCATATATGTATGTATGTGTGTATTCGGCGCGGCTAGCGTCCGCGGGCAGCGCTGCCGCCACACATGCAGGAAAATGTTCGACCATGCGCTTGTGTGTTTCTATCTCGCTTGCACCAATGGGTGGATATTGCGTTCAATTATTATACTCTCTGCAAGAGTATATAAGCTACTAGCATGTAATGCCAGTCCTCACACTCTATGTTCAGAGTTCTCCGATGCAGAAACGCGTTTAGCTATCACTTGTCAGCAGTTGCGGTAAGACGGTCGATCTGCCTCAATTTAGATTTTCCAAATCCAGACCGAACAGCCAATCGCACACATCCCGGATGGAAATCCAGTGATTCGGCGAGCTTCGTCCGAATATGCCTCTTGCAGCAGCGCAAAGGTGTGGTGAAGTTCGTGCATACGAACACCAATGTCGATATACGTAACTCGGGCTCGACCAGAGTTTGGCTTGGATGTGGACAAATATGTTAATGTCTGGTCCGTACCCTTGTACACCGTAGATCGGGCACGATGGCACGACCGGCCTTCTCAAGTATCGCTTTTTCGTCCACATCTCAGCGACACACTGTCGCCATCCGTGAGGGACCAAGATTTCGACTCCAAGTGCGCAGTTTTCTTGAAATCAGCCACCGTCAACTACTGTATAAAGAGCTCCGGCTGTATGCTGGTGTTTACGTCGAACACCGTGAGCTTTGGCCTGACTCCCCGGCTCAGTTGGACTTTTGGTCTAACCTCGGCGAACATTTTATTCGCCACCACGCACTTAATCTCGCTCGGCGACGGCACCACGCTTCAGCTTACGCACTTAATGCACACGTACACCAAGTGCGGGCGCAACTTCCCGGCGAACGCGCTCAGCGACTTGCTGTGGCGTCTCCTCGGGATTGCTGATTGCCGGAGCCTTCGGAAGCAGCGCAGCGGCTAGCTGTGCGACCGGAGCGGGCCTGTGGTGTGGGCGGTCTACCCGAGAGGCTCTGCAGCATCGCATTTTTGACGTCGAGCGACATGGCCAGTTCCTCTAGGTCCTTGATGGTAGCCGAGATCTCCATCGCGGGACACGCTGCTTGGTCGAGAGCGTAGAGATCTACTCGAAAAGAGACTCGGAAAAGAAGAAAAAAGCGAAAAACAAGAACCTTAAGTAGAAAGAACTTTTAGGGCTAGTTCAGCGGTGGGGCTTACAGGTAGATATAGAAAAACAAGAAAGACAAGAAAGAAAAGTACATTCGAGCGCGCCCGACCGTAAAATACTCTCTGCATTTGTCCCGATTAAATTATTAAAATCGGTATCCACATATTACTATATGTTTTACTTGCATTAAAACACGTTGAAACAAAAACAATCTAAGCATAATCAAACATACATCTGTTTGTTTGCATGCGAATACACATACGTTTGGCAATATGTATATGATGCAAATATGTATGTATGTATGTGTGTATTCGGCGCAGCCAGCGGGCAGCGCTGCCGACACACAGGCAGCGAAAACGTTCGAACATGTGCTTGTGTGTTTCTATCTCGCTTGCACCTATGGGTTGATATTGCGTTCAATTATTAATATTGTAACGCTTTTAGTTTTCTTGTTTGTAGTCCGATTTTAATGGGCCTTTCAGGATAGTTTAATATAGTTAGTCTCCACACCAGTTATAAACTACAATACTGTACGATACGGAAAAAACAATTTTATAAATTGTGGGAAAAGTGGGCGTGGCAGTCAAAAATTTTAAATGGCAATGTAACTATGCTCTCGCAAGGAACATCCGTACCAGAATTGGTGATCCTAGGTGCCATAGTTACTGAGATATTTGCCGAAAACACAACTTTTTCACGAGGTGTGTCTAGTTTTTTGCTTATTGTGGGCGAATGGGGCGTGGCATCGAAAAAAAAAAGATTCTTGTATTGACTGACTAAATATGTGATCGTTTGACACCAAGCTCGAACTTGTAGCTCTTACCATCTCTGAAATCTGTTTGTTCATACGGACAGACGGTCAGACGGACAGACAGACGGACATGGCTATATCGACTCGGCTTGTGATGCTGATCAAGAATATATATACTTTATGGGGTCTGCCACGCCTCCTTCTGCCTGTTACATACTTTTGCACAAACCCAATATACTCTTGCAGAGAGTATAATAATAAAGAAGAAAAACCGGCGAAAAAAAAATTAAAACGTGTTGTGAGTTATTGAATAGTGAAAAGTTATATCGTAAAAATTCATTCGACCCTTCATTTGAACCTTTCTTATATCACTCCCGGCGATCCTAGAGTAGCGCGCCGACCGCGCAAACCAACACTATCTTTTCGAAGAGAACGTTCGTAGTTCTTGGATACCCTAGGAAGCCCGAAACAAAACTGTCTTCTCGCCAAGAACGAGCGTGATTTCTTTGTACCCTAGAGTCACGGCTTCGATCTCGCAAGACTTCTCCCTTTCCGTGGCCTCCCTTAAGATCGGATTGGATTGTCCTTTGCTGATTTGGATAAGGGATCTGCATGCCGCGTCCGGCGTTTTTAAGGAGTGCTGGTCTCCGTTTTTTTTTAATATACTCCATATTATTCCCACAAGTGCGAGGGATAGGAGGTCCACATCATACCCTGCTAAAACGTGGTAAGCCAGAAGTGAAATGGGGGGTCGAAAGGCATCCAGAGTCCGAATTTTAGCGAACGAGCACCGTGCATCCATGGGCATATTCTGTTCTCCTTTGGATTGCGGTGATGTAAGCAAGCGTTCTAGCCGGAGTACAGATCTCAGTCTATCCAGGGCTCGAATTTTACAAAAACTTTGTATAACTCGCGGAGATGTTTCAGACGTTTCTGACGTCGTACTCGGCGATTCGCCGGATGAAGAGGGAATTGGAGAAAAATTCACACTAAAAATTTGGACAGAAAAGCATATGGCGAATTTCATCATTTGTTTGATGAGGTCCGCCAAGATGAGAAAAAATTGGTAGAATATATTAGAATTAAAATGAGCACATTTGCTTACATTTAATAAATATTAAACCACTAATTATTAAAAACGGAACTAATTTTAATAAAGCTGCAATTATAGTATGTGTGCTGAAAGGCTAATTGTGACGTTAAGGTACAAAAATTATTTAAAATATATTTAGTTTTATTCATTTTACTGATTTTTACTTTTCATTTAATTACTTGTTTATTAACTGTCTTAACTTAATTTGAAAATGTTATAATATTTCGGAAATATTATTTCCTGATGTAATAAAAGTGCTCGTTTCCTGTGGGGATAAAGCATTACCAGAAAATTGATTTGATTGAGATTCAAGTAGAGTCGGTAATGGTACAGATATATAAGAAACTTGGTTCTGAATATTTTGTAAATTAAAAGAGCGTCCCACGTTGTACGCATTTCCATTCTGCACAAAAGCGGATCCATTTTTGTAATCTCTGCAAATGTACATTGGGTTCGTGCAAATTATGTAACAGGTAGAAGGAGGCGTGGCAGACCCCATAAAGAATATATATTCTTGATCAGCATCAACAGCCGAGTTGATATAGCCATGTCCGTCTGTCAGTCTGCCTATCCGTCGTGAGAGTCGAGTGGAAAAGGAATGATGTTGGATATCATGTATTACGCCAAAACCTAATTAAAGGATTAGGATCCCGCCGCGCACTTTGGTTTATAACTCAGCGGGTGCTGTGTTACAATCCAGGAGGAACCACGTGGAGGTAGTGTGCCGACTTGAAGAGTGAAGGGACAAGGATCCCACTGGCGCTTAACATCTAACTTAAAATTGACGATGTCTCTCGGTAGCCGCGCCGAAGAATCTGCAAGGCTTGCGGCTCGTTTGGGGTATCATATTTTCCTGGTGAGGGAGTGTACTGATTTGTTGTACTCTATTACTGCGTGCATTATCAGCTCTACTGTATTATTTATACCCCTTTGCAAGTTCAGACATCTAGCTATTTCGGCGAGTGTGCTATGGAATTTAAGGAGTAATGCAATTATCGTTTCCGATTTAAGCGCTGGCTCGATATCACACTAGATTTGCTTGGTCAGTGGGAAAATGTTCATAATCGCAAGTAAGGCTAGTATTAGTTCCTTCATGGTGCTAGACACTATATGCTGGGCCACAGCACATTTGGAGTGTTTGTCAATGCAGGTGAGGCACAATTGTCGATCTGTAGAGAATATGTCGATGTGCAACATTTCTCTCACTCGCGAAGGGATCGGCGTCTGACAAAGCTACTGCTTCTTACGGTGTGCCATTTTTTTCTTTTGAGCAAATCCGACGGACGTACTTAAGTGTACTTTTCTTTCATGTATGTTGTAATTTTGTAATTTGTAAGGCAGCAAATTGTAAAAACTACTGTCTCCTCTGCAAATACTATTTTCAATAATTGTAATTTATGTACACGTGGCAGAAAGAGAAGAGATAACTCTAAGTTTACTTTCATTATTGAACGTTATAATTATAAATCCAACTGTGGGCCAAGTGTTAGAGATGCCTGTTATTATTTTTCGTACTTCAATTGAAATTGATCTGCGGTTCGAATCTCGGCATAGACAGCCGTTTCGTTTATTTTTCTTAAAAGTGGGGCATGGTGCAACTGCTGGAGTTGCATCACATTCTGGAACCATCGTGTGAGGTCTCAAGTTCGAATGCTGACAATGAGAATTGTTAATCTGATATTTTAAATTTCAATTTAAAATGTAAATATAATATATTAATTTTTTTAAAATTTAATTTTAAAATTATTATTTAAATCAAATATAAATGCTATGAGAGTACGGGGTCTGTTACAGGCGTCGTGATCGACTGTAGCCTTTTTAGACCCCGTACTCTAAAAAGGAGTAGAGGGGTTTATTAAGTTTATCTGAAACGAAATGTGCGCAACAGACAGAAGGAGGCTTCCCCATAAAGTATATATGTTATTGATCAGCATTGAAAGACGAATCTATATAGGCATGTCCGTCTGTCCGTATGAACACCTGGATTTTTTTAACTACAAAAGCTAGAACCACCACGCCCCTTAGCGTCCCCGCAATGAGCAAAAAACCAGACACGCCCAATTCGCCCACAATAGGAAAAAAAACTGGACACACCTCGTGAAAAATTTGTGTTTTCGGCAAATATCTCAGTAACTATGGCACCTAGGATCACCAATTCAGGTACGGAAGTTCCTAGCGACAGCATAGTTGCGTTGCCATTTAAAATTTTGGACTACCAGGCCCACTTTTCCCACATTTGATAAAATAGTCTTCAACCTTCAATGCCGTTTTTAGCGAACTTGTTCTTATCGTACATTATTGTAGTTTATAATTCGTGTGGAGACTAACTATATTAAACTATCCTAACAAGAAAACTAGAAGCGTTACAATATTGATAATTGAACGCAATATCAACCCATTGGTGCAAGCGAGATAGAAACACACAAGCACATGTTCGAACGTTTTCGTTGCCTGTGTTTTGGCAGCGCTGCCCGCGGTCGCTGCCTGAGCCGAATTCACACATATATACATATTTGCATCATATTGTCAAACGTATGTGTATTCGCATTCAAACAAACAGATGTATGATTGATGCAAGTACTACACATTGTAATATTTAAATACCGATTTTAATCATTTAATCGGGAAAAAATGCAGAGAGTGTTATACGGTCGGGCGTGCTCGACTGTACTTTTCTTTCTTGTTTTAAATTTCAATTCAAAATGTACATATAAAATTAAAATTTTTAAATTTCATTTGAAAATTTGAATTCAAATTGAATACAAATGCGCACTACTATGGCAGTACGGGGTCTATTACAGTATTATAGGTTGCATCTTGGTCAGTTTTGTTGGCGGACACGTGGTCCACCTTCTGACACCTTGGACCAGTTATACGATCGGAAGTATTTACCCGTTTATTGGCTTGTTCCCTATGTGCGTTAGATTTCTCAGAGCCCTGTGCTCCCTAATAGTTAGTAGGCTGCCTTAATTTTGACATGGGAGGGTCTACTTCTATTGGTACTGGCCCAGTTCCGGTTGTCGGTTGACTAGTTTCCTTCTTTCCTAAATGCGGCACTTTTCCTTTGGCCTGCTTAATTTGTGCTTACTCTCCTGTTGCTGGTTTGAGTTTTGTCGGTTATGATTCCGACCCTATTGCCTTGCTTGTTTTCAATGCTGTTTGCGAAATTTGGTGCGAACGTATAACGATCATGGTTCGCTTCCACATCCTGAGCCAATGCTAAGGCTGATGGCAAATTGGGGGGATGAGCAACCAATAACCAATCGGTCAAGTTGCATCTCAGGCCAGATATAAAAACACTAAGGGCGTCGTGAGATCCTGGTCGTAGGTCATATGTGGCTTAGCGTGCCCATCTCCTGTTCTATTATGTTCTTTCGATCGAACCCCGGAATAGTTTCCCCGTCTTTGTACACTTTAACCGTGGGTACAACTATATTTGATTTTTCAAAGCTCCCTGTCAACTCCTCAACTTTACTTTCAAATACTTTCGCTTGGGTCGCCAAAGCCGCATCGACAACTGCTTGTATCTGCTGTGCGTTCACATCTGACTGGAGCATCACTGATTCTGTCACTTGGACTTGTTGAAAGTTTTCAATTAAAACGTTTAAAACACTGTCGTCGCTTTCGTACCTATACCGTCATTTACAATTATACGTCACAAAATACAACGCGATAATGGAGAAAGAAAAAGAATGGATCAACAATGAAATAGAATTCACACTTGCAATTTTTCAAAATTATCGGTGATCTTAAGCGTTAAACATGAAAAACGATCACTTACATGCTCCATTTCTAGGTTCGTAGAGTGTTTTTACTGCTTATTGTTGCTGCTTGTTGTTGATCCCTTACTGGTTGCTTCGTCTCGTTCATATTATTTTTTGTTGAAATAAGTAATAAAATATTAATTTTGTTTTTACTGTTATACGTTTAGTGTTCGCGTTTTTTTGTTTATTTGTCCGTTTTCCGCGTTAGCGAAACCGTTCGTGTTAGAGTAGCCCCGACCGTTTGAATAAAGAAAATCTCCCATGTCATTACCTGGAGACTTGCTGCTCCCACAATAATATGAATGTAAGTAAATTTATCATATACATGTAAGAAAGGCTACAGTCGATCGAGCCGATTGTAAAAGACCCCGTACTCCCATAGTAGTGCGCATTTATATTTAATTTAAATTAAAATTTGAATACGAAATTTAAAAAATTAAAAGTATATTTACATTTTGAATTAAAATTTAAAAAATTAATACCAAAGAATTTCACTGTCTGTGCTCGAACCTACGACCCCACCCGAAGCTTCCACAATGTGTTGTAATTTTAACAGTTGCACCACGCCCCGCTTTTAGTAAGCTTTCGATTATCTGCCTTTATATGTTATAAATTTTTGTACCGAGATTCGAGCCGCAGACATTAGGTTTACTTTCAAGTGCGTACAACACCATGCGTCTCCACCACCTAGGCCATACTTCGTTGAATTATTAGGACGTTCAATAATGTAGATAAACATAGAGTTATCTCTTCTTTTTCTACCACGTGTACATGTATTACAATTATTGAAAATTGTATTTGCAAAGGAGATAGTAGTTTTTACAATTTGCGGGGTCAGAAAGGGGCGTGGCAACAATTTAAAATAAACATAAGTACGTCCGCCCTTACAAGAAAGAAATGTAGCACGCCCGGCTTTATACTCCTTGGTTTTATTCCGTATTAAATTAATTAAATCGGTATTCAGGTATTACAATGGATGGTACTTGTATTAGAACACGTTAAAACAAAAACAATCTAAGCTTAATCCAACATACATATGTACATATGTATGTTTGTTTGTATACAAATACACAATTATATGTATATGTGTTTTCGGCGCGGCCAGCGTCTGCGGGCAGCGCTGAGGCCACACAAGCGTTCGAGAACGATCGAAAATAAAACGAATGTTAAATTACAACACTGTACTATTTTAATAAATACATTAAAAACGGCAGTTTGAAGGTTGAAAGTTTTTTAGCTCTTATGAGTAATGGCAGTTCAAAATTCTTAATAACATTGCATTAAGGCTGTCACTGGGAACCTGCATACCGGAATTGGTGCTTCTAAGTGCCATAGTTACTGAGATATTTGCCCAAACCATAATTTTTTCGAGGTGTTTCTGGTTTTTTGCTCATTGCGGGGCGGCAGGGGGTGTGGCAAAAATTTAAAATAAACTTAACCTTAACCTAATAAACTTAACTTAAACTTAATAATGGACTTTCATTCTAATCATTTGGTAGCTCTAGGTTTTGTAGTTTAAAAGATCCAGGTGTTCATACGGACAGCGGATAGACAGACGGATAGACAGACAGACGGACATGTCTATATCGACTCGGCCTGTGATGCTGATCAAGAATATATATACATTACTAGCGGGCCCGGCGCGCTTCGCGGCGTTCTTGTATTATAGATTTACCTGCTATTGATAATGTTTAATAGAAACCAAGTTAATACAAAATAAGAGATACTAAAATAATGATGAAAACAGTGAACACTAATAGCATCCTGAATTTTGTGTACACACGGGGAGGGCATTTGTTTTTTTGCAGATTCAGCTCTATTTCAAATTTGAGATTAATTTGTTTCATTGCTTGAATCACTCTTAAATTTTTGTGTCGGTTGAAGATGTAGCCAGACAGTTTTCCCCAACCTCCAAAGGCAAAAGGAGTTGCCTGATCTTCGCTTTGAGAAGAGTACTTTTGCAATTCACATAATGCAAATATGTATTTTGGCGCCATTTACTTATTTTGAGTTATTTTGAGTTATACTTACTTTGACTTATGTCAACACTGAAATAATATGAATTCGCATTGTAACAGCTGAATTCGAATTGTAACAGTAGAAATTATATTATGCAAATGTTATGCAATTATTATACATCGATACACACCATACATCGATAATTATCGTGAAAAGCCCTTTGTACTCAGTAGGGCGCAATAAATCATAAGCAATTTGTATTGCCAGCAGAACGGAACAGAATTTTCATGTTAATTTGTGTTATTGCTTGAAACACTCTTAAATTTTTGTGGCGGTTGAAAGAGTAGCCAGACAGTTTTCCCCCACTGCCAGAAACAAAAAGAGTTGCCTGATCTCCTCTTTGAGAAGAGCATTTTTGCCATTCACATTATGCAAACATGTATGTTGTTGTTTGTGTAATTTTTCCGAATTGTTTTTTATTTTGCTTTTTCTTACATTTCCAAAAAGTTTTTCCATATTTTTTTTTCATACAAACCAAGTAGATAAAAAAGCTGATCTATTAAAAAAAAAATGAAAGCAAAAGACACTAATTATCATACTGAATTTTGAGTACACACAGGAAGTGAGTTTGCTTTTTATATATATAGAAGATGGGGTCTGCCACGCGCCCTCCTAACTGTTTCATAGTCGCGAGGCAACTATAGCAGTTTTTCTAGTTTTATTTAAAATTTTTGCTACACGCAAACTGCAAAAAAAAAACATTTTCATAACATCCCAACTTATAAACTTTTAAAATTATCGTGAAAAAATCCACAGATTATGTATACAGTACCATTATAAATATTCTTACCCAGATTGGTCCGGGTCGGAAATCTTATCATATAACTCCGTGAGGCCGTATTGGTAGAAAATTGTTGATAAGCTATCGCAACTCATACATTATAAAAGGTGTTGAAAAAAAGAAAGAACAATATTATTGTATAATATTTAAATGTGTATTTAGTTCATTTTGTTCAATATCGCTATTCCATTTTAAAGATTATTTTATTACCTCTTTCGTAGAAAGCAAACAATAAAATTAAGAGTTTGGTAGACGATTCTAGTTTGAATTACTATTATTTCACTATTATTACTACATATTACTGCTATTACTTTTACCATGCACATCAAAATATATCAATTTCGCTGCGATTCGGTGGGGGCTCATAGATTGAAATTTGGCCCATCAAATTTTACTTATTTTATTTATATCATATATAAATACTTACATCACTTAAGCACTTGTTGTGTGCCCCGCCTTAATCAATTAAATCGACGCAACCAGAATTGCACGTGGATGGCTTTTACAGTATGGGAATCATGAAGTACTAAAAAAAAATCGTTTATTTCTACTTCACCTAATATGTATACATAAATTCTATACATCAATACCAAATTTTAATTTTTTAATAAAGTCATCAATATATGTATAGAAGGTTTTTTATTTGCTCCTCAAAATATTTCTTTTCGTGCATTAAAAGTACTATGCTTTCTTTTACAAATTCAATCTTTAAATCTTTTATCAATTTACAGTGCGCTGCATTGGAAATTGTTTCTACAATATCCTCTTGAATTGTGAGAATACGGTCTGTTGTATGATTTAACAAGCTTTGCAAAGGCACCTCTGCTTTGTTTTCACTAATCGATATTCTATTTGGCCTACATTTAAGCTTAGACTTCACTACTTCCAAATATGAGGGGAAAATGCCGAATATGTGTTGTTTAGTGATCAATTTAATGTTTGAATACTGTTCTTTCGTCAGTCTGTTTTCTATAAGAAAAACCAACGCCTCAGAAGGGTCTATAGAAGATGGTGCATTGGCTTCTATTTTCTCTCTAAACTCACTTATATTATCGTTGTTCATTGTCTTTCGTAAAACGAAAGCCATATCACTTTCCTTGCATTAATTGCTGCAACCGCGGCAGCATGCAACACTGTCGAGTGTTCTTCTTGTGTCGAAAGCTCAGAAGGTAACTTTTTCTAGAGCCGAGTGCCTGCTTCTCCGTATTTAACATTCGGAGAATTTTATTTTGCAAGGTGTCTGGCTCATTTAAGTTTAATAATATTTAGCCCTCAATCCACCGATCAATCTTTGGAGATTGCGATTACATTTTGGTAAATATCTTCTTATGAAATTAATAAATTGCAGAACTTCTGCACAAATTATGCTTTCCACATTTTAATCCATATTATTATTATTTTTGACTATGAACTTTTTCACTGCGTCTGCTTGGCGATTGTTGCTTCACCATACATCACGAAGCTCTGAATGCCAAAACTCTAATTTAACTAGATAATAGTTATTTTTTCAATATGTAGCGAAAAGAAGCAAAACACGAAAGAAGCTAGCTTAAATATAAGGGAATTTCATGTGTGTCTACTTACAGCTACTTATACTACGAATTCAAGTTATATTTTCTCTTACCTACTTAAGCTACAAATTTAACTTGGGCTCTCTTAATCTAACTAACTAAACCTATGCTTCAACACATGTGTTTATATGTTTCTGTCTCGCTTGCGCGCATACAGTGATATTGCAGTTGAATAACATAAACTTTGATACGTAATAGATTTCTTGTTTATAGTAGTATTTGTATGCAACTTTCAGGATAGTTTGTTAGTTTGAAAAGAATGTTAAATTACAACACTATACTATATGGACAAATGCCTTAAAAACGGCATTGAGGTTTGAAAATTTTTGAATTCTTATGAGAAATCAGCACAGTGTTGTTGAAGGACACACAAAATGTGAGACAGTGTTCAACGTATGTTGGTACTAATCCTTTCCAACGAATGAATCTATGCAATCAGCTATCGAAAGCTACATAGTACAATTAAAAATAAAATCAATATTTGGAAATTGATTGTTCACAAATGGTCAGGGAATATAACGCACAAATGGCCTGTGTGGACCCGATGGAATCTTACATGGGCCACAGTGGCATACAAATAAAAACAAAATATACGGCATCCAGTATTTTTACCATCTTCTTGACATGGCTACAACTATAGCATTCATCGATGTCTGAACACGGAAATAAACGGAAATGCTGAGGACGAAGAAAATGATCAGACTATGGATTATACTATAAGTATAAGTATAAGTATAAGTATAAGTATAAGTATAAGTATAAGTATAAGTATAAGTATAAGTATAAGTATAAGTATAAGTATAAGTATAAGTATAAGTATAAGTATAAGTATAAGTATAAGTATAAGTATAAGTATAAGTATAAGTATAAGTATAAGTATAAGTATAAGTATAAGTATAAAAGTATAAGTATAAGTATAAGTATAAGTATAAGTATAAGTATAAGTATAAGTATAAGTATAAGTATAAGTATAAGTATAAGTATAAGTATAAGTATAAGTATAAGTATAAGTATAAGTATAAGTATAAGTATAAGTATAAGTATAAGTATAAGTATAAGTATAAGTATAAGTATAAGTATAAGTATAAGTATAAGTATAAGTATAAGTATAAGTATAAGTATAAGTATAAGTATAAGTATAAGTATAAGTATAAGTATAAGTATAAGTATAAAGTATAAGTATAAGTATAAGTATAAGTATAAGTATAAGTATAAGTATAAGTATAAGTATAAGTATAAGTATAAGTATAAGTATAAGTATAAGTATAAGTATAAGTATAAGTATAAGTATAAGTATAAGTATAAGTATAAGTATAAGTATAAGTATATATAAGTTGTGCTCAGAGTTTTCCGATGTAGAAGCGCGATCAACTATTCATGGCTCGTCAGCAGAAATCCAGCGTGGAGACTAAACCCAAAGTCCATCCGGCTGAAGACGAAGCGTGTGTCCGGGATAATGCGATGTGTCGGTAGTCCGTGCTCATCATCATCCCACCTTCATTGCCACTCGAAGCACATGCGCTCGTCCAGCATCACCTTCATATGCCTCCGATTTAGATTTGCCATATCCAGACAAAACAGCCAATCGCTTTTCTCCAGATGGTTGGCAATTTCTTCGCAACCAGGTCCAAAGGTGGAGCTCCAGCAATCACCTGCATTGCCACGGTCACTGTCCGGCATACCGAAAGGCATCGGAAAAGCATGACTCTTTGGCAGGATTTGAGGCGCTTCCTAGCTCCCGAGTCCCTTCCAACCGCGGAATACCAAAGCGAGGCACCAAATAGAGCACGGGACAAACGAAGTGGTATCCTGGTACATAAAGTTGATTTTGTTTTACGTGGCATCTACCACCCTTAGGGGTTCACAACCACATTACACAGTTGTGTCACATCCCACCTAGCATTTGGTAGACTGTTTTAATTTGTGGAGTTGTTTTGGAGTCATTTGCCCGATTCAAAAAATTGTCAAAAATGACTCGCCTACATGATCAAAATGTGATTTACTTAAAGTAAAGCAACAAAATGTAAAACAATCGCCAACTAATAATATTGGGGATTGAAACTCGATTGTTTTTACTTCTGCTTTGCAGTAATATTCTGCACATTGAAGAAGATGATTAATCGTCCAAATTAAGCAGATCGCGTTACTTCTCTTCATTTCATTAATGTATGTTAAAGGACCTGTGCATTTTTCACCATTCTTATTCGTACAAGTGCAAGGTAAAGTTCAACGCAGAAATTCATAATGTCGCAGAATATTTTATTTTCACCGATTGAATTTGAATATATACCTAGCAATAATTTAACAACAAGTAAGTAATTAAATTAGCTTAATATTAATGCTAATGAAATATTAAATTTAGTGAAAACAAGTAGGAAAGGCTACAGTCGAGCGAGCCAACAGTAAAAGACCCCGTACTCATTTTTATTAAATATTTACATTTAACATTGCAATTTCAATATTGTTTGTTTTAATGTTAATCGCCGCTCGAATTAGCTTCCGATAATAATAATATCGGTATAATATATCTATATATATAAAAAGCAAACTCACTTCCTGTGTGTACTCAAAATTCAGTATGATAATTAGTGTCTTTTGCTTTCATTTTTTTTTTAATAGATCAGCTTTTTTATCTACTTGGTTTGTATGAAAAAAAAATATGGAAAAACTTTTTGGAAATGTAAGAAAAAGCAAAATAAAAAACAATTCGGAAAAATTACACAAACAACAACATACATGTTTGCATAATGTGAATGGCAAAAATGCTCTTCTCAAAGAGGAGATCAGGCAACTCTTTTTGTTTCTGGCAGTGGGGGAAAACTGTCTGGCTACTCTTTCAACCGCCACAAAAATTTAAGAGTGTTTCAAGCAATAACACAAATTAACATGAAAATTCTGTTCCGTTCTGCTGGCAATACAAATTGCTTATGATTTATTGCGCCCTACTGAGTACAAAGGGCTTTTCACGATAATTATCGATGTATGGTGTGTATCGATGTATAATAATTGCATAACATTTGCATAATATAATTTCTACTGTTACAATTCGAATTCAGCTGTTACAATGCGAATTCATATTATTTCAGTGTTGACATAAGTCAAAGTAAGTATAACTCAAAATAACTCAAAATAAGTAAATGGCGCCAAAATACATATTTGCATTATGTGAATTGCAAAAGTACTCTTCTCAAAGCGAAGATCAGGCAACTCCTTTTGCCTTTGGAGGTTGGGGAAAACTGTCTGGCTACATCTTCAACCGACACAAAAATTTAAGAGTGATTCAAGCAATGAAACAAATTAATCTCAAATTTGAAATAGAGCTGAATCTGCAAAAAAAACAAATGCCCTCCCCGTGTGTACACAAAATTCAGGATGCTATTAGTGTTCACTGTTTTCATCATTATTTTAGTATCTCTTATTTTGTATTAACTTGGTTTCTATTAAACATTAAATTAAAATATTGAGAACAAAATTGGAAGTATACGAAAAATCGAAATGAAAATAGTTCTGAGATATTACACGAACAACAACATACATATTTGCATAATATGAAAAGCAAAAGTACACTTATCAAAGGGGAGATCAGGCAACTTCTGTTGCCTTCGGAGGTTGGGGAAAACTGTCTGGCTACTTCTTGAACCAAAACAAAGATTAATAGCGATAAAAAATTTGGCACGAGTCAAAAAATATTAAAATCGACTTCAATTCATCTCGTACCTCCAGTCCATCGACAATGTAGCTGATAATTGATTCGTCTTCAATTTTGCCAAGGGCAGCGATCTTGCGCATTTGCAGCACGTACTCATGAAAATTTTCTGTCTGCTTCTTCTTACGGCTTCTTAACTGCTTGTGAATTTCTGCGCTGCTCAGCTGTTGGTCAAACTCCTCAATCAAAATCATGCACAAATCTTCGTAATTAGCAACTGAGACAGTTTCCAAAAATAGTTTAACTGTGCCTGTAATCTTATTCCGTGCATTAACATATTTCTGTCTATCCGTCAGCTGATAGGCATCGGCATTCTCCTCAAAGTTTTTAATCCACTGTTTAATTGGAATTTGCACTCCATCGTAGTCTGGCATCACTTTTGCAAAACTATCGACCGATACTCTTATATTATTGTCTTTTGCTTCGCTCTCTTCGAATTTAGAAGTCAACATTCTGATGAGAGAACTTATATCGCTACTGCGCATTAAAATATGTTCTTCGTTGGCGCCTGTCTGCCGCTCTTGATCTTCGACGGCGCTTGCATTTTTCATTTTAGCATTATTTGTCTCTTTAGCAATTTAAATTTTTAATTCACTGCTTATTTCATCACTTGATATAAATGTTTGATTTAATTCTTCTGCTTCGATACGCTTGTCCATCTGACTCTTAGAGCCTTTTTTCTTGTGTGATCGCATCATTATATTTATCGACTTTACTGTGTTGAATTTGTCCACTTTTTTACACATATATTTTTAAGGCTGTTCATCGGTTGAGCCCCCATGTAACAATGAATGTTTATTCAGTGTATATAAAGATAATGTGTTGAACATAATAATAATAATGTTGATTGAAATTAAGGATTGACTCTCACAACTTTAAAACGCGTTGGCTACTTTTCAACTTTTAGCCCTGCTGAGTACGTCTTGCTTCTTCGCTTATTATATTCAACTGCTCTTTCACTCTCTCTGGTGTAGCCACACCGCCCGCTTATTTCTTTAGGGATGCCACACTGTTTGGTGCATGCCACAGTGCCACTCTACATATATATATATATATATATATATATATATATATAAATATATATGCCCACATAGAGAGTAACAAATAAAACGCAAAGAAAACATAAGACAAAAGGTGGGGCGTGACATAAGTGGTAGTGGGCATTCCTCCCTAGTGTGCCGAGTGCTCCGCGCAGTGCATACACAAGCAACTCCGCGCCGACGACTACCAAGGCCTCGTCTGGTAGTCCTCGTGGTGGTGTGTGCTGGTGTTGATGATCCGGATCTTCCCCAATAGTAGTAGCCTGTACTCTCCTATTGGATGGAAGCTGTGATCCATCGTACGCATCACGTTCACTCGAGCTGTTGCTCATCTTTGTTGGTTTCCCTGCGCAGTGCATACACAAGCCATTCCGCGCCGACGACTACCAAGGCCTCGTCTTTTTTTCACCAGGCGTTCCCAGTCAAAATCTATACATTTTCTGTAAGTAGCCCTGGCCCTGAGACATACCCCGGCTTTAGAAACTTCCTTACAGATGGCGCCCGAGCAGGGACCTTGAGTGGAAAATTTGAGACATTCCATCCTTTATGACTTAAAACGTCATCAGTTTATCTTACGGAGACGAAGTAAAAGAGAGAGGGAAATAGGGCGTTTTGATTTCGCGAAATATCAGGGTTTCACGCATCGCAGCGGTATATTTAATGTCTCCGAAGTTTTCTTTGTTTCACGGCTACGCAAATACGAGCCACGAGCAGGTGACCCGACGGCCACGAGTACCCTGCGTCGCGTCGCTGCGGACGCCTACATAAGCGATACGACAGGGTTCTAAGGGGACAGTCGTTAGCAAGTACTCGAGGAGTCAACATCAGCAAGTAGCAGCAGAGCAAGAACGACAACGTAACTAGCAAGGATTATCACCAGGATCATTTCAAGGATTATTACGCGGGATTATCACACTGAATACCACAAGGATTGGTACCAGGAATACAACAAGGACTAATACTAACAACCAAGCAGTATAAAAACCATGGGTGTGCAAGGGATATCCTACCGCAGTAAGAGCGAGCTACAAGCGATCTTGAAGGAGTTCGGCCGGGATCCGGAAGGCACCGTGGAAGAATTGCGGAGCCGTCTCGCTGCTTTCGCAAGTCAACCGGAATTACCCAAGGAAGCCGTGCAGATACTCGCCGAGCTGGAGCTTACCCTCGGAGCGAGTCCAACGCCCGAAAATAAACCCAGGTCCCGAGGTGTATCGCCGGCACCGGGAGAAGGACTAGTTTTACCAGGGACTAGCCACGCTTCCACCGCAAGTATTGTGCAAGGGCTCACACATCAGCCGACGTTACGGGTCCCTGTGTCCACACTGAGCAGCAATGATTCAACCGGTCCACAAAACGAACGTAGTCTGCAACTCGGTTTTGTGGATCGACTTCGGAAATGGGGCGTCTTCTTTGACGGAGGAGCTGCTGACCCGTTGCGTTTCATCAAACATCTGAAGGATAAGATAGCCATCTATCAAATTGATACGGAGCAGCAATTGATGCCAGCAATCGATGTATTGCTGACGGGAGCAGCGGCCGACTGGTTCCGAGTAATCAGGATGTACGAGGGGACTTGGCGCGAGTTCAGAAGGGATTTCTTGGAATTCTTCTTGCCACCACGCTATTTCCAAAGGCTGGATTACAAAATACAAGATAGAATGCAACGTCCTGGCGAGCACTTTACCTCGTATCTACTCAGCATCCGGGTCATGATGCGTCGTGCCGCATACACAGAGGATCAGGAACTAAGTCGGATCTACGAGAACTTGCTTCCCGGGTACCAGCTCTACACGCGGCGACACGAGTTCTCCCTGCTGGCCCAGTTGACCAAGCTGATCACGACTTTCGAGGACGTGAAGGCACGAGAAGCCACGCGCTGTAGGAGCAGCATGGAGCATCGGCGTTCGGAGAGGACTACAAAGCCAAGCAACAGAGCAGAGGCGAACAATCAGCGGATACAAGAAGAGGAGGAATGCATTGACATCCGTCGCGCTTGTAGAAACTGCGGGCAAGTGGAACACTTTAGCCGAGAATGCCAAAATGCTCGTCTGAACTTTTGCAGGGATTGTGGACGACGAGTTGTCCGGACATAAAAAGTCGAAGTTTGTTTTACGTGGCGTCTACCACCTTTAGGGGTTTACAACCACGGTACACAGTTGTGTCACATATGTGACGCATAATACAACGGGTAAATTTGAGCGTCCACCAACGCCCCCAAAAGTTTAACCTTTCAGGTGCCAATCGAATGCATGCTGTCGGGCATAACATTCATCCTTGGTGAGGAGCGACGCCTATCTAAAAACTCTGTTGGTCTGTAGGTACAACACCCGGTTGTTTAACGCAACTCCACGCCGAGCTCAACACTCTTCCCGCATTTGGGTACAACCAACAGCCACCCAAAAAGGGGGGCCAACCTCATTTGGGCTGGCCTTGGCCACCAGCCCATCCCGTGGTACCAAATTGACAGCTTTGGATCGGCTGTGCGCAATCAAAGACTGCTTCCCATACTGGTTTCCGACAACCGGGCACTGGGTGGGCGCCGTCGACTTCTCCGAGGAGTTGTCTTCCAGATTAAAGTGCTCTGGTACGACCTCGTGAATTGGCACAAGTACCGCATCACTGCCAGATTAAAGTGCTCTGGTATGACTTTGTGAATTGGCACAAGTGCCGCATCACTGCCAGATTAAGTGCTCTGGTAAGACTTCGTGATTTGACACAAGTGCCGCATCACTGCCAGATTAAGTGCTCTGGTAAGACCTCGTGAATTGGCACAAGTACCGCATCACTGCCAGATTAAGTGCTCTGGTAAGACTTCGTGGCATGGTCCAGGTTCCAGTACCACTACCAGTTTAGACTAATCGTCAGTCCGGCACTGGTCGGCCCTGTCCTCCAGGTCCTCCGTTGTCCACCAGAATGCGTCGCCTGCTGAAAACTTTATGGGCATAGTCTTCAAACAGTCGCATGCTGTCAGGGGTTGTCACTATGTCTGTAACAGTCCAGTCACCGGATGGTAACTGCCGAATCCCAAGCCTTTCCGGGTCCCGCACATCCTCATAGAGGGGGCACTCGCACAGCACGTGCTGCCAGTCCTCTATTGGATCGCCACATGGACATTCGGTAGTCTCGCTAAGACCACGCGCATGCAGAAAAGCGTTCAGCGATTCATGTCCAGTCATTAAAAAACCAGCATGCATCGTGAACTTAAAGCTGGGGCGGCTGAAGACGAAGCTTACATCCGGAATGAACTTATGCGTCACACGACCGTGCTCGTCATCTCATCGGAGTTGCCACGCACGCAATACGCGTTTGTCCAGCAGGACTTTCCTCCTACCACGATTAAGGGTGGAAAAATCTTGACCGTGGAGCCAATCGTCCGCTACCATGGGGTAGTTCCGCTTCATCTTAAACTGCATTGCGCGTCGCTACAAGGTCAAGCGGTGGAGCTCCAGCAAGAATTTCAAGGGCATCGGTCGATACCGTTCGGCACGTGGGCAGACATCCAAGGAGGATGAGCCGATGGCAGGACTTGAGCGACCTCCTGGCGACGACTAGTCTCATCACCACCTTGTACCACACCGAGGCACCAAAAAGTGCGCAAGGCACTATGAGTCCGGCATATATCCTTCGCCGTGCTTGCGGACTGAATCCCCAGTCGACGCGTAGCACACGGGTCAGGGCTCCGACGGGAGAAAACTCAACCGCTCGCCAGCCGTGATACCAAGATAACGGCATTGATTTATATATCGCAATTTTGCTCCAGCAAACCCGACGGCGGGAGATCTGCCTGCTGACAGCCTCCCCTAAAGGAGCATCGTCACAGTCTTCGTTGCCGAGACTGAGACGCCTACTTCGATACACCATCCTCCAACTATCTCCATCAGTTGGGCTCCTTTTAGCTCCAATTGGGGTTTGGAATATTCCTCGACGAGCAGCAGGAGATCGTCAGCGTATGCACTAAAAGTGCAGTGCGCCTCAGGGCGACGCAGAATGGTATCCATTAGGATGTTCCAAATAAATGGACCACCAATAGACCCCTGCGGACAGCCACGCATTACATCGACGCTGACTTCGCCGAAGCTACTGATGATGCTAGCTTTTTGTCCCGAAAAGAAGCTGCGCTAGATCCTAATTTCACTGCATCCAAGATCCGGCGGTCGGCGTAATGCTGCGTTCCACTCCACGTGGTCGAATGCGCCCTTGAAATCCACGAAGACACCGAGCACATATCGAGGCGAGCTGGCAGCGACACTGCTCACGACGTGATCCCAAGCGTCCTCCACACAGCGTCCGCGGCGAAAGCCGAATTGCCATCGACTCTCGTCCGTGACCACCTCTTTTACACGGTTCACCATGATCCCTTCCAGCACCTTGCCGAAAACTGGCAGCAAGCAGATACCCCGATAGGACGCTGGATCGCTCCTGTCCTTTTCGGGGCCTTTGAGGAGCGCAACCACTCGTGGACGCTTCCACTCAATCGGAAAATATCCGAAAATATCCGCTTTGACCATACCCCCGGTGATGCCATCTAAACCCGGTGAGCGCCTGCTACGAACTCTGGCGATGCATGTCTCGACCTCAAACAAATCAAGGGAGGGGGGTACTTCGCCAGGAACGAAAACATCCACTGGACTCTCCGCAGTCGGAAAGAAGCTACGGAGCAGGACGTTCGCACAGTCGTGCCAGGTTACGACTGTCCCATCGTTCCGACGGAGGCAACCGAGATCGGTGCACGTCTTGCGGCCTCGGCATATCCTGTAGACGCGCCCCCATGGGTCATCCTGGTGCTCGCCGACGAATCGTCTCCAATCTTCCTCCTTCGCTTGGAGCATCTTCCTCTCGTATTCCTTTCGGATGATCCTGAAATACGAGGCGAGGTGTTCTGCGCTGTCACTGTGGGTCCGGCGCGCATGCTGAACCCTTCGCCGGGCTCTCCTGAGCTCGCGGCGTGCGTCATTGAGGGCGGCATTCCACCAGCTCACTCGACGTCTGGCCAGCGGTTGCTGGCGCCCCATCACAGTGTCACTCACCTGGTGAACGAGGCCATCCTGCGAAACTCCTCTAGGGGAAGATCCCTCGATGCAGTCCTGAGCTCATCACCAAAGCGTTGCCAGTCAGCATTGTGGAGTCTCCACGAGGGCACAGGAGCATGGCTCTCTACTGTGCGTTCCGGATCCGGCGTCACAACAACAGTGATGAAGTTGTGGTCGCTAAGATCCCACTCGTGTACATTCCAGTCATACGCGGCCCACGTAGACGCTGCCTCATTGACAATCGTGACGTCGATATCGCTTGGAGCTCTGCGATTATCGAACGTGTACACTCTGCTGGGCATATTAAGCACTCCGGCTTGTCTGCTCTGAATCCATTCAGCTAGCAGCACCCCCCAGTTATTGCTCAAGTAAGCCCGAGAGACCTCGGGTGTCTTACTGAACCACAGGTGGGATACTGCGTTCGCGTCTAAGCCATAGATGACAGGCGTGCGGCTGGCCAGCAGTCGCACCGAATCCATATACAGCAGGTACGGCTCAAGTTCAGTATTGAACTGGCAGTACACGGAGGTCAGGAAAATTGAGCCAAAATTCCCATTGACACTCACGCACACTCCATACTCGGTGATGAGCTGGGCGACAGGCATGCAGACGACCTCCTGGTCGTCTACGACAATAGCAGCTTTGTAGCGAAGGTCGGAGAAGACTCGCATACCTGCCGGTAATGCGGTGATTCTTCCTCCACGGTCGACGTACGGCTCCTGCAACAATGCGAACTTATGGCCTGAGTCCCGCATCCTGACTCCGAGCTCTATGACAGCAGCTCGACTTCTGCCGCAGTTCGCCTGGATGATGCTAAACATTGCTAATGTCTAGCAGCAATCCTGGCCAGCACCGCACCGCAAATTGGGCATGCCTCGGAGAGCATGTGATGCCCCGAAGGCAATGCCTTGAAACGGCAGTTCCGGCAGTCCACCGGATTGGTGCACTTGGCAGCGACGTGGCCAGTCTGTCCGCATTGTCGGCAAACTGCATCCTTCACGCGGCATTGAGACACTTTGTGGTCAAACCCGACGCACTTATGGCAGGCATAGGTGCGGACTAGCGATCGGCAACGGTATGAGAACCACTTGATGTACACCCGACCGGTGGCATCAAGTATGGCCAACGCATTTTCGTCAACATCCAGGTTCAGGTTGACCGTCTCGCCAGCAGCTTGAGTCCAGGGCTTCGTCTCCAGGTGGACACTGCGCTTGAATTGTGCCTCGGCCATCTGGTCCTTGAAATTGTTCGCAAAGAGCTCCGCCATGAACTCTTCGTCCTTGATACCAGTTTCGACGTCAAACACTGTCACCTTCGGCCTGAGGGTCCGGTTCTGTTGGACCACAAGTCCCATCTCAGCGAACTTCTTGTTGGCAACCACCTTACGCATCTCTCCAGAAGATGGCGTCCCTATAACGGCTCCACCGCGCTTCAGCTCACGCACCTCGTGCGAACACGCTCAGAAACTTGCTGTGGTGTCTCCTCCGGGTTGTTGCTCGTCACTATCGCCGACCATGTCTCAGCAGCCTTTCGGACGCGAGGGGCGGCGATCGGAGCAGCAGCGATGGCTCCTGTGGCGGGGCCAACTGGCACAATTTGCGGCACGCACACGGGCCTGAGTGATCCCGGTGGCGGAAGCCGGAGCGGCAGTAGCAGCGGCAGCAGCAGCGACGGTAGCAGCAGGAGCAGGAACAGCGGCAGCAGCAGCAGCGGCAGCGGATGTTGTTGGCATCTAAACGATCTCAGGGGCTGCGGCTAAACGATCTCAGGGGCTGCGGCGGGGACGGCGGAGAAGCGACGGTGCTTTGCGGGGCGGGAGGAGCGACGGCGATGACGGGTGGCGCAACGAGCGACGCGTCACTGTCGTCCGTTGAAATGACGCTTCTCAAGCGCATCTTTCGCGGCGGAGACTGGGTCGGCGGGGGCATGGTAGCTACGATTGGCACAGGGGCAACGAGGAGCTTCGTGAGCGCAAAAGTGGCACAACGCATCGCTACTTCGTCCAATAGACGCATGGTCCGGAGAAGGATATGTTTGGCTGATGGATCGAGAAGAGAAGTGACGGAAGCACTAATGGTTTGTGTGCAGCTGGGACAACGACACTCGACCCTACCAGTGCTGGTGCTACCAACAATAATCGACGAAGTAATATTAGGAATGGATTTCCTGTGCGGAATAGAGATGAGTTTGAAGTGCGGGCAGGCACAACTCCAATTACCACGTACCACGAAAGCAAGCATTTCACCTAGTGCACGGAGTATACATACCGTACCCAACCGTATACAGGGAGGCCCGGTACTACCTCCAATTTGCGAGGTAGCCAGGAGGAACAACCCGTTCCGGAGAGAGACCAAAGAGGAAAACCTCAACAAAACCAACCTTTTGAGTACCATATCTGGGGACCAGGTACCGGACACGGAACGCGAGTGGGTGGATGACTTTTTGCGAAGTGAATTGGCCAAGTTTGACGAAGTCACTGGAGTTACCCACATCGCAGAACATCGGATCGTGTTGAGGGACAACCGCCCCATCAAGCTGCGGTATTACCCGAAGAATCCAGCCATGCAACGGTTAATCGATGCTCAGGTGGACGAGTTGCTTCGGGACGGACGGATAGAGCCATCAAGAAGCCCACACAGTGCTCCAATACTGCTGGTGGGAAAGAAGACCGGAGGAGTGCGGATGTGCATCGATTATCGGCAGCTTAATGCGCAGTCTATTCCGGATGCGTACCCACTACCAAGGAGCAACCATATCCTAGAGAAGCTTCGGAACGCGAAATACATCACAACGCTCAACCTGAAGAACGGGTATTGGCAAATACCCATAGCGGAGGATAGTAGGGAGTGCACGGCGTTCACCGTTCCCGGCCGGGGCCTGTACCACTGGAAGGTGATGCCGTTCGGGTTTCGCACCCGCAACCTTTCAGCGCACTTTGGATGAAGTTATTGGTCCCGAGATGGAGCCGTATGCGTTTGCATACTTGGACGATATAATCGTCATCGGGGCTACGCTGGAGCAACAAGCCGAAAACTTGCGGGAGGTGTTCAGACGACTGCGTGACGCAAGGGTCAGGCTCAACCGAGACAAGTGCTGCTTCTTCCAGAAGAGCCTTGTTTACTTGGAACACGTCGTCAGTGAAGAGGGAATTCACACCGAACCGGCAAAGATCGAAGCGATCGAGGAGTTGCTGCCACCGACCAATGTAAAGGAGCTTCGCCGATGCCTGGGTATCGCGTCATGGTATCGCCAATTTGTACCCAACTTTACAAGTATTGTGCAGCCAATATCCAAGCTGCTGCGTAAAGGTCAGAAGTGGACATGGGATGTCAGCCAGCAGGAGGCGTTTGAGGAATTGAAGACCCGGACTTTACGGAGCGCTTCGTACTACAGACGGATGTCAGCGATTATGGACTCGGAGCCGTGCTGACACAACGGATTGAAGGGACGGAACGAGTTATCGCTTATGCTAGTCGACGCTTATCATCAGCCGAAGAGAACTGTTCTGAGAAGGAGTGTCTCGGCATCGTTTGGGCGATTCGTAAGCTACGTTGCTACCTGGAGGGCTACGAGTTCGACGTTATCACGGATCATCTGGCGCTAAAGTGGCTTAATTCCATTGATAACCCCACGGGACGGATTGCGCGATGGGCACTCGAACTCCAGTACCGGTTCGTAGTGCATTATCGTCGAGCGAGCCAGAACGTCGTGGCCGACGCTCTGTCTAGACAACCGCTAGAGACACTACATCAGCTGACCGAGAAACACGTGCAGTGCAAGTGGACGAACCGGATGAGAGAAGCCATACAGAAGGAACCGGAGAAGTACCCTGACTACGTGCAAGAGGAAGGGCAGATTTACCGACGATCTAACCGAAGCACTGACGACGAACAATGCGTGCCTTGGAAACTCTGCGTGGGGAAAGAATTGCGGAAAAGAGTCTTGAAGGAATGCCACGATCAACCATCCGCCGGACACCAAGGAATTCGGAAGACTACGAAAAGGGTCTTGCAGAGATACTTTTGGCCAGGGCTATTTCGGGATGTAGCCAAGTACGTGCGAAACTTCGAAACATGTCAGAAGTTCAAGGCCAGTCAGCTGAAACCACCAGGACAAATGCGCACGAGAGATGTCCAGGAGCCATTCGAGGTACTCTGCGCGGATTTCGTGGGACCACTGCCTAGATCGAAGCAAGGCCATACAATGCTTCTAGTCTTTTTCGACCACTTCAGGGTGGAACTGGTCCCTTTGAGGAAGGCTACGAGAGGCGCATCTGGAGCGATCTTTCAGGGAGCACATCTTGGCTCGGTTCGGCGTACCTCAAACGTTTGTATGCGACAACGGTTCACTAGTCGGGAGTTCAAGTCCTTCTGCAAACGAATGGGAATGGAGCTGCAGCATATCGCACCATATACGCCTCATCAAAATTCGACGGAGAGGGCAAATAGGATCATCAAGACGATGATAGCGCAATATCTCGATGGTGAGCAAAGCAACTGGGATGCTTTTTTACCAGAGCTAAGCTTAGCAATCAACTCCAGCACATCAGATAGAAGTGAATATAGTCCGGCATATTTGGTGCAAGGACGCGAGCCTATGCTGCCAGGATCGCTGTACAACGAGGTTAACCCCGGACCCACTTGTGAAGGAAGAACACCGGAGGATAAGGCGAAGCACTTGCGGGAAATTTTTAAGATGGCGAAGGGGAACCTCCAGTAAGCCGCTCAGGACCAAAGTCGTCACTACAATCTGCGCCGACGGGAATGGAGACCGGTGTTGAAGGATTTGGTGCTGCTGCGACAACATCATCTGTCAAAATCTGCTGATGGATTTGCCGCTAAGCTCGCGCCTCGTTACGATGGGCCATACCGGGTTGTGAAAATTGTTTCCCCAACAATCGTACGCATACAGAGCGTCGCGACTAAAGAGCGTCGGGTAGCGAGCATAACAGACCTTAAATCGTACCATGGGAAATCACCAGATCAATCGGAAGATTTCCAACCCGATCCTATCCGCACGCTAAGCAGTACTCCTCACAGGCCATAAACACGTAACTATAGTCATCTCCGTTTACAGATCAATATGACGCCCACCCCGAAGAGCAAGCGCCCGACGGCAACCTTGCCTGGTTCGCCAAGCAGCCGTCACCCGAGAGCGCAGGCCGAACAGGTCGCCGCATCCGTCCCTCGAGTAATGGGCGTTGAGCTTGGAATTGAGTCCAGCTACGCTGAACGTGCTACGGCAGGAGCTGTAAGGCGGACTGCTGCAGGGCATTGAGACCGGTGAGCTTCTGGCAGGCCCTGTGTCACCACGAGCCGTAACGACGGAGGACGACAAAGACGCCAGGATGGAGGAGGACCCGGAGCCGGAACCACCGTTCTTCGACGGCAGGTTCGCCAATCACGCCCACCGAGCCATCACGCCACCTCGAGCTCGGATGGAGACAACGGAGACCTCAGTAAACGAGGGGACTCTTGTCTCAATGGAGGACGAAGACGGTGGGGACGAGGATGGTGAGGACGAGGATGGTGAAGACGAGGATGGTGAAGATGAGGATGGTGAGGACGAGGATAGTGCGGAGGGCGTCGAGGATACTGGCAACGAGCGCGTCAGCGAGGAAGCCGAGGAGGACGAATTCGGCACGGGGGCTGACGGCAGCGAGGATGACACCAACGGCGGCGATGGCAACGATGACGACAACATGGAGGCCGAGGTGTATAGCCCACTAAGCACCAGTGGGGCGGATACGAGTGGCTCCGACGGTGACACCGACAGCGACGAGGGCGAGTCAGAGGACTACGACGTCATCGACATTCAGGGAGGGGAATCATTTGAATGGCCCGATCCTCCTCCGGCCTACGGGTCGTGGCTCAGCGCAGGAGACCCGGAAGCAGCCACCGAGAACCACCCGATGACAGCAGCTCGCGCCGAGCATATCCGGTCACTCATCAGCGAAGTCGAGGAGACGCCCGCGAGCGACAGAGACGGCAGCTGCAGGGCCGATGGTGCTAACGCGTAACGCGCAATTTATGGTGGTCACAGCAGGAGGACCAAACGAGCCATGGGGGGGTGTGGCGCCCCATAAATGAGAGCACAACTCTAGCGTACTGGCCGAAAACTGTCAGTACGCACGGTTCGAATTTAAACGGGCACAGTCCCATAACTGCCAGCCGGCAGTGTGCAAAACTAAACGGCGAGTAATGTTCTCACTGGAAGCAACCAGTCAATACGGCAGCGAGACAGAGAACAATGCACACTTGTCGCACTCGTACGCACAGCAAGATCGGAGACAAAGAGACGAAAGCAAAGAGCAACGACACATGCGCAGTGCAATGCATGGATCGACAGAGGCTAGGCAGAGAGAGCGAGAGACAACGGCCACTACACAGCGCACACATACAAGTGCATGGCTGGCGTCACAGCGACGAGACGGAAAACATTCACACAGCGCAAGCCGCGACGTCAGAGCAGTGCAGCAGAGACAGTAGCGGCAGAGAGCAAAGGACGGCAAGCCACCTGCGCCGACTTGAGAGTTGGCACGCGACAAAAGTACACGACAGACGAGAAGCAGAGGCGTAAGCAGCGCTGCCTAGAATCTCGTACCAGGCAAAATCGATCGACGCCGGGAAAAGACCCGTTGCATCGGCGCTCAAAATATGTGTGTCAAGGGCAAAGCAACAAAAAGCGACGCTGGCAGAGGGAAAATTTTGGCAAACAACGCGCCAATTAATTGTCGCTGGAGTCAGTGATTGTTCGGGATTGAGAACGAGTAGACGCACAACGCTAAGACACAGTAACTATTCGCGACGGAACCAAGGACCAAGGAAAACGACACGCAGGATTACGGATACCCCACACACGACCAGGAATAAGATGAGTTTTAAGTTTAATTAAAAATATAGTGACAGCTCACGTGCGGATAGGCGGCCGGTTGTATATTTTTTATATATATATATATATACATATATATGCCCACATAGAAAGTAACAAATAAAACGCAAAAAAAACATAAGACAAAAGGTGGGGCGTGACATAAGTGGTAGTGGGCATTCCTCACTAGTGTGCCGAGTGATCCGCTCAGTGCATACACAAGCAACTCCGCGCCAACGACTACCAAGGCCTCGTCTGCTAGTCCTCGTGGTGGTGTTGGCTGGTGTTGATGATCCGGATTTTCCCCAATAGTAGTAGCCTGTACTCTCCTATTGGAACCTACTGTGAACCATCGTACGCATCGCGTTCGCTCGAGCTGTTGCTCATCTCTGTCGGTTTCCCCGTGCAGTGCATACACAAACAACTCCTCGCCGACGACTACCAAGGCCTCGTCTGGTAGTCCTCGTGGCGGTGTTGGCTGGTGTTGATGATCCGGATTTTCCCCAATAGTAGTAGCCTGTACTCTCCTATTGGATGAAAGCTGTGATCCATCGTACGCATCGCGTTCGCTCGAGCTGTTGCTCATCTCTGTCGGTTTCCCTGTGCAGTGCATACACAAACAACTCCCCGCCGACGACTACCAAGGCCTCGTCTGGTAGTCCTCGTGGTGGTGTTGGCTGGTGTTGATGATCCGGATTTTCCCCAATAGTAGTAGCCTGTACTCTCCTATTGGATGAAAGCTGTGATCCATCGTACGCATCGCGTTCGCTCGAGCTGTTGCTCATCTCTGTCGGTTTCCCTGTGCAGTGCATACACAAACAAATCCGCGCCGACGGCTACTAAGGCCTCGTCTGCTAGTACTCGTGGTGGTGTTGGCTGGTGTTGATGATCCGGATTTTCCCCAGTAGTAGTAGCCTGTACTCTCCTATTGGATGAAAGCTGTGATCCATCGTACGCACCGCGTTCGCTCGAGCTGTTGCTCATCTCTGTCGGTTTCCCTGTGCAGTGCATACACAAACAGCTCGCCGCCGACGACTACCAAGGCCTCGTCTGCTAGTCCTCGTGGTGGTGTTGGCTGGTGTTGATGATCCGGATTTTCCCCAATAGTAGTAGCCTGTACTCTCCTATTGGAACCTACTGTGAACCATCGTACGCATCGCGTGCGCTCGAGCTGTTGCTCATCTCTGTCGGTTTCCCTGTGCAGTGCATACACAAACAACTCCGCGCCGACGACTACCAAGCCCTCGTCTGGTAGTCCTTGTGGCGGTGTTGGCTGGTGTTGATGATCCGGATTTTCCCCAATAGTAGTAGCCTGTACTCTCCTATTGGATGAAAGCTGTGATCCATCGTACGCATCACGGTCACTCGAGCTGTTTCTCATCTCTGTCGGTTTCCCTGTGCAGTGCATACACAAACAGCTCCGCGCCGACGACTACCAAGGCCTCGTCTGCTAGTCCCCGTGGTGGTGTTGGCTGGTGTTGATGATCCGGATTTTCCCCAATAGAAGTAGTCTGAACTCTCGTATTGGATGAAAGCTGTGATCCATCGTACGCATCACGGTCACTCGAGCTGTTTCTCATCTCTGTCGGTTTCCCTGTGCAGTGCATACACAAACAACTCCGCGCCGACGACTACCAAGGCCTCGTCTGCTAGTCCTCGTGGTGGTGTTGGCTGGTGTTGATGATCCGGATTTTCCCCAATAGTAGTAGCCTGTACTCTCCTATTGGATGAAAGCTGTGATCCATCGTACGCATCGCGTTCGCTCGAGCTGTTGCTCATCTCTGTCGGTTTCCCTGTGCAGTGCATACACAAACAGCTCCGCGCCGACGACTACCAAGGCCTCGTCTGCTAGTCCTCGTGGTGGTGTTGGCTGGTGTTGATAATCCGGATTTTCCCCAATAGTAGTAGCCTGTACTCTCCTATTGGATGAAAGCTGTGAACCATCGTACGCATCGCGTTCGCTCGAGCTGTTGCTCATCTCTGTCGGTTTCCCCGTGCAGTGCATACACAAACAACTCCTCGCCGACGACTACCAAGGCCTCGTCTGGTAGTCCTCGTGGCGGTGTTGGCTGGTGTTGATGATCCGGATTTTCCCCAATAGTAGTAGCCTGTACTCTCCTATTGGATGAAAGCTGTGATCCATCGTACGCATCGCGTTCGCTCGAGCTGTTGCTCATCTCTGTCGGTTTCCCTGTGCAGTGCATACACAAACAGCTCCCCGCCGACGACTACCAAGGCCTCGTCTGGTAGTCCTCGTGGTGGTGTTGGCTGGTGTTGATGATCCGGATTTTCCCCAATAGTAGTAGCCTGTACTCTCCTATTGGATGAAAGCTGTGAACCATCGTACGCATCGCGTTCGCTCGAGCTGTTGCTCATCTCTGTCGGTTTCCCCGTGCAGTGCATACACAAACAACTCCGCGCCGACGACTACCAAGGCCTCGTCTGGTAGTCCTCGTGGTGGTGTTGGCTGGTGTTGATGATCCGGATTTTCCCCAATAGTAGTAGCCTGTACTCTCCTATTGGATGAAAGCTGTGATCCATCGTACGCATCGCGTTCGCTCGAGCTGTTGCTCATCTCTGTCGGTTTCCCTGTGCAGTGCATACACAAACAGCTCCCCGCCGACGACTACCAAGGCCTCGTCTGGTAGTCCTCGTGGTGGTGTTGGCTGGTGTTGATGATCCGGATTTTCCCCAATAGTAGTAGCCTGTACTCTCCTATTAGATGAAAGCTGTGAACCATAGTACGCATCGCGTTCGCTCGAGCTGTTGCTCATCTCTGTCGGTTTCCCCGTGCAGTGCATACACAAACAACTCCTCGCCGACGATTACCAAGGCCTCGTCTGGAAGTCCTCGTGGCGGTGTTGGCTGGTGTTGATGATCCGGATTTTCCCCAATAGTAGTAGCCTGTACTCTCCTATTGGATGAAAGCTGTGATCCATCGTACGCATCGCGTTAGCTCGAGCTGTTGCTCATCTTTGTCGGTTTCCCTGTGCAGTGCATACACAAACAGCTCCCCGCCGACGACAACCAAGGCTTCGTCTGGTAGTCCTCGTGGTGGTGTTGGCTGGTGTTGATGATCCGGGTTTTCCCCAATAGTAGTAGCCTGTACTCTCCTATTGGAACCTACTGTGAACCATCGTACGCATCGCGTTCGCTCGAGCTGTTGCTCATCTCTGTCGGTTTCCCCGTGCAGTGCATACACAAACAACTCCGCGCCGACGACTACCAAGGCCTCGTCTGGTAGTCCTCGTGGTGGTGTTGGCTGGTGTTGATGATCCGGATTTTCCCCAATAGTAGTAGCCTGTACTCTCCTATTGGATGAAAGCTGTGATCCATCGTACGCATCGCGTTCGCTCGAGCTGTTGCTCATCTCTGTCGGTTTCCCTGTGCAGTGCATACACAAACAGCTCCCCGCCGACGACTACCAAGGCCTCGTCTGGTAGTCCTCGTGGTGGTGTTGGCTGGTGTTGATGATCCGGATTTTCCCCAATAGTAGTAGCCTGTACTCTCCTATTGGATGAAAGCTGTGAACCATAGTACGCATCGCGTTCGCTCGAGCTGTTGCTCATCTCTGTCGGTTTCCCCGTGCAGTGCATACACAAACAACTCCGCGCCGACGACTACCAAGGCCTCGTCTGGTAGTCCTCGTGGTGGTGTTGGCTGGTGTTGATGATCCGGATTTTCCCCAATAGTAGTAGCCTGTACTCTCCTATTGGATGAAAGCTGTGATCCATCGTACGCATCACGGTCACTCTAGCTGTTTCTCATCGCTGTCGGTTTCCCTGTGCAGTGCATACACAAACAGCTCCCCGCCGACGACTACCAAGGCCTCGTCTGCTAGTCCTCGTGGTGGTGTTGGCTGGTGTTGATGATCCGGATTTTCCCCAATAGTAGTAGCCTGTACTCTCCTATTGGATGAAAGCTGTGATCCATCGTACGCATCGCGTTCGCTCGAGCCGTTGCTCATCTTTGCCGATTTCCCTGTGCAGTGCATACACAAACAAATCCGCGCCGACGGCTACCAAGGCCTCGTCTGGTGGTCCTCGTGGTGGTGTTGACTGGTGTTGATGATCCGAATTTTCCCCAATAGTAGTAGCCTGTACTCTCCTATTGGATGAAAGCTGTGATCCATCGTACGCATCGCGTTCGCTCGAGCTGTTGCTCATCTCTGTCGGTTTTCCTGTGCAGTGCATACACAAACAACTCCGCGCCGACGACTACCAAGGCCTCGTCTGGTAGTCCTCCTGGCGGTTTTGGCTGGTGCTGATGATCTGGAATTTCCCCAATAGTAGTAGCCTGTACTCTCCTATTGGATGAAAGCTGTGATCCATCGTACGCATCGCGTTCGCTTGATCTGTTGCTCATCTCTGTCGATTTCCCTGTGCAGTGCATACACAAACAACTCCGCGCCGGCGACTACCAAGGCCTCGTCTGCTAGTCCTCGTGGTGGTGTGTGCTGGTGTTGATGATCCGGAATTTCCCCAATAGTAGTAGCCTGTACTCTCCTATTGGATGAAATCTGTGATCCATCGTACGCATCGCGTTCGCTCGAGCTGTTGCTCATCTCTGTCGGTTTCCCTGTGCAGTGCATACACAAACAACTCCGCGCCGACGACTACCAAGGCCTCGTCTGGTAGTCCTTGTGGCGGTGTTGCTGGTGTTGGCTGGTGTTGATGATCCGGATTTTCCCCAATAGTAGTAGCCTGTACTCTCCTATTGGATGAAAGCTGTGATCCATCGTACGCATCGCGTTCGCTCGAGCTGTTGCTCATCTCTGTCGGTTTCCCCGTGCAGTGCATACACAAACAGCTCAGCGCCGACGACTACCAAGGCCTCGTCTGGTAGTCCTCGTGGTGGTGTTGGCTGGTGTTGATGATCCGGATTTTCCCCAATAGTAGTAGTCTGTACTCTCCTATTGGATGAAAGCTGTGATCCATCGTACGCATCACGGTCACTCGAGCTGTTGCTCATCTCTGTCGGTTTCCCTGTGCAGTGCATACACAAACAACTCCGCGCCGACGACTACCAAGGCTTCGTCTGGTAGTCCTCGTGGTGGTGTTGGCTGGTGTTGATGATCCGGATTTTCCCCAATAGTAGTAGCCTGTACTCTCCTATTGGATGAAAGCTGTGATCCACTGTACGCATCGCGTTCGCTCGAGCTGTTGCTCATCTTTGTCGGTTTCCCTGTGCAGTGCATACACAAACAAATCCGCTCCGACGGCTACCAAGACCTCGTCAGGTGGTCCTCGTGGTGGTGTTGGCTGGTGTTAATGATCCGGATTTTCCCCAATAGTAGTAGCCTGTACTCTCCTATTGGATGAAAGCTGTGATCCATCGTACGCATCGCGTTCGCTCGAGCTGTTGCTCATCTCTGTCGGTTTCCCTGTGCAGTGCATACACAAACAACTCCGCGCCGACGACTACCAAGGCTTCGTCTGGTAGTCCTCGTGGTGGTGTTGGCTGGTGTTGATGATCCGGATTTTCCCCAATAGTAGTAGATTGTACTCTCCTATTGGATGAAAGCTGTGATCCATCGTACGCATCACGGTCACTCGAACTGTTTCTCATCTCTGTCGGTCTCCCTGTGCAGTGCATACACATACAACTCCGCGCCGACGACTACCAAGGCCTCGTCTGGTAGTCCTCGTGGCGGTGTTGGCTGGTGCTGATGAACCGGAATTTCCCCAATAGTAGTAGCCTGTACTCTCCTATTGGATGAAAGCTGTGATCCATCGTACGCATCGCGTTCGCTCGAGCTGTTGCTCATCTCTGTCGGTTTCCCTGTGCATTGCATACACAAACAACTCCGCGCCGACGACTACCAAGGCCTCATCTGGTAGTCCTTGTGGCGGTGTTGGCTGGTGTTGATGATACGGATTTTCCCCAATAATAGTAGCCTGTACTCTCCTATTGGATGAAAGCTGTGATCCATCGTACGCATCACGGTCACTCGAGCTGTTGCTCATCTCTGTCGGTTTCCCTGTGCAGTGCATACACAAACAGCTCCCCGCCGAATACTACCAAGGCCTCGTCTGCTAGTCCTCGTGGTGGTGTTGGCTGGTGTTGATGATCCGGATTTTCCCCAATAGTAGTAGCCTGTACTCTCCTATTGGATGAAAGCTGTGATCCACTGTACGCATCGCGTTCGCTCGAGCTGTTGCTCATCTTTGTCGGTTTCCCTGTGCAGTGCATACACAAACAAATCCGCTCCGACGGCTACCATGACCTCGTCAGGTGGTCCTCGTGGTGGTGTTGGCTGGTGTTAATGATCCGGATTTTCCCCAATAGTAGTAGCCTGTACTCTCCTATTGGATGAAAGCTGTGATCCATCGTACGCATCGCGTTCGCTCGAGCTGTTGCTCATCTCTGTCGGTTTCCCTGTGCAGTGCATACACCAACAGCTCCGCGCCGACGACTACCAAGGCCTCGTCTGGTAGTCCTCGTGGTGGTGTTGGCTGGTGTTGATGATCCGGATTTTCCCCAATAGTAGTAGTCTGTACTCTCCTATTGGATGAAAGCTGTGATTTATCGTACGCATCACGATCACTCGAGCTGTTGGTAATCTCTGTCGGTTTCCCTGTGCAGCACATACACAAACATCTTCGCGCCGACGACTACCAAAGCCTCGTCTGGTAGTCCTCGTGGTGGTGTTGGCTGGTGTTGATGATCCGGATTTTCCCCAATAGTAGTAGCCTGTACTCTCCTATTGGATGAAAGCTGTGATCCATCGTACGCATCGCGTTCGCTCGAGCTGTTGCTCATCTCTGTCGGTTTCCCTGTGCAGTGCATACACAAACAACTCCGCGCCGACGACTACCAAGGCCTCGTCTAATAGTTCTCGTGGCGGTGTTGGCTGGTGTTGATGATCCGGATTTTCCCCAATAGTAGTAGCCTGTACTCTCCTATTGGATGAAAGCTGTGATCCATCGTACGCATCGCGTTCGCTCGAGCTGTTGGTAATCTCTGTCGGTTTCCCTGTGCAGTGCATACACAAACAACTCCGCGCCGACGACTACCAAGGCCTCGTCTGGTAGTCCTCGTGGTGGTGTGTGCTGGTGTTGATGATCCGGATTTTCCCCAATAGTAGTAGCCTGTACTCTCATATTGGATGAAAGCTGTGATCCATCGTACGCATCGCGTTCGCTCGAGCTGTTGCTCATCTCTGTCGGTTTCCCTGTGCAGTGCATACACAAACAACTCCGCGCCGACGACTACCAAGGCTTCGTCTGGTAGTCCTCGTGGTGGTGTTGGCTGGTGTTGATGATCCGGATTTTCCCCAATAGTAGTAGCCTGTACTCTCCTATTGGATGAAAGCTGTGATCCATCGTACGCATCGCGTTCGCTCGAGCTGTTGCTCATCTCTGTCGGTTTCCCTGTGCAGTGCATACACAAACAACTCCGCGCCGACGACTACCAAGGCCTCGTCTAATAGTTCTCGTGGCGGTGTTGGCTGGTGTTGATGATCCGGATTTTCCCCAATAGTAGTAGCCTGTACTCTCCTATTGGATGAAAGCTGTGATCCATCGTACGCATCGCGTTCGCTCGAGCTGTTGGTAATCTCTGTCGGTTTCCCTGTGCAGTGCATACACAAACAACTCCGCGCCGACGACTACCAAGGCCTCGTCTGGTAGTCCTCGTGGTGGTGTGTGCTGGTGTTGATGATCCGGAATTTCCCCAATAGTAGTAACCTGTACTCTCCTATTGGATGAAAGCTGTGATCCATCGTACGCATCGCGTTCGCTCGAGCTGTTGCTCATCTCTGTCGGTTTCCCTGTGCAGTGCATACACAAACAACTCCGCGCCGACGACTACCAAGGCCTCCTTTGGTGGTCCTCGTGGTGGTGTTGGCTGGTGTTGATGATCCGGATTTTCCCCAATATTAGTAGCCTGTACTCTCCTATTGGATGAAAGCTGTGATCCATCGTACGCATCGCGTTCGCTCGAGCTGTTGCTCATCTCTGTCGGTTTCCCTGTGCAGTGCATACACAAACAGCTCCCCGCCGACGACTACCAAGGCCTCGTCTGCTAGTCCTCGTGGTGGTGTTGGCTGCTTTTGATGATCCGGATTTTCCCCAATAGTAGTAGCCTGTACTCTCCTATTGGATGAAAGCTGTGATCCATCGTACGCATCGCGTTCGCTCGAGCTGTTGCTCATCTTTGTCGGTTTTCCTGTGCAGTGCATACACAAACAAATCCGCGCCGACGGCTACCAAGGCCTCGTCTGGTGGTCCTCGTGGTGGTGTTGGCTGGTGTTGATGATCCGGATTTTCCCCAATAGTAGTAGCCTGTACTCTCCTATTGAATGAAAGCTGTGATCCATCGTACGCATCGCGTTCGCTCGAGCTGTTTCTCATCTCTGTCGGTTTCCCTGTGCAGTGCATACACAAACAACTCCGAGCCGACGACTACCAAGGCCTCGTCTGGTAGGCCTTGTGGCGGTGTTGGCTGGTGTTGATGATCCGGATTTTCCCCAATAGTAGTAGCCTGTACTCTCCTATTGGATGAAAGCTGTGATCCATCGTACGCATCACGGTCACTCGAGCTGTTTCTCATCTCTGTCGGTCTCCCTGTGCAGTGCATACACAAACAACTCCGCGCCGACGACTACCAAGGCCTCGTCTGGTAGTCCTCGTGGCGGTGTTGATGATCCGGATTCCCTGTGCAGCGCATACGCAAACAGCTCCGCGCCGACGACTACCAAGGCCTCGTCTGCTAGTCCTCGTGGTGGTGTTAGCTGGTGTTGATGATCCGGATTTTCCCCAATAGTAGTAGCCTGTACTCTCCTATTGGATGAAAGCTGTGATCCATCGTACGCATCGCGTTCGCTCGAGCTGTTGGTAATCTCTGTCGGTTTCCCTGTGCAATGCATACACAAACAACTCCTCGCCGACGCCTACCAAGGCCTCGTCTGGTAGTCGTCGTGGCGGTGTTGGCTGGTGCTGATGATCCGGATTTTCCCCAATAGTAGTAGCCTGTACTCTCCTATTGGATGAAAGCTGTGATCCATCGTACGCATCGCGTTCGCTCGAGCTGTTGCTCATCTCTGTCGGTTTCCCTGTGCAGTGCATACACAAACAGCTCAGCGCCGACGACTACCAAGGCCTCGTTTGGTGGTCCTCGTGGTGGTGTTGGCTGGTGTTGATGATCCGGATTTTCCCCAATATTAGTAGCCTGTACTCTCCTATTGGATGAAAGCTGTGATCCATCGTACGCATCGCGTTCGCTCGAGCTGTTGCTCATCTCTGTCGGTTACCCTGTGCAGTGCATACACAAACAGCTCCCCGCCGACGACTACCAAGGCCTCGTCTGCTAGTCCTCGTGGTGGTGTTGGCTGCTGTTGATGATCCGGATTTTCCCCAATAGTAGTAGCCTGTACTCTCCTATTGGATGAAAGCTGTGATCCATCGTACGCATCGCGTTCGCTCGAGCTGTTGCTCATCTTTGTCGGTTTTCCTGTGCAGTGCATACACAAACAAATCCGCGCCGACGGCTACCAAGGCCTCGTCTGGTGGTCCTCGTGGTGGTGTTGGCTGGTGTTGATGATCCGGATTTTCCCCAATAGTAGTAGCCTGTACTCTCCTATTGAATGAAAGCTGTGATCCATCGTACGCATCGCGTTCGCTCGAGCTGTTTCTCATCTCTGTCGGTTTCCCTGTGCAGTGCATACACAAACAACTCCGAGCCGACGACTACCAAGGCCTCGTCTGGTAGGCCTTGTGGCGGTGTTGGCTGGTGTTGATGATCCGGATTTTCCCCAATAGTAGTAGCCTGTACTCTCCTATTGGATGAAAGCTGTGATCCATCGTACGCATCACGGTCACTCGAGCTGTTTCTCATCTCTGTCGGTTTCCCTGTGCAGTGCATACACAAACAACTCCGCGGCGACGACTACCAAGGCCTCGTCTGCAAGTCCTCGTGGTGGTGTTGGCTGGTGTTGATGATCCGGATTTTCCCCAATAGTAGTAGTCTGTACTCTCCTATTGGATGAAAGCTGTGATCCATCGTACGCATCACGGTCATTCGAGCTGTTTCTCATCTCTGTCGGTCTCCCTTTGCAGTGCATACACAAACAACTCCGCGCCGACGACTACCAAGGCTTTGTCTGGTGGCGGTGTTGGCTGGTGCTGATGAACCGGAATTTCCCCAATAGTAGTAGCCTGTACTCTCCTATTGGATGAAAGCTGTGATCCATCGTACGCATCGCGTTCGCTTGAGCTGTTGCTCATCTCTGTCGGTTTCCCTGTGCAATGCATACACAAACAACTCCGCGCCGACGACTACCAAGGCTTTGTCTGGTAGTCCTCGTGGTGGTGTTGGCTGGTGTTGATGATCCGGATTTTCCCCAATAGTAATAGTCTGTACTCTCCTATTGGATGAAAGCTGTGATCCATCGTACGCATCACGGTTACTCGAGCTGTTTCTCATCTCTGTCGGTTTCCCTGTGCAATGCATACACAAACAACTCCGCGCCGACGACTACCAAGGCCTCGTCTGCTAGTCCTCGTGGTGGTGTTAGCTGGTGTTGATGATCCGGATTTCTGTCGGTTTCCCTGTGCAGTGCATACACAAACAACTCCGCGCCGACGACTACCAAGGCCTCGTCTAATAGTTCTCGTGGCGGTGTTGGCTGGTGCTGATGAACCGGAATTTCCCCAATAGTAGTAGCCTGTACTCTCCTATTGGATGAAAGCTTAGATCCATCGTACGCATCGCGTTCGCTCGAGCTGTTGCTCATCTCTGTCGGTTTCCCTGTGCAGTGCATACACAAACAACTCCGCGCCGACGACTACCAAGGCCTCGTCTGGTAGTCCTTGTGGCGGTGTTGGCTGGTGTTGATGATCCGGATTTTCCCCAATAGTAGTAGCCTGTACTCTCCTATTGGATGAAAGCTGTGATCCATCGTACGCATCGCGTTCGCTCGAGCTGTTTCTCATCTCTGTCGGTTTCCCTGTGCAGCGCATACACAAACAACTCCGCGCCGACGACTACCAAGGCCTCGTCTGGTAGTCCTCGTGGCGGTGTTGGCTGGTGCTGATGAACCGGAATTTCCCCAATAGTAGTAGCCTGTACTCTCCTATTGGATGAAAGCTGTGATCCATCGTACGCATCGCGTTCGCTCGAGCTGTTGCTCATCTCTGTCGGTTTCCCTGTGCAGTGCATACACAAACAACTCCGCGCCGACGACTACCAAGGCCTCGTCTGCTAGTCCTCGTGGTGGTGTTGGCTGGTGTTGATGATCCGGATTTTCCCCAATAGTAGTAGCCTGTACTCTCCTATTGGATGAAAGCTGTGATCCATCGTACGCATCGCGTTCGCTCGAGCTGTTGCTCATCTTTGTCGGTTTCCCTGTGCAGTGCATACACAAACAAATCCGCGCCGACGGCTACCAAGGCCTCGTCTGGTGGTCCTCGTGGTGGTGTTGGCTGGTGTTGATGATCCGGATTTTCCCCAATAGTAATAGTCTGTACTCTCCTATTGGATGAAAGCTGTGATCCATCGTACGCATCACGGTCACTCGAGCTGTTTCTCATCTCTGTCGGTTTCCCTGTGCAGTGCATACACAAACAAATCCGCGCCGACGGCTACCAAGGCCTCGTCTGGTAGTCCTCGTGGTGGTGTTGGCTGGTGTTGATGATCCGGATTTTCCCCAATAGTAGTAGCCTGTACTCTCCTATTGGATGAAAGCTGTGATCCACTGTACGCATCGCGTTCGCTCGAGCTGTTTCTCATCTTTGTCGGTTTCCCTGTGCAGTGCATACACAAACAAATCCGCGCCGACGGCTACCAAGACCTCGTCAGGTGGTCCTCGTGACGGTGTTGGCTGGTGTTAATGATCCGGATTTTCCCCAATAGTAGTAGCCTGTACTCTCCTATTGGATGAAAGCTGTGATCCATCGTACGCATCGCGTTCGCTCGAGCTGTTGCTCATCTCTGTCGGTTTCCCTGTGCAGTGCATACACAAACAACTCCTCGCCGACGACTACCAAGGCCTCGTCTGGTAGTCCTTGTGGCGGTGTTGGCTGGTGCTGATGAACCGGAATTTCCCCAATAGTAGTAGCCTGTACTCTCCTATTGGATGAAAGCTGTGATCCATCGTACGCATCGCGTTCGCTCGAGCTGTTGCTCATCTTTGTCGGTTTCCCTGTGCAGTGCATACACAAACAAATCCGCGCCGACGGCTACCAAGGCCTCGTCTGGTGGTCCTCGTTGTGGTGTTGGCTGGTGTTGATGATCCGGATTTTCCCCAATAGTAGTAGCCTGTACTCTCCTATTGGATGAAAGCTGTGATCCATCGTACGCATCGCGTTCGCTCGAGCTGTTGCTCATCTCTGTCGGTTTCCCTGTGCAGTGCATACACAAACAACTCCGCGCCGACGACTACCAAGGCCTCGTCTGGTAGTCCTTGTGGCGGTGTTGGCTGGTGTTGATGATCCGGATTTTCCCCAATAGTAGAAGCCTGTACTCTCCTATTGGATGAAAGCTGTGATCCATCGTACGCATCGCGTCCGCTCGAGCTGTTGCTCATCTCTGTCGGTTTCCCTGTGCAGTGCATACACCAACAGCTACGCGCCGACGACTACCAAGGCCTCGTCTGCTAGTCCTCGTGGTGGTGTTGGCTGGTGTTGATGATCCGGATTTTCCCCAATAGTAGTAGTCTGTACTCTCCTATTGGATGAAAGGTGTGATCTATCGTACGCATCACGGTCACTCGAGCTGTTTCTCATCTCTGTCGGTCTCCCTGTGCAGTGCATACACAAACAACTCCGCGCCGACGACTACCAAGGCCTCGTCTGGTAGTCCTCGTGGCGGTGTTGGCTGGTGCTGATGAACCGGAATTTCCCCAATAGTAGTAGCCTGTACTCTCCTATTGGATGAAAGCTGTGAGCTGTTGCTCATCTCTGTCGATTTCCCTGTGCAATGCATACACAAACAGCTCCGCGCCGACGACTACCAAGGCCTCGTCTGCTAGTCCTCGTGGTGGTGTTAGCTGGTGTTGATGATCCGGATTTTCCCCAATAGTAGTAGCCTGTACTCTCCTATTGGATGAAAGCTGTGATCCATCGTACGCATCACGGTCACTCGAGCTGTTTCTCATCTCTGTCGGTTTCCCTGTGCAGTGCATACACAAACAGCTCCCCGCCGACGACTACCAAGGCCTCGTCTGCTAGTCCTCGTGGTGGTGTTGGCTGGTGTTGATGATCCGGATTTTCCCCAATAGTAGTAGCCTGTACTCTCCTATTGGATGAAAGCTGTGATCCACTGTACGCATCGCGTTCGCTCGAGCTGTTGCTCATCTTTGTCGGTTTCCCTGTGCAGTGCATACACCAACAGCTACGCGCCGACGACTACCAAGGCCTCGTCTGCTAGTCCTCGTGGTGGTGTTGGCTGGTGTTGATGATCCGGATTTTCCCCAATAGTAGTAGTCTGTACTATCCTATTGGATGAAAGCTGTGATCCATCGTACGCATCACGGTCACTCGAGCTGTTTCTCATCTCTGTCGGTCTCCCTGTGCAGTGCATACACAAACAACTCCGCGCCGACGACTACCAAGGCCTCGTCTGGAAGTCCTCGTGGCGGTGTTGGCTGGTGCTGATGAACCGGAATTTCCCCAATAGTAGTAGCCTGTACTCTCGTATTGGAGGAAAGCTGTGATCCATCGTACGCATCGCGTTCGCTTGAGCTGTTGCTCATCTCTGTCGGTTTCCCTGGGCAATGCATACACAAACAACTCCGCGCCGACGACTACCAAGGCTTCGTCTGGTAGTCCTCGTGGTGGTGTTGGCTGGTGTTGATGATCCGAATTTTCCCCAATAGTAGTAGTCTGCTCTCCTATTGGATGAAAACTGTGATCCATCGTACGCATCGAGTTCACTCGAGCTGTTGCTCATCTCTGTCGGTTTTCCTGTGCAGCGCATACACAAACATCTCCGCGCCGACGACTACTAAGGCCTCGTCTGCTAGTCCTCGTGGCGGTGTTAGCTGGTGTTGATGATCCGGTTTTTCCCCAATAGTAGTAGCCTGTACTCTCCTATTAGATGAAAGCTGTGATCCATCGTACGCATCGCGTTCGCTCGAGCTGTTGCTCATCTCTGTCGGTTTCCCTGTGCAGTGCATACACAAACAACTCCGCGCCGACGACTACCAAGGCCTCGTCTGGTAGTCCTTGTGGCGGTGTTGGCTGGTGTTGATGATCCGGATTTTCCACAATAGTAGAAGCCTGTACTCTCCTATTGGATGAAAGCTGTGATCCATCGTACGCATCGCGTCCGCTCGAGCTGTTTCTCATCTCTGTCGGTCTCCCTGTGCAGTGCATACACAAACAACTCCGCGCCGACGACTACCAAGGCCTCGTCTGGTAGTCCTCGTGGCGGTGTTGGCTGGTGCTGATGAACCGGAATTTCCCCAGTAGTAGTAGCCTGTACTCTCCTATTGGATGAAAGCTGTGAGCTGTTGCTCATCTCTGTCGGTTTCCCTGTGCAATGAATACACAAACAACTACGCGCCGACGACTACCAAGACCTCGTCAGGTAGTCCTCGTGGTGGTGTTGGCTGGTGTTGATGATCCGGATTTTCCCCAATAGTAGTAGCCTGTACTCTCCTATTGGATGACAGCTGTGATCCATCGTACGCATCGCGTTCGCTCGAGCTGTTGCTCATCTCTGTCGGTTTCCCTGTGCAGTGCATACACAAACAGCTCCGCGCCGACGACTGCCAAGGCCTCGTCTGGTAGTCCTCGTGGCGGTGTTGGCTGGTGCTGATGAACCGGAATTTCCCCAATAGTAGTAGCCTGTACTCTCCTATTGGATGAAAGCTGTGAGCTGTTGCTCATCTCTGTCGGTTTCCCTGTGCAATGCATACACAAACAACTCCGCGCCGACGACTACCAAGACCTCGTCAGGTGGTCCTCGTGGTGGTGTTGGCTGGTGTTGATGATCCGGATTTTCCCCAATAGTAGTAGCCTGTACTCTCCTATTAGATGAAAGCTGTGATCCATCGTACGCATCACGGTCACTCGAGCTGTTTCTCATCTCTGTCGGTTTCCCTGTGCAGTGCATACACAAACAGCTCCCCGCCGACGACTACCAAGGCCTCGTCTGCTAGTCCTCGTGGTGGTGTTGGCTGGTGTTGATGATCCGGATTTTCCCCAATAGTAGTAGCCTGTACTCTCCTATTGGATGAAAGCTGTGATCCACTGTACGCATCGCGTTCGCTCGAGCTGTTGCTCATCTTTGTCGGTTTCCCTGTGCAGTGCATACACAAACAAATCCGCGCCGACGACTGCCAAGGCCTCGTCTGGTAGTCCTCGTGGCGGTGTTGGCTGGTGCTGATGAACCGGAATTTCCCCAATAGTAGTAGCCTGTACTCTCCTATTGGATGAAAGCTGTGATCCATCGTACGCATCGCGTTCGCTTGAGCTGTTGCTCATCTCTGTCGGTTTCCCTGTGCAATGCATACACAAACAACTCCGCGCCGACGACTACCAAGGCTTCGTCTGGTAGTCCTCGTGGTGGTGTTGGCTGGTGTTGATGATCCGGATTTTCCCCAATAGTAGTAGCCTGTACTCTCCTATTGGATGAAAGCTGTGATCCATCGTACGCATCGAGCTGTTGCTCATCTCTGTCGGTTTCCCTGTGCAGTGCATACACAAACAACTCCGCGCCGACGACTACCAAGGCCTCGTCTGGTAGTCTTTGTGGCGGTGTTAGCTGGTGTTGATGATCCGGATTTTCCCCAATAGTAGTAGTCTGTACTCTCCTATTGGATGAAAGCTGTGATCCATCGTACGCATCGCGTTCGCTCGAGCTGTTGCTCATCTCTGTCGGTTTTCCTGTGCAGCGCATACACAAACATCTCCGCGCCGACGACTACCAAGGCCTCGTCTGCTAGTCCTCGTGGCGGTGTTAGCTGGTGTTGATGATCCGGATTTTCCCCAATACTAGTAGCCTGTACTCTCCTATTGGATGAAAGCTGTGATCCATCGTACGCATCGCGTTCGCTCGAGCTGTTGCTCATCTCTGTCGGTTTCCCTGTGCAGTGCATACACAAACAACTCCGCGCCGACGACTACCAAGGCTTCGTCTGGTAGTCCTCGTGGTGGTGTTGGCTGGTGTTGATGATCCGGATTTTCCCCAATAGTAGTAGCCTGTACTCTCCTATTGGATGAAAGCTGTGATCCATCGTACGCATCGCGTTCGCTCGAGCTGTTGCTCATCTCTGTCGGTTTCCTGTGCAGTGCATACACAAACAACTCCGCGCCGACGACTACCAAGGCCTCGTCTAATAGTTCTCGTGGCGGTGTTGGCTGGTGTTGATGATCCGGATTTTCCCCAATAGTAATAGCCTGTACTCTCCTATTGGATGAAAACTGTGATCCATCGTACGCATCGCGTTCACTCGAGCTGTTGCTCATCTCTGTCGGTTTCCCTGTGCAGTGCATACACAAACAGCTCCGCGCCGACGACTACCAACGCCTCGTCTGCTAGTTCTCGTGGTGGTGTTGGCTGGTGTTGATGATCCGGATTTTCCCCAATAGTAATAGCCTGTACTCTCCTATTGGATGAAAGCTGGGATCCACTGTACGCATCGCGTTCGCTCGAGCTGTTGCTCATCTTTGTCGGTTTCCCTGTGCAGTGCATACACAAACAAATCCGCGCCGACGGCTACCAAGGCCTCGTCTGCTAGTCCTCGTGGTGGTGTTGGCTAGTGTTGATGATCCGGATTTTCCCCAATAGTAGTAGTCTGTACTCTCCTATTGGATGAAAGCTGTGATCCATCGTACGCATCGCGTTTGCTTAAGCTGTTGCTCATCTCTGTCGGTTTCCCTGTGCAATGCATGCACAAACATCTCCGCGCCGACGACTACCAAGGCTTCGTCTGGTAGTCCTCGTGGTGGTGTTGGCTGGTGTTGATGATCCGGATTTTCCCCAATAGTAGTAGCCTGTACTCTCCTATTGGATGAAAGCTGTGATCCACTGTACGCATCGCGTTCGCTCGAGCTGTTGCTCATCTTTGTCGGTTTCCCTGTGCAGTGCATACACAAACAAATCCGCGCCGACGACTACCAAGGCCTCGTCTGGTAGTCCTCGTGGCGGTGTTGGCTGGTGTTGATGATCCGGATTTTCCCCAATTGTAGTAGCCTGTACTCTCCTATTGTATGAAAGCTGTGATCCATCGTACGCATCGCGTTCGCTCGAGCTGTTGCTCATCTCTGTCGGTTTCCCTGTGCAGTGCATACACAAACAACTCCGCGCCGACGACTACCAAAGCCTCGTCTGGTAGTCCTCGTGGTGGTGTGTGCTGGTGTTGATGATCCGGATTTTCCCCAATAGTAGTAGCCTGTACTCTCATATTGGATGAAAGCTGTGATCTATCGTACGCATCGCGTTCGCTCGAGCTGTTGCTCATCTCTGTCGGTTTCCCCGTGCAGTGCATACACAAACAACTCCGCGCCGACGACTACCAAGGCTTCGTCTGGTAGTCCTCGTGGTGGTGTTGGCTGGTGTTGATGATCCGGATTTTCCCCAATAGTAGTAGTCTGCTCTCCTATTGGATAAAAACTGTGATCCATCGTACGCATCGCGTTCACTCGAGCTGTTGCTCATCTCTGTCGGTTTCCCTGTGCAGTGCATACACAAACAGCTCCGCGCCGACGACTACCAACGCCTCGTCTGGTAGTCCTCGTGGTGGTGTGTGCTGGTGTTGATGATCCGGATTTTCCCCAATAGTAGTAGCCTGTACTCTCATATTGGATGAAAGCTGTGATCTATCGTACGCATCGCGTTCGCTCGAGCTGTTGCTCATCTCTGACGGTTTCCCCGTGCAGTGCATACACAAACAACTCCGCGCCGACGACTACCAAGGCTTCGTCTGGTAGTCCTCGTGGTGGTGTTGGCTGGTGTTGATGATCCGGATTTTCCCCAATAGTAGTAGTCTGCTCTCCTATTGGATAAAAACTGTGATCCATCGTACGCATCGCGTTCACTCGAGCTGTTGCTCATCTCTGTCGGTTTCCCTGTGCAGTGCATACACAAACAACTCCGCGCCGACGACTACCAAAGCCTCGTCTGGTAGTCCTCGTGGTGGTGTGTGCTGGTGTTGATGATCCGGATTTTCCCCAATAGTAGTAGCCTGTACTCTCATATTGGATGAAAGCTGTGATCTATCGTACGCATCGCGTTCGCTCGAGCTGTTGCTCATCTCTGTCGGTTTCCCCGTGCAGTGCATACACAAACAACTCCGCGCCGACGACTACCAAGGCTTCGTCTGGTAGTCCTCGTGGTGGTGTTGGCTGGTGTTGATGATCCGGATTTTCCCCAATAGTAGTAGTCTGTACTCTCCTATTGGATGAAAGCTGTGATCCATCGTACGCATCACGATCACTCGAGCTGTTGCTCATCTCTGTCGGTTTCCCTGTGCAGTGCATACACAAACAACTCCGCGCCGACGACTACCAAAGCCTCGTCTGGTAGTCCTCGTGGTGGTGTGTGCTGGTGTTGATGATCCGGATTTTCCCCAATAGTAGTAGCCTGTACTCTCATATTGGATGAAAGCTGTGATCTATCGTACGCATCGCGTTCGCTCGAGCTGTTGCTCATCTCTGTCGGTTTCCCCGTGCAGTGCATACACAAACAACTCCGCGCCGACGACTACCAAGGCTTCGTCTGGTAGTCCTCGTGGTGGTGTTGGCTGGTGTTGATGATCCGGATTTTCCCCAATAGTAGTAGTCTGCTCTCCTATTGGATAAAAACTGTGATCCATCGTACGCATCGCGTTCACTCGAGCTGTTGCTCATCTCTGTCGGTTTCCCTGTGCAGTGCATACACAAACAGCTCCGCGCCGACGACTACCAAAGCCTCGTCTGGTAGTCCTCGTTGTGGTGTTGGCTGGTGTTGTTGGATGGTACGATGGATCACAGCTTTTATTCAATAGTAGTAGCCTGTACTCTCCTATTGGATGAAAGCTGTGATCCATCGTACGCATCGCGTTCGCTTCAGGTGTTGCTCATCTCTCTCGGTTTCCCTGTGCAATGCATACACAAACAACTCCGCGCCGACGACTACCAAGGCTTCGTCTGGTAGTCCTCGTGGTGGTGTTGGCTGGTGTTGATGATCCGGATTTTCCCCAATAGTAGTAGTCTGCTCTCCTATTGGATAAAAACTGTGATCCATCGTACGCATCGCGTTCACTCGAGCTGTTGCTCATCTCTGTCGGTTTCCCTGTGCAGTGCATACACAAACAGCTCCGCGCCGACGACTACCAACGCCTCGTCTGCTAGTTCTCGTGGTGGTGTTGGCTGGTGTTGATGATCCGGATTTTCCCCAATAGTAGTAGCCTGTACTCTCCTATTGGATGAAAGCTGGGATCCACTGTACGCATCGCGTTCGCTCGAGCTGTTGCTAATCTCTGTCGGTTTCCCTGTGCAGTGCATACACAAACAACTCCGCGCCGACGACTACCAAGGCCTCGTCTGGTAGTCCTTGTGGTGGTGTTGGCTGGTGTTGATGATCCGGAATTTCCCCAATAGTAGTAGCCTGTACTCTCCTATTGGATGAAAGCTGTGATCCATCGTACCCATCACGGTCACTCGAGCTGTTTCTCATCTCTGTCGGTTTCCCTGTGCAGTGCATACACAAACAGCTCCCCGCCGACGACTACCAAGGCCTCGTCTGCTAGTCCTCGTGGTGGTGTTGGCTGGTGTTGATGATCCGGATTTTCCCCAATAGTAGTAGCCTGTACTCTCCTATTGGATGAAAGCTGTGATCCACTGTACGCATCGCGTTCGCTCGAGCTGTTGCTCATCTTTGTCGGTTTCCCTGTGCAGTGCATACACAAACAAATCCGCGCCGACGGCTACCAAGACCTCGTCAGGTGGTCCTCGTGGTGGTGTTGGCTGGTGTTAATGATCCGGATTTTCCCCAATAGTAGTAGCCTGTACTCTCCTATTGGATGAAAGCTGTGATCCATCGTACGCATCGCGTTCGCTCGAGCTGTTGCTCATCTCTGTCGGTTTCCCTGTGCAGTGCATACACCAACAGCTCCGCGCCGACGACTACCAAGGCCACGTCTGCTAGTCCTCGTGGTGGTGTTGGCTGGTGTTGATGATCCGGATTTTCCCCAATAGTAGTAGTCTGTACTCTCCTATTGGATGAAAGCTGTGATCCATCGTACGCATCACGGTCACTCGAGCTGTTTCTCATCTCTGTCGGTCTCCCTGTGCAGTGCATACACAAACAACTCCGCGCCGACGACTACCAAGGCCTCGTCTGGTAGTCCTCGTGGTGGTGTTGGCTGGTGTTTATGATCCGGATTTTCCCCAATAGTAGTACCCTGTACTCTCCTATTGGATGAAAGCTGTGATCCTTCGTACGCATCGCGTTCACTCGAGCTGTTGCTCATCTCTGTCGGTTTCCCTGTGCAGTGCATACACAAACAGGTCCCCGCCGACGACTACCAAGGCCTCGTGTGCTAGTCCTCGTGGTGGTGTTGGCTGGTGTTGATGATCCGGATTTTCCCCAATAGTAATAGTCTGTACTCTCCTATTGGATGAAAGCTGTGATCCATCGTACGCATCACGGTCACTCGAGCTATTTCTCATCTCTGTCGGTTTCCCTGTGCAGTGCATACACAAACAAATTTGCGCCGACGGCTACCAAGGCCTCGTCTGGTAGTCCTCGTGGTGGTGTTGGCTGGTGTTAATGATCCGGATTTTCCCCAATAGTAGTAGCCTGTACTCTCCTATTGGATGAAAGCTGTGATCCATCGTACGCATCGCGTTCGCTCGAGCTGTTGCTCATCTCTGTCGGTTTCCCCGTGCAGTGCATACACAAACAACTCCGCGCCGACGACTACCAAGGCCTCGTCTGCAAGTCCTCGTGGCGGTGTTGGCTGGTGCTGATGATCCGGATTTTCCCCAATAGTAGTAGCCTGTACTCTCTTATTGGATGAAAGCTGTGATCCATCGTAAGCATCGCGTTCGCTCGAGCTGTTGCTCATCTCTGTCGGTTTCCCTGTGCAGTGCATACACAAATAGCTCCGCGCCGACGACTACCAAGGCCTCGTCTGCTAGTCCTCGTGGTGGTGTTGGCTGGTGTTGATGATCCGGATTTTCCCCAATAGTAGTAGCCTGTACTCTCCTATTGGATGAAAGCTGTGATCCATCGTACGCATCACGGTCACTCGAGCTGTTTCTCATCTCTGTCGGTTTCCCTGTGCAGTGCATACACAAACAACTCCGCGCCGACGACTACCAAAGCCTCGTCTGGTAGTCCTCCTGGCGGTGTTGGCTGGTGCTGATGATCCGGATTTTCCCCAATAGTAGTAGGCTGTACTCTCCTATTGGATGAAAGCTGTGATCCATCGTACGCATCGCGTTCGCTCGAGCTGTTGCTCATCTCTGTCGGTTTCCCCGTGCAGTGCATACACAAACAACTCCGCGCCGACGACTACCAAGGCTTCGTCTGGTAGTCCTCGTGGTGGTGTTGGCTGGTGTTGATGATCCGGATTTTCCCCAAAAGTAGTAGCCTGTACTCTCCTATTGGATGAAAGCTGTGATCCATCGTACGCATCGCGTTCGCTCGAGCTGTTGCTCATCTCTGTCGGTTACCCCGTGCAGTGCATACACAAACAACTCCGCGCCGACGACTACCAAAGCCTCGTCTGGTAGTCCTCGTGGTGGTGTGTGCTGGTGTTGATGATCCGGAATTTCCCCAATAGTAGTAGCCTGTACTCTCATATTGGATGAAAGCTGTGATCCATCGTACACATCGCGTTCGCTCGAGCTGTTGCTCATCTCTGTCGGTTTCCCTGTGCAGTGCATACACAAACAACTCCGCGCCGACGACTACCAAGGCCTCGTCTGGTAGTCCTCGTGGTGGTGTTGGCTGGTGTTGATGATCCGGACTTTCCCCAATAGTAGTAGTCTGTACTCTCCTATTGGATGAAAGCTGTGATCCATCGTACGCATCACGGTCACTCGAGCTGTTTCTCATCTCTGTCGGTTTCCTGTGCAGTGCATACACAAACAACTCCGCGCCGACGACTACCAAGGCCTCGTCTGGTAGTCCTCGTGGCGGTGTTGGCTGGTGTTGATGATCCGGATTTTCCCCAATAGTAGTAGCCTGTACTCTCCTATTGTATGCAAGCTGTGATCCATCGTACGCATCGCGTTCGCTCGAGCTGTTGCTCATCTCTGTCGGTTTCCCTGTGCAGTGCATACACAAACAACTCCGCGCCGATGACTACCAAAGCCTCGTCTGGTAGTCCTCGTGGTGGTGTGTGCTGGTGTTGATGATCCGGAATTTCCCTAATAGTAGTAGCCTGTACTCTCCTATTGAATGAAAGCTGTGATACATCGTACGCATCACGGTCACTCGAGCTGTTTCTCATCTCTGTCGGTTTCCCTGTGCAGTGCATACACAAACAACTCCTCGCCGACGACTACCAAGGCCTCGTCTGGTAGTCCCCGTGGCGGTGTTGGCTGGTGCTGATGATCCGGATTTTCCCCAATAGTAGTAGCCTGTACTCTCCTATTGGATGAAAGCTGTGATCCATCGTACGCATCGCGTTCGCTCGAGCTGTTGCTCATCTCTGTCGGTTTAACTGTGCAGTGCATACATAAACAACTCCGCGCCGACGACTACCAAGGCTTCGTCTGGTAGTCCTCGTTGTGGTGTTGGCTGGTGTTGTTGGCTGGTACGATGGATCACGGTCACTCGAGCTGTTTCTCATCTCTGTCGGTTTCCCTGTACAGTGCATACACAAACAACTCCGCGCCGACGACTACCAAGGCCTCGTCTGGTAGTTCTCGTGGTGGTGTTGGCTGGTGTTGATGATCCGGATTTTCCCCAATAGTAGTACCCTATACTCTCCTATTGGGTGAAAGCTGTGATCCATCGTACGCATCGCTTTCACCCGAGCTGTTGCTCATCTGTGTGGGTTTCCCTGTGCAGTGCATACACAAACAACTCCGCGCCGACGACTACCAAGGCCTCGTCTAAAAGTTCTTGTGGCGGTGTTGGCTGGTGTTGATGATCCGGATTTTCCCCAATAGTAGTAGCCTATACTCTATTATTGGTTGAAAGCTGTGATCCATCGTACGCATCGCGTTTGCTCGAGCTGTTGCTCATCTCTGTCGGTTTCCCTGTGCAGTGCATACACAAACAACTCCGCGCCGACGACTACGAAGGCCTAGTCTAATAGTTCTCGTGGTGGTGTTGGCTGGTGTTGATGATCCGGATTTTCTCCAATAGTAGTAGTCTGTACTCTCCTATTGGATGAAAGCTGTGATCCATCGCACGCATGACGGTCACTCGAGCTGTTTCTCATCTCTGTCGGTTTCCCTGTGCAGTGCATACACAAACAACTCCGCGCCGACGACTACCAAAGCCTCGTCTGGTAGTCCTCGTGGTGGTGTGTGCTGGTGTTGATGATCCGGAATTTCCCCAATAGTAACAGCCTGTACTCTCATATTGCATGAAAGCTGTGATCCATCGTACGCATCGCGTTCGCTTGAGCTGTTGCTCATCTCTGTCGGTTTCCCTGTGCAGTGCATACACAAACAGCTCCGCGCCGACGACTACCAAGGCCTCGTCTGCAAGTCCTCGTGGTGGTGTTTGCTGGTGTTGATGATCCGGATTTTCCCTAATAGTAGTAGCATGTACTCTCCTATTGAATGAAAGCTGTGATACATCGTACGCATCACGGTCACTCGAGCTGTTTCTCATCTCTGTCGGTTTCCCTGTGCAGTGCATACACAAACAACTCCGCGCCGACGATTACCAAGGCCTCGTCTGGTAGTCCCCTTGGCGGTGTTGGCTGGTGCTGATGATCCGGATTTTCCCCAATAGTAGTAGCCTGTACTCTCCTATTGGATGAAAGCTGTGATCCATCGTACGCATCGCGTTCGCTCGAGCTGTTGCTCATCTCTGTCGGTTTCCCTGTGCAGTGCATACATAAACAACTCCGCGCCGACGACTACCAAGGCTTCGTCTGGTAGTCCTCGTTGTGGTGTTGGCTGGTGTTGTTGGCTGGTACGATGGATCACGGTCACTCGAGCTGTTTCTCATCTCTGTCGGTTTCCCCGTACAGTGCATACACAAACAACTCCGCGCCGACGACTACCAAGGCCTCGTCTGGTAGTCCTCGTGGCGGTGTTGGCTGGTGCTGATGATCCGGATTTTCCCCAATAGTAGTAGCCTGTACTCTCCTATTGGATGAAAGCTGTGATCCATCGTACGCATCGCGTTCGCTCGAGCTGTTGCTCATCTTTTTCGGTTTCCCTGTGCAGTGCATACACAAACAACTCCGCGCCGACGACTATCAAGGCCTCGTCTGGTAGTTCTCGTGGTGGTGTTGGCTGGTGTTGATGATCCGGATTTTCCCCAATAGTAGTAGCCTATACTCTCCTATTGGGTGAAAGCTGTGATCCATCGTACGCATCGCTTTCACCCGAGCTGTTGCTCATCTCTGTGGGTTTCCCTGTGCAGTGCATACACAAACAACTCCGCGCCGACGACTACCAAGGCCTCGTCTAAAAGTTCTCGTGGCGGTGTTGGCTGGTGTTGATGATCCGGATTTTCCCCAATAGTAGTAGCCTGTACTCTCCTATTGGATGAAAGCTGTGATCCATCGTACCCATCACGGTCACTCGAGCTGTTTCTCATCTCTGTCGGTTTCCCTGTGCAGTGCATACACAAACAACTCCTCGCCGACGACTACCAAGGCCTCGTCTGGTAGTCCCCGTGGCGGTGTTGGCTGGTGCTGATGATCCGGATTTTCCCCAATAGTAGTAGCCTGTACTCTCCTATTGGATGAAAGCTGTGATCCATCGTACGCATCGCGTTCGCTCGAGCTGTTGCTCATCTCTGTCGGTTTAACTGTGCAGTGCATACATAAACAACTCCGCGCCGACGACTACCAAGGCTTCGTCTGGTAGTCCTCGTTGTGGTGTTGGCTGGTGTTGTTGGCTGGTACGATGGATCACGGTCACTCGAGCTGTTTCTCATCTCTGTCGGTTTCCCTGTACAGTGCATACACAAACAACTCCGCGCCGACGACTACCAAGGCCTCGTCTGGTAGTTCTCGTGGTGGTGTTGGCTGGTGTTGATGATCCGGATTTTCCCCAATAGTAGTACCCTATACTCTCCTATTGGGTGAAAGCTGTGATCCATCGTACGCATCGCTTTCACCCGAGCTGTTGCTCATCTGTGTGGGTTTCCCTGTGCAGTGCATACACAAACAACTCCGCGCCGACGACTACCAAGGCCTCGTCTAAAAGTTCTTGTGGCGGTGTTGGCTGGTGTTGATGATCCGGATTTTCCCCAATAGTAGTAGCCTATACTCTATTATTGGTTGAAAGCTGTGATCCATCGTACGCATCGCGTTTGCTCGAGCTGTTGCTCATCTCTGTCGGTTTCCCTGTGCAGTGCATACACAAACAACTCCGCGCCGACGACTACGAAGGCCTAGTCTAATAGTTCTCGTGGTGGTGTTGGCTGGTGTTGATGATCCGGATTTTTTCCAATAGTAGTAGTCTGTACTCTCCTATTGGATGAAAGCTGTGATCCATCGCACGCATGACGGTCACTCGAGCTGTTTCTCATCTCTGTCGGTTTCCCTGTGCAGTGCATACACAAACAACTCCGCGCCGACGACTACCAAGGCCTCGTCTGGTAGTCCTCGTGGCGGTGTTGGCTGGTGCTGATGATCCCGATTTTCCCCAATAGTAGTAGCCTGTACTCTCCTATTGGATGAAGGCTGTGATCCATCGTACGCATCGCGTTCGCTCGAGCTGTTGCTCATCTCTGTCGGTTTCGCTGTGCAGTGCATACACAAACAACTCCGTGCCGACGACTACCAAAGCCTCGTCTGGTAGTCCTCGTGGTGGTGTGTGCTGGTGTTGATGATCCGGAATTTCCCCAATAGTAACAGCCTGTACTCTCATATTGCATGAAAGCTGTGATCCATCGTACGCATCGCGTTCGCTTGAGCTGTTGCTCATCTCTGTCGGTTTCCCTGTGCAGTGCATACACAAACAGCTCCGCGCCGACGACTACCAAGGCCTCGTCTGCAAGTCCTCGTGGTGGTGTTTGCTGGTGTTGATGATCCGGATTTTCCCTAATAGTAGTAGCATGTACTCTCCTATTGAATGAAAGCTGTGATACATCGTACGCATCACGGTCACTCGAGCTGTTTCTCATCTCTGTCGGTTTCCCTGTGCAGTGCATACACAAACAACTCCGCGCCGACGACTACCAAGGCCTCGTCTGGTAGTCCCCTTGGCGGTGTTGGCTGGTGCTGATGATCCGGATTTTCCCCAATAGTAGTAGCCTGTACTCTCCTATTGGATGAAAGCTGTGATCCATCGTACGCATCGCGTTCGCTCGAGCTGTTGCTCATCTCTGTCGGTTACCCTGTGCAGTGCATACATAAACAACTCCGCGCCGACGACTACCAAGGCTTCGTCTGGTAGTCCTGGTTGTGGTGTTGGCTGGTGTTGTTGGCTGGTACGATGGATCACGGTCACTCGAGCTGTTTCTCATCTCTGTCGGTTTCCCCGTACAGTGCATACACAAACAACTCCGCGCCGACGACTACCAAGGCCTCGTCTGGTAGTCCTCGTGGCGGTGTTGGCTGGTGCTGATGATCCGGATTTTCCCCAATAGTAGTAGCCTGTACTCTCCTATTGGATGAAAGCTGTGATCCATCGTACGCATCGCGTTCGCTCGAGCTGTTGCTCATCTTTTTCGGTTTCCCTGTGCAGTGCATACACAAACAACTCCGCGCCGACGACTATCAAGGCCTCGTCTGGTAGTTCTCGTGGTGGTGTTGGCTGGTGTTGATGATCCGGATTTTCCCCAATAGTAGTAGCCTATACTCTCCTATTGGGTGAAAGCTGTGATCCATCGTACGCATCGCTTTCACCCGAGCTGTTGCTCATCTCTGTGGGTTTCCCTGTGCAGTGCATACACAAACAACTCCGCGCCGACGACTACCAAGGCCTCGTCTAAAAGTTCTCGTGGCGGTGTTGGCTGGTGTTGATGATCCGGATTTTCCCCAATAGAGTAGTAGCCTGTTAGCTCTCCTATTGGATGAAAGCTGTGATCCATCGTACCCATCACGGTCACTCGAGCTGTTTCTCATCTCTGTCGGTTTCCCTGTGCAGTGCATACACAAACAACTCCGCGCCGACGACTACCAAGGCCTCGTCTGGTAGTTCTCGTGGTGGTGTTGGCTGGTGTTGATGATCCGGATTTTCCCCAATAGTAGTAGCCTGTACTCTATTATTGGTTGAAAGCTGTGATCCATCGGACGCATCGCGTTTGCTCGAGCTGTTGCTCATCTCTGTCGGTTTCCCTGTGCAGTGCATACACAAACAACTCCGCGCCGACGACTACCAAGGCCTAGTCTAATAGGTCTCGTGGTGGTGTTTTGGTGGGTTTTTGTTTTTGTTTTTTCCCCAATATTAGTAGCCTGTATTCTCTTATTGGTTGAAAGCTGTGATCCATCGTACGCATCGCGTTCGCTCGAGCTGTTGCTCATCTCTGCTGTTTTGCGTGCATACACAAACAACTCCGCGCCGACGACTACCAAGGCCTCGTCTGCTAGTTCTCGTGGTGGTGTTGGCTGGTGTTGATGATCCGGATTTTCCCCAATAGTAGTAGCCTGTATCTCCTATTGGTTGAAAGCTGTGATCCATGACGTACGCATCGCTTTTTTTTTGGTTTTGTTTTTTTTTTTTTTTTTTTTTTTTCGTTTTTTGTAAAAAAAAAAAATTTCGGGCGCGACAATAAGCCTCGCTTTTTTTTTTTTTTTTGTGGGGGTTTTGGTTGGTTTTTTTTTTCTGGATTTTCCCCAATAGTAGTAGCCTATACTCTCCTATTGGGTGAAAGCTGTGATCCATCGTACGCTCTCCTCTTGTTTTTTTTTTTTTTTTTTTCCTGTTGTGGGCATACAAAAAAAACTCCGCGCCGACGACTACCAAGGCCTCGTCTGGTAGTCCTCGTGGTGGTGTTGGCTGGTGTTGATGATCCGGATTTTCCCCAATAGCTTCCTCTTAGATCCTTTTACCAAATATTAGCCTCATCTCTGTCGGCCTGTTTCTCATCTCTTTCGGTTTCCCGTGCAGTGCATACAAAAAAAAACTCCGCCCCCACCACTTCCAAGGCCTCGTCTTGTAGTCCTCGTGGTGGTGTGTGCTGGTGTTGATGATCCGGAATTTCCCCAATAGTAGTAGCCTCTACTCTCCTATTGGATGAAAGCTGTGATCCATCGTACGCCTCGCGTTCACCCGAGCTGTTGCTCATCTCTGTGGGTTTCCCTGTGCAGTGCATACACAAACAACTCCGCGCTGACGACTACCAAGGCCTCGTCTGCTAGTCCTAGTGGTGGTGTGTGCTGGTGTTGGTGATCCGGATTTCGACTCAATAGTGGTACCCAGTACTCTCCTATTGAGCGACACCCGTGATCCTTTGTATACATCGCGCTCACTCTCACAGCTGGTCATCTCGGTCGATTCCCCGTGCAGTGCATACAAACGCAACTCCGCACTGACGACTACCAAGGCCTCGTCTGATAGCCCTCGTGGTGGGGTATACTGGTGTTGGGGGTCCAGATCTCTGTGCAATAGTGGCAGCCTGTACTCCTCTATTGAACAGAAATCGTGTGCGGAACCCACTGAATCCCTCGTCGCCCGAACGCGGCAGTCACGATCCCTGTTCCCCAAAACTCTTGCTCCCTTTCCCGCTGGGTAGCGACCAGCCCATCATCGTGTCGCTGCGTCTTTTTTTCACCAGCCGTTCCCAGTCAAAATCTATAAATTTTCTGTAAGTAGGCCTGGCCGGACTGAGACATACCCCGGCCTTAGAAACTTCATTACAAACTTAATAGACCCCTCTACTCTTTTTTAGAGTACGAGGTCTAAAAAGGGTCAAAATCGACTCATCAAGAAGACTGTTAGATTATTTTTTTCTCCCGACGAATGGGTCATTTATGATCAGAAAATGAGCTCATTTATGACTATTTTAATCAGATGTATTCTGTGTGAGTTTGATTAATATAGCTTATTTAACGCAAAAGTTTTTCTTACTAATTCATATTAATACGCTCTACATATGAGTTAGTATGGAAAACTTTTGCATTAACTAAGCTATATTAATCAAACTCACACAGAATACATCTGCCAATAATATATATATACTGACCAAATCGGACTACTATATCGTATAGCTCCCATAGAAACGATCGGTCGAAAATATGCTCTAAACATGAATTTGTATGAAAATGTTCTGTGTTTGCCAAGCTATTATATTCATCACCATTGTTAATAACAAATTGAAACTGAGTAACGGGTATCCTAAAGTCGCGAGGCGACTATAGAATTCTTTCTTGTTTCTAACTGCATTGTGGAGGTCCATCTCCTCCTGTTTTTGATATGAATTTTTTCTGAACATTTTCATTAGTTTGTGTCATGAACTAAATGATGTTTACAAATTGTCCCTGTTCATAATTATTTTTCTGCACGTCCTTATCAAATTCTATGAAATTATTCATAGAATTGAAAGGAATGTTCTGCAGACCCTCCCACTAATGCGCTTGCTCAGGCTCTCTGCAATTTCGCCTAACCTCGAGTTTGAGAGAGACTATTTCCTCTGTCATTTTCAATAATGTTTCACGAGCAAAGCTTTCAACCCTTAAATTCTCCCGGACTCGCCGGAGTTATTTCGACACACTTTATCCACGCTGGTGAATGTTCTACCAGTTGGTAAGTATTGTTCCAGCGCTTCAAGGCCGTTTTTATTCATAAAGAAAGAAAACCATCCCAAAGGAAATGATAAGTCTCCCTCCTTAAGGTCCTTGCTGGTATCTTCTACACAGAATTTTAGGAATATGCTTCATAGCTACACAACACGCATTTTGCAAGGACAGATACACAGAGAGCGCCGTTTTTATTCATAAAGAAAGAAAATCATCCCAAAGGAAATGATAAGTCTCCCTCCTTAAGGTCCTTGCTGGTATCTTCTACACAGAATTTTAGGAATATGCTTCATAGCTACACAACACGCATTTTGCAAGGACAGATACACAGAAAGCGCCACCCACGTCATTGTCTCCATTTGGGAAAATTCACTTTCTCTAAAGGAGTTTACTCTCGTAGTCTTTCTTGGCATTAAAGGCCGTTTCAACAATACTCTCCCTGGTTATATTACAGAAGATATGTCGACCATAGGGATACACAGTGGTTGTGGCAATAGGCCAAAAATCGAAACACACAAATTATCTCTTATGTGTTAAAATTTCACGATGGCAAATTGGTTTTTCTAGATTGGTTGTAAGGCGAGCCGTAATCCCACCTGACATTTAGGAAATTTGTAGTATGTAAGTGTTTGTAGTATTTAAGGAAATTTGTAGAATGTAAGTGTTCGTAGCATTTAAGAAAATTTGAAGCATTTATAGAAATTCATAACATTTAAGGAAATTTGTAGTATATAAGTATGTATGTAGAGCACTCCAATCTTTCTATTATCAGCGTTTACATATTATTTATACAAACAAACATTCGTTTGAAATTATATGTATGCACATGTACATGTATGTATGTGTGTATTCGGCGCGGCCAGCGTCTGCCGGCAGCGCTGTCGCCACACAAGCATCGAGAACGTTCGAACATGTGTTTGTATGTTTCTGTCTCGCTCTCGCGCGTAAGTGATATTGCAGTTAAAAACAAGTAAGAAAGGCTACAGTCGACGTGCCGACTGTATAAGACCCCGTACTCCTTGTAGTTGCGATCACTTAGCAAATACTACATGTCTTCATACAAATTTTTTGTTGTTGACCGATTTGTCCTATGGGAGCTATAAGCTATAGTTGTCCGATCTTGATGAAACTTGGTGAGGATAGTTATAGTTGTACCATACACCTACTGTGTAAATTTGTTACGATAGCTTTCATAGTTTCAAAGTTGTAGTGTAATGAAAACAGTTTTTACAATTTGGGGGGCGGTAGGGGGCGTGGCAAAAATTTGAAATAAACTTAACCTGCCTGCAATATAGACGGACTTTCATTCCAAATCTGGTGGCTCTAGCTCTTGTAGTTTGAAAGATCTAGGTGTTCATACGGACGGACGGACGGACAGACAGACGGACAGACACACAGACGGACAGACGGACAGACAGACAGACGGACAGACGGACATTGCTATATCGACTCGGCTGTTGATGCTGATCTAGAATATATATACTTTATGGGGTCGGCCACGCCTCCTTCTGCCTGTTACGCACATTTCTCTTCTGACAAACCTAATAGACCCCTATACTCTTTTTTAGAGTACGGGGTCTAAAAACACACTTTGTAAACGTGTTGGCTCTTTTGTTAAACTTAGGATTTGGATGCCACTTTCAGAATAGTTTGATTTGATATGTCTCTATACGAATGTTGAATTACAACTCTGTACTATGTGAATAAGTGCCTCAAAAACGGCATGGAAGCTTAAAAGTTGGTTTAGCTCTGATGAGAAAAGGGGACGTGGCAGCTCAAAATTTTTAATGGCATTGCATTAAGGCTGTCTCTAGGAACCTTATTACCAGAAATGGTGTTCCTAAGTGCCATAGTTACTGAGTTATTGGCCTTAAACTACTTTTTTTTTCGAGATGTGTCTGGTTTTTTGCTCATTGCGGGGGCGGTAAGGGGCGTGGCAACAATTTGAAATAAACTTGATCTGCCTGACATAATAACGGACTTTCATCCTTAATTTGGTGGTTCTAGCTTTTGTAGTTTAAAAGATCTAGGTGTTCATACGGACAGACGGACATTGCTATATCGATTCGTCTTTCGACGCCGATCAATAATATATATACTTTATGGGGTCCGCGAAGCCTCCTTCTGCCTGTTACGCACATTTCGCTTCAGACAAACTTAATAGATTCCTCTACTCTTTTTTAGAGTATGGGGTCTAAAAAAATATATATACAAAAGAAAGAAATAATTTTTTTGTTGTGGCTCTTTCCTCGGTAACTGAAACTTGAAACAGACCGATAGATGAATTTTATACCTGATTCCCGGCCTACTGTGTGAAAGTTTATTTTTTGTATGTTGCTTGCGAACTAAACTACGAACGAGTCAAGAGGCAGACAAACAATAAGAGATGGCGCAACAAACCGACCAATAAGTAAACAACGAGACAGACAAAGAAACTGAAAAACCGCCGGAAAGAGGAGCTGGTGGCGATGACGGAAGAATTGCCATGGAAGGACGGCTTGAGGAATTGCGATCGGACTGTTGGACGCGCCCTGGGCAACGTTCCGAAAAGAATTTTTGGACTTCTTCCTCCGTTCCCAGTACTTCAAGCGTCAAGAGAACCAGATACGTCCGCACCGTCAGTGCCCACACGAAAAATTTAATGATAACGTGGTGCAACTATGATTACTCATGCGGCGCGCAGGATACAGTAGAGCGCAGGAGCTGTACAGGGTCTACCTAAACGTGGCACAAGTGACTCAGATAGCAACGGAGTTCGAAAATCTTCATGAGCAGGATGGCGAATATTCGCGCCCAAAACGAAAAATAGAGGTGAGTCGAATGACGGCCAGGGATTGAGACCGATAATCGATACTGGACGACGCGCAGCTTAGTAAGCGAGCTCTTTTTACGGAAGCAGAAGATCAGTGGAAAACGGCTCCAAGTGAATAACAGGATCCGGTTGGCAGATGGGTTGGACTGGGATGGACTTCTTATGTAGGATGGACGCGTGAAATTATCCATGGAATTGGTACACTCCGGCCATGGTAGCCACTCCCCCTTGGAAAGGTCAGGGTCTTAGCAGGGCTTCAAAAGGGCGGGGGACCGAGCGGATCCGGTAGACGTAACGAATTGAGTAAGCACAAGAGCGCAAGAGCCCGAAGCCCCCAAAATAAAGGAAAATAGGATTGATAGAGCACCAGGGACGAGGGCCAAGACCACCCCGGAAGCGCAATAGAAGAAGTAGAGAAACAGTCTCATCTTGGGGAATTAGAGTGGAAGGCATCATTGCAGCATCAGTACTACCGAACAATTAGTCGAACTCATCCGAGCAGGCACCATTGAGAAGTCACCATTGACTAGTCGCGCATTCCGCACAGCGCTCCGATATTCTTCTTGGTAAAGAAAAAGACTAGGGAGTGTCGAATGTGCGTGGAATACTGACAACCAAACACCCCGATGCTTACCCAGTCCCCAGGATAAATCACAGCCTCAAGAGACTGCGCCACGCCAAATTTGTATCGACCTTAAACTTGAAGCAAGGATACTGTCAACTGCAAGCAGCAAACTTAAGGTTAAAAGGAAGAAATGTCGTTTCTTCCAAAAGAGTCAGACGTATTTAGGGCATGTGGTCAGTGGATTAGGTATCCGTACAGATCCCGTACAGATCAAGAAGATGCAGAGCCACCTGGAGGGCTATCATTTTGAAATAGTAACGGACCACTTGGCCCTCAAATGGCTGAACTCTATCGAGAGTTCATCCGGAAGGATAGCGAGGTGGACCCTGGAATAACAGCAGTTCTACTTTTGACATCAGGCATTGGAAGGGCAAGCTGAATACTATAGCGGACGCATTGACAATACCTGAAATCGTGCCAACGAGCGGCAGCCAAGGACTTTCAATGCAGCTGGATGAGGAAGATGCGCAAGAGGATCAGAACCCAACCAGAAAAATTCCTGAATTACATTGAAGAGAATTGGCAGCTATATAAGAATCTGAGGCAAAGGACCGAAGACGAAGACTACATTCCAATGCAGCTGGATGACGAAGATGCGCAAGAGGATCAGAACCCAACCAGAAAAATTCCTGAAATACATTGAAGAGAATGGGCAGCTATATAAGAATCTGAGGCAAAGGACCGATGACGAAGACGACATTCCATAGAAGCTGCGCGGACCAGAGGCAGAGAGTGCTCGAAAAATGCCACGACGCCCCAACAGCCGGACACCAAGGGGTGAGGAAGACAGCATCGAGACTGGCACAACGATACTACTGGCCTGGTATATTCAGGGAGACAACCAGGTGTGTTAAATGTTGCACATGCCTTCAGATGTACAAGACGAAGCAGAAAAAGCCGGCAGGACGAATGCTAACACGACACATGGCACAGCCGATGGCGATAACGTGCGCAGACTTCGTTTTTCGAAGCACGGCAACACAATATTTTTGATCTTCCAGCCGGCGTTTCGAGAGACAATATTGTGCCGGTTGGAGATATCAGAGAAATTGTAATTGGCGTAAGAAAAATGTAAACCGATTTTTGTTTTCTCTGGCAGCAGCACCAGTAGGGACTTTGTGATTAACGATGGAACAACAGTACATCGTCATTAGTAGCGACGAGGAGATGGAAGCGGTGGAAGATGCAAACAGCGGCACCACCGAGCCATTCCAGGGCGACGAATGGCAACAACAGCGGGACCCGTGGCCAAGGTGCCATTTTATGCCCGCCGGCGAGCAGACGAAGGGTCATATCAAGAAGAGTCGGACGAGGAAGAGTCAGACAACGACGCCACCGAGCCACGCCTGAGCACGTGGCTCACTTATCGTTGCGCAACGACGGCGGGACCCACGTCTGGGACACTCATCGAGTAGATGATGCGTGAGAACAAGGGTAGTCGAAGAGCTTCGACTCCGACGGCGAACAGCGGAAAACTGACGAGGGGCCGCTATTCCAGCATACCATCCTGGAGACGGTTTGGTATGTTTGCGAGCGCATGCCGGACGCAATGCAGGTGGTGGAGATGAGGAAACGAGATTAACATGCCAGGGATGCGACCATCTCCCCCGTACTAAGAAGAGCCGTGGTCTCCTGAACTCATATCGGCCATACTGTCATACCAGACCCTAACAAGGTCATCCGCCAAAGCAGAGTTGCTAGCTGAATTGGACGAAGAAGGATTCGGGTGGACACCCGACCTGGATAGTATTTTTGGGACAGCATCGGGAACGGCACCAGATCAATTCCCGCTAATCCCGACGGAATGGACGCTGCGACCGGAGAACATCGCGCTGGACGCTAAGGAGAGAGGTGGAGCAACCTGACAGACGAAACGGTCGAACTCGTTTCCGCGATGTAAGTGGAGACCAAGCACTCTCCGTAACAGAGGAGGAGTCGTGACGGTGACTCTGGTGAGGGGGTGTAAGTCGGGGCTCTAATCCCACCTTACATTAAGGAAATTTATAGTACATTTTGTAGTATTTTAAAAAATTTGTAGTATGTAAGGAATTTAATAATGAATTACACTTTTTAACTTAATCGAATAGGAGAGAATTTTATTTTTATCGATAGTAGTTTAGATTATGCAGGCGACGCCCTCTGCCGGCAGTACGGAAAGCGGTCGGGAGAAATTCATTTATTTGATTCAATGCTCATCATGTTATGGTTGACTTTTAGTTGTGATCCCACAAAAATCCATACTAAATTGCATGTCAACATGCACATACTCAAGATTTAATTGAGTCGGTGCACAAGCAGTTTTTACTCTTAGAACGTCTAAATTTTAACATTCCAGCCAGGGCAACCAGGTACTACATCCCTTTATTTCTTCCTACATGCACTACTGACTACGCTTTGCACAATCGTTTTCGGGTACTATGCGCTAATTATAATCAATTCTATAGAATAATTGATACATCTCTCTCTCTCTTTTCCAACTTAAAGCTTCACTTTTCAGCCAACTCCGTTAAATCTCTGATTTCCATGGGCAGTATGTTTGGAATCCCTTCCATTCATGCGTCCCTTTAAATCAGAGATCTTTCGTGTTAGTTTTGGCACACATTTTTATTGATCTGGTTGGGTTTTTCTGGGTTTTCCCAATCCTCGCAACATATGTTGGATCAATTTCAATACTTTTTATCCCCAGATTAACTATTAACTATTAACTATTAATTAATTTATCAATCTAAACTACTAAATTTTTTTTTTTATAAGCCTTTTCAGTTTAAAATAAAATTTTTTTCTTTTTATATTTTTACCTTGTAAAAATTATTAATATTAATTTTAATTATATTAATAAACTTATTTTTGCTTTTAATGGACTCGCGACTGTTCTTAGTCTGCGTTAATAAATAAAATAAAATAAAATTGTTTGAGTTTTAAAGTAATAAATATGTTTAGTTTAGATACCAACATTTGCGACTGTGCGTATTATCTGTTGCATCTGGGGCTGAGCAGAATCGGAATATCGATAAGTGTTGAGAATTCATCGCACACTGCTCAGCTGGAGGTGGCCATACTTGTGGGACGGGGGGATATTAGTATAAGAGTTAGGTTATAAGAAGTAGGTTATAAGAGTAGGAAGGAAAAGAGAGAGAGAGCGAGAGAGAGAGCATATTGGCTGAGCGGGGGCGGTCGTTGACTCTAGGGAACCGTTGCATGGAAGAGGGAATTGGAGGATGAGAATTTTGAATTTTGCTTAGCAACAGGTGGCCTTAGAGTCAACAGGGGAGTTTGCTTTTCGAGATCGGCACGAGCGGTTGCGTGACCGGATCAAGTAGAAAGTTTTGTTGTGCGTTTGGTGAACGGTCGGTGTGGTTTTGGCAGTCCGGTATTAATGTTCTTTTGTGCGTCCAAGGAATGAACTTTTTCGAGTTGAATTGAGTTTAAACAAAAAAAAAAAAAAACGTTAACTAACATGTTAACAAAAATGAACAAGACATCAGCAACAACAACAGTGCAACAATAGCAACCAATTGCACATACAAAACTACCCAAACTTTTTTTAAACGCAATAATTGTTCAACAAAACCACTGTGCAACGACACGCAACCACCAAAAACCAAAACGCGAAAATTTAAAGACATTTAAAAAATAACTACGTTTAAATGAATAACGACATTTAAATGAACAACAACAAAACAACGGCAACAACAACCCAAATAAGACATTTAAGACAGCCGCAACAACAACAATAACAACAACAAAACAACAGGCAACAACAACCCAAATAACACATTTAAGACAGCCGCAACAACAACAATAACAACAACATTAACAACAACTGTAACAATTGCAACGAAAACAACAACAGGCAGCGAGAACGACAAAACAACCGAGACCGGAGGACGGCCGCACAAGTGACGTCACGCAGCATCAGCTGTGCGCGCTAGCACAGTGGACGGACGCGGTGAGCTGTGTCACACGGACAGCTGTAGTTTTGTTTTGTTTTGTCCCCAGTTTATGTAGTTTGTGTATATATGTATATTTATAAGTTTTTTTGAAATGCCGATTGTAAAACTCAAATTTTTTCTCTAACCTAAATGAAATTGTTTTGCTCTTATTTTCTGGTCGGCCCCTTTTTCTCCATGGTGTTCTATTGTGAGTTGCTGGTAGTCACATGTACATTTAGTACCTGCCCATAAATTGTTTTGAGCTCTTAGGTAGTATCAGGCACCCACGAGACCCCCCCTCTATATATATAAATCGAAGGCAACCAACACCAAAAAGAAAAAGGAAAAAAGCAGAAATAAAATAAAATATAAATAAAATGAAAACTGAAAACTAAATAAGATAGGACAAATATGTATAGCAAATTTAATGTAAATAAATATGTTTAATGTGATTTGTAACAGAATGAATATGTGTGAGTAATTTGTGGATGGGAGGGGGATTGCGTAGCATGGATTGAGCGAGCTGGCGTAGACTTTTGATATTGGGTGGCGCAACGGAACAATTTAAATGTTGCCGCCACAGGTAGGGTGGGTACGTTGCGGCAAAACATCGATGCCGCCGATAGAGATGGCCGATAGTTGTTTAGTGTTGGTATTGTTTCGTAGAGTGTAGTAGTAGCGATGTAGAGATTCTACAATCGATGATTGTGGATTGTACGCTCGGTGGGCTCTGGTTAACAACCCCGACCTGAGGCGAATGAGCTAGCCGTGGTAGCCCCAGGAAAGACAAGCTGAGTCGTAACAATATGGCGCCCAAACTGGAAATGGAGCTCGACGAGGTGCGCCTCGTCGTAGCATACGGCCCAGAAAGAAAAAAAAAAATAAATAACACATAAGATTGTTGAATCTCACGTGTTAGTATGTTTTGGTTTGCAGACCGGTCCTTCATGGAGTCTTGTCGGGAGCATGTACGCTCGCCTTCAATTGTACATGAAGGATACGATCTACAAATCAAACATTTTTGTCGTTTTATTTAAATCTTTTTTGTAAAGTAACGTAAAGCGTCTTTTTTGTATTTTCTGGTACTGGTTGTCCGGCCAAAACTATCGGCTGATCACGGTGACCCGTGCGGGGAATGGAAACTCCAGCACGCGATGCATCGTGACGACGATGGTTGGCTAGGTGGTGCATAGTGGCCAATGGTGACCCGTACAGGGAATAACTCTAGTACGCGCTGCATCATTGGACACTATCCCACCGTGGGCAGCCAGAACCAAAAGAAAACACAAGAAAAGAGTAAGCCTGGCTCACGGAGATCTCTTGACTGTCGATCGTCAGCTCAGCTGACGATCTGACATGTCGACGGATCTCTCGTGTTTTGTTTTTTTTGTACATTAAATGTCTGGCCATTTCTATCGAACCGTAAGGTTAGCGTAGTTTTAGTCAGCTCGAACCGGCAGGATGCAATCCCCTTCTTATTTTGTGTAATAAAATATATCTGTTTGTTTATCTTTTTGGTGCGATATATTTGGCGATAGTTATATGTTATTTATGCGGTATTTGTTTATTTATATTTATTATTTAATAATTGGTAATTTATTTAATTTATGTTTTGTTATTTACGATTTATTAAATTATACTTGTTATTTATTATTTATATTTATTTCATTTGTTATTTATTATTTTTGTTATTTATTATTTGCTCACGTACTTAGGGGCGGGTTCTTTATTTATTTATTTAATTATCATTTTGGTAGGACTTAGTTTTTTTTTGTGTGATCATGGCTGAAGGAGAGGGCGCGCACGGGTATAATACCCGAAACAAGGCAGTCCATAGGGACAGCTCATGGGAGAGCGATCTGCCACAAGGGGTGTATGGTGCGGTGGCACGAACACCGCCTCCGGAGGCAGCTAGGGCGAAAGGGGAGGAGCCGAAGCCGGAACTGCGATCGGAGGAGGCATCGGCGGTAAATGCAATGCTCGCCCAGGCACATCTGACATTCATGAAGTCCCAAGCCGACGGCATCTGCCAGACAATCCAGCAAGAGATGCGGCTAGGCTTCTTGGAGGTGATGAAGGCCATAAACGATGTTCTCCGGCCGATCGCAGACCAATTGCCTCGCGAACGGCAAGAGCCGACGGTAGCCGAAGGCTTGCCTCGCTTCCATGCGGGCAACGATGAGGATGAACTGATGGCGTTCGACGGTGAGGCAGAGTCAAAGCTTGGTTCCGGTATAGGAACGAGGAGAAGCGGAGGTTCGGTGGATGGTCCACCTAATCCATTCTCTAAGCCACTACGAATGGTGACGCCGGATGAGTCCATTAGGTTTAGGCCAGCCGATCCACAAACGTGGACATGGAGAAATCCGACGACGTCGCAGTGGAGTGACCAAAGGGTTGAGCGGACAGACGAGGGGGCGTCAGGCAGGCATCTGCAGGCGTTGGACTTCGTGATTGAGCACCGGAAAGGGTCAGAGAATGTAGTGGCCGACACGCTCTCGCGAAGTCTAAATGCGGTCGTGGCCGAAGTAAAGGAAGAATTGGATCCTAGCGCGATTTTGGGGTTCCAGACGAACGAATTCGACACGGAGGAATATAGGGAGCTAGTTCAGGAAGTCGAAGAAAATAAACAGGAATTGCCTGACCTAAAAGTGGAAGGGGGCGTAATTTTCAAACACATGCCACATAGTAAGTTGGAAGACGAACTTGAGGGCTGTGTTTGGAAGCTTTGGGTTCCCGCGTCGCTCACCCAAGAGCAAGAGAGCGCACGAAGAGCATACGTCGGCACATGGAGGAATGGTAAAAACATTGCATGCTTTGCGGCGGCAATACTTTTGGCCAAAGATGGCAGTACAAGTGGCCGATTTCATCCGATGTTGCGACGTATGTAAGAAAGTCAAGGCTACGAATTTTAGGATGCAAGTGGGAATAGGGACCGAAGTAGTGACGAAAAGGCCATTCCAGAAGTTATATATTGATTTCTTGGGGAAGCATCCGAGGTCAAAAAGGGGTCATGCATGGATCTTTAGTGTGGTTGATCACTTTTCCAAATTCATATTTTTGAAAGCTATGCGCGAAGCGACAGCAAAGTCAGTAGTGGAATTCCTGGTGCACGAGGTGTTCTTAAAGTTTGGAGTGCCCGATGTGATACATTCGGATAGTGGCAGGCAGTTTATAGGAAAGATTTTTGAGGAGATGACGCAGGCGTATGGGATTACTCATTTAAGGACTGCCATTTACTCTCCCCAAAGCAATGCTGCGGAGCGAGTGAATCGGTCAGTCCTAGCAGTGATTAGGGCGTATTTGGAGAACGACCATCGCCAATGGGATCTTTACCTCCCGGAGATTGAGGCAGCGCTGCGTAACAGTGTCCATGCCGCAACGGGAGTCACTCCGGTCTTTGCCGTGTTCGGGGAAAATTTGATGCTGCACGGAGCTCAGTACGCTTTGGCTCGTAAGCTAAAGTCTCTGTGTGAGCACGAGATGGCTACGTTAGGCCGAGCCGATAAGCAACGGCTCATCCAGGAGAAAATTCAGAAACATCTTCATCAGGCGTATGAGCGGAGCAGGCTGCGCTATAATGAGCGAGCAAGAGAACTCCATTTGGTTCCAGGGCAGGAGGTCTTTCGGCGTAATTTTGTATTGAGCAATTTTAAAAATGCGTTCAATGCAAAATTCGCCCGAAAGTTCCTGAAAGCTCGCGTCATACGAGCAGTGGGCGCAAACATGTTCGAACTGCAGAACGAGAGTGGGCGACCGATAGGTATCTTTCATGCCAAAGACATCCGACTGTAAGCCCGGCTAGCTCAGTCGGTAGAGCATGAGACTCAGGGTTTGGGCGATGGCCTACGTTGGGCGCGGCATACCAAGAGCGGATAGCCCCCATGCGCTCGAATATTGGCACCACTTCCCCTGCGGGCCTAAACTCCTGCGAGCTGGGTGCAAATCTTCGAGTGATGTTGCATCTGGGGCTAAGCAGAATCGGAAGATCGATAAGTGTTGAGAATTCATCGCACACTGCTCAGCTGGAGGTGGCCATACTTGTGAGACGGGGGGATATTAGTATAAGAGTTAGGTTATAAGAAGTAGGTTATAAGAGTAGGAAGAATAAAGAGAGAGAGAGAGCATAGTGGCTGAGCGGGGGCGGTCGTTGACTCTAGGGAACCGTTGCATGGAAGAGGGAATTGGAGGATTAGACTTTAGAATTTTGCTTAGCAACAGGTGACCTTAGAGTCAACGAGGGAGTTTGCTTTTCGAGATCGGCACGAGCAGTTGCGTGACTGGATCAAGAAGAAAGTTTTGTTGTGCGTTTGGTGAACGTTCGGTGTGTAGTTTTGGGAGTCCAGTTAATGTTCTTTTTGTGCGTCAAAAAAAAAAAAAAATTTTTTTGAACTGAATCAAATCTAAACAAAAAAAAAAAAACACGTTAACTAACATGTTAACAAAAATAAACATGCATCAGCAACAACAACAGTGCGACAATTAAGACAAGTGACCAAATGTGCAACAATAGCAACCCATTGCACATGCAAAACTACACAAACTTTTTAAACGCAATAATTGTTGGACAACCACGGTGCAGCGACACGCAACCACCAAAAACCAAAACGCCAAATTTAAAGACATTTAAAATAACGACATTTAAATGAACAAACAACAAAACAACGGCAACAACAACCCAAATAACACATTTGCGACAGCCGCAACAACAAATATAACGTTGATACGCAACAACAACAATAACAACAACTATAACAATTGCAACGGAAACAACAACAGGCAGCGAGAACGACAAAACAACCGAGGCCGGAGGACGGCCGCACCAGTGACGTCACGCAGCATCATCTGTGCGCGCTAGCACAGTGGACGGACGTGGTGAGCTGTGTCACACGGACAGCTGTAGTTTTGTTTTGTTTTGTCAACAGTTTATGTAGTTTGTGTATATATGTCAATAAATTGTTTCGGCAGTGTCCGGCCCCCTATATCCCCTTAGAGCTCTTAGGTAGTATCAGGTACCCCCGAGACCCCCCCTCTATATATAAATCGAAGGCAACCAACACAAAAAGAAAAGGCAAAGACAGGAAGAAAAGTAATATAAATAAAATGCAAACTGAAAACTAAATAAGATAGGACAACTATGTATAGGAAATTTAATGTAAATAAATATGTTTAATTTGATTTGTAACAAAATGAATATGTGTGAGTAATTTGTGGATGGGAGGGGGATTGCGTAGCATGGATTAAGCGAGCTGGCGTAGACTTTGGATATTGGGTGGCGCAGCAAAACGGTTTGAATGCTGCCGCCACAGGTAGGGTGGGTACGTTGCGGCAAAACATCGATGCCGCCGATAGAGATGGCCGATAGTTGTTTAGTGTTGGTATTGTTTCATAGAGTGCAGTAGTAGCGATTTAGAGGTTCTACAATCGATGATTGTGGATTGTACGCTCGGTGGGCTCTGGTTAACAACCCCGACCTGAGGCGAATGAGCTAGCCGTGGTAGCCCCAGGAAAGACAAGCCGAGTCGTAACATATCTTCAATAAAGTGACGACGCGTCACAGACACATCGGTGTCTGTCATTCCTACTCGATAGGGACAGCCAGTATTTACCTATTGAGTACGAATCGTGATTCATCGTATGCATAGGTTCGTTTTAGCCGTCATTCACACTAACCGATATTTGGTGGTCAGACTGTGTGACTTTGGGCTACTTCGGACACCGTGAATTCAGAGCCATACGCCGTTGCTGATCCTCGGTATCTGGTTCGTAATCACGCGATCATGCTTGCCGTAAAATAAAGCCCTGGCCGGGCTGTGACATACCCCGGCCTAAAAAACTTCCTTAAAAGGAATCTTACCTGCTGACCAATGTTATTTGCAAGGTAATATCGTAATATATATAGTCACATATGTAGATACATATGTACCCATACATTACGCCTAACACCACACTTATCAGTTATGTTATACATTTCTTTCCGACAAAACTAAAGTAAAATTATAAAATAATCAAACGGTGACTGGGTTCCCACGAATATCATAAAAAATTCGCCAGAATCGTTATATATATATATATATATACTAGCGGGCCCGGCGCGCTTCGCGGCGTTCTTGTATTATAGATTTACCTGCTATTGATAATGTTTAATAGAAACCAAGTTAATACAAAATAAGAGATACTAAAATAATGATGAAAACAGTGAACACTAATAGCATCCTGAATTTTGTGTACACACGGGGAGGGCATTTGTTTTTTTGCAGATTCAGCTCTATTTCAAATTTGAGATTAATTTGTTTCATTGCTTGAATCACTCTTAAATTTTTGTGTCGGTTGAAGATGTAGCCAGACAGTTTTCCCCAACCTCCAAAGGCAAAAGGAGTTGCCTGATCTTCGCTTTGAGAAGAGTACTTTTGCAATTCACATAATGCAAATATGTATTTTGGCGCCATTTACTTATTTTGAGTTATTTTGAGTTATACTTACTTTGACTTATGTCAACACTGAAATAATATGAATTCGCATTGTAACAGCTGAATTCGAATTGTAACAGTAGAAATTATATTATGCAAATGTTATGCAATTATTATACATCGATACACACCATACATCGATAATTATCGTGAAAAGCCCTTTGTACTCAGTAGGGCGCAATAAATCATAAGCAATTTGTATTGCCAGCAGAACGGAACAGAATTTTCATGTTAATTTGTGTTATTGCTTGAAACACTCTTAAATTTTTGTGGCGGTTGAAAGAGTAGCCAGACAGTTTTCCCCCACTGCCAGAAACAAAAAGAGTTGCCTGATCTCTTCTTTGAGAAGAGCATTTTTGCCATTCACATTATGCAAACATGTATGTTGTTGTTTGTGTAATTTTTCCGAATTGTTTTTTATTTTGCTTTTTCTTACATTTCCAAAAAGTTTTTCCATATTTTTTTTTCATACAAACCAAGTAGATAAAAAAGCAGATCTATTAAAAAAAAAATGAAAACAAAAGACACTAATTATCATACTGAATTTTGAGTACACACAGGAAGTGAGTTTGCTTTTTATATATATAGATATATATATATATATATAATCGGTCCAATAGATCAGCTAGGTAATATTATTCCTTCAGAATATTTAAAAAACAAGTTCCTTGATTCTTTATGATTTAAATTATAAATTCAAAGAGAACTATACCGGTCTGGTAGCTGGGTTCGCATAAAACCTCCCATCCGGTAGCGTCAACGAAGACACTGCACTTCGGGTCGGAGTCAGCAAATTGACTCCAAACGTTGTTATTGTTGAGTAGTGCAAGTGCCAAGTGGCCAGTTCTGCATCTGTATCAGGTATTGAGTTATCGAAGGCGCGTGTAACGTTGGCTCTGTACGGGGCGTGGGAAACGGTGAGAGCGGTTACGCGGCGGTCGTTGCTCGTTTGAACTCGCTAACTCAGCGAAGGGGCGCCGAGATACCGGCCGTGCTACAAACCACCACGGCACTATACTCACTAGTCGCCTCCATCGAGAAGGCGCTGCATAGTAAAGACTACGCGCTAGGAGTCTTCATAGACATCTCAGTTGGATTTAACAACGACCGCCATAACACAATTATCCATAGACTCCGGGCGATCGATACACACCGAACAATTACGCACTGGATCAGTAACCTGCTAAACCCTAATTCACTTCAAGCCTTAACAACCATCGCGCTCGGACTACTAAGGGCCGCATGTGGTCTATGTGCAGTACCTGCGAGGACGTCCGGCTTAGCCTAACCTAAACCTAGCCTTGAACTCCCTTGGTATAACAGGGAGCCAACTAACGGGTGTTTTTCTGCACCAGTATCAACCTTACCTAATTTGTTGGCATCTGAGATTTCCTCCAAGTCTGTGATTATCGTAACCACTGATTCGTTTATTACATACAACTCGGTAATAGCCTCGGTTACCCTTGTTATTGCCTTTATTTAAAAGTCTACAGTGCATGGTTATTACATTATTTTCTTGTTCACGAGTTTAAACGGAAGATTATAACTTGTGCAACTCCTATCTCGCTCCTGACTAGTGGTCCGTTTCAAGCGGCTCCAGTAATAGCCTTAAAAAGGTAGACTCTGACCAACTTTTCATTCTATATCAGAATGTAAGGGGTCTGGGGTCTAAGTTAAAACAGTTACATAAGAATAGTTTCTCTTTTGATTTTGACGTTATTGCATTTTCAGAGACTTGGTTTAATTCTAGCATATCTGATAATGAAATAATGTCATCAAATTATAATATATTTTGGCGCGTCCGTCCTAATCGTCGTGGTAGAGGAGTACTTATTTCAGTAAAATCCTGCCTTAATGCTGAAATAATAGATGTTTCACCACTGGATGAATTTGAAATTGTTGCCATTAAGGTTACTTTTCATTTGCGCGTTATGTAACTTGCTCCTATATTCCTCCATCGTCTGAAATGTCGATTTATTTGCAACATTTCAATTTCATTAAAGAAACATTTAGTCACATTCGTGATCAGGATGTCTTTGTGACTCTTGTTGATTTTAAATTGCCAAACGTTTCCTGGACGTGTTTCGACAAGTTTAATTGCATACCCACACCTAACAATGAGTTTTTAGTTAGCTTAATTGATCTTCCTTTTTTTCAAGTCAATCATATATCTAATCGTTTAAACAGAATGCTGCATCTCACCTTCGTAAATGATTCATCCAGTGCCGTTTTCACTAGATCTTCTCCTGTAGTGGTACCTGAAGATTCTTTTCATCCTACTCTTGAAACATCCATATCTATTCCTAACTTAACCCATTTAGCTCCTTCTTTCTCTTCCAAGTCGCGCCGTTGCTTCCGCAAAGGAAATTATTCTTTGCTAAATCAACTGATTCGTGCTGCTGACTGGTCTATACTATACAGAACGAATGATATTAACATAGCTGTCGAGTATTTTTACAACATTTTAAACTTAATCTTTGATGTCTGCATGCCATATTGTGTTGTAAAGTCCGTTTCATGTAAACCACCTTGGTTTTCACCAAGACTATCCAACTTAAAAAACAAAAAATCTAAATATTTTAAAAAGTTTAAGCAGACAGGTTCTAACTTAGACTTTTTGAACTATTCTAACGTAAAAGCTGCCTTTACCCTTCTCAACACTCAATGCTATGAAAGTTATCTCGTTCGCTGCAAGAATCAATTTGCGCGTGATCCTAAACAATTCTATAACTTTGTTAATTCTAAACGTAAATCTGGTACCTTACCCTATTCATTTTTTTTGCCAACTAACTTCTCTTACCCCTATAAGCTCCCATTCCCTTATTCTGTTTTCTTGCCTCATATTACAGATAGTTGCATGCTTTCCTCAATTAACACCTTAAAGTCTTCCTTCTCTCCTGGGCCTGACAGCATTCCAAGTTGTGTGCTCAAGGAGTGCTGTTTTTTCATAACAAAACCTATCCTAATTCTTTTTAAACTATCTTTCATATATTATTGAAAGAATCTTACATTATCCCACTTCATAAAAATGGGTGTAAGTCGGATATTTCCAACTACAGGGGAATTGCGAAGTTGTCCGCAATCCCTAAGCTCTTCGAAAAGATAATTACATCGACTTTGCAACATCTCTGCAAGTCGATTATCTCCCCTGCCCAGCACAGATTCGTTAAGAGTCGGTCGACTTCGACCAATCTATTGGAAATTACCTCTTTTATAAATGGGGCATTCCTTAATAGAAAGCAAAGTGATCTCATCTTTACTGACTTTAGCATAACCTCCTTTTACATAAACTTAGTATTTTAGGCTTCCCAGCTTCCTTTCTTCTATGGATATCTTTATATCTAACAAGTAGGACCCAAAGGGTTATGCTTAGCTCAGCCATCTCTAAATCTGTTTTTGTTACTTCTGGAGTTCCCCAGGGTAGTCACATGGGTCCATTACTCTTAAATCTTTTTATAAACGACCTTCCCTGTTCGCTATCCCATTGCTGCATACTTATGTATGCAGATGATGTGAGTTTTTACTCTTCGCAGTTCGTGGACTTAATTGGGACCCTAACCTTCGTCTTCCATCCTACACCAACAGGCTCTTACTCCTCGATCTTCCGTCCCTTATTAATCTTAGGAGAGTTCTTGGAGTTATTTTTCTTCATAAACTTATAGTTGGCGTTATCTGCTCCCCATCCCTCTTAGAACGCCTTAATTTTAGTATTCCAACCAGGGCAACCAGGAACTACATCCCTTTATTTCTTCCTAAATGCTCTACGGACTAGTCTTTGAACAATCGTTTTCGGGTATTATGCGCTAATTATAATCAATACTATAGAATAATTCATACATCTCTCTCTCTCTCTCTTTTCCATCTTAAAGTTTCACTTTTCAGCCAACTCCGTTAAATCTCTGATTTCCATTGACAGTATGTTTGCAATCTCTGCCATTCATGCGTCCCTTTAAATCGGAGATCTTTCGTGTTAGTTTTGGCACACATTTTTATTGACTTGGTTGGGGTTTTCTGGTGTTTTTCCCAATCCGCGCAACAGATGTTGGATCAAGTTCATTACTTTTTGTCCCCAGATTAACTATTAACTATTAATTAATTTGTCAATTTGATTAACTACATTTTTTTATACTCTCTGCAAGAGTATATTGGGTTTGTGCAAAGTATGTAACAGGCAGAAGGAGGCGTGGCAGACCCCATAAAGTATATATATTCTTGATCAGCATCACAAGCCGAGTTGATATAGCCATGTCCGTCTGTCCGTCTGTCTGTCCGTCTGTCTGTCCGTCTGTCTGTCTGTCTGTCTGTCTGTCTGTCCGTATGAACAAACAGATTTCAGAGATGGTAAGAGCTACAAGTTCGAGCTTGGTGTCAAACGATCAGATATTTAGTCAGTCAATACAAGAATCTTTTTTTTGTTTTTGTTTCAACGTGTTTTAATGCAAGTAATTCACATTGTAATATCTCAATACCGATTTTAATAATTTAATCGGGAAAATGCAGAGAGTATTATACGGTCGGGCGCGCTCGACTGTACTTTTCTTTCTTGTTTAATCCTTTTCAGTTAAAATAATTTTTTATAGTTTACACTTTTCAATAATCATTGATATTAATTTTAATTATACATATAAACTTATGTTTTGTTAATACTCGCGACGGATCTTAGTCTGCGTTTACAAATAAATAAATAACAAGAAAGAAAAGTACAGTCGAGCGCGCCCGATCGTATAATACTCTCTGCATTTTTCCCGATTAAATTATTAAAATCGGTATCCAGATATTACAATGTTTAGTAGTTGCACTAAAACACGTTGAAACAAAAACAATCTAATCTAATCCGCATGCGAATACACATACGTTTGACAATATATGATGCATATATGTATGAATGTATGTATTCGGCGCAGCCAGCGACCGCGGGCAGCGCTGCTGACACACAGGCAGCGAAAACGTTCGAACATGTGCTTGTGTGTTTCTATCTCGCTTGCACCAATGGGTCGATATTGCCATCAATCATCAATATTGTAACGCTTCTAGTATTCTTGTTTATAGTCCGATTTAAATGCGCCTTTCAGGATAGTTTAATATAGTTAGTCTCCATACGAATTATAAACTACAATACTGTACGATAAGGACAAGCTCGCCAAAACTGGTATTGAAGATTCCAGACTTATTTATCAAATGTGGGAAAAGTGGGCGTGGCAGTCCAAAACTTTAGATGGCAATGCAACTATTCTGTCGCTACGAACCTCCCGTACCAGAATTGGTGAACCTAGGTACCATAGTTACTGAGATATTTGCCGAAAACACCAATTTTTTCCGAGGTGTGTTCAGTTTTTTGCTTATTGTGGGCGAATGGGGCGTGGCATCGAAAAAAAAAATTCTTGTATTGACTGACTAAATATGTGGTCGTTTGACACCAAGCTCGAACTTGTAGCTCTTACCATCTCTGAAATCTGTTTGTTCATACGGACAGACAGACAGACGGACAGACGGACATGGCTATATCGACTCGGCTTGTGATGCTGATCAAGAATATATATACTTTATGGGGTCTGCCACGCCTCCTTCTGCCTGTTACATACTTTTGCACAAACCCAATATACTCTTCCAGAGAGTATAATAATAGAAGAAATACCATGGTAGAGGTTATGAACGGTTTATTTGTTTCATCTGATCCCCTTATAACATCTTTGTCAAAAACATCAAGAATTTTAAGAAACGATATTAAACTAGATGAAGCCGTTTTTGGGTTGCTCATTAATTGTAATGCATTTAATGATTCCGATTCATCAGATTCTGATTAATTTCTTTTCTCATTCTTTATAAAAATTAAAATTTTAACAAGTATAACTTTAACTGTATGGGAGCTGTAAAATATCGTGGATCTAGAAAGCTGAAATTTGGAGGACGTGTTATGATATAGTTCAATATCTTTTCTTTGTTGCATCTGGGGTTGAGCAGAATCGAAATATCGATAAGTGTTAGAAATTCTTCGCACACTGTTCTGCTCAGCTGGGGTAGCCATATGGGGAAGGGAGTGGAAGTATGAGAGTTAGGGTATAAGAGTACGGATTAGAAAGAGAGAGGATGAGGAAGAGAGGGTAGAGGCCAAGGGCAGACGGTCGTTGACTCTAAGGAACCGTTGCATGGCATAGGGATAGGAGAATTCGAATTATGCATAGCAACAGATGGCCTTAGAGTCAAAGCGGGAGTTGGTTTTTGGAGATCGGCACGAGCAGTTGCGTGGCCGGATCGTCGTCGTGTTATTTTTTTTTTTTGTATCGTCGAAGTTTTGTGGTGATGCTTTTTTTATTAAGTGGTGTCCTGAGTGTATAATGTTGTAAAACGTGAAAATACTAAAAAATTCGAAAACTACCTTAATTAAACAAATTGCAAGTTCTTAAACATTACAATTTATTTTGGACATAGCAACGGCGTAGAGGCTGGCTGTGCGGGTGGTTCAACTTACATGCTAGCTTAAATATAAAAGCTGTACTTCATTTGATCTAATGCTACAAATTCCATTTTTATTTCTCTTAACTTATACTTCAATGTTCTCTTAAAACTAACTTATGCTATGATCCAACACCGGCCACCTTGAAGGGATCGCCTTCAATCTATGGGCAGCCTTGCGAGCTTTGCTATTGAACGCTTGAGAAGGCCGGCGTTTGTCTTAACGCCGTATACCCTGACGCGTCCGTCGCCTCCTGGGGATACATCCACGACCCTGCCTGTTGCCTACCGTTGTGGAGGCGTGTTGTCCTCGTGAACCACGACGAGGTCCCCAATCCGAACGTGAGAAAATGAAGTTTCTCTGCTTGGCGTGTCCTCCTACCAGTATTAAAGAAAGTTTTCTTCCACATTCTTCTGACTTGTGGATAAAAGGAGTTAGGGCCTGCAAGCTTGGTTGCACACTGGTCCCTTTTCTTAGCCTGTCGAATTCCTCCTTGAACTCTGCTCGCTGAACTAGTTCCAGGAGTTTAAGAAAAGCAAAGTGTACTTTCTTTGGTCCTGGTTCGACAGTGTGTGTTTCTCGCTTTGACCTTGACAGGAACCTGTACATGTACGCCACTATTCGTACCAATTTACGACATGATGAAACCCGGGACATAAATTCCGTTGACCAACTCGAGCCGTCAACCAAGCATACGAGTGCTGACCTTTTGAACTCGCTCTCTTTTAACTCCTTCGGTATTTCAAAATGCTCATTGTGAGGCCATTGTTTTTCATCGCCGCAAAGAAATGGTGGGCCTTCGAACCAAATGGACTGTAAGAGTTCCTGAACGTCACACCCTCTCGACGCCAAATCAGCTGGATAGCTTGAAGTTGGTACATGTCTCCAAGATACATGGGGTGTCACCTCTTGGATGTCTGCAACTCGATTGGCGACGAATGTTGCTAATAACGAAGGCGAAGTATTTATCCAATGTAGTGTGATTTCTGAATCAGTCTAGAAATTCACACTCTCGATTCGACATCGGTCCAACATATGCTTTATGGAGGACCACAGTTGAGCTAACATATACGCTGCACACAGTTCAAGTCTGGGAATGGACTTGGTCTTGAGTGGAGCGACTTTTGCCTTTGCCGTTAGCAGCCTGCAGACGGTTTTGACACCGTCGTTAGCCCGAACGTAAATGCCGCACCTGTACGCTTGACTGGATGCGTCCGCAAATCTGTGCAATTGTATGCTTGTATCGGAGCTGGCATGAGCGTATCTTGGGATTTGAACTTGATTTAGTTCCAGGAGATTCTACTTGAACTTGTCCCATCTGCTATCCAGTGCCATGGGCATTGTATCATCCCACGGCAACTGTATGCGCCATAGCTCTTGAAGCAGAACACTTGCCCTTATGCTAATTGGGCACAACAAGCCAAGTGGGTCAAACATGAGTGCAGCAACTGACAGAATATTGCGCTTGGTAGGACTTAGTTTCGTAAAACTGTCATCCAAGTGATACTGGAAAATATCCAATCTTGGCGTCCACCTCATGCCAAGCGTCTTAGTCGAATCGGCATCAATAAAACTAAGAAGCTTCTCATTTCCACCTTCTTTTACAAAGTTTGGATGGTTCGAAAACCATTTTGCCAATTGAAAACCACCCGATTCGAGGATTTCGAGCACTTGTTTACAAATATTTTCTAGTGTTTCAAGATCGTCAGCTCCGGTGAGCATATCATCGACGAAGAAATCATTACGAATGATCTCTGAGCCAAGAGCGTGAGTGTCCTTATGACTCAAACCCAGCTCTTGCAAACATCTGGTGGCCAAAAATGGTGCGGACGCAGTTCCATACGTTACCGTGGTCAATCGATAAATTCGGAGCTCATCTGATGGATTTTCACGCCAAACAATTAGCTGAAACCGTCGATCGTCATGGGATATGCTCACTTGACGATACATCTTTTTAATGTCTGCCGTGAGGGCATATCGGCTCAAACGGAACCTTAGAAGAGACAAAATTAGATCCCTCTGATTAGTAGGACCCACCATGAGCAGCTCATTCAGAGAGTGCGACGATGTCGTCTTACACGACGCATCAAACACTACTCGAAGTTTGGTGGAACTACTTTCAGGTCTCAGGACGCACTGGTGTGGAATGACGTAGTGTGGTCCTGGTGGAACTTCTGTACCTGAAACAGACATGTGACCAAGGTCGAGATACTCGTTCATAAAATTCGTATACATTTCCTTTACATTTCCAAATCCTTGGCAACTCTACGCTCTAGTGCGAGGAACCGTATCTTTGCAGTTTTTCGGATCAGTCTTAAAAGGCAAGCAGACCCCAAAGTGTCCTGTCGAGAGTTGATGTACACTGTCCTTAAAACTTTGCTCACATGCAAGGTGTTCTGCAGAATATTTGGTCAACTTATTCGCCTCTGGGATGGCTTCCAGCTCCCAGAATCTATTTACCAACACTTCTAGTCTATCATCTTCTGTTGGCTGCATCACCGCGCAACAAATAGGGCTTTGCGTTTGCGTTTTCTTGCATCGCCCAGATGCGACCCAACCGAACAAAGTCTTTTGCAGCACTGGACCGTTATCTGTTAATCTAATCTGTCCAGTCCAGTGGCTCCCAGCAGCAGATCAATTCGCTGGGGCTTATGAAATTTAGGGTCAGCCAATTCGATGTTTGACGGAATCTTCCACCGACTAATGGGAAGATCATAGTCAGGCTACCTGCTAGAAATCGACTTGAGCACCCAGAATTCGGCGCTAAAGTTGTATGTAGATACAAGAGAAGACACTACTGTCGACACTTCGCTTTTCGCTACCAGACTAGATTGTCCAACCGATGTTACAGTTAGCGATTTGACCTTTCGTTGAAGCCGCAACGCTTGGGCCAGGCTTTCAGTCTTTCTCGACACTCGTGCATGCAAATGACGATTTCTTTGCAGGTTTGATGTCGGACTTCTGCTTCATCCTAGACCTTGAACTTTCTTCAGCGGATAGGTGCTGATATCGCCTGTTCAAAGCCACAACGCAATCGGCCCATTTCGGCAATTGGTTATAGTCCAGTTGCTCCTCATACTTCGATTTCGTATGAGGATCCACCTTTGACATAACTATGTGTATTAGAATTGCGTTAGCAAAGTCTTCCTCATTCACAACCGACATTGGCGAGTCAAAAATAGCCGACACTGAGTCAACTATCGTTCGAATTTCCATTGCCGATGGCTTGGACATCGGCTCAATGTCGAACAATTGGGCGAGAGTATCAAAAAAGATTAGGCACTTGTTGTCGTATACCCGACTTAAACTCTCCAATGCCTTTGATTAATTTGCATCAGAAACCTGGAAGGCTCTGATGGTGCCTAACGCCTCATCTGACAAGCACTATATCAAATGGTTGAATTTTTCAATATTTGACAGCGAGTGATCTGAATCAACTAAACTGCTAAACAGACCGATAAACTGTCTGGATTCGGAATGCTTGCCACTGAATTTGGGCAGCTTTAACTTGGACAGGTGAGAGTGGTGGGAAACTGGAGGTACTGTTTCAGAGGCCTGGTACGCACTTAGGGCAGACATTTATGACGATCGATCCAAAATACAAGTCTCCTCAAGCATTGCACGGCTATCGTTGTCTGGATTTATTGAATCGATCTCCGACTGCAAATCCATAGCCTTTGAAATGTATGAATTGAGGATATCTAGCCGGCATTGAATTTCGAATTTACTGGGAGTCACCATTTTGTTAATGAGTGAACTCCTTTGACGTTCAATGTCACTCTCTACTTTTTCTAATTTCACAAATAGTTGACTTAAGCGAGTAGTAGGACACGTTCCATCAACCAAACTGGTTTCATTCAGATCATGCATGCGCATGCAACAACAACAGCACATACGTATGCAGGTAACGAAGCGAGAGACCAACAAACTTAAAGGCTTGCAATTAATCAGCATACGTATGTATGTAGGTATGTTGCTAGTGCTTATGGAGATATAAGCAAGCAAAACAGCTCCACAAAACGAAAGCGCACGCACAATAATAACAGCTGATAACAGCAACAACAAAATGTACCCTCAGACACTGAAAAAACCGCTGAGTGCATGCGCTCGTATGTATGTGCTAGCACTTACTGTATGTGCGTTTGGTTATGTTCAAGCAGCGTTGGCACTAACACCAACCGAATTTCGCAACTGTATGTATATAAAGCGAACCGCGCTTTACTTATGTGCAAACTTAGGAAAAGGCGGCAAAGCAAAGGTCAAAAACCACCACCGAACAACCGTATATGTATAAGTTAACTGTGAGCTCCCAGCGACCCCAAAACGGAAAGAGTACTCTTACAATGTTGGGATCGCAGCGACTGAATCAGCAGTTACGCCAGTCAGCAAGAATATCCAAGACTCGGGTGTCAAGTGCGGCTACGCCACCGATCCGTGGAGTAAAGTCGGCGTTTTGCAACATTCTTGCATAACATCCGCGGAGTAACATAACACTCTGCACGAGGCGCTAACGCTGCACTTTGCCGGTGCGGCTGCCAACAACAGCGGCGGCAGCGACACCGTGGCCAGCAACAATGTGGCTAACGACAGCGACAGCGCTGCCGACGGCAGCGGCGGTGTCGCCCATGACCATAGCTTAGTGTTTAAGAATTTATGCTTTGTAGATTTAGTTTGTAATCATTCATATTGAACGGCGGACGCCTTTAATAAATACTTTGCAAATCTCACCAGTACTCGTGGTCTTAATCAATTCGAAACGAGTGACTACATTTAAAATATAATTTATATGTATGTGCATGAAGAACTCTACAATTGATTTAATGCCTTGTTATTTTATTGTTTTATTTTTATTTATTCGTTTAACTTTTGCTTCGATTGCTTACAAATTCACATTAATCAGTGCCGAAACGCAATGTCAATTATATGCAGCAGGTTATGTACATGTAATATGTGACACGTCAGAAGAGTCGCTCATTGGCTCAATTCTGGGCATAATTCCAGTAATCTGCAACACAAATTCGCAGCTTCGGGGGGACCAACTCCAGAGTTCCTCCAAGCTCCAACAAACCGAGAACCAGCTCGCAAACACACCAAGCCTCGAAATGTCTAACGAGAAGACCGACGAACGCAATTGAAAAGTCCCTGCTCGGGCGCCAATGAAAAATTGGAAAACTACTTTAATTCAACAAATTGCAAGTTCTTAAACATTACAATTTATTTTGGACATAGCAACGGCGTAGAGGCTGGCTGTGCGCGGGTGGTTCTTGCGAGACGAAAATTACAACTGAATCGATTCAACTTACGTGCTAGCTTAAATATAAGAGCTGTACTTCAATTGATCTAATGCTACAAATTCAATTTTTTTTTTTCTCTTAACTAATACTTCAATGTTCTCTTAAAACTAACTTATGCTATGATCCAAGACATACATAACCCAAAATACCTATGTTGACACACAAGGAACTTACTGTGCGCAAATCCACACAAACAATAAAATTACAAGAAAAAAACAACAAGCACCGGGACGATATAAACTATGTGACACCACTGTGCATTACAAATATAACAAAATACAATTAAGAGTGGCGCACTAAGTAATGAAAATGTACAACCACAACAAAACAGAAACGCACAGCCAACCCAAAGACATTAAATATAAAGACAAGTTTAAACCAAAACAACCAACAACGACATAAACACAAAACTGCAACTCTCGCTGCAACTTCAACTCCAACAACGACCACAACACCAACAACTATACCGTCTGACAAGTGGGGCGACGACAACAATACAACAGCAATGCCAGCCGACAGCCGTGACAGTGACGTCACGCAGCATCAGCTGTACGTGCAAGTACAGTGGGACGGGTGTGGTGAGCTGTGTCGCTCCAGACATCTGTAGTTCTTGTTATGTAGTTTCGTTTTGTAATGTTTATCTATATATATATATTAATTTATTTATAAAAAAAAAAAAAAATATACAATTGTTAATTATTTAAATAGTCATGCAATAATGTAAAGATATCGTTTTGTCCTAACTTCTGGTTGGTCCTTTTTTTTACGTTGCGTGCATTTCTTCGCTAAGAGTATTAGTGATACTGTTATACACTTAGTACCTGCCAAGTTAAATATTATTGGCACTGTCAGGCCCCCTATACCCCCCTTGAGCTCATAGGTTGTTTTAGGTACCTCCGAGACCTTCCTGTAATTAAATAAAGGCGAAAGCACCAAAAAAAAAAAGAGACTGCATGAAAAAGGCAAAATTAAATATTTGAAGTGAAATTAAAATTTAAATAAAATGAAATTTGATAGCATATAAATAAGAACCAAACAATGTATAGTATTAATAAGAGAATATATGTATGATTATGTCAAAATGAATATGTGTGAGTAGAGTTATTAATGGAAGGGGGAATGCATAGCCTGGAGTAAGCGAGCTGACATAGACAATATATTATGGGTGGCGCAGCAAAACAGTTTGAATGCTGCAGCCATAGGTAGGGTGGGTACGTTGCGGCAAAACATCGATGCCGCCGGTAGAGATGGCCGATAGACGTTTAGTGTAGAGGTTCCCCAATCGATGATTGTGGATTGTACGCTCGGTGGGCTTTAGTTAACAACCCCGCCCTGAGGCGAATGAGCTAGCCGTGGTAGCCCCAGGGAAGACAAGCCGAGTCGTAACATCTTTTAAGAGAGTTTGGCCCACTGTGCAGAGGCGTGATTATAGTTGCACCGTGATCCAGTTGCAGTACGACATACTTATTCGTAGGCTCGGATAATCTGGATCGGTCAAAAATACGCTCCAAATATGAATTAGTATGAAAAACTTTTGCGTAAAATAAGCTATATTAATCAAACTCACACAGAATACATTTGCCATCAATATATACATACTGACAAAGTTTGATCCAAATCGGACTACTATATCGTATAGCTTTCATAGGAACGATCGGTCGAAAGAATTTGTATGAAAATGTTCTGTGTTTGCCAAGCTATTATATCCATCACCATTGTTAATAACAAATTGAAACTGAGTAACGGGTATCCTAAAGTCGCGAGGCGACTATAGCATTCTTTCTTGTTTTTTTGTTTCAACGTGTTTTAATGCAAGTACTACCCATTGTATTACCTAGATACTGATTTTAATAATATAATCATATAATCGGGAATAAAGTGCAGAGAGTATTATACGGTCGGGCGTGCTCGACTGTACTTTTCATCTTGTTTTTTGTTTGAACGTGTTCTTATACAAGTAATATACATTGTAAGACATAGATACCGATTTAATTAATTTAATCAGGAATAAAAGCCGAGAGTTTTATACAGTCAGCTTGACTATACATTTCTATCGTGTAAGGACGGACATACTTATGTCAGGCAGAAGAAGTTTATTTCAAATTGATGCCCTTACCGATCCCGCGAATTGTAAAAACTACTGTCTCCTCAAAAAAAAACGATGTTCAATAATTGTAATATATGTACACGTGGTAAAACATTATTAAACGACCTAATTATTGAACGAAGTGTGGCCCAAGTGTTATAGATGCCCAGTATTGTTCGTATTTGAATATGAACCGAAGGTCTGCGGTTCGAATCTCGGCACAGACAGCCGTTTCATTTATGTTTCTTATATAACAACAAGAAAGAAAAGTACAGTTGAGCACGCCCTACCGAATAATACTCTCTGTATAGTACTTGTAGTACTGTGTAGTATTTGCATTAAAACACGTTGAAACAAAAAAAAAACCAATTATAATCAAACATACATCTGTTTGTTTGCTTGCGAATACACATATGTTTGACATTATTTATATGCATAAATGTGTGCATTCGGCGAGGCCAGCATCGGCGGGCAGCGCTGCCGGGACACAAGCATCGAGAACGTTCGAACATGTGTTTGTATGTTTCTGTCACGCTCTCGCGCGTAAGTGATATTGCAGTTAAAAAACAAACTTTGTAACGTGAATGGCTCTTTTGTTAAAGGTAGTATTTTGGTGCCACTTTCAGAATAGTTTGATTTGATATGTCTCTATACGAATGTTGAATTACAATCCTCTACTATATGAAAAAATGCCTTAAAAACGGCATTAAAGTGTAATAGTTTGGTTAGCTCTCATAAGAAAATGGGGCGTGGCAGCTCAAAAATTTTACTGGCATTGCATTAAGGCTGTCTCTAGCAACCTTCTTACCAGAAATGGTGTTCCTAAGTGCCATAGTTACTAAGTTATTGGCCTAACACTACATTTTTTTTTCGAGGTGTGTCTGGTTTTTTGCTCATTGCGGAGGCGGTAAGGGGCGTGGCAAAAATTTGAAATAAACTTAACCTGCCTGACATAATAACGGACTTTCATTTGGTGGCTCTAGCTTTTGTAGTTTAAAAGATCCATGTGTTCATACGGACGGACAGACAGCATGTTACATACTTAGCACAAACCCAATATACTCTTGCAGAGAGTATAAAAATGTATAACATGTGAATGCTGATAATCGGAAGATTTTTAAAAGTAGGGCGTGGTGTGTGGTGCAACTGGTAGAGTTGGTCTGAGGTTGTAGGTTCGAATGCTGGCAATGCGACTTAGTTGGCAGGTAAGAATGCTGACAATGAAAATTGTTAATTTAATTTTTTAAATTAAATACAAAGCGCACTACTATGGGAGTACGTGGTCTTTTACAGTCGGCAGGATTGACTGTAGCGTTTCTTATAGTCATTGTTTGGCATATCGGAGCCCTGAGCCCACCTAAAATAGTATAATATAATCTTAATTGTATTAGAGTATTAGAGACAAACAATTAAGTAATTATACATTAATTTGTCGAATACAAAATAGAGTCGTCATTTATTGATGAGTCAGACCGGCGGCGCCCTTTATCAGGAGCGCGGGGACCGGACGGATGCAACTTTGCACGAAAGCTGTGGTAAGAGAGAGCGTTTTCGTGGTGGAGTTGCACCAGCGCAGCTTCTTAGTTGCTTGACCGAGACACTTTGTGATCAGACTCTACGGCACCTTTGAGTCACGCCCAAAACTCGCGAACTTCTAGTATCTTCTCGCCGGGACCTGCACGACACCATGGAGCCACGACCTAGACCTTGAATGGCATTTTCTCCTATCTCTCATCGTTCGAGAACAACAGTGGTGACCACGGTACGCCGGCGCTCATTCTAGATCTCACGTTACTTCGTGGCTACTCGCAGGGAACAACGGCGGCATCACCGCTTAGATTTCGCGTCCCTTTTCCCTCTCGTCTCTCTTCTTTCTGTCCGTTCGAGAACGTCTGTGGTGACTACGGACCTGGCACCACCACCGGACCATCACGAGACGGTGACTCTCGGAGAACGACGGTAGCACGCCCGATTCAAATCTTGCGTCCCGTTTTCCAGGCTCAATTCTACTTATTCGAAAACGGCGGCGGCTGCTGTGGCTCCCGGGCTCCCCGCCTTGATCTCGCAAAGCCCCTTAGCTGAGCAAAATGTGGTATCAATAGATTAATATCGAATAATAAGAGATAGAACTTTTTCCATTAGTGCACATGATAATCAAGGTAATTCTCTTAATTTAATAAATGTTAAAGACAATCATCTGACAATAATGCGCTAGTGCTAACCAGGAGGGTTTTATTTAAAATGTACACTACAGGAACGACGACAGCGGCAGGATCACGAAGGAAAGGTGGAATACCATCCGCGGACTGCTTGTCGACATATACGAACGGAAAGGCATTCACGCCTATCTAATGTCCAATTACAGTACTGACCACCTAGCAGCAGTCTCAATAGAATGCCGAAAGAAGCGCCTGATAGCGACAATCCAGGGAGACAGTCTCCGTAACCCAACTATAGCCAATGGCAATCCCCAAACATCAATATCAGGGGTGAGTCTCTTTTTGAATTCTTACATAACTCTAATCTTAGCATTGCAAACTTTGGGAAGGCGCATAAATATCTAGGCCCCACCTCTCTTCGCGTTCTTGATCTCACACTCGCCTCAGAAGCGATTACAAAAAAACTGGATGCTCCTGAAAACACCGTCCATCTCAGACCACACGGTTATAAGGTTCAAGTGTGATTTTAATAGCACTCCCAAACTCAACTCATAAAGGAACCCCCGGAACACAAACTGGGAAGAGTTCTATAGGCAGGTAAACACTAGACTAGGAGTACCAGGTGAAATTGGGTAAGCATGCGACATAGTCATCTCTATCTTTCGTATGCAAGACCCTTCGGGACTCCTTTCAAAAGTCATGTAGACCGTCCAACCAAAAAAATTAGTTCGAGATCACCTTCGTGCAACTCTGAACTCTCTACGCATAGGAAAAATCTCACAGAAATGTTTAGGCTCGCTAAGCACTCCGAGTAGGTACTAGTGTACAAGGAGTAAAAGACCCTACTCAGAGTCTACAAGCACAGTATCCGAAGGGCAAAAAGATTTTCCTTGAGGAACTTTTATTCCCAATTGGAATCGATGCAGCCTGGACTGATAGCAGTGAGGACACTCTGGCTCTTATGACCGCCCACTTCCCAGATGCGGTGATCATCAATTCCCCATGGAAATATTCACTACACAAAAGATATCATGGGTCATTGACTCCTTCAAAGTTATTAAGAGCATTACTATTGTCTGTGTCATTCCAGCCATGTTTCAGATCACAAAAGATGTGATCATTCCATGGCTGCTTAGGATATTTAGAGCGTCTCACAGGTAAATGTAGCCACTAAGGACTACAGATCAATAATTCTGACATCCTTCTTGCTAAAAAAAAAAAAATAACAATAACTAAAATAACTACCTATGCGGATGACATAAGTATACTTATTACGAATGTCTGCCCATCAACCCTCAGCTAAATTATGGAAAGGACACTGAGGGAGATATCATATATCACATATCAACGAGGACAAGACGGACCTCATCCTCTTCACTAAGAAGTACAAGACACCGATCCCATGCGGTATCTTGTACCCCCGGCATTAAACGGCATCCAGCTAGTGCAAAGCTCATAAGTAAAATACCTAGGGACGGTGCTGGACAGCAAGCTCACGTGGAGATGCAACATATAGGAAAATGCTTAGCTGCACATGGGGTCTTTCACCACGCCTAATGCATTGGATCTACATTGTTGCTATTGTGCGTAGGCTTGGAGGCATACATGCCAGTAGGCTATCCGCTGATTTCCACGACTTTTGCAGAAGCTGTGCAAATGAAGAGGAAGATGAGACGGTAATACACTTCCTCTGCCAATGCCCTGCTTTAGGACCGCATAGACAGCGTCACCTTAGTGCTTTCTTTTTTTTAAGGGTTGTGCGACATAGCCGAGAAACAGTCTCTGCAATTAGCAAACTTCAAGCCTCTGATTGGTTTTCAACAAATATTTTCTAAGAACTACATAACCCCTCCCATTATTGCCTCCCACATGGTAGCACAACGAGCTAAACTCAGCTCATGTGTGCCGGTGTACTTAATCACCGGCAGCCACTATGCTTAGTAAGAGGAATCTATTTTACCATTAATTAGTTAATTAGATATTTTTCAAACTTTAGTTTTTAATCGAAAAGGATACCCAATTCATTGACCGACTTAATGATTCGAATAGGTATTTATTAAGGAAAGACATTTGCCTACATTAGGTTAGGTTAAGCCGGGTGTCCTCCATGTAGGGACACAGCATAGGCCAGTTATGGCCCTCAGTTGTCCGGCCGTAGACGATTCTTACGGCCTAAAGTCCTGTACGACTTTAACTTTGCGGCGTGTGTAGCCACAGGCAATGACATGTGTGAATTCCAACAAACAGGATGCAGTCTTTCCGGGGGAGGTGCAGGACATATTGCAGTGGTCTGGCAGCTTAAATTAGAGCTTTATATCACGCTTTTCGAATTCGAGAATTAATAAATCAAATCGGTATCTAGGTATTACAATGAATAGTACACATACATATATTTGTCTGTATGCGCCACACATGCAGCGAAATCGTTCGAACATATGTTTGTATATTTCAGTCTCGCTTAAACACATGTGTTACAATTGCGTTCAATTATAAAGTTTGTTTTGTTTCTAGCTTTCTTGTTTATAGTCCGATTTTTATGCAACTCTCAGTATAGTTTGATGTAATTTATTCCCACACGAATTATAAATTACAATACTGTACGATAAGAACAAATGCCTTAAAAATGGCATGGGAGTTTGAAAATTATTTTATTTCTTGTGGAAAAAATGGACGTGGCAGCTCAAATTTTAATGCGATTGCATTTACGCAGTCACGAGGAACCTGCTTACCAAAATTGGTGTTAATAAGTGCTATATTTACTGAGATATATACTATCCTTGTTCGATACGGGAGTATTTTTTCTCATTTATTTCGATTAAACAATGTTCACCAATCCATTTAGGGCTACTCTTAAGTCTGCAAACCTTACAGTACTTCTACCACGGCATTTCGTAGAGTGGTTCTCCTGTAGTGACCAATCTGGAGTATCCCGTTCCCAGTAGATCCGTCTCTCAACAAATCGGAGAACGGTTTAATATGTCGCTGTCTGCTTTTATTGCTGCGTGCGATGTCTTGACAGTGTTTGAGGCTTGGGAAACAGAGGCTCCAAGGCCTCCCAAGGCCACCGCTTTCCTCCATAGGCGGTTGAATGGTTCGAAGGCGAAAGCCTCGCATAACCAGCTCCATCAAATCCTCACAATCGCACATGAATTAGACAAGGCCTTGAGAGAGCTGCAGAGCACCAGCGTCCACAATTGGTCCCACGTTCGGTCGGTAGACAGTCCAGCAAATCTCGCGGGTCATGGCGTCCCCGATACCAAGTGAGAGGTCTTAAAGGCGGCGGCTGGAACAATCCTATTATCGTCCGGCTGCACCGAGCTCACACTAACGTCCCTCCTACATCCCGGACCACGGCGCTTATGCTTACCGCTAAAATTAAGATTGGCAACGGGTCAAAGCCTTTTAACACCTGAGGATGCATGCGCCCCGGAGAGTCAAATATACAGCTCGTTCGGCAGGCTTCTCCGGCCGTGAGAGAATCTTGGAGTGATCCAGCTTTCCAGAAGACGGTCGTGATCAATGAGGATCTGTGAGCCCATACACCCATTTTGGAGGCGGTCCGCAGAAATTTTTCAAAGTTAGTGCTGACCGACCGGAGCTTCTATCGGCTCGGTTCTATTTCGGTGGTGCACGGATCAAATTCATGTTTAGAGCATATTTTTGACCGATCGTTCCTATGGGATCTATACGATATAGTAGTCCGATTTGGATCAAACTTGGTCAGTATGTATATATTGATGGCATGATGTATTCTGTGTGAGTTTGATTAATATAGCTTAGTTAACGCAAAAGTTTTTCATACTATTTTATATCTGGGGCGTATTTTTGACCGATAGTTGTCCGATTCGGATCAAACTTGGTCAGTACATGTACTTCCTAGACATGGACTTTAAATTTGGTTCAGATAGCACAGCTAACAAATTTCTGTACTAAAACATTCTAGTTTTACCTGTACATTTACACCTTTATATGAAGATGGAATGCCCCAAAGTGGGCGTGTCAAAAAACAAAAACAAACTTGTACTGCTTGGTTACTGTACCTTTCATTTGCGAACCTATTATCTTTCTGGCTCTTATAGTCTCTGAGATCCTTTTGTTCATATAGCCGGACGGACGGACGGACAGACGGACATGGCTATATCGACTCGGCTATTGATTCTGATCAAGAATATATATACTTTATGGGGTCTGCCACGCCTCCTTCTCCCTGTTACATACATTCCAACGATTACAATATACCCTTTTACTCTACGAGTAACGGGTATAAAAAAAGATCGAGGAATTACATAACGAGAGCAATTCAGGGAACATCCAGTTTTCCCTAAATTTGGTTACGATAGCTCTCATAGTTGTAGTGTAATGAAAATAGTTTTTACAATTTGCGGGGACGGTAGGGGCGTGGCCATAATTTGAAATAAACATGATCTACGCACACTATAGACATTCACTTCAAATCTGATGGTTCTAGCTCTTCATACGGACCGACAGACGTACATTACTATGTCGACTAGGCTGTTGATGCTGACTTTCTACTGCAAAATCGTATAGACCCCTCTACTGTTTTTTAGTATACGAGAACTATAAAAAATTTTGTTTTTCAAATTCTTGTTGCAGTATTTACGACGCTAAAACATTGTGAACATATCAGGTTGGATAAATCATTGCAATATAAAATAATAAACTCTAACTCTAAATTTGTCGTAAAAACAACGCATCGCTTTAAGATCCTTTTATATCACAAGAGTGCTGATTCAGGGGCCCACCACCTTCGACACACACTTACATATAATGACCCAACAGCTGATTAAAAATATGTAAATGTTAGTAGTGTTTTTCCATTTTTCGGATAAATGTCTTGCAAAGAAATAAAATTAGAATTTCATTCAATAAGCTGCTCATTTGAGTAGGTTAACAAAAATACATTCATTTAATTCAAATTGCATTGCGATTGAATCAAGAAAATACAAATAAGTCCACAACCCAAATAAAGAGTGGGATCATTAAATATAAATTGGCGTCTCTTGGCCGGTGAGCAAACGAAACATAGATGTGGGCATCGTCTTCATTAAAATCTAAAAGAAAAGGGAGTCAAATTAGTAGAACAGATATCTTTCTTGTCCAACATACCTCGCCAACGGATGAGGAGAGCAACTTAACGATGGTATCGTGAGGTACAGCCACAACGCTTTGATTGTTAATCTCGATAATACGGTGTCCAACACGTACTCCACCGCGTTCCGCAATGCCACCGCGCAAAAGGCTACAAATCTGTACAAAAGACGTGGCACCAGAATTTTGGGGTTACATTATAAATTAGACTTACCACTCCGTTTTGTACGCTGAATCCTAGTTGAAAAAGCGCTTTTGGACGACGAATCTTAACCTCAACAACAGGCGGGCAGGGCACAACAGTAAACTTAACTGCAGTTTGAGTTTTTGCGTTGCGTATATAGCTTTGGCAGGTAGACAGCGGCAATCCAACAAGGCTCATGCCATTAATGGCTATAAGCTGATCGCCAATGTTTAATTGGCCACAACGAGCGGCTGCGCCACCGGACATCAAATTGGCAATGACTACCGTCGGTAGCATTGAGCCCCAACCGCTTTCCACTATGACAACACCAAGTATTTCGCCTTTGGACTTAGGGACCACCACTTCCTTTTGTAGCTCTTTCTTAGCAAATATCTCGAGCTCGTCACCAAAAATCTCCTGACTGTTTAGAACCTCTTGGTAATCTATCTCCTTGACCAGACTCTCATTTTCAATGCCGTTAGCCTTCAGGAACTCCAAGTAGGCTACCTGAAAAGCCTGACCAATAGATTGAGCTATAAACTGTGCCTCATAGCTCTCAAAAACATGACATATCATTTTAGGTGTTCGATTGTGTTTATTGGAGGAGCCACTCTCCTTGCTGCAAGTAATTTCTTTCAACGTTTTGCTAAAGGTGACGTCGCCAGGGTCTGGGCTGGAAAGTGTGTCAAGGACGACGCTGCCACCAATGGGAACAAAACTTCGGCGTGCCATCAATACCACCAAATCCCCAATGTCAGCTATATATGATATTGTGCGCAGAGCATGATCCATCATAACCTCTTTAATATCTGTATTAAGCACCATTATTTTCTCGGTTGAAATAAATAGATCGACTTCTGTGCTAGGTTGACTCTCGCCGTCACGTGCCTGTTAAAAAATAAAAAGCGTTTAAGTGGGTAAAAAAAGTTTGATTCCATAAAATCAGAAATTGTACATGAGTTGATAATACTGACAATGTTTGTGTCGCTTACCAAAGACTAATCTTGTTAAAAATAAGCGGCATGTGTTTATAACAAAAGCAGGAAGAACAAGACGCATTAAAAATGTTACTACATTTTAAGTGATTTAAATGTAATACAATTGGGGAAGTAGTTTTGATCTGACAATACACACCTTTATACGCGATACTGCTTCCTCGGCTTGCATCATGCGGGTTGACTTTGTAGGTTGACCCTCGCATACAAGCTGAGTAGAGCCCAGATATCGAGCGCGAAATAGAACACCTTCTATCAATACTTTTGGATCCAATAAACCTAATAAATATGAAAAAAACATTTGTCGGTTAAGAAAATAAAATATTTATAAATAAATAAAACTATCACTATCAAAGGATCAAACATATAATAAAATTACGCACTTTTTCATCTTTTCATCACCTTATAAATTTATAGCTATTTAGGAAATAATTAGAACTTGAGATAATTTATCATCATGATGAAAACAATTTTAAAATGACACCAATTAAAGTGGTTATTGTAAACCAAATAATTCGGTTATTTCTATTGCGAACGTTACCTTCATATTTCCCGTCTATCAATCAATAATTTAATACGAAAACTACTTAATACTAGTTCAGATTAGAAATCAAACAAGAAATAATACGTTTTAATTAAAATGAACTTATATGTAGAACAGAAAACCGGGACGGGCATAAAAATTGGGTATATGTTATACGAAAAAATATCATTTTACATATAGTATGTATATCACTTTCGTATTTATAACAAGAAAAGAAAAGTACAGTCGAGCACGCCCGACCGTATAATACTCTCTGCATTTTTACCCGATTAAATTATTGAAATCGATATCCAGATATTACAATAGATACTACTTGCATTAAAACACGTTGAAACAAAAACAATCTAAGCATAATCTAACATACATCTGGTTGTTTGTATACAAATACACATACGTTTGAAATTATATGTATGGATGTTTGTATGCATACATACATACATATATGTGTGTATTCGGCGGGGCCAGCGTCTGGGGGCAGCTCTGCCGCCAGACAGGCAGCGAAAACGTTCAAACATGTGCTTGTATGTTTCTGTCTCGCTTGCACCAATGTATTGATACTGCGTTCAATTATCAATATTGTAACTCTTCTAGTTTTCTTGTTTATTGTCCGATTTTAATGCACCTTTCAGGATAGTTTAATATAGTTAATTATAAATGGCAATACCGTACACTAAGAACAAATACCTTTAAAATCGCATTGAAATTTGAAAATATTTGTGTTACTTGTGGGAAAAGGTTGCGTGGCAGTACATTTTAAATGGGAATGCATTAAGGCAGTCTCTAGGAACCTTGGATATTTTCCGAAAACACAAATTTTTTAGAGGAGTGTCTAGTGTTTTGCTCATTGTTGGCAAATGGGTCGTGGCATCGAAAAAAAGATTCTTGTATTGACTGACTAAATATGTGATCGATTAAGACCAACCTCAAACTTGTAGCATGGACATGGCAATATCGGCTCGGCTTGTGATGCTGATCAAGAATATATATATTTTATGGGGTCGGGCACACCCTCTTCTCCCTGTTATGCACAATTCGATTCTCACAAACCTAATAGACCCCTCTACTCTTTTTTAGAGTACGGGGTCTACAAAACAGTGATTTTTTCCCCAGGAACCAGGATTTTTGACTTTGACTGTCCGAACTTTGTTAAATTTGAATATTTTTACAAAACCATCGATTAAAGACAAGTTTTACATATTTTTAACTAATATATAAATATACAAATTTGTTGTTTCGGATAATCCACTTCACCGCAATTTTGGACACTGCAAACACATAAACCTAAGACATCACTGTCTTTAACGGCTCTTTGTCACATAACTATGTATTATTTATCAATAAAAGAAATTTTTGACAGTTCTTGTAGATGTGTTCTTTAATGTGATTATTAATCGATTAATAAAGTTTTTTGGTTTTCCATAAAAAAAGCCCTTTTTTGGCCCTATATGTGGGAATAACCCCTTAAACTTGCTTGCATTCAATGAGTTTACTCTATGTCACTTACATTAACCATATTATTTATCCAGCAATGTGTGATCTAAAAAGTTAATAATTTCTGATCAAATTTTCAGAGATGTGTAAAAAAATGCATTATACCAAAATATAAGTAATGAATATTAACAGATCATATCTATTCTCTCCGAGTGTGGTCCCGATGGGACAAATATACCTTGTGAGCGGAAAGTACCCGAACACAATAGTTTTTTGTTATAAATTCTTCACTTTTGGAACGAGTCTAGTGGCGACGTGTTTCATGCCAAACTAGTCCACCAAAATCAATCGACCTTGCTCATAACCAATGTCCAGTTCAAGTGCTAGATCTCTAACACTCACATTACAATTTTCGAGCTCGATTTCTTTTCTCTATTTAATGTTTTCGGCAGTGCTAGAAGTCGAAGGTCGTCCGGAACGGGACATGTCTTTTTTGATGTTTGTTGAAAACATTTTTCCATTATACAGAGCTGATATAGTGCGAGTGAAATTCTTACCCTGGCGGCGACAAAACGTGTAGTACAGACGTGACGGACAAGACTAAGCGCCATTTTGACGACAATATAATGTAAAAAATCAAGTTTGTCGACTTTATATCAAATTTAACTTAACTTATAACGTTCAAGTAAAAAGAAGAAATTCATAAGCAATTTCCCAAAATTTTTGCAAGTTGATTAACGGCATCATGGAATTTTATCGGGATCTCGACCATGCTCAGACTAAATATAGTAACACCAGATTAAGTTACACGGCCCGACACTTAAAGTAAAACCGATTAAAATGTCCATTAATACAGTTTCGAAGATTACTTTTATTTCATGCAAACTACAAAATTAATGAAAATAATACATTGCTTAGAATCAATGTACTCTTGCTTGACATGACCACTTTTAGACTTGACTATGGAGCCTTGAGGGAGCGTAGAAATTGATTTTTTTGTTTGCCGAAAGCGGTCCATTTCCGAACATTGAGTTTTCGTCAACTTATAAATTGATAGGTTTTCCTTTTCCGACCGTTCATACGAAAAACAACCTTCCAAACACCATAAGGTCCACACAATGGGTCTCAAATTCACCAGACGCGAATTCACTGGACTATTATTTTTGGGCCATTTTGGAAAGCAATGTTCTTACTATATGATGCACTCGTCTTGAGATTCTGAGATAGGTATTGCACGCGAATGGGCCAAAAATAACGTTCAAGTCACATTCGGCAGACTGTGACTCACTTTTGTTCATTCAAGACCATAGTCAAGGCTAATGGAGGTTATATTAAAAAATTTATTCAAAATGTTGCACTATTTTCATTGATTTTGTGCGTTAAATGCAATAAAAGTAATTTTCCAACCCGTATTTATGGCCTTTTTAATTGGTTTCACTTCGAGTGCCGGATCTTGCAGAAGAGTAACTTACTCACATAATAAATTTTATAAATAAATGTATATTGTTTAAAAAGATATAAAGAAACACACATTCACTTACATGGCAGGCATCACAACCCATTTTATAAAATAAAATTTGAATATGCAGCAGTGACAAAAGAAAAACGTAAACGTCAAAAAATTATTGAAAAGGACCATTGCACCCAATATAATTAGCTTAGAAGATTTAACTATACATACCTTCGTTATTTCGCGTATTTGCCTTGTTGTCTGTGTTGGACGAATCTTTGAAAGATTTTGTGGCATTTTTATGACCCTTCGAATATATAAGCTTTTTTGGCGAACTGTCGGCATTCTCAGCAACTTGGCATACAGCTGAAGAGTTGAGTAATAATGAAGTGCTGATGCCCTCCCAAGTAGTTGCCGTCGAGAGGCTTTGCGGATTTAAACTACTGTCGATATCACCTTCATTAACATAACCGCCGTTGTTTTTAGTGCTATTGGTATTGCTATTTGCGGGAGACGACAAATCACAAGTCTGAAAGCAATTTGGCATTCAGTTATGAATTACTAATTGTTAAGTACTAGCTTACTTGTTCAGCAAAAAAATGTTTTTGGGCTAATAGTCGATCCGTTTCTAGATCCGTTTCAGTTTCATTCTCATCTAGACTTGTGGTCAGTTTGCTGTTTCTTGGCACCCATACTGGTGAAGTAGAGTCTGCAGGCAAAACTTCATCGCAGAATTTTAATATCCCTGTTTGTGTCTTTGCACTCTGAAGAGCCAATCGTATTTCCTTCATAGTATCTTGTATCTTGACAGGAGATGAAGTGGCAATATCTGATGTTTCATTATGTACCTCTGTTTTTTTAGTGAAAGTTAGGTCGTTGAGTGATCCTACAGGAATTTCACTATAATCATTGTCTGAACTAAACACAATATCACGTTCTTTTATCTGTTTTTGCGGTAACTCAGCTGTTGGCGAAGAGGGCAGCGGCGGAGGCGTCGACAGCAAAGAATCGTTTGGTAGTAAAGCAAAATTGGCAGCTAAGGCTGGACTTTCACAAACGTTTTCAAACTCGTTTCTTCTGGTGTGCTCACACCCATTGATGGTTTCCTGCTGTTGTTCCGTTTGTTTCTTTTTTTCACAGACTACAGAAACATTACTTTCAGTATCGGACGCGTGGCCACTGCTTAGACCATCCTCTAACACTGGCATGCTGGTGTAAAGTTTGCCATAGTCGTTGGATGCACAGTTAATGTCATTCGAGAGGCTATCTAATTCACCGCAATGAAAGTCGTAGTCCGTGGTATCTGGCGAAAGTGCAAAATTACGAGAATGGCGACGCGAATTATTTGTAGGGTCTTTGTCAGCCATATCGCCGCTACTAAGTTTGTTAGACCCTATATGCAGATCTGTGTCGTTGTGATCCTGGAAGATTTCTATAATTAACGAATGGCTTTTTGGAAACCGTACTCAAAAAGAAGTACTATAGTCTATTAGGCTTTTCAGCTGAATCTGAATAATATATATTTATGTATTAGAGGCCTGCACAAGTATACTCCTTCGCAATAGTCTTCCGAATACTTGTACGTTTTCATGTATTTGGTACAGTAAAATTGTTTTAAAACGAGTGAAACAAAACACAAAATCCCGAAGTACTTGGTTTTGCTATTCTTGCCCTAATCAAGCCAAACAAACGAAATGAAAGACAACGCAAGCCAAACGAAACAAGTGAAACGAGTAAATACGGTACTTCTCTCGGGTATACTCGGTACTTTATTACTTGTTGGATTTAAGACTTAAGGTCGGCAAAACTCGAATGTAATTTTCATGCCTGTTTAATGACATACCTGCATTCTGGTTGAACGATGCACCATGTATAATTCATCCTTTGATATTCTAGCTAATCGCAGACCGACATAAGCATGCTCTGTAGATGAGTTTTCTTTGCAGATGCGTGGCTGCGTGCAATGTAAATAATAAAAAATATTTTGTAGAAAAATGAATACACAATTTACTAGAGTAGTGCGAAAATACCGAACAAGCCACATCATCATGACTTCCTGTAAGAGTCTGTCCGCCGGGACATACTTTGAAGAACTCTTCCAATACTTTTCGGGTCTCGGATAATTCATAAAATCTGTCAGATGTCCGAGTTTTCAAGGACACCCCTGCATTTGTTCTGTCTATATCAACCTGGTCTACTAAATTACGCACCGACTTAATGCCAGTCATATCGTCCAGGTAATATTTATCTGAGTGGCAGATACTTTTTGATATCCGCTGCGGGAAACCGGGAGGTCGTTTGGGACACCCAGTTTCACTATTTTCTTGATTGTCGAGCAGATTACCAAATCGTCGCGGCGAGCCCTCATACTCGGATATCGGCAACTGACCAATCATTTTGGTGACCTTAAGTACATCTTCACTATTTTCTCTATCAGAATTTTCCAGTTCTATAGGCATATTTATCCAGCTTGTACCAATGTCATCAAAGACGACAATCTCGCCACTTTGAATGCATTGGCTTCTAGAAGTGTCCAAATTCGTTAATGATCCGCGCCTTTCTAAGCCCTGTTTTCGTACAAACCAAATTGTAAAGAAATAAAACATTTAAGAATAACACTATATTACCCGTTTAGATTGGCTACATCCTGGACTGTGCCCCACGCGAATCCGATGGGTCTGTTGGTTATGGTACATGTGAGTCGGTGATGGTTCCTCATTTGCCTTCGCATTTGGCATGAAAGTATAAGTAAGTTCTGAGCTCAAATCCGGTGAATTCAATACGGTGCTACCAGGAGTCCCACTGGGGCTGCAGGCTCTCAATTCCCACACGTATTGGTCATTTAAACACGGTGTGCCAGTACTGCTACTTCCAAAAATGTGTAGTCTGTTAGATACATTAATACCAGTTTCTCTCCAAGAATATTGACTACTGTCACTGCAGAAATTCATTTTAGAGGCTATTTACAGTGTTCTATAGGGATAATACTGAAATTTGTAAAAGTCAACTTTTGTTACATTTCAGTCTGATATCTGTAAAAGCCAACTTTGATAATTTTCATTTAGTTATGTAAACTGCCACAATAAACAATATACTTATCAACCAGTCAAACGTCTTTCATGTAAATAAAAACACACAACCACTCACATATATATATTCGCTAAGATATATTTGTTGTGATCTGACATATATTTATTATCGATATAGTGATTAAGTGACGCGTTTTTTAAGGTTACTTCTAGTAAAAAGCTCTTAAAAATTAGTTTTAAAAAAAATTCTTAGTAAACCTTTCAATTTATTCTTTTATGCACTTGAATATATATTTTGGTGCAAGTATTTAGAATTCTTTTATTTCTAAAAATAAGAGCATGAACCTGTTCCAGCAATTTTCTGAACACCAATCCCATTTAAGGGGTTAAGTGGGTTTCAAAATTATAAAACATCGAATTTTTTTATTGGCTTTTTTAATAATATAATGTGACAATATAGAGATAGAGTTTGGAAGTTCCGCTCGTTGGAGCCTTTTTCTCAGACGAGTCGCAGTTAACCACGTTTTACTCGAAACTCATATTTGAAATCTGTTGGCACGATTTCTCGGAAAGTTTTGAACCGATCGTTTTCAAATTCTGAACACCTCGTCTACATAATATAATCTCGCACTTGAACAAAGGATTTTTTATTATTCAACTTTTTGTTATTTTCAAGCTTACAATACGCTCAAATGTTCCTTAAATATCAGAATTTTGATTTCAAAACTGTGTCAAAAATCAAAATTTCGATATGTTTTATTTTCGTTCGTTCAAATACAAGATTCAAACACCTTCATTCTTAAAGAACAGCAACTCTTGCGTCGTCCCCCAAATGTTTGCACTAATATAATTATCATACCATATTGCTAATCATAATTCAAAGTGATTAAAGCATTCCTTCTTATATGGTTTTAAAATCTATAAGAAATCGCAAACTTTATTAAAAGGGATTGCCAACAGCAACCACCACATCTTGGTGAGAACGGTAAATTTAAACTAAAATTTTCCATACAAATCACAAATTTTGACAAATTTACCCTATGAGAGCTATTGGCTATAGTTGTCCGATCCAGACCAAACTTATTTAGAACAGTTATGTATAATCATGGAATACACACAATTTGTGAGTTTGGTTCTGATCGCTCAACAAACACTACATGTCTTGTAAAATGCTTCTAATTAGAACCGATGACAAATCCAGCTTGGTGAGGATAGTTAGAATGGCACCATACACATAATTTTATTCTAATAGCTTTAGTCGTTTTCAAGTAATGGAGTTATGAAAATGTTTTTTTTTTTTACAATTTGCGAGGGGCAGTAGAGGTAGTGGCAATAATTAGAAATTATACACGGACTTGCATTCCAAATTTTGTGGATCTGGCAATTATAGTTTTTTAAACGAGATTAAATCATCTACTTACAGAAAATATTGATTTTTTTTTTTAATTTTAAGATGAAAATGCCATAAATTATCCTGACCACGCCAAGAGGTCTTTGATTTAAGGGTCACAGGTCATGGGGTCCCGAGGCTGAATTCACAAATTTTTGTTACGAAAAATTTCACAATGTAATTGTTTAAATAAAATATTTCATTGTTAACAAGTGAACAAATCGTGAAAATTTACATTCAGGATTTTAAACTCAATTAACCCCTTAATACAAAAAATTTAGTAATAAGTCAATTAACAAGTAACACGAAAAGTTTTAATAAAAATCTTTTTTTTTTAGTTTAAACAAGTTATTTTATTTTTTTTTTTTTTTGATGAAGACACGATGTTTTTTAGTGACCTTTCAAACTATGTAATATATTTTTTAATGGAATTCAACTGCTTCTTTAAGAGCTTACATACAAATTTGGGGCAGTAAAGTGAGCTAAGATATTAACTTCCTTAAAAGTTTTACGCAAATTTTATTAAAAAAGCAAACACAATACTTTAGTAACACTTTCAAATAAAAAAATGTCTATAAATTTACAAAATTTTTTGCATACAGTTCAAAATTTTAGCCCACCTTATGAAGCGTTTTTATTTTTTCAAGTGGCTCGCGCTGATCATTCTTTAAAGCGAATCTGTCAACCGAAATAAAAAAAATTGAAAAAAAGGTTTCAAGATAAATGCGCTAAGGTGTACTATAACAAATTAGTTCCGCAAAAAAATATTTATTTATAAAAAAACCATGCCATGAAATCCCAACTTTTTAAGGTCAAAAATTTCAAAAAAAATTTTTTTTATTTGCATGCAAATTGGATCGTTAAGTACACGAGATTGTAAATACGAAAATAAAACAAGAAAGAATGCTATAGTCGCCTCGCGACTTTAGGATACCCGTTACTCAGTTTCAATTTGTTATTAACAATGGTGATGAATATAATAGCTTGGCAAACACAGAACATTTTCATAGAAATTCATGTTTAGAGCATATTGTCGACCTTTCGTTCCTATGGAAGCTATACGATATAGTTGTCCGATTTGTATCAAACTTGGTCAGTATATATATATTATTGGCAGATGTATTCTGTGTGAGTTTGGTTAATCTAGCTTAGTTAACGCAAAAGTTTTTCATACTAATTCATATTTGGAGCGTATTTTTGACCGATCGGCCCTATGGGAGCTATACGATATAGTTGTCCGATTTGTATCAAACTTGTTCAGTATATATATATTATTGGCAGATGTATTCTGTGTGAGTTTGGCTAATCTAGCTTAGTTAACGCAAAAGTTTTTCATACTAATTCATATTTGGAGCGTATTTTTGACCGATCGGCCCTATGGGAGCTATACGATATAGTTGTCCGATTTGGATCAAACTTGGTCAGTACATGTACTTCCTAGATATGTACATTCCGTGTAAATTTGGTTCAGATAGCATAGCTACGTTTACCTGTACATTTACCTTTATATGCAAATAAAACGCACTAAAGTGGGCGTGTCAAAAAACAAAAACAAACTTGTACTGCTTGGGTATTATACCTTTCATTTGCGACCACTATTTTTCTAGCTCTTATAGTCTCTGAGATCCTTTTGTTCATACAGACGGACGGACAGACGGACATGGCTATATCGACTCGGCTATTGATGCTGATCAAGAATATATATACTTTATGGGGTCTGCCACGCCTCCTTCTGCCTGTTACATACATTCCAACGATTACAATATACCCTTTTACTCTACGAGTAACGGGTATAAAAACAACCACCCGTGCAGTTCTCTGATACATACTGACCAACTTTGATCCAAATCGGACTACTATAGCGTATAGCTTCCATAGGAACGATCGTTTAAAAATATGGTTTGAAAATGTTATGTGTTTGCTTATTTATAAACTAAACAATTGCACTAACAATATTATCATAACCCATTGTTAATATATTGAAACTGGGTAACGGGCCATTTAAAGTTTTGGACTGTCATGCCCCCTTTTCCCACATTTAATAAACTAATTTTCTAACTTCAATGCCATTTTTAAGGTACTTCTTATTGTACAGTATTGTAATTAATAATTCAAATTATCAATTATCAAACTATCCTGAAAGGTGCATACAAATCGGACTATAAACAAGAAAACTAGAAGCGTTACAATATTGATAATTAAATGCAATATCAATTCATGAGTGCAAGCGAGACAGAAACATACAAACGAATTTTAAATAACTATGTATAATAAGAACAAACGCCTTAAAAACGGCATGCAAGTTAAATAAGTTTTTTTTTTATGGGAAATGGGGGCGTGGCAACTAAACTAAAAAAAAAATTAAAAAAGGATTGTGTTGACTCACCAAATATGGAGTCGATACTGACTAAATTCAAACTTGTAGCTCTTACCATCTCTCAGATCTGTTTGTTTATACATCACACGCCACCAAAAATTTATTAGTCGGTCATACCCTTAGAGGTTTTACATTAAAAGACTACAACAACTAATTATCATCTTTGACAATAAATTATTACTATGGATTGACGTATCTACCATCATCGTCAGGGTCATGGGATTCTTCGATTCCAGAAGTATTCCTTATGGATGGAAGAGTTGACACTTGTGGCCAATCATGAGCAATAGACCTTCAGATCCTGCAGGATAAAAACTATTCTGGCAAACAAGGTATTACCAAAAGCAATTCGACTACTACATGTATGTTTCTCTCAAAAGCACGAATGTTTCCATTCAAAATATATGTTTATAAGTATGTGTATACAAATGTATATGTAATCAGTGTTACACATGTAAAAACTTGAATATCTGCATCCAGTTAAATTCTAACTTTAATTTGGATAGTGAAATCGTACTCGCAATTATGAAAATGTAGGGTACACTTATATCTGTGGCAAAACCCTTGTTTCGCTGGTGGCGATCGGAAGAAATGCTAATGTTTTTACATTGCGCCTACATCAGAGCTGTTTGTCTGCGCATCTTGTAGTTACTCCAGATGTAAATTAATTGGTCACGGATTACACTTGTTTATATCTGAAGCCCTTAGCAAAATATTATGCAGTTAATATTTTTTAAGGTCACGAATCCATTTTTCCTTCTGCATAAGTACATATGTACATACAAACATAAATATGTATGTATATATGTATGTACATACATAGTTGTTTGTTTTCAGTGTTTAGTGTCTTGCCGTGAACCGCATTCGGGCAGTTCTGTTCTATACAACATAGTTTACAACACAAAAATGCATTAGTCGATGAGTCACATCGTTAATTATTTCACCACGTTGAAATGTATTGCTTAAAATCAATAAACTTGCAGCTTTTCGACGAAAATGTGTATATTTGTATAGTTTCCAGTGCAACATAGGCAATGCAGTTAATCCTATTCGTCTGCAATTTTAAAAATTGGCGTACGTCTTGTGCTGTTTTACCCTATTTTTAATCATATTAACTAATCCAGTAACAAATTACCTTTGAAAATCAGTTTTATAATATTGTTTTAATTTTGCAATGCCTGAACTAGTTAAGTCATATTGTTCACTTTTTTGCTGGCAGCGATGGAAGTCGCAGCTTGATAATAAAGACTATCGATATCTTAGTTGCTATATTTTCAAATAATTATTATCTATCGAAAACTATAATAAGCAAGTAATATCGCGGGCATTGATAGCTTTTATAATTACCAAGTCCATAATTGAACTCATTAAGAACATCCAATATACATATAAGATTATGAGTACTGCATATATTAATTTTTACGTATTTAACTTGTAGCTTTTTCACCTTAGAGCTGAGATTTTACCAATGCACAATGCACGATTTGTCGATTGTGGAGGCATAAAGTCTAAATATATAGTCAGAAGCCTAGTTTCTTTATGCTAATAATACTTTATGATAATTTAGAGTTTTTGACACTTAAGGTTCATTTTCTTTTCAAAAGGAGCAGAAATGAGCAGAAAAATTTTTACTAGTGCAAACTAGAGACATTGCTTTGTAACATGCAATTTTTAGTTGCGTGCAATGATAAGTACTTTTTTCAAGAAATACTCCATGGAACACAATTGAATTGTTTGCTATAGATACTTAACAATGACACTGGACAAGAAAACAATAGGAACATTTTTAAACATTTATTGTAAATAAATTTTAAGGCCTATTGCTACACAATTTTTAAAACAACTATTAGCTACAAATCTAGTAATTTTCAAAAATCAAAATTAGCTAAATTAAAAGTGAACTAACTGGAATTGATTGTATATTTTTTAGTTTCGATAATTTTTTGCGTGAAAGTTTCTAACATCAAATGGCCAAATGAATTGCATCGATATCACTATCGATAACGATTACTCAAAAACTTTAATTTTGTTTGCAGGCGTCAGCCCAAGCGTCAGGTTTAGAGCAAACAAGTAAGAAAGGCTAAAGTCTGTTGCATTTGGGGCTGAGCAGAACCGAAATATCGATAAGTGTTGGTAATTCATCGCGCACTGTTCTTCTCAGCTGTGGTTGCCATACTGGGAAGAGAGCGGAAATATAAGAGTTTGGGTATAAGAGTAGGAATTAGAAGGAGTGAGTATTAGGAAGAGAGAATGGATGCCAAGGGCATCCATCTTGTGGTGATATTTCGTTTTGATATGTGGTGTCCAGTGTGGTGTCTAAAAAAAAAACCAAATAAATACAATAAAAGTTGGCATGTATATGCGCATATAAATACGGAGACGACAAACTGTACGTTGATACTAAACACCACAGTGTTACAATTATACGAATTAAAATTTATAAAATAAATGCAGACTGACACACGTAAAAACGCAAAAGAATACAATTTGACAAGTAAAAACAAGAAAGAAAAGTACAGTCGAGCACGCCCGACCGTATAATAATCTCTGCATTTGTTCCCGATTAAATTATTAAAATCGGTATCCAGACATTACAATGCGTAGTACCTGCATTAAAATATGTTGAAACAAAAACAATCTAAGCATAATCAAACACACATCTGTTTGTTTGCGTGCGAATACACACACATATGTACGTTTGACAATAAATGATGCATATATGTATGTATGTGTCTATTCGGCGCGGCCAGCGACTGCGGGCAGCGCTGCCGACACACAAGCAGCGAAAACGTTCGAACATGTGTTTGTATGTTTCTGTCTCGCTCTCGCGCGTAAGTGAGCAGTTAAAAAACAAACTTTTTAACGCAGTAGCTCTTTTGTTAAAGGTAGTATTTTGATGCCACTTTCAGAATAGTTTGATTTTATATGTATGTCTCTATACGAATGTTGAATTACAACACTCTACTATATGAATAAATGCCTTAAAAATGGCATTAAAATGCAATAGTTTGATTAACTCTAATGAGAAAAGGGGGCGTGGCAGCTCAAAATTTTTAATGGCATTGCATTAAGGCTGTCTCTAGCAACCTGCTTACCAGAAATGGTGTTCCTAAGTGCCATAGTTACTGAGTTATTGGCCTAAAACCACATTTTTTTCGAGGTGTGTCTGGTTTTTTGCTTATTGCGGGGGCGGTAAGGGGCGTGGCAAAAATTTGAAATAAACTTAACCTGCCTGACTTCATACCGGACTTGCATTATAAATTAGGTGGCCCTAGCTTTTGTAGCTTAAAAGATTCATACGGACGGACAGACAGACGGACATTGCTATATCGACTCGGCTGTTGATGCTGATCAAGAATATATATATTTTATGGGGTCGGCCACGCCTCCTTCTGCCTGTTGCGCACATTTCGCTTCTGACAAACCTAATAGACCCCTATACTCTTTTTTAGAGTACGGGGTCTAAAAATGAATACAAATTAAACAATATAATACAAACAATCGTAGATTAAATTAACATACCAGTGCAGGACATTTCCTACATAGACTTCACAGCCATTAAACGGTCTACCAGAGCTCCATCCTTAACGTAGTGCATGACAAATATGACGCTTTCAAATAATTGTCAGTCCATATGTCGCTGGTAATTGCATATCCAAAAATTTTGTATTTGATTATGTCAGATTTTATGGCTTCAAAATGTGTATGGTAGATGAAAGCTATGTTGCGGGAAACTGTTGTTGGATGTGGCAGAAGTTTGTCGACGTCAACATTGGATCCAAACGTCGCTCCAACTTTAATTAAAAAAGATGACAGCTTTTTAGACCCCGTACTCTAAAAAAGAGTATAGGGGTCTATTAGGTTTGTCAGAAGCGAAATGTGCGTAACAGGCAGAAGGAGGCGTGGCCGACCCCATAAAGTATATATATTCTTGATCAGCATCAACAGCCGAGTCGATATAGCAATGTCCGTCTGTCCGTCTGTCCGTCTGTCTGTCTGTCCGTCCGTCCGTATGAACACCTGGATCTTTTTAAACTACAAAAGCTAGAGACACCAAATTTGGAATGAAAGTCCGTTATCTTCGCGAGCAGATCAAGTTTATTTCAAATTGTTGCCACGCCCCTTACCGCCCCCGCAATGAGCAAAAAACCAGACACACCTCGAAAAAATTTACTTTTGGGCCAATAACTCAGTAACTATGGCACTTAGGAACACCATTTCTGGTAAACAGGTTGCTAGTGACACCCTTAATGCAATGTCATTAAAAATTTTGAGCTGCCACGCCCCCTTTTCTCCTGAGAGTTAACCAAACGTTTTCACTTTAATGCCAAGTTTAAGGCATTTATTCATATAGTAGAGTGTTGTAATTCAACATTCGTATAGAGAAATCAAACTATTCTGAAAGGGGCATCAACATACTACCTTTAACAAAAGAGCTACTGCGTTACAAAGTTTGTTATTTAACTGCAATATCACTTACGCGCGAGAGCGAGACAGAAACATACAAACACATGTTCGAACGTTTTCGATGCTTGTGTGGCGACAGCGCTGCCGGCAGACGCTGGCCGCGCCGAATACACACATACATACATACATGCATACATATAATTTCAAACGAATGTGTGTTTGTATGAATAATATGTAAATGCTATCGGAGAATTCTTGAAAGTGGCGCGTGGTGCAACTGATAGAGTTGCGACAATGCGAATTGTTAATTTAATTTTTTTTAATTTCAATTCAAAATGTACATATAAAATTAAAATTTTTAAATTTCATTCAAAAATTTAAATTTAAATTGAATACAATTGCGCACTTCTATGGGAGTACGGGGTCTTTTACAGTCGGCTCGATCGACTGTAGCCTTTCTTACTTGTTAATTTAATAACTAGGTACAAATATTCGAACAAAAATTGCGGAAATTTTGGAATGCTTCGGATGCGATTTGGAAGTGGACAATCCAGTGATTGTAACTGACCGTGGGTCTAATATGATCAAAGCTTTTAATAATTTCGAAAAATTACATTGTGTTAACCAACACTTAAACAACGCTGTGGAAAAAGCTATCGAATCAGTTCCTGAATTAGTAACCGTCGTCTCCATTTGCACCAAGTTGGTCAAATATTTTAAAAAAATCTCTAAAAAGTTTTGCCCCACTCGCTGGAATACAGTGTTTTAGAACGGTTTGTAGAACGGGTGTCCACGCCGTGGGTCTCGGGACTGATTGTCGTCGCTTCGTGGCTCTGTGCCGTCGCTCCGTATCCTCCGCATCGGTCGTGTCCTCGTCGCTGCTTATTATTATTGCGTCTTCTTCCATTTGTGCAATCTGTGGGCTCGTAAAAAAATGTTGCTATTTTTTACCTCAACTTCCCTATCCCTGTAGTGTAGTGTAAAAAAGAGCCAACTTAAATTCTAATTACTATATTTTCTCCTTAAGTTTATTGACAATTACCCTCCGCATGTCCTCCTGGGCCAGCGTCACTCACCCTTCCCCAGTGCGAGCTCGCGGCCTGCAGTGGAATCCAAGCTGTCGTCGTCGTCTTCTGGGTTCTGAAAGTAAGGTTTGAATACAGTTATATTGGCCACCCGTTTCCTGCGTTCACCATCGCGGGTAAGACGCACGACATTAGAGGAAATGAAGCTGGCGACCTTATAAGGTCCATCATATTGTGGAGCCAACTTGGCTACTTCTGTTCCGTCCTGTACTTTTGGCAACGTGGACAATACTTAACATACCTTGTTGTCTCCCTGAACATGCCTGTACAGTAGTAACGTTGTGCCAGCGTCGATGCCGTCTTTCTCACCCCTTACGCACAGCTTCCAAGGAATGTAGTCTTCGTCGTCGGTCCTTTGTCCCATGTTCCTATATAACTGCCCATTCTCATCGATGTAGGCGGGAAATTTCTACGGCTGAGCCCTGATCCTCTCCCGCATCTTCGCTGTCCAGCTGCAACGGAGATCCTCGCCTGCCTGTGTCTATCCGCAGCCATAGGTATCTGCCAGTATCCGTGTTTCAGATGTAGCGTCAATATGTACCGGGCGTGGCGGAACCTCTCGAGGATATGATTTATCTGAGGGACTGGATACGCATCCGGGATGGAGTGCGCGTTGAGCTGCCAGTAGCCCACGCAGATTCGCCACTCCCCAGTCTTTTTCCTTACCAAGATTATCGGAGCGCTGTGCGGACTGCGGGACTTCTCGATGGCACCTGCTCGGATGAGCTCGTCTACCTTATCGTCGATTATATTTTGCATCGCCGGGTCCTTCGGGTAATACCGCTGTTTCAGCGGCTTGTCATCTCTCATCCGGATTCGAGGTCGGCCGGCCATTCCGTCTTCTCAACCCGGGATTCCTCTTTCTCCTGCTTTGCCTCCATCAATTGTACCATTGGGGGGGTCTCGGCTTTTATCCCCGGCGCTTATCTGTCGTGTGTTCTCGTTTTCTTTGAGGCTCGCTTGTCGTCTTTGACTCTACAGGCTCCTGCGCGCTCGTGTTTGTTCCATGCATTGCGCCTTCCTGACCCGCTTGGTCGATTGTCCTCTTTCGACGCAGCTGAGAAACAGATCTCTCCTCGTGGGGCAGGACTACTACTTCCGGAGTTTTCGCACCGCGCGAGGACCACTCTCGTCGTTTGGTATCAACTCCATGGACAACTTCGCGCGTCCAACGCGGATGGTGGTGTCCATGATACACAGGAAGTCTATCCCTAGGATTACGTCGTCGAGCATCGCCGGCATGACAAGCACCATCATGCTTATTGCTTTCCCGGCCAGACTCACGCTGAACCTGTGAGCCCTTCTCAATTCCACGGAGGACCCATCTGTCAGTCGCATCTTAGCCTCCACCTGAAACTGTTCGCCCTTGACCATCCACCTATGAAGCTGTGCGTTGCTCCCGTGTCTACCGCCGCCTTTGCCGCATGGCCGCCGATCGTCACTCTTGCCACGATCTTCTCGCTGCTTACCACTTGCGCCGCCCACTTTGCCGAACTATCGATAAAAATGCATGTATTTCACTTAAATCTAGTTTTATTACATACTAATGCTTACGATCCATGAACGTCATTATTATCTCTTATATCTAAGCTACCAACACTTATATACCTACGAATATGTAAGGTGGGTGTTATGGACCCCGCCTTACAGTATCGGTATATCATTATTTAGATAAAAAAAATGGCGGTAATTCATGGTACCAAAGATATAGTAATATGTGTTTCCGTGAGATGCGGTTTGCCGTCGGAAAATTGAACAGAGCGCGTTAGATGATAAAAAGGGTTTTTGCATTACGGAAAATGCATGTAGGAGGTAGAAAATTACAATTCAATAGCCAAAATTTTGACAATATGCATTTTGAGAGTTAACATTTTTTATATAAAAGGTTACTTTAAGCCAAATTTTGACATAGAATATTCGAGCAACAAATTATCAATCAAGTGTACCATAACCAACCCGTAATCTATTGCTCACCTCGATTCTAAATAAGATGAATAAGCCGACTGTAAAAGACCCCGTACTCACATAGTAGTGCACATTTGTATTCAATTTGAATTCAAATTTTCAAATGAAATTTAAAAATTTTAATATTATATGTACTTTTTGAATTGAAATTTAAAGAAAATTAAATTAACAATTCGCATTGCCAGCATTCGAACCTGCAACAACCTCAGATCAACGCGCCGCAACTCTATCGGTTGCACCACGCGCCACTTTCAAGAATTCTCCGATTATCAGCATTTACATATTATTCATACAAACACACATTCGTTTGAAATTATATGTATGCATATACGTATGTATACATGTATGTATGTATGTGTGTATTCGGCACGGTTGCCGGCAGCGCTGTCGCCACACAAGCATCGAGAACGTTCGAACATGTGTTTGTATGTTTCTGTCTCGCTCTCGCGCGTAAGTGATATTGCAGTTAAATAAAAACTTTGTAACGTCATTACTTTTTTGTTAAAAGTAGTATTTTGATGCCACTTTCAGAATAGTTTGATTTAATATGTTTCTAAACGAATGTTAAATTACAACACTGTACTATATGAATAAATGCCTTAAAAACAGCATTGAAGTTTAAAAGTTTTTTTTAGCTCTTATGAGAAAAGTGGGCGTGGTAGCTCAAAATTTTTAATGACATTAGATTAAGGCTGTGTCTGGGAACCTGTATAATAGAAATGGTGTATCTAAGTGCCATAGTTACTGAGTTATTGACATAAAACTAATTTTTTTCGAGGTGTGTCTTGTTTTTTTTTGCTCATTGCGGGGGCGGTAAGGGGCGTGGCAACCATTTGAAATAAACTTGATCTGCTCGCGAAGATAACGGACTTTCATTTCAAATTTGGTGTCTCTAGCTTTTGTAGTTTAAAAGATCCAGGTGTTCATACGGACGGACGGACAGACGGACAGACGGACATGACTATATCGACTCTGCTATTGATGCTGATCAAGAATATATATACTTTATGGGGTCTGCCACGCCTCCTTCTGCCTGTTACATACTTTGCACAAAACCAATATACTCTTGCAGAGAGTATAACAAGAAAGAATGCTATAGTCGCCTCGCGACTTTAGGATACCCGTTACTCAGTTTCAATATGTTATAAGCAATGCTTATGGACAAGATAGCTTGGCAAACAGAACATTTTCATACAAATTCATGTTTAGAGCATATTTTCGACCGATCGTTCCTATTAGAGCTATACGATATAGTAGTTCGATTTGGACTAAACTTGGTCAGTATATATATATTATTAACAGATGTATTCTGTGTGAGTTTGATTAATATAGCTTAGCTAACGCAAAAGTTTTTCATACTAATTCATATTTGGAGCGTATTTTTGACCGATCGGCGCTATGGGAGCTATACGATATAGTTGTCCGATTTGGATCAAACTTGGTCGGTACATATATTTCTCCTAGACATGTACTTTCCGTGTAAATTTGGTTCAGATAGCATAGCTAACAAAAAAGTTTTCTATACTAAAACATTCTACGTTTACCTGTACATTTACCTCTATATGCAAATAAAACGCCCTAAAGTGGGCGTGTCAAAAAACAAAAACAAACTTGTACTGCTTGGGTATTGTACCTTTCATTTGCGACCACTATCATCTTTTTAGCTCTTATAGTCTCTGAGATCCTTTTGTTCATACAGACGGACGGACGGACGGACGGACAGACGGACAGACGGACATGGCTATATCGACTCGGCTATTGATGCTGATCAAGAATATATATACTTTATGGGGTCTGCCACGCCTCCTTCTGCCTGTTACATACATTCCAACGATTACAATATACCCTTTTACTCTACGAGTAACGGGTATAAAAATAATAATATATACATGTACATACATATATATTATATACATATGTACATACATATATGTATGTATATATATTATATATATTTTAAATTAATTTTCAGTTTCAAATAAACTTAAATTATCTATAGCACTATCTAAGTGTGTGGATTTAAGCCTGACTAGTAGAATATCCTCCAAAGTTTCCAGACTTTGCCGATTTCGATGTTCAGACAGCACCAGTTTTAAAGTTGAAAACGCTCGCTCTATTGTTACCTGTGACCTGGTCGTGAAGTTTTATTTGCTTCCATCTTCAAGAAATTTATAGCTCTTACTTTTTGTCTACCGTTTATTATGTAATTAAAACTGAGATCCAAGTATAAGCATGCGTCGAAGCCCACATTTGACACCAATGTCTTAGTTCTTGCTTCCATGCTGTCCATAAGTTTTTTTCCAATAACATTTATGGTTGAATTCTTATCAGATGAATTGGTTTATAAAATCTGCTTGGTTTCTAATTTGCATGGTAGCTACTTAGCGTAAAGTTTTCATAATGCAATTGTTCTTAGAATTTTATTGTTGCCTTTTGTAGAGAAGCCATTATAGTGACGTATGATTCTATAAAATTCCATAAAATTATCATCAGATTTATTCTCCATAGCCTCGATCAGACAATCATTTTTCAATCATTTTAAATATTGATCGCCATCTCGTGGGGCAATCAAACTGAGGCAACATAAAACTTTTCAACTCGAACAAGTCGCGGTAGCCATTAGTAGGACGTAGTATTCCTCCACGTGCGATTTATGCACTCTTTGGTACTCTTCTCCAGATCACTTCGCAGTGATCTCAGTGAGATTGCAACGTCTTCTTTCATACATGCTGGGAGATTGACGCCAGCTTTGGCTAGAGTGTCTGCCTCTTCGTTGCCTTCTATGCCCTGGTGGCTTGAAACTCAGTAGACGTGCACTGACTTGGTCCTGCATAAATCATCTAATGCTTCCCAGCTTACCCTGACAGTTTTGGAACTAAGAGTTGACGACATCATAGACTTTATTGCCGCTTGGCTATCTACTAGTATATTGACATTGTATACATTTGTGTCTATATGCATTGCCAGTTCAGCCGCTTTAGGATAGTCTGGTGACCGGGTTGTCGCAGTAGACCGCGGGTCCCACTCCTCGGTATGCCAGGGCATGTTCCTCCATATTTCACTGTGCCCGTAACCTTGCATCGTCAGGCTTCCATGTCCCGCGAGGCGCTGGGCTGACATTGCTGCCACAAGTCGGGCTTGCAGGTTCAGGGGAGCAATCCCTAGCAGTGTCTGCAGAGCGTTTGTTTGGGTACTTCTGAGCGGTCCAGGAATGCAGAGGAGTGCCTGTCTCTGAACTTTTTCCATGCGGACTAGGTGGGTTACCTTCTCGATACCTTGCCACCAGACTAGAGCCCCGTAGAGCAGTGTTGGACGCACAATCCCTATGTAGATCCAGTGCATAAGAGGGGGTGAGAGACCGCATGTGCAGCTGAGCATCTTCTTGGATGCGTACAGCGCGACGGTTGCCTTTTTCACCCTTTCCTCAACATTGCACCTCCGCATTGATATGTAGACCTGCATTGCTAGCCCATCTACAAATCTCCCTGAGAGTCTTCCCCATAATTGAGCTGAGGGTTGATGGACAGACACCCGTAATAATAATGCTTATGTCATCCGCATATGCAGTTATTTTCGTCAGTTCGCCTGTCACTAAGTTCCACAGTAGTGGAGACAGGACACCACCTTGCGGAGTGCCGCTATTTACGCCTCTTACCACTGTGGCTGCTCCCCACTCCGACTGGACTCTCCTGCAACTCAGGAGATTGTGTATCCAGTGTGTGATAGTTGGGTGGGATTTTATCGTCACCAGCCGCTCAATGATGGCTCCCATACTGACGTTGTTAAATACACCTGAAATGTCTACGAAGACTCCTAGTGCATATTCATGATGGTAGAAAGCTCTTTCGTTCGAAGCTACTAGCGTGTGCAGTGCTGTTTAGTCTGTTTTTTTAGTAGACAGCTTCCCTTCTACACTACTTCTAATAGATCTAATAGCTTCTCCATGGTTTTTAACAGGCAGGATGTCAGACTAATTGGCCTATAGTCCTTCGGGCTGCTGTGGCTACATTTACCAGCTTTGGGTAGAATTGCTACTCTCGCTGTTCTCCATTTGGTAGGGATATGGCCTGTACTGAGACATGCTCTAAATATCCTAAGCAGCCATGGAATGATCACATCTTTTGTGGTCTGCAGCATGGCTGAAATAATACCGTCAAGACACGGGCTCTTTATACTCTTGAAAGAGTCAATGGCCCATCGAATCTTTTGGGTAATGAATATCTCCATTAGGAGTTGATGTTCACCGTATGGAATATCCTGATGCTTCGTCCCGTGGGACGGATTCTGGGAAGTGGGCGGTCATAAGGGCATCTAGAGTTTCCTCGCTACTCTCAGTCCGTGCTCCACCATCAAGTATCATCTGACTTTGAACAGACGGTTGCTTGGATAGCAGCCTTGTTAGTCTTGCTGTTTCGGGAATCGATTCTAGTTGGGAACAGAAGTTCCGCCAGGAATGCCTTTTTGCCCTTCGGATACTGCGCTTGTAGATTCTGAGCAGGGTATTGTACTCTTCGTACACTACAACCTCCCCAGAGTGCTTAGCCAGTCTAAACATTTCCACGAGATTTTTCCTTTGCGTGTAAAGTTCGGAGTTCACCAGTGTGGTCTCGACCTCCTTTTTTGCTTAGACGGTCTACATGACTTTTTAAAGGAGTCCCGGAGGGTCTTGCATACAAACGACAGAGATGACTCTATGTCGCAAGCTGACACAATTTCACTTGGTGCCCCTAGTCTAGTGTTAACCTGCCTATAGAACTCTACCCAATTTGCGTTCCGCCGTTTCCTGTATGAGTTGAGTTTGGGAGTGCTGTTAAAGTCACAATCAAACTGTATAGTTCTGTGGTCTAAGAAGGATGGTATTTCGAGGACCCTTCAGCTTGTTATGATCGCGTCTTACCCATGTGTGAGATTGAGAACATTGGAGGAGGTCGGGCCTACATATGTATGCAACTCCCTAATGTTTGCAATGCATAGCTTAGAGTTAAGTTAAAATTCAAAGAGAGACTCACCTCTGATATTATTTTCGGGTGACCCCCATACGCTATGGTGGGCGTTGACATCTGTTCCGACCATCAGTTGGGCTGTACCGGAGACTGTCTCCCTGGATAGTCTCTCCAGTTCATCTGGGGGTGCGTGCCTGTCGTGCGCCATGTAGCATGAAGCCGCTATCAAGTGCTTCGTTCCGCACTCTTTGAGGACTTCTGTTAGGTCGTCGGTACTGTAATTGGACATTAGATAAGCATGAATGCCTATCCCTATGAGTACGGCGGCTCTTGTTTTGCTTACCGTTGCTGAGTAGTATATGTTGCAGTTGGTTGACCTTAGCCCCGCCACGACAATGCCTGACGCAATCCACGGCTCCTGGACTAAGGCCACGTCAACGGGCCCTCGCTCTAAGGCTAACAGGAGCTCCGTCGACGCCAACTTACTCTTATGTAGGTTGAGCTGCAGTACTCTTATCCGGGGTAGCTGCCGCACCTACATCGGACGGGTTGACTACTAGGGTCAGGTCTCCTTTTTCTTCGTCGTCATCGTCTTCTGAGGCGATAGCCATACTCTGGGCGGCTTCGAGGACCGACTCAAGGCCAAGGTCTTTCTCTACCTCCCCAGCTGCCAGGGTATGCGCATCCGTATCCTCCGGATGTCGCTTCTTGAGACGCAGGAAGACGCTCCCTACGCCCCACGCCATTTTGCCATAGCGTGCGTATAGCAGGTCCTTCGCCTCTTTATTAACCTGTGGGATGACATGCTGACCCGCCTCTGCAGCGGAGCAAGTGCCAGCCTGAAGGACCTTCCAATCGTTGGTTTGAACGTCCTTGTTTTGGCGCTGCAGCAGCTTTAGCGCCTGGTCTCCGTTTACAGGGATGGGGAAAAGTACCTACGCCTTTAGTTTCGACGGGATATTATTACCGTCTACCACCTCCAGTTTGGCCCCCGCCCACAACTCACCCATCATAGAGACCTTTTGCCTCAGCCAGCTAAGCGTCGGGTTATCCTTACATTTTAGAATGTTGGCCCCGTTGAGCCATCCAGCACCGTCAATGGTAGGCATGGGGCCCTCTGGTTGCTCCTCTATTCTCGCCATGAGCTGGCCGACGAGCAGTCCGGTTTTTCACCTTTCCTTCGTGATCTTGCCACTGTCGTCACTCCTGTCGATGAGAGCCACGATGAGGTGCCGTTCAGCGACTTCCTTCATCGTGGCTTTCCTCCTGGGTTTGATCGGACGAGGGATACCGCCTTTATGAACAAGCTGCCGTTTGCTTACCGGAGCCTCCTTAGCTCCGATGCTCTCGGTCGAGCGCTGCCTCTTCGCTGCCATCATCTCCTCCACCTTATTGGCGTAGTCACCCGATGATGCCTTCATCTGAGGTATCTTCTCGAAGTGACGACGGCTATCCTCTATTTTTTGCGTTGCCCAGGTCAGTTTGGCCGTATCCTCTGGGAACAGGCCCACTGCTCCTTGGAGTCGGCTCTGGATTTTGAGAGCCGCTTTGTATTGTGCCTTAGCCTTCAGGGCCTTCCTCGCACGCTTTGGCCCTTCCCTACGCAGGGAGCTGGAACCCTGATTTGGAATAAGACCATTTTGTTCTTTTGAAACTATGTTAATTTGACGGACTACTTCAGCACGAGCTGGAAGTATTGTGACATTATTATTACAATAATTGGTATGTGTATTGTATAGTTTATATTATTGGGCCGTAGTATTAGAGAATCACTTAATTGTGTGAAGTCTAATCGGCAATTATATTTTTTTATGAAGTCTATTCTATTTTAATATTTTTTTTTTAGTGCAATTTTTTTTGCTGCTGCTTTTTGCACATCGCACTTTATTCCAGTTTTGTTTTTATTTTATTTTCACTTTGTCTCTTGTTGTTTGCGTTTCACATGCACAGTGTTTCGATCTATGTCACGTTCACCATGTAATGACCCAATATTTTATTTGTAAATATGTTCCCTTTGTTCGCTCTGTAATCTGCGAGACCCTGTTGGATACAAAAACATTCAAATTTCATGGTGTTTCGCGTATCCAGGCTAGCGCAACCGTTGAATCAGCCCAGTAATGAAATATGCATTTAAACTACAAACATTGGCAGTGGAGTGGAGCTACTCTCGATCTTGCACATAGCAATCTTGTCGTGAATTGCCCATAGAGTTCGGAACGGATGTAAACGCATGCGCCATATGCGACCATGCTTGTGTCTCAGAAAGAATGAATTTCCCACTTTGCGTCAGAACGCATGACATGTCGCGGAAACCTAAGGCTGCGGTCAATTGAAATTTGCTCTACGATCTTAATCCAGGCAGAATGAAGAGATTACGGTAAGCTTTTATCCCAATCCAAGCTCTCCTTCCATATGGCCTGAAAAAAAATTTTCATTTTTGTGATGATAGGCGCGATTAATCCCAGAGGGTCGTAGAACTTGGCGATAGCTGACAAAATGCTTCTTTTAGTCCCTCAGGCGTCTAGAGCGATATTTGCAAAATTAAACAGCAGTTCATCTGAGCTCGGATTTTAAGCCAACCCTAATGCCTTTGTGATGTCGGATCCGTCGTGAAATTTCATAAGTTTTTCGCGATCTGTCTCCAATTCGCCAGTGAGAGCTTCCCGCTCGTTTGAGGACCACTTGCGTATTGGAAACCCGCCTTTGAGAAGGAAAGCCTTGACCTCCTTACGAATTCGGAAAACCTCATTAACAGAGTCTCCTCCAGTGATAAGGTCATCGACGTAAATTAATATGCGCCTGTTCGAGTGACCACCACAGAAAACAATGCCTTGTACAGCCCATCATGCTACTGAGCAGTGACACCAACAGTTTGATCCAACGATAGCGATGACTCAAATATTTCGGAGATGGCAATATTGGATCTCTGAATCGCGTAGTGATAAAGTTGAGTTGAGAAGCAGAGTTCAACAACGCGCGGCACGGGGCGAGTTCTAAAAACCGATTGGTGGCATCAACTATTGCGGTTGGTAGCAACACATAATTTGCAGGCGTATTTTTGGTGGTTTCAGGAGAAAGATTAGTAGATGTGAAAATAAGGAAAGATGAGTTTGTTGCATGCTGAATTCCCAAAGTTTCTTGCCCTGGAGAACTCGGTGCATTTATAACAGACGGGTTGGCGCCCATATGCAGAAGAGAATGATGCCTATATTGACAATGATTGCAATGTCCTGATCTACATTTCTGCAAGCCATGACCTTTGCGAAGACAATTAAGGCAAATATGCATGCGCTTCACTCCTTTATGACATGCAAAACGTATGATATCGATGAATTTTGCGAATTTTGAAAGGAAGTGATCCTTTTCGTTACAAAAGGGACATGTTGCAACTCCTTGTTGCGTTGATGCAATGAGAGCGCTTCTCGACTATTTTGCATTCCGCTTGCTCACCTGCGGATTCTGATTTTGGGTCACTGCGCATTCCACATTTTCCAACATACGGCATCGCTTTTCCAGAAATTTGGCAAATTTGGGTAGTTTGTCCGTAAGCAAAGATGCCTCCAACTTCTCTTGCGTGTTTTGATCCAGCTTGCGGGCAATGATGTGAATGAGCAATTCATCGGCAAGCTCAGCCGTCGATGCCAAAGTAGCAATTACCCGAAGATGTGAATTGATTCCGTCGCTCAATTCACGCAGACCAAGTCCTGATCCCTTCTCCACACCTGATAAACAAAAAATAGCCCTTATGTGTGCCTCGAAATGTAATAATTTATTATCGAATCTTTGAATAAGAAGCTCTAACGCCTTTTCATAATTGGCATTAGAAGGCTCCAACGATTTTATCGCTCAGGCAAGCGCGTTTTGCAGAAATGTGATTGAGTTGTGTTAAAATGGTAATCTGCCAGTGCTTTGGAATTTGCACAGCTAGACCGCGACCTTACAATTATTTCCAATCTCCGTGATATCTTTGACTTGGACACCCAATATAGCTGGCTCTGGTGTCGCTGGAAAGCTCAAGAAGATCTAACCTCTCCAGCTTGGATTGAGAAGATTCAAACTCAGCTTTCAGGCTCTCTACCGTCTCCAGACGGATAAGTAGATCGGACTCATCAAAGGAATCCATTTCATCACCTTGAAATGTACTTAATAATTTTAAGTTGTCGCTTAATCCCTGTTTACTTTCCTTTCAGATTGCTTGAGGGCAAGAGAGCGCGGCCAGCGGTATTTACTTCAATCACAGTATCGCTTATATTTGCGCTTATATGACGCGGGACTGTACTTGCAATTCGTAAAGAGTCAAAGAAAAGAGAGACACAACAACAGACCGATTACTGCTAGTTGTGCACCGTTTGTATGCGACTTGTGTTGCGCCGCTTCTGCTGCACCGAAATTGTATTTAGCACCGATGGGTAATCGTCAATTAGGTTAAGGAGAAAATATTGTAATTAGAATTTAAGTTGGCCCTTTTGTACGCTACACTGGTAGGTATAGGGAAGTTGAGGTAAAAATAGTAACAATCTTTTACGAGCCCACAGATCACACAAAAATGGAAGCAGACGAGGACACGACCGATGCGGAGGATACAGAGAGCGACGCCACAGAGCCACGAGGTGACGACTTTCACTCCCGAGACAAAAAGTGGGGACACACGTTTTACGACCCGTGGCATGACTACGAATGGTCGGCAGGCGAGGAGTCAGGAGAAGAAAATACGGGAACCGTCGAACAAGAGGAACGTAACTCCGATAGCGACCAGGCCGGAAGAAGTGGCACATCACGCCCAGGAGCCCAAAGAGGGCGAGGGAGACGACCGCCAACATGTGACTAACCAAACGACATCCACGTGTTCAGGCCACCTATAGGCACGAGCCACGACCAATCGAAAGGAAGTAGCACCAATCACGCCACATCGCTCGGGGAACCCACTGCGAGCAGCAACCCTAGGGGTGTAAGACGGTTTCCATAACACCAACCTTACATATTCGTAGTTATGTAAGTGTTCGGATTTTCTAAGTTTAGATATAAAAGACAATAATGAAGCTCATAGATTGTAAGCAATAGCATCCAATTAAACTAGATTTAAGGGAAATCCGTAAATTGTTATCGATAGTTTGGCAAAGTAGGTGGCGCCCTCTGGCGACAGTGCGGAGAGTAGTCGGGTGCAACTCTGCACGAAACACTCCGCGGTGAAAATCGTTTTCGTGGTGGAGTTGAATCGCGACAGCTTCCGCGCTGCTTGATAGAGAGCGTCGCGTCACTTTGCGATCTACCGAACGAGAGTGCAGACGGCCGTTGTTAAGCACATAAGAGAAGTAGAGCAAGTGAGTAGAACCGTAAAGGAAATTAGAAAAGGAAACAAACCAGTGTAGCGGGGCCCATGAACGAAAAGAATCAATAAAGTGGAAAGATAATTGTGATTACTAAATTCGTGTACTAAGTAAACGACTATTGCGAGACAACAGGGACGCCCCATCCTATCCTACCCGACCCCCTCTTAAGCTTTTGTCGCCTTTCACTAGAGAACAACGATGGCATTCCCAGGTATCCTCAAGCTGCGTCTTGATCTCGTGAGACACCACTTTCCCAAACGCTGAGAACAACAGCAGCCGCCACGCGGAGAACGACAGCGGACTCCGCGGTATTCCAGCGCCGTGTCTTGACCTCGCGGAGGATCTCCTTGCTGATCGCTGAGAGTAAAGCCAGCCCCTAAATTCCCTGGGACCGCGTCTTGATCTCGCGAGGCATCCCTTACCCATCTGTTCGAGAGCAACGACGGTGGCCACGGTACCCCTAGTGCCTCGTTTCGATCTCGCAGAGACTCGCGGTGGCCGGCTGAGAATAACGGCGGTAACCCCCGTTTCGATCTCGCCTCACGCCTCTACACCTCGTTCATCCCTAACCCCATCCCGGCTAGTTTCTCCCGGTCTGCAGCGTCTCCGAAAACTAACAAATTTTCTTGTAAGTTTTGAACCACTGGACAGATTGAGATCTTCCCCGACTCGAAACACTACTCTACACTTGTAATTGGATATATCCGACTTGCACCCTTTTTTATGCAGTGGGATAATGTAAGATTCTTTCCATAAGGCAGGAAAGACGGAGGATTCTAAAGAAAGGTTAAAAAGAATTAAGAGAGGCTTTATTATAGAAAAACAGCGCTTCTGAAGCACACAACTTGGAATGCTGACAGGCCCAGGAGAGAAGGAAGACTTTAAGGTGTTAATTGAGGAAAGCATGCAACTATCTGTAATATGAGGCAAGAAAACAGAATAAGGGAATGGGAGCTTATAGGGGTAAGAGAAGTTAGTAGGCAAACTAGAGGTGTAAGTTGATTGAAAAAAGTTAGCAAAGAGATCGGAAGCATTCCTCAGTCCTCACATCATGCAGACATTAAAGATTAGGTTTAAAATGTTGTAAAAATACTCGACAGCTATGTTAATATCATTCGTTCTGTATAGTATAGACCAGTCAGCAGCACGAATCAGTTGATTTAGCAAAGAATAATTTCCTTTGCGGAAGCAACGGCGCGACTTGGAAGAGAAAGAAGGAGCTAAATGGGTTAAGTTAGGAATAGATTTGGATGTTTGAAGAGTAGGATGAAAAGAATATTCAGGTACCACTACAGGAGAAGATCTAGTGAAAACGGCACTGGATGAATCATTTACGAAGGTGAGATGCAGCATTCTGTTTAAACGATTAGATATATGATTGACTTGAAAAAAAGAAGATCAATTAAGCCAACTAAAAACTCATTGTTAGGTGTGGGTATGTAATTAAACTTGTCGAAACACGTCCAGGAAACGTTTGGCAATTTAAAATCAACAAGAGTCACAAAGACATCCTGATCACGAATGTGACTAAATGTTTCTTTAATGAAATTGAAATGTTGCAAATAAATCGACATTTCAGACGATGGAGGAATATAGGAGCAAGTTACATAAAGCGCAAATGAAAAGTAACCTTAATGGCAACAATTTCAAATTCATCCAGTGGTGAAACATCTATTATTTCAGCATTAAGGCAGGATTTTACTGAAATAAGTACTCCTCTACCACGACGATTAGGACGATCGCGCCAAAATATATTATAATTTGATGACATTATTTGATTATCAGATATGCTAGAATTAAACCAAGTCTCTGAAAATGCAATAACGTCAAAATCAAAAGAGAAACTATTCTTATGTAACTGTTTTAACTTAGACCCCAGACCCTTTACATTCTGATATAGAATGAAAAGTTGGTCAGAGTCTACCTTTTTGAGGCTATTACTGGGCCCGCTTGAGACGGACCACTAGTCGGGAGGGAGATAGGAGTTGCACAAGTTATAATCTTCCGTTTAAACTCGTGAACAAGAAAATTATGTAATAACCATGCACTGTAGACTTTTAAATAAAGGCAATAACAAGGGTAACCGAGGCTATTACCGAGCTGTAGGTAATAAACTGAAATAAGTACTCCTCCACCACGACGATTAGGACGATCCCGTCTAAATATATTATAATTTGACAACATTATTTTATTATCAGATATGCTAGAATTTAGCCAAGTCTCTTGAAATGCAATAATATCAGAATCAAAAGAGAAACTATTCTTATGTAACTGATTTAACTTAGACCCCTTGACCACCAATACAGATTAAAAAGTTGTCAGAGTCTAGTTTTTATACCCGTTACTCGTAGAGTAAAAGGGTATATTGTAATCGTTGGAATGTATGTAACAGGCAGAAAGAGGCGTGGCAGACCCCATAAAGTATATATATTCTTGATCAGCATCAATAGCCGAGTCGATATAGCCATGTCCGTCTGTCCGTCCGTCCGTCTGTATTAACAAACGGATCTCAGAGACTATAAGAGCTAGAAAGATGATAGTGGTCGCAAATGAAAGGTACAATACCCAAACAGTACAAGTTTGATTTTGTTCTATCTTCATATAAAGGTAAATGTACAGGTAAAACTAGAATGTTTTAGTATAGAAACCTTTTTTTGTTAGCTACGCTATCTCAACCAAATTTACATGTCTAGGAAGTACATGTACTGACCAAGTTTGATCCAAATCGGACAACTATATCGTATAGCTCCCATAGGGCCGATCGGTCGAAAATACGTTCTAAACATGAATTTGTATGAAAATGTTCTGTGTTTGCCAAATTGAAACTGAGTAACGGGTATCCTAAAGTCGCGAGGCGACTACAGCATTCTTTCTTGTTTGAGGCTATGACTGGGGCCGCTTGAGACGGAGCACTATTCAAAGGGAGACATGAGTTGCACGAGTTCTAATCTTTTGTTTAAACTCGTGAGCAATCATATGAGCAGGCCAAAATTATGGATCACATATGGCAGGAAACAGTTCAGGTGACACACTAATCTTAAAAGAGGAGATTTCACTAGCCGCAGAGAAATTAAATTTTTAAATCGAAATGCCGCCAGGAGTTTTGGTAGCGATAAGTTCAGAAATAGGCTCAATAGTCGTGTCTGCGGAAAGTCTAGATATAAATATCTGCTTACGTGGATCCACGACCGTAAGCAGCGGATGCTGAACTTGTAATCTACGAGTAACGGGTATAAGAAGTAAGTCTTGCCAGAAGAAAACGGTGTTTCCAGTTGCGCACAACAACAATCTTGGAGCTTTCGAACAACGTAGTAGCAGAGTACGGAAGATACGCCCAGCTACGACTACATATTGCGAACAATCGCCGAGCGAAACCACAATGCATTGCATCCAAGGATCAAGGATCAGAAGGCTACTGTAGTTTTTGACGAAAACCCGAAAATCGACACTTATGCAATAATCAGCGGAATTAGGAACGTGAAACGCAGCAAAATTCAAGAGCGTGTTGCATGGGTTGCGGATTTGACAGTGGTGAACATCAAGGGCCACAGGAATTCACTTAGTCCTCCATATCTTCATTGCTTTAGTGAAGAGAACCTCAACTACGTCACGTGGTCTCACGTCACGTCTGGAACTAGATTCATATTGGCATTTGGATTAAGCATCATGGCTTGCGCCGCAATCGCCAGTGAGAACGTTTCCAGTTGGGGCGTCAAGTACAACAACGTCGCCGGTCTGTGAAGCTAACTCAGGGTCCCGCATTTTTACTGCGCAGCGACCGCTGGGTAAGTTGATAAACCACACAAATCGCTAGCTTTTCAGATTCTTCGGCGCGGCTATAAAATTCTACCGACTTAGGTTAATTATTAAGATTAAATTATATTTAAATAAAAACAGCGGCATACGGACCTAGATAACTGGTGAAACAATTTTCGCATAGTTCCCATGTATTTCAATTTGTCAAATGGGTCGTGTTCTTAATATTTTGCTCATAGTCAATTTGTCCATCAGAAGTATGGTGGGATCGACTTTTCAGGTCTAAAATAAGAAAGAAAAGTAGAATCGAGCACGCCCGACGGTATAATACTCTCTGCATTTTATTCTTGATTAAATTAAGTTTTCATAATAAAATAAAATTAATCGTTACAAATTTAATTTAATGGTTAATCTTATAACTGTTCCCAAGTGTTCAAAACTCCTCCTCGAATAGACAGTGATTTCTCCGTGTGCAACCTGGACGATCGTCTCTTCGGTGTTTAGTAAAGGCGCTGCGTGTAGTCTTTTTCCATTTGATGATTTGTCCGATTGTTGATATTGTCACTGTAGCAATTTCTGCCGTAATGGAGGCTGTCAATCTTCCTCGCATTGTCTTTAGTAAGTCCAGGTCACGTGTGCTGAGGCTGGACGAGTTCCAAGCTAAGATGATCTCCTTGTTCGTCAGGTTGGTGATTACTGAAGGCGTCGCTACTAGATGGGCGTGCGAATGGCTGTGGAACGTTCTGGTGTCTGCTGTCACTGACTCGTTTGACTCTTGGCGGTAATTGTTCCATTATAACAGGTGAGGAATAGCGTCCCGTCCTCTAATAACTCGACGATTGGAGGCCACATAGTGGTACTCGGCATTACTTCCCTTTAATATTCTAGGAATGCAGCCTGCCTCATTTAGCGGGGCCAAGTGTTGTCTGCGCAGACGCTGGTGTTGCCTATCGTTAAGGAGTTTTTCGTGATGACGAAGGTTTCTTCCGGGGCCCCCAACAGTTTTCCATGGTTGACTTATATTTGTTAACCCGCGGAGATCATAGCTCGGATGACGCACATCTGATACTCTTTTGCGATGACCTTGGATAATGCCAATATATAAAGGAGTATTGTGGCGTTCGTTACAATTATTGGTTTAGCAAATTCGGTCGCTTCCGAATCTTTAAGGAAGCGCTTTTATTTCTACCTCATCGAACATAATGCTATTCATCAATCAGGCGAAAACCTTAAAATGCTACTGGCTGTTGCTGCCAACAAAACAAGTATAATGCAACCGCAACAGCTGGCTGTGTCTGGTGTTCAGGAGGTACAGGAGCCAACCGAAGCACTGCCAGCGCCAACGTCACAGCCAGTGGCGTCTATAGAAAGTCCACCGCATTCAGAAAACATATCGAGTGAAAAGCCCAATGTTAGCCGCTCTTCAGCGGACACCGCAAAGGAGGCTGGATTCACTATAGTGGATGATAATGATGATGCTGAGGATTTCTATTAAGAGTTAATAATGTTGTCATAGTTAAATTATTCTTTATATAAATTATTTTCTTTTTTTACGTGTACTTATTTCATTTTTGCACGGTAATTATTTATAAGTTAAATCTTTAACAATAAGATTTCATTAAGTGTCATTAATATTTATATATGTATATATATAGGCCTTCTCCAAAAAACGTTCTATTCCATGTTCATGTTATAGTATTCAATCGGCCACTTCAAAACTTCTGTATATAGTACCAATAATGCCGTTTTTAAATTATTACCTTTTTTTATTAATCTGCTGAATTTACTTTGTTCATTATATTCAATATTTACTACATATTTATTTTATATTAGCATTGAGTGTGTCTCTTTGTATTTAAATTTTTATATCATTTATTATTTTGTATGAGTTTGCATATTTTAAATGTAAGCAATAATTAAATTCTATTCATCATGAATAAACTAGTTAAATATAGTACAACTAATATGTTGCTGTGTATAATAAGATTAATATGTACTAATTATATGTATATTCATAAAAAAAACAGTTAAAAATAATTCGGTGTAAATATATTCATTCGTTGTATTTTAAATTATACATTTCAAATTACATATACAAATATTATTTATGTATTTCCTTAAGATTATTATGCAACTAATTATTCATTCTATGTACTCTATTGGTACATACATTTAAGCCATAAACCAGTTTTGCTGTCAATAGCCTTAACGAATCCTAACTAAGAACCAAGTAGGGTAAACTGAGAGGGACTCAAAACCTAAAGCACTCAAGGATCATCTAACAATAAGTACACAAAAATGTTTAACTAAGGCTGGCATTAGGATTACATATGTTTCAACTATGTTTAATATACTATGTATGTATTGTAAAAAAAAAAAAAAAAAAAAAAAAATCCGGCTTTCGCATACTGAGAAGCTCTACTAAGCTTGCCGACTTGATTTATAACGTACAATTGATTTGTGCAAGGTAACCGTGACCTCCTGGGCGTTGTTGTCAATGATATTGACCGTTTCGTTTGACGCCTCCAAGACCCTGTCGTTGATCTGGTATTGTTTGTTATTGTTGGTTATTTTTACAACGAGTCTGTCCGTTGATTCTGCAATCCACTTAAAGACGGATCCCAACCAGTCAATCGAACGAGCTCTCCTGGTCATTGACAGTTTTGAGAGCATCCGTTATACCTGTTTAAGGTGGTATAGGGCCAAAATTCGGTTTTTCCCATGTTTAGTTCGCGCGCTTCTCTTCGTGTTCCGTCGATGTCTGGTTCTATTTCATCCAATTTCACCAAATGAATTAAGTTGAAATATCCGTCTACTCTATAGGTATTTCCTTGTCTCAATGTCACAATAGGTCCATCGAAACTAAAGATGTGGGTCGCTCGGGTCGACGTCGGCCATAGTGAAAGAAATAATGAGCTGCTAATGATGGGAGATGTGTTAGTAATACAATTTTTATTTTGAGAAATATTATCAATTTTTGCTTAAATTTATATGGGAATGATAGGCAAACATTTAGAGATTAATGAATCATAATTTTAATTGCTAAGAGTGTGGTAACAAAAATATTACTTAAATTAAAACATGTGGAAAGCCTTTAGAAAAAAAATTAATAAAAAGGCAAATAAAATATTTTGAACCGAAAATGCTTGTTCGAACAATAACGTCTTGACGAAAAATTTAATAAGAGACGAGTAGGAAAAAAGAGAGAAAAAAGAAAAAAAAATTAAAAACTTATTTCTATTTATTTAAGTGTTACAGAGAATTAATTCTAAAATAACCATTTAATGTAAAGCAAGAGCAACAAAGTCCTTCAGGCAGACTTATTTTAATTATCTAGATTACATCTATTTACATTGTAAAAATTATATAATTTCTATGTTTAGTTTTTTATTATTTTTATAAAATTTTCTATGTTTAATATATTGCGTTTTGAGATATGGATATTGAATGCGGGAGAATTAAGGGATTTGCAGACCTTCATTACGTGAAGGCATTTGAGTGTTAGGTGTTTTGTTGTTAAGGTATCGCAATTGGAAATGGGCAGATATGAGCCGGTGTTTCGTTGAAAATGTGATCGTATGTTAGTTTTGCGTTTCCTAGTCTGAATCTTGTGTATTTTATTATGTGTTTCGTGTCTATTTTAGTAGGAAAATGTGTAGGTTCTCTTGCAGTGTTGATGGTTCTGTAGAAGTGTGTGTAATCGTTCCAGATTTTTTTATGTGTTTCTTTGGCTGTAAAGTTGATCAATTTATTTATATCCATTTGAGACTTGATGTTGTGTAAGAGCAATGGTGAATGTGTCTCGAATTTTTGTGACTGTGGATTGATATGTGTTTGGGTTTTGGACGGCTAGTAAGGTGGAGAGTGAGTCCGTGCAGATAACAAATTTAGTTTTTGTGTGTTTTTAATCCTTCGAAGGCTTTTAAACCTGAATTATCAAGAACGATGGCCACCCTTTTTAATTGGGAAGCTTTTACTCTCTCTCGCTCATCAGGTTGGTGAGAGGTTTTACGGCTTTTGTAGTGTTGTATGAACTTCCAATAGTAGGAAGTCATGCCAGGGAAACTCTTTAGTACCTTTACATTAGAAGGTTGAAGGAATCAACCTTTTTTATGTCTGGTCTTATGCCATCGGCACCGACAATTTACCACAAGAATTTATTCTGAGTAATCCAAAAATGTGTCTTCTCGAGGTTAACACTTAAGTCGACTTTACGGAGTGTCTTGAAAATATCGTCGATCGTGCGCTGAAAAATGGGAAACTGGGCGTTTCGTAACCCGAAAGGCAATCTCGGGAATTCGTATTTGCCGTTGGGGATCGAGAACGTTGTTTTGGCCATGCCACTTTCTTTCATCAACACTTGATGAAACCCTAAGGTCACGTCAAGTGTCGTGAAATATTTTGCAGTGCACAGGCTGCCTAAGGTGGAGGTAATGTCCGGTATTGGGTACGTGTCAGGTGTACGTGTCAATCACCATGCGATTTTGTTTTTCGCCGTTAGGTTTAAGTTTCATAGGCACCAGATCGGCAAATTGTAAGGGCTTTTCGATTGTCTTATTATCGCCTCGCTTTCAAGTTCAGCAACTTGTCGCTCAACCTCTTCCCGCATGTGAGCAGGGTAGGGGTAAACTTTTGAGTACACGGGCTTCTGAATGGTGGTGTGAATGTCAGCCCTCACTGTTGTTTTTGACGGTTCTACCAGGGACGGGAGGTCGAAAAATGTCTGTGAACTCATCAAGCAACATGTCAAGTGCCTTCCGCACCTCCTCAGAGAGAGTATAGTCAAGCACCAAATGCACTGATTTTGACTTCTATGCGAGCAGACGAATTCCCACCCCTGGTTTTATTGTATCGCGTTTCCTGTCTATTACCGCATTTATTATTGACGGATAGATGATTGGACTCTATCTTTAAGGCTGGTCTTGTCCCCTTATTTCGGAGTGAAATATGGTTAGCGTAACACTGTTGTGGTGTTGTTAAACTATATTCGTAAGCGTTCAAAAAGAGATGTGAAGGACTTGACGTCGGACCTGTTAGACGTGGGTTTCCTGAATATGAAGCGTTCCTGGAAGTGAACGAGGGACCCACTCATATACACATATTCTGCAACTCGTTTCACAATGTGTATGCCTCAGGGAGGCTTTTTTACCTGTGTAGTATGAGGAATCTGGGCAAGTCCCCATTCGACCCACTCACGAAGACGTCCAGCGCTTTCTTCCTGTAGATGTCCATGAGGCCAAATGATACCTTTGTTGATTAGGATCCGTTCTTCAACTTCCGCATTATTAAGGAAAAATGACTGTTAACCTTATTAAAACAAAAAAACGTCGACACTGGTCGTTCCTTGAAACACTTTCGCTAACTAAAGTTCCAACATTCCCAGATCACCATTATCAGCATAATGTAGAACCATGTATGCTTCATTTCGGGGCAATTATCATTTGTTGTACGCCATAAGAAGTCAAAGCTACATCCGCGGACACCTTATCTTTTGCTTGATTTACGACATAATAGCGAGTTCGGCTTCTAAATAACTAATTTTTGTCAAGGACCGCTTTAACTCATCTTTCTGCGCGTTATTTTGGTATGTAACAAACGGTTGCGCAATAAAAAACGTCTTTTTAGTCAAAAAGCATATACATAAAAACGTTTATTGACGTGAGAAAAAATTAGGAATTTTTAATATAATTTAAAAAAAGCGTACAAAATTTTCTCTAGTCTAAAGCTATTGTATAAAATTATTGTTCTTATTATACACGTTACTCGTAGAGTAAAAGGGTATATTGTAATCGTTGGAATGTATGTAACAGGCAGAAAGAGGCGTGGCAGACCCCATAAAGTATATATATTCTTGATCAGCATCAATAGCCGAGTAGATATAGCCATGTCCGTCTGTCCGCCCGTCCGTCTGTTCATCCGTCCGTCCGTCTGTATTAACAAACGGATCTCAGAGACTATAAGAGCTAGTAAGATGATAGTGGTCGCAAATGAAAGGTACAATACCCAAGCAGTACAAGTTTGATTTTCTTTTTTGGCACGCCCACTTTGGGGCGTTCTATCTTCATATAAAGGTAAATGTACAGGTAAAACTAGAATATTTTAGTATAGAAACCTTTTTTGTTAGCTACGCTATCTGAACCAAGTTTACATGTCTAGGAAGTACATGTACTGACCAAGTTTGATCCAAATCGGACTACTATATCGTATAGCTCCCATAGGGCCGATCGGTCGAAAATACGTTCTAAACATGAATTTGTATGAAAATGTTCTTTGTTTGCTCAATTGAAACTGAGTAACGGGTATCCTAAATTCGCGAGGCGACTATAGCATTCTTTCTTGTTTTTATTTATTTTTGACACAACCGTCAACCTCGTAAAGCAACTGCTAACCAGCAACCAACAATTCCAAAGCCAAACATTCTGTCTACTTATTTCTGCGTTTGTTTGTCGCTGTGTAATTTGTTCTTGTAATTTTACGCCGTTGCTTGTGCTAACACTTTGTTTGTGTAAACATTCTCTCGGCGCTATCTTCGTGCTCTCTTCTCTCTCATCTGTTTTACCGCGCTTATCTTATTTTTGGTGTTGGCCGGTTATTCCGTTTTTCTTGTTTTCGGTAGCCGCGCCCGCGCATATTTTGTTTTTGTGTATTACATTTATTATTGTCGTAAGTAAACATCAGTAGCTTGCACATTAACACTAGCTTGCCTTTTTATTTTTCAACTATATTTTTATTTCAACAGTGCTTATTAGCTTCTATATATACCATTTTATTACATTCATTGCTTACACTAATTACTTCCACTATGTACGTCTGTTATAGTTCAAATTGCCAGGTGCGAACAAATGTTAAGATGGGTTTTGTTTGCTGCTGGCTATGTGAAAAGTTTCACATGAAAAATGTGCAGGCTGAATTATTGACCTCATTGAGTCTAAATCAGGCTTAAAGTGGACTTGTGAAGCTTGTAGGGATGTCGAAAGAGACATTATGAGCTTTAGATTGTCGATTGACCCTAACGAACTTTCAGTCCCTCATCACATACCCACAACGTCCGCACCTTCTCTAATAAATATTTCATCCCCTTCTCCAAATATAATTGTTAGTAGTGATGACAACTTTATCTTACCCACAGAAGTTGTCCCCACTCCCGAAGTAATTTTTCCTGATTCATTAGTTGTCAATACCGTGGCTGTTGGCGAATCAAGCAATTTAGTTGTTCCTGATTCGTTAGTAGTCAATACTGTTGCAGTTGGTGAATCAAGCAATGAGTCTATCAGAGCTGTTGCGGAAGCTATTACAGTGTCCGATAAAAAGACTCTTGTAGGTGTTCCACCAAAGAAACAATTATTTGTTTCTAGGCTTGCCGCGATACCACATCGGATGATGTCAAGGCCTTTATTCAGGCTAAATCTGAAGCTAACATTACGGTGGAGAAATTTAAGTTCTCATATCATCGGGAAATTTCTTCATTTAAAGTAAGTGTTCCTGCCAAATATTTTAGTACAATTTGTTGTAAAGAATTTTGGCCGGACCTTTTAATAATAAAGGAATATACAGCTAAGAATAGAAATCGGACTCCGATTGCACTGCCGTCTAACCCTGTCCCGGCCTCTGATTCCGGAAAAAACTAACTTCCTCCCTCTCGTTTGCCCATCAAAATGTAAGAGGTCTTCTTAGTAAACTTAGTATTTAAATAGTCTGTCTTTTTCATTTCATGTCGTGGCCTTTTCTGAGACATGGTTAAGGCCCGATGTTTTAGATTCAGAAATCCTTTTCAATAAATTCGCAATCTATAGAAAAGATCGTACATCCCGCCGAGGTGGTGGTGTGCTTATTGCCGTCGATGTTAACTTATCCTCGGAAGAAGTAACAATCGATGGCTCTGTGGATATCGAATTTGTTGCTATTAAGTTATGCCTAAATAAAGTTAGAGTTTTCATTACCTGCTCCTATGTATATTCCTCCTTCTTCTGACCCTTCTCTTTATTTATTACACTTTTCTGCTATTAAATCAGTTTCATCTATGTTATCTGATCGTGACTTTCTTGTACTTCTTGGCGATTTTAATATTGTTGGTACTACATGGATTTCGTGTCCCGACTCTGCCGTGTTGACCCCCACGACTCAGCACGATTTTCATGATGAGCTGTTTGGAATTTCATTGCTTCAAATCAATGCTATTCCAAACTCTTTAAATAGAATGCTTGATCTGATTTTTGTTTGGACCCTTCCTGTTTTTCTGTTTCCCGCATAAAACCCTTATCAAATCCTGAAGATCCTTATCACCCGACTTTGGAAGTGTTGATTGATTTACCTGATCGGGTGACCAGTACTAGTAGTATATCTACTAAACGGTCTCGTCAGTTTCGGAAAGCCGACTTTAACAAGTTAAATGTACTGCTATCCCAAACTGACTGGTCCCGACTGTTCATGTGTAGAGATATGGATAGTGCAATTACAACCTTCTATAATACCTTGAATTCCTTAATTGATGTCTGTGTTCCGCTCTGTGTTCCAACCAGGTCTAACAAGCCTATTTGGTTTACCCGTGAGTTAACATTGCTCAAAAATAGAAAGTCGAAATGTTATAAGAGATTCAGGGAAACTGGCTCTTCCTTGCATTTCTCGCGATATCTAATTGCTCGATCTGATTTCTATGTTTTGAATGACCGTCGTTATAAGGAATACCTTACTGACTGTGGGCAACAGTTCAGAGGGAATCCGAGACGGTTTTATAACTTCGTTAATTCGAAGGGTAAATCATCAACGCTTCCATCTAGTGTGTTCTTTGAAAGAGAATCTGCTAATTCGGATAAGGCTATCGCCGACTTATTTGCCGATTTTTTTCAAACAACTTACAGTAAGCACGAGTATAACTGTGACTCACCCTATCCTTATCATTTAAATTCCTTCAATAGTAATTTTACACCAGTCATCACCGAAAGCTCTCTCTTATGTAATTTAAAGGCTACCAAATCTGTTTTTTCGCCTGGTCCAGACGGAGTCCCTGGCTGTGTGCTTAAAAACTGTGCAGACGGCCTTTTAAAGCCCTTGTATAAACTATTTACATTGTCCGTTGATTCATGCTCTTTCCTTGATGTTTGGAAATCATCTTACATCATTCCTCTTCACAAAAAAGGAAACAAATCCGATGTTTGCAACTATAGGGGTATTTCCAAGTTGTCTGCTATTCCCAAGGCTTTTGAGAAATTAATAACTTCTCAACTGCAACATTTCTGTAGATCCATGATTTCACCCTGCCAGCATGGGTTTGTGAAATATAGGTCCACTACCACTAACCTGTTAGAATTTATATCATTTGCATTGAAGGGCTTTGAGAGAAAATTGCAAACTGACGTCATTTACACAGATTTCAGTAAGGCTTTCGACTCCGTTAATCACAGCCTATTAATACATAAGCTCAATCTTTTGGGTCTTTCCCACAACTTTACTCTTTGGATATCAAATTACTCAAGTTTTAGAACACAACAGGTTTATTTTAAAGACACTTTGTCTAAATCTGTTCAAATAACTTCGGGTGTTCCACAAGGAAGCCATCTCGGTCCCTTGTTATTTATATTGTTCATAAATGGTCTTCCATCTGCGATCAGTTACTCTCGTGTGCTTATGTATGCCGTCGACGTTAAACTCTGTGTTTCGGCTGCTGAGTCTGTTCTTGGGATTAGGTTACAATCTGGTCTATGTAGTTTTCAAATCTGGTGTCAAGCTAATTTATTAAACCTTAACTTTAGTAAGTGTAACGTAATGTCCTTCAGTAGGCGCGTCCCATTTCAAAACATTTACATTCTGAATGGCAACTCTCTTAAAAGAATTGAGTCGGTCACTGATTTGGGTATCCTTATGGATCCTAAACTCAAGTTCGATAAGCATGTATTGTCAATTACTAATCGTGCTTTTAGTATCTTGGGCTTCATAAAGCGCTGGTCGAAAGAATTTAACGATCCCTATTTAACGAAAACACTTTTTACTGCCTTGGTACGGCCTATTCTTGAATATGGATATGTATTGTCAATTACTAATCGTGCTTTTAGTGTCCTGGGCTTCATAAAGCGCTGGTCGAAAGAATTTAACGATCCCTATTTCACGAAAACACTTTTTACTGCCTTGGTACGACCTATTCTTGAATATGGATTATGTATTTGGTCACCCCAATACAGGATTCATCAGGATAGAATAGAATCTGTACAAAAACAATTTCTTCTTTTTGCACTAAGGTCTCTCAACTGGAATACTAACATACGCTTACCTTCCTATCGTAGTAGACTTTAACTAATTAATCTTCCTTCTTTATCTGATAGTAGAACAGTGCTCGGTGTTATTTTTTCACACAAACTAATCAATGGTGAAATTCATTCTTCAGAATTACTCAGCCAGATTAGTTTTGCTGTTCCGACTAGACCAACTAGAAACTTTCTTCCACTCTCTCTTGAACCTTGTTCTACCAACTTTGCCATCCATAATCCTTTCCGAGTCCTATGTAGTAACTACAACAAACTTTCTCGAGTTGTAGGTAGTTCTACTTCGACCCCCTTAATTAGAACTTCTCTTCTCTGTCACCTGTCTAGATCTTAATTATCTTAGCTTAATAATTTAAAATGTATTGTATTTCGTTTTTAGTTATTTTATATTTTATGTTCTAACTAATAAATTCGATTCGCGTTTATCGCTAGCCGTACGTACGGCGGGAGGTGGCTGCATTATTTGCAGGGTTCCGCGCGCTAACAAGCACGTTGCTTGGTGTTGCTGGGCCACTTGAATGTACTGTCCCGTTAGTACATCAACGTCCATATATATATATATAAAAAAAAAAAAAAAAAAAACCGTCACCAGAGGCACCCTTAAGGAGGTGTCCTTTCCATCCTTCTATGGAACGTACTACTACGGGAACTAGATGGGGGTTGGTACCGGGTTGTGGCTTATGCTGACGACATTGCAATAACCTTCTCTGGCAAATTCCCCCAGACTCTATGTGACCGGATGAGCAACTTTCTGCGTTTTTATCCAACTGGGCCACAAACAATGGACTAGTGGTAAGCCAAGTAAATCCGAGCTAGTCTTTTTTACCAACAAGTATAAAATCCTTGAATGCATGCATTGGTGACAGAGCTTTCAAGGTTTCAGTCGCCCTCTTTACATGTAGAAAGACAATGGGCCTGAAATCGGGTCTAAACCACTATATCACCCGGTGGCTTAATACTGTCATTATTCGACCCATACTCTTGTATGGGGTCGATGTCATCGTGCACATTCTTCCATTAGACATAGTGGGATCAAAGATGGCTACCCTATCCTGAGACACTCTAACATTCTGTCGTAAATGCACTTAGCATCCAAAATACTGACTCAAAGAAGGTGGAGGTGGAGAGAAACACTGGTCAAGAAACGGTCCTCGAAGGCGCCCAAAGCATAGCGATCGGCTTAGATGACGATGATGATAACGAAGAAATCGGCATACTGACGGTAGTAGTTAACACGACTGTTGTAGGTCCAGCAGTAATCCCGGTACAGAAACCCAACCTACAAATTGATGTCAGCAAAGCTCCTGATAGACTTGCGTAAAGAGCCCGGCGACGTGCCCTTAGTCCAGGAGCCATGAATTGCGGCAGGCAATGTGGTGTCGAGGCTAGATCATCCAACTATAACACATTTTAGCAGAACTAGAGTATAGAGCCGTCCGACTAAAACCGCCCGACTTGTACGGATAAGCATGCACATCTATCTTATATCTAAGCTCAGTATTGACGATCTGGCCGCAGTGCTACTGGAAAGCGGAAGAAGCGCATAATAGTGGCTACTGCTTTATGCCACATGACAGGCAAGTACCCCCAGGGAGACTACCCAGCGAGAACAATGTACTTGATCTTACACTTGCATCAGGGACGAATATAAAGAATTGGAGAGTCCACGAAACACCCTTCTTCTCAGACCATAAGGTGATACAGTTTGAGTGTAACTTTAGCAACTCTCCCAAAAACTACTCATTTAGCAACACCCGGAACACAAACTGTAAAAAGTTCTACAGGCTGGTGAACAGTAGACTAGGGGAGACGGGTGTAATTAGGCTGAAACAACGCATATGGACGCAGAAGTCCAAAGAGCCAAAGAATGCATCAATCGCATGTGGGGAAATACTACTTCTTACAGGACTTCAACAATAATTTGCACCAAGCACAACACCCACCTCAACAGCACCTTCCTCGGAGCGAATACAGGCAGATAGTGGTGATGTAGACAAACTGGACATAACTGAAGGCGAGAGCAGCAGGAAATGTAATGAATCAGGTACCAATGAAACACTGCAGCACCTTCTAGGCGACTGTTCCGCCCTAGCCCGCACAAAGCTGAGGTGGCTAAGAGTACACCAATAGTGGTATGCATATTGCCGATGTTGTTAAATAATTTAGGAAGTAAAAACTGATGACTCAGCACAATTTTCCTAATGATATGTTTTTAATTTCATTGTTTCAGATTAATGCTATCACAAACTCATTAAATAGAAGGCTAGATATGGCTCTTGTTTTGGATCCATAGTCCAATACTATAATTTTGGTATCACACCAGGCAGAAGCCGCTGCCCTCGTGCTACTCCTCGCTCAGAGGAGAGAAGACGTGGTCCTCATCTAAGAGCTATGGGTCTGTAAAGGCCGTATTTCTGGTTTGAAGATCTCCAATTTCAATCTGTATGCAGCCGACGTAATAGGTAATGCCTGCACCTGCATTCTAGCACGTAAAGATCATACTCAGTGGGGCAGCATAGACATAAACGACAGGGGTGAGTCTATACTTAACTTTCTCCTCTCGACTAAGTTAACTATTTGCAATCGTGCCAACGAGCCCAGACAACTGCCTTGAATCCCGTCTTGTATCTTGGAAAGTTCTGGTGGAACACTCCTTCACCCACCACAGATATATTGAGACTATTATAGCACTTACGGTACCAAAAAGTCTCCCCTATCGTAGCCTAAAGAATACAAACTGGATCCTTTTCAAGTCTAAGCTGGAACGACTGGTCCCCCCCCCCCGTCTCCACCCAGGCCAAGTGACAAAAATTGGTCCTATCAAACGGAACTGCTAGTATCTACTTCCACCTCTGCGTTAAATCAGGCCTTAATAAAAGCCTGCCCACTTAGAAGAAAGTCACGTCGCCCAGAGCCTCCATGGTGGACTCCTTCCTTGAATGAGCTCTGTATTAAGGTCAGAAGGCTCTTCAACCTCGCTCTGAGGAAGCTTGTCAAAACTATAAAAGCTCTCTCTTCCTATAACAAGGAGCTGCGCAAAGCCAAGCGTAACTCCTGGCGTAGGTTTTGCTCAAATATAGAAGATACCTCTGAGGCAGCTAGACTCAGAAAAATACTCTCCATATCCTCACCCACACTGGGCTTCCTTAAACGAAGTGACAACTCCTGGACTTTGACCTGTGAAGAGTCTATCGAAATGTTGACTGAGGCTTACTTTCCTGGTTGCACAGACAACTCTATGACATATCGGCTACTACTACCCACCGGTAATTCACGCTGGTGATAATGCAACTTGGCGATTGCAACAAATTTACAAAAACATTGACTTATCAGGTATTATCCATAAATCCTGACTGCGATCCAGGGTCATTTTCATTCCCAAGGAGGCGTCCTTTTTGCTCTCCTCTAGAACGTGGTGGTAAACGTACTACTACAGGAACTAGATAGGAGTGGGTGACGAGTCGTTGCTTATGCTGATGACCTTGCCATTAGTTTCTCTGCAAAATTCCCCCAGACTATGTGACCGGATGAATACTTCTCTTTGTTTTGTATCCAACTGGGCCACAAATAATGGACTAGGGGTAAACCTAAGCAAAACCGAGCTAGTCCTTTTCACCACCAAACATAAAATTCCTGCACTCAGACTCCCCACCATACGCGGCGAAACACTGAAGCTAAGTGATAAAGCTTAGTATCTTGGTTTATACTTGGACACAAAGTTAAATTGGAATGCGTGTTTTGATGATCTTTACACCCCTATATCACCCGGCGGCTCTATACTGCCATTATTCGGCCCATACTTTTGTATAGGATTGCAAAATCCTCTAGAATGCCTGACCACTGCAGTGTCTTTCAGGCAGAAGTTAAGGCCATAAAAGAAGCACTTAACATAATCAACTCTGATATCCCCTACAGGTGCAGAATTAGCATCATTTCTGATAGCCAATCAGCCCTTAAATCTTTAATGTCTATATCAAGTAACTGTAAATTACTAAACGAATGTCGCAAATCTCTAATGGAGATGGCTGAACAGTTCGATACACAGCAACATAGAAGGAAAATGTGTTGCAGATGAACTCGCGAGGATGGGAACTGCTTCCTATCTCGACCAAGAGAGTAAACATTTATCCATGCCTCTGGCGACGTGCAGGCTCATGATTGAAAACCACTTCGAGCATCTGGCAGACGTGAGGTGGAAAACCACTTTAAGATGCAGAACCTCTCTTCTTACTCGTCTTACTATGTATGCTAACACGTAAGAAGGGGACACTGGTTAGTGGGAATCCATGCCTCCAGACTGTCCGTTAACTCTCACGACTTCTGTAGAAGCTGTGGAAACAAGGATGAAGAAGAGACAGTAACGCACTTCTTTTGCCACTGCCCAGCTTTCAGCCATCATAGAATGATGTTTCTAGGGGTATACTTCTTCAACAACCTCTCGGAGCTGTCTGTAATGCAACCCCAACAACTGTCGAGCTATATCCGTGATACGGGATGGAATTGAAATGTGTGCGACACACTTGAAGGTCCATAATTGCTTCTATGCTTTCTATGCTTTGCTTGAACATGGCCATTCAAACTAACCTAACCAAAACCTACCATTAAAGAACAAAAATGCAGTTCAAGCAAGGCGAAAATTAAACGACGTGTACGGAGAAGATGTATTGCCCGAACGCCAATGCCAAAATTGTTTTGCAAAATTTCGTTTCGGCAATTTTAATTTTAAGGATGCACCGCGTCCTGGGAAAGCCTTCAAGAAGCCTATGTGGTCAAAATATTTAAGCTTTTGCCAGACAACACATTGATTAATTTTAAAAATTTATTGTAACCGTTTTAAACCAAATTCACGCAAAATGCATTTCTAATTGTTCCCCACCTGTTGACAACTTTTCAAATCAAATCGGACCACCAAAGTATATAGCTACCATAGAAATAATGGGCGATTGAAACCAAATTAACGCAATATGTATGACTACAAGGGTATTTAATGTTCGGCGAGCCGAAGATAATAGTTTTTTCTTGTTTTTTCTGTTCTCTTTGTTTCACTTAGACTGCGAGTGATTCGTTGAGTGAAATGAAACAAAACGTCTTTGAGCGATGCAAAGAAGATTTTGTATACAATATCACTCAAAATACACTCAATATTCAATTGTAGTGCTGACTACATACAACGGCAAGTCAGGTGTCTGTGGAACGCGGACTTTTAGTTCCACATTTTGTATTAAGTGAACGACGCAGTCCAATAAGCGTAGAAAATTAAAATGAATTGTCATTTATAAGGCTGAACATTAAATAAATACAAATGTACTTTTAAGAAACTAATAAATATTCTTTTAAAATACATTTAAAATACATATCACGATTATCTATTTTTTTAGGGGCATTTAAATTTAAAAAGTGTTTAAATCGGTAGATCGTTAAGCAAGTTATGTTAACTATCGATTAAGTAGTGCTGTCTAGTGTAAATATCGATTATCTAGTGTTAAGAACCTTCGGACGAGATAACATTAGATTAAGAATGTAACTGTGATCAGATGCAGACGTATTCTGACCCTGCTCATATATTTTTAAATAAACTCTGACGACAAACCAACCATCCAAATCGAATAACATGCAAATTTTTTAAGTTTACAACTCAGAAGCGGTATATGAACTGGAATAGAGTTATTTCAACACAGAAACTGTAGGAAAATCAGACGTTTGCTCGGTCAATAAACAAGATATCACAATGGGACTGGGCATACTACATACTGACGAAAATGCAGACGCTATAAGCAAATGCCATCAAAATGGGTACCACACTGGCCACAGCCGCGTCCACGATTGTGATGTTTACATCACCCTCAACTGCTGCGATACCTGCTGCCACGTCTGTTGACTCGCACGCTGTTAAATCCGGAGCAACGTGCAGGGATCCGTCGACATCTATATCTGCTGTTCAGCACGCCGCTATTCCCAATGCCTCGCCGCCTATCCTGCTTGCTGTGACGCCTGCTGCCCAATGCGAAGCTTTGTGAGCTTGCCTGACAGTAGCCGTTCCGCTGACTATCATCTCAAGTGCTTCCTACGCCATCGCTGCACCGATTTCCGTTTCGGCTTGGGTCCGCTTGCTTGATGCCTCCGCCGCCGCTGGGCCGATTTCTGTTCTAGGTCTAGCACCACCGCCTGATGCTCACCCGGTCGATAATTTCCTCCAAGATACAGCCAGATTCGTTTGCAAATACTGCATCATCCGACGCCGCTGATCTGACTCAATGGACCGCCCCGACCGTGGTACCGACGTCTACTATGACGACTATTAGAGAACCCGCTGTCATCTCACTGCTCCGGACGCCATCCAAGTGCTACTCTTCTGCTCTCGCCGCCAACACTCGCCATCTGCTGTTGCGCTCCCAGAGTCACCGCGCCACCCACTGTCATTAATAAGTAGAATTGGTGCCGATTACCTGTCAGAGCGGCCGAATTGTAAGGTTTTTTAAATAAGTAGATATCGATAATGCATGGATTTTAAAGTGATTGTCCATAGATCGTTAAGCAAGTTATTTTAACTATCGATTAAGAAGTGCTGTCTAGGCAAATATCGATTGTATAGTATTAAGAACCTTTGGATAAGATGACATTGATTCCAGACGTGTTCTGACCCTGCTTTCACATATAATAAAATAAAATCTGCCAATGAACCAACCATCCAAATCTATTTAATTATATAGTTTAATACATATATTTGTCTGTATGCACGTACAAATACGTTTGACATTAAATGTATACATATCAATATGTTTTTATGCGAACAATTGGTCGGCACGACCATACGTGCGAACATGTTTGAATTTTCTGTCTCGCTTGTACATACACATTGAAATTGAGCTCAAATATATAAACTATGTTAAGTATTTTCTTTCTTAATTATAGTCGGATTTTTATGCTACTTTCAGGATAGTTTGATATAATTTGTCTTCGAACGAATCTCAAGTATCAATACTGAATGATAAGAACAAAAGCCTTAAAAATTAAATCATTTTGTAATAAACAGAATTGTCTTGATTGAAATGCAGAAACGAACAGAGTGTGTTTGTTAAATAGTTGAAGTCCTCGGAAATTATAAAATTGTTTTTAGTTTTTACGTACGCACGGACTACGTTTTAGTTGGTGTGTATGGCTAGCTGCAAACTGTTGTTTAACCGAAAATAATCCAGGACGGCCTGTTTCAAACGACAATCAGCAATTTTGTTTGAACACAACGATCGCGAGTCAAGATTTTAATATAATTAAAATTGTTATACCCGTTGATACATGCAAAAGCACTTTAAATTAATTTTGTTACTAAACTCATGTTAATGCCTTTGTCGTTAGATGCAGGAACTAGTGTCAAGTGAACCAATGTAAGAAAGTTATGTTAGGTTGTGTAATGATGGATAAAACAAGTTAAACAACAAGAAAGAAATGTACGGCCGAGCAAGCCTGACCATATACTACTCTCTGCTTTTATTACCGATTATATTATTCAATTCGGTATCCTGGGTTTACAAAAGAACATGTTGCAAAAAAAAAAGTATAATCGAACATCCATCTTTTTGCACATGCATATATTTAAATTTGACATTATACGCACAAACACATCTTTGTATGTTTATACATATGTATGTATGTACACATACCATTAGTTGGCATGGCCTCAGTGCGGTTCAAATATAAAGTTTTTAACATGCTTTCTTTCTTAATTATAGTCTGATTTTTATATAACTTTAAGGATCGTTTTTGTATAATTTGTCTCTAAACGAATCGTAAATTGCAATACTGTACGATAAAAACAAATATAAAAACCGTATGCAAGTTTGACAAGTTTTTTTTTTTTTTTTTTTATGGGAAAGAAGGCATGGCAGCCCAGCATTTTGGCATTTGATGCCATTACATTTATGCTATCTGTAGGAGCCTGCGAGTTATGTATAACTCTACTCCATTATACATAAATTAGCAACCAAGTACAAGAGTTATTGAACTCTTTAAATTCCAACTAAATTGAAACAGTTGCATTTCTTAATTCCAATTAAATAAATTTACAGCCAGTGAACTTTCGAATTCAAAGAAATGTTAAAACTTAAAGTCATAACAGGAAATGCAACGTTTCCCAATTAATACACATGTCAACCAATGTAGATCGTAAGACACATATGTATAGAATAAGTCTAATCAGCAATTATGTAAACCCATTTTATAAGTTTCATTTAAAGAATTAAAATAAAGAAACAGCAGTCGATTCTCGCCACTAAACATTACCAGTCGCGTTTTCATTTACTAAAACCTTTTTTTTTATTATCCGCATCTACCTTATACAAAATTTGCGTACCAAAATTGATATTCCTAAGTGTCAGAATTGCTGAGATATTCACCTAAATAATCGATTTTTTCCAAGGTGTGTCTAGTTTTTGGCTTATTGTGGGCGCATGGGGCGTTGCATCAAATAAATAAAGATTCTTGTGTTGACTATCTAAATATGGAGTCGAAACTGACTAAACTTATAACTCTTACCATCTCCAAGATTTGCTTGTTTATACGGACAAACAGACAGACGGGCATGGCTATATCTACTCTGGTCTGCCACGCCTCCTTTTGCGTGTTACACACTTTTGCACAAACCCAATAAACTCTTGCAGAGAGTATTAGTCTTTCAAATCAAACGCTAAGGGTTAAAGTTTTGTGTGTTTGACCGTGTCTGTCCAATAGTTTTGTATCGTCATTGCTTCTAGCGAATTAAGAAATGAGTCGTTATCCAGGCTGTACATTTCATCCGAGTTATCCTAATTGAAAAAAAGAAAATCCCATGTCAAAAAAATATACGATCATACAAACAGGTAACTGAAAATATCTATATACTTACACGCATGGTACTATCATCAATATAAACGCTTGAATCGGGTTCGCTGAGTGATTGTGGTTTATTTACAAACCGCCGCTTATATAGAACAATGCCAATAGTGCCAATTGTACAGCAGATACCGAAAATAGAAAAACATGTGGTCATGATGGAACCGCTATCTAAGAAATAACCACGCTACAAATGTAAAAAGAAAATTCATAGGAATTATACGTGTAATGGATCCAGATTCTGCTCACTTGAACGGACAACGCCTCAGAAGAAACATTTCCTTCATTGGCGCTATAATCTGAAACGCTATCTGTAGGCGATGCTGAACGGGTTAACAAACTTTTGGTATAGTTCGAAAATTTTATCTTATGGTTACTGTGCTTATATTCTGTGGAGATCAGTTTGGCCAATAGCGAGTTATGCTTGCTATCGGCTCTACGTTGTTCATCTTCCTTATATGAGTTATTTAACTTAAACAAGGAATTTTGCAACTTGTTTGATTGCCAGCCTAATATGGCCTTTGGCATGGAGAGTGTTTTTTCGGCTATTTGACTTGTGCAATTGACAGACGAAGTTATTGTTGTTTTAGTAGCTTCTGTCGTTGTACTGACTTCGGGGATACCATTGTTAGTTTTTTTTATGCCCATTGAACTGCAAATACTGCAACTTGTGTTTTTTGTATTTAAACTGTAAAAGTAAAATTATTTAACAATGATTTTAACTTACTATACATGAGTTTGTATTCACCTTATGATTCGATTAGATTTTGTATAGTTGATCAGCGGTTCCGTCCTGTCTTCTTGAACTGTAAAATTTCGGGATCGCTTTATTTCGACCCGGTTTTGTGACCGCATCAGTTTTGGCTCTTTATCGTGTTTATCATCAACGATTCTTCTGAATAAGTTCACATTGATTTTAATACCGCTGTCATCGTTGAAATCAGATACTGCACTTCCTCGAAGGGTATTGTCTACAGTAACCTTTAAAGGTTCTGTTATCTTATTTGTCAAGTCCGTGAAAGTTGATTGAGTCGGAGTAGTCCAAGATTGATGCAACGTTATTATATGCCGAAGGCCATGAGCTTCATGTCCTATTGCGTTCGACCAATCCTGACTAGGATATGCTCTTGCATGTGTATTGCCGTTATGCAAAAGTTGTACTAAATAATAATTTATGAAAACACCTGATAAAGATAAGACGAAATACATACCACTTAGATGCGTAATCCAAAACCAATGACACCACCAATAAAAGGCCATTCTGCTATGATTTAATGCTGATAACGTGGCTCTGTTATAAAAAAAAAGGTCAAAATCAAAATATTGTAAAAGTGATCTATATTTGATTTTAATTAAAAGCTGTGACGCATTTTAATAATTGTACAAATAGTTAACATTTTTTGTATTGTGTCAAAATTGACACACCAGGGACGCTTTTGGTATTTTTGCAAACAAGAAAGAAAAGTACAGTCGACCACGCCCGAGCGTATAATACTCTCTACATTTTATTCCCGATTAAATTATTAAAATCGGATAGTACTTGCATTAAAACACGTTAAAACAAAAAAAAAAAAAAAAAACAAGAAAGAATGCTATTGTCGCCTCGCGACTTTAGGATACCCGTTACTCAGTTTCAATATGTTTTTAAAAATGATGATGGATAAGATAGCTTGGCAAACACAGAACATTTTCATACAAACTCATGTTTAGAGCATATTTTCGACCGATCGTTCCTATGGGAGCTATACGATATAGTGTTCCGATTTGGATCAAACTTGGTCAGTATGTATATATTGTTGGCAGATTTATTCTGCATGATTAATATAGCTTAGTAAACCCAAGAGTTTTTCATACTAATTCATATTTGGAGCGTATTTTTGACCAATCGGCCCTCTGAGAGCTATACGATATAGTTGTCCGATTTGGATCAAACTTAATCAGTATGTCTACTTCCTAGACATGTACTACCCGTGTAAATTTGGTTCAAATAGCATAGCTATTATACCCGTTACTCATAGAGTAAAAGGGTATATTGTTATCATTGGAATGTATGTAACATGGAGAAGGGGGCGTGGCAGACCCCATAAAGTATATATATTCTTGATCAGCATCAATAGCCGAGTCGATATAGCCATGTCCGTCTGTCCGTCCCTCCGTCTGTATGAACAAAAGGATCTCAGAGACTACAAGAGCTAGAAAGATGAAATTTCTTTTTGTTTTTTCACACGCCCACTTTAGGGCGTTTTATTTTCATATCAAGGTAAATGTACAGGTAAAACTATAATATTTTAGTATAGAAAACTTTTTTGTTAGCCATGCTATCTTAACCAAATTTACACAGATAGTACATGACTAGGAAGTATATGTACTGACCAAGTTTTATCCAAATCGGACTACTATATCGTATAGTCTCTACACGAATTATAAATTACAATACTCTACGATAAGAACAAATGTCTTAAAAACGGCATTGAAGCCTGAAAATTGTTTTATTAATTGTGGGAAAAGGGGTCATAGCAGTAAAAAATTTTGAATGGCAATGCACTCACATTGTCGCTAGGAACCTTTGTACCAAAATCCTAGGTGACATAGTAACTGATATATTCACTGAAAATACCGATTTTTTCCGAGCTGCATCTAGACGGGCAGACGGACATGGCTATATCGACTAGGCTTGTAATGCTGATCATAAATATATATTCTCAATGGGGTCTGCCCCGCCTCCTTCTGTCTGTTACATACTGTTACATAACGGGCTTTGTTATTACTGTTGGTGATGTACAAAAATAAATATATTCTCCAAAGTCTTTTTAAGTAGTCTATATATCAGGTGTGTAATACCGATTTTAAATATTTAATCAGAAAAACGCAGAGAGTTTTATATGGTCGGGCGTGCTCGACTGTACTTTTCTTTCTTGTTTAACTTGATTGAATGTTGTATAGCATTGAATATATTCTTAACAGAGACTTTGTGTCGTGTGTCTTGGCGAAAGCCTTTAAATAACGAATTATTTTCAAACGAAACTTATTGACTTTATTGCAACAATGCTCTACGAACAATTTGCTTTAGAATATAAAATATATATTACATTCACTTATTTATTTTATTGTAAGGATCTGGGAATTGTATATAAGTAGTATGATCTGCGACTAGTAAATTCACAAAACAAATTATATCAACTAAAAATTAAAGGATATATAAGATTGTTAACAAACTTACATCTTTTATGATTTGATCCGTCAGATTTTCCATTTCGGCATATGGTTGTGGACTTTGAATGTTATAAAGAGTGTATAAACGATGGATTGCCCAAAGCTTGACGTGCAGACGGATCCTTAATAAAAAAGAAGAATAAAAAGTATATTGTTATATATAATTTGTTCAGATGTTGATTCTACTTAAGTATTATATAAATGATTTTAAACAACCATAGTATTAATTTCCATGTTAATTATTACAGGCGCATAGTGAGCATGAGTGATTTGTATAAACAAATTGTGTGTTTATTGAATTTCTTTAACCAATTTCATTTTTAAAATGTGCTTCTCGATTTCGTTCAAAATCAGAAAACTAAATCATAAAGCTCACATTAACCAAATCAGTTGGAACTGGTTGTTTGCATAAAAAAACAAGTATGAAAGGGAAGTGGGGTAAAGCGGCAAATGACACATCCCAGGCAAACTATCAAAGTACGGATGTCAGGAGCTACTGACATCTGTTAGTTACGACCGCAGGTGAATCATTATGGTATAAAGCCGCGTGCAGAAATGTTTGTCTGCTGTAACATTTGTCAAATTTTCCAAGTGATTTCGAACTTCACAACTTTGCATATTGATTTCGTTACTGTTTTTTGCGATAAACAGATCGTAAGTATACTCAAAGTTTTTTTTTAAAGAATCCATTTTTAAAATGGAAAAGAATTGTATGTCCTTTATGATAAAGTGATGCTCTCTAATTTTTGCGATATGTGGTGTCGGGGTAAAGTGGGAAACTGTTTTGTTGGGTAAAGTAGGAAATACCAAAATTGTGATTTTTGCACCATTTTTTCTGCAACTCATGTCCGACACCACGACCAAGCACAATACGATCAAATGAAATGCGTTAACCCAACTACTAGCTTTTTCTATTACCGAGAGTGTGACTCGGATTTGGATGTTTCTTCAGAGAACGACGTTTACTGCTTAACCGAAAAATTTTTTTTCTCACTTTGAATAATTTTTTTATAGGAAAAATTTTTTTTTGTATTCTTTAAACCTTCTTTGACTTCAAATAAAGATTTAATAAATTTTTTACAATATTTGTGTCTAGTTTATAATGTTTTGTGAAGTTTCCCACTTTACCCCACGACTTTCAAATTTTCTTACATGCTTTGTTTTAACAATATATTTTACGTAGAAATCATCCATGTATAATTAAAAATTAATATTTGAATACGACTGTATTTAATTTAAATTTAAATTTTTTAATGAAATTTAAAAAAATAAATGAACAAAATTATTCAGACAGGATTTGAACATGCGACATCATACATATACGCCAAACCAAAAACCGCAACACTAACAGCTGCACAAATTAAAATTCTATATTTAAATTTCAATTAAAATTAAAGAAACTAAATTGACAGACTTCATAAATGATACGCCTGTCAGCGCTGAGATTTGAACCGCACACCTTAGGCTTACATAAAAGCACGAACAATAATGGGCCAAAGATAGAGTTGTCTTTTTTTCAGCCCCGTGTACAGAAATTACAGTAATCGAACATAGTTTTTGGTGAGGTGATCGCAGTTTTTTAACATTTGCTGTGACTGTAAGGAGTGTGGCAACAATTGGAAATTAACTTGATCTGCCTAACACAAGTTCGTTGTTACAATAAAGAAAAGTACAGTCAAGCACGCCCGACCGTATATTACTTCCTGCTATTATTCCCGCTTAAATTAAATAAATCGGTATCAAGGTATTACAATGGGTATTATTTGTATTACATGTTGAAACAAAAATAAAACTAAGTACATATAATTGAACATAAATCTGTTTGTCTGTATGCACATACAAATTCGTTTGACATTATATGCATGTATATATATGTATATGTATCCATCCGTCCATCAGCCGGTACGGCCAGCGTCTGCAAGTAGCAGTGCCGCCGCACATGCAGAGAAAATGTTTGAACATATGTTTGTAATAGAGATGGGCGTCGGGATCGGGATTTTCGGAAATCCCGTGAGACCCATGAAATTTATCGTGATTGTGCGGGATGGGAGGTATGGGAATGTCTATTTATTGGCCACGCATCCACGCATCTGCCTGTTACACACCCCTCTATCCTAAAAATGTATCTAAATTGAATACGGGATGTTTTTACCCTTCACAAGATGATCGATGTGAACATGACTTTGTAGTCTCTCATATTTACTTGGCCTTTAATTGACTATTGTATGCACACATAGAGGCACCCATCTCGCGGAGAGTTATGTAAAGTCAAAATATTTGCGAAAAGTGTAAAATAGCAATTCAATTAAGATACCTACGAACAGACAGATGGACATTGCTATATGGTCTCGGCTATTTATGCTAATCAAGAATATATATACTATATGGGGTCAGCCACGCTTCCTTCTGCCTGCGACGCACATTTCGCCAAATTAATAGACTGCTCTACTTTTCTTTAGAGTGCGAGGTCTAACTAGTAGGAAAGGCAGTTGTCTTTAAGCGTCGCCGTACTTATTCTACTAACCATTTTCTGTTTGATGCCAGTTTTGCAAATATTCGATTTATGTACGTTAATATTTTTCAATAAATTTGATATCGACCTCTAAGCTCATCCGTATGCTCTACGCCTGCATATTTTATTCAAACTTAGTGAAGATAAAAATAACAGGACCATACGCATGTGAAAATTTGGTTGATACCTTTAGTAGTTTTTATATTATGGTGTTTTAAAAATGTTTTTTTACTTTTAGCTTTGACAATTGGGGGCGAAGAAAAAAATTGATCTTCGGTGCTTAATTCAAAATTTAGTGGCACTAGCTACTATAATTTTTGAGATCCAATTGTTTATTCGAACGGATACGCATACATCGCTATATCGTTGATGCTTCTCAATAAATATGTACTCTTTACAGGGTCGGCTAGGCATCCTTATGTCAGAAGAAACTTTAATATAACTAAACCTCCTTTTCGCGAAAATATTTAATAAGTTTTCAAATATTTATTTTTCCAACATAGAATCAGTTTACTTTAATAAAGTAAAAACAGTCTTTAATAACTAGAAACTAAAATAAATATGTATGCCAGATAGCCCTCTATCAGCCTTTCGTAGGACGGGCTCCGCATTTACAACTAGACTACGAATCACATGTTTATATATGCGTTTTTTCTACTTTGATTAAATAACATGCTCTTTCGTCTAATTTTTTGACATAAGGGCATTATTAGTCTTATAAAAAAATATCTGTAAATCCTCGATGGGTCTGTTCTCCTCTAGCAAACGATCCAGCTTCAGAATAGACAACTTAAAATACCAGTAATCGGCAAACTGTAATGGAAATGAAAGTATTAAATTATTGAAACAACTTTTTTGAGGTACTTACCGCTTTTTGATAATCATTACCAATGGCATCGCAACGACTTACGATAATACTAATTGGATAATCGAGTTTTTCACTGCATCGAATACGATAAATGTCATGCAGTACTTTGCCACTAAGTTGGGGGCAGTCGATAAGGTACAGCTCTGAGAGGCTTGGACATTTTTTGAAAATTTCCACAAGTTGAAACTCTTTTAGATCAAGACAGTTACTCAGTACAAGATAGTTAACTACTCGCGGTATATTCAGCACGTTAATCTCATGATCGTGAAAACAACAATTGTTTAGCACCAAACCTTCCAGACGTTTGCAACGACCCAATCCAGCATCAAGTATCCAAAAAGGGCTTTCAAAGCAGGCGCAGTTCAGTTGTATAATCTCCACAGCATCTGATTTCATCTCGATAACATGGCGCATGCATTCAATTGTAAGCTGGGGTGTTTGCTGACCGCCAGTGAGCTCAAGCAAATGAAGAACAGGGAGAGATAATATTTGATCTCGCGCCTGCTGAAAAAGCTTTATAGGCAATGAAATATTTTGAAGACGAGCACAATTAGTGATGCCCTGCAAATGTACACGTAGCCTCTTAAATTTGATAAACAATCGTTTGAGTTGTTTGCAGCGCTCCATTATCCCAGTTAGTGCCGACTGAGCAATATCGCCGTGAAGTACTAAAAGTTCCAGCATAGGAAATTGCTCTATGAAATGAACTTGCACTTCACAGTGTACTTTCAGACGGCGCAGATTGCGCAACATCTCCGGTAAAGCATGCAACGGCCATTGTGGCATTATTGAACCACCGAAAACAGCAGCAATGCCAACAAAACGATCTAGTTCTGCTTCTTCATGGCTATTTTCAAGAGTACTTTTCGAAAGCGGATCTAGCGACATAATAAGCTCACAGTTCTGGACATTATTAAGTGACTTGATTCCGGCATGCTCGAGCACATTTAGATTTTCCTGCAGACGATCCGCTATAAAATATACGTGCCGAAAATGATTAACCATGCTGTTTAAAAAGTAGTTCAAGGGCTCGCCGCATAGTTCCTGTTCCAGCAGACGAAAATCCAAGCGTTTGTAGGTGCTTCTCCAAATACCATCACAGATTTCTTGTAAATCGTTGTAGTTTTGATAGAGCAGTAGCTGGTCAATCATCGACAGTTTCATCATTAATGGACGCAGTTGAAGAAACATGAGATCGTTTTCTTTCTTGCAGGTGTTCTGTGCATTTAGCTGTTTTTGGTTTTGATCGATTTCCATAGAGAAATTTACTTTCTAACTGCAGTCAAATGTGGCGAAATTTAATTGTGTTAATATATGATTCTATAATTTTTTAAGACTTCTCAACGTGGCACGTGTTAAGTTGTGTGATGTTTCTTAAATTTATAATATATTTATTCTCATTTGTGTGTAGTTCGGTATTTAATAATTTGACTAATGTGACTCCATAATCACTTTTGTCATCAAAACAGATTGATATATGTAGCCAGGCTTCCCACAATTTGTACGGCTATACATTATAAGTATTTGTGCATATACTTATTACGAACATAAGCAACAATCGCATGTCGAACAAAGCAACAATTAGACAAAACCTAGGTACAAAGTAATACTATATACTTGCAAAATAAGATCAAAATACTAAAACAGTTTTTTTAGAGATATGTAATACAAATTTAAGCAAATTACAAAGGAGTCAGGTTTTAAGTAAACGGATAAAACTATATTATATAGTTTGAGGTAAAGGATTATTAGTGACCAAACATCTCCAGCTTAATTATTCAGAAGATAAGAAGAGTTAGATGAACTATCACTATTTATACCCGTTACTCGTAGAGTAAAAAGATATATTGTAATCGTTGGAATGTATGTAACAGGGGGAAGGAGGCGTGGCAGACCCCATAAAGTATATATATTCTTGATCAGCATCAATAGCCGAGTCGATATAGCCATGTCCGTCTGTCCGTGCATCTGTATGAACGATGTATGAATGATGATAGGGGTCGCAAATTAAAGGTACAATCCCCAAGCAGTACAAGTTTGTTTGTTTTTTGGCACGCCCACTTTAGGGCGTTTTTTTTTTTGCATATAAAGGTACATGTACAGGTAAAAGTAGAATGTTTTAGTATAGAAAGCTTTTTTGTTAGCTATGCTATCTGAAAATGTACAAGGATAGTACATGTCTATGAAGTACATGTACTGACCAAGTATGAATTAGTATTAAAAACTTATGGGTTAACTAAGCTAAATAATTCAAACTCACACAGAATACATGTGCCAATAATATATACATACTGACCAAGTTTGATCCAAATCGGACTACTATATCGTATAGCTCCCATAGGAACGATCGGTCAAAAACATAGCTCGCAAATAACAATTGAGTGTTTTGCGACGTCTTCAAATAAGTCTCTTTACTGAGTATATGAAAAGAATACTCGCGAGCAGAGTGTCGATAATCTCTTCGTTTATCTCACACGCGCTCGGACAACAATCGTTTTTTTTTTTTCGTTTCTTTTTCGTCTCACTTAGACCGCGAGTATTTGCATGAGTGAAATGAAGCAAAACGTCTTTAAGCGAGTGATGCTTATTAAATTGCGACGCAATAATATTTCGTTGCATTTTCAGCCCTGCTTTTCATACTGAGTGAACGTCGGAGCTTAATAGGAGCAGACAATTTGAACTCTCTGTTATTAATTAAGCTAAACAATTAGTTAAAATAAATTAGAAATATTCATTGAATTCATTTATATTGTTTTGTTTTTATTTTTTCTATTTTGTCCAAGTGGCCCTGTCATAAAGGCAACTGAACAACGGGGATCCGGATTCGAATCCCAGGCTAGTGTATTGATGTGGTTATCGTATAAGCCGATGGCCGTAATAGCTAGTGCATGTAAAAATTTTTAGGTTGATAGTTTACAACTATATCCTAAACTAAATAAACAAACAAACAAATTTTTTTTCTATTGTTAATCAAGTATTCGATTGAAGCTAGAAAAAAAAAAGAATAGTCGGACAAAAATTAAATATTTTTGACTTATTACTTACATTAGGAAAAATAAACAAAAAAAACCCAAAATAAAAATAAAGTAAATATTATTTATTAAAAAAAATCCTTAAAGAGTGTTTGCAAGACTTTTTGAATTGACTTATTCAGTCATTCACTCACTCACTGAGTCTCAACACGCGAGCGACAATTATATTACTCCCGAAAAGAGAATCGTTAAAAGAGTTCAACACGAAGAACTCAACAACAACGCGCTCAAGCGAAGACCGAAGCAAAATAGAAAAATATCTTTTGCTCAGAGTGGGCGCAAATTTTTTCACTCAATTGTTATTTGCGAGCTATGGTCAAAAATATGCTCTAAACATGTATTTGTATGAAAATTTTCTGTGTTTGCCAAGCTATCTTTTTTATAAACTAATCTATTGCACTAATATTAATATCATTCCCCAGTGTTAATAACATAATGAAACTGAGTACCGGCTATCCTAAAGTCGCGAGGCGACTATATGTAGCATTCTTTCTTGTTTGTACTCGAGTCATACACACAGAAAATGCGGCAGCGGTCTTACTCATGCACAAAATTTTGAGTAAAAATGTAATCGGGTATTTCTTAACTTGAATATTTTTTACTTGTAGCGAAATGACTCGAGTATTTTTTTTACTCTTTTTAAAATGGGTGTCGCTTGTGCGCTTCATTTTTTGAAGCATCAGAAAATGAATATGCAGGGGAATACAGAGTATGAAAAATACTTACACATAATATGTGTATACTTGAGCGACGGTTTGCCGTCGGGAAATTGAACAGCGCGCGTAAGATGATAAAAAGGGTTTTTACATTAGGGAGAATGCATGTAGCAGGTGGCAAATTACATGTTCAACATTATATGTTGAATTTTTAAATATACAAATTTATGTAAAATGTTCATAAAAACAATGTACTAATGCAATTTCCTTTACTTCTTACATAAACATTCATTTATTAATTCCATTACATTTATCAAGCCCAAAACAAAAGATCGGCGCATGACAACACACGCACAAAACGATCATTTAACCCCGTACTCCCATAGTAGTGCCCATTTGTATTCAAATTTTCAAATGAAATTTAAAAATTTTAATTTTGTGTGTACATTTTGAATTGAAATTTAAAAAAAAATAAATTAACAATTCTCATGGTCAGCATTCGAGCCTACATCAGACCAACGCGCCGCAACTCTACCAGTTGCACCACGCGCCACTTTCAAGAATTCTCCGATTATCAGCATTTACATTTTATTCATAAAAACACACATTCGTATGTTTGCCAAGTTAAATACTAAATAATTAATACTACAGAAGCTTTTGACACACATGTTGACAAACGCCTTTTTGGTAAATTTGATTTTGTCAATTTTTATATAATACAAATCTTTTTGATCATAAAGACGGAAGAGCAGATGCACTGGGCTATATCGCCGCGACTGTTAACTCCGATAAAGTATTTATTTAAAGATATATAGACATACATAAACATACATATACTGTATGGATAAGTATCCTTTACCATGATTCATTCATACCAACGAGTAAGTATATCCGAGTAAAGGGTATACAAATTTGTGATTGTTCTAAACACACATTGAATGTGTACACATACATATGTATGTATGTATGTATATATTTATGTACAGAAGCTCTGGCAGTAGCACACGAATATTGCTCTTTATAACAGCCGTAAATATATTAGCCCAAACAGCATAGACAACAGCATTTATTTATATACACACGTACATATATACATTAAAGTTGGTGTTGCATTTTACTGTTGCAACGCGCAAATTAAGTTTGCTTTATACTGATGTTATAATTTGACCACACAAAAATTATTTTGTTTAACTTTGCGTTTTGTTGAATAATCAATGTCAGATTCAATACCTGCAATTTTTCATGGAATGCGGCTTGGTATAAAGCAAACTTAATTTGCGCGTTGCAACAGTAAAATGCAACACCAACTTTAATGTAACCATTTTAAGAGTCTGACATTGATTATTCAACAAAACGCAAAGTTAAACCAAATAATTTTTGTGTGGTCAAATTATAACATCAGTCTCAGCTTTAGCAAACAACAGTTATACATATTTTTCATTGCTACTTAATTATATTAAGTCTACAATATAAGCATTGTTAATGACTTCACGCAGACGTCCGTGCTTTTATAGCATTTCCTAGTGCTTATGATGTATCTAACTTACTATTTCATTTTGTTGTTTTAATTCATTGGTCAAAAGTTTTGACTCAAAACACAATTGATATATACACACGCTTAGAGTTGTTTCGTTCCGTTCAGAATAAGTTCGATTGAACTATGAACTGAAATGAACGAGAGAACTCGATCCCAGGTTGTAGTTCAGTCGTTCAGTTCTTTTGGCTTTATCACATTCTAGTAGTTGGGTTCAGTGTTGCCGTTTCGGCTTATTTTCGGCCAGATCTGCCATATTTTCAAGAGCGAATGTGGATACAACACGGATATTGCGGATGGCGGAAAATCATTCTTTCACTTTAGATGTCATAATAAAGTTTCTTAAATACCGATTAATTGGTAAAGTAACAGTCTGGCAATTATTGAAGTCACGAAGTTTTGGAATACTTCCATCTCTAACTATCTTGCTGAAATATATTAGATAATTTTAAAAATGCCTGAAGAAAATTATAAACAAAAAGTTAGAGATGTCTGGCTACAGAGCTTAGAATTCAACGAATGGTTGAGAAAGGACTTGACGGATTTGACAAGGGCTTATTGCAGCTATTGCAAGTGTAGCATTCACACTATATTGTGGATTTGCGGGCACATGCAATTTCTAAGAAGCACACCGGAACCGTAAATGCTTTTGCCCAAAAGAACAAAATTGAATTTAAAAAAATGGCGACCAAGGCCATAGAACATGAAGTTGCACTGTGTCTTCTTGTGGCAAAGCATACGGCAATAAGTACTGTTAAAAATATATGTTTTTTGTATTTTGGCTTGTTTTTATACCCGTTACTCGTAGAGTAAAAGGGTATATTGTAATCGTTGGAATGTATGTAACAGGCAGAAGTAGGCGTGGCAGACCCCATAAAGTATATATATATTCTTGATCAGCATCAATAGCCGAGTAGAAATAGCCGTCCGTCTGTCTATATGAACAAAAGGATCTCAGAGACTATAAGAGCTAGAAAGATGATATTGGTCGCAAATGAAAGGTACAATACCCAAGCAGTACAAGTTTGTTTTTGTTTTTTGACACGCCCACTTTAGGGCGTTTTATTTGCATATAAAGGTAAATGTACAAGTAAACGTAGAATGTTTTAGTACAGAAAACTTTTTTGTTAGCTATGCTATGCTGAACCAAATTTACACGGAAAGTACATATCTAGGAAGTACATGTACTGACCAAGTTTGATCCAAATCGGACAACTATATCGTATAGCTCCCATAGGGCCGATCGGTCAAAAATACGCTTCAAATATGAATACGTATGGAAAACTTTTGCGTTAACTAAGCTATATTTACCAAACTCACACAGAATACATCTGCCAATAATATATATATACTGACCAAGTTTGATCCAAATCGGACAACTATATCGTATAGCTCCCATAGTGCCGATCGGTCGAAAATAGGCTCTAAATATGAGTTAGTATGGAAAACTTTTGCGTTAACTAAGCTATATTAATCAAACTCACACAGAATTCATCTGCCAATAATATATATATACTTACCAATTTTAATACAAATCGGACTACTAAATCCTATAGCCCCCATAGGAACGACCGGTCGAAAATATGCTCTAAACATGAATTTGTATAAAATGTTCTGTTTGCCAAACTATCGCCATTGCTAATAACATATTGAAACTGAGTAACGGGTATCCTAAAGTCGCGAGGCGACTATAGCATTCTTTCTTGTTTACTATAGCATCTTGTTTTTTTTTTTCAACTTATCGTAATACAAGTATTACCCATTGTAAAACCTGGATACAGATTTTAATTATATAATCATATAACGGGGAATAAAATGCAGAGAGTATGGTACGATCGAGCTTGCTCGACTGTACTTTTCTTTCTTGTTTAGCATGGTTTTTTTATAAAATCTGTTCCCTTGGGCGGACGCTCCATTGCAGAACGCGGACACTCGTTTTTTTTTAATTTTTAGACCCCGTACTCTAAAAAGGTGGATTAGGTTTGTCATAACAGGAAGAAGGAAGCGTTTTCAACCTCATAAAGTATATACATACATTCATGATCATCATCAACAGCCCATTCGGCATAGCCAAGTCCATTTATTTCAACGCGAACTAGTCTTTATCTTAAAAAAAACTTGAAACAGATGTGTTTTGTCTCTGCACTAGAGTTGTATTTTATCGTTCAGAATAAGTTCGATTGAACTATTCACTTAAGTGAACGAACGAACTATATCCGAGATTGTAGTTCAGTAGTTCACTTCGTTTTTCTTGGTCTTGGTCACATTCTAGTTGTTGTTGTTATCGTTTTATTCAATGCAACGCTTCAACAATTAATTTCAAACATCAAATTTAAATTGATTTAAACATGATTTCCCTGAAAAGAAAGCGAACGGATGTTTGGAAATTTTTTATTGTTTCAGAAGACAGAAAACATGGCAAATGCATTTATTGCAAACAGTGTTTAAATTGCTTCAGTCGCAGCAGCAAAAGTCGAAAATTTTCAGCTTTTTAGAGCTTCTGCTTTTTCAACATTTTAAAAAGAGCAAATGCTTTTGCTGCTGCTTCTGAAAAAATCAAAAGTCGCAGTCGAAGCAACAGTCGAAAATGAAAAATCACCAAAAGCAAAGCAGCAGCAGCAGTCGATTTTTGATTTTTCTGCTTTTGCTTCTGCTGCTGCTTCTGAAAAAAACAAAAGTCGCAGTCAAAGCAACAGTCGAAAGTGAAAAGTCACCAAAAGCAAAGCAGCAGCAGCAGTCGATTTTTGATTTTTCTGCTTTTGCTTCTGCTGCTGCTTCTGAAAAAAAAAAGTCGCAGTCAAAGCAACAGCAAAACGCGATCACTGGCAAGAGCACAGCAGCGGCAGCAGTCGTCGTATAAAAAATTTACTGTTTGCTTTGCTGCTGATTTCGGTAATTGACGAAATTGGAAGCAGTAGCAAGTGGACAAAGTTGCAAGTTGGTGCGCAGTTAGTCGCGAGAATAGTCGTGTGTAACTGTTGTCTTATTTCTGCTTTATACTTTTACATTATTTTTGTTCCCTAGAACATTATGCTTTACTCAATTTTTGCTCAGTCTTTTTCAAGCGTCTAACTAGGAGGTAACTAGGAGTAAGTTAAATTTAAATTGATAGATTTATAACTCTAATTTTACACAGGTGACAATTGAACGAGCATTCTCGACGCTAAGGCTTGTGCTTACGGATTACCGAAACCGACTAAGCCAGGATGTCCTTGAGAACATATTGCTGGTCAAGTTAAACCCAAGTTTTCTTGACTCAGCTATTGACACATGCTCACTTTTTCAAGACGAAGATTCGGAGTAAAAAAATGAAAATTTTCCATATATAATAATTTGTTTTTATTTTTCTACGGTTCCACGACTAACTGCGCACCAACTTGCAACTTTGTCTACTTGCTACTGCTTCCAATTTCGTCAATTACCGAAATCAGCAGCAAAGCAAACAGTAAATTTTTATACGACGACTGCTGCCGCTGCTGTGCTCTTGCCAGTGATCGCGTTTTGCTGTTGCTTTGACTGCGACTTTTGTTTTTTTCAGAAGCAGCAGCAGAAGCAAAAGCAGAAAAACTGCTGCTGCTGCTTTGCTTTTGGTGACTTTTCACTTTCGACTGTTGCTTTGACTGCGACTTTGTTTTTTTCAGAAGCAGCAGCAGAAGCAAAAGCAGAAAAATCAAAAATCGACTGCTGCTGCTGCTTTGCTTGTGGTGTTTTTTCATTTTCGACTGTTGCTTCGACTGCGACTTTTGATTTTTTCAGAAGCAGCAGCAGAAGCAAAAGCAAATGAAATGAAACTTTCTTCAGTTTTTCAAACGCTGATTGCAAAGCCCCGATAAGCATTTCAGGTGGATCGCAGGGAAATTTAATGAGACATATAAAGGCAAAGCACCCGACTGTCTCAATTGAACGCCAAAGCACAACAACACCTGCTGTGTCGTTGGATACAGCAGATGAGCTTTCTGAAACGCCAGCCAGCTTGCCCTCTTCTGGTTAGTAACTATGCAAAATACTTAACTTTTTGTTAATGTAAATTAGTTATAATTTTACAGGCCCAACCCATTTAGTGTCGATAGCTGGTCAGCAAATGATAACCAATTTTGTTGATCGGCCACCAGCAAACTGGAAGATTGCACAAATTGATCGCCAAGTATTGAAAATAGTATCAAAGGGCAATCATGCATTATGCATTGTTGACGAACCAGCATTTCGAGAGCTGATCGAGTTGGTGAGCAAATGCCCAGGGTATAAGCTGCCAACTCGATCTGCACTGTCCTATAATATTTTAAATAATGTGTACGAGGAAATGAAGTGCAAGGTTCTCGCTGAGCTGAAGGCAGCCAATGCAGTTTGCGTTACCACTGACGCATGGACTTCAATATGCAACCAAAAGTTTGTGGCTGTATCAGCGCACTTCGTTGAAACTGAAAGCTGCGCTTTACGTTCAAGGACACTCAAATCTATAGAGTACGGACATCGCCACACTAAAGAAAATCTTTCGATTTTCTTGAAATACGTTTTTTGTCAATGGAATATAGACTCTAAAATAGCTGCAGTAGTGTCTGACAACGGAGCCAATATTGTTGGAGCTGTTAGGCTAGGGCAATGGCTGACTAAAATATTAAACTCAGCTATCCCCAAAACAGCTGAAGCCATTTCAGGGATTGAATTGATTCGAGTATTGAGAGAAGAAATGCTCATGCGGTTTGGAGACATGGAGAAAAACCATCTCTATGCCGAAAGGACAATTTTGGATCCGCGATTTAAGGCGCGCCGCTTTAAAAATGAAACAAATTTTAAATATGCCTTAGACAATTTAAAATTAAAACTACCATCCTTGCCTGTAGAACCTGAGTCTGCAGAACCAGTTGTTGTGGATGTAGCAACAAATAAAAAACCGTCGATTTGGGATAGTTACGATCAAGAGTTCCGGTCAATTGTCAAGCCGACAAATAAAACGACGCATCGCACCGGGAACTTGATAAATACTTGGGAGAGGAATACCTCGACAGGAAGGAGGACCCATTAAAATGGTGGAGCGAGAGGAAAAAGCAGTTTCCTCGACTCTTTACCTATATGCAGAGGCGCTTATGTATTGTAGCCACATCTGTGCCAAGCGAACGAATATTTTCGTTAGCCGGACAGATTATAACTGATATGAGGAGCCTATTGCAACCCCACAAGGTCGATAAACTATCGTTTCTTCATAATAACATGGATTGAGTAAGTTTTAATCATACTTTTCTAATTGAAACTTATTAATTATTAAATAATATTTTCTTTTTCACCCAAGATTGAAGAAGCCATGAAGACTCTGTTTAACAGTTAATTTCTGTTTATTGTTATTTTATTTTTCTTTTTTTTGTTGCAATGAAGCATGCATAGCAAGTTTTCTCATTTGTTTACTTTAAAATATTAAGCGTTAAAAAAAAATAGATTAAAATGAGTTTAATTTTTCCAAAACTCTTAGTTTTTTGTATCATTCAGTTGTGTTATTAAAAGTATGCGAACGTTACATTTAAAAAAATGCAAATAGAATGCGACCAAATCGAACTAGAATGAGACCAAGACCTAGACCATCGAACGAACGAACGAACTAGAATGGGACCAAGACCAAGACCTACACCAACGAACGAACGAACTAGAATGGTACCAAGACCTAAACCAACGAACGAACTAGAATGGGACCAAGACCTAAACCAACGAACGAACAAACGAACGAACTAAATGACCGATATAGTTCGTTCGTTGGAAATTGAACTACTGAACTACTTCCTTCAATTGAACTACGATGTACAACTCTACTCTGCACATAATTCTTATGTTAAATGTAGCTCCCGTAGGAAAAATCAAATCATCGATGGTAAAACGATCGAATAATGCTACTATCGATGTGTGACGCCAGTGGTTCCCAGGAAAGCGGTTTAATGGTGCAAAAATACCGCAACAGTATCTATATGATCGATATTTTCGAATTTAAGGTTTATAAACTGGTCACATTTTGCGTGTGCGTTGGCTGATTAAGTTGTTATTTATATAATTATGCAACTATTTTAAATAATTTTATAGGTTTTAGTTTATACATTAAAAAGTAAATGATGAACCAATTTGTTATCAGTAAACGTAAGTACAATTGAAATTGAGTAATTGAAAGACATATAATTGTTGCATGTGTTTTTGGGAAACATCTGCCGAAAGTGAGAAAATGTTCAGCAAAGCTAGAATCATCGACAACTCAAGAAGTGCTTCCTTATGAATTTAAATGAATAAAATAAATAGGATTTTGTTTGATCTGTGATGAACTTTTATTTTTATTTTTTTGCTCCTGCAATTAGTTCTTTTCTCCATTTGGGAATTACAAAAACTGACCATTTTCTAACAAATATTTAATAAAAAAAATGTGTCGATATATCGAACCTTTTCTATCAGAATATCACAAATATCGATATTTGAATATATCGATTTTTTTGCATCACTAAATTCATTGAATTTACTTGTCTGCCAATGGAATATTGATGACGCCATGTGGAATTAAAAAAAATATTTAGAATTAGCAAAATGAACAATCGGTCAAACAATTAACTCAATTGAACAACCCAAAGTAGGAACAATCAGAACAAACATTTTCTTCACTTCTACCAATCAAATCAAAATACTTTTTATGCACATACTTATGAAAAGAATTCCAATAAACGAAATTTAATATTGTACAAAATATTTTTGTTCAAAAAGAATAGCCATATAATGGCACAAAAATCTCATTTAAACGATTACATGTTAAAGAGTGCCAAAGGATTCATTTGCAACTATCTGTTAACTTTAACTGACCACATGTCACAAATTGATAAACAGACAAATCAACTAAAGGATTTTAATCAAAGACTACAATTGGTTACTAGGTAAAGATGATATCCTGTCGTTTGATTAATAACTGTCAGATAATTTCCTTAGCGCAAACCAAGCAGCCAATATCAATTTGCTTTCAGCTTCTCATGCCGCATGTCAAGTAATCTACCACTTCATGTGAGTTCCGTATAACTATTGTTCTGCGACAATGCTAAATATTTTTTTTGTTATTACAGACATCATCTTCATGTAAAACTTATTGAAATTGCCAACTGCATCGACGAATACGACCGAGGTAATATTGTGCTGGAAAATAACTTACACCAAAATTATCGGCGAGCATCAATCGACTGGAGTGCATCGTTATTTCAAACGTTAAATGTGTTGCAAACTCAGGCCAAGTACTTAGAGTGGCATGTACGTTTATTGCCGCCCTTTGCGCAAATATCTGCTATGAAACATCTGGAGAAATATTTGCAACAAACGGAGCAGTTTGAGTTCATTTTTTGTACAGCTATGAGCACCGAGTTAATAACCGGAAAACATTTTAATAATAAATTCTGAAATCATGCTACAAATATAAAGTAACAATAACATCGGCCCACACTTTAATACACCATCACAACAAAAAAAAAGTATCTTGTTTTTGCACTGAACAAATTTATTTTAAACAATTCAGTTTGAGGTCTTTAATACGTGATTAATAGTCATAGTTGTTTAGATCGGTAATGTTGGTAGTACTTTTTGCTCTTTCTAAACGGAAATCAACGTCTGAAATTGAGTAAATGTATATTAAAAGAGGATAACATAATTGTTTTTAATGTGAACTTACATATTACATTAAAAACCATTTCCTTCTAGCGTAGTCTTCTAGCCTCACGTTCAGACTCGAGCAATGTAAGAATATCGCCCTCACGTACTGGACCCTTAACATTGCGGATGATTTGACGATTCTGTTCGCCAAGAAATTCAACCTTGACCTGCGTACACTGGCCTTGGGAACCTGTACGGCCAAGAACTTTCATGACGCGAGCCCAAACAACTGGCTTATCCATAGTAATGATAAGTTTTACAAAGTACACGCTAGACTTGCGCTTCGAACGAACGACGTAAGTAAAAAGGAAGTAGCCTGTTTTGTTTTCAAGTACTTAAAGGTGGCTGCGCTAACCCCAGCGTTGCTTTGAATACAAATGGGGCATCCAAAATATCGAATGTGTAACACTGTACCGATAAATCTTATCCCTATCAAAACTGCTTAATTTTGTAGTCTCAAATTTCTTTAAATTTTTATGATCAAAATGTTTTAAATATAGGGCAAACTGATTAATATTAAATAAAATAAGTTTTGCAATGAATATTTGTATTGCTATATTTTTGTTATTTTGCTTATATTAATATGTTATCGATCGTCGCATTATGTCTACGTCTACATAGAAGTGCAAATTTCTTATAATTAAACATGTTTTAGGCCAAGTACCGTTAGAGTAAGTACTAAGTTACTCTAACTGTACTTGGCCTAAATAGTGGCCAAGCTATAAAAATGTTTGAAATGAATTTATATTAATAAAGATGTGAATATATATAAGTGAATATCGGTAAAGCAAGTAACATAATTATCGATTAAGTAGTGTTATTTGGGATTAGTATTCATTAAATAGAGTTCAGAACTTTCAGATAGAATGACTTTACGTTAAGATTCACTGTTGATTCACTTTCTTCTTTCTGTAACTGTCAAGATACGTATACGTGCTCTTACCATGCTGTCATGTTTAGAAATAAAATGCTTAGATATACAAAACATCCGAATGAATTTATATAGAATTGTTGTATTTTACAAATGATAAACTTAGACACAATAATAGTTACAAAAGTTAAACAAAAAATTAAGAAAGTTTATTTTTATACTTTTTAACTTGTCTGCGTGACTATGGTCAGTTACAAAACATGAAAACGAGTGAGTACAATGGTACAATGGTTCTTTCAGAAAATAATAAGTTTTTCACCAATCTATATTTGGCCAGATATGTATAATGGATAACCTATATCATATTAATAAGGTGATAATAAATCTTTCAATTGATTCAAGTACTCTATATAGGTTTTTTTTTAAAGTTAATTACTATTTGGTCTAATTGTTGGGTCTGAATAGATAAGAGCATTTCATAAACAATTTAAATATGTATTTTTGTAGTTTTACGATTATGATCTCTCAAAAAAAGGAAAATTTTTTAAGGTCGAATATAGAATATTATTAAAAGACTAAAAGTGGATGGTAATTAAACCTTCAAAAATTATTAAAAGTGAAATGGAATATGTGTACTTCTCCCTCTTGGGCTTGCTAAAAAATAACATAATATGGGGTTAACCACACTTGTAAAAAAAGAATAGAAAATATATATGAAAAAAATCAAACATCTAAGTCAAAATAAAAAAACATTTACGGTCGAGTTGTTGAGATTTCTTTACAATTATATTTTTTGATATTTACCAAGTCAAAATATTTATTAAGTAAATATTTAAAAAAATGTTTAAAAAAAATAAAATCCTGATCAATCAGTTAAAGCTCACAAACTACTAAAACAGTATTTTAGAAACTAAGCCAGATTTTTTAGCACATTCATAATAGCTTGAACTAATCTCGGGATACAATAGCCAAAACACACAGTTATTTAGAAAATATCGAACCATTTAGACAAGTTTTAGTACAACCGCGTCATATGTAAATAATAATTGTTTTTTTTTTTTGATAATGTTATAAAAAGTCCAAAAATGTTGTAGTCTTATATTTATGCATGAAAATGCATGTTTGTTTTTGCTGTACATGTTCGGCTAAAAATGTTTCCGCTTTTGGTACAAATGAACATAAACGAAAGAAAAGCGTTGTGTGATCAAATCACCTTATCAATTTTAAAAGAACTGTTTACATGTGGATGTTTACAAGTGTAGTAGAGCTGGCAAACTATCGATAGTGGTCCCATTCGATGTTCTTAACAGCTTAAGAGGTAAATTCGATATTAACAATACTATCGTTAACATTTTTTTTTTTTATTGATGGAATAAAAAATTTAAATGTTGTAACAATGTACATTTATTTAATATATAGAAACACAAAATATAGATGTATACAAATTTTAACTAAATAACATTTGTTTCATTCATAGAATTTTTGAAACAAAGAAAATGACAGAAATATACTTTAACATTACGTCGAGATAAAGATAATCTCTAAAACTGCAAACTATTTTCTATTTTTCCTTGAGATCCATTCGATTTCTTGAAAAAATTAATCAATTCAATTATTTTTTTGTAAAAATATGGGCATGGTTACATGCTTTGCTTTTAAGGATTCCCGATTGTTTATAACAATCCCAGCCTTACTGAATATCCTCTCTGATTCCAACGAAATGAATACATTTTAGACAACATTCATGGTAACAGTTAAATAATGTAATTCTTCAAATTTAATACGTATTTGTCAATTTTACAAACCACCAACATCCACGAAAATAAAACCAAAAATATGTTTATTAGAAAATTTGGGACATTTTTTTATAAGCTTAACGTTTACCAAATTTCTGCCTCGAGTTCTTGACGATGCTGAATGTTGATCTATTTATCAAAATGGCCATATCTATCGATAGTGAAAACCTTTAGAATAGTACCACAGAAAAGCAAAATTTCGATGTTTCGATTTAAAATTTATTCAATGTTCTGTGCATTTTTTTTTATTCGAATATGTGCTCAGTGTTAACGATTATTGTTAATTCTAATTGCAAATTCGATATTTTGAAGGTACTTGGCAACTCTGAACTGTCAATTGACGCCGTACCACGTAGCACTTTGACAAGTGAAAGTTGACGTCGTTAGTGTGGCGTCGGCTCTGAGCATTGTGGCAAATCCCCATTCTTGAAAATTGCTTCATACGGGACGGACGAGAATTGCCTATTGGTGCATTCTTATTGTTTTTTCCTCTTGCTTGTTAAAAATTAGTAAAAAAAAAAAAAAAAAAAAACAAAGTAAATCAGGATGAAAAACCTTTTGTTGACGCTGCTATTGTTGCCCGCTATAATTTGCACCTTCTCTGTTCGTAAGTATTAAATGAACAAAATGTGTTATCATTTTTCGTTTTTAACGGCAAAAACTGTGGTTACGTGGCGGTGAGAGTAAATAAATCAGTATTCATACATACTTTACATATGTACATTTTTAATATGGTTACATTAAAATAAATAAAACACTCTTTGTTAAGTAGCTCAGTTATGTACATTTCAATTGCTTTGGCAAGAGCCTAGTGAGAAGACTTTGAATATAATAATAGTCGAAAAGAGCCTAGTGAGAAGACTATGAATATAATAATAGTCGAAAGTCGAAAAATCAAGTCAAAGCCAAAATGTAGCTTAAAATACCTTATTTATTTTGTAGTGAACCAAATTTTTTTGAGATTCATTTCTGAAGTATAGGGTTTTGAAGTTTGCGTGATTGCCACGCATCACTTAAGCATCAACATTTACATATGTACATACATGTATGTATTTTATAACCAAGTTCTGGTCTGCCTAGGAAACATCGCAATCGGTTAATAAATTTATGGCGTCTGATATTTCTTATTTTAATTATTAAATATAAAAAATTAAATGGTTTTTATTAATGTTTTAATTATATGAGCCACATTGGTATTACATTTTTCGCCTAATTTGTGTTCAAAAGGAGTATAGTGGACTTTTTGTTTGACATAAGCGAAATGTGCGTAGTAGACAAAAGAAAGCGTGGCCGACCCATTAGGAATGTATATTTACATGTATTCTTGATCAGCATCAACAGGCGATTCAATATAGCAATGTCTGCATGTTCGTCTGTCTACCCGTTTACACCTCGCCCGGCACTAAACTTAATCCTCCAACATTATCATAAATTAGAAACTATCGCTGACTTTTGGCATTAGTATTCTTGCCATTGAATGAGATTAATCAATTTTGAAATTATATCTTGTACTGCGTATCCAGCTGCCAGCTATCTTTATCAAACTCATATAATCATACCCCATTTTTAATAACATATTAAAACTGAGTGAGTGGAATCCTGCAGTCTCGAGGCGATTCGAGTATTCTTTCCTGTTATTTATCGATATGTCAGTTATATAAAAATCATCATTGGGAGGAATTAATCTGAAGTAAAAGTAAAGTATTTTATGTAAAAGTCTATCACGTCAATTATAGCCGATGTCTCAGTCAAAAATTAAGATTGGACATATTACTGTTTGCTCTTATTCATGCGCTGTTTTTGTATGCAATTGCAGATAAACACGGTGCATTCGCGGCTGTCGAAGATGATTTGGTTGACGTTGACAGCGATGAGGGCGCTGTGACAGGCGAGGATGTAGAAGCAGATGATGAATCCGTCAGCAGTGATATTTCGCCCCATGCAGACACCTTCTTACTGTTTACGAAGCCACTATATACGCCGGGTCAACAACTAGATTTGCCAGGAGGCAAGCCAGTGGATTTCCTAATTGGCTTTACTAACAAAGGTCAAGAAGAGTTTGTAATCGAGTCATTAGAGGCTTCCTTTCGCTATCCAATGGATTTCAACTACTTTATTCAAAACTTTTCGGCTGTTGCATATAACCGTGAAGTTAAGCCTGGCTTTGAGTCAACAATATCGTATACGTTCCTGCCTTCCGATCAGTTTGCAGGCCGTCCGTTCGGACTGCATATTGCATTGGCTTACCGTGATGCTAATGGAGTCCAGTTTAATGAGGCTATTTTCAATGAGACGGTGTTGATATCTGAAGTCGACGAGGGCTTAGATGGCGAAACCTTCTTTCTATATGTAATGCTTGCTGGTATATTTGTCCTTCTTCTGGTTATTGGCCAGCAATATTTGTTAGGAAGCACTGGTAAGCGAAAACGTGCAGCGGCAAAGAAGGTTGTCGAGATAGGAACCGCCAGCGATAGCAATATTGATTACGACTGGGTACCTAAGGAGACTCTGCGTGCGTTGCGTAAGTGCGCTAATTGTATTGAACCTACATGAATTAATAGATTGTTAATTTTTGCAGAAAAATCACCAGTGAAGTCAAAAACACCAAAAACGTCACCCAAGATGGCCAAACAAGCTAGTCCAAAGGTAGTCCAACATAGTCCCAAGCAACGAAAAGTCAAGCGTTCTGCTGGTGATGACTAAAGACTGTGAAACAAAAAATAAAAATAAAATTCACCTGAATATTTAGACACCCCCGAATATCCAGCATTCATCATCGCAATCTAAACATTTAATTGAAATTTTTATATGGTAACCTTTAGACAATTCGTTCACATATTCGTTTGTTATTGAATTGAAACCATTTTACATACTCCATGATAGGCTACATTTGGCTTATCGTCAGCTTATTGTCTTCGTTTGTGAAGATTTGAAAAAGTAACAAAAATATTCCGATACTTCAATAAACAAAATTGTTCATTTCTTTTGTATATGAAGTGGTTGAATCAAAAATAAAATATAAAATTCTTTATATGATGTTATAAAGTAATATAGTTTAGTCTTTTTTTTTTTTAATTTTGTTGCAGTTAAGCATGGCTATACATAACTTTTATTTTATAATCGATTCGCTTTCGCTGACGGACGTGTTTTACATCGCTTCTATCTCTTTTCAACATTGTGTGCTACATCGGTTGTGTTGATACACATTGTTTTAATAAACTTTAAAGCCAATTTAAATAATTTTGTGTTCAAAGCAACATCAAATCTACAGCTAAACATTCTGTTTATTTCTTTGTCGCTGTGTAATTGTTCTTGTAATTTTACGCAGTTGCTTGTGCTAACATGTGCTTTCTTCGTGCTCTCTTCTATATTTACGCTTCCTTCTCGCTCTCATCTGTTCTACCGCGCTCTATTTTTTTGGTGTTGGCCGGTAATTCCATTTTTCTTGTTTTCGGTCGCCGGGCTCGCGCATAATTTGTTTTTGAGCATTACATTTGTTATTGTCGTAAGTAAACATCAGCAGCTTGCGCATTAACCCTACCTTGCCTTCTTATTTTTTCAACTAATTTATTATTTCAACAGTGCTTATTAGCTTCTATATATTCTATTTTATTATATTCATTGCTAATATTAATTATCTCCACTATGTAAATCTGCTATAACCCAAATTACCAGGTGCGAACAAACGTTAAGGTGGGTTTTGTTTGCTGTTGGCTATGTGAAAATGTTTCACATGAAAAATGTGCAGGCCTCAACGGCCGGATTGTTGACCTGATTGAGTTTAAGTCAGGTTTAAAGTGGACATGTGAAGCTTGTAGCGATGTCGAAAGAGACATTATGAGCTTCATGCGACACACCAAGAGAGGCTTTGGGGACCTATTTGGCTTGCCCCTGATACCACATCGGATGATGTCAAGGTCTTTATTCAGGCTAAATCAGAAGACAACATTACGGTGGAAAAATTTAAGTTCTCTTATCATCGGGAAATTTCCTCATTTCAAGTAAGTGTTCCTGCCAAATATATTAGTACAATTTGCTGTGTAAAATGTTGGCCGGATCATTTAATAATAAAGGAGTATACAGCTAAGAAAAGAAATCGGACTCTGCTTGCACTGCCTTCTAACCCTGTTCCGGCCTCTGATTTCGGAAAAAACTAACTTCCTTCCTCTCGTTTGCCTATCAAAATGTAAGAGGTCTTCGTAGTAAGCTTAGCAATATGTATTTAAATAGTCTGTCTTTTCCATTTCATGTTATGGCCTTTACTGAAACATGGTTAAGGCCCGATGTTCTAGACTCTGAAATCTTTTCCAATAAATTCAATAAATTAGAAAAGATCGTACATCTCGCCGAGGTGGTGGTGTTCTTATTGCCGTCGATATTAACTTATCCTCGGAAAAAGTAACAATCGATGGGCCAAATAACATTAGAGTTTTCATTACTTGCTCCTATATTCCTCCTTCTTCTGACTCTTCTCTTTATTCGTTACACTTTTCTGCTGTGAAATCTGTTTCCTCTATGTTATCTGATCGTGACTTTCTTGTACTTCTTGGCGATTTTAATATTGTTGGTACTACATGGATTTCGTGTCCCGACTCTGCCGTGTTGACCTCCACGACTCAGCACGATTTTCATGATGAGCTGTTTGGAATTTCATTGCTTCAAATCAATGCTATTCCAAACTCTTTAAATAGAATGCTTGATCTGATTTTTATTTTAGATCCTTTCTGTGTTTCTGTTTCCCGCATAACCCTTATCTAATCCTGAAGATCATTATCACCCGACTTTGGAAGTGTTGATTGATTTACCTGACCGGGTGACCCGTACCAGTAGTATATCTACTAAACGGTCTCGTCAGTTTCGGAAAGCCGACTTTAATAAGTTAAATGTACTGCTATCCCAGACTGACTGGTCCCGACTGTTCATGTGTAGAGATATGGATAGTGTAATCACAACTTTTTATTATACCTTGAATTCTTTACTTGATGTCTGTGTTCCGCTTTGTGTTCCAACCAGGTCTAACAAGCCTGTTTGGTTTACCCGTGAGTTAACATTGCTTAAAAATAGAAAGTCGAAATTCTATAATAGATTCAGGGAAACTGGCTCTTCTTTGCATATCTCTCGATATCTGATTGCTCGTTCTAATTTCTATGTTTTGAATGACCGTTGTTGTAAGGAATACCTTAATGACTGTGGGCAACAGTTCCGAAGGAATCCGAGATGTTTTTATAACATCGTTAATTCGAAGCGAAAATCATCAACGCTTCCATCTAGTGTGGTCTTTGACGGAGAATCTGCTAATTCGCCGACCTATTTGCCGATTTATTTCAAAACGACTTATAGCATCCACTAGTATAAATGTGATTCACCCTACCCTTATCATTTAAATTCCTTCAATTGTAATTTTACACCAGTCATCACCGAAAGTTCGCTTTTATGTAATTTAAAGGCTACCAAATCTTTTTTATACTCTCTGCAAGAGTATATTGGGTTTGTGCAAAAGTATGTAACAGGCAGAAGGAGGCGTGGCAGACCCCATAAAGTATATATATTCTTGATCAGCATCACAAGCCGAGTTGATATGGCCATGTCCGTCTGTCCGTCTGAACGTCTGTCCGTATGAACAAACAGATTTCAGAGATGGTAAGAGCTACAAGTTCGAGCTTGGTGTCAAACGATCACATATTTAGTCAGGCAATACAAGAATCTTTTTTTTTTCGATGCCACGCCCCATTCGCCCACAATAAGCAAAAAACTGAACACACCTCGGAAAAAATTGGTGTTTTCGGCAAATATCTCAGTAACTATGGCACCTAGGATCACCAATTCTGGTACCGGAGTTCCTAGCGACAGCATAGTTGCGTTTCCATTTAAAATTTTGGACTGCCACGCCCCACATTTGATAAAAAAGTCTGGAACCTTCAATGCCATTTTTGGCGAACTTGTTCGTATCGTATTGTATTGTATTGTATTGTAATTATATAATTCGTGTGGAGACTAACTATATTAAACTATACTGAAAGGCGCATTAAAATCGGACTATAAACAAGAAAACTAGAAGCGTTACAATATTGATAGTTGAACGCAATATCAACCCATAGGTGCAAGCGAGATAGAAACACACTAGCACATGTTCGAACGTTTTCGCTGCCTGTGTGTCGGCAGCGCTGCCCGCGGTCGCTGTGTACTTAAAAACTGTGCTGACGGCCTTTTAAAGCCCTTTTATAAACTATTTACGTTGTCCGATGATTCATGCTCTTTCCTTGATGTTTGGAAATCATCTTACATCATTCCTCTTCAAAAAAAAGGAAACAAATCCGATGTTTGCAACTATAGGGGTATTTCCAAGTTGTCTGCTATTCCCAAGGCTTTTGAGAAATTAATAACTTCTCAACTGCAACATTTCTGTAGATCCATGATTTCACCCTGCCAGCATGGGTTTGTGAAATATAGGTCCACTACCACTAACCTGTTAGAATTTATATCATTCGCACTAAAGGGGTTTGAGAGAAAATTGCAAACTGATGTCATTTACACAGATTTCAGTAAGGCTTTCGACTCCGTTAATCACACCCTATTAATACATAAGCTCAATCTTTTGGGTCTTTCCCACAACTTTACTCTTTGGATTTCAAATTACTCAAGTTTTAGAACACAACAGGTTTATTTTAAAGACACTTTGTCTAAATCTGTTCAAGTTACTTTGGGTGTTCCACAAGGAAGTCATCTCGGTCCCTTGTTATTTATATTACTCATAATTGATCTGCCATCTGCGATCACTTACTCTCGTATGCTCATGTATGCCGACCACGTAAAACTCTGTGTTTCGGCTGCTGAGTCTCTTCTTAGGAACAGGTTACAATCTGATCTGTGTAGTTTTCAAATCTGGTGTCAAGCTAATTTATTAAATCTTAACTTTAGTAAGCGTAACGTAATGTCCTTCAGTAGGCGCCTCCCTTTCCAAAACATTTACATTCTGAATGGCAACTCTCTTAAAAGAATTGAGTCGGTCACTGATTTGAGTATCCTTATGGATCCTAAGCTCAAGGTCGATAAGCATGTATTGTCAATTACTAATCAAGCTTTTAGTGTCCTGGGCTTCATAAAGCGCTGGTCGAAAGAATTTAACGATCCCTATTTAACGAAAACACTTTTTACTGCCTTGGTACGGCCTATTCTTGAATATGGATATGTATTGTCAATTACTAATCAAGCTTTTAGTGTCCTGGGCTTCATAAAGCGCTGGTCGAAAGAATTTAACGATCCCTATTTAACAGAAACACTTTTTACTGCCTTGGTACGGACTATTCTTGAATATTGATCCTGTATTTGGTCACCCAATCAAAGATTCATCAGGATAGAATAGAATCTGTATAAAAACAATATCTTCTTTTTGCAATAAGGGCTCTCAACTGGAATACTAACATATGCTTACCATCCTATCGTAGTAGACTTTTACTAATTAATCTTCCTTCTTTGTCTGATCGTGAACAGTGCTCGGTGTCATTTTCTTACACAAACTAATCAATGGTGAAATTCATTCTTCAGAATTACTCAGCCAGATTAGTTTTGCTGTTCCGACTAGACCAACTAGAAACTTTCTTCCACTCTCTCTTGAACCTTGTTCTACCAACTTTGCCATCCATAATCCTTTCCGAGTCCTATGTAGTAACTACAACAAACTTTCTCGAGTTGTAGGTAATTCTACTTCGACCCCCTTAATTAGAACTTATATATGCATATGACTATATATGCATATGAAGGTATTTTTGATCCCATTAAGTATATATATTCTTGATCTCAAGCCGAGTCGATATTGCCATGTCCGTCGGTTCGTCTGTCCTTTTGAACAAAATGATTTGAGAGATGGTAAGAGCTATAAGTTTATGGTCTTACACTCACTCGAGTTTGTTAATCCTGTTACTGCGCGTTTTCCGTTTCGTTTAAGAACTGCTTCGACTCTACGGTCAAAGGATAAGCGAAGGGTGCTGATGCATGTAGCTGTGTAAGTTTTTCCCTCCAGTGGTCTGCGTATCACTAGTCAAATTGTGGCTTGTGTGTCCAGTCACATACTCCCGGCTGTTGAACAGCAGTTCAACAATTAGCTGCGTAAGGTTTGTCAAGGTTAGAGTTTAAGGCCGGACCTTTAGCTGATGGTGGATTCGGCTGCAACATTGTTTGTGGTAATCGAATCTCTGATAGGAACATCTCCTCGTGTTGATTGTTGTTTGTCTGATTGCTCCTGTTTCCCTTTATGAGGTAAGGTATGCATATCAGCATTACTATTCGAAAAAAGATGTGGGACACTATTTCATGGCGCTGAGTGGGTGCCATGTTAAACGGAATTTTATTTTTGCTACCGTCGTTTATTTTAATTGGAACCTTGGTAATTCATTGTACGTTGTTTTTTGCATTTTTGTTTCATATCTGTTTTGTGTTATATTATTGACGTTCAAATTTTCAAATGGTATGTACGCATTTTTGTTTAACTGCTGGACTATGCGTGACGATGCTAAAGACCGAGTTTTGCATAATGCAATCAGAGTCTGCAGTTAAAAAACCAGATTGTTGCAAGCTGAACCACTCTGGCTGATTTTTGCAGACAGACGATAAGTCCAGTGAATTTTGGGTGGCAAAAATCCATTGGTTATGCGATGGCATGTTTAACCATAAAAATGTTTGGTTTGTAAACGTGACTTGACATAATAGTTATATTTTGTCGTTGAATAGTTGAAATTCACAGCCTTGATCCATGGAAAATACTGATTGCTTGTTGTGGCAAATGTGTTTATAAGTGTTAAAGAGAAAACATCTTGACCAGTTTTCTCGTGTAAGTCCGTGTGAGTTGAGTTGTGAGTGTGAACAATCATAGAAAGGAACTTCTAAGCTGATGACTGTTTAACTGTTGCTGATTCCTTGTTAGAAATCATCGAAATTCAACAGAAACTCATTACACTACACAAATAAGCAAGTGTAAAGAAGTTCTTGGGCTGGCGTATTTCTCAGTCTACCTGAGTCCTCTTTATAAAAAATGTATAAAACCTGGAACCATGGAACGAGAGTAATAGACGCTGTGATGTGCTTAGCCAATATTATAGGCCAAATTACGATTGAGTGGTAGAGTTTGTTTTGGCACACCAACGATGAGGAACCGACTGTGTGTAGCACAGATCATCGTAAAAATGTGTTATATCCCACTGTCCGCAGTTTTGGTTTATTCGTACGTAAAACGTGCTACCGGTCCCACTGTGCGTTGCCGTTTGCTACCGCACGTAAAACGTGCTAGATTCCACTGTCCGCTGTGTTGGAAAATATCCGAGTAAAACGCAGTAATTTGCCTACCGGTCCCACTGTGCGTCATTGGTAATAATAATAAAACGTGCTAATTTTTCATTGTCCGCTGTGTCGGCAGTAATTTGCTTATCCTTCCTACTGTGCGTCGTCGTTAATTATTTGTTGGATTATTTGTTGAATTAAAAATCTTTATTATTTCGTTTCAATGCTCAGTGTTTATTTTCTTTTCTTTCAGTTTAATTTCTAATACTTCTCGCACAGTCTGAATAAATATGACCTAACCTAACCTACCCTAACCGCTTATCTTCACAAATGCTTCTTGTCGTCGCTGCGGTGAAAAACCAAGTGAGCGAGCTTAGAGTCTGCAACTCTAAGTTGGTTCTGTCAGCAAGATCAGCGGCAGTGGCTACAGTGACGCTCTCATTTGTCGCTTGCCGTTCTGCGTCTCGCTTTGGCCGACACTGTCGCAATGCTTCGTCTCTGCTGTTTGTTCTCTGTTTGTAGCTTGCTCTCGTTCGCGGCCGGCGTCGTTATTTTTGGCTGGGTGGCGTTGCAATGTTCTGTCTGTTTCACGTTCATGTTTATGCGCAGGTGCTATTTTGTCCAACAAGGAGTGCTGCGAACAAGTGAGCTCGGAAAACGACCCGAGCCTCCTCCCATGCAAGAAGGAGGTTCACGCCTTGATCCCCAGCTTCAGGCAATAAGTGGACCAATGGTGGTGAAGGTAGGTAATCGTGGCCAAAGAGACTGTCGGCGTCCAAAGAGCGACGGCGACGATCGATAAGGGGGCGACTCGCATCTTTATAAGCGAGCACTGGTGAATACCAGTTTCTGGCTGGTAGATGGGTCCTCCGAAGAACTCAAGAGACCATTCCTGATCGACAAGGGCCTCGCAGGGGAGACCGTGAAGGTGGTGTAATTTGGTATGCCAGACATCAATTGGCACCTAACGACGAGAGTAAGCCCTTCGCGGAAACCGCAACTCCAGACATAGTGGCCGCGCCTCCGAGGAGATGTCCGGGTCTCAGCAGCGCCGGAAAAGGGAGAGCGACCCAGAGGATCAGGAATGCGCAACAAATGGAGTAAAAACGAGCATGCAGGAGCGGGGTCAATGACGGCCGGTAAGCCAAAAAAAAGTACGCCAGTTCGAAAGCACTGCCTTCAAGAAATATATGGACTCCATAGGCGTAACCCTGCAATATACGGTCCTCTACTGTCTTCCGGAAAACCCTACGAAAAAGACAACCAGGACGATAATCGCACAATTCATTGAAGGTCATCTTAAATCGTGGGATGAACGGTTACCAGAGATAACGCTGGCCGTCAATTCTAGTGTGTCGGATTCAACTGGGTTCAGTCCGTCTTTCCTGGAGCAAGGCAGAGAACCTCGCCTACCTTCGGCGCTGTACGACGATGTAAGCCCCGGGGCAGCCACGATAAGGAGAAGAAGATGAAAAAAATCTTTGAAGTCGTCCGGAAAAACCAAAAGAAGGCGTCGAAGCGGAAGTCATTATGAGACGGCATCAGCTGTCCAACGCAGCGGAGGGCTTCACAGCCAAGTTGGCCTCGAAGTACGACGGGCCCTACAGGGTCATCAAATTTGTAATTATGATAAGGAAAACGTAACTCGCTTGTTAGTTGGCAGACGCACTGGTAGGGACGTTGAAGTTAAACAGTAATACCTCCAATATCTCCACAGATAGATTCACGATGGAACAACAGTACATTGCCATGAGCAGCGACGAGGAGATGGACACGTTGGAAGATGCAAATAGCGGCACAGCCAGGCCACGCATGGGCCACAAAGCGCGACAACAGCGAGATCCGAGGTTTATGCCACCATTTTATGCACACCGGCGAGCAGATGGAAGGTCAGATCAGGAGGAGTCGGACGAGCGGGACCCACGTCTGGGAGGTAGACACCGGAATCGTGTTCACACATGTTAGGACCCGCTTCACGTCTATATGGAAGAGAAGAAGGTTTGAAGAGCGGACGGGAAGCGACGCCACAGGCGATGCGGAAAACAAAGGACCTCGTCGGAGCAGCAAAACACCACAGAAATGAAGTCAGTTCAATTTTTGTGCTCAAGCATATAAATTTTGATGTCCATTTATTCAATGGTAGTCCTGGTTATTCAATGTAACCGATTGATAAAAGGTTGGTTAAAAAAAAGTTAGCCAAAAATGTTGAAGTCCAAATTTTAGTAGTTCAAAAAATCCAGTCGTAATTTGAAATCTTATGTTGTTAAACAGTGTTTCACGTTCTTTAAGGATTTGCCCAAATTACTCAATTAAATCTATGAGATTACTCCAAAAATCTCGTAGGTTGTTCATACTAGTCTTGTCTGATTTTTACAGCTGGTGGGGGAAATCAGATTTGACGAAAAATTACGTCCGTATTAATCTTGTTAAGGTCTATTCACTAGTGGGGGAAATCCGAATTGACTGGGTTTATTTATTTATTAGAGCAATGTACGGCTTTATATACAGTTTTATAATCTCCGCAAGAGTATATTGGGTTTGTGCAAAAGTATGTAACATGCAGACAGGCGGACATTGCTATATCGACTCGGCTTGTGCTGCTGATCAAGAATATATATTCTTTATGGGGTCGGCCATGCCTCCTTCTGCCTGTTACGCACATTTCGCTTCAGACAAACTTAATAGAACTCTCTACTCTTTCTTAGATTATGGGATCTAACAAGATAGAAATGTAGAGTCGAGCACTGACGACGGTATAATACTCCTTGAGTGTATTCCCGATTAAGCTAATTAAATCGGTATCTATGTATTAAAATGAACAGTAATTGTTAGAACACGTTAAAACAAAAGTAAAATCTAAACATAATCGAACACATATACATATTTCTCTGTATGCACATACAAATACATTTGTCGTATACTCATATACTTATGTGTATTTGTATACCATTGGTCGGAACGGCCATGATGCCGGCAACAAATGCCTTATAAATGGCATTGAAGTTTACAAATTATTTAAATAAAAGGGGGCGTGGAAGCTCAAAAATTTTAATGCAATAACATTTATGCAGTGCAACGGTTACTGAGATATTCGCCAAAAACATCGATTTATTCTGAGATGTGTTAAGATTTTAATTAATTTTGGGCGAATGGGGCGTGGATTCGAAAAAGCGATTCTTGTAATAATTATATAATTATATAGTGAGACTAAGTTCAAACATGTAGCTCTTACCGTCTCAGAAATCTGTTTGTTCATACGAACAGACGGATTCCGTCCGTCCGTATGAAAACCTGGATCTTTTAAACTACAAAAGCTAGATACACCAAATTTATAATGAAAGTCCGTTATCTTCGCGAGCAGATCACGTTTTATTTCAAATTGTTGCCATGCCCCTTACCGCCCCTTACCGCTAAAAACCAGACACACCTCGAAAAAAAAATGTAGTTTTAGGCCAATAACTTAGTAACTATGGCACTTAGGAACACCATTTCTGGTAAGCAGGTTGCTAGAGACAGCCTTAATGCAATGTCATTAAAAATTTTGAGTTTTTAAGGCATTTATTCAAATAGTACAGTGTTGTAATTTTACATTCGTTTGGAGACATATCATATCAAACTATCCTGAAAGCGGCATCAAAATCCTATTTTTAACAAAAGAGCAATCACGTTGCAAAGTTTAAGTTACCGAGATACCGAGACAGAAACATACAAACACATGTTCGAACATTCTTTTTGCTTGTGTGGCGGCAGCGCTGCCGGTAGACGCTAGAAGCGCCGAATACACACATACATATATATATGCAAACATATAATTTCAAACGAATGTGTGTTTGTATGAATAACATGTAAATGCTGATAATCCAAGGATTCTTGAAAGTGGCGCGTGGTGCAACTGGTAGGATTGCGGCGCGCTGGTCTGATGTTGTAGGTTCGAATGCTGACAATGAGAATTGTTAATTAATTTTTTTTTAAATTTCAATTCAAAATGTACACACAAAATTAAAATTTTTAAATTTTATTTGAAAATTTGAATTCAAATTAAATACAAATGCGTACTACTATGGGAGTACGGGGTCTTTTACAGTCTGCTTGATCGACTGTAGTCTTTCTTACTTGTTTTTTTTAATGCTTGCCAATTGTAAAAAAAAAAAACATTTTAATAACATCATACATTGAAAACTGCAAGTGACTCAATTACACAAGTGTATAACTAAAATTGCTCCGAATCGGAAAACAATATCATAAAGCTCCCCAAGTCCTAATCGGTCCAAAATTTGTAATTTGTATAAAAATAAAGTCAAAAAGTAATAAAGTAAAGTGGATAAAAGTAAAGTAAAATTATAAGATATTAACTATCCTGTTATAATTTTACTAAATTTTGTCCGCATCGCCAACTTTGTGTTTGCTGTGTATACAGTGTATTACATTAACATTCAGTTTTTTTTCTTAGAAATATAGACAAAATCAAAAAATTAAAAATTTTTTATTATAGTTTACTATCTAAATTTTGGTTCATTATCCAATCAATTAATACCAGATTCCCTATTCCTTTCGTAGATATACATTTCCGTCAACTTGCTCTTCTATCTGCATAGCACAGGATACGCAGGATACGACTGCACACCATTACTTAAAAAAAAAATGCTGAAGGATGTTATCATGGAGGAATGGACCAAAATAACCGCTGAGGATACCAGAAAGCTTGTGGATTCAATGCCAAGACGACTAGCGGAGGTTCTAAAGAGAAAAGACTATCCAACAAAATATTAAAATTATTTTGATAAGCGTTGTACGTAGACTTTTTTATGTTATTTTTTGTGTGTACGCAGACTTTTGGAAAGATTTTTTTGTTATGATTTTTATACTCTCTGCAAGAGTATATTGGGTTTGTGCAAAGTATGTAACAGCCAAAAGGAGGCGTGGCAGACCCCATAAAGTATATATATTCTTGATCAGCATCACAAGCCCAGTCGATATAGCCATGTCCGTCTGTCTGTCCGTCTGTCTGTCCGTCTGTCTGTCCGTCTGTCTGTCCGTCTGTCTGTCTGTCCGTATGAACAAACAGATTTCAGAGATGGTAAGAGCTACAAGTTCGAGCTTGGTGTCAAACGATCAGATATTTAGTCAGTCAATACAATGCGATGCCACGACCCATTCGCCAACAAAAAGCAAAAAACTGGACACACCTCGGTAAAAATTGGTGTTTTCGGCAAATATCTCAGTAACTATGGCACCTAGGATCACCACGGGAGTTCCTAGCGACAGCATAGTTGCATTGCCATCTATAAATTTGGACTGTCACGCCCCCCTTTTCCCACATTTGATAAAATAGTTTTCAAACTGCAATGCTGTTTTTAGCGATTTTGTTCGTATGGTTATTTATAATTCGTGTGGAGACTAACTATATTAAACTATCCTGAAAGGCGCATTAAAATCGGGTTATAAACAAGAAAACTAGAAGCGTTACAATATTCTTAATTGAACGCAATATCAACCCATTGGTGCTAGCGAGACAGAAACACACAAGTACATGTTCGAACGTTTTCGCTGCCTGTGTGGCGGCAGCGCTTCCTTCGGACGCTGGCCGCGCCGAATGCACACATACATACATGCATGCATCATACTACATGGGCTGAAAAGTCTTTGGCCTGACACAGAGTTCGCGTCACTAACATAAAATCTGTATACCTAACATAGAGTACCAACCTTAACTAGAATACTGTCAAAGTTTGGTGACATTTTATAAAGCCGTTCTCAAGCTATTGATCTCGAAGTGACGCAACCTCTGCTATTTTTGTTTACTATGGAAAAAAGTGAATTTCGTGTTTTAATAAAACACTGTTTTTTGGTGGGTAAAAACACCATTGAAGCGAAGCAATGGCTTGACAAGCATTACGGTGGATCTGCCCCAGCATATTCCACCGTAAAATATTGGTTTGCTGAACTTCGACGTGACCGTACGAGCACCAATGATGCACCTCGTCCTGGAAGGTCAAATGAGGCAGTAACTCCAGAAAACATCGCAAAAATTCGTGATATTGTGTTGGGGGACCGTAAAGTAAAGTTGCATCAGTTAGCTAACACTATTGGCATCTCAAAGGAACGTGTGGGTCATATCATACACGAGTATTTGCATATGCGAAAGTTATGCGCGCGATGGGTGCCGCGTTTTCTCACAATCGATCAAAAAGAGAATCGAATTAAACTTTCGAAGCTAAATCTGGGCCTATTCCAACGCGATAAGAAGGAGTTTTTACGCCGATTTGTGACCATGGATGAGACATGGATTCACCATTACACACCTGAATCCAATCGACAGTCTGCTGAGTGGTTGTTGCCTGGTGAAAGTCGTCCGAAGCGCCCGAAGACGCAACAGTCGGCCGGTAAGGTGTTGGCTAGTATTTTTTGGGACGCACATGGAGTTATATTCATTGACTACCTAGAACATGGTAGAACAATAAATAAGCAATATTACTGTGCATTATTGGACCGATTGGATGCCGAGGTCAAGGTCAAACGCCCTCACATGAAGAAGAAAAAAATGCTTTTTCACCAAGACAACGCTCCTGCACACTCAGCTCACGATACGACCGAAAAGTTGAAGGAATTGCGATACGAAATAGTCCCTCATCCACCGTACTCGCCAGATTTGGCCCCCAGCGATTATTACCTCTTTCCCCGACTTAAATTGTGGCTTGCTGGCAAGAGATTTTACTCAAATGAAGAGGTCGAAACGGAAAAAAACGCCTATTTTGAAGGACTTGACGCATCGCATTATAAGAGCGGTATCGAGATGTTGGAAGACCGTTATAATAAATGCATTACTCTAGATGGAGATTATGTCGAAGAATAAAGGCAAATTTTCATTCAAAATTTCGTTTTTTCATTTTCAGGCCAAAGACTTTTCAGCCCATGTAGTATATTGTCAAACGTATGTGTATTCGCATACAAACAAACAGATGTACGTTTGATTATGCTTAGATTGTTTTTGTTTCAACGTGTTTTAATGCAAGTAATTCACATTGTAATATCTCGATACCGATTTTAATAATTTAATCGGGACAAATGCAGAGAGTATTATACGGTCGGGCGCGCTCGACTGTACTTTTCTTTCTTGTTTATTATTAATTATATTAAGCTTTTGGTTTTATTTGTTGAAAAGATATTTTAATATGTTTTAAGTAAAAGGTTTAAATATGACAGCAAGTTTATATAGATTTGTAAGTTTTATCGATGCTTATAGCTAAAAAAAACCTAATATTAATGTGATACACTGTACACTTCCAAGGAACGGAAATGTATTTTTCTCTCCTTACGTTGGAACGGTAACAGTATACCCGTTAACTTTACTAGTAATGGGTACAACAGCTTGTATATTACAAATTAAATGCATTGTTCCTCCAATTCTTAAGTGTAATTAATTCACCCAGTTCTCGTTTAACTAAAAGCCGTATGGGCGCTACTAAATGACTATGACTACTGATTGTTGTTATTATGAAATAAAACAAATTTTTGAAACTCATTACATCCGTTGAGGCAATGGGTACGGATCAGTTATTGTTCTACTTTGATTGTGAGCGCACGTCGTTGCTGAAAAAAAACTCAGTCAATTCAGGATTTTTATTGATTAACAAAGGATTTAAAAATGCCTATCAGTGAACACAAAGCCCGACTGAACGTAGTGAAATTCTTAGAATTGGTAAAGATTTAAATTTATGCTTCAACACATATTAAAAATTAAATTGTTTAATTCATTTAATATAACTCTTGATTTCTGAAACAAATTGTGATTAGTTTAAGATTAACAATTTTATCTAAAATAATCAATACGTTCGTAAATTTTGACTTATTTCTAAAAATCGGACTGTAATGCATTTTATTCTTGAATATTTGAAATTATTAAAATCGGTATCCAGATATTACAATGGACAGTAAAATAAAGCAAAAACAAAATCTAGGCATAATCGAACATACATCCATACTCGTATGTATATTTGTCCGTATGCACAAACGTATACGTTTGATATTATATTTATACACATACATACATATGTAACAGAGACCTGCAACGAGTATACTCGAGTATGTTCGGACTTTTCATCAAACGATCGGGTAACGAGTAATTCAACGGGCTGTCCGAAAAATGTTCGAATCACAACGATCAGTTGTCAGTATTCGAACGATTATTCGAGTTACGGAGATATTCGGCAAAAACATCGATTTTTTTCGAGGTGTGTCTAGTTTTTGGTTTATTTTGGGAGAATGGGGCGTGAAATCGAAAAAAAGATACTTGTATTAACTGTCTAATTATATAGTCGATAAGTTCGAATATGTAGCTATACCCATCTCTGTAAGCTGTTTGTTTATACGGACATACAGACAGACATGTCTATATCGACACGGCTTGTGAATACAAGCAGACAAGAATATACATATGTATGTATGTACTTTATGGGGTCTGCCACGCCACAAACCCAATATAATCTTGCAAAGAGTATAAAAAAGCCATGACCCGTCAGTTTGGGATAAAACCTGATTTAACTTGTTAAAATTAGCCTTCCAAAACTGGCAAATACGCATGCTTGGTCTCGAGCTATTCTATCCCATTTGGGTAGGCAATTGCATAAACAATTCCATAGTCGGTTGATATGAATCTTCAGGAATCTAAGCTCGTCATATGAGCGGATGCCATATTAATAAACGCGACAGCACATGGTTAGTCATCTCTTTAACTCATTGTATCCGTCAACTCGAAAAATTTAAATCTAATAAGGTTGTTTTTCCACAGTGTTCCATTTAATTCACTGTAGTTTTGCCTAGAGGGTTGCTGAAAAATGCACTTGTCGCCTACAGGCCTCAGTTGTCTGATAAGGTTCCAAATCGGTCGGACTGATTTACAGGACGACTAAACATTAAATGGAGTGTACAACTTACAATTCAGAATGCTGCCTTCCCAGTTGGAGTGGACAAAATAACTTTAATTGACTATGGATTTGAGCCTCTTCTATTATTAAACCTAATTGTAAGGGCTTGATATATTACCGGAATTAGTTGGCTTTTGCCGACATCTGTTCCACCACCTACAAATTCATAAAACTGTTTGCTTATCTTAAAATTATGCAAAACATGGTCCAGGTAAGTTTTCTGTTTTATGCTTATCGAACTTTCAATTTCCTCTAAAAATTACGATGTCATTAAAACAGGAAACTTAACAAACTAAACATTGTTGCTACTTGGCCCATCTGCATTCTGTTCAATTTCTATATTTAAAATGTTTACGTTTCAGCAACACCCAATACTCTAAATCTATTATATGCATTATCCTCATTGTCCGCATTACCTAACTCATCTTCCTGGCTATCGTCTAATGCTCTACTGAGAGCATCTTCTAACTCATTATCGTTTAAAACATTAAGTCTCCTACGGCTTGCCTCAATAAACTCCTTATTCTGATTCTGATTCTGATACCGATTAGCTCCTTTTCTTCATTTCTCCACGGATAATTCAGCATTACTAATTCCCTATAATAATTTCTCTATCGTAACTAAAGTTTTATCTCCTATATCGTATTATCCGTGGACTACGCCTGTCTCTAATAAATCCGATACCACTGCGAACAGGATAAACTTTGCTTGTTCCGAGATTGTCTATTATACCCTTGCAGAGGGTATATAGTTTTTGTCACGAAGTTTGTAACGCATTGAAGGAAGCGTTTCCGACCACATAAAGTATATATTCTTGATCAGCATCAACAGCCGAGTCGATATAGCCATGTCCATCTGTACGTCTGTCTGTCCGTCTGTCCGTCTGTTTCTATGCGAACTAGTCTCTCAGTTTTAAAGCTATCTTAAATGAAAATTTGGTACAGGCCTGTATTCTCTCTGCACGCAGTTTATATGTAAAAATCGGCCAGATCGGACCACTATATCATATAGCTCCCATAGGAACAATCGGTTGAAAATGCTTAGTATGAACATTTTCGGTGTCTATAGACCGATTTCAACGAAATTCACGCAGAATGTAAATCTCATTGTGTCCCATCTGTTGATCATCCAAATCGGACTTCTATATCATATAGCTCCCATAGGAACAATCGGTTATTAAAACCAAATTAATGCAATATTCATGACTGCAAGGGTATTTAATCTTCGGCGAGCCGAAGATAACCGTTTTTTCTTGTTAACTATTAAGATTATCTGGACGGTGAACTTAATGATCTAAAAGCTCTACTCCGAAATCTTCGGTGTCAAACTTCTGAGCTGTGCACTTGACTTGAGCATTTGAACTCGTTTTTCAAGCAATCTAGTATTTATAAAGACTTCATCGCTGCTCTCTGACAATTAGCACCAGATATTTCTGAGCCATTCATGAACATATAAACTATGTGCTGCCTATATTAAAATATCCTAAACGCGCTTCTTCTACAGTTTCTCGCATAAGCTTGGACATACTCTTTGCGACTTATTAATGTAATTGATAACATAATTCCATTATACATACATATGGTTTTTATATAAACTGAATATCTATCTATCTATGGCTCTATGCATTAACAAAATATGCGTGTTGTACGCATTCCCCATAATGGGATCGAAGCTTTTTTTTAAAAAATATTTTTAGTCTGCTTCAATAAGACTATTATCAAGAATATTACCATCATAACTAAGACCAATTATAGGTGCGAGGATGAAATCATTAAAGGATTCTCTAAAGTAGAGTTTGATATCCCAGTGATAAAAATTAAATTTTGTTAGATTATTATCCCGTACTTTATTTTATTTAGAATTATAAGTACCCAGCGTACTTCGCGAATTTTCTGCCCAAAATGCCCAACAATGATTTAAAAGACAGATTACGTAGCATATTATTTTCTCTTCCGATCGTTCATTATTATTTATCTATAGAAATTTTGATTGTTTTACAAGTCGAATCGAGAACCGTAGGAATCTTAGTGATGTTTTGCGGAACGATTATGAAAGTGTCCAATTGTCGTCTTTAATAACACTGTATCAAGACTTTTTTTCGAGCCGCATTTTTTAACCTTTGGAGATTTGTGTCGATCACTTTTTCGCTCCTCCATGTCGTCGTTAACCGCACTTTGTTGACATAAACATCAGTCTAATATGTTTATTAAATTACCGTTACAAGTTCTTTCTAGTTCACTTGAGCGATTTTTTACGATGAATTTATTACACGCAAAGAAGCTAAATAATTGAAAAGTTACTTTGCTCGTTATTTCATTTAGTAGTTATTTTGATCGTGGGCGATATTTTTACTAGTTTGTTTCAGTGGCTCCAACGAACGTTGAACGTTTACATTCTTTACGAACTTATTCATTAGGTTGATATAAAACAGCGACTTACAGCGTTTTTCATTGTTGGAGGCCGTCTCGTGGAGGCCCTGGGGCCCTGGCCCCTATGTAAATCCAGTCTTGAATGTGTGGTGAACTCCGATGTTGAAACTTTATTCTACATTCTGCAGTAGAGCGCGTTGTGAAGAAAATAGTATGCCAAATTGCCGAATCATGGCCGTAAGCTTCTTCTCTGCTTTTCAATAAGCAGAATATGAGCGAGTGCATTTTTGCCCACCGCGGACGAAAGCACGGAAAGCACTTAGAACAGGAGGCAAGTACTTCTCGTATGACATTTTGCCGAAAGAAGCCACATGTTATGCTGAGCGAGCGGATTTTTGATGCCCTTCGCAGACGAACAGGAAGCAAATATTTTGGGTAGATCTATTAGAAGACAAAATCCACCGGTTAGACAAAGAGAGCAATCAGAAGACTCTTCGCTAAGATCGCATAAAAGACTGGGTATTTTAGTTAGACGAGTAGGAAAAGTGCGTTATAGCCAGTCACACTTGGAGAGGAGGCAGAATGTAAAGATTAGAATATTGGAAAGAGAAGTAAATAAAATAGCTAGGTCACAGAGTGGAAATGACCCAGTTCGTAGGTTAGTTGAAAGAGCTCGAAATACAGCTTACAGAAGAAGTGATCGTATAACAGAGCGGCAGATATCAATAGATTTAGATAGAGGTGTTTAAGGATTAATCAGTATAGGAGTATTACTCAGAAAATAGCTGCAGAAAATGAGCGTAATGAGCACAAGCGAGTGCCATTGAAGATGAGGCATGACCCTTTAGGAACAGTTTAGAAAGTTTTATAGCTACCTACAACAAATTAAACACGGGCCCGACCATGTTTGCAATTGTTGTAAGGGATTGTGATTTCATTACCAGGATAAGTAGGGAATATATTTCAGAAAATAATCAATTTAGCGAAGACACTCTGTTTTTGTCCGATCAATTTCCACTTGTGGACGGCATGCATACATAGTATTGCACATTTTGTAGCCGTTTAATCATGGGTGCAGAAAAACCAAAAAATTCCATTTCCAATGACTTAGACTTCCCAGAACTTTCAGAATGTCTAAAAGAATTACAGAGTTTATAAAAAAAACAAGAAAGAATGCTATTGTCGCCTCGCGACTTTAGGATACCCGTTACTCAGTTTCAATATCTTATTAAAAATGATGATGGATAAGTTAGCTTGGCAAACACAGAACATTTTCATACAAATTCATGTTTAGAGCATATTTTCGACCGATCGTTCCTATGGGAGCTATACGATATAGTAGTCCGATTTTAATCAAACTTGGTAAGTGTGCATATATTATTGGCATATGTATTCTGTGTGAGTTTGATTAATTTAGCTTAGTAAGCCCAACAGTTTTTCATACTAATTCATATTTGGAGCGTATTTTTGAACAATCGGCCCTATGGGAGCTATACGATATAGTTTTCCGATTTTTATTAAACTTGATCAGTACATGTACTTCCTAGACATGTACTTTCCGTGTAAATTTGGTTCAGATAGCATAGCTAACAAAAAAGTTTTCTATACTAAAACATTCTAGTTATACCTGTACATTTACCTTTATATGAAGATAGAACGCCCTAAAGTGGGCGTGTCAAAAAAAAACAAACAAACTTGTACTGCGTGGGTATTGTACCTTTCATAGGTAGGTAATCATAGAGTTATCTCTTCTCTTTCTACCACGTTGTACATAAATTACAATTATGTAACATAGTTTTTGTTGATGAGACAGTATTTTTGCAATTTGCGGGGTCGGAAATAAACTTGATCTGTATGACTTGGTTACTTTATGGGGTCGGCCCCGCCTCCTTCGACAAGATCGAGTTCAATGGAAAGTTGTTAAATATCATTTTCAAAATAATACTATGTGCATAATTCTGAAGCTTAAAAACAAAAACATAGTAGATTGTAAATGGGTTTTCAGTATACAGCAAAATGAGCTTGGTAACTTGAAAAGGTATAAAGAAAGACTCGTAGGAAGGTGTTTCACTCTGGAGTATAGGATTGATTATGATGCACCAGTGGCACCAATTTCACGTTGTAGATTACTTTTGCTTAACAAGCCAAAGATAGAGTTATCTCTTTTTTTCTACCACGTGTACATAAATTAAAATTATTGAAAATAGTATTTGCAGAGGAGACAGTAGTTTTTACAATTTGCAAGGTCGGTAAGGGGCTTGGCAACAATTTGAAATAAACTGCTCGCGAAGATGACTGACTTTCATTCCCAATTTGATGTCTCTAGCTTTTGTGTTCACACGGACGGACAGACAGACAGACGGACATTGCTATATAGACTCAGCTGTTGGTGCTGATCAAGAATATATATACTTTTTGAGGTCGGCCACGCCTCCTTCTGCCTGTTACGCACATTTCGATTCTGACAAACTTAAAAGACCCCTCTATTCTTTTTTAGAGTACGGCGTCTAAAAATTAACCATATGTTTTGTTTATTTTATTTTTAATCTTCATTATATTTTATCTTCTCCACATTATCACCGTTAATTTCAATACATTTCTGTAACCTGTAAATTCATTGTTCAAAACAGTTCGCAAAGTCGCGTTTTGCAGCTTTACCCGCCTTTATTATATCTTCATTGCTACCAAACAATTTTCTTTCCAATTTTTTTTTTTTAATTTTTGGAAATAACCAAAAATCACACTGTGCCAGATCCGGGGAATATGGCGATGGAGGAATTTCTTCAATGCCAGAAAGCGCTATGAAGTTACTTGTCATTATAGCAGTATGAGCATGCACAGTGCCTTGTTTCTCCAAGCACATTTTTGAACCCTTTTGGCAGGCAGATTTCAGTATACCATTTAGCAGTAATTGTTCGAGATGAATCTTGTTAATGTTTAACTCTTTGAATACAAATCTTTTTTTTTCGTTCGGAAGTACCATGCTAGAACTTTGAAAGTCATCCAGCAGATCGAAATGATTGCCCTTGGAGTGTCCAGAGTCTGCGTCATTTAAACTGGTTGATTCTGATGAACTGATGAATTTGCTCCTATAACGTCTTTAAGAAATTGATAGCTCTGTCTACTGTCTATAATGTAATGAAACCTGGGATCCAAGTATAAGCATGCGTCGTAGTCCACATTTGAAACCAATGCTTTGGTCCTTGCTTCCATACTATCCATTAGTTTTTTCCCTATAACATAACATTAATGGTTGAATCCCATAATATTTAATTTGCCTCAAAATTTTCCTTATCGGATTTATTCTCGCTTTTAGCGTTATTTAGTTTATTATTTTATTCATTTTAAATGTTGATCCGCATCTCGTGGGGCAACCCAACTGAGGCAAGTTAAAACTTTTTAGCTCGAATAAGTCGCGTTCGTTGCGAATGTACTTTGTAATGTTTCGGCATTCCAATGAAAAAACGTCTAAACAAATTTAAATTTTTGGATACGTCGAGTGGACAAAGCTGAGCAGTGTGGGCTGTGCAACGATATATTTGTATATCACCCACATTCACATTTTCTGTATTTTCGAAGTTGCTTATTTGCTAAGCGTACTCAGTGTTGCTCTCTTCAAAACCGGATTCGTCCAAATTGTCAAATTTTGGTGAAATTGCGATAAAAGTTGAAGCTTTTATAATATTGGTCCTATTGTCAGAAGTTATAGACACAATTTGGCTAAGTGAAAACATATAAGTGAAATGTCTTACTTGTCTAAAACACCAATTATTTCATTAGCGAGATTTTTAGACATTTTTAGATATACTGGGCGCGAATTTATCTCATTATACCCGTTACTCGTAGAGTAAAAGGGTATATTGTAATCGTTGGAATGTATGTAACAGGGAGAAGGAGGCGTGGCAGACCCCAATAAGTATATATATTCTTGATCAGCTTCAATAGCCGAGTCGATATAGCCATGTCCGTCCGTCTGTATGAACAAAACGATCTCAGAGACTATAAGAGCTAGAAAGATGATAGTGGTCGCAAATGAAAGGTACAATACCCAAGCAGTACAAGTTTGTTTTTGTTTTTTGACACGCCCACTTTAGGGTGATTTAATTGCATATAAAGGTAAAGGTACAGGTAAATGTTGAATGTTTTAGTATAGAAAACTTTTTTGTTAGCTATGCTATCTGAACCAAATTTACATGGAAAGTACATGTCTAGGAAGTACATGTACTGATCCCAATCGGACAACTATTTATATCGTATAGCTCCCATACGGCCGATCGGTGAAAAATACGCTCCAAATATGAATTAGTATGAAAAACTTGTGCATTAACTAAGCTATATTAATCAAACTCACACAGAATACATCTGCCAATAATATATATATATACTGACCAAGTTTGATCCAAATCGGACTACTATATCGTATAGCTTTCATAGGAACGATCGGTCGAAAATATGCTCTAAACATGAATTTGTATGAAAATGTTCTGTGTTTGCCAAGCTATTATATCCATCACCATTGTTAATAACAAATTGAAACTGAGTAACGGGTATCCTAAAGTCGCGGGGCGACTGTAGCTTTCTTTCTTGTTTTCTCTTAAAAATTGCGCGTTGATTCCAAAAATATTACGCCCAAGACGGGTTGCATTTTCAATTTTTAGAGATGAAAGGCGATTTAGACTCTCCTGTTTTATTTCAAGTCTTACATTCCCAGCTACATGTTTTAGTACTGATTTACACTTGCTTCCATTTAGCTAAAAATTGACTCAATGTTTTACTTCAAAACCTTGATAGGTAGGAACAATTATATTGCGCATGTTCTTAGACCCTATACTCTAAAAAATGTAGAGCGGTCTGTTAAGTTTGCAAGAAGCAAAGTCGACATAGCAATGTTCGCCTGCCTGTATGTCCGAATGAACACCTGGAACTTTTTAATCTACACGAGCTAGAGCCACCGAATTTGGAATGAAAGTCCGTCCATATGTCAGGCAGGTTGAGTTTATTTCAAATTTTTGCCACGCCTCCTGCCGCCCCGCAAATTGTAAAAAACTGTTTTCCTTACACTGCAACTTCGAAACTATGAGAGCTATCGTAACCAAATTTACACAGTATGGTACCACTAAACCTATCCTCACCAAGTTTCATCAAGATCGGACAACTATACAGACGGACGGACAGACGGACATTGCTATATCAACTCGACTGTTGATGCTGATCAAGAATATATATACTTCATGGCGTCGGCCACGCCTCATTCTGCCTGTTACGCATATTTCGCTTCTGACAAACCTAATAGACCCCTATACTCTTTTTTTAGAGTACGGGGTCTAAAAAGATTCTTGACTAAGCTCGAACTTGTAACTCTTATCATCTCTGAAATCTGTTGGTGTTTACCAAGCTAACTTAATAAAACTCCCTAGTGTCCGTCACCTGAACTAGTGCACTAATATTATTATCATGCCCCATTGTTAATAACATATTGAAATTGAGTAACGGGTATCATCAAGTCGCGAGGTGAATAAAACACTTTTTCTTGTTTTACTGTTGGAGTGGGGACACTGGCAAGTGATTTTTCAATTAATAAATAATCACTTATTTTTTTTTTAATTACTTAAATATTTGTCTAGGCATTTTCCATAGCCTGTCTTGTATTGCATTTCTACAGTTTCAATGATCGCGATATTATGACATCGTTTTTGGCTACTGGCACGTTTACCGGATATATCATTGTTGTTATTGGTGTTTTTGCAGGTGAGTTTTGTACAATATATATGCCCATATTTGTTATCGAAGTAATTTCTTATATTATTCAAAAGGTGTTCTAATGCGATCACCAATTCATAAGCGCATTGATATATTCTTCAGTTTTGTGGGATGTGCTTTGTTTGTGGCTAGTGGCATATTTATTATAGAAGCATGGGAATTTTCGATTCGGACGCGCACCCGAGATTTGGCACTTATCAAGGCTTCGTTGTCACTTGTGAATGGGATTCTGTTTGGCTTCGATGCCATTTTTACGTTTCGAGATAAGTAACACGACGTATTTTTGGTATTCACTCACAACTAATATTATTCATTGCATAACTGATTGTGATGTATAAGAAATTTTTATCAAAATAATATATTGCATACTCATACATCCATTTTATATGCGAATTAATGAAATGTATAAATATATCTAATTTTTTTAAATTACTACCTATAAATGAAAACCGAAGTCTTGTGTTTATGAAGTTATTATTCCAATAAAGCTTACTCCTAAAAAGTCGTGAAAATATAACTAGTAAAACATTTTTTATGGTTTGTTTGTTATTCTACCCGTCACTCATACAGTACAAGGTTATGTGTAGGGAGAAGGTGGCGCGCCATACCCCATAAAGTATGTATATTGTTTATCAGCATCAATAGCCGAGTCGATATAGCCATGTCCGTCTGTCCGTCCGTCCGTCCGTCTGTATGAACAAAAGTGTCTCAGAGCCTATAAGATAGGGGTCGCAAATGAAAGGTTTTTGTTTTTTGACACGCCCACTTTAGGGCGTTCTATCTTCATATAAAGGTAAATGTACAGGTAAAAGTAGAATGTTTTAGTAGCTATGCTATCTGAAGCAAATTTACACGGAAAGTACATGTCTAGGAAGTACATGTACTGACCAAGTTTGATCCCAATCGGACAACTATATCGTATAGCTCCCATAGGGCCGATCGGGCAAAAATACGCTCCAAATATGAATTAGTATAAACAAATTTTGGGTTTACTAAGCTAAGTTAATCAAACTCACACAGAATACGTTTGCCATCAATATGTAAATACTGACCAAGTTTGATCCAAATCATATAGCTCCCATAGGAACGATCGGTCGAAAATATGCTCTAAACATGAATTTGTATGAAAATGTTCTGTGTTTGCCAAGCTATCTTATTTATAAACTAATCTATTGCACTAATATTAATATTATACCCCAGTGTTAATAACATATTGAAACTGAGTAACGGGTATCCTAAAGTCGCGAGGCAACTATAGCATTCTTTCATGTTGTTCTTGTACATTTTATAATTATATACATAATATTGTGTGAGCTTGGTTCGCTCAGCAAATACTAGATGTCTTCATACAATTTTTTTGTTTTTGACCGATTTGTCCTTTGGGAGAATATAATCAAACTTGGTGAGGATAGTTAGTGGTACCCTACACCTACTGTGCAAATTTGGCTCTGATAGTTTCGAAGTTGTAGTGTAATGAAAACAGTTTTTCACAATTTGCTGCGGGGGCGTGGAAAAATTTTAAAATAGACTTGATCTGCCTGACACATAGACGGACTTTCATTCCAAATTTGGTGGCGCTGGCTGGTGCAGTTTAAAAGATTTAGGTGTTCATACGGACAGACGGACATTGCTATATCGACTCGGCTGTTGATGTTGATCCAAAAAAATATATGTACTTTATGGTGTCGGCCACGTCATCTTCTGTCTGTTACGCATATTTCGCTTCAAACAAGCTATCTTGTCCATCATCCAAACGATTGCTCTAATATTATCATTTCGCATTGTTAATAACATATTGAAACCGGATTGCAAGTATCCTAAAGTGGCGAAGTAACTATTGCATTCAATATCATATTAATGGTAAAACTTTTTATTGTTCTTTTTAAATTAGTCCCATTCCTTAAAACAAGTATTATACTCGATGTTAAGTATATTTATAAAGGCCATTTTAGATTTTTTTCGGTTGCTTAAACGATAAAACTCGCGGATTATCATGTGTATCATGTAACAGGTTAGTATGTTAAGTCTATCCATACTTGGACTAGGTATAGACGCCGAAATGACCTAAACACAATTCGTTGATTTGCTGCAAAGCTCAATACGGCGAGCATCCTCTTTTTTCTGTGTTTTTCTGTGGCTGTGCACGAGTATTGGGCTTCTAGGTAGTAAGTGATTCCGTGGTGTGGTAAATTTCTCTGCTTTGATGTGAAAAGGACGCATTTGCTCGCTAAATAGTACTACGGTGCCAGGAAGCCGGATTGTGAAGAAGCTTCTTTAGCGACGGGAGCGCAGGATGATCAAAATATTTGGAGGGGTCGACGTTTAGGTAAGTCGAGGCGGTCCGCAAGGATCCATCGGTGGGCCGTTCATCTGGAATACCATGATGGATGTGCTCCTCCAGCACTTGTGACTAGTACCCTCTGCACTATTTGCACAAATTGTTATTCTGCGGTCGCGCCTCATCTCTTGCCAAAGACTTATACTCTTAGGAGTGGCTCCAAGGGCTGGATTGTGCTGACGGGCAATGGATCACTGAGCGCGTCTCTGCGTCGGAGAACCCTGAGCACAACAATGAGTGTAAGGACTGCCAGCACGTGTTATTTGCTTGTCCCCCTCTATGCAGATGTACCAGAACTTGACTGATTTGGTGTGAAGGAATGGGGCGCCGGTTGGGATTTTTCTCGGGCCCTAGACACAAGAAAACAGCTCAGCTGACTGGAGTTGTTTGCGGAAGAGGCGTTTGCTTGACAGCGGAGATGGTCAGTGAAAGCCAAAATAGTCCAAGGCCTCAACTTGACGGGCTTTCATCCACATGGAAGACCTATCGATGGCGCTCTTCCAGTGTTCAATTGTCGGTAATGAAAATAGAAAGCTGTCTCGACTACGAACCGTCGATCAAATTTTTAAATTTGGTATTACGGGATGGCCACTTTAGAGGGAGTTTTTTGGTGAATGTATGTTTTACCCAAGTGCAGGGAGAGTCTTTGACTAGACGTAGATTAACGCTATATAACCTGGTACTGTACGTAAAAACCAGCAGATAGATAGGACTCGCGCTTCACCAGGTGAGAACGTTATGCCCGACAGCATGCACCTAAAACATTTCAATATTTAGCGGTCTTGGGAGGATGCTTGTATTCACCCACTACTATGTAACGCAATCGTGTTATTTGGATTTAAAGCCCATAAGGTAGACGTTACGGAAAACTAATTCGACTTTATATTCTATGTTCATGTACAATTACCCGTTCTCCTCGATGATCTACTCCGGCTGCTTCTTGATCCACTTGTACAACTTTTCCATGGTAAGGCGGTTCCACTAACGCAGTTTGTGTACCTGCCGACCCCCAGTTTCACCTAGGCCTATCACGTTATAGCGGGCTATGATATTCCCTTCCCGCACACTCGTGGGACCAAATACATGGATTTAAACAGTTACAAAAAAACCGGGTGGGTCGGAGTGTCTCTATAAATTCAGCAATGGATAAGCCCATCCCGAGCCAAAAAGTAGTTGGTGGTAGGAAGGATACGGCAAAACAACCGACAACCAATACGGTGGATATAACCAAGTACATACCTTCCACTGAGGGACCCAGACCATTATGGCAGCTACTGTTCCCGCAGTGGCGGTCGTGCGGGAGGACTCCACCACGTGCACCATCACCGAAAACAAAAAAGCGACGACGGCACTAAGGAATGTGTGGAACTGGGCCAGATTCATACTCCGCAATTTCCGGCCGCCAAAGACAAGCACCAAGAAAAGTGCTTCCAACAAGCGACAGCGCTCCGTCGAAGACCAGACCAGATCAGACCTCCCAGTCAAAGAGTTCCAAAATTATTGTTCCCTCCCGCTTGATCGCGGATGTCGTAAGAAACAATATTATCATCGATGTCCTAGACCGGGGTGCCGCGGATGGTCTTGTTCCAAATGATAAATGGAGGATCATAGAAACGAGCTCCACGACAAGTTCCTACACATCCTCAAGGAGTGCGGGGGTGCACTGCCTAGCTGTGAAGACATGGGGTGGTATCTGGGCAGAGCAAAAGCGATTGCCTGTCTTGATGAGCATTCCGCTAACCTTTTTAAAAAGGTGGTAGCATCGCTTGGCGTGGGCTACCCAGGAGGCAATCTGGAAGCCGTAAACTGGGCCAACATTCCAAATCAACCAAGCGCCAGAGCTTGGGTGTCTGCAAAGCCAGCAGAACACGTGCGAATCCTGCGACTACTTCCAGTCTGCAATCCGGGACTTCCAACCGAAAATTGGAAAGTCGCCAAAGTTGAGGAGGCGATCGATCCATCCAGGCAGAGCGAACTGATCATCGACGAAGTCTCTGCGGGCTTGTTATCCAATTCAATTTTAAAAGTGCTAGGATCCGTATATATAAATCGGAAGCAAAGAACAAGAGCGGTCCAAAACAAGAGTCGGACCTAGGTATGGCCGAACTCTCACTTCCTAGATTTTGAGGGAGCTTTCAATAACATCCTCTTAGAGACGATAACTGAAGCACTATCTCAACTGGGAGTCGATCCAATGACTATACACCTTACTCACCAATAACTCAGACGTAAAGTCGAGGAGGCATTCCTAGCAACGTCAGCATAGCTAAATCTGTCACTAGAGGCACCGCACAAGGTGGGGTTCTATCCCTATTTTTGTGCAACGTGGCTATACACGGTATGTTAAATACTCTAAATGTAAGATAGTGGCATATGTAAATGATGCTGCCATTTCCTTCTCTGGTAAATTTCCACAAACTCTCTGTGATAGAATGAGTTGATCCCTGCTGAAACTATCCAAGTCTGCAAGAGAAAATGGGCTAAACACACTGAACTGGTCCTTTTTACAAACAACTACACAGTCTGGTGTCTCAGACTTCCCTCTCTACACGGTGAGATACTCAATCTTAGTGACAAGGCTAAGTACCTCGGTAACTTTTTCGACAGGAATCTAAACTAAAACGCATGCATCGAAGACAGCAAAGAAAGCCTCTATTGCTCTCTTTACCTGAAGAAAACCCATAGTCCTGAAATGGGGACTCAATCGTCTCATTACTAGATGGCTCTATATAGCTATTGTTCGCCCCATTTATGGAGTTGTTGTGTGGAGGCCGATCATCAAGAAGCGGACAAACGTAATAAAGCTCACTAACATTCAACGCCTTGCCGAGTGGTTTACCTTAGGTTTAACACCACCCCTGAGGAGGCCCTGGACGCCATCTTTCACATTCCCTCATTTGATATTATGAGCAAGAAAATAGCCACTCTCTCCGCGATTAGAACGAGAGAGGCGTGTTGATGGAAATCGAACGGGATAGGACACCCTGATATACTATCTCTACTTCCCTTTTCGATCAATAAAACGGATTACTGTACTCCGAAAGAGTTCACTTCAACACCTTTCAAGGTGGTCTTTCCTCCAAGGGAAGTGTGAACTCACGGCCCTCCATACCAAAACACCTCTATAAAAATCCCTGGGGTCTATCTCAACGAACTCCCATGCTACAAACGAATGTCGCAGATCTCTCATGGATCTCTCACCTCATCTGGGGCCCAGGACACAGCAACATTGAGGGCAACACAACTGCAGGTGAGCTTGCGAGGCTTGGCACAGTCTCCCCTTTCAACTCTAAGAGAGCGCAAGTATGCAAGCCTCCAGCATCCTGTAGACTTCAAATCAGCAAGCACTTTGAAAGGCTAGCTGACCTTGTATGGAAAAACACACACAAATGCAGAGTATCTCGTTTTATTTGGCCTGCTTGTGACAAGAAACGATCGGGCAAATTATGTACGCTGACCCAGAAGGACTGTTCTGCCGTTTTCCGGGACCTCACTGGGCACTGGCTTGTAGGCATACATGACAGTACGCCATCCTCTGGTTTCCATGAATTCCGCAGAAGCTGTGGAAATGAAGAGGAAGCGGAGACGGTAATACATTTCCTCTGTCAATGCCCTGTTTTAGGACCCAATAGGCAGCGTTACCTTGGTGTTTTTCTTTTGAATGGGTTGTCTGACATAGCCAATAAACAGCCTCTGCATTAATCCATATTCACATAAGCCTCTGATTGGTTTTCAACAAATCTCTCATAAGAGCTACATAACACCACCCATTGTTGCCCCCCGCATGGCACCACAACGAGCCGAACTTGGCTCATGTGTGCCGGTCAACTTAATCACCGGCAGCCATTTCACCTAACCTAACCTAACGTAGTTTGCTGACATGCTTCTAGAGGCTGTCGCGGAGCGGATGTGCTACAGCATTCAGCTTTTCCCGGCTATACCTAATACCTCACGTCGAATTGGAACTGCTGTATTTCCAGGGCCACCCGTGCGATCTTCCCGGATGGGCTCTCGATCGACTTGATACTGAAGCGCATCCCCAAGAACCTCACAATCGGCAAACAATTCTTTTCCGTCGCTGTGTAGCTCTTCTCCTCTTTCAGCAGCTTCCGGCTGGTGTGCGCGATGACACTCTCCGTCAGATTTTAGTTGGCTCGACCTGTAAACAGGAGGCCAAACATCGCAGTGTCGTTGCGAGCCGCTCGAAGGTTCCTAATTCACATCAACTTGTCGGGATCCATGCAGATGCCTTCCTTGGCGACCACTTGTCCTTAATCTGTCAGTTTCTCTCCTAGTAAACGTCATGACTCGCACTTCTTTACCTCAGGCTCCAGGTTACTCGGCCAGTCTACTCCTTCGCCCGAAAATCTTCCTCTTTTACTTTCATGCAGATCATTTCTCATGGTTCTCGTGTTCTTTCGTTTTGCGTGGGTTCGACGGCCCATAAAGTATACATATTCATGATCAGAATCACCACGAGTCGAGTCGATGTTGCAATTTGATTTTTATTTGGAAACAAATTATATCTATCACGATAGTAGCATAACAATCCGACTATAATCAAGAAAGTAATTCACCTAAGTCAATTGTAGTAAAACGCAAAGCCAACGCATGTAAGCAAGTGAGGTAGAAACATTTAAACACAATTTGAAGCTGCATGTGTGACGGAAGCGCTACCCGCGGACACTGTTTTACTAAAAGTGCTATCAATTGTAATACCCGGATAAAGATTTTATTAAATAATAATCTGGAATGAAAGAAAGAAACTATTCTATTTTTATTTTATTTTGTTAATTTTTGTTTTTACCATTGTTATCTTGGATAAAAAGATGGCAAAAACAAAAAACTATTAAAGCGAAAAAATGTCATTGTTTATCTCGATTTTTTCTTTTTTAATTTTAAAATTTTAAACAACTGGAGGGAAAAAATGTCATTGTTAATTTCGATTATATACTTTTTTCTTTTTAAGTTTTTTAGCGATTTGTTTTTTAATGCTTTAGCGGTTTTAATATTACACGGATCAATATATTCTAATTACGCCATTCTGAAGTTGTCTAACTCATTTTTAATTTTTGAATGGGACTTGTTGACTTTTTAAATATTAGGATTGCCAGAAGCAAAATGTATCAGGCAGAAGGGGTCGTTTCCGACACCATAAGGCTTATAATTTCTTGGCTTATTTGCGGCTTCGAGGACTGACTCCCGGATGTCGCTGATAGACACTTCCTAATCTCCACCCATCTTCTCATAACGTAGGTAGATCATGTCTACTGCCTCCTTACCGCGGAGAAGGCGCAAGCGTGTAGGACCTGCAGCAGTTTCAGCGCCTGGTCTCCCTTTTCAGGGATGGGGAAGAGTACCTTCGCCTGTTGCTTCGACTGGATATTCTCCCTGTCACTTTCAGTTTGGCCCCTTCCACACCTCTCCCAACGTAGAGACCGGTTGTTTTAGCCTTGCATTTTGGGATTTTGGCCCGTTGGGACTCCTAGCACCGTCGAAGGTAGGCATGGTTGCTTCCGGTTTCTTTTGGATTCTCTCCATGAGCAAGCTTTCAAGTAAACCGTGGATGATTTTCCACCGATCCTTTAAGGCCTTCTTCTTAGTTTAGCTTGGGCGAGTTATAGCGCTTTTATGGTCGCGATGGCGTTTAAGAACGGATCTGAAACCACGATCACGGTAGCGCAGTAGGCTCTCCTCCTTCGTCTTTGTAATAAACATCACGCTATCCGGGTCAGTTTGCTTCTATTTCTTTAAGCAGTAGCTGTGTCAGAAACCTGGCCAAAGTATGAGATGTGACTACTGGCGACCCGCTGAGAGGGTTTCTTCTCCCCGTGCCCGCCGGTGGTAGCTGTCGCGCTTGCCACCGATGTTTGGACTGATATCCCAGCTTCGGTTAAAATATTCTGAAAACTTTCCATGATTCTGTGCAGTTTTCCAACGGCTCATTTTTTGAAGTTGTTACCACCAAATTTGATATGCCACCAAATTTGATATGAAAGTCTATCCTAATGTCAGGCAGTTCAAGTTTATTTCAAATTGTTGCCACTCCCCTTACCGACCACGTAAATTGTAAGAAACTGAGCTCACCTCATCAAAAACTTTATTCTATAATACTATAATTATTATTTATGTACACGTGGTTGAAAGAAAAGAGATAATTCCATGTTTACCTAAATTAGCCGCGATAGTTATCAAGCGAAGTGTGACCCAAGTGGTAGACATGTCTGTTATCAACATTCGAAAAATTTGCTCATGGTGCAACTGGTAGGCTTCCGGCATGTTCTGGAACCTGCGTCTGAGGTCGCAGGTTCGAATCCTGACATTGAGAATTTTTAATTTATTTTTTCTTTTGTAAATTTCAATTGAAAATATAAACCTAGAATATTAATTGGTGAAGCTGGTAGGGTTGCGGCTTTTTGTTTGGACTACTCTACTCTGAGTACGGGGTCTTTAACAGTCGTCTCGCTCGACAGTAGGCTTTACTTGTTTCTTGTTAAATATATGATGATCTGTGATAGTATTTATACTGTGAATTATTGTGTTCTTACTATGCTATTAAAAATATAGCTTTACACATTTTTTGTAAGATTTCTTCATTGAGCTCAGCTAGCTTCAGGTCATCAGGTTGACCTTCTTCCATTTCTATTCGATAGGAATGGAATTTCAACCCCATTGGTAAGCTTAATAACATTGTTTTAAAAATCAATAGTTTCAGTGACATAGCGGCCCATTTTGTTCCTTTAAAATCTGAATATTTAAATTCGCTTGTCACTTTTGTTTTAACAAAATAGTTGTTATACTATTCCATTTGATAAATCGAAAAACTAATTAACTTAAAACAAATTGCAAGTTCATTAAAGTTACAATTTATTATTGGACAGCAATCGCGAAAGGACTTGCCAGCCTGCGTGTGGTTTATGTGAAACAAAAATACGAAAAACGACAATTCAATAATTAATTTTCAATTTAAGCTTATACTGACAATTCATTCTTCCTTATGCTAATGCCCTGCCGCTTTTCCAATTCCAATGCATTCAGCCGCTTTGGGTCGAGGATGGCCAACAGGTCGGTCAGGTGCCAACGGAAATCGCTATCTATGAGCGACGCGCTGCTGATCTCCAGCATGGCCAGTCCTCCCAAGAGAGGTGCACTCGAAGGGATTAGCCTCCACTCCATCCTTAGTTCCGCTGCGAACTGTAAGTTGCTCTGCTGCCGGTAGAATGTATCCTGGTACTTGCCAAGCTAGCTAAGCAAACAAGTAATGAATTTTCTTTTAACACTTGAGGTCAATGTCTTTTAACCTTGCAGAGAAGCCAAGCGAACTGGACAAGTTTCTGAACGTCACACCCTCTTAATGACAAATCGGCTGGATTTGATAATATCGGTCCATGTCTCCAAGTTACATTATTAGCCATCTCTTGGATTCTTGCAACTCGATTGGCTACATATGTTGCTAGTAATGAAGGGGAAGTATTTATACAATGTAGTGCGGTTTTTGAATAATTCCAGAAACTCACGCTCTTGATTCGACATCGGTCCAATGCGTATATTTAGGCGAACATATACGCGATAGTTTCTAACACTGTTTTTCGCTTGGTGGGACTTAAGCTACCAACCAAGTGATGTTGAAAAGTATCCCACCATGGTGTACACCTCATGCCAAGCGTTTTTGTCGAATCGGCATCATTTTAAATTCAAAGTCGCCCGTTTTGATATTCACAGTGAGGGCAGATCGGTTCAGACGGAACCTACAAAATGAACGAATTATATCTCACCAGTTAGTCCTTAAAAGAGTGTGCCGACGTTTTCTTACACGACGCGTCCACTACTACTCCACTACAGTATCTATGAAAGACATTCGACCAAGTTCAAGATACTTGGTCATGAAACTCAAATATACATCATGGACTTCCAAGTTCATGAAAAGTACATGTCTCCAGGTAATTTGTGACGACTCCAGCACTTTGGGATCAGTCATCAAAGTCAAATCGACACCAAATTGTCCAGTCGGCAATTAACAAACGCTGCCTTCATAGCTTTGTTTGCAAACAATGAGCTCCGCAGAAAAGTTTGCCGAAACACTTGTCTCTGGGACAGCTTCAACCTCACAGTATCGATCTACAATTGATTCAAGTCGAGGATGTTGTTAAAAGCTCCCTCAACGTCTAGGAAGGCTATGAGGGAGAATTCTTTTAGAGAGAGTGACTTCTCTATTATGGAGACTACCCTATTAAGGGCAGTTTCCGAAAAACTAGATCTAGGAATTTTCTCTAGGAGGTGCCGTTCCAAAACCTTAAGAAGGAAAGAGGATAGACTTATTGGCCTAAAGTCCTTCGGGCTGCAGTGAGATGGCTTTCCTGCTTTGGGTATGAAAATTACCCTAGAGTGTAGCCAAGGCCTAGGAATTAGCCTTGATATGAAGATACCCTTAAAAATCATTCGAAGTCAAGAGGTTGCTGTATGTCCCCCATGTATGAGATGGGTAGGAATGATACCATCCGGGCCTAGAGATTTAAAAGTCTTAAAGCTTTTTATTGCCCATAGGATGTTGATCTTGCTGGGTGAGGGCGGGGCCACGTCATTTTGTTGTGCCACGTGATTAGAGATGGATGGGCTGTTGGAACACCCAGGGAAATGGGTCTCTGAGTTCAGGATTTTCGCCTGGTTGAAGAGTCTTCTCGAAGTCTTAAGGAGTGTTGAGTTTGTGTGGGTCCACCATGGACGTTTCTTGCTTTACTAGTTTCCCTATTTGCTGCAGAAGTCAGGGAGAAGGCGAGTGCCTCTGAGTGATCTGCTTAGTTATTGTGAAAGGGCAAGGGAGGATCTGGGGGCATTAAACGCGCCAGATGATAAGATAAGATATTTCAAATTATTCTTTTTAAGATTGCGAGAGGGAAATATTTGAGGGATGTCAACTAGTAATGTGAATTCGATGTAACGATGGTCAGAAAAGGAATGTTCATTTAGAACCTTCCAAGAATGAATGCGAGATTCTAGCGAACTGGAAACAAGAGTTAGATCTAACACTTCTTGTCTATTTTTAATAATAAAGGTTGGCTCGCTATTATAGACAACGAGCTTGGTTGAGAGAATGTTTTTGAAAATGGACTTACCTCTACTGTTAGTGTCAGTGCTACCCCACTGATGATGATGACCGTTGACATCGCAGGCAATTAGTATGTCCTTGTTCATACTCTCGCAGGCCTCCACTGTGTCTCGGAGTAGTTGAGGAGGAGAGTTGTCCTGCTCGTAACTCATGTAGGTTAAGCAAAGCACTACTGGTCGTCCTGTGTGTTCTAGACAGACTGTAGTGTTGTCTTTATTATTGAAATTGGGAAGTAGGAAGATTGGCAGATCTTTTCTAGCTAGAATACAAGTGCGGGCTTCACCTGATCCCTCTGCAGCGTACAGCTTGAAATTTGGAGTCCTCAAACCAGAAATGCGGCCTTTGCATAGCCGCGGTTCCCGGATGAGGACAATGTCTGCACCTCCCCTGGCTAGAAGTTACAGGAGAGCAGCCAATGCTGCCTTACAGTGGTGGACTTTTATTTAAAAATTGTTTAAGTCTTTTATATTTTGATTCATGTACATTTTTGGTGCTTAAAATACTTTAAGTAGATCCAGAAAACATTAATAATAGAAAAGTATCTTCTTTAAATTTCCCCTTAATACTAGTTATTCTTTTCTCCGAGGCTAATTGGAAAATAATTTTTCCTATTTATTTTCGCTGTTGTTTTTTATTATTTATTATTTATTTATTATTTCTATTTTTATTTATTTCTTCTTCATTTGAATTATCTGCACTCAAACCTTTTGTTGGTGCTTGCTAAAAATTTTATTGTTGTTTTATATTTTGAGTTTGTCTAACCATTTTACTTATTTGACTTCCAAAGTTTTGTTTTGTCTTATGTAAACAAGGCTTGATTTACCACATTAATGCCATGCGGCCAGGTGTGGTGGCGTCCTCTAAAATAAAGCTCGATATCTCAGTGATAAAAATTAAATTTTATAAGAATCTTATCTCTAACACCGCACTATAAAAAGAGTAGAGGGGTCTATTAACTTTGTCTGAAGCGAAATGTGCGTAACAGGCAGAAGGAGGCGTGGCCGACCCCATAAAATATATATATTCTTGATCAGCATCAACAGCCGAGTCGATATTGCCATGTCCATCTGTCCGTCCGTCCGTATGAACACCTGGATCTTTTAAACTACAAAAGCTAGAGAGCAAATCAAGTTTATATCAAATTGTTGCCACGCCCCTTACCGCCCCCGCAATGAGCAAAAAACCAGACACACCTCGAAAAAATTTTAGTTTTAGGCCAATAACTCAGTAACTCCATTTCTGGTATACAGGTTCCTATAGACAGCCTTAATGCAATGTAATTAAAAATTTTGAGCTGCCACGCCCCCTTTTCTAATAAGAGCTAAAAAAAAACTTGTAAACTTCAATGCCGTTTTTAAGGCATTTATTAATATAGTAGAGTGTTGTAATTCAACATTCGTTTAGAGACATATCAAATCAAACTATTCTGAAAGTGGCATCAAAATACTACCTTTAACAAAAGAGCTACTATGTTAGAAAGTTTTGTTATTTAACTGCATACAAACACATGTTCGAACGTTCTCGATGCTTGTGTGGCGACAGCGCTGCGGCAGACGCTGGCCGCACCGAATACACACATACATACAAACATGCATACATACGTATATGCATACATATAATTTCAAACGAATGTGTGTTTGTATGAATAATAGGTAAATGTTAATAATCGGATAGTTCTTGAAAGTGGCGCGTGGTGCAACTGATAGAGTTGCGGCGCGTTGGACTGATGTTGTAAGTTTGAATGATGACAATGAGAATTTGTTAATTTAGTTTTTTTTAAATTTCAATTCAAAATGTACATATAAAATTAAAATTTTTAAATTTCATTTGAAAATTTGAATTCAAATTGAATACAAATGCGCACTACTATGGGAGTACGGGGTCTTTTACAGTCGGCTCGATCGACTGTAGCCTTTCTTATTTATTTTCAGTGGCTCCATCGAAATAATTCTAATTCATGTGATCTTTGCATGAACGGTTACATTCTTTTCAAATTACTTTGAACATAAGTTTGGAATAAAAGAGCGATTTACAGCATTTTTCACTCCTTGTAGTGGATGTCCTCTTATGGTGGAGGCCCTGGTGCCTCATAGGCCCCTATGTAAATCCGGTCCTGCCAATGAATATAGCTATTTATTTTATTTTTATTCTCTTAGAAAAATCCTTTTAATAATCGATTTTTCAATGCATCAGCGGTAATGAAGAAAAAATAATTAAGCAAGTATAAACAGTTTTCAACAAAAGCCACATTTTATTCATGTTGATTGAAATATATCCAATAAATATAAATAATAAAATTTGTAAAACTAGTTTTACTTGACACCGATTTGGAACATATATACGAGGAGTATAGGCTTCCCAGAAGGAGAAAGCGTGAGACAAACGTCCGTTTTTGACTCAAAATAGTAACAGTGTTGTATTCCCTATTTGTGAAAAATCATATTCGCTTTAACATGGCAGTGTCCACGAATGTCATTAGGAAATTTATCCAAACCAATTGGCAGGTTCGCCATGCAGTCTTTTGTTTGTGTGACGCCGCCGCTGACCCTGTGCATTAACTTGTCAGTGAGTTTTTTCTTCAGAAATATTCCAGTTGGATATTAATAGGGATCCTCCTTCCCTTACCATAAATTCTAAAAATATATTTTATTTATTAATAAGTTTATTTATATTTGTAATGGGCTTAACAAATACAATAAATTACAATAAAATAATATTAAGAAACGGCATTACCGATTCAGGTTCCCTCTGATAGAGTTTGTGTCGACATCCGTCGACTGAAGAAAACATCAGCCCTGCGTATTTATTGATGACAGCGATCGTTTCACTTTTCATTTAATAAAATTCAAATAATGAATTTATTTTATTTTAAACTCCTTATTAAATCAAAAAATAATTTTTAAAATGTACAAATAGTTTTAAATTGTTTGGCAACACAAAAAAATTTATAATTAGTGTTACCGATTTTCGATTGTCAATCTGACGTCCTTATCGGCAATTGTTATCATGGACTTGTAAAAATTCCATGCAACAATTGTTAATATAATATAAATTGTTTTTCTAAACAAATTTGAAAATGTTTTAACTCCCCAAATATTTTCTTACAGTTCCCCAAGAATATGAATTTGGATAATAGCCTAAATTGTATTTTCAATATTAATAAATATTATTTATTGTTATTATCGACTGTTTATAATATTAAATCTAATAGAAAACTTCAATAAATAAAAACATATTATTAATATAAATATAAACACAACTTTAATCATTTCATTAATAATATAACATAGGAAATACTATTAGCAGTAAATCTTATACCCAAGGCTGTTCAAATGTTTCAGCTATTTGCGAGATAAGATATTAACGGTCAGCGCGTTTTTCCCACGAAGAGTTAAAAAATTCTAGGCGGCGAAACCAACAGACAAGTATACGTTCTGCTAATAGCCAATTATTTCAAATCTCCGCTAGATTTACTCACTTTTCAGGGACAATAGTTATTTCAATTGTTAATTCCGATGTGACTGGGTTCCTGGACGAGAAGTCGACAAAGTTAATCGATTGCAAATACGACAACCATCGGTAAATTCTGAAACATGAAACAATATTTCTAATACCGACTAATGCCGACATTTCCGATACCTTTTAACATTACGATATTATGAATCCTTTTTCCAGATAGCTTACCGCTGACCTTCTCTATCAAACTGAGTCGAAACAGGGTTGGAATACTTCACCTCGATGAATAATCGTTCTTACTGGCTCCGATATGAAACATTGATTTAACGTCTTCTGCTGTGCCACTTGCTGCTCACTTCCTCCTTGTGGACATTTACTCGCAAAATGAGCCGGCTGACCACACTTCAAACAGATGAAGATGCTTTTTCTTCTCAATGTTATAGTCTTTTTATACTCTCTGCAGAGTATATTGGGTTTGTGCAAATGTATGTAACAGGCAGAAGGAGGCGTGGCAGACCCCATAAAGTATATATATTCTTGATCAGCATCACAAGCCGAGTCGATATAGCCATGTCCGTCTGTCCGTCTGTCTGTCTGTCCGTCTGTCTGTCTGTCTGTCTGTCTGTCCGTATGAACAAACAGATTTCAGAGATGGTAAGAGCTACAAGTTCGAGCTTGGTGTCAAACGATCAGATATTTAGTCAGTCAATACAAGAATCTTTTTTTTTTCGATGCCACGCCCCATTCGCCCACAATAAGCAAAAAACTGGACACACCTCGTGAAAAATTGGTGTTTTCGGCAAATATCTCAGTAACTATGGCACCTGGGATCACCAATTCCGGTACGGATGTTCCTACAGAGAGAGCATAGTTACATTGCCATTTAACATTTTTGACTGCCACGCCCACTTTTCCCACAATTTATAAAATAGTTTTCAAGCTTCAATGCCGTTTTTTCCGTATCGTACAGTATTGTAGTTTATAACTGGTGTGGAGACTAACTATATTAAACTATCCTGAAAGGCCCATTAAAATCGGACTATAAACAAGAAAACTAGAAGCGTTACAATATTGATAATTGAACGCAATATCAACCCATAGGTGCAAGCGAGATAGAAACACACAAGCACATGTTCGAACGTTTTCGCTGCCTGTGTGTCGGCAGCGTTGCCGGCCGCCGCTGGCTGCGCCGAATACACACATACATACATACATATTTGCATCATATACATATTGCCAAACGTATGTGTATTCGCATACAAACCAACAAACAGATGAGTGTTTGATTATGCTTAGATTGTTTTTGTTTCAACGTGTTTTAATGCAAGTAAAACATATAGTAATATGTGGATACCGATTTTAATAATTTAATCGGGACAAATGCAGAGAGTATTATACGGTCGGGCACGCTCGACTGTACTTTTCTTTCTTGTTCGTCATCTTATTCCTGCATTCGTCCACTTAATGTCCTAGTTTTTCACAGAAGGTTCATAACGCTGGTCCGGAATTGTCGTTCTCGTCAAATGTGTGAAGTTATCGAAAGGTAAATGCCTTCAGCTAAGAATGCAATTCTCTTCGGGTATTTACTATTCTTCATCCAGGCACTTGTTAAAGATGTCTCAAAGCGGCTAGCACACACTGCATGGCACTCGTTGTTAAACGGACGACTGTTTAACATGTTAAACAAGTAAGGAAAGTACAGTCGAGCACACCCGACCGTGTAATACTCTCTACATTTTATTCCCGATTATTCCCGAATGGGTAGGGGCATCGAAAAAAAAAAACGATTCTTTTATTGCCTGACTAAATATGCAGTCAATGAGACCAATATCGAACTTGTAGCTTTTAGCTTTTACCGTCTCTGTTTGTTCATACGGACAGACATACAGACGGACATGGCTAAATCGACTCGGATTGTGATGCTGATCAAGAATATACATATATAATATATGGGGTCTGCAACATACATACTTTGCACAGAACTGCTTAGCTCTGCTAACCTCTGCGCCTGCTGCTTATGGATTGTAATATACAGCACAACACTACGTTCTTTTTGATTTTCGTTCTTAGATGCTTTTATTTACTTCATCAATTCCAATAGGTTATGGTTTTGCAGGCCATGATGAAGCGCCACCGATTGAGCCGATCCGACTTCTAATGTCGCCCCTTACCGCCCCGCAATGAGCAAAAAACCAGACACACCTCGAAAAAAAAAGTAGTTTTAGGCCAATAACTCAGTAACTATGGCACTTAGGAACACCATTAAAAATTTTGAGCTGCCACGCCCCCTTTTCTCATGAGAGTTAACCATACTTTTACACTTTAATCGCGTTTTTAAGGCATTAAGTAATATAGTAGAGTGTTGTAATTCAACAATCGTATAGAGACATATCAAATCAAACTATTCTGAAAGTGGCATCAAAATACTACCTTTAACAAAAGAGCTACTATGTTAGAAAGTTTTGTTATTTAACTGCATACAAACACATGTTCGAACGTTCTCGATGCTTGTGTGGCGACAGCGCTGCCGGCAGACGCTGGCCGCACCGAATACACACATACATACATACATGCATACATACGTATATGCATACATATAATTTCAAAAGAATGTGTGTTTGTATGAATAATATGTAAATGTTAATAATCGGAGAGTTCTTGAAACTGGCGAGTGGTGCAACTGATAGAGTTGCGGCGCGTTGGTTTGAAATTGTAGGTTCGAATGCTGGCAATGAGATTTGTTAATTTTATTTTTTTTTTTAATTTCAATTCAAAATGTCCATATAAAATTGAAATTTTTAAATTTCTTTTACAGTCGGCTCGATCGACTGTAGCCTTTCTTACTTGTTTAAATTTCGATTAAAATTTTAAATTTTAATTGGTGCAGCTAGTAGGGTTGCGGTTTATTATTTGCCGTATATGTGTGAGGTCGCAGGATCGAGTCCAATCAGTGAATTATATTTTTTTTAATTTTGTTTTATTTTAAATTTTAACTCAAATGCAGTCATATTCAAATATTAATTTCGAATAATAATTTAATTTATTTTTACCCGAATCAAGGCATGTTAGAAAATCAACGTATGTATACATATAATTACGTACACGCATACGTATCTATGATTTTGAATATTGCTTCTTTATGTTTGTTGTTTGTATTGAAAAATGCACACTACTAAAAGAATTTGGTATTTAACAGTCGCCTTGCTCGACTGCAGTCTTTCTAACTTGTTGTATGTTGTTGCCTCGCGATTTTCGTTACCGTACGCTAAAGTGCCCCTCGGTTTGTTGGTCAGGAGGTGGCTGCATTGTTTGTAATTTTCTATAGTAATATTCTATACTGGTTGCTGGATCTAATCTTTGTAAATGATTTGATTTATAGTAAGGGAATGATAATCTGCTGGCTAAATTTCATCCAGATCAGACCAATGTATCATAACGCTCCCATAGGAACAATCGGTAGAAAATGCTGAAAACGTAACATTACAAACGGTAACAGAACATTAAACGTAACAAAAGAAGAAAATAAAGTTACATTTAAAAATATAACATTCAACTTCATTTTCTCCCTGGTTGAACGTTATAAATAAATTTAACAATTTAAACCCAATGTTGACAGTATACCATTTTACTCTACGAGTAACGGGTATAATTAATGCTTATAATTGAAATTTCTTTGAAAATGTTATTTCTAGCAATCCTCTTCAACAATGTCTGAAATCATAAGCAGAAACGATGTTTTAAAAACTTTTACTTTGTCACGACATTTTGTACTTATTGGATTCTCGCGGAGGTCAACTAGAGCCAAACAGTCATTTTTTATCAGATCTTCAATTTGGATTTCTGAAATTTTACAAAACTTGCATTTAATAAAAAATACTTTACGTTATATTTGGAGTTTTTCGTACTTACCCAAAATGTTGTTGTGCTGGACAAACAAACTTACAAGCATTTTGAGTTTAAAAACAACAGTGGGTATTTCACTAAATGAATTGTTTGAAATATTCAGCGTCCTTAATGCAGACAGATTGGCAAATTCGTCTGGCAGTCCTGACAGTTGATTTTGTGAAAGATCTAAGTCTGCAAATTTTTTCAAAATGTTTTTAAATAATATTAAATCTTAAGTATTTAATTTTCACCTGCAATGAACTCAAAGTTCCAAGCAAACTTTGGAGAAATAAATGTCAGACGGTTTCCACACAAACTGCAAGCCTGCAATTGAGTGTCTCGCAAAATATGAAAAACGGCATTTGGAATTTGAATTAAATCACACGATGATAAATCTAAAATAAAATATTGAGAATATGCATGATTTAGTTTTTTTTTGTTCACATTTTAAAGCTCTATTTTAAAGCAAAAAAATAATTTCATGCCTTCTAATACGATCTTTATTTACTTTCTTGAAATTAATGAATGTGCCGCTCAGTCAACTTGGGTAGGATTACCCATTTCAGCGTTTCCAGAAACTGTTTCATGTGCTTAGCAACATGCTGCAGAATCACCTTGTCCTGTCTAGACACGTATTCTGGTCTTTTCTGCTTTAGTTCTCTGTTAAAATTCATTAATTGTCTTAGGAAGCAGTAACGTTAAGTATGCATTAAGTTCAAGCATACCAATAATATAGTTGTCCGATCTGAACAAAAAATTTGGTATGTAAAAAAATTACATTAAAATTAACGAAACAAAGTTCGACCGATCGACTTATCAGCTAAAAATATATTTTTAATCCGAACCTAAATTGGTACAAGGTAGCTCTAGCTCTGTAGTTTAGAAGACCCAGGAGTTCATACGGACAGACGGACAGATCTATATCGACTCGACTTTTGATGCTGATCAAGAATATATCATCCGGACTTTTGAAAACATTGCAGCCTGTACAGGGTCTAAAAATATAAACATCAACCAGGGATAAAACTAGTAGGAAAGTTAAAGTCGGTTCGACTGTAAAACACACCATTCTGATTTTAAAGCAAATTTTTTCTTACAAAATAGTGTCAATATGAAATCTTTATATACAACAATATGTGAGTATGCTTTCCTTTCTTTCCTTAAAATTTAGACTGTTTCTTGATCATCACAGAAAAAAGAATATTAATACTATGTTAATAGAAAGGCATTAAAAGGTATAGCGCAAGACAACAAAATGTTTCAACTTTATTCAATTATACATTTGTATTACTAGAATGAGAGTGATACTCTTACCCAGATTGCAATTTTGCGAAGCATTGTTACAACGTTCAATTACTTTTACCACTAAGTACGCCATTTTGCTCAGTTTTAAATTATTATAATCTTAAAAATTTTTAATTTTACTATGTTTATATAGATACAGCCAGCAGTTCATACTCATCGGACAAGACTGAATATGCAATATTGAGATTAAAATAGCACAGCAATGATGTGCCACGCTAAGAATAGCATCTAAATTTAGAGCTATGTATACATAAGCACAAAACATGTATATAAAACTCATTCTGCATTCATTACTCAGAAGTTAAATTAAATTATATTCTACTGCCATAAGATCTCAGTTATTCTTAAATGTTTATAACTATGCAGGTAAATAACACCAAGAACACATACATATATTACACTTACATATATACATAAGCATGTTAATGTTCAGAAATCGTACAGGGTTTATCAAGCCGGGTGAATTTGAATTATTCTAAGACTTCAGCAGATGAGTAAAATTTAATAGTGCTAATTTTTATACATGCTACACGTACAGTAAAAGGGTGTACTGATATAGTTAGAATTTATTTAAAAGGGAGAAAAGTAAAGTATATATTTTTTGATCAGCATCACAAGCCCGTTTGACTGTCCGTCTATCCGTCCGTATGAACAAACAGATTTCAAAGATGGCAAGAGCTTCAAGCTCGAGCTTGGTCTCAATCGATTACATATTTAGTCAGTCAATACAAAAATCTTTTTTTCCATGTCACGCCCCATTCGCCCACAATGAGCAAAATACTGGACACACCTCGGAAAAAATTGGTGTTTTCGGCAAATATCTCAGTAACTATGGCACCTAGGATCACCAATTCTGGAACGGGAGGTTCGTAGCGACGGCATAGTTGCATTGCCATTTAAAATTTTGGACTGCCACGCCCACTTTTCCCACATTTGATAAAAAAGTCTGGAACCTTCAATGCCGGGTTTGGCGAACTTGTTCGTATCGTACAGTATTGTAATTATATAATTCGTGTGGAGACGAACTATATTAAACTACTGAAAGGCGCATTAAAGTCGGACTATAAACAAGAAAACTAGAAGCGTTACAATATTGATAATTGAATGCAATATCAACCCATTGGTGCAAGCGAGATAGAAACACACAAGCACATGTTCGAACGTTTTCGCTGCCTGTGAGTCGGCAGCGCTGCCCGCGGTCGCTGGCTGCGCCGAATACACACATACATACATACATATTTGCATCATATACATATTGCCAAAAGTATGTGTATTCGAATACAAACAAACAGATGTGTGTTTGATTATGTTTGGATTGTTTTTGTTTCAACGTGTTTTAATGCAAGTAATTCACATTGTAATATCTCGATACCGATTTTAATGATTTAATCGGGACACATGCAGAGAGTATTATACGGTCGGGCGCGCTCGACTGTACTTTTCTTTCTTGTTATGTATATTTTTTATAATAATGAAATAATTTCATCAGCTTCATAATTTGAGTCTATATATTTGGCGCATGTTTTTATACTCTTTGCAAGAGTATATTGGGTTTGTGCAAAAGTATGTAACAGGCAGAAGGAGGCGTGGCAGACCCCATAAAGTATATATATTCTTGATCAGCATCACAAGCCGAGTTGATATAGCCATGTCCGTTTGTCCGTCTGTCTGTCCGTATGAACAAACAGATTTCAGAGATGGTAAGAGCTACAAGATCGAGCTTGGTGTCAAACGATCACATATTTAGTCAGTCAATACAAGAATCTTTTTTTTTTCGATGCCACGCCCCATTCGCCCACAAAAAGCAAAAAACGCCTGTGTGGCGGCAGCGCTGCCTTCGGACGCTGGCCGCGCCGAATACACATATATGTACATACATGCATGCATCATATATTGTCAAACAGATGTACGTTTGATTATGCTTAGATGGTTTTTGTTTCAACGTGTTTTAATGCAAGTACTAAGCATTGTAATATCTCGATACCGATTATAATAATTTAATCGGGACAAATGCAGAGAGTATTATACGGTCGGGCGCGCTCGACTGTACTTTTCTTTCTTGTTTCTTGTTTATCTTCTTCTAATCATCAATCTTTCAATCAATCAGCTACTAATAAAAAAAAAATTAAACTACTCTCTCTCACTTGGCTATCAGAATGTACGAGGTCTTTGTAACTTAGCAGCCTTTACTTACATATCTAGCATTTCTTTTCCTTTGCATGTCATTCACTTTACTGAAACTTGGTTAAGCCCTGACATTCTTAATACAGAGATATTTTCCATTTTTAAGAAGGATTGTATATTTCGTGGAGGTGGTGTACTGATTGCTGTTGATGCTGATCTTTCCTCTGAAGTAGTTAATCTTAATATGTCTACAGATTTAAAATTTATTGCTATATTTTTAATGTTTTCATTTTTATTACTTTCTCATATAACCCTCTTTCTTCTGATAGTTCTATTTATTTTGAACATTTCTCAGCTATCGAATCTGTTTCTTCATTAAGTGCCGATGGGGATATTCTTGTGGTTCTGGGTGATTTTAACATTGCAAGAACTACTTGGATCTCCACTCCTAGCTCTGCTCTCTTTTGACTCTCACGACACAGAACGAATTTCCTTGATAATTTCTTTGGGATTGCTCTTTCTCAAAAAAATTGAATTTCCAATTTATTGAATAAGATGCTTACTATCATTTTTGTTTTAGATCCATAATTTCCATCTGTTTCCCGTATTGCTCCTCCTTCTCCCTGAAGATTCATATCACCCGATTTTTGAATTGTTGATGGAATTGCCTACGCAAAGGGAAGAGTCTTGCTCGAGACCTAACAAGCGTATTCGCAAGTTTTGGAAGGCTGATTTTAACAAGTTAAATCAACTTTTATCCTAAACTGATTGGTCATGGCTTTACATGCTCAGGGATATGGATGAAGCAATCGCATGTTTTAGACCCCGTACCCTAAATAAGAGTAGAGGGGTCTATTAGGTTTGTCAGAAGCGAAATGTGCGTAACAGGCAGAAGGAGGCGTGGCCGACCCCATAAAGTATATATATTCTTGATCAGCATCAACAGCCGAGTCGATATAGCAATGTCCGTCTGTCTGTCCGTCCGTCCGTCCTATGAAAACCTGGATCTTTTAAACTACAAAAGCTAGATACACCAAATTTATAATGAAAGTCCGTTATCTTCGCGAGCAGATCACGTTTTATTTCAAATTGTTGCCATGCCCCTTACCGCCCCTTACCGCTAAAAACCAGACACACCTCGAAAAAAAAAATGTAGTTTTAGGCCAATAACTTAGTAACTATGACACTTAGGAACACCATTTCTGGTAAGCAGGTTGAGTTTTTCCATCTTGACAGTATACATATAAAGCAGATGATTTTCCAACGCGAGACGATCCGACATACAGTTGACCATGGGAGAAAACTGGATTTTCTAAATTAATGCCGCAAACTTTCAATGATTGGCCTTGTGCTTTATTTATTGTTATAGCGAAAGCGAGGCGAACAGGAAATTGAAGTCTTTTAAAATTGAACGTCAAATCGGGAGGAATCATAGGAATTCTTGGTATTAATAAATGTTCGCCTTTGTACTTGCCTATTATAATAGTGGCTTCAATAAGATTAGTCATTAATTTTCTTACTGCAAGTCTTGTTCCGTTACAAAGTTTGGGATGATTTAAATTTCTTAGCATAATGATTGATGCCCCAACTTTCAATTGCAAATTGTGGGGAGGAATTCCTGGCAAATCAAGAGAATTTAAAAATTCGGTGGGATAATTCACTACCTCATCCTGATCCATAATGGTATCAACCGATTTGTATGAAACAACTGGATTCGTAATTTTGTGTAAAATATTTGCGTTTAAATCATTGACGTCCTTATTTTTTGCTGCTAAAATTGCACGTTCACTAAGCCATGTATGATTGTGATAGTTTTCTTCAAAATTTGGAAAAACTTTTTCGACCAACACTTCTTTCGTGTCTACTAATCGACAAAAGTTGCTTGGTAGTGTGATTAATCCAGTTGCATTGTCAACAGGCATCTTGCCATTTCCCATTTCTAATAACTGCTTTGTAAAGTTAGCAGCACATGGATCGTTTTGTAATTGAACACGCATATTTGTCATCAATTTCAACGTTCTAACATATCTCCACAAATATGATGATTTCAAGCAGGCATTCAATTGATCAGCTGGTGGAGCTCGCGCAAGAACCGGTAACGTTTGGCGAAAATCTCCTGACAATAATATTAAAGCGCCACCGAACAAACGTGAATTTCCTCTGATATCTTGCTTGAAACACTCTTAAATTTTTGTGGCGGTTGAAAGAGTAGCCAGACAGTTTTCCCCCACTGCCAGAAACAAAAAGAGTTGCCTGATCTCCTCTTTGAGAAGAGCATTTTTGCCATTCACATTATGCAAACATGTATGTTGTTGTTTGTGTAATTTTTCCGAATTGTTTTTTATTTTGCTTTTTCTTACATTTCCAAAAAGTTTTTCCATATTTTTTTTTCATACAAACCAAGTAGATAAAAAAGCTGATCTATTAAAAAAAAAATGAAAGCAAAAGACACTAATTATCATACTGAATTTTGAGTACACACAGGAAGTGAGTTTGCTTTTTATATATATAGATAGATAGATTAACTATCCTGTTATAATTTTACTAAATTTTGTCCGCATCGCCAACTTTGTGTTTGCTGTGTATACAGTGTATTACATTAATATTCAGTTTTTTTTTCAACTTTAAGCATTGATAAAACTTAGAAATATAGACAAAATCAAAAAATTAAAAATTTTTTATTATAGTTTACTATCTAAATTTTGGTTCATTATCCAATCAATTAATACCAGATTCCCTATTCCTTTCGTAGATATACATTTCCGTCAACTTGCTCTTCTATCTGCATAGCACAGGATACGCAGGATACGACTGCACACCATTACATAAAAAAAAAATGCTGAAGGATGTTATCATGGAGGAATGGACCAAAATAACCGCTGAGGATACCAGAAAGCTTGTGGATTCAATGCCAAGACGACTAGCGGAGGTTCTAAAGAGAAAAGACTATCCAACAAAATATTAAAATTATTTTGATAAGCGTTGTACGTAGACTTTTTTATGTTATTTTTTGTGTGTACGCAGACTTTTGAAAAGATTTTTTTGTTATAATTTTTTTTATACTCTCTGCAAGAGTATATTGGGTTTGTGCAAAGTATGTAACAGCCAAAATGAGGCGTGGCAGACCCCATAAAGTATATATATTCTTGATCAGCATCACAAGCCCAGTCGATATAGCCATGTCCGTCTGTCTGTCCGTCTGTCTGTCCGTCTGTCTGTCCGTCTGTCTGTCCGTCTGTCTGTCTGTCCGTATGAACAAACAGATTTCAGAGATGGTAAGAGCTACAAGTTCGAGCTTGGTGTCAAACGATCAGATATTTAGTCAGTCAATACAATGCGATGCCACGACCCATTCGCCAACAAAAAGCAAAAAACTGGACACACCTCGGTAAAAATTGGTGTTTTCGGCAAATATCTCAGTAACTATGGCACCTAGGATCACCACGGGAGTTCCTAGCGACAGCATAGTTGCATTGCCATCTATAAATTTGGACTGTCACGCCCCCCTTTTCCCACATTTGATAAAATAGTTTTCAAACTGCAATGCTGTTTTTAGCGATTTTGTTCGTATGGTTATTTATAATTCGTGTGGAGACTAACTATATTAAACTATCCTGAAAGGCGCATTAAAATCGGGTTATAAACAAGAAAACTAGAAGCGTTACAATATTCTTAATTGAACGCAATATCAACCCATTGGTGCTAGCGAGACAGAAACACACAAGTACATGTTCGAACGTTTTCGCTGCCTGTGTGGCGGCAGCGCTTCCTTCGGACGCTGGCCGCGCCGAATGCACACATACATACATGCATGCATCATATATTGTCAAACGTATGTGTATTCGCATACAAACAAACAGATGTACGTTTGATTATGCTTAGATTGTTTTTGTTTCAACTTGTTTTAATGCAAGTAATTCACATTGTAATATCTCGATACCGATTTTAATAATTTAATCGAGAAGAAATGCAGAGAGTATTATACGGTCGTGCGTGCTCGACTGTAATTTTCTTTCTTGTTTTTATTTTTAAATTTGTATTTTAAAATATGAATCAGTCTACTGCTTCTTCTTTTAAGTTTGTAAGTATTTTTGTATGCGCACTACAAGGAGTACTGGGTCTTATACAGTCGGCACGTCGACTGTAGCCTTTCTTACTTGTTAAATTCGTATTTTAAAATATGAATCAGTGTACTGCTTCTTCTTTTAAGTTCGTAAGTATTTTTGTATGCGCACTACAAGGAGTACGGGGTCTTATACAGTCGGCACGTCGACTGTAGCCTTTATTACTTGTTTAACAAGAGAAAAATGCCGAAAGTTTCTTACAAGTAAAATATCCGCGATTTGCGTATACACTAAGTATATTTTTGTACGAAAAAAAAAGATTCTTATTCTTATGACTGATAAAATATGTGATCGATTAAGACCAAGATCAAACTTGTAGCTCTTACCATCTCTGAAATCTGTTTGTTCATACGGACGGACAGACAGACAGACAGACGGACGGTCGGACGGACAGACGGACATGGCTATATCGACTCGGCTTGTGATGCTGATCAAGAATATATATACTTTATGGGGTCTGCCACGCCTCCTTCTTTCTGCTACATACTTTGCACCAACCCAATCCGAGTCCGATTCCGTTTTTTTGCAATTCCACGACTAGAACTATGCGCAGCCTTAGTTGGACTTAGCTTGAAAAGATTAAACTTGAACTCAATCTAGATGTTGGAACATCAATGTATTATTGGAGTGACTCTAAGGTGTTTTTATCCTAAATAAAGACTCCGCCGTACAATGTCCAAACATTTGTAGCAAATCGGATATCTAAAATTCAGGAATTAACATTACTACGACAATGTTGACCGAGTTATCAAAATCCCACTGACGTCCTATCACGAAAAATATCGGTATCTCAGTTAGGGAACCCATCACTTTGGTTTTACGGTCCAATATTTTTATCCGGGCCATCATCCCAATGGGAAACGCACACTCCTACGATTCCATTGTCTATCATTGGCCATGGGTAAGATAATCAAGATGTAACATGGACCAAACAACGCAGTAAGATGCGCAGACATTAAAACTTTAAGAGATATCATTCAGAGAGAAATATTCAGACTGTGACCAATGCTATCAGAAGACAAAATACAGTGTATTGAACAAGAATGAACAAGAAAGAATGCTATAGTCGCCTCGCGACTTTAGGATCCCCATTACTCAGTTTCAATTTGTTATTATTAATGGTGATGGCTATAATAGCTTGGCAAACACTGAACATTTTCATACAAATTCATGTTTAGAGCATATTTTTGACCGATCGTTCCTATGGGAGCTATACGATATAGTAGTCCGATTTGGATCAAACTTGGTCAGTATAAATACATTATTGGCAGATGTATTCTGTGTGAGTTTGATTAATATAGCTTAGATAATGCAAAAGTTTTTCATACTAATTCATATTTGGAGCGTATTTTTCACCGATCGGTCCTATGGGAGCTATACGATATAGTTGTCCGATTTGCATCAAACTTGGTCAGTATATGTATATTATTGACAGATGTATTCTGTATGAGTTTGATTAATATAGCTTAGTTAACGCAAAAGTTTTTCACACTAATTCATATTTGGAGCGTATTTTTGACCGATCGGCCCTATGGGAGCTATACGATATAGTTGTCCGATTTGGATCAAACGTGGTCAGTACATGTACTTCCTAGACATGTACTTTTCGTGTAAATTTGGTTCAGATAGCATAGCTAATAAAACAGTTTTCTATACTAAAACATTCTACTTTTACCTGTACATTTACCTTTATATGCAAATAAAACGCCCTAAAGTGGGCGTGTCAAAAAACAAAAACAAACTTGTACTGCTTGGGTATTGTACCTTTCATTTGCGACCCCTATCATCTTTCTAGCTCTTATAGTCTCTGAGATCCTTTTGTTGATACAGACGGATGGACGGACGGACGGACGGACGGACAGACGGACGGACAGACATGGCTATATCGACTCGGCTATTGATGCTGATCAAGAGTATATACACTTTATGGGGTCTGCCACGCCTCCTTCTGCCTGTTACATACATTCCAACGATTACAATATACCCTTTTACTCTACGAGTAACGGGTATAATTAGAACTCGTGCAACACCTATCTCCCTTCCGGCTAGTGGTCCGTCTCAAGCGGCCCCAGTCATAGCCTCAAAAAACTAGACTCTGACCAACTCTTCATTCTATATCAGAATGTAAGGGGTCTGTGGTCTAAGTTAAAACAGTTACATACGAATAGTTTCTCTTTTGATTCTGACATTATTGCATTTTCAGAGACTTGGTTTAATTCTAGCATATCTGATAATGAAATAATGTCATCAAATTATAATATATTTAGGCGCGATCGTCCTAATCGACGTGGTGGTGTCCTTATTGTAGTAAAATCCTGCCTTAACGCTGAAATAATAAATGTTTCACCACTGGACGAAATTGAAATTGTTGCCATTAATGTTACTTTTTCGTCATTTGCGCTGAAATGTCGATTTATTTGCAACATTTCAATTTCATTAAAGAAACATTTAGTCACATTCGTGATCGTGATTTCTTTGTGACACTCCGTGATATTCACTTGCCAAACGTTTCCTAGACGTGTTCTGACAAGTTTAATAATATATCCACACCTAATAATGACTTTCTAAATAGTTTGATTGATCTTCCTTTTTTCAAGTCAATCATATATCTAATCGTTTAAACAGAATGCTGGATCTCATTTTTGTAAATGATTCATCCAGTGCCGTTGTCACTAGATCTTCTCCTGTAGTTGTACCTGAAGATTATTTTCATCCTACTCTTGAAATATCCTTGCCTATTCCTAACTTAACCCATTAACTCCTTCTTTCTCTTCCAAGTCTCGCCGTTGCTTTCGCAAAGGAAATTATTATTTGCTAATTCTACTGATTCTTGCTACCGACTGGTCTATACTATTCGGCACGAATGATATTAACATATTAGCATATTTTTGACCGATCGTTCCTATGGGAGCTATACGATAAAGAAGTGCGATTTGGATCAAACTTGGTCAGTATATATATATATATTATTGGCAGAAGTATTCTGTGTGAGTTTGAGTTAGTTGTCCTATTTGGATCAGTACATGTAGTTTCTAGACATGTACTATCCGTGTAAATTTGGTTCAGATAGCATACCTAATAAAAAGTTTTCTATACTAAAACATTCTACTTTTACCTGTACATTTACCTTTATATGCAAATAAAACGCCCTAAAGTGGGCGTGTCAAAAAACAAAAACAAACTTGTACTGCTTGGGTATTGTACCTTTCATTTGCGACCCCTATTATCTTTCTAGCTCTTATAGTCTCTTCATACAGACTGACGGACGGACAGACGGATAGAATTCCAGTGCAATGTGCTTATCTTCTGTGGAGTAGAACTTTCCCTTCTGCGTGTTTCAGCGACATGTAATGTATGCGAAAATAAAGTAGAAAGTATGTATTAAAAGTTAGTAATAATCCTGTTTGGCTTTTTGCGGCTCTTTCGCTACTTTAAATTTGTAGATCACCTTAAATTCTGTTATGCAATGCTGCTGGACGTATGGATTGACAGCGGCCACAATACAACCGTACTGGTAAACTGGATATTTGGCCAATTGACAGATTACTCGCTTACAAGTGAAAATATAAGTGAGATTAACAAGAAAATTTAAATTTTCATGTTTACGTTGCTTCGAATCTGCACAGCGGCTATCAATGAGTTTACAAATTGTTTTGGCTAACAAAGTTGAAATGCACAGTCTTCAATTGGGTAGACCAAGGCTAAATTATGAAGAAGCAGGTCCCCGTCTTAAAAGAAAACTAGCTGGCGATGTGGCAATTCGTAATAAAAATGATATCAAACTACAAGCTACAATTTCAGCCAGGAAATCAAATGAAAATGCTTAAGAATATTAGCACTTCTGAAAGCGAGGCTACTGAAGCTAAAAGGAAACTTGAAATTGTTCAACTAATACCTTTAACAACAAATAAATCTTTGGAGTTTTTGCTGGAAAATTCTTTAAGCAAACGGTTGTACAATGAAATTCGCAAGTAAGCAAGCAGTACAATTGTGATATAAATAATTTAATAGTAGCATTAAAATAAATTGTTAGAAATTTTTAAAAGTCTAATGAATTAATTAGAACTGGTAATTAAGTATAAATTTGATCAATTATGAATTTCTTTAATTGCTTATTACACATGAAATACAAAAAAAAAAATATCCTTGCATGCTTTTTTTTTATAAATATAAACTTTTAAATGAGAAACGGCTATGAAGGAAGGCACAGCTGGTCAGCGTCCGAGCAGGCAACTGACAATCTTTCATGGTGTGCCCAGAAGTTGCTGATAGTGTGTGAAACCGGTACCTTGGGCCGAAAGGTTTTTTTTTTCCCTGAAGAAAAACATTTGACAGAGTCAGAATGAAGACAGGCGAGTCACAAAATCCTGGGGTAGGTGTGCGCAAAGGGAGGATTTGACAGCGATGTTGCGGGAATTCGATTTGGAGGACGGGGGTTGCGTGGATTTACGTGAATGATTCGCCTCGTTCATACAATCGGGTGGCCATTCGGCGGAGGTATGGGCACGACTGTCAGATCTGGAGGCTCAGTTCGCCGCTCCAGAAGCCGCTTCTGGTGGGCACGTGGCTTAGCGCTGGTGATAAGTCGGTCAACGATCAGAGCCCAACCTGCGGAACCCGCGCCTTTATGGGCATTTGGAATCACCATCGTGGGGACCACCCTCAGCGGATGTTAAGTTTCCGCCCGGGATCCGGCTGGAGGGTGCTCATGGGGACATCAGGGAGGTCTTTAGGTCATCGGGCCACGCCAACGGAGGTGGAAGGCCCCGAGAAAACACGTACACCGTTTGCGATGAATCCCGCTCGTTAAGGGGCGTGGCGGACCAGGTCCGGAAATGGGGTATGCGTTAGGACGGGCAGTCGGACCCGCTCGGGTTCATTCATCTTCGAGCATCGAGCCATAACATACGGTATTGACCTCGCGTATATGCCTGAAGCCGTAAGTGAGGTGTTATACGGGATAGCAGCTACCTGGTTGGTTGAGAGACACATCTTGGGCCACTTCCGGAAAGAATTTTTAGAGTTCTATTTGCCTCTCCGATACTTCGAAGGTCTAGAAGACCAGATCAGGTCACGTGGAGGCCGCCAACCGGATGATGACACACGAAGGGCTCGGAGGATTTGATCACCGTCGAGCGTGCCATCAACACACAAGGTAAAAGTAGTTGAAAGTGTTGCGAGCGTATGAGAGCGGGAAACTAACAGAGGCGTCCCCCAGCCCGGAAGGGTGGCGGTGCCGGCGACCCAGAATTGCGACAGACAGTTCCATACAGGCGGGTAGAATTGCCGCAAAAGTGGCAATCGCTGGCCAAAACATTGCAGCCACGACCGACACGGGGGCGACGCGGAGCTTTGTCAGCGCGGAGGAGGTGCGAGGAGAGATTCTGGAGGAGAACGCGCGGATTCGGTTGGCAGACGGGCCAGGCTGTCGCCCACCGTCGAGGAACGAACACCGATAGAAGTTATCTCTCCGTCTCGGATCGAACGCTCGGGCGTGCCCCTCCGATGAGCATGGATCACCGTCGTTCCCTGGTGTAAGGATGATGGGGATGGAGGAAGTGGAAGAGGAGTCCCCGGCCATCGAGACGGAGTGGCCGGAGGATCTGGAGCCGGAAGTTCATCAAATACTGGAGACCGAACTGGCAGGTTTGACAGGTGTCACGCAAATTGCTGACCGCAGCATGGGGATGCGTAACGACAAGCCCTTAAAACAAAGATACTACCCGAGAAACCCGGCGATACAGAGGGGGATCGATGAACGGGAATATCTACAGGAATCCTGGCCGAAGGATAGACGACGAGGATTACATACCGTGGAAGTTGTGTGTCCCGAGGGAACAGAGAAGTCGAGTGAATACCATGCTGCTTTAAGTTTCAGGTGGACCATGAAATAATTACGATTAGTAGCGACGAGGAGGTAGATGTCGATTACCACGTGGAGAATGTCGAGCCGATCCCCGAGCCGCGTGCCCACCCTGGACCGTGTGATTTCCGCCGGGGCAGGCCATCCCGCCCTCGGCCGGAGGCCACATGGTCTACCCATCGACCATCAACGTCTTCGAGCTGCAGGAGAGTGCCTTCATGGCAATGAGGGTTTCGCCCACGACAGTGTTCATCAGCGCCGCCAACTTACGGCGTACCCCGCCGTTTTACGAAGACCGTCCGTCGCAGGAAAGGGCGACCATGCTCATGGTCCCAGACGACGGGGCGGCGCATATAGAGGTGGTAAGTTCTGCGGAGGAGTGCGAGAGACGGAGCGACTGCCGTGAGCCCGATGGTGGAGGCTGCCCCTGGTGATCCACTCGCTCCCAGAAGAGAAGGAAAGTTGCCGTTCCACGTCACAGGGGTCCGAGAGGTCGTAGACGACCCGACCGACGACCCCAAGCATGAAGCAGGACGGCACGTGGGGCCTGACGGAGAAGGCTGTTCCCCCGAAGCCGGCGCATTTTTAGAAACCGACGTCGAGAGGGCAAGTGAAGCAGATAGGGAGAATCCCAGCCCCTCGCGCAACCCACTGCCCGCGGAGATGATCCCCAGAACGGAGTATGTCGCGCACTTCGAGCAGGTCGACTACGATGAGGCAGCAGGGAACATTTTATAATTACCTACTAATTACCTAGAAGAAATAAATAATTATATTGAAATTGATTTCTCGTTAACAAGTTATTAGACGAGGATCTGATCCCGTCTGCCGTGGGAGCAATCCAGTACCTTACTTACTAACTTGTAGTTGGGCGAGGTTTTAACCCCTTTTGCCGTGTGAACAATCCAGGCGCTTAGTTAGTATCTTGTAGTTGGATGAAGATTTGATCCCATTTGCCGTGTGAGTAATCTAGGCATACATATTTCATGAATAATCCCGGCAAGCCGTATTATTAAGACGGCCATATTATCGTACTTCCCCACTTTAACAGCAGCGTTTCCGCAAACTAATAAATTTTCTTGCGAGATCGGACTCCGGGCAGACTGAGATCTATACCCTGGCTAGGAAACGACCTTACAACATGCAACGCAAGCTGAAAAATCTACCAGAATTTAACGGCAATCCTGAAGATTGGCCTTTGTTTTCCACTATGCTTTCTGAGTCAACGGCAGGTTATATATACACCGATTTGGAAAATATGTTCAGACTGCAAAAGAGACTTAAAAGGCGTGGCAAAGGACGAGGAAAGGCTATGGTTATTGATTTGATTGTATTGATTATTTGATTATATTTTTGGAGTCAGCTGGAGCTTCACAGTACTTGCAGAACCCGTCATTAATAGAACAACTTGTTGGAAAGTTGCCTTTAACAAGGCGCTTACACTGCAATCATCTTTTCCCTATCCGGATCTATGATATTTAAGCACATGGCTAAACAACATTACCAGAAGTGTTACAAGAGCAACAATAGTCTCAACAAAACAGCAGTCAAGGGGTAAAAAGCGATCACATCAAACGACAGTATTGCAAGCTGTATAGGCAACCCATAAGCAGAGCGATATTAAGGTAGTATACTACAAATGTAAAGGAAATCATCAATTGGCCAAATGTGAGAAATATACTAAAGCTAATGTCAAGTATAGGTGGCTAATAGCCAAGGAGCTTGGTATATGTTATAGTTGATTGGTTCGTGGCTACAATTTAACATATTGCAAATTCGTTTGGGAATGTAGACTAAACGGATGCAAAAAGAGCCACCATCGGACTCTACATAGCGATCAGCCTAGAGATGAACCAGAAGCCAGAAGTAGCAAATGTCCCAGAAGTATCTTTAAACACAGTGTCATCTAGACCATCTAAAATTCGATTCAAGGTTTTGCCCGTACAAGTATCAGGTCCAAACAAAATGGCTATAAATACTTACGCCTTTCTGGATGAGGGAGCTTCCACGTCGCTAATAAACGAAAAGCTAGCAACTCAATTGGGAGTGAACGTTAAAAAAACAAAGTTGACTTTAAATTGGATCGGAAAACATGCAACAGACGTAATGTCAATGGAGTGTCTTATTAAAATTCGAGCACAAGAGGGCGATAAAAGATGAATGCGTTTAAACGGCAACACTGTTCCGGAGCTGCAACTCCCTTTACAGTCTGTTGACGTTAAAAGATTAAAGGACAACTTTCGGCAACTCAAAGGCATACCAATCAAGGGTTTTACAAATGCTGATCCTATGTTCCTACTTGGTATCAAGTCAAAGCGCTATAGAGTTGGGTAACAGTTTGGTTGTCGCAAAATCTGCCTTAAAATTGTATATCTATGGAATACCACAACAAGTGAGCGATACTCCATCGATTGTGTCGTTGGTACAGCACACACATACGGCGGGCGTAGATTTGGAAGAGAGCATGCACAAAATGGTATAGGACTACTTCACGACAGAAAACTTTGGCGTAAAAAAATATCTAAAACTCCACTAAAATCAAATGATGTGCGTCGGGTAAGAAGGATTTTAGAGAATACAACAAAACGATGGTGAATATGAAATTGATCTAGTGAGTTGAAGATGTAGTAAAGTTTCCAGACAGTTACAACATGGCTTTGAAAAGACTACATGGAGTAGAATATAATCAGGCAATAAAGGATTTTGTGACAAGTAAGAGAAGAGGATCAACGAACTCTACGGTTCTTATGGAGAGACGGAAACCAGCATATGGAAGTGTTAACATACAAGATGAAAGTTCTGATATTTAGAGCGGCCTGTTTCACATGTTATGCACACTATATAAAAAAAGTAAACGCACAAAATGCCACAAAATATGCAGAAGCTATAATAGATGCTATAGTAAACAAGAAAGAATGCTATAGTCGCCTCGCGATTTTAGGATACCCGTTACTCATTATACTCTCTGCAAGAGTATATTGGGTTTGTGCAAAGTATGTAACAGGCAGAAGGAGGCGTGGCAGACCCCATAAAGTATATATATTCTTGATCAGCATCACAAGCCGAGTCGATATAGCCATGTCCGTCTGTCCGTCTGTCTGTCCGTCTGTCTGTCCGTCTGTCTGTCTGTCTGTCCGTATGAACAAACAGATTTCAGAGATGGTAAGAGCTACAAGTTCGAGCTTGGTGTCAAACGATCAGATATTTAGTCAGTCAATACAAGAATCTTTTTTTTTTTCGATGCCACGCCCCATTCGCCCACAAAAAGCAAAAAACTGGACACACCTCGGTAAAAATTGGTGTTTTCGGCAAATATCTCAGTAACTATGGCACCTAGGATCACCAATTCTGGTACGGGAGTTCCTAGCGACTGCATAGTTGCATTGCCATCTATAAATTTCGACTGCCACGCCCCCTTTTCCCACATTTGATAAAATAGTTTTCCAACTGCAATGCCTTTTTTAGGGATTTTGTTCGTATGGTTATTTATATTTCGTGTGGAGACTAACTATATTAAACTATCCTGAAAGGCGCATTAAAATCGGAGTATAAACAAGAAAACTAGAAGCGTTACAATATTGATAATTGAACGCAATATCAACCCATAGGTGCAAGCGAGATAGAAACACACAAGCACATGTTCGAACGTTTTCGCTGCCTGTGTGTCGGCAGCGCTGCCCGCGGTCGCTGGCTGCGCCGAATACACACATACATACATATATATTTGCATCATATACATATTGCCAAACGTATGTGTATTCGAATACAAGCAAACATATGAATGTTGATTATGCTTAGATTGTTTTTGTTTCAACGTGTTTTAATGCAAGTAATTCACATTGTAATATCTCGATACCGATTTTAATAATTTAATCGGGACAAATGCAGAGAGTATTATACGGTCGGGCGCGCTCGACTGTACTTTTCTTTCTTGTTTTCAATATGTTATTAGCAATAGCTATGGATAAGATAGCTTGGCATACAGAACATTTTCATACAAATTCATGTTTAGAGCATATTTTCGACCGATCGTTCCTATGTGAGCTATACGATATAGTAGTCCGATTTGGTTCAAACTTGGTCAGTACGTATATATTGATGGCATATGTATTCTGTTTGAGTTTGAATTATTTAGATTAGTAAATAAAAAATTTTTTCATACTAATTCATATTTGGAGCGTATTTTTGACCGATCGCCCCTATGGGAGCTATACGATATAGTTGCTCGATTTGGATCAAACTTAGTCGGTACATATACTTCCTAGACTTGTACTATCTGTGTAAATTTGGTTCAGATAGCATGGCGAACAGTACTAAAACATTCTACTTTTACCTGTACATTTACCTTTATATGCAAATAAAACGCCCTAAAAGTGGGAGTATCATATGCGACCCCTATCATTTTTCTAGCTCTTACAGTCTCTGAGATCCTTTTGTTCATACAGACGGACGGACGGACAGACGGACATGGCTATATCGACTCGGCTATTGATGCTGATCAAGAATATATATACTTTATGGGGTCTGCCACGCCTCCTTCTCCCTGTTTGTAGTTTATAATTCGTGTGGAGACTAACTATATTAAACTATCCTGAAAGGCGCATTAAAATCGGACTATAAACAAGAAAACTAGAATCGTTAAAATATTGATAATTGAACGCAATATCAACCCATTGGTGCAAGCGAGATAGAAACACACAAGCACATGTTTGAACGTTTTCGCTGCCTACATATTTGCATCATATACATATTGTCAAACGTATGTGTATACGAATACAAACAAACAGATGCATGTTTGATTATGCTTAGATTGTTTTTGTTTCAACGTGTTTTAATGCAAGTAATTCACATTGTAATATCTCTATACCGATTTTAATAATTTAATCGGGACAAATTCAGAGAGTATTATACGGTCGGGCGCGCTCGACAGTACTTTTCTTTCTTGTTCAACATTGCCTTTAAGAAACGAACAGGGGGACTCTTTAAATTAAATTAAATTAAATTAAATTTTATGAATTAATAGGAATATCTTAATAACATTAATCAAAATTACACAGGACACGTTTGTCAATAATATAAACATACTAACAAACTTTCTTCTAAATCGGAGTACTATATAGTATAGCTCCCATAGAACAATCGTTCGAAAATATGCTCTAAACATGAATTTGTATGAAGATTTTGTGGGTTAACCGAGCTATCTTATCCATTACCTAAACGATTGCACTATTATTATTATCATACTTCATTGTTAATAACATATTGCAACTGAGTAACAGCTATCCTAAAGTCGTGAGGCGACTATAGCATTCTTCTTGTTTTGACTGTGTCTACCGATGTTTTCCGATATTTTTACTGATACCGACATTGAGCGATTCAGCGATGTTTTTAAAATTTCAAACATATTGACAATTTTAAACATATTGTTTGTGGCACAACCAAATCAAGATTTGTAAACACTGCCTATGGAAAGCACCGTCTTCCTAATGTGCTAAAAAAACTGATATGGAAAACGAGGAAGCATAGTTACGTAGCGTAGTTCCAAGCCAGCTTTCAATTTCTATTTCTTCCTAATGTGCTAAAAAAACTGATATGGAAAACGAGGAAGCATAGTTACGTAGCGTAGTTCTAAGCCAGCTTTCAATTTCTGCAAGCTTCCACAATTTTTCGATTGTCAATTTTACTTATTTTAAGTACATTAAGGATTTGCTTTGGATAATAATATCGCTATAAAAACATCAGTAAACACGCTAAAATTACATAAAATATTCGTTTTATAAACAAACTGGAAAGATTTAAAATATCCATTGATGCATCGATGTTTGAATCGGATGCATCAATGCAACATCGATGTTTGATTTTAAAAGCAATTCAATTATTCAATTTACATCACTAGGTCACCTATGCGTAGATATCATGGTACTATATGGAGTGAACTGATGTAGCCGATCATTTATCCTAAGTAATCATTACCATATGTTTTTAGTCCTAAGATATAATTATCGATCCTTACAATCTGAGAAAAACTGTAGATAAACCCATACATTACTATAATAAAATCAGAACTCATGAAACATTTTAGTCGTGTAAAACACAGTCTAAAATCTTTGAATCGCATCTAAATAACTAGCTCAAAGTGCTAGGGTATTTAAAAACCCTCCGGTCTTACAAAAGTGTAAGAACAGAAAATTCACTGACAAGTGAACAGGCGTGAGTCCTTGGTCTCCCTGGTTGTCGAGAGTGGAAACTGTTCACAGCCTTGCGAGTTCTTTTTATGTTCCTATAGTGAGTATAGAATTGCTGGATAATGTTTAGGCTGGGAGGGCCATTTCTGCAGGTCTCCCTAGAGGGAGATGGAACGAGTTGTCAGAGCAGCCTGGAAAAAGAGTCTCCTTCAACAGCTTAAGTGGCTGGTAACTGGTTGAAGTCCAGGAGTTGTCACAGCGTTTAAGGAAACTCTGCGAGGGTGAGGACAAAGAGAGTACCTTCCTGAGTCTTCCTGCATCAATGGTATCTTCTATATTTGCCTTCTTCTATTTGGCGAGTCCACAATGGAGGCTCTGAAAGGCGTGATTTTTGCTAAGTGGACTAGTTATACTCTCTGCAAGAGTATATTGGGTTTGTGCAAAGTATGTAACAGCCAGAAGGAGGCGTGGCAGACCACATAAAGTATATATATTCTTGATCAGCATCACAAGCCGAGTCGATATAGCCATGTCCGTCTGTCTGTCTGTCTGTCTGTCTGTCTGTCCGTCCGTATGAACAAACAGATTTCAGAGATGGTAAGAGCTACAAGTTTTAGCTTGGTGTCAAACGATCACATATTTAGTCAGTCAATACAAGAATCTTTTTTTTTTCGATGCCACGCCCCATTCGCCCACAATAAGCAAAAAACTGGACACACCTCGGGAAAAATTTGTGTTTTCGGCAAATATCTCAATAACTATTATACCTAGGATCACCAATTCTGGTACGGGAGGTTCCTAGCGACAGCATAATTGCATTGCCATTTAAAATTTTGGACTGCCACGCCCACTTTTCCCACATTTGATAAAAAAGTCTTCAATCTTCAATGCCGTTTTTAGCTAACTTGTTCTTATCGTACAGTGTTGTTGTTTATAATTCGTGTGGAGACTAACTATATTAAACTAAATCGGACTATAAACAAGAAAACTGTAAGCGTTACTGCCCGCGGAAGCTGGCTGCACCGAATACACACATGCATACATATATGCATCATATATTGTCAAACGTACATATGGATGTGTATTCGCATACAAACAAACAGATGTATGTTTGATTATGCTTAGATTGTTTTTGTTTCAACGTGTTTTAATGCAAGTAATTCACATTGTAATATCTCGATACCGATTTTAATAATTTAATCGGGACAAATGCAGAGAGTATTATACGGTCGTGCGCGCTCGACTATACTTTTCTTTCTTGTTTTGAGTGTAGCCCTGTTAATTGCAGAAGTAAGGTTGGATACCAGCAAATGCGTGTGACTAGGCCATTCGGAAGGATCAGCCGGACTAATTGAGTTTTAAAAATAACCCAGTTTGTCTTTTTCAAGTGATAGTAGTGCTTATGCTAAGGTGCCACAAGTGAGGTAACAGTTACTATATATCTGTGGTCGGAGAAGGGACCGCTTCCCTGTAGAGATCTACAGAGAGAGCATCTAGACGGGCGATGGCTTTCACCCGGCCCTGATGCCACCCTGCGTTCGCCCAGATCGGCGGAGCACCTCCACTCTCTTCGAGGTTATTCAGAATTTTATCATGCAACTCGCTTTCACCATTCTCCTCTTATTGCTGGGGACCAGATCCTCCAGTGTGCCCCAGTCTAAGACTCCAAAGATTCTGTTCCTTGCCACGTCAGCGAATGATCTGGTGGCGACGACTTTGCTTCGCTTGGTTTTCAAGCCGTGTCCCTCTTGTTGTCTCTTCTTTGCTCTGCTTCTCACTCATCTTTGGCGGTTGGTAGTTGGGCAGGCTTGACTTGGCCTTACTTTCAACGCGGGAGGTCTTCTTAGGTGTCCCCACTGGGTCGGTAGCCGGGGGTCTTGCCGGTACCTTCTCACCAGCATGATATTGAGTGCTGTGGACTAGCTTGTCCTTTAGCACAAATGATTGGCCAGTACCTTCCGGTTTGCTGTTTTGTTCTAATTATACCCGTTACTCGTAGAGTAAAAGGGTATATTGTAATTGTAGGAATGTATGTTAAGTGGAGAAGGAGGCATGGCAGACCCCATAAAGTATATATATTCTTGATCAGCATCAATAGCCGAGTCGATATAGCCATGTTCGTCAGTCCGTCCGTCCGTCCGTCTGTATGAACGAAAGGATCTCAGAGACTATAAGAGCTAGAAAGATGATAGGATTCGCAAATGAAATGTACAATACTCAAGCAGTATGTTTGTTTTTGTTTTTTGATACGCCCACTTTAGGGCGTTCTATCTTCATATAAAGGTAAATGTACAGGTAAAACTAGAATGCTTTAGTATAGACAACTTTTAGCTAGCTAGCTATGCTATGCTGTTAGCTATGCTATCTGAGCCAAATTTACAAGAATAATACATGTCTAGGAAGTTCATGTACTGACCAAGTTTGGTCCAAATCGAACAACTATATCGTATAGCTCCCATAGGACCGATCGGTCAAAAATACGCTCCAACTATGAAATAGTATGAAAAACTTTTGCGTTAACTAAGCTATATTAAGCAAACTCACACAGAATACATCTGCCAATAATATATATATACTGACCAAGTTTAATCCAAATCGAAGTACATACTATATCGTGTAACTAATATAGGGTCGATCGGTCCAAAATATGCTCTAAATATGAATTTGTTTGAAAATGTTCTATGTTTGCCAAGCTATCTTATCTATTACCATTGTTAATAATATATCGAAATTGAGTAATGGGTATCCTAAAGTCGCGAGGCGACTATAGCATTCTTTCTTGTTTAAGTTTGTATTTTAAATTATGAATCACTCTGCTGCTTCTTCATCTATGTTTGTACATATGTATGTATTTTTCTATGTTTACATAAATATTAGCATTTTTTAAACCGTATATTACGACATGTTTGAATTATTAATGTACTTTTTTTTAAACTGATATTTTTATTTTTCATTTAATTTTACTGTTGTTAATTAACAACTTGAATTAAAATGTTATTATTATTAATTACAAATTAAATTATAATTTAAGTTATGATTGATACGGGAGGCAATGGTCCACATCTGGATTCCAACTCACATATTGTAAAGTTCTATTTGTGACAAGACGGCAGCTTAGATATCTGAGCTACTGTGCTCGTCATTACTGTACTGGAGCATTTAATTTTATAATGCACTAAACTATTCGCTAAAGTATAATACTCTCTGCATTTGTCCCGATTATATTATTAAAATCGGTATCCAAACAACGTTGAAACAAAAACAATCTAAGCATAATCAAACATACATATTTTTGTTTGTATGCGAATACACATACGTTTGACAATATATGATGCAAATATGTATGTATGTGTGTATTCGGCGCAGCCAGCGACCGCGGGCAGCGCTGCCGACACACAGGCAGCGAAAACGTTCGAAAATATGCTTGTATGTTTCTATCTCACTTGCACCAATGAGTTGATATTGCGTTCAATTATCAATATTGTAACGCTTATAGTTTTCTTGTTCATAGTCCGATTTTAATGCGCCTTTCAGGATAGTTTAATATAGATAGTTTAATATAGTTAGTTATAAACTACAATACTGTACGATAAGAACAAGTTTGCTAAAAACGGCATTGAAGATTGATGACTTTTTTAACAAATATGGGAAAAGTGGGCGTGGCAGTCAAAAATTTTAAATGGCAATGCATAACATAACATTATAATATGTAAATGCAGATAATCAGCAGTACCTGCAAGTTGAGGTGTGGTGCATATGGTAGAGTGGCGACATGTGAGAATCCTGTGTCTGATACCGCGGGTTCGATTGCAGTTAGCGCATAACTTTTTTTTTACTTTTTTAAATTTTAATTTAAACAATTATCTTGTTTTAAATTTGTATTTAAAAATATGAATCAGTCTACTGCTTCTTCTTTTAAGTTTGTAAGTATTTTTGTATGCGCACTACAAGGAGTACGGGGTCTTATACAGTCGGCACGTCGACTGTAGCCTTTCTTACTTGTTATACTTTATGGGATCTGTCACGCCTCCTTCTGCCTGTTACATACTTTGCACAAACCCAATATACTCTTGCAGAGAGTAGAAAAATTACAAGTGTCGGCTTAATCAAAAGAAAAGCCCAAGGCGACAAACAATTATTTAATTCTTATAAAAATCGATGATCTGGCTACGTTACACCGGAAGAGCGATTGAGACGCGAATTCGCACAATAGCATAAGCACAGAGAAAGACTGAAAATTGTGTGTATGCAGTGACGGGGAAAGTATTAAAAGTGTGCGCGTCAATGTTGGAGGATGAACAAGAAAGAATGCTTAAGTCGCCTCGCGACTTTAGAATACCCGTTACTCAGTTTCAATTTGCTAATAACAATGGTAATGGATATAATAGCTTGGCAAACAGAACATTTTTATACAAATTCATGTTTAGAGCATATCGATCGTTCCTATGGGAGCTATACGATATAGTAGTTCGATTTGGATTAAACTTGGTCAGTATATATATATATATTATTGGCAGATGTATTCTGTGTGAGTTTGATTAATATAGCTTAGTTAACGCAAAAGTTTTTCATACGTATTCATATTTGGAGCGTATTTTTGACCGATCGGCCCTATGGGAGCTATACGATATAGTTGTCTAGTTTGGATCAAACTTGGTCAGTACATGTACTTCCCAGATATGTACTTTCCGTGGAAATTTGGTTCAGATAACATAGCTAACAAAAAAGTTTTCTATACTAAAACATTCTACTTTTACTTGTACATTTACCTTTATATGCAAATAAAACGCCCTAAAGTGGGCGTGTCAAAAAACAAAAAACAAACTTGTACTGCTTGGGTATTGTACCTTTCATTTGCGACCACTATCATTATTCTAGCTCTTATAGTCTCTGAGATCCTTTTGTTCATACAGACGGACGGACGGACGGACGGACGGACAGAGGGACATGGCTATATCGACTCGGCTATTGATGCTGATCAAGAATATATATACTTTATGGGGTCTGCCACGCCTCCTTCTGCCTGTTACATACATTCCAACGATTACAATATACCCTTTTACTCTACGAGTAACGGGTATAAAAACAAGAAAGAAAAGTACAGTCGAGCGCGCCCGACCGTATAATACTCTCTGCATTTGTCCCGATTAAATTATTAAAATCGGTATCGAGATATTACTATGTGTTCTACTTGCATAAAAACACGTTGAAACAAAAACAATCCAAACATAATCAAACACACATCTGTTTGTTTGTTTGTATGCGAATACACATACGTTTGACATTATACGTGTGTATATATGTATGTATGCGTGTTTTCGATGTGGCCAGCGAACGCTGGCAGCGCTGCCGACACACAAGCAGCGAAAACGTTCGAACATGTGCTTGTGTGTTTCTATCTCGCTTGCACCAATGGGTTGATATTGCGTTCAATTATCAATATTGTAATGTAATAGTCCGATTTTAATGCGCCTTTCAGGATAGTTTAATATAGTTAGTCTCCACACCAGTTATAAACTACAATACTGTACGATACGGAAAAAACGGCATTGAAGCTTGAAAACTATTTTATAAATTATGGAAAAAGTGGGCGTGGCAGTCAAAAATTTTAAATGGCAATGTAACTATGCTCTCTCTAGGAACATCCGTACCGGAATTGGTGATCATAGGTGCCATAGTTACTGAGATAATTGCCGAAAACACCAATTTTTCACGAGGTGTGTCCAGTTTTTTGCTTATTGTGGGCGAATGGGGCGTGGCATCGAAAAAAAAAAAGATTCTTGTATTGACTGACTAAATATCTGATCGTTTGACACCAAGCTCGAACTTGTAGCTCTTACCATCACTGAAATCTGTTTGTTCATACGGACAGACAGACAGACAGACAGACAGACAGACAGACGGACAGACGGACAGACGGACAGACAGACAGACGGACAGACGGACATGGCTATATCGACTCGGCTTGTGATGCTGATCAAGAATATATATACTTTATGGGGTCTGCCACGCCTCCTTCTGCCTGTTACATACTTTTGCACAAACCCAATATACTCTTGCAGAGAGTATAATAAAATACTCTTCAAGCAAGTAGACGGATTAGATTTACTAGCCATTCCCAGAAGCATGGAGAAGGAAATCATCCAAACAGCTCACAATTTCGGACATATGGGAATGCAGAAGATAAAACACTTCATTTAGCAAGAATACTACATACCGCATTTGGACAAAAAAGTTGGACAGTTTGTGGCCAATTGTATACAATGCATTACTCACAACCAAAAGCTGGGAAAACATGAAGATTTTTTGCATTGTATTGACAAAGGAGAAGTACCGTTGGCAACACTACATGTGGATCACTTAGGATCACTGGATCCCACATCCAAAAACTACAAGTATATCTTTGCAGTCGTAGACGGATTTTCCAAGTACGTGTGGATATACCCCACAAAGTCGACAGATGCAGCAGAGGTCATCAAGCATTTGAATTCTTGGGTTGCAATCTTCGGGAATCCACAACGAATTATAAGCGACAGAGGTGCAGCTTTCAATTCAAATCAATTCAAAGAGTTTTGTAGCAACCAAAAGATTGACCACGTCGAGACAACAACAGGAGTTGCAAGGGGAAACGGCCAAATTGAAAGGGTAAACAGAGTCATTATTTCCGTCCTAGCTAAGATGTCAGCAGCAGAACCCTCAAAATGGTACAAATATACATCGCAAATACAACGTTGTATAAATTCGAATATCCATTCATCAACAAAGTTTACACCGTTTGAAGTCATGTTCGGAGTCAAAATGAGAAATGAGACAGACACCGAATCAAAAAGTGAAGTCAACATGAAGCTATGGCGGTATGCAGACTTAAACAGCGACGAAAGCGATTTGGAAGAATCATCTGAGGCAGATGATATGCAGGACGACCGAATGTAGAGGGGCACTGTGGCATGCACCAAACAGTGTGGCATCCCTAAAGAAATAAGCGGGCGGTGTGGCTACACCAGAGAGAGTGAAAGAGCAGTTGAATATAATAAGCGAAGAAGCAAGACGTAATCAGCAGGGCTAAAAGTTGAAAAGTAGCCAACGCGTTTTAAAGTTGTGAGAGTCAATCCTTAATTTCAATCAACATTATTATTATTATGTTCAACACATTATCTTTTTATACACTGAATAAACATTCATTGTTACATATATTATTGGCAGATGTATTCTGTGTGAGTTTGATAAATATATGTAGCTTAGTTAACGCAAAAGTTTTTCATACTAACTCATATTTGGAGTGTATTTTTGACCAATCGGCCCTATGGGAGCTATACGATATAGTTGTCCGATTTGGATCAAACTTGGTCAGTATATATATATTATTGGCAGATGTATTCTGTGTGAGTTTGATTAATATAGCTTAGTTAACGCAAAAGTTTTTCATACTAACTCATATTTGCAGCGTATTTTGACCGATCGGCCCTATGGGAGCTATACGATATAGTTGTCCGATTTTTATCAAACTTGATCAGTACATGTACTTCCTACACATGTACTTTCCGTGTAAATTTGGTTCAGATAGCATAGCTAACAAAAAAGTTTTCTATACTAAAACATTCTACTTTTACTTGTACATTTACCTTTATATGCAAATAAAACGCCCTAAAGTGGGCGTGTCAAAAAACAAAAACAAACTTGTACTGCTTGGGTATTGTACCTTTCATTTGCGACCACTATCATCTTTCTAGCTCTTATAGTCTCTGAGATCCTTTCGTTCATACAGACGGACGGACAGACGGACATGGCTATATCGACTCGGCTATTGATGCTGATCAAGAATATATATACTTTATGGGGTCTGCCATGCCTCCTTCTGCCTGTTACATACATTCCAACGATTATAATATACCGTTTTACTCTACGAGTAACGGGTATAAAAACCCGAAGTAGTGGGTGTTCATGTATGAAAACCGTCAAATCGTGGCATCACAAGGTGCAGAAGTCTACAACGGACTGGAAAAGCTGCGTTGAAAGCGGTAGAGAGCTGTAAGATCTGGACGGCGTGGAAAAGATCGCAAGGGTGTTAACAATAGCACTTAGAGAGCGAAGCAGGAAAGTGAACATCAGGAGCAACATCAACAGGCAAGGCGGATAAGCAAGATCTGGTTGTTGGCTACATTGCGTTTAGCTTGGGTGCTGCTAATGCTTAAGTCAAAGTGTGAGTTACACATCGTAGTAAAATACCGAAAATACAGCTAGTTGGCAGAAACGATTGATTACAGAAGAGAGAGCTGCACTGCGTTAACTGCGTTCAAAACCAATCGAACATCAACCTTAATTTTATCAATAAGTTATGTTAAGTAACAACAATATATTTGATATACATTTTGATATATTTTAAGTGCGATATTTTAAGTATTTAAAATGTTAGAGACGAGTTGGTTTTGCGTTGCGCAGATGTGTAATATGTTATTAGATCCTCTATTATAAACAAGCGGTGTTGTACGTGATTTGCAGAACAGATTATTAGCTCATTATGGTCAATATGATGAGGATGAAAACGATGACGATGTCGAACCAGCTGCAACTGCTGAACAAGGATTAGTAGCTAACGTACCAATTATGAATTCTGGTATGACATATTAGCCATGATTTACATTGAAAGACGTAGAAGGCAGTAAGTCAAAGCTTACCGGTATTAATAGTGCAGATATTTCCAAGCGGGTTGAAAAATTACAACAGTGTGCAGCCACAAAATAGTGTGCCAAACAGATACTAGATAGGGCAGCAAAGTCTCTTGTGCGTAGTTTCAGTGACGTAGGAAATTGGGAATCTTTAAAATGTGCTCTTACAGAAATATCACGTATTTAACAGAGAAGACAACCTAAGCAAAAAAGAAATTCTTACAAGAGTTTTTATACGCATTAATGGAGATTGCAAAGCCAATTAATTTGACAGTAATTAACGTTGACAGTATAATCGAATACTTTGTTACACGAATTCCTGATACACGAGGAAATAAAGTTGTATCAAGCTAGAACTATAAAAGAGTTGTAATATCAGATAGATTCCTATAATAAATATCATGGAGGATCAGAGTAAAAACTGGACAGAGGAAAGAAAAAGTGACAAGTTAGATCAAGAGTCGACAATTGAGCACGGCCGACCTCTTTGCTTTTATTCCCGATTATAATATAAAATTGGTATCTGTGTATTACAATGGATACAGAAAAGAATGCTATACTTGCCTCGTGGTTTTAGGATACCCGTTACACAGTTTCAATATGTTATTAAAAATGGAGTATTCGCAAAACGATGTCTTAATGCACGATTAAGATCTGCGTTGTATTAACATTTCATTTCTCCAAATTTTGATTGGAAACGGATAAATTTCAATGTCAAATGTCATACTTTAATTAGTATGAGAAGTTTATTGTTTTTGAAGCTATATATGTATATGTATAGAGATTGGAAGTAAATACTGTTTGCTGTTATAAAAGCACAAGTACTGATTATAACGTATGACTCAATGTCAAAACAATGACAACTACGGGTTTATTTTAAAATTTACGCGGGCTATTTAGATTCATTTCTGTATATAAATACATTTATATTTACAATTTATTTAGCTTGTGATTTATTTTTGAAAATGCTGGTATTAAAATAATAAATAAATAATAAATGTTCAAGCCAAGCTAATCTATTATCAGTTGTCCGGTTAAATATTTAAAATATGTCATATTTTTTTTATTTTTTTAACTCAAAAAATTCTTGGGTTGCTTTTATGGAACCGCAAATGTAATTTGACCGCAGGCCAATCGGGTTTATCGCAATAATATCAGCACTTGGACTACAAAGTGAATAATTTTATGAGCATTTGCCATTGTTCTAATTCTTACTTGTTTACTTAGTATAAAATAACACAAGTGACTTTTGACTAAATTGTTGAATTTCTCGAACCTGAGAGTGTTCTCTTCTATGTTAATGCCCACGTATCTAATGTTGAACACATGTACAAAATTTAACGAGCTGAATACGGAGTGCGTTTAAAGAACAGTTTAGGCCAATTGGTAGCACCTTAAGAGATGGCTCCTCCCAATAGCAAGCATTTATCAACACCCCTGAAACAAAATAAATAAACATACCTTACGCAAGAGTTAACACCGAGAAATTCAACACACACACACACACTCGTGCAGAAAGTCTCATATTAAATACATATATTCTTTGGCCAATCAGAACTGGTTTGTGATATAATGGTGTGAGTACAATACACAAATAACTTGCTTTTGATTGGCTGTCGTCGACGCAGACGCACTGTTGAGCAAATGTCGAAGCAGACAGAGCGAATGGCAAGTTCAGCTATGCAATCGTCAATTGCTGAATACAATAAACGAGAGAAGGCACAAGAGACGGAAATATAAACAGAGACTGAAAGAATTGGCAGCACATACTTAAAGCTTATCACATCAACAGCGACACGAACAGGGAACTTTTACTACATATTACCATCGCGTCGACGACGATGACTGAATTTTGAGCTCGGCTTAGCTGTCCGCTGTTGACTGCTGTAAGGGTTAAGTCGGCACTGGAGGCCACTTTAGGTGTCAGTTACAATTTAGATCGACACACGGGCGCACCTGATTTTTTTTTTTGCATATTTTGTTTGTTAAAAATCCAATGCACATAGCTCATTACTATTCAAGCGTTGTGTCATAAATTCCAATACTGAATTCTGTCACTTTTTCAAATTATCAATGAATAAAAATATTTCAAATTATTATGTTCATAATTATAAACTTTAATAAAAATATCTTGCCGGCATGATTTTCTTACCGTGTCATTTGTTCTTAAAAACCGTTACTTTTGATTAAAAAAAAATTAATCAATAATAAATGAAATAAATAAACTAATTTGAGTTCCGCTGTGTTTAAATTGATTGATTTTAGTAAGTTATTATGTTGTGTATATTAAGTGGTCCTGCACGATTTGCGCAGTTTTATTTAACGCCTGTGGCAGTAGCCACTTTATACCGGCAAGGTATATGTGTAGATGAATAAGCATAAATAGCAACTTAAAAAATATATAGTATATTTTGCATATAACAGAAATAATCGCAAATATTGTCATCTCAGTGACTTCGCCTTAACTCAGGCTATGCTCTACCAAATATTTGGTTTTTTTTGTTAGCTTGTGAAATTGTGTTTGTGTTTTTGTGCATGTGATTGAATACCAAACTATAATAAGTTTTAAGATAAAAATAGCTAAGCTAAACAAAGTTTCCGAAAGCGATAACAGGACGGAAACAACAATTTAATATCTTAACCAGAACAACACCAGAGCGACACCAACAGAAAAGTTAAACGAAATCGTTACGTTGACGCGAATTTAATTCATAGCGAAGCCTACATCTAATGCACTTGCATCATAGACAGTGGCATCCACCACGGCATATTTAACAGTTGTACGCATAAGATATAGGACCAATAAAGAACATTAGCATTCGTATTAACTGTAGATGCAAGTATTGACAGCCGTGTAGCGGGCAGATGGAGAGAAGCTAACAGAAGTATTCGAACAATGGTTACATCATCGGCATCAGCAACAGGAACGAGCTGGTCAGCACTGGCCGATTACAAGGAAGCTAACACAGCAACCATGTGCGAGGCAGTACCTGCGAGTGCCAGCGTTAGCAGCGGCTCACCATCACTTGAATCCACCAATGTCACGGCCAATGGTATTCATATTGGTAGTAACAAAAATAGTAACAGAAACAAAATTAAAAATAATAATAATAGTAATAATAATAATAATAATAATAATAATAATAATAATAATAATAATAATAATAATAATAATAATAATAATAATAATAATAACAATAATAATAATAATAACAATAATAATAGTAATAATAATAATAATAATAATATTAATAATAATAATAATAATAATAATAATAATAATAATAATAATAGTAATAGCAATAATAACAATATCGATGTAGTACATCAGGATTTACTATGGATGGAAAGATTTGTGTTGGAAAGACAAAAGGAACATCCCGGAGAATTGGGTAAGAATATGTTCATGAAAAAAAAAAACAAATTTTCTGAATCACTGAAAACTGACATCCGATGCAAAAAAAGGATATTCAAGCTTTCTTGTAAACGAAGCTTTCACGGACCTGGCTAGTTAAACTAAACTCGTCGAAATTTGAGATGCAAAATGCAAATTTAGTATGGGTTGAGATTAAATTATTAACGCGTGTCAATTGTCAATAATAGATATCATTATATCATTTGCCCTTCTCTGGTTTTCTTGGTTGCTTATGTTATTTAATATCCCGAAAAATAATGTCGATAAGTGTTATTGATACCTAAGTCTTTCAGCCATACGATTCATCTGCTTCTTTTGAAATATTATTTAAGCACACTTATCATACTAACCATTGCTACTCAGTTATTGTGCGTCAAATCTTATTAGCTTGCAAAACATAAGACAATTTCCAATATTATTTTTAAAGATATGAAAGTCTGCCATGCGCTGCGAATATAAGGCTTGTTTTGCCCTTTGCCAGATACAATCGAACAAACCGACTGTAAAAGACCCCGTAGTGCTAATTTTCTCATTTAACTTACAAATTTTCGAACAATTTGACCTTTGCAAGCTATGGATATAGCCGTCCAATATAGATCAAAAATTACCCGTTTGACCTACGTGAGCTAGAGTTTTTTTTAATCTAGTACTATAAATATAATGCAAAAATTTGGCTTATTTACTTTCCAAGTTATGTCATATAAAAATGTTTTTTTTTTGCTATTGCGAGGTCTGTGAGTTATAGCAGTTTGAACTTAAACTTGATCTGTGCTGAGTGTAGACGGACTTTAATCACAAATTTTCTGGCTCTAGCACTTATACTTTGTATGATCCAAGGTGTTCATACGAATGGACGCATGGAAGGACGCCTGTTGATGCAGATCAATAATATATATATGTATGTAAATATATATAAAATATACATATATTAATATATATATATATATATATATATATATCAATAAGAGGTTTTATTAGCCATCCTCGAAATCTTTTGATCCGAATCTTCACATAAAACCTACCAAATGTCCCTATATATCTGTGATAGTCATTGACCTTAAGTCCAGACCATTCATCCATTCAAAAAATTGTTGTTTTCTGTTTAGATTAACAAACAAAGAAAATAAAAAAAAACAGCTAAAAGCAGTTCATATGTATTTTGGGGTTTTATTTTCAGCCCTAGTCATCCCTTTGGGCGGTTATTTCCAAACTACTTACTGCCATGTTCAAAATTCAAGATTGAGTATTAAAATATTTAAAATTTATTGTTTGCAATGCATTATATTTAAATTGAATATCTTTTTTAATTTATAGTGCGAACGAGTAATCCGTACTATCTCTGTTCCGCTCTTCCCACCCATTGGCGGTCAAACAAAACTCTGCCGTTAGCTTTTAAAGTAGTCGCCCTGGCAGACGTCGGTGATGGTACATATGTCACTATAAGGGCGGGTAACGATGAAAATTGCTGTGCCGAATTGCGAAACTATACTGCTCAGATGAAAAATAGTGTTGCCAAATTTAATGATTTGCGTTTCGTGGGACGTAGCGGTAGAGGTAAGTAACTCTCTAAATTTTGACGAACTTTTTATTATTGTACCCGATACTCTTTGAGTAAAATGGTACTGTAATCGTTGGAATGTATGCATGTAATAGAGAGAAGGATACAGACCGTAGAATGTATATATGTATATATATGTATTATATATATATATATATATATATATATATATATATATATATGTATATTGTATATATTGTATATATGTATACATATTGATCAGCTTCAATAGCCGTGTCCGTTCGTCCGCTTATATGAATAAAAGACTCTCAAAGAAAAAATTGCTAAATTGGTCTGATAGGTCGGTGAAATGAAATATTAAGTGCCCAAGGAATTCAAGTTTGTATATGCTTTTTTGCTTTTTCTACGTTTATGTAAATGTAAAACATGCTAGATAGCTTATTTTGGTGTGAGCATTTTATTGTTAGCTATGCTATCTCAAACACAGGATGTACACATCAAATTGGACAACTAAATATGAATAGCACCTTGTAAATCACATATTAAAATTGAGTAAAGAGTATCTTAAACTCACGATGCGACTTTAGCAACGTTTTTTGCCTCTGGCTATTAGAAGCGTGTGCCTAATTTGAATCAATAATAGAAAGATAACTTGAAGAATCAATCGTCGATCACTTATATGAACTCACATTTTAACTCATTTTGAATCAACTAAGAAAGGCTTCAGTCGTGCAAGCCGACTTTACCAGTTCGCGTACTCATTCTAGTGGGCATTGGGTGTAAAATAGAAAAAAATGGTTCAGTCGAGCGGACAAATATAAAAGACAACGTACTCATTCCTTATCACATCATATATATAATATACACCAATATAACATAGTCAATATCATCAATTGCTTTTAATACTCAGATTCGTCAACAGATTCGTACCAAATATAAGCAAAGTACCTCAATGTGTAAGTTTTGTGTCATATATAACAAATCATCGGTATCGAATGATCATTTTTGGAATACTAATATAATTGTCAGGATATGTAAAGTGGCGCTATATATTATATTTTATATGTTCTTGGTAGAAGCTGAGGTAAATTCTCAATTTAAGTTATTTTAAAAATTTGTTTCTATCTAATTTTCGGATCCGTGACAACAATACAAAATAAACTTTGTTTGACTTTCACTTCAAACTTGAACGAATAGTGTCTGATATCTTGATGTTCATACGGACAAATGGACAAAAATTTAGGTGGATATCGCTATTGTGACTCGGCTGTTGGTGCTGTCCAAAAATATTCATACTTTATCAAACCTAACAGAGCTATTAATCCTAACAGAACCCTATATTTTTTAACGAACGAACTTTTCAAATACACACTCCGCATGCAGACAATGTGACCCTTTGTCAAACACGATATTGTGCTGCAACCTTATATGACTAATATCTTAATTTGTGCGGTGCGTACAAATTAAGCTGAGTCTTGTATGGTATGAGCCTAGAGTTGAAATTAGTTTTCTTTACTAATTTGTTTAATTTTGCTAGTAATATTTTTCGTTCAATTATTTTTAAGTTATATTTTTAAATTTTTTAGTGACCAACTTTCATTAAAATGAACACAATATATAATAAACTATTATTTTTCAAACGGTAACTATTATCTTTCAAATCTTTTGGAAATGCGTGGATATAAATTTGCTGGTTAAATGCTAACAAAGTCAACATTCTTTCTAAATCGTAAAATTTTTCAGGAATAGAACTCATTAAGTTAAGTTAACATTAAGCGAATAAGCTCGCTTTAACAAAAAAATTAGTGTACTTATATTTACAATCTCGTTGAAGTGTTCCCTAATCGAATCATCCAAATTTGAAACTCTTTTTTTGTTCCATAATGTCTCAAGTCTGGTAAAACACATACACAATAATATTTATTAAATTTAACCAAATCAGGTATTATTTACAAAATGATTTTACGCAAGATTTTACTAAAATTGCCATTCAGAAAATTCCCTATTTTTGCTTGCGCACTTCTTCTTCCATACCTAATCCCCGCATTTTTGGCGCGATCTTGCTTCAAATTGGGCAAAGGAAATTACATAAACATATTGGAAAAAGGTTAATTCTATCATATGTACATATATAGTTTCATTCTGACCTTCGTTGAACTTTATGTCCATGTTAAATTAAAATAAATTAAGAAAGGTTTGAGTCGATCGAGCCGACTGTAAAAGACCCTGAACTCATAGAAGTGTATTTGTATTTAAGTTGAATTATAATTTGAAAATTAAATTTTAAAAATGTAATAAACAAATTAATTCCCTGACAGGATTCGAACCTGCGACCTCTCACATATAATGCAAACATCAAACCGCAACCATACCAGCTGCACCAATTAAAATTCTATACATACATACTATACATTTTTAATTGAAATTTGAAAAATTAAACTAACAATTCTCACTGTCACCATTCGAACCTTCGATCTCAGATGAACAACACTACCTGTTGCACCACGTCCGACTTTTCTGAATGTTTTTGATCTGCATTTATATCTATTATAAAAAAAAGTATGAAATGCCGCCTGCCTGTCTATGTCGCGATTCGAACCGCAGAACTTAGATTTACATTCAAGTACAAAAAATAAACCCAGCCACCTCTACCACTTGGGCTACACTTCTTTTGACAATTAGCGCGCCTTATGTAGGTAAACATAGTTTTTGCTCTTTTCTTTCAATCACGTGTACATAAATTACAATTATTGAAGATAGTTCCCTGCTTTTAGTCACGATTAAATAATTAAAATCGGTATCTAAGTCTTACAATGGATAGTACTTGTATTAGTATATGTATTCACATATATAGGTATATGTATGTACAGATATGTATGTATGGTCGGCACGGCCAGCGTCTGCGGGCAGGGCTGCCGATACACTTGCAGCGAAAACGTTATAACATATGCTTGTATGTTTCGGTCTCGCTTGCGCGCATTATCACTACATGCAGTTAAATAACATAAACATTGTTACGTAATACTGTTTATAATAGGATTTGTTAAATTACAACACTGAACTATTTGAATGAATGCCTTAAAAACGGCATTGAAGTTTGAAAGTTTTTTAGATCTAATAAGAAAAGGGGGCATGGAAGCTCATTTAGGCTGTCTCTAGAAATCTGCATACCAAAATTGGTGCTCATACCTGCCATAGTTACTAAGATATTCGCCTATAAAATTGTCTTTTCCGAGGTGTGTCTGTTTACTTGCTTATTTGTATGCATTTTGGCACATTTAAGAAAATAGGTCAAAGTTGACCTGTGGGGCTTTACCATCCATAATTTTCAAAAGATTTGAAAAACGATTTTTGCCATATATGTATTTCTTTCGGCTGCCCCAGTATGCGTCTTAGCTATGCAGTATGTACTGAGCTAGTGCTAGTGATTATGTTATCGTTGGACTCCATTCGACATAACAGAGTCCATCGGTTTAGTTACTCAAACTGACCCACATGTATTATCCGTGAATATATATTGCCATGACTGAACCAACTCAGTCAATAGCATAATCGATTTGTACCAGCCGTTCGTAGAAACAAATGTATGGTCATGCCAATGTAAATTAGAAATTAAGCAGCAGTTGGCTAATTAAATGCAACTGTTTCAGCAAATTTACTCCATTGTGTTTTCGCCATACCAATTTTATAGCTTGTCTCGCAAAGGCAGAAAGTTAATTACTGCCCCTGCAGCTTTAGGAAAAGCCAGGCACGCAATAATAAGCTAATGATGTAAGAGCATAAGCGCTGACCAAATTGTCAAAATCAGCTTCAGTGCAGCACATTCGTTACGCCCCGTCTTAATATTCCTGACATTCCCCCACTGTCAAATTCAAATGTTTAACTTGTCAAAAAGGACATCATGTGGCGATCTTTGATTAAATAAAAAATACTCATTTTTACAGGCTAGAAAATAAATAAACAAAACGTATTCGTTATTAGCATTCAAGCAGGCGACAGTAAAAGACCCCAAAGTTGTTCTGGAACAATTAACGTGAGGACTCATTAAAAATTTTTGATTTTATTATGCTTCATACATTGTTCAATTCTGACAAAAAATCATTAAATGTGAAATTGTTCTTTATGCATGGTGTTGAGATACGTTTGCTTTGAATACCCCAATAATTAAACAATTTTAAACAGACTTGTGTCATTTTTAACGGAATAGTCCAATATGAGTAATAATAAATTCGTACGATTCAGATCGAATTCAGTCAGGATATATAAAACTATGTTTTTAATACATTTTATGAATTTGGTTTAATCGCCGAAAATATTAAGAAAACATTGATATTTGACTAAGGTCGTCGATTTGCTGTTGATGTTGACTATTAAACAAGTAAGAAAGGCTACAGTCGAGAGAGCCGAGCTGCCAGGATCCGGATCAAACTTGTTGAGGAACGTGACAATGGTAACATATATTTTGTGAATATGGTCTTGATAGTTCTAGCGGTTTTGGCGATTTGAACATAGATTTAGTGAGGTGACTATAGTTTTTGAAAAAAAACTGGATCTGCCTGATATAATGACGGACTTTCATTCCAAATTGGTGCCTCTAGGTCGATGTTGTTTAAATGATCCAGGTGTTTATACAGATAGACGGAAGGACTGACATTGCTATATTGAATCGGCTTTTGATTTTGATCCAGAATATATATATATTTTATGGGGTCGGCCTCGCCATCTTCTGTTTGTTACGCATATTTCGCTTCTGACAAACTTAATAGACCCCTCTACACTTTTTTATATTTGGCTCTCCTCATTTTGCCTGAATCGCAACATTTTTTCTGACAAGCCCAAAAGACCCCTGTGCTCTTGTTGAGTACAAGGTTTATAAGTATATAATAGCCCCTTGTTGAATTAGTGGAAGGGTCGCCTGACAACGGCACGCTTTCATGGTTCAAAAACAATCTGGATGGTTATCACTTAGTTTATTAGCCTGTTTACCGTAGTAATCATATCAAAGGACCTGACTGCATTACAAATAGGAAAAAAGGATTAAAAGACTCTTTAACCATATTAAGCGGCACGTGCCGTAGCTATTCATAAGTTGTTTAACTACTGCCAGTATTTTCTTTTGTATGTAAATGTAAATTTCAATTTTGAATGTTGATATTGCTAAAATTGATAGAACAATAGCTAATATCCGTAACTTGTCATGAAAGAACATAGCCAGAGTTTCAATTCTATTGCAAAAAAAAATTAGACTTTTTACCCTTTAAAGCAAAGTTGTTGAACAAATGTATCTAAATTCTTTATCATTAGTAATTTGGCACATCGAGATACGAGATACACGCAAATCTAATTTATTTTAGAATTATTTGTCTTTTTCTTCTATCTAGAGTATTCTTATACAATTTATCATTCATAAAAAGCTTAGTAAACACATAATTTTTAACAAACTCAAAATCAATCACATTTACCAAAAACAAAAACAAAACAAGAAAGAATTCTATATTCGCCTCGCGATAAGGATACCCGTTACTCAGTTTCAATATGTTATTAATAATGGAGAATGATAATAATATTAGTGCAATCGATTAGGTGATGGATAAGATAGCTTGGTTAACACAAAACATTTTCATACAAATTTATGTTTAGAGCGTATTATCGGCCGATTGTTCCTATGGGAGCTATACGATATAGTTGTCCGATTTGGATCCAACTTGGTCGGTACATGTATTTCCTATACATCTATACTATCTATATAAATTTGGTTCAGACAACATAGCTAGCAAAAAAGTTTTCTGTTATAAAATATTCTTGTTTTACCTCTATATGAAGATAGAACTCCATTGTGACACCTTTCACCTTTCTACCACTTATTGTCTCTGAGATCCTTTTGTTCATACAGACGGACGAACGGACGGGCGGATGGGCGGACGGACATACGGACATGGGTATATCGCCTCTTTCTCCCTGTTACACACGTACACACATACATATTTGTATAACATTATATGTATGCACACATATGTGTGTGTATACGACTGGTGGGCACGGCTTGTGATGCTGATCAATAATATGTATACTTTATAAAACTCTTAGTTTGACTGACTAAACATGGAGTCGATACTGACTGCTGTATATACTTTATTATAAAAAAAAAGAGTAGTAGACTATTTGTTTTGTCAGAAGCGAAATGTACGTAATAGTAAGATGGAGGCGTTTTCAACAGCGTCAACACCGGAAATGATGTAGCAATGTCCGTCTGTCTGTCGGTCTGTCAGAGACTATAGGAGCTAGAGCCACAAAATTTCAAATGTAACTCAGTTTCCTTCGCGAGCAGATCAAGTTTATTTTAAAATGGTCCCACGCCTCAAACAGCCTCCCGCAAATTGTAAAAAATTATTTTTACAACGACATGACTTGGAAACTATTAGAGGTATTGTGACCAACTTTAGCAGATTTGATCCGGATCGGACAACTAAAGCCTACAGCTCCCAATTTGTCAATACTCTTTAATAACAAATGAATGACTTGTATATAGAAAGATGTTTTGCTTATATACCTATTACAAATAATTCAACACAATATATTTGATAACATAATCGTCTCAATTGGCCTTGTATATAAACTAGTTGTAAGAAGAAAATCACTTTTTAATATAAATTCTTAAAAAACAGTTCTGTATATTAATTGAGACATCTTCATATCGAGATTTGAACAGGTGTTATGAAGTCGCATTTCGACTATTAAGTTATAACTTATTACTTTCCCGAGCTATCCGTGAAAAGCGGGTATTAAGATCAAACTCACTGGTATGATTTGTAGCTTTAATTTCCATTGTTCATAATTTAAATTAGTCTTTAGTGCTCAAAAACGATACATCTTTTATTATAACAAAAGAGACGGTTTCTTCATTATTATTTCTTTTTTGAGTTAAATGCGCTAGTGTGTATATACGATTGTGAGTTAATTTTAATAGTTTTCTTCGTTTGTTTTTAAAGCTTTTTTCGTCTGCCGCACCAATTTCAGACACAAAGTAGAGTAATTCTATTGAGTAATGACTTAAAAGAGGAGGAAACCCAAAAGGTTTACAAATTTTTAAAATAATTAAGATTTCGATATTTTTATTTGATATTTTTACATTTATTCTGGTGATTTATTTGGTTTTTAGACCTCGTACTATAAAAAAAGAGTAAAGGGGCCTATTAGGTTTGTCAGACAGAAGTAAGCATTTCCGACCCCATGATCAGTATCAACAGCCGAGACGATATACACAATGTCTCTCTGTTCGTATGAACATTTTGATCTTCGAGATTATACGAGCTAGAGCATACAAATTTGAATGAGGGAATGTTCATCTCACCATAAATTATTTTCACAACACCATAACTTGAAACTTAACCTAATGTACACATTATTTAAAATTGCTTATTTGTATGAAAAAATGCGCAATAGAATGAGTACGGGGTTATTTACAGTCGGTTCGCTCGAATGTAGCATTTCTATTTGTTTTTGCTTATTCTAGACATAGATTGTGAATATTTCTAAAACGTTAGCTTTATATGTATGCTGAGATATAGTCTTTGGGACCATTGTACACTGTTGGGATGAAATGATCACGAGGTTTATGGTGTACAGGGAGCAGTTTCGAATGGTTTCAGTAGCCAATTCGTTCTCTCATAAATCATCAAAAGACTTTAACCACTCATTCTTTGTTGCTTTTTGCAGGGAAAAGCTTCACGCTTACAATTACCGTCGCAACGAGCCCGCCGCAGGTGGCTTCCTATGCGAAAGCCATCAAAGTAACCGTGGATGGTCCAAGAGAACCAAGATCCAAAACAAGTAAGCAACAAAATTTTAAACTACAGTTTTATACTAAAAATTTTCTAAAATATGGCGTGGCATAAACACCAACTATAAGATGTTTAAAAAGCTGGGTGGTGTCGCTCACACATTCGCTGGTATTTGTTAATCCTTGGGAGAGAAAGATGAGTATGAAGATACTTTGAAATTATTTTTTTTTTTATTAAAAACGTACGACGTATGGTCGCCGAACGGAGCTGAATTGAACTTTACTGAGCAAAACTGGTTTCTAGAATTTCCGAAAGTTTTGCGGTTTTCAAATGAGGCTTTTGCATGGGCGGCAATGTCGTTCATGGAGGCATATTGAGTTTTCCATTCATGTAATGCATATCAACTCGTGATAAGCTTTATTTTTTCTTGCTATAAAAAGTGTTTAATGCACTTTTATGTTTTCAGTGAAATTTTATATCATATTATAATTAAAAATCTGTCTTTACTAAAAAATTTCACTGTAAGTCATTCAGTGACATTTTGACTCACTCACTTATGGAATGATCATGATCATAAGTAGTCAAAATTTTTGTATGTTACAAGTTTCAATGTCAGCAGGCAGAAGGAGGCGATGCCGACCACAGTATAGTATTCATAATCAGCATCAACAGCCCAATTGATATGGAAACGCCGGTTTGTCTGTCTCTATGAACACCTTCATCTCTGAGACAATAAGAGCTATCCATCAAATTTGGAATGAAAGCCCGTCTATACTCTGAACGTGATACTTTTATTTCAAATTATTGCCACGCCAACTACCGTCCCAAATCGTAAAAGTCCTTTTTCATATCACTATATCTTTGAAACTACAAGACCAAATTTATACACTTTTTGTATATCACGATAAAACTTGCAGAGAGTATAATGTTTTTGTCACGAAGTTTGTAACGAATTGGAGGAGGCATATCCAACCCCATATACATATATATATATATATATATATATATATATATATATGTATATATATCAGCTTCCACAGCCGAGTCGATATAGTGATGTCTCTCCGTCTTTCTGTCCGTCCGTCCGTATTAACACCTGGATCTTTTAAACTACAAGAGCTATTGCCACCAAATTTGGAATAAAAGTCCGTCCATATGTCAGGCAGATTAAGTTTGTTTTAAAGTTTTGCCACGCTCCTTACAGCCGCCGCAAATTGTAAATAACTATTTTTTTTACACTACCAATTCCAAACTATCAGAGCTATCGTGACCACATACACACTGTACATGTATGGTACCATTATAACTATTCTCACTAAGTTTGATCCGGATCGAACAGTGAAAGCCTATAGCTCCCATAGGATATATCGAAAACAAATAGAATATATATAATGTGTATAGTACCAATGTAACTGTACTCACCAAGTTGATCCGGATCGGAAGACTATAGCCAATGCCTCTCATAGGACAAATTGGTTGAAAATTGCTCATATTTATGGAAAATGTGCTTAGTCTTTTACAGCCGGCTCGCTGGATTGTAGCCTTTCTTACTGGTTATAGCCATTACTCCTAAGTAAAGGGGTATGCTGAAATTGTTTGAATGTATGTTACAGGGAGAAGGAGGCGTGGCAGACCCCATAAATTGGATATATTCTTGATCAGCATTAATAGGCGAGTCTATGTAGCCATGTCCGTCTGTGCGTGTGTATTAACAAAAGGATATCAGATACTATACGAGCAAGAAAGGGGTCACAAATGAAAGGTGCAATACCCAAGCAGTACAAGTGTGTTTTTGTTTTTTGACAAGCCCACATTAGGGCGTACTATCTTCATATAAAGGTTAATGTACAGGTATTTCAAGAATGTTTTTGTACAGGAAACTTTTTTGTTAGCTATGCTATGTAGATAGTACGTGTCTAGGAAATACATCTACTGACCAAGTTTGATCCAAATCCAAATATTTCGTGTGGCTTACATTGGGCCTATCTGTCAAAAATACGCTCCAAATATGAATTAGTATGAAAAACTTTCGAGTTGAAGAAGCTATGGTAATCAAACTCACACAGAATACATTCATCAATAATATAAACAGACTGACCAAGGTTGATCCAAATCGGACTACTATATCCTATAGCTCCCATAGGGACGATCGGTCAAAACAAGCTTAAAGTGTGAATTAACCGGAATAACTTTTGCCTTGACTAAGCTATATTAATAAAAAGCACACACGATTTTTTGCCAATTATTAAACATGCTGACCAAGTTTCATCTAAATCGGAGTACTATATCGTATAGCTCCCATGGGAACAATCGGTCGAAAATATGCTCCAAATATGAATTTGTATGAAAATGTTCTTTGTTAACCTAGCTATCTTATTCATCTAATATTATTATCATACCCCATTGTTAATAACATATTGAAACTGAGTAACGGGTATCCTAACGTCGAGAGGCGACTATAGCATTCTTTCTTGTTTTTAGACCCCGTACTCTAAAAAAGAGTATAGGGGTCTATTAGGTTTGTCAGAAGCGAAATGTGCGTAACAGGCAGAAGGAGGCGTGGCCGACCCCATAAAGTATATATATTCTAGATCAGCATCAACAGCCGAGTCGATATAGCAATGTCCGTCTGTCTGTCCGTCTGTCTGTCCGTCCGTCCGTATGAACACCTGGATCTGTTAAACTATAAGAGCTAGAGCCACCAAATTTGGAATGAAAGTCCGTCTATATGTCAGGCAGGTTAAGTTTATTTCAAATTTTTGCCACGCCCCCTACCGCCCCCGCAAATTGTAAAAAACAGTTTTCATTGCACTACAACTTTGAAACTATGAAAGCTATCGTAACCAAATTTACACAGTAGGTGTATGGTACAACAATAACTATCACCAAGTTTCATCAAGATCGGACAACTATAGCTTATAGCTCCCATAGGACAAATCGGTCAAAAACAAAAAATTTGTATGAAGACATGTAGTATTTGCTAAGTGATCGCAACCAAACTCACACAGAATGTGTACATAATTATTAAATGTAACTTCACCAAATTTGGTCCAAATCGGACAACTACAACATGTGAAACAAATTGGTCAAAAATGTTAAAAATTGTAATTTATGTACGTGTTTGAAGAAAAGTGGTAAATCCATGTTTATCTACTTTAGCCGTCCTGATTGTCAACAGTGCTGTGGTCCAAGTGATGTGACATGCATGCAGACAGGCATTTGTTTTCTTTTTCTTTTTCTATAACAAAACATTATTATATGTAAATGCAGATAATCAGCAGTACCTGCAAGTTTAGGTGTGGTGCATATGGTAGAGTGGCGACATGTGGGAATCCTGTGTCTGATACCGCGGGTTCGATTGCAGCTAGCGCGTTTTATTTGCATATAAAATTTTATTTGTTAGCTATGCTATCTGAACCAAATTTACACGGAAAGTACATATCTAGGAAGTTCATGTACTGACCAAGTTTGATCCAAATCGGACTACTCTATCGTATAGCTCCCATAGGAACGATCGGTCGAAAATATGCTCTAATTATGAGTTAGTATGGAAAACTTTTGCGTTAACTAAGCTATATTAATCAAACTCACACAGAATACATCTGCCAATAATATATATATACTGACCAAGTTTGATACAAATCGGACAACTATATCGTATAGCTTCCATAGGAACGATCGGTCGAAAATATGCTCTAAACATGAATTTGTATGAAAATGTTCTGTGTTTGCCAAGCTATTTTATCCATCACCATTGTTAATAACAAATTGAAACTGAGTAACGGGTATCCTAAAGTCGCGAGGCGACTATAGCATTCTTTCTTGTTTAAATTTTAATATAAACTATTATCTTTTTTTAAATTTGTATTTTAAAATATGAATCAGTCTACTGCTTCTTCTTTTAAGTTTGTAAGTATTTTTGTATGCGCACTACAAGGAGTACGGGGTCTTATATAGTCAGCACGTCGACTGTAGCCTTTCTTTCTTGTTTTTAACTAAGTAACATATGTATATTTAAAGATGAAGAGTCGGCTATAGCAAAATATCTCTTGATTTATTTTCCAGACTCCTCAGGTGGTCCCCAATTTCGAGCATTGGGCTTAGGGCAACGTCCTTTTATCGATGGACTCACTAAAAGTTTTCACGAGCTTGAAACACTACGGCGTTCAACCAAGGTAGCTTCATCTACAATGGGACCGACCGCTACAATATCAACTGCCACCCCTGCAACAGCCTGTAGTATATTAACAACAAGTTCACAAAACGTGGGTAGTAATTTTTCATCGTCAAATAGTACAACAAATTCAGAGTTTTTGGGATATAAACCTAATGCGCCACAAATGCAAGGTAAGCTCAAAAAATTATTTATCTATAAAATCGTTTACCAACAGTTTGTTAATATGGAATGCATGCGATTTAGGATTTGTGATATTGGAATACTCTTAAAAGTCTCGTAGAGAAAAGGGTACACTGTAATCGTTGGAATGCAAACAGGGAGAAGAAGGCGTGGCAGACCCCATAAAGTATATACATATATTCTTGATCAGCATCAATAGCCGAGTCGATATAGCCATCTCCGTCTGTCCGCCTGTATGAACAAATGGATCTCAAAGACTATAAGAGCTAGAAAAGTGAAAAGGGTCGCAATACCCAAGCAGTACAAGTTTGTTTTTGTTTTTTGACACTCCCAATTTAGGGAGTTCTATCTTCATATAACATATAGGTAAATGTACAGGTAAAACAAGAATGTTTTGGTGCAGAAAACTTGTTTGCCAGCTATGCTATCTGAACCAAATTTACACGAAAAGTACATGTCTAGGAAGTACATGTACTGACCAAGTTTGATTCAAATCAGACAACTATATCGTATAGCTCCCGTAGAGCCGATCGGTCAAAAATAAGCTTCAAATATGAAACTCACACAGAATACATTTGCCAATATATATGTATACTGACCAAGTTTGATCCAAATCGGACTACTATATCGTATCAAAGTGTGAAACAGGCAGAAGGAGGCGTGGCAGACCCCATACAAAATATATATATATATATGTTCTTGATAAGTATTACAAGCCTAGTTGATATAGCCATGTCCGTCTCTCTGTTTTTGATTCCATGCCCCATTCGCACCCAATGAGCCAAAAAATAGACACACATCGGCATTTGTTGTACTTGTATAGTATTGTACGCAGTGCTTAAAAAACTGCAAGAAGTTTTATTTCATTTGCTTTTGCTTCTGCTGCTGCTTCTGAAAACATTTCTTCTGTTGAAATTTGCTCTTTTTAAAAAGATGCAAAAGCAGAAGCTCTAAAAGGCTGAAACTGTACAACTTTTGCAGCTGCTACTGAAGCAATTTAAACACTGATTGCACGCAGCCCGCAGACACCACGTGCCGACCAGAGGTATACATACATACATACATATGTGCATACATATAATGTCAATAAAATTTGAATGTGCATACAGACAAAAATATGTATGTTTGATTATACTTTTTATACCCGTTACTTGTAGAGTAAAAAGGTGTATTGTAATCGTTGGAATGTATGTAACAGGCAGAAGTAGACGTTGCAGACCCCATAAAGTATATATATTCTTGATCAGTATCAATAGCAGGGTCGATATAGCCATGTCGCAATACCCAAGCAGTAAAGTTTGTTTTTGTTTTTTGTCACGCCCTCTTTAGGGCGTTCTATCTTCATATAAAGGTAAATGTACAGGTGAAACTTGAATATTTAGTATAGAAAACTTCACACGGCTAGTACATGTCTAGGAAGTACATAAACTGACCAAGTTTGATCCAAATCGGACAACTATATCGTAAAGCTCCCATAGGAACGATCGGTCGAAAATACGCTCTAAACATAAATTTGTATAAAAATGTGCTGTTTGCCAAGCTATGTTATCTATCACCATTGCTAATAACATATTAAAACTGAGTAACGGGTTGTAGGTTAGGTTGTAGGAATGCTGACAATGAGAATTGTTTATTTAATTTTTTAAATTAAAAAAAAATAGTACATATAAAATTCAAATTATTAAATTTTATTAAAAATTTTAATTCAAATTAAATACAAATGCTCACTACTATGGGTGTACGGGGTCATTTACAGTCGACTCGATCGACTGAAGCCTTTCTTACTTGTTTTATATAGCGAAGACAAATGCCTGTGAAGGAGTTCGAACCTTAGACCTTAGGATTTAAATACAAATAACAGGCATCTCAAACATTTTCTACCAACATCATTGTACATGAATAATTAAATTTTTTTTCACACAATTAACCATTTTTGGGCTAGTCTGTTTTTTATGTTGTAGCTATCTGAGCCGGACCAAATTTGGTAAGGATTGTTATAATAAAGTTGAATTAAATATATTTTAAATCAAATTTTATCCCATGATCATGACTGGTCATTGCTTTACATGCGCAGGAATATGGGTAACGCAGTCCCACATTTTATTGAACTTTAAATTATTTATTTGACATTGTGTTCCATCTTGTGTTTCAAGTCTCTATACTAAAAAACCTATGCATTTTACACGAGAGTTAACATGGTTGAAAAACATAAAATCTAAATTTTAAAAGAAATTCGGGGAAACTGGCTCTTCCATGGATCTCTCTCGTTATGTTATTGCTCTATCTAATTTCTCTGCGTTAACAGCTTGTGCTATAGGAATAACCTTAGAAACTGTGGTCTGCAGTTCAGGAGTAATAGTAAACTTTTGTAATAACTTCAGTTAATGATGATCAGGCTTTAGCTGATTTATTTGATGCTTTTTTTCTAACAACTTATTGTAAAATCCATATCTTGTAAATGCTTCTAATTGTAATTTTAATCCAATTCCCACATAAATAAATTCCTTGCATTACGAACTACTTATGTTCTAAAACACAAAAAGTTAATTTTAATGACACGTTATCTAAGTGTGTTCGCGTTATCTTGGAGGTTCCTTGAATAAGTTATTTTGAGCGCTTATTTGTTATACACTCTGCAAGAGTATATTGGGTTTGTGCAAAAGTATATAACAGGCAAAAGCGGGCGTGGCCGACCCCTTAAATTATATAAATTCTTGATCAGCATCACAAGATGAGTCGATATAGTCATGTCCGTTTGTCCGTCTGTCTGTCTGTCCGTATGAACTAACAGATTTCAGAGATGGTCAGAGCTACAAGTTAAAACTTAGTCTCATTCGACTACATATTTAGTCAGTCAATACAAGAATTTTTTTTCCTGTTTTTTTTTTTTCAAATATCACAGTAACTATGGCATTTAGGAACACCAAATTTGGTACACAGCAGGGACCTGCAACGAGTATAAAAATTTCGAGTATACTCGAACGCTTACTCGTGATCGTTTTGTTCGAACAAATTTGATACTCGATCGTTTGTGTGCGTACCGCGGGCATGCTTATACTCGTTTTACTCGAGTATATACTCGAGTATTTTGCTGTTACATTAAATATTGCAAGCAAGCCTAACAGAACCTGATAATATATGTATGTATGCGTAAAATATACTCAGCGGTGGTACTACATTACATGTTTTGACGTTTTTAAAGACTGTTTTTTAAATAAATTGACATTTAATAATAAATGAAATTCTGTTTTTATTATTTTGTTCATAATTTTTTTACAGAATTAAAATGTGCCGATTTGTAGAAATCTGCATTACAATGGTATTTTGAACCCCTTTGTAATGCTCAGCCGATAAACGTAGATGGGCTGGCCTTTTGGAATTTCGCTTGTTTGGCCAGAGTATAATTCTCTGAGTTTTTTAAAAGGAGTGTTTTGCATTTAGCGCAATATCTGCAGCAGGTAGAAACTCTTCCGTTTGGCGTTTTCTGTCTTAAACAAGTAAGAAAGGCTACAGTCGACCGAGCCGACTATAAAAGACGCCGTACTCTCATAGTAGTGCACATTTGTATTCAATTTGAATTGAAATTAAAAAAAAAAATAATTTAACAATTCGCATTGCCAGCATTCGAACCTACAACCTCAGACAAACTCTATCAGTTGCACCACGCGCCACTTTCAAGAATTCTCCCCGAATATCAGCATTTACATATTATTCATACAAACACACATTCGTTTCTGTTTCTGTCTCGCTCTCGCGCGTAAGTGATATTGCAGTTAAATAACAAACTTTCTAACGCAGTAGCTCTTTTGTTAAAGGTAGTATGTTGATGCCACTTTCAGAATAGTTTGATTTTATATGTCTCTATACGAATGTTGAATTACAACACTCTACTGTATGAATAAATGCCTTAAAAACGGCATTAAAGCGTAAAAGTTTTTTAGCTGATGTGGGGAAAAGGGGCGTGGCAGCTCAAAATTTTTAATGGCATTGCATTAAGGGTGTCACTAGCAACCGGTTTACCAGAAATGGTGTTCCTAAGTGCCATAGTTACTGAGTTATTGGCCTAAAAGTAAATTTTTTTTCGAGGTGTGTCTGGTTTTTTGCTCATTGCGGTGGCGGTAAGGGGCGTGGCAAAAATTTGAAATAAACTTGATCTGCTCGCGAAGATAACGGACTTTCATTCCAAATTTGGTGTCTCTAGCTTTTGTAGTTTAAAAGATCCAGGTGTTCATACGGACGGACGGACAGACAGACAGACAGACGGACATTGCTATATCGACTCGGCTGTTGATGCTGATCTAGAATATATATACTTTATGGGGTCGGCCACGCCTCCTTCTGCCTGTTACGCACATTTCGCTTCTGACAAACCTAATAGACCCCTATACTCTTTTTTAGAGTACGGGGTCTAAAAAAAAACATAAGCAAAATGCGTGGTATGTCAAACATATCAATACTTGCTCGCCCAAATACACACAAACAAAGACAAGTCTCGAGATTGTTGTCCGTACCATCAGTGTTGCTCTCTAAATTGTTTTCCGCCAGATCTAGCTTTTACTTATGTGTACATGGGAAAATCAATGCACATACATACATTACAATTATTTCATTTTTCATGTTACACATTATGGGTTTTAAAGTTATTAATAATAAAAGAAGGAGAAAAATATATACTTAAACAATTTTCTTATTATTTTTCATTGGAATTTAGCCATATCGCTTTTTTTCCGCCATAACTAGCATATTTTCATTTAAATAAATGACAACACTGCGAACGTCACGCAACGCAAGCGAACCAACGAACTTGCTTGATCGTTGATCGTAGTCGTTGTTTGATACCAAACGATCAGGTTCGAATCATTCAGAAAACGGACAATTGATCGTTGTGATTCGAACATTTTTCGGACAGCCCGTTGAGTTACTCGTTACCCGATCGTTTGATGAAAAGTTTGAACAAACTCGAGTATACTCGTTTCAGGTCTCTGGTACACAGGTTCCTGGACTTCCACGCCCCCTTTTCTCATGAGAAATAAAAAACTTTTGACACTTGCATGCCGTTTTAAAGACATTAGTTCTCATCGTAGAGCACTGATATTTGAAATTCGATTGGAGACATATTATATCAAACTATCCTGAAAGTTGCAATATTAATACATGAGTGCAAGCGAGACAGAAACGTACAAACATATGTTTGGACACCGATTTTAATAATTTAAACGCGAAAAAAATGCAGAGAGTATTATACGGTCGGGCGTGCTCGACTGTATTTTTCATTCTTGTTTCGTTATACAGTAATGAATTGCCTTTAGCAACCTCTAATTCCCGAGTTTTGATGTATGACGATGATGTAAAACTTTTTTCTTATCACAAATTGATTCTTGTCAGAGTCACAGGCTACAAAAAGATCTCGACACCTTTTGAATTCTAAGTTAACTTACTACATCTCTTGTCGGAAAACCTCTATTCATAATAAAAAGTTCTTCTGCTGCTAATCGAGCTTTTGGTGTCTTGGATTTCATAAAGCGGCTGTCTAAGGAATTTGACGGTCCCTACCTAACAAATAACATCTTCGTCGGGTAGTGTGTGGAGCCACTTTATTGTGTTCACTTAAAACGTCACTTCTCTCTTATATATCTAACCAATCTACATAATAATCTTTTTCTGTAGAAGGTATAGCATAACTTAGTATTCTTCTTTGTTGTTGTGCCATAATTTCGAAACGTTCTTGCATTTTTCGTGTTCCATTGATCGCCGCGTTACTAACATTGTATTCGGAATTTCATTCCAATTTTTTTGGCACTATGTCTTATAGTCTCGAAGATCCAGGGGTTCATATATAGCCATGTCCATCTGTCCGTCTTTATGAACTATAAACACTATAAGAGCTAGAGCTAAAGATAAAATGACTAGAAGGTACCAGTTTGCTTAAGTTATTTAACCGCCCATTTTGGGGTGTTTTATGTTTATGCAAAGGTAGAAAAACCATGATTTGGTATGGAAAACTTTTTTGCTAGCTGTGCTACCTGCAAAATTCTGCACACGACGTTTATGCCATGGGCGTACATATACTGACCAAGTTTGATCCAAAGCAGACAACTATATCAACAGGATTTTATCTTTAGAATCGCTCAAAAATATGCCCTAAATTTGGTTTAGTATGAAACAAATTTGGTTTAGTAAGAAACAAATTTTCGTTGACCAAGCAATCTTAATGAAACACACAGAATACTTTCGTCAATAATATATACATATTGGACAAATTTATTTAAATCGGACGACTATATATTTTCGCATAAATTATGAATTAGTAGGAAAAATGATTAATAATAAATTAAAACTGAGTAAGTGGTATCCTAAAGTCACGATGCGACTATACGATTATTTCTTGTTAAAACACTCATGGCCTGTACTGTTATATGCAAAATTACTCACGATTGCTCTTGTACTTGCACAAATTACGGTGTTATCAAAAAAGCATTTTACAATTTAGAAAGGCGTAGCAAAAATTTTAAATAAATTGGATCTGATCGTTCATACTTAACCTTACTTTCATTCTTGAATTAGTGTCGTTTTAGTTTTCGAGATCTAGGTTCTAATCCGGACCGAAGGCAAACGAGCTATATCCACTGGGCTGCTGATACTTACCAAAAATATGTAAACTTCATTGATTGGTAACGTCCCTTCTGTCTGTTACGAATACCTGTCATTTCGACGCGTCTTTTGACATATCGCATATCAAGTAGCGGAAGTCATTTTGCGGTTTGAGTTTAAATTGGCCACGGATGACGTTTTATGGAGCTACAAGATTTAATGGGAATATGCGATTGTTAGCTGTCTTTTTATCCTCTTTTCAAGAGTATGGGGGTTTGTGGAATAATTGTTAAGGTATAAGGAGACTTGGTATATGTATATATATATATATATATATATATATATATATATATATATATATATATATATATATATAAATATATATATATACATATATATATATATATATATACATATATATATTCCTCTATTTGTCCCACCGTTTATACAAACGGATCTCAGAGGTCGTTAGACCTACAAGTTCGAATTAAGTCGATCAATACAAGAATATTTTTATTCGATGCCATATACCACACGCCCACAATATGTCGAACTCACTCCACAAAAAAAATCAATGTTTTTGCCAAATATCGCAGTAATTATTGCACTTAGGAAAACCAATTTTCAAATACCGTTTGCAAGGCATTTGTTCTTATCGTAAAGTATTATAATTTAAAAGTCATTTGGGGTCCAAATCTATCAAACTGTCCTGAAAATTACATAAAAATCCAACAACAGTAAAGAAAGCTACGCGCAGCACACTATTTATCATGGAACGAAATTTTAATGCATGTGTGGCTGAAGCCCATGTCGACCAATTCCAAACGACTTTAAAATTACAATACGGTAAATATTCATAAGCACGTATATATTATATATTTTTAAATAGTATAATCGGGAATAAAGTGCACAGAGTATTATGCGGTTGTGCGTGCTCGACTGTAGTTTTCTTTCTTATTATTATTTTTTTTTTACAGCTGCAGTTTTTTCGATTTTGTTATTGTTTTTTCTCTTTACAAACACATATTTCCCAATGCATTTTTCAATATAATGATTGATTTTGTTGCTGTTATTTTTTGAGTTTCTTGTTGCAATGCATTAATAGCTGCACAACACACTTGGATTGATTTGTGACTTAGGATCATAAATCAAGCAAAAGTTCGTTAAGAAGGTTACAGTACTGTGGCCCCACACTTATAACAGACGATAAATGTTTCACAATAAGAGAGTCCTAGAAGCAAGCCAAGAATTACAGAATCTAAAAAAAAGTAAGAAAGGCGCTTCGACTATACAATATCACTTACTTTATTGTGAAAGAATGTAACAGGCAAAAGGAGGAGTGCCAGAACCCATTAAGTATGCATATATGTATATTCTATATCCGGCTGTCCGTATGATCTAGCAGATTCAAGAGAAAACTGTAAAAGACCCCGTACTCCCATAGTAGTGCACATTTGTATTTACTTTGAATACAAATTTTCAAATGAAATTTAAAAATTTTAATTTTATATGTACATTTTGAATTTAAATTTTATATGTACATTTTGAATTTAAATTTAAAAAAAAAATAATTTAACAATTCGCATTGCCAGCATTCGAACCCTACAACCTCCGACCAACGCGCCGCAACTCTACCAGTTGCACCACGCGCCCCTTTCAAGAATTCTCCGATTATCAGCATTTACATATTATTATTTATAAACACACATTCGTTTGAAATTATATGTATGCATATATGTATGTATGTGTGCATTCGGCGCGGCCAGCGTCTGCCGGCAGCGCTGTCGCCACACAAGCATCGAGAACGTTCGAACATGTGTTTGTATGTTTCTGTCTTGCTCTCGCGCTTAAGTTAAATAACAAAATTTAGAACGTAATTGCTATTTTGTTAAAGGTGGTATTTTGATGCCACTTTCAGAATAGTTTGATTTAATATGTCTCTATACGAATGTTGAATTACAACACTGTACTATATGAATAAATGCCTTAAAAACGGCATTGAAGTTTAATAGTTTTTTTTTAGCTCTTTTAAGAAAAGGGGGCGTGGTAAGCTCAAATTTTTTAATGGCATTGCATTAAGGCTGTCTCTAGCAACCTGCTTACCAGAAATGGTGTTCCTAAGTGCCATAGTTACTAAGTTATTGGCCTAAAACTACATTTTTTTTCGAGGTGTGTCTGGTTTTTTACTCATTGCGGGGGCGGTAAGGGGCGTGGCAAAAATTTGAAATAAACTTAACCTGCCTGACTTAATAACGGACTTTCATTATCGTGGCTCTAGCTTTTGTAGTTTAAAAGTTACAGGTGTTTATACGGACGGACGGACAGACAGACGGACATTGCTATATCGACTCGGCTGTTGATGCTGATCAAGAATATATACACTTTATGGGGTCGGCCACGCCTCCTTCTGCCTGTTACGCACATTTCGCTTCTGACAAACCTAATATACCCCTCTACTCTTTTTTAGAGTACAGGGTCTAACAATAAAGAATTTTATAGTCGCCTCGCGACTTTACGATACCCGTTACTCAGTTTCAATTTGTTTTTAACAATGGTGATGGATAAGATAGCTTGGCAAACACAGAACATTTTCATATAAATTCATGTTTAGAGCATATTTTCGACCGATCGTTCCGATGGGAGTTATACGATACAGTAGTCCAATTTGTATCAAACTTGGTCAGTACATGAGCTTCCTAGACATGTACTTTCCGTGTAAATTTGGTTCAGATAGCATTGCTAACAAGAAAGAAAAGCACAGTCGAGCACGCCCGACTATATAATACTCTCTGCACTTTTCCCGATTAAATTATTAAAATCGGTATCCAGATATTACAATGTGTAGCACTTTCATTAAAACACGTTGAAACAAAAACAATCTAAGCATAATCAAACATTCATCTGTTTGTTTGTATTCGAATACACATACGTTTGACAATATGTATATGATGCAAATATGTATGTATGTATGTGTGTATTCGGAGCAGCCAGCGACCGCGGGCAGCGCTGCCGCCACACAAGCAGCGAAAACGTTCGGACATGTGCTTGTGTGTTTCTGTCTCGCTTGCACCAATGGGTTGATATTGCGTTCAATTATCAATATTGTAACGCTTCTAGTTTTCTTGTTTATAGTCCGATTTTAATGCGCCTTTCAGGATAGTTTAATATCGTTAATCTCCACACGAATTATAGATAACAATACTGTATGATACGAACAAGTTCGCAAAAAACGGCATTTGAAGTTTTTTCAAGTGTGGGAGAAGGGGGCGTGGCAGTCCAAATTTTTAAATGACAATGCAACTATGCTGTCGCTAGGAACCTCCGTACCCAAATTGGTGATCCTAGGTGCCATAGTTACTGAGATATTTGCCGAAAACATCGATTTTTACCGAGGTGTGTCTAGTTTTTTGCTCATTGTGGGCGAATGGGGCGTGGCATCGAAAAAAAAAAAGATTCTTGTATTGACTGACTAAATATGTGATCGTTTGACACCAAGCTCGAACTTGTAGCTCTTACCATCTCTGAAATCTGTTTGTTCATACGGACGGACAGACAGACAGACAGACAGACGGACAGACGGACATGGCTATATCGACTCGGCTTGTGATGCTGATCAAGAATATATATACTTTATGGGGTCTGCCACGCCTCCTTCTGCCTGTTACATACTTTTGCACAAACCCAATATACTCTTGCAGAGAGTATAAAAAGTAATAAATAGTTTTCTATACTAAAACATTCTACTTTTACCTGTACATTTACCTTTATATGAAGATAGAACGCCTTAAAGTGGGCGTGTCAAAAACAAAAACAAGCTTGTACTGCTTGGGTATTGCACCATTTATTTGCGATCCCTATCATCTTTCTAGCTCTTATACTCTCTGTGATCCTTTTGTTCATACAGACGGACGGACGGACAGACGGACATGGATATATCGACTGGGCTATTGATGCTTATCAAGAATATATAAACTTTACGGGGTCTGCCACGCATCCTTCTGCCTGTTACATACATTCCAACGATTACAATATACCCTTTTACTCTAAGAGTAACGGGTATAATAGAAAGAATGCAATAGTCGCCTCGCGACTCGCGATACCCGTCACTCAATTTCAATAAATTATTTACAATGGGGTATGATAATAATATTAGTGCAATCGTTTAGTTTATAAATAAGATAACTTGGCAAAAACAGAACATTATTATACATATTAGCTAGTAGGGAGCTATATGATATAGTAGGTCAATTTGAATTAAACTTGTCCACTACAAGCTCTTTTTGGACAAATATAACAATAAGTTTTCTATAATAAAACGTGCTATTTTAACCTTTTCTTGAAAATGGACCGACCTAAAGTAGGCGTGTCAAAAAAAAACAAACTTAGAGTACAAGGGTATATTGTAATCTTTGGATTGTATGTAACAGGGAGAAAGCGGCGTGCCCGACCCCATTAAGTTAGTATATATGTTCGTCTATCCGTCCGTCTGTGTGAACACCTGGATCTCAGACACTGTAAGAGTTAGAGTCACCGAATTTAGAATGTCTCCTTCGCGAGCAGATCAAGTTTATTTCAAATTGGTGGCACGCCACCTGCCGCCCCCATAAATTATAATAAACCATAAAATAATACTATTAGAGCTATCGTTATCAAATTCACACATTATAAGTTTTCATTATAACTACCCCCACCAAGTTTGGTCGCCAATTTATCCCATAAAACAAATCGTTAAAAAAATAGAAAATTTGTATGAAGACATGTACTGTTAGTTGAGCTTTCGCAAACAAACTCACGCAACTGTGTATATCCCATAGCTTTGATACGTCAAATCGGTCGAGCCATTGTTGACTTTTGCAGATACTGCCTAGTTGCATCGAATCTTTCCAAAATATATATGTAGAATACTATGTACACAGCTATTTTCAAATGACCACGAGCTTCATTTCTTACGATCATTTTTAAAACTTCTATGAAATATTTATAATACTGTCGGCTAGCTCATATGAAGGTTTTTTTTTGACAACGTACTCCCATAGTAGTCCGCATTTGTACTTAATTTAAATTAAAATTTTACAATGAAATTTAAAAATTAAAATATTCGAACCTGCGACCCCAGACAAAGGTTCCAGAATGCCTTGCAACTCTACCACTTGCCCACGCCCCATTCTTAAGAATCTTCCGATTATCTGCATTTACATGTTATAAATTTTTGTTAAATAAATGAAACCGCTGTCTGTGCCGAAACCTTCGGTTTACATTCAAGTACCAAAAATAACGCTAGCCATCTCTACCACTTGGGCCACTCTTCTTTCAACATTAGAAGTTCAATAATGTAGATAAACATAGAGTTATCTCTTCTCTTTCTATGACGTGTACATAAACAACAATTATTGAACATATTTTTTTGTTAGGAGACAATATTTTCACAATTTGAGTTGTCGGTAAGGGGCGTGCCAACAATTTGAAATAAACATAACTACGTCCGCCCTTACACGCTTTTATTCCCGATTAAATCGATATCAAGGTATTACAATAGACAGTACTTGTATTAGAACAAGTTGAAACAAAACAAGTAAGAAAGGCTTCAGTCGATCGAGCCGACTGTAAAAGACCCCGTACTCCCATAGTAGTGCGCATTTGAATTCAAATTTTCAAATGAAATTTAAAAATTTTAATTTTATATGTACATTTTGAATTTAAATTTAAGAACATTAAATTAACAATTCGCATTGTCAGCATTTGAACCTACAACCTCAGACCATCGCGCCGCAACTCTATCAGTTGCATCACGCGCCACTTTCAAGAATCATCGGATTATCAGCATTTACATGTTATTCATACAAATACACATTCGTTTGAAATTCTATGTATGCATATATGTAAGTATGTGTGCATTCGGCGCGGCCAGCATCTGCAGGCAGCGCTTCTGCCACACAAGCATCGAGAACGTTTGAACAAGCGTTTGTATGGTTCTGTCTCTCTTGCGCGCATAGAGTGATATTGCAGTTAAATAACATAAACTTTGTAACGTGATAACTCTTTTGTTCAAAGTAGGATTTAAATGCCACTTCCAGGATTGTTTAATATGATACATCTCCAAACGATTGTTAAATTACAACACTGTACTATATGAATAAATGCCTTAAAACGGCATTGAAGTTTGAAAGTTTTTTAGTTCTTATTAGAAAAGGGGGCGTGGCAGCTCAAAATTAGCGTAGCATTAAAACTGTCTCTATGAACATGCATAATAAAATTGGTGCTCCTAAGTGCCAAAGTTACTGAGATTTTCGCCTAATACTCAAATTTTTTAGATGTGTGTCTGGTTTTTTGCTTATTGCGGGGACGTTAGGGGCGTGTCAAAAACCTGAAACAAAGTGACATATTAACGGACTTTCATTCTAAAATTGGTGGAACTAGCTTTTGTAGTTTAGAAGATCCAGGTGTTCATACGGACATTGCTATATCGACTCGGCTGTTGATGCAGAACTGTGCAGTTGTATACAAACAAACACATGTACATATATTTGATTATACCTGTTTTTTTTTGTCTCAACGTGTTCCAATACAAGTATCATCCATTGCAATACCTGGATACCGATTTAATTAATTTAATCGTGAATAAAAGCATGGAGTATTATACAGTGCCGCTTAACTGAATAGGTTTGAAAAAATCTTGTTACATTATTGCTTCTATCTTTTTTGTTACAGTGAATATTTTCTAGATAATTCCTTTTTTTGAATAATTGTTTCTATATTCAGAGCATGCCATAAAATAATTACGGAATCTTTACAACGGTAAAATAAGAATTTGCATAAATAGCGGAATTTTCCGAAATTGTTGTGCATTTTTTGGCTCATCTGAATAGGTTTGAGAAATATATTTTTAAATTGTGACCGACTGCGTTGAATTTTTTGACCTTTTAAAAACTAAGCATTGTTTTATTATTTTGATGCAAAATGGGTCGTGGAACGCCTTTGAGCGATTTTCTGGCCTAAAACACCATGAAATAGCTAAAAAAAAATAATAGGCCGTAGTCAAAATGTTGTAAGCAACTTTCTTCGCAATGAAGAAACATATGGGAAAAATATGAAAGGTGGAAAAAAATATGCAACAACGGCATCTGAGCAGCGTCTTATCCTGCGAACTGCTTCAAATTCGCACCTGTCCGCCGGTAAAATGCGTGAGAATTGCGGTGTAAAAGCCAGTTTGGCGACTGTTAAACGAGTAATCCAGGGTGCCAAACATCTTAAGAGATTAAAGGTAAAAAAAAACACCTCTTAATGATGTGCGTAAGGCAGCACGACTTCGGTTTGCCGAGAATCATATGACCTGGAGTAAGGAGTGGAACACAGTGGTCTTTTCTGATAAAAAAAAATCAATCTCGACGGTCCGGAGGGCTACAACTATTATTTTCACGAAATACGAAAGGAGGAATGTTTTTTAAGTCGTCATCACACCTGTGCAGGTGGTGTAATGGTGTGGGGAGCCGTATCATTTTATGGAACGTGTGAGCTGCAGTTTGTCACTTCAAAGATGAACGGAAATTTATACAAAACTGTGCTCCAAAAGGCTTTTCCGCAGTTTTCGAACATCTTTAATAATATTCCGTGGACATTCCAGCATGACAATGCTCCCATCCGTACTGCCAGGATTGTAAAGCAGTGGACTAACGATCAAAATGTGGAATTGCTCGATTGGCCACCATACTCTCCGGACTTAAACATAATAGAAAACATCTGGGGACTTCTGTCCAGGAGAGTATATGAAGGTGGTAGACAATTTAGTGACACCACTAACTTAGTTGAAGAGATTAAGCAGGCGTGGTCAACAATTTCACTTAGTGAAATTCAAAAATTTTATAAGTCATTTCCATCTCAAATATGTGAAGTTATTAAAAATAAGAGAGGTCACACAAAATACTAAAGTATACAATAATAATATATTTTATTACTTAAGTTAAGAAGAGTCATTAAATTTTAAAAATAGTTTTAGTATCTAAACCTATTCAGATGAGCCAAAAGAACTACGCATATTTTGTAATGTTAACAAACAAAAAAATAAATAAATTTCAATCTTAAAATTTAGTAAACTGAGACTTTTCTATTTAATTCCAATTACCCTTCTTGTTGAGAAGCAGTAACTGTCTTAACTTGCAGAAAAAGCCAAACCTATTCAGTTGAGCGGCACTGTACATTCGGGCGTGCTTGACTGTATATTTGTTTCTGGGAAGGACGGACTTACTTATGTCAGGCAGATCAAGTTTATTTCAGATTGTTGCCACGCCTCATACCAAGCCCGCAAATTATAAAAATATTTTCTCCTTACCAAAAAATTATATTCAATAATTGTTATTTATGTACACGTTGCAGAAAGAGAAGAGATAACTCTATGTTTACCTACATTATTAAACGACCAATTTACTTAACGGAGTGTGGCCTAAGTGGTAGAGATGCCTGGTATATTTCGTATTTGAATGTAAACCGGAGGTCTGCGGTTCGAATCTCGGCACAGACAGCCGTTTTAATTTATTTTTCTTATATAACAAAAATTTATAACATGTAAATGCAGATAATGGGAAGATTGTCAAAGGTTTGGCGTGGTGCAACTGGTAGAGTTGGGGCGAATTCGTCTTAAGTGACAGTTTCGATTGCTGACAATAAGAATTGTTAATTTTATCTTTAAAATTTCAATTCAAAATTTTTAATTAAAATTTTAATTTTTTGAATTTCATTTTAAAATTTTAATTTAATTTAAATAGAAATGAGCAATACTATGGAAATACGGTGTCTTTTACAGTCGGCCCGATCGACTGTAGTCTTTCTTACTTGTTTAAATTTCAATTGTATATTTAATTATACAATTTTAATTGGTGCAGCTGGTAGGGTTGCGGATTGTTGTTTGCAATATATGTGTGGGTCGCAGGTTCGAATCCTGTCAGGAAATAAATTTGTTTATTAAATTTTTAAAATTTCATATTCTAATCAAATACAAATATGCACTTCGATGGGAGTACGGGGTCTTTTACAGTCGGCTCAATTGACTGTTTCTCTCTGCAAGAGTATATTGGGTTTGTGCAAAAGTATGTAACAGGCAGAAGGAGGCGTGGCAGACCCCATAAAGTATATATATTCTTGATCACCATCACAAGCCGAGTCGATATAGCCATGTCCGTCTGTCTGTCCGTCTGTACGTCTGTACGTCTGACCGTCTGTCCGTACGAACAAACAGATTTCAGAGATGGTAAGAGCTACAAGTTCGAGCTTGGTGTCAAACGATCACATATTTAGTCAGTCAATACAAGAATCTTTTTTTTTCGATGCCACACCCCATTCGCCCACAATGAGCAAAAATCTGGACACACCTCGGGAAAAATTTGTGATTTCGGCAAATATCTTAGTAACTATGGCACCTAGAATCACCAATTTGGGTACGGAGGTTCCTAGTGACAGCATAGTTGCATTTCCATTTAAAATTTTGGACTGCCACGCCCACTTTTCCCACAATTGATAACCAGACTGACAGACTTCAATGCCGTTTTTAGCGATTTTGTTCTTATCGTACAGTACTGTTATTTATAATTCGTGTGGAGGCTATTTATATTAAACTATCCTGAAAGGCGCATTAAAATCGGACTATAAACAAGAAAATTGGAAGCGTTACACTATTGGTGCAAGCGAGATAGAAACACACAAGCACATGTTCAAATGTTTTCTCTGCCTGCGTGGCAGCGCTGCCCGAGGACGCTGGCCTCGCCGAATACACACATACATACAAATTTGCATCACATATATATTGTCAAACGTATGTGTGTTTGATTATGCTTAGATTGGTTTTGTTTCAACGTGTTTTAATGCAAGTACTACACATTGTAATATCTGGATACCGAATTAATAATTTAATCGGGACAAATGCAGAAAGTATTATACGGCCGGGCGTGCTTGACAGTACTCTTCTTTCTTTTTATTTGTCTTATAATGTTTAGTTTATTTTTGTGGAAAAGGAATGTGTAACACAAATGATAAGTGTGATATGTAGTAATGTTTGGGAACATATGTCCCTACAAATGTCACTATAAATACATATTCTTGATCAGCATTACCAGCCGAGCCGATATAGCAATGTCCGTTTGTCTGTTCGTCTGTCTGTCGGTCCGTATGAACACCTATTTCAAATACCATAAGAGCTAGAGCCACCAAATTTGGAATGAAGGTCCGTCTCCTTCGCGAGCAAGCGCTCAACTAATATTACATGTCTTCATACAAATGTCCTGTTTTCGATCGATTTGTCCTATGGGAGCTATAGACTATAATCGTCCGATACGGATCAAGCTTGGATAATGTTTTAATGGTACCATAAACATAATGTGTAAATTTGGTCAAGATAGCTTTAATACTTAGTGTTCAAGTTATGCTGTTATTAAAATAGTTTTTTTTAGAATTTGCGGGGAGGGGGCGTGGCAAAAATTTAAGTTGAGCATGATCTACCTGCACATTGAAGTAGTCTATTTACCAAATTTGGTGTTTCTAGCTTTTATCATCTCGGAACAGAGTTCATACGGACGAACAGACGGCCAAAACTTGTTCGGAGAAACCCAATAGGGTATAAAAAGTAAAAAAAAAGTAACTCGCTGTCTGTAATCGAATATGTGGTATCAAACGCAGGTTTCTAAATTTTTCGCAATCATATGTGGATACTTCAGATTATCTGCATTTAAATATAATTAGGTTTTGTTATACAAGAACGAATGCTATAGTCGCCTCGCGACTTTATGATACCCGTTAATCAGTTTCAATGTGTTATTAACAATGGGGTATGATAATAATATTAGTCCAATTGTTTGGTTATTGCTTAAGATAGCTTGGATAATACAGAAAATATTCATAAAAATTCATGTTTACAGCATATTTTCGAACAATTGTTCCTATGGGAGCTAAACGATATAGTTGCCCGATTTGGATCAAATTTGGTCAGTCTGTTTATATTATTGAAGAATGTATTTTGTGTGAGTTTTATTAACATAGCTTCTTCAACTCAAAATTTTTTCTTAATAATTCATATTTGGAGCGTATTTCCGACCTATTGGCCCAATGGGAGCTATACGTTTTAGTTGTCCGATTTAGATTAAACTGGGTGGTACATGTACTATCCATGTAAATTTGATTCAGATAGCATAGCTAACAGAAAAGTTTTCTATACTGAAACATTCTTGTTTTATCTCATAAATTTTTCTTTATATGAAGATAGAACGCCTTAAAGTGGGCGTGTCAAAAAACAAAAACTAACTTGTACTGCTTTCATTTGCGACCTCTTTTACCTTTCTAGCTCTTGTAGTCCCTAAGATCCTTTAGTTCATACAGACGGACATGGCTATATCGACAGGGCTATTCATGCTTATCCAGAATATATATACTTTATGGGGTCTGCCACGCCTCCCTTTCCCTATAACATACATTCCAACGATTACAGTATACCCTTTTACTCTACGAGTAACGAGTATAAACAAGAATGAAAAGTACAGTCGATTAAATTATTAAAATCGGTATCGAGATATAGCAATGGGTAGTATTTGCATTGAAACACAAAAAAAAACACAAATATAATCAAATATACACCTGTGTGTATTCAAATACGTTTGACATTATGTGTATTCATATATGTATGTATGTGTGCATTCGGCGCGGCCATATGCTTGTATGTTTCTGTCTCGCTTGCACCCATTCATTAATATTGCGTTCAATTATCAATGTTGTTACGTTTCTAAATTTTTTGCATATGTCGGATTTTTATGCAACTTTCAGAATAGTTTGATATAATTAGTCTCCACAACGATTTATAAATTACAATACCGTACGATAAGAACTTTTACCTTAAAAATGGCGTTTAAGTTTGAAAATTATTTTTAAATTTTGGGAAAAGACGGCGTGGCAGTCAAAAATTTCAAATGGCAATACATTTATAATGTTGCTTGGAACCTCCTTACCAAAATTAATCTTCCGATGTGTTATAGTTACTGGGATGTTTGCCGAATGTGTGCCCATGTGGACGAATCCCCATTCGCACAAAAAAAAAGATTCTTGTATTGACTGACTGAATATGCAGGCCTCAGACAAAGCTCGAACTTGTAGCTCTTACCATCAATGAAATCTGTTTGTTCATACGAACATTGACGTACATTGCTTTAGCTACTCGGGTGTTGATGCTGATCAAGAATATATATACTTTATGGAGTCATCCAAGCCTCCTTCGCCTGTTACGCACATTTCGGTTCTGAAAAACCTAATATACCCCTCTACTCTATTTTAAAGTCGGGGTCTAAAAATGTAATTGACTTGTTCTCTCAAATGTCACTTTATTTGCATTTGTATTGTATTTTTAGTGGATTCGTGGCATAAAAATTAGGTTTTAAGAGGTAGTTTGAGGAGAGGTTTGAAGGGTTGAGTATAATAATTATAATTTTACACTTGACGCTCCACAAAATGTTAAGTTAGAGGAGGACATCCCGCTGTTATTTTTATTGACGTGGCTGTGCTTTCAAAGGCATTCTTTTCATTGAAAATTTGTCTTACCCTTTATACAGCTTACATGTGAATTTTGGTATAACATAAAAAATTGATTTCGAATTAATTTTTCCGTCCACTAACTGCTGCACACAGTAATATTTGGGATACAAATAATATTAGTCAGGGAATAGCATGTTAAATGCCTTAAAATATCTCAATGTGCTATTAACAAATTTTGGCCATATAAAATCAAAAATTTAATTTATTGTAAAAACTAATTTTAGTCAAATAAAGTTGAAAGTTGGGTTTTGTGGACTTCAGAGGCTGAAATTAAACAATTTAAAACAAGAAAGAAAAGTACAGTCGAGCGCGCCCGACCGTATAATACTCTCTGCATTTGTCCCGATTAAATTATTAAAATCGGTATCGAGATATTACAATGTGAATTACTTGCATTAAAACACGTTGAAACAAAAACAATCTAAGCATAATCAAACACACATCTGTTTGTATTCGAATACACATACGTATGGCAATATGTATATGATGCAAATATGTATGTATGTATGTGTGTGTGCATTCGGCGCAGCCAGCGACCGCGGGCAGCGCTGCCGACACACAGGCAGCGAAAACGTTCGAACATGTGCTTGTGTGTTTCTGTCTCGCTTGCACCTATGGGTTGGTATTGCGTTCAATTATCAATATTGTAACGCTTCTAGTTTTCTTGTTTATTGTCCGTTTTTAATGCGCCTTTCAGTTTAGTTTAATATAGTTAGTCTCCACACGAACTATATAATTTCAATACTGTACGATACGAACAAGTTCGCCAAACCCTGCATTGAAGGTTCCAGCCTTTTTTATCAAATGTGGGAAAAGTGGGCGTGGCAGTCCAAAATTTTAAATGGCAATGAAACTATGCCGTCGCTACGAACCTCACGTTCCAGAATTGGTGATCCTAGGTGCCATAGTTACTGAGATATTTGCCGAAAACACCAATTTTTCCCGAGGTGTGTCCAGTTTTTTGCTTTTTGTGGGCGAATGGGGCGTGGCATCGAAAAAAAAAAAGATTCTTGTATTGACTGACTAAATATCTGATCGTTTGACACCAGGCTCGAACTTGTAGCTCTTACCATCTCTGAAATCTGTTTGTTCATACGGACAGACAGACAGACAGACGGACAGACAGACGGACAGACGGACAGACGGACAGACGGACATGGCTATATCGACTCGGCTTGTGATGCTGATCAAGAATATATATACTTTATGGGGTCTGCCACGCCTCCTTCTGCCTGTTACATACTTTTGCACAAACCCAATATACTCTTGCAGAGAGTATAAAAAATATTTTTTCACATTTTCGCTCTGAAATATTTTATTCAAACAAGTTTAAAAGGTTTGTATTTCATAAATCATTTACGATTTAAAAAATTTTTTTAAAAAAACGACCGTCGAGGTTGACAATATATCTTTTTATCGGTTCATACGAATGTTATTAATATTTTCTGTTTGAAAATGTTTGAATCTCGATTTTGAGCGAACGAAAACAAAATATATTAAAATTATGATTTTTACGGAGTTTTGATTTCAAAATTTTGTTTTTTTATTATAAAATACCCTTAACAAATACTAAAAGTTAAAAATAAATCCTTATTTTAAGTTTGAATTAGATCATATAGAAGAAGTATTCAAAATTTGAAAACAATCAGCTCAAAATGTTTCGAGAAATCGTGTCAAACGATTTCAAAAACATGTTTTCCAAAAAAAATGGGATTAGCTGCCATGCGTCACGATGATGTTTTAATGAGCGAAACTTTCCAAGGCTCTATATTTCACAATTTTACTCAGATCGGCTGCAAATTTTAAGAAGAAAAGGTAAACATGTTGTATTCTTTTAAGAGCAAAAAAAAAAAAAAATTTCAAAAAATTTTAAACCCACTTAATTCCTTTAAAGATAACTGGACTAAAAAGTAGTACAAAAGCGAAATATGCGTATGTTTCTGTCTCGCTTGCACACATATCGTTACAAGGATAAGATTACTAAGAGAGTAACAGAAAGTACAGGGGCATATCGTAACCGTTGGAATGTATGTAACAGGGAGAAGGAGGCGTGGCAGACCGCATAGAATATATTCTTGATCAGCATCAATAGCCGAGTCGATATAGCCATGTCCATCTCTCGGTCCCACTGTATAAACAAAAGGATCCCAGAGACTATAAAAGCTAGAAGGGTGAAATAGATCGCAAATGAATGATAAAATAGGCAAGCAATACAAGTTTGCTTTTGTGTTGTGACATGCCCACTTTAGGGCGGTCTATTTTCAAGAAAAAGTAAATATACTGGTTAAAATAGCATGTTTTAGTATAGAACTATCTGAACCAAATTTTCACAAGTGGTATTTGTCTACGAAGTAAATGTACTGGCCAAGTTTCCAAATCCGACTAATATCTCGTATAGCTTCCATGGGTACGATCGGTCTAAAATATCCAAATATGAATGTATATGAAAAACGTTTGAGTTAACAAAGCTATATTAATCGAACTCACACATATATACATTCGACAATAATATATACATACTGACCAAGTTTGTTCCAAATCGGACTATTATATCGTATAGATTAGATGCCATAGGCACAATTGTTAGAAAATTTGTTCTAAACATGAATATGTATAAAAATCTTTTGTGTTTGCTAAGCTGTCTTATTTATAATCTAAACGACTCCACTTATATTATTAGCATACCCCATTGTTAATAACATATTAAATATGAGAAATGGGTATCCTAAAGTCGCGAGGCGACTATAGCATTCTTTCTTGTAATATTTGTATACATGTTTATCTTTTCTTGTATTGCAGAATCCGACATGATTGGTTCAACTGAATGGACGGGCTCGACCAGTTCTAGTGCTAATGTTTTTTGCCCTTTAGGTGTCAGTGTTCCGTATCATCATACGCATCACACCCACACTCACTCGCACTCCCAAAGCCATACATCACATCACCACCATGGTCACCACATGCAGGTGGCATTGCCACCACCGCCCCCGCCACAGTCTGCAGCGGCAGTGCCAGGACCAAGTTCCGCGGCTGTTAATCAGTACAGTAACTCCATGGGGGCCTTTGATATAGCAGCACTGGATACAGGAAATTATCATGTATCAACGATGCTTCCGGATGTGCATGGACTCTCTGCTGATCCATATCAAATGGCTAACTCTGTTGGATACGGAAGTTCTGGTCCCAAGATGGACCTAGAATCGATCAGCTATGGAACGACCCCAGCATCATATAACAATACGGCGGCCTGGTCAAACGGATTTAATAATTTTCAATATAGTAGCTGTTCTGCATCTGCTGTGCAGTATGGAGGAGCTGGGGGCCATTCCGGTGCACCACCGCCACCAGTCGTGTTATACCCACAACTTTATTCTACAGTTAACCAAAACCAGATACATCTGCATCTTCACAGCAGTGAGAAGCTGGAACAGTACCTGGCCTCAGACCCACACATGACTATAAGCTCAGTAAATGGGAACCGATCCAGTATTGAGATAGGATTAGGTGTTGGTGGTGGGGTCAGCGTGTTGGGAGAGCAGGAACAACCAACAGCTGTTACAATTGCTGAGCATGTTGCAGAACATGTATCACAAAATTATCAAATACACCATCAGAACCATCAAGAAACGCAAAGTCAATTGGAGGAGCATCAGCAACATCAAAATGTAGTTAATGCCGAAACAGCGCGAGATGATGTTACCGATCTGACACAGGTCTGGCGACCCTATTGACCCAAATTCATTTCGGTGCCTTAACGCATATCTTTCTCACATGGCCTATTCCATAAAATCTCACAGCAAGCGAAAAAAAATCGTAAAGTTATTTGTATTATACATATATTGTAGATTTCAGAAAGAGTTGTATGCCAACGGTACAAGCATAAACAAAGTTTGACAATATCTCCAAATGATTTTTTTTTAATTTCTGCTAAGATTATTCTGATAAATAAATCTTCTTAATATACTTATAAAGCTCCTTTTTCTCATTGATGAAATAAGCATATCACATACTATGTGTAGTAAAAAGAAATCCATTATTTGTAGTTCTTCAGAGCTTTAGTACTCTGTAATTGGTCTAGTTTCTGTTTAATTGGTTTACAACAGGTTGCGTTGTAAAGATTAAAATTTCTGCTAAAAAAGCCTTTTTACAGCGTTGCATTTAATTGCTTTATTTGCGTTTGAATAAGTGTTCAACATAACCCCCATGCATAAAAATATTACATTTTAAAGTTTTTCTTCCATAAAGGCGAGAATGCATGTCATGAAAATGCATTTTTTGAACAGCGTTTATGGACCTAAAACTGTAACCACCAACTATGCACAATTTTGGTTTAGTCGATTCCGTTCCGGAAATTTCGAGGTTAAAGACGAACCACGCTGCGGAAGGCCAATTGTTAATAATGTTGATCAAATTATGGAAATCGTTCACGCCGACCGTCATGTAAGCACAGTATCGATTGCACAGGAACTGAAAAAGATAACGGTTTGGAACAATTTAAATAAAGCTGGATACTCAAAAAAGCTCGATGTATGGGTGCCACAAGAGATAAGTCAGAAAAACCTTATGCAACGAATTTTTGTATGTGAATCGCTTCTGAATCGATACAAAATCGATCTGTTTTACGAAAGTTTGGTAACTGCCGATGAAAAATAGATTACTTACGATGGTTAAGTAGGAATCAGCCGGCACAAACGGTGCGCAATCCAGGATTGACTGCCAGAAAAGTGGCAGGGAATCATCCACTATTAGATACTTCCTTATGGCACAACTCTAAGTTCGATACTATACGGACAAAAATTGGACCGTTTGCGCGGCTACTACCTTCTTAGACCCCGTACACTAAAAAAGAGTAGAGGGGTCAGATCAAGTTTCAAGTTTCAATGAGCAAAAAACCATACACACCCCGGAAAAATCTGTGTTTTGGACAAAATATCTCAGTAACTATGGCACTTACGAGCACCAATGCGTACCAAAATTGGTGTTACTATGTGTCATAAATACTAAGATATTCGCCAAAAACATTTAAAATGTTCGAGATTTGTCTAGTCTTAAAAAAAAAAAAACGATTATTATATTGACTGACTAAATATGTAGTCGATAGTGATTAAGTTCGAACTTGTACCATATCTGAGATCTGTTTGTTCATACGGACAGACAGGCAGAAAAACAGACAGATGGACCTTTCTATATCAAGTCGGCTTGTGATGCAGATCAAGAATATATGTATATACTTTATGGTGTCTGCCACGTCTCGTTCTGCCACATTTCGCTTCTGACAAACCTAATAGACCCCTCTACTCCCTGCTTTTAGTCCCGATTAAATGATTAAAATCGTTATCTAAGTCTTATAATGGAAGTGCATGTTTGTACATAATTTAAATTGAAATATGAAAATGAAATTTCAAAAATGTAATAAACAAATTCATTCCCTGACAGGATTCGAACCTGTGGCCTCATACATATACTGCAAACAACAAACCGCAACCCTACCAGATGCAACAATTAAAATTCTATATTTAAATTTTAAATTGAAATTTGAAAAATTGAAGTAACAATTCTCATTGTCAGCATTCGAACCAGCCACACAAAACGAATGAGCAGCAGCTCTATCAGTTGCACCACACCCCCTGCTAAGGATATTCCGATTTTCTGCATTATATAAGAAAAATAAATGAAACCGCTGTCTGTGTCAAGATTCGAACCGTAAACCTTCGGTTTACATTCAAGTAAGCATAAAATAACGCCAGCCATCTCTACCACTTGGGCCACTCTTCGTTCAACAATTAGTACGTTCAATAATGTAGATAAACATACAATTATTGAAAATTTGCAGAGGAGACAGTAGTTTTTACATTTTTCGGTGTCGGTAAGGGGCGTGGCAAATATTTGAAAAAAACATAAGTACGCCCACCCTTACAAGAAAGAAAAGTACAGTCAAGCACGCCCGCCTTTATAATACTCCCTGCTTTTATTTCCGATTAAATTAATTAAATCCAGGTATCCATGTATTACAAAATTCTATGTATGCATATATGCAAGTATGTGTGTATTCGGCGCGGCCAGCGTCTGCCGGCAGCACTGCCGCCACAAAGGCAATGAAAACTTTCGAACATGTGCTTGTATGTTTCTGTCTTTCTTGTGCGCATAGATCTTGATATTGTAGTTAAATAACATAAACTTTGTTAAGTGATATATTCTTTGTTCAAAATAAAAAATTCTATGTCATATTCAGGATAGTTTGATATGATATGTCTCCAAACGAATGTTAAATTACAACACTGTACTATATGAACAAGTGCCTTAAAAGCGGCATAAAAGTTTGAAAGTAATTAACCTGCATACCAAACTTTGTGCTCCTAAGTGCCATAGTTACTGAACAAAACACAAATTTTTCCGAGACGTGTCTGGTTTTTTGCTCATTGCGGTGATGGTAAGGAGCGTGGCAACAATTTGAAATAAACTTTATCTGCTCGCGAAGATAACAGACTTTCATTCTAAATTTGGTGTCTCTAGCTTTTGTAGTTTAAAAGATCCAGGTGTTCATACGGACGGACGGACAGACGGACATAGCAATATCGACTCGGCTGTTAATGCTAATCAAGAATATATATAATTTATGGCCACGCCTCCTTCTGCCGGTTACGCACATTTCGCTTCAGACAAACTTAATAGACCCCTCTACTTTTTTTTAGAGTACGGGGTGTAATTACGAAGTTTACCTGAGCCTTCAAATGTCCCGCGCAACTTCAATAGAACACCATCGATTACTATCGGTATATCGATAGGCGGATGCAATGCACCACAGGTTTATTAACCCTTTCGACCCCAGCGTTGCCTGTAAGTAACTTTAGCTGTTTACGAGCTTACGATATGCTCATCTTTTGTTTTTGTGTGCTCATTTGAATTGATAACGGTGCTTTTAAGTGACCATCCAAAATATGTGCAAAAAATTTACCGTTGAATATAATTTGTCAAAGTTATATTCAACAGGTATTCGACGTGCCGACTGTATAAGACCCCGTACTCCTTGTAGTGCGCATACAAAAATACTTACAAACTTAAAAGAAGAAGCAGTAGACTGATTCATATTTTAAAATACAAATTTAAAAAAGATAATAGTTTAAATTAAAATTTAAAAAAGAAAAAAAGTTATGCGCTAGCTGCAATCAAACCTGCGGTATCAGACACAGGATTCTCACATGTCGCCACTCTACCATACGCACCACACCTAAAACTTGCAGTTACTGCTGATTATCTGCATTTACATATAATAATGTTTTGTTATAGAAAAAGAAAACAAATGCCTGTCTGCGCTGGGGTTCGAACGGCAGACCTCATGTTTCTCTAATGCATGTCACATCACATGGACCACAGCACTGTTGACAATCAGGACGGCTAAAGTAGATAAACATTGATTTACCACTTTTGTTCAAACACGTACATAAATTACAATTTTTAACATTTTTGACCAATTTGTTTCACATGTTGTAGTTGTCCGATTTGGACCAAATTTGGTGAAGTTACTATTAATAATTATGTACACATTCTGTGTGAGATTGGTTGCGATCACTTAGCAAATACTACATGTCTTCACACAAATTTTTTGTTTTTGACCGATTTGTCCTATGGGAGCTATAAGCTATAGTTGTCCGATCTTGATGAAACTTGGTGAGGATAGTTATAGTTGTACCATACACCTACTGTGTAAATTTGCGATAGCTTTCATAGTTTCAAAGTTGTAGTGCAATGAAAACTGTTTATTTACAATTTGCGGAGGCGGTAGGGGGCGTGGCAAATTTGAAATAAACTTAACCTGCCTGACATATAGACGGACTTTCATTTCAAATTTGGTGGCTCTAGCTCTTGTAGTTTAACAGATCCAGGTGTTCATACGGATGGACGGACAGACAGACAGACGGACATTGCTATATCGACTCGGCTGTTGATGCTGATCTAGAATATATATACTTTATGGGGTCGGCCACGCCTCCTTCTGCCTGTTACGCACATTTCGCTCTGACAAACCTAATAGACCCCTATACTCTTTTTTAGAGTACAGGGTCTAATTAGCTGAACGTGCATCGGAGAAAAATTTCACGTGAAATTTGGAACAGTTTTTGAAGTAACAGACTTACATATATAATACATATATTATATTCAAAGTATATATGCAATATTTTTAGGTATAGACTTAACTTAACGGTCAGGTGATTAATTTTCAAAGTTCAATGTTGATTGTGGGCAACCTTGGGCCATTATGGTTATATAGTTATTTAGTTGTTTAGTTATGAGACCGAAAAAAAAGGATTGTCGGATGAACATATTGCAAGAATTATTAACTTCGATCGGCAAGCCTCAACTGACCAAAAAAGTGACAATGATACGGATGGCGTTTCTGCAGTGCTGGAGAAGAATTTGGAAGGAATCATGGAAAGAGGGGAAACTTTAGAGATTGATATTTTTGAAAATTTGATTACGGAAGAATGTGAGCCGAAATCTTGTGCTATTGTGGATAATTGCTTTGAAACAGTTGACCCCAAGTCACTAAAGTGGAGAAGCTAGCCATTTGTACCTCCAGATATTAGTTGGAAAGACAGTGCTGAAAAAGTCGCCGGTTTGATGACGCCAGAAGCATAATTCTGCAAAATTTTTTGATCGGAAAATTATTGATTTGATTGCAAATCAAACAGATTTGTTTGCAATGCAAGAACACGGCTTAGAGCTGAAATGCACTAGTGATGATGTCAAACGATATATTGGTATTTTGTTGTACTTGGGTGTTATAAAATTGTCGCAACTCAAAATGGCATGGTCAAATGATTTAAAACTTACAGCTATCACAGACGCAATGCCGCGTGAAAAATTTGAAAAAAAAATAAAGAAATATTTACATTTCAACGATAATACCAAGCACAGCAAAAAGGGTGATTTGAATTATGACAAACTGTACAAAATACGTCCTTTACTAAATGGTCTCAAGGAAAACTTTGGTGTGCTACCCCACGAAGAACATCAAAGCATCGATGAACAAATCATTGCGTTCAAAGGTATGCATTCATAATTGTCTTAATGCCAAAACTACAATTTACATTTTTTGTTTCAGGTCGATCATCATTCAAGCAGTACAACCCAACTAAGCCTCATAAATGGGGTCTAAAAATGTTTACGCGTGCTGGAATTTCTGGGTTAGTGTATGACTTTACGTTGTACGCTGGTAATGGCACCTGTACTGCTTATGGCTTGGGCTTATCTTCGGATGTAGTCTTATACCTATCAAAAGGTCTCCTCAAGAACCAAAATTTCAAGCTCTATTTTTATAATTGGTTTACTTCAGTTAGCCTTCTGATATTATTGAAGGAAATGGGCATATTTGCAAGAGGAACTGTACATAAAAACCGCATTAGCAATTGCCGACTGCAATCAGATGCTGAGTTAAAAAAACATGGAAGAGGGGCTTTTGATGTAAAGTGTGAAATGAAAAATAATCTTGTATGTGTGAAGTGGTTTGACAATAAGCCAGTTCAAGTTATATCTTCATGTGAAAGCCATGAACCTGTTGGAATATGAAAAAGTTGGAGTCCAAAAGATAAAGCTTATATTGATGTTCCTAGACCTGCGATTGTTGCTTCCTACAATAAGGGTATGGGATGAGTAGATTTGGCTGATATCCTCATGACGCTTTACAATGTCAACCACCGGTCAAGGAAGTGGTACATAAGAATTTTTATTGGTGCCTTGGAACATCTATTACAAACGCTTGGCTATTGTACAGAAAGCATCTAAAATCGCCAAATCCGAGGCAAAAGCATATTCCTCTTATAAAATTTCAATTAGAAATTGCTCATGAGTTGCTTACTAGTAATACTTCGTACGAAAAAAAGAGGGGTCGGCTGTCGAATTTTGACAGGGCTAGCTCTGACGCAAATCTGAGCTTCACTTCAAGTAGCGTTTCTTCTGAAAAGTCCAAGAAGTTCAAGTTTCAGCCGAATCCTTCGCTCTCCCAGCGTTATGATAATATAGATCATTGGGTTGTATTTGGTGAAAAGGGATGCTGCAGATTGTACAAGACAGGGACACCAATGTCCAAATGCCGCAAGTGTAAAGTCCACCTTTGCTGTAATAACAATTAAAACAGTTTTTTGAGTTTTCATACTTAGTTATTTGAAATAAATAAAAATCATTTCAAGATATTGAAAGAAAAAATTTCTTTGTTTTATATACCACCATGGCGCAACGTTACTCTCAAGCAATTTTCCGTAGCCCCCAAACTAGTGGGCGTGGCGAATTAAAATTTTTTCCTAAATTCTTCAAAAATAAATATAACAAGAAAGAAAAGTACAGTCGAGCGCGCCCGACCGTATAATACTCTCTGCATTTGTCCCGATTAAATCATTAAAATCGGTATCGAGATATTACAATGTGAATTACTTGCATTAAAACACGTTGAAACAAAAACAATCTAAGCATAATCAAACACACATCTGTTTGTTTGTATTCGAATACACATACGTTTGGCAATATGTATATGATGCAAATATGCATGTATGTATGTGTGTATTCGGCGCAGCCAGCGACCGCGGGCAGCGCTGCCGACACACAGGCAGCGAAAACGTTCGAACATGTGCTTGTGTGTTTCTATCTCGCTTTCACCTATGGGTTGGTATTGCGTTCAATTATCAATATTGTAACGCTTCTAGTTTTCTTGTTTATAGTCCGATTTTAATGCGCCTTTCAGGATAGTTTAATATAGTTAATCTCCACACGAACTATATAATTACAATACTGTACGATACGAACAAGTTCGCCAAACCCGGCATTGAAGGTTCCAGCCTTTTTTATCAAATGTGGGAAAAGTGGGCGTGGCAGTCCAAAATTTTAGGTGGCAATGCAACTATGCCGTCGCTAGGAACCTCCCGTTCCAGAATTGGTGATCGTAGGTGCCATAGTTACTGAGATATTTGCCGAAAACACCAATTTTTCACGAGGTGTGTCCAGTTTTTTGCTTATTGTGGGCGAATGGGGCGTGGCATCGAAAAAAAAAAGATTCTTGTATTGACTGACTAAATATCTGATCGTTTGACACCAAGCTCGAACTTGTAGCTCTTACCATCTCTGAAATCTGTTTGTTCATACGGACAGACGGACAGACAGACAGACAGACAGACAGACGGACAGACGGACATGGCTATATCGACTCGGCTTGTGATGCTGATCAAGAATATATATACTTTATGGGGTCTGCCACGCCTCCTTCTGCCTGTTACATACATTTGCACAAACCCAATATACTCTTGCAGAGAGTATAAAAAGATTAAGAGTGAAAAAAAATATTCATTCCACAGGAAAAAAGTTGGGGTCGAAAGGGTTAAGAAGAATTCAAAAATTGACCTACACTTGCATTTTAAGTGTTAAAGAGAATAAGGAGAATAAAATTAAGTTCTCATCTCAACTGTTATGTTGTGAGATTGGGATGAAAAATGTATTATTGAAGGTGCGGACCAATGAAATTTGCGAGGAAGTAGAGCTGGGAAAACATCGATGGGACCATCGATAATATCGATGGAATTTTTGGTTTTCGATATATCGATGGAAATTTTTCGATGCCGATATATCGGCGATTTTCGTTCTGAGTGACACAACACAAAAAGTTTTTTTGCTCTTACAAAATATCATAATTAATATTCGGACATCAGCTATGTTACCTCTGCCGTTGCCCTTGCAAATATCTAAACACACCGGCGAGATCGTAGTGTCAAAAAGAATATTTAGTAAATCAGGGTCAATTATTACAAAACGCCATATTACTAAATACAAATTATTGGATATTAAATGAAAACGTATCTCAAGGAGAAGACTAATAGCCTATAGCTGAAATCTCCAAACATTGTTTTGTATGAAGTAATGTATGAAGTTTTTAGACCACGTACTCTAAAAAAGAGTAGAGGGGTCTATTAGGTTTGTCAGAAGCAAAATGTGCGTAAAAGGCAGAAGGAGGCTTGGCCGACCCCATAAAGTATATATATTTTTGATCAGCATCAACAGCCGAGTCGATATAGCAATGTCCGTCCGTCCGTCCGTATGAACACCTGGATCTTTTAAAATTCAAAAGCTAAAGCCACCAAATTTAGAATGAAAGTCCGTTATTATGTCAGGCAGGTTAAGTTTATTTCAAATATTTTCGCCAATGAGCAAAAAACAGACACACCTGAAAAGAATTTGTGTTTTAGGCGAATATCTCAGTAACTATGGCATTTAGGAACACCAATTTTGTTATGCAGGTTCATAGATACAGACCTAATGCAATGCCAATTTTGAGCTGTCACGCCCCCTTTTCTCATAAGAACTAAAAAGCTTTCAAACTTCAATGCCGTTTTTAAGGCATTCATTCAAATAGTTCACTGTTGTAATTAAACACTAGTTTAGAGACATATCATATCAAACAATCCTGAAAGTGGCATTATTATACTCTCTGCAAGAGTATATTGGGTTTGTACCCGGAAAGTACATGTCTAGGAAGTTCATGTACTGACCAAGTTTGATCCAAATTGGACTACTATATCGTATAGCTCCCATAGGACCAATCGGTTGAAAATAAGCTCTAAACATGAATTTGTATGAAACTGTTCTGTTTGCCAAGCTATCTTATCTATCACCATTGCTAATAACATATTGAAACTGAGTAACGGGTATTCTAAAGTCGCGAGTCGACTATGGCATTCTTTCTTGTTTTTTTTTTTTTTTGAGATCTTAATTCAAAACGTAAATATAATATATTAAATTTTAAATTTCATTGTAAAATTTTAATTTAAATTAAATACAAATGCGGACTACTATGAGAGTACGGGGTCTTTTACAGTCAGCTCGATCGACTGTAGCCTTTCTTAGTATCAATGGCTTTAACCATAGAAGATAAAACCATCAATGGTTTCCCAGTTCTACGAGGAAGAACCCAAAGTTCGATCAATGGAAAAATTGTAGAAGCTTGCAGAAATTGAAAGCTGGCTGGAGCTACAGTATGTAACGATGTTTCCTCGTTTTCCATATCATTTTATGCACATTAGGTAGATGGTCCTTTATATATGCAGTGTTTCCGAATTTTGTTTTTACTTTTGCCACAAACAATATATCTATAAATTTTACTTTCAATGATACATCGATGCTCGATATATCGATAATTTTTAAAATCATTGACTTAAATCATTACAATCTTCGAACTCGTTAAATCCTGATTTAGACCCAATTAGGTCAATAATTGGGTCGTTAAGGCCTGCATATTTTTCATGTGAAACATTTTTAAACTAATTTGTAGCAAACGTACATTTAATGCTCATAATAATACCCACAATATTATAAGGGTAAAGTGGGAAATGGCACTTCCCGGGCAAACTATCAAAGTACGGATGTCATGAGCTACTGACATCTGTTAGTTATGACCGTAGGTGAATCTTTATGGCATGGCGCCGCGTGCAGAAATGTTTTTGTGCTCTCTAACAATTATCAAATTCTCCAAGTGATTTCGAAATTTCATTTTCATTTCATAATTACACTCAAAGTATTATTTAAAGTGTCCGTTTTTATAGTATATATATTCTTGATCAGCATCACAAGCCGAGTCGATATAGCCATGTCCGTCTGTCTGTCCGTCTGTCTGTCTGTCTGTCCGTATGAACAAACAGATTTTAGAGATGGTAAGAGCTACAAGTTCGAGCTTGGTGTCAAACGATCACATATTTAGTCAGTCAATACAAGAATCTTTTTTTTTCGATGCCACGCCCCATTCGCCCACAAAAAGCAAAAACTAACTATATTAAACTATCCTGAAAGGCGCATTAAAATCGGGTTATAAACAAGAAAACTAGAAACGTTACAATATTGTTAATTGAACGCAATATCAACCCATTGGTGCAAGCGAGACAGAAACACACAAGCACATGTTCGAACGTTTTCGCTGCCTGTGTGGCGGCAGCGCTGCCTTCGGACGCTGGCCGCGCCGAATGCACACATACATACATGCATGCATCATATATTGTCAAACGTATGTATATTCGCATACAAACAAACAGATGTACGATTGATTATGCTTAGATGGTTTTTGTTTCAACGTGTTTTAATGCAAGTATTATTCATTGTAATATCTGGATACCGATTTTAATAATTTATTCGGGATAATGCAGAGAGTACTTTTCTTTCTTGTTTTTATACCCGTTACTCGTAGAGTAAAAGGGTATATTGTAATCGTTGGAATGTATGTAACAGGCAGAAGGAGGCTCCCATAGGGCCGATCGGTCAAAAATACGCTCTAAATATGAGTTAGTATGGAAAACTTTTGCGTTAACTAAGCTATATTAATCAAATTTACACAGAATACATCTGCCAATAATATATATATACTGACCATGTTTGATCCAAATCGGACAACTATATCGTATAGCTCCCATAGGAACGATCGGTCGAAAATATGCTCTAAACATGAATTTCTATGAAAATGTTCTGTGTTTGCCAAGCTATTATATCCATCACCTTTGTTAATAACAAATTGAAACTGAGTAACGGGTATCCTAAAGTCGCGAGGCGACTATAGCATTCTTTCTTGTTATTACTATCATGTTCATGATGACAATTTGTTTTATTAACGTGGGCGTGTTACCGCCCACCATTTTTTTTTGTTAAATTTAAAAAAAATATTTTTTTTACTAAAATACAGTCCTATAAATATAAAACTATATTCATTAATAAAAACAATGATTTTTTTAAAAATTAACAAAAAATTTTTTTCATTCTTATATTTTTCATTGTAGTCGAATGGTAAAACGTTAAATTCAGTGTCAAAGTCGCCTGCAAAAAGTAAATTTGCGCCGATAGTGCGGAAAAGTGCACTTTTAGACAAACTGCTTTTAATTAGGAATTAATGACTCTACTCCAAAAGATTCGGCAATAAACGATATTACAGCGTCTTCTTGGCGGTTGTTGCAGCTCCAAATTTCCAGCAGCACTGAACGCCTAAGCTTAAGCGCAATTACAACATGTCAATTTTCGGGAAATTGGATAAAAAAGGGGCATTAGTTATTAATTGGACCTTATAGTATAAGGTTAGGTAATTACCCTTAAGTAAAACTGCCGAGGCCTAGCGAGGACTGTTAAACTAATACTCCACAAAACACAAACATATTTGTTAGGGTTAAGATAAAAATACACATGAAAAACACATTGCACAGTTACACAAAAACACAGAAGTATACAAAATCACTACGGACACTTATTATACATACCTTTATTAACTTTTTCCACATTAACTTTTAATTTATGCGAGCAACAAACAAATTTAATACAGCTGAAAAGTTGCGATCTATTTGGAGCGCTTTTTCACGTTGCAATGCAACTCTGAATCAGCTGAAATTGTAAAATGATTAAATAATAGGGGTAGTATCCAAAAATTAAAAAAATATATTTTGATTCTATCTAATGAATTTAGAATTGGAATAAAATATTTGTTTGGCGATTTGAGACAACAAAAAAATTTGATTAATGCCAAAATATCGTACTTTTTTCCCATAGTGCGCTGTACACTTTCTACTGCTCACTTCAATAGGTACATGAAAGAAGCTGTTTTCTAAATTCATAACCACAAACACCTTTGCTGCTTGAAATTTTTCTGATACTCCTCCATCAGCGTTACCGGGAAGCAATCTTTGAACACCATTGAATTTAGTTGGCGAAAATCCATTTGAACTCTCCTTTGTTCACTATTAGACAAAACTTTGACGAAAAATCGAATTCAGGTAAGCAGTAATGCTCCATATTGTTAAGAACCACAACGAGTTTGTGCTCTTTTTCGCAGTCATATAAGCTTATAACGCCAATGAACATTCCTAGCGGTTGAGTCTTGCTATTTCCCAGGCCACATAAAACAGAACACCATTTCTCCAACGTAACGTCTGATAACTTTTTGAACTCACAGGGACGAATTAATAATACATCCGAGCCAGTGTCGATTAAACAGCCAACTTTAATTCGTCTGTCTTCCTTGGCTAAGTTGACATTTTAATTATTTTTTAGACAAAATAGGTGTCAATAACCAGAACTTATATAATGATTTCATATTTAAACCATCGGCAATATAGTTAGTAACATACTATTCAACAACGATCTCTAGTGCAGGAATTTCATTTTTCATAATCAGCAAGTATTCGAGAAAATGTTCGTTCTTCTTGATTTCAGCGTCGTGTATATGTCAGCGCTTCTTAGTGTGCGTTTAAGTTCCGCAGTGACGACAGCTTTTATATCCAAATAGTTATTAATTACAACCTAAAATCTTTTTAGACCCCGTACTCTAAAAAAGAGTAAAGGGGTCTATTAAGTTTGTCAGAAACGAAATGTGCGTAACAGGCAGAAAGAGGCGTGGCCGACCCCATAAAGTATATATGTATATTTTTGATCAGCATCAACAGCAGAGTCGATATAGCAATGTCCGTCCGTCCGTCCGTCCGTCTGTATGAACAAAAGGATCTCAGAGACTATAAGAGCTAGAAAGATGATAGGGGTCGCAAATGAAAGGTACAATACCCAAGTAGTACAGGTTTGTTTTTGTTATTTGACACGCCCACTTTAGGGCGTTTTATTTGCATATAAAGGTAAATGTACAGGTAAAACTAGAATGTTTTAGTATAGAAAACTTTTTTGTTAGCTATGCTATCTAAACCAAATTTACACGGAAAGTACATGTCTAGGAAGTACATGTACTGATCAAGTTTAATAAAAATCGGAAAACTATATCGTATAGCTCCCATAGGGCCGATTGGTCAAAAATACGCTCCAAATATGAGTTAGTATGAAAAACTTTTGCATTAACTAAGCTATATTAATAAAACTCATACAGAATACATCTACCAATAATATATATATACTTACCAAGTTTGATCCAAATCGGACTACTATATCGTATAACTCCCATAGGAACGAGCGGTTGAAAATAAGCTCTAAACATGAATTTATGTGAAACTGTTCTGTTTGCCAAGCTATCTCTATGACCATTGCTAATAACATATTGAAACTGAGTAACGGGTATCCTAAAGTCGCGAGGCGACTATAGCATTCTTTCTTGTTTTTTTTTTGTTTTGTTTTATAACAAAACATTATTATATGTAAATTCAGATAATCGGTAGCTTTTGCAAATTGAGGCATGGTGCATATGGCAGAGTTGCGGCATGTGAAAAACGTACTGCGTCTGATATCACGGGTTCGATTACAGTCAGCGAGACAACAAATTAATTCGTTGTACATATTAACATTTTTATCAAAATGGGCGAATTAGGCAATAAATTGGCAATTAGTCTAATTTTTCTGTCTTCTTAGATTTTACTAGAAGTACAATACACTCTTTCGTTTGTTGCAGAAGATGTTGGGACACGAGCAATATTTCGTGTCACAAAAAAATGCAATAGATGAATTACTTCGACAAATAATGGAATTCGTATCAAGCAAATTTTTCTGGGTTCCAACGGGTTTTTGGGTCCCGACTGTTTTTTCGGGAACCACGGGAATTTCGTGATGGCTCACTTATCCCGATCGTCCCGTTTTTTATACCCTTGCAGAGGGTATATTGTTTTTGTCACGAAGTTTGTAACGCATTGAAGGAGGCGTTTCCAACCACATAAAGTATATATATTCTTGATCAGCATCAACAGCCGAGTCGATATAGCCATGTCCGTCTGTCTGTCCGTCTGTCCGTCTGTTTCTATGCGAACTAGTCTCTCAGTTTTAAAGCTATCTTAATGAAATTTGGTACAGGCCTGTATTCTCTCTGCACGCAGTTCATATGTAAAAATCGGCCAGATCGGACCACTATATCATATAGCTTCCATAGGAACAATCGGTTGAAAAGGCCTAGTATGAACATTTTCGGTGTCTATTGACCGATTTCAGCGAAATTCACACGGAATGTATTTCTCATTGTCCCACATCTGTTGACCAAATTTCATCCAAATCGGACCACTATATCATATAGCTTCCATAGGAACAATCGGTTGAAAAGGCCTAGTATGAACATTTTCGGTGTCTATTGACCGATTTCAGCGAAATTCACACGGAATGTATTTCTCATTGTCCACCATCTGTTAACGGTTTTTCTTGTTTTTTTTAAGACATTTCACGGATCCCGCTGGATTCCCGAAAATTCCGGTCCCGACGGCCGTTTCTAATGTACACCATTGTGCACGGCCAGCGTCTGCGGGCTGTGCTGACGTTACACAACCAGCGAAAACTTTCGAACACATGTTTGAATATTTCCGTCTCGCTTGCGCACAGGCAGTGATATTGCGATCAATTATCAATGTTCTTACATTTCTAGCTTTCTTGTTTATAGTCCGATTTATATACAACTTTCAGGTTAGTTTAATGTAATTAGAGTCCACACGAATTGCAATACTATACGATAAGAACAAATGCATTAAAAATTTGCAATTGAACAATTATTATATTTCCTATGAGAAAAGGGGGCGTGACAGCGCAGAATCTTGAATGCCATTGCATTTATGCTGTTGCAAGGAACCGGCATACCAATTTACTATTCCTAAGTGCAATAGTTACTGAGATGTTCGCTAAAAATATAAATATTTCCGAAGTTTTTGGCTCTTTGTGGGCGAATGGGTCGTGGAATCATAAACAAAGTTTGCTGTATTGACTGACTACTTAATATGGAGTCGATTGTGACTAAGTTCGAATTACCATCTCTGAAATCTGTTTGTTCATACGGGCAATTATTTCTATGGTAGTTATATGAAATAGTAGTCCGATTTGAAATTTCGTCAACAGATGGGACTATGGGATTTGGATGAAGTTTGGTCAACAGATGGGAGACAATGAGAAATACATTTTGCTTGAATTTCGTTGAAATCGGTCAATAGACAACGAAAATATTCATACTAAGCATTCACAACCGATTGTTCCTATGGGAGCTATATGATATAGTGGTCCGATCTGGCTGATTTGAACATATGAACTGCGGACTTTAACATATGAATTACAGATCTGTACCAAATTTAATCAAAATAGCTTTAAAACTGAGAGACTAGTTCGCATAGAAACAGACAGACAGGCGGACAGACGGACATGGCTATATCGACTCGGCTGTTGATGCTGATCAAGAATATATATAGTTTATGTGGTCGGATACGCCTCCTTCAATGCGTTACAAACTTCGTGACAAAAACATAATACCCTCTGCAAGGGTATAAAAAGAGCCAAGTTCAATATAAAGGTGCCAAAAATGCTGGTTTCTTAGCAATTCATATTTTATTTTAAAAGCATTTTTTTTTTATAAAAAACACAGAGACTTCATTTTATTCCTTACTTATATGTATGTAATTATGTTTCAAATCATCTTTTTAATAACAACATTAAAGATTTCTTTAATGTACAACTGAAAACACAATTTTCTTACTTAACTTATTAATAAGTTTGAATACATTTTTTTAATAACATAATGGTCTCATCATTCTGACTGCGGACTGAGTACTATCTGATTTCTTTTTTTTTAAGTAAACCTACAAATGTTGTGTTGCAAATAATTCAAAAAGTTTTTAATATTAACCAACTTGTCCATCATTCGTAAACTTGAATATTTCTCTTGAACTATTCACACTCTTAACAATTTTAATCGCCATCAGTTTTAAAACAGTTCCCAAATATCATTTACGTTGTCAACAGTATTTAACAGGCAGAAGGAGGCGTGGCAGACCCCATAATATATATATATATATATTCTTAATCAGCATCACAAGCCATGCTTACAGCTCGTATTGAATATCGATTCATATATCTATAAATATTTGATATCGATAGGTTAGATAAGGCATACCATGATAGACATAGTCAAGCGAATTAACATTCTGTGTCTTCACATTGTCACCTCGTTCTGTTTTTGAAGGACCAGATGGATGAAATTTTGGGTGGCACCAGCTGGCGGAGTCGCGCACAGGGCAGAGAAGCGTGGCGGCAAATTATGTATCAGGGTGTACACCTATAGGGGTGTTCATGTATCTATAAAAAATTTGTCCGGCTCTAATAACTATATCCTAAACATCCCATGAGACAAATCGGTCGCAAATTAAAATTTGTATGAAGTCACAAAGTAGAGCAATCAAAATGACACATAATGTGACACATATCATGATTATAACTATCCTCACTAAGTTTGGTCCCGATCGGACAACTATATCCCATAGTTTCCATAGAGAAGAGACGCAATAGAATGGATGCGGTATCTTTTATAGTCGGTTCGCTCGACTGCAACTTAATGTTATTTACTTACTTATTCCTAATAAAACTTTATTTTCACCCTAAAGTTTCAAAATAAATATAAGTAACCAGGCTTGAACATGATCATGAGCCGTGTCTTTATTTATACTTTCTGAGGTTTATTGCAATGCACTTTATTTTGCTCGATATATTGCGTGTTTTTAAAATAATCAAAAATTAACATACATAATGTTATGGTATGCTCTTATTTTTGCCAGGTGTTAAAGTTTTTGCTTAGATTTGACCAATCTTTGAGCAGTTTTCCATCAATGTTCAAACTGTAATGTGCGTGCCATTTTATCTGACAGCATAATTGACACAGTTATAAACAAAAACGATTTAATGAGACGACTGCTAGGTCCATAGCTATTGCCTGTTATTAGCCGATTAAGTACATAATCATACATACATATAACATATCAGCTTTAAGTGCGTTTATCGTGGGCTGACTATTCATTTTCTATTTCCGGCTCTAGCTGTGGCTAGAAAATATTGAGTTATTTAATCTCGCTGCAATCGAGTTCTAACTTAAATGAGTTCCAGTTCAACATATAATAAGTTTATTTAAGGCTACAAAAAAAAAAAAAAATATATATATATATATATATATATATATCGTGGCGATCGTGTTGAAAAAGTGGTTTGGAAAGAACCGCATGTACATTTTTGCATCCGCTCACTGCGGAATAACAACTACGTATAACAACTACTATAACAACTATATATATATATATAGGTACTCAAGAATATGTTCCAAAAAAAAATATTTGGAATTATTTTCGAGGTTACGGCTTTTATTGTTACGTAGTTGTTATTCCGCAGTGAGCGGATGCAAAAATGTACATGCGGTTCTTTCCAAACCACTTTTTCAACACGATCGCCACGATATCTTATCTTTTTGAGCTGCCATGCCCACATTTCCCACATGAAATAAAGTAGTTTGCAAAATGTAACGTCATTTTTAAGGCATTTGTTCCTATCCCGCAGTATTGTAATTGCAACTTGTGTAGAGATTAATTATATCAAACTATCCTGAAAGTTGCATAAAAATCGGACTATAAATAAGAATGCTAGAAAAGTAATAACATTGAGAATTAAACGCATATATTCGAAGGTTTTCGCTGCATGTGTGGCGGCAGCGCTGCCCGAGGAAGCTGGCAGTGCTGACCAAAGGAATACATACATAAATTTTTCCCGAGGTGTGTCCAGGTTTTGCCCCATTGTGGGCGAGTGGGGCGTGGCATAAAAAAAAAAAAAAGATTCTTGTATTGACTAAATAGATATGTATGTGGTAGATTGAGACCAATCTCGAACTTGTAGCTCATACCATCTCTCAGATCTGATCAAGAATATATGTACATACTTTATGGGGTTGGCCATGCCTCCTACTGTCTGTTACAAACTTTGCACAAACCCAATATACTCTTGCAGAGAGTATAACAAGAAAGAATGCTATAGTCGCCTCGCGTTAAGGATACTCGTTACTCAGTTTCAATATGTTATTAACAATGATAATAATATTAGTGCAATCGTAGCTTATTATGATCTGGAACCATATTGGAAACGAACTTTTGCAGCAAACACTACATTAAAGAGCGCCACTCGATATAATTGGAGCAGCTTATTTGGATTCCACATTTGCAAAGGAAATGACCTAAACCATACTAAAGGTTAAGCAAATTGAAAACTATTTAGTATCAGTGTTATAAAAATCAAACCTCCTTTGTGGACTTCATATACAACGTTTTGAAACGTGATGAGGCCATGATTGAAAAAAGACTGAAAACAAGAAAGAATGCTAAGAAAGAATAAAAGTTTTTCATACTAATTCATATTTGGAGCGTGTTTTTGACCCATTGGCCCTATGGGAGCTATACGATATTGTTGTCCGATTTGGATCAAACGTGGTCAGTACATGTACGTGTAAGCTCTTATTGTCTCTGAGATCCTTTCGTTCATACAGACTGACAGACGTATGGACGGACAGACGGAAATGGCTATATCGACTCGGCTATTGATGCTCATCAAGTATATATATATACTTTACGGGGTCTGCCACGCCTCCTTCTGCCTGTTACATATATTCCATCGATTACAATATAGCCTTTTACTCTACGAGTAACGGGTATAAAAATCATGGAAAACCAATTCAACGCCATGCTCACTGTTGGGAGTTGCTGAGTTTTTTCAGCAATTTTCTGCGCGCCTTTGTCAATAATCCAGTTCGCATGAATTATTGTCTAGTAAAAACAATTAAGTTTAAATTGCGCAGAGTAAAACATTTATTTATTTAAGTACGTGAACGTATTTGTTGTGAATTATTTGTTTGACGTTTTAGATTTTACAATTTCAATCTTTAGAGCATACAGATCAGATAATGATTTGAAAACGAATAGAACGAGAGTAATTCCAGTGGGGAAGGAGAACAAACCAAAGAGAGTACCAAAAACTAGTTATGTTATACTATTGTGTGGATAGAGCGCTGTTATGCATAAATGTTAAATACATGTTGTTAACGATTTGAGGTGCCACCTTGGTACTCGAATGGTACCGTCAGTTCCAGATATGGTTTCGACGATTCGAGCGAGTGGCCACTTCAATGGGGTGAAATTCTCGTCCTTCATGCTCACGATATCACCTATTCGAATGGGCGCCTGAGGAGCTCGCCACTTTGCTCGTTGCTGCAGAAGTATCAAATATCACACTAATATACACAATTCGTCAAACCCACGGAGCGAAGATATCAAGGTACGGCGCAAGTGATATTTTGCTTTTTTAACGGCTGCCTCCCATAAACCATTAAAATTCGGAGACCGTGGAGGTATGAATTTCAATTCGATGTTATGATCCAGACGCCAAGCGTGCACTGAATCACAATGGATTTCGATGCTAACTAGTTGCCTTAAATCTTCTAACTCGTTCTTAGCGCCGACGAAATTTGTACCGTTGTCAGACCATATGCATCCTGGCGATCCTCGGTTGACATCCACACAGTTTTGGTCGCAAAGCACACAAAAATATGCATATGTAACATCGCTGAGGCGGTCGATTGCGAACGGCAGTAGTCGATTGTGTGGCAGTAGTCGACTGCATACGAATACGTTGAATTTAGACGGTTCCTCCTGTAACCAAGATAAGACTGATGAATCAGACCAAAAATGAAACTTACAGGAGAAGATTTGCATTTTGATGATATCCTGAAAAGAGCGAACAGATGGGCAGCGCAGAGCTCGAGCGTCGGCACCGTTAGAGTCTTTAGCGGCGTGACACGAGCCTTCGAACTCAACAGACGGCATTGAGATTGACTATCAATGTGGGAGAGCACATAGATGCAGGCTCCATATTCCTCTAGACTGACATCACAAAAGGCGTGGAATTCAGATACGTCATTTGGCAACAATACGTAGCGTGGGTACTTTGCGCGGTACATATCGGAGAACTCCATACAAAGGCTTGACCAAGCTGCTTTAGGGGTTTGAGGCAGATTTTCGTCCCATTGCAGCTTATCTCTCTACATGCGTTGCAAAATGATTTTGGCCCTAGTCATTGTTGATCCAATGAGACCGAGAGGGTCGTAGAATTTCGCAATCGCTGATAGCACAGATCGCTTCGTGTGGGTTTTGGCGCTTAAATGAGAAGAGAAAATAAATAAAAAATTGTCATCGTTGGGATCTCGAATGAGGCCAAGAGTCTTTATGACGTCCAAACTGCCATTAAACTTGACGAAACTATTCCTTTCAGCTTCTGGGATGCCAGGAAGCGCTTTTTGGTGATTGGAGCACAATTCCTTAACTGAAAATACCCTTTTGAAAGAAGATCTGATGTCTGCTGCATGATTACGAGAACATCTTCTAAGGACGCACCTCCGGATATCATATCATCCACGTAAAAGTGCTGCAACACGACTTGGGAGCCTACTGGGAGCAGAGAGCATTCATTTTTAGCAAGCTGGCGCATGGCGCGAATGGCAAGAAAGGCCGCTGGCTACGTCACATAAGTTACAGTGTCCAACTTATATACCATAATCTATTCATTTTAAGAATTGCGCCATAATATGCATTGATAGAAACTGTCGTCATTGGCAAGACGAACGCAGCGATACATTTTGCATATATCTGCAGTTAAGGCAATAGGAAATGTTCGAAACCGAATTAGCGTCTTAAATAATTTGTCTTGTATAGTTGGCGCTGCCATGAGGACGTCATTCAGAGATAATCCCGACGTTGTCGTGGCGGAGCCGTCGAATACGACCCTAAGCTTAGCCGTGATGGTGAGGTACTGAGGTGATACTTGCGTTTTGTGAATTCCCTTGACGAAACGAGCGACATATGCTTGAGTTTCATGTATTCCGCCATGAACTTTGAGTATTCACTTCTAAGTTCTGGGTTCCGAGCGAGCTTGTGCTCAAGATGTTCGAGACGGGCTTGGCCTGCTGAAACGAATCGCCTAGCGAGTCTAAGCTGGATGTTGCAGGTAAGCGAACCCTGTATTCTCCAGAAGATAACCGAATGTGATGCTTTTGAAAATGCAATTCGCAATCGATCTCCTCTCTAGTTGCCTTGGCCGCTGGTTCAAATGAATGTTCAACTTCCCAAAACTGTTGAACCAATTCAGTTAGCCGATTACTAGAGCTACTGGCTTCGGAAGAGCTGTTGCTTACGACAAACGACGAGAGTTTAGGCGCGCGCTGCCCACCACCCGAGAGAATCCAGCCTAAGGGTGTCTTCTGTAGTAATGGTAGTCCGGGCGCCGGCTGAATCTGCCCGACGCACAGCAGCTCGAAAAACAGGCCAGCTCCGATGAATGGGTCTATCCACTGCGGCACGTTAAAAGATAGGTCTGCTAGCTGAATGTTGGAGGCAACGTCCGGCTGTAGATGACTTGATCCTTGGAAGGTGTAATGGCTGAGAAAAAGGACGAGTGATGAAATGCAGCTGTGATTCGGAATCTAATAAGGTTCGACAGGGCACATATTCGCCTGTGCTATTTCTTACGAAAACAATTGGTGCTGTAACCGTCTAGACGTCTGGGCGAAAACGCACGCTAATGATGCAGCTTCTGATGCGAAATGGAAGGAGCTGTGATGCTTAGCTTTATAAGTTCTACAGGATCCAGACTTGCAATCCCGAACCAAATGAATGTTCGAAGTATTGTGTATTCTGTGCACTTACTGGCTTAGTTGATCTTACAGCTTGATTGCTGTGCATGACATAATCTACGTTCTCCAACGTCCGACATCTTTTCTCCAGAAATGCGCTTAGCTTCTCCCACGAGGGTAAATAATTGCTGGACGACGCTTCCTCCCATTTGCCTGGGTCTGTTTATCCAGCTTCTGGAGCAGCACATACACAACGAAACAGTCAGCAATCTCCTCTTTTTTGGCCAGCGATTCTAAAGCCCTTATATGGGATGTGATCCTGTCTGTAGGCTCATGCAACTTTGGTGCGGAGGTTTCCTGCCTAGCAGAAATATCTCTCTGACGTGTGCCTGTAAAATAAGACGTTTGTTATCGAATCGACCTTTTATTATTCCCATAGCGATGCTATAAGTTGTTTCATTTATTACCAAAGATCTCACGGTATCCACCGCAGTGCCACTTAGTCAGGAACGCAGATGCTGCAGCTTTTCGACGGGAGTGAGCTCTGAATCCTTTGCTATCACAGCGTTAAACATGGAGACGAAAATTGTCCACTCTGAGTTTTGGCAACGACAATTGTGGCAACCGAGATCGATTAGAAACAACTACGATTGATGGGAATTCTATTGAGTTTGTCCGAAACGTAGAGCAAAACTGTGCTGGACTCTTTTGGCGAGTTCGCGCTGAAGCGTTGTTTTCAAGTCAAGCAACAGTCAATCAAGCTTGCGACGTAGTTCACTGGAGATGGAATAAAAATTTAGCTCCTCCAAACTAGCATGAGCAGTTTCCAAAAGACCGTTTATGAAGTACTCATCTATACTGGCCAATTTATTTTCGTCGATGACGCTACATATTTTTTCAAAACAAACGAAAATTGCCAAAAACTTTCGAGTCAAAAAATCGATCCATTCAGCTGGCATGCTGATATAATATGATAATTGGATTCCGGAGTCGCAGTTTGCGGCGTGCTAGTGACAGGTACATCTTCAGTCATAGTAAGGCTATGTTTCAGTGCTCAGTGCTTAATAATTTAATCGGGACAAATGCAGATAGTATTATATGGTCGGGCGTGCTCGACTGTACTTTTCTTTCATGTTGTGTATGAGTAAGATCGCCACCGCATTTTGTAGCATTCCGCTACCTGTCCATAGAGGATTCGGAGGCGTGCACTTCTAGCATCGCTCTGTGCTATGCTCGTTGGATATGTCGTGGGTTCTTCCCTCCTCCTACTATGGAAATCATAACATATAAAAAGAATAAGTGCACTTACTGTCTTCTACTGTGTCAACTAAAATATATGTATAACTGGGCTTTACCCAAGGCTAACCAAAGATAATGACCGATAACCAGGAATTAGGGCGACTTGGATGTTAACTGTCCCCTATTCTTTACCCACTTGACCATGGTAACACGATAATAATTTGGCGGTTACCCCTTAACAATCCATTTATTACATTATTCCAATTTGTATGATTTCAACATGATTTACCAATCGATAGATTAATTAATATTTACTCAAACATGATTACAATATTTCAAAGTATAAATTCAAGAAAAAGGAACACGATTCGCGAAAGAATACATGACGCATTAGCGGTTTAATTATACAACTCTTTAAGCTTTCGTTCAAATCTCTTTACAAACAATTTCTACATCTGAGCGACGACCGTTCACAATAATAATATAATTTCATAAAATGTCTTGCTTAAATGCAAGTGGTACTCACACTGAATATGTTTTGTATTACTCACAAATGAATCCGCCGGTGCGTGTTCGTTGGGCCCATCGAAGATGCAAACTGTGCGATTGTGGTTATGTTTCTGTAATGCTATAATTATATCACCAAGGGTACGCTCATGTCGCTTACAATAATTCCTTTCTTTTATCTAAGAACGAATTTTAGCTCAATTAGTTATATATTTAATATTTACTTAAAATTGCAAGATTATTAGAGTTTACAAACGCTGGCGATCGTCAAACGACGTTGGATCGCCATGTGGAGTGGCACTGGATTCGCCCTTTTCCGTCTAGGGACGAAAATACAAAAATTATAGCAACCCCGTCCAATTTGGGACGAGTGTGCGAGCACAGCTGACTGGCGTTATGCAGGTGTCGCTAAAGCGCTTCTGCTACTGCTTCGTCTCCATGCGCAGATTGCCGGGTCACGCTGTGTCCACGTCAGGTGTTATGCGTGTACCAAAAATCAGCCGACCGACCGCAGAAAATTTGCACAAAGAACGCGCGAAAGCGCAGGGCGCAGATCGGTCGGCTACACCGCAGAAATCACAAATTGGGAGCTCCTTTTTTCTTTGTTCCAGCTCGCTGACACTAACGCTGCAGATCTTATTGCACCAATTTAGTATATTAATATAAGTATACAAATATTATACATATTTTTGTATATACATATATATTAATGCACAAATATATTTGAGGTCGTGTGTACTGTACTTTTGGCACTTAGCAACTAGGCTTATTAGATTCTCACAATTTTGCAGCAACGCGTTTATCTTCTTTCGGGTCAGAAAACCAAGTGAACGAGAAGATTTTCAATGATGGCCTACGTGCCAAATTTGCTTCCAGCTTGCGCAATGTGACGAATAATTAACTGGAGTTTTCCAGCATCTTATTCTTTTGCTTTCGATGCATCGCCAGACCATCGAAAATCAGAACAAAGAGATCGCCGCTAATCAGCTGCGTAGAGCAAAAGGGAAATTTATGGTGAAGGGTTGCCAGATAGTTGAAAATCGAAATACTAAGGGTATTCCTAAAACCTGAACCCTACAATTTTCTGTGTGTATGACTCGAGTACACAAAAAACACCACCAGTGCAGTTCTCTGATGCACTGATAGTTTATAAGGACTTTTGTGTTGGATGCCGATAGTTAAATAACACAAACCGAAATATTCAACCGATGGGACATAACACCACAGAATGTAATCTATTGAGGTTAGAGCAATATTCTGTTTTGCCTGTGTGGATTGTTTCTGTCCAGTCTGCTCTAATGGCTTGCCCAAATTCAGCAGTCGATAAAAGTATCACTTCAATCGGTTTCTTGCTTGTCACTGCATGCAGTGAACAGTTGTACACTAGAGTGGAAGTAGGATAACTTCGATCGTATCGTCGATCTTTCGTTCTAGCACTAACCATACAACACATAGATGCGTCAAACGCAAGATTTTTTGAAAGCAAACGCTAGCTTGCTAATGGACCCCCACAGAACTTCGGCAAAAAGCCGAACGCCATAGCGCCCCAGAGAGCCGATCGCCTCTCAGCAAATTCAACGCAGACGAAAATAAATTTAGTCTGTATCAGACAGCGAAACGATGAGCGTGGTTGTGTCGCTTGTGCTCTCGTTTCGTATTTATATGTTTGTCTCTTTCTGGCATGCCAGATACACACATTTTGCAACAGCTCTTTTCAGCAACTGGCTCGCTGCGAAAATTTGTGTTTTCGACAAATTTCCGTTGAGCATGAAAGAGATCGCTCTTTTGTATGGTTTTCGGCGACAGGTGCCCAAGAGAGGCTGTGGCTATGCTGATAGAGCGAAGATCAACTGCGCAGCATTGCGCAGGTTCGATTGCTGGCAGGAATAATTTGTTTCAATTTTTTTTTACCATGTATTAAAATAGTATGAACAGGTTTTAAATGCAGGTTTAAATGTTGTTGCTTTTTATACTCTCTGCAAGAGTATATTTTTAAAAATAAAAATGTGGATTTATAATTGTTCATTGTTAAAAAAAAAAAATTCTTTAATAAAAAATTACAATAATTAGTTCGTCCCCTCACTCGAACCTGCGCCATGCTGCGTACTTGATCTTCGCTCTATCAGCATAGCCACAGCCTCTCTTGGGCACCTGTCGCCGAAAACCATACAAAAGAGCGATCTCTTTCATGCTCAACGGAAATTTGTCGAAAACACAAATTTTCGCAGCGAGCCAGTTGCTGAAAAGAGCTGTTGCAAAATGTGTGTATCTGGCATGCCAGATAGAGACAAACATATAAATACGAAACGAGAGCACAAGCGACACAACCAGGCTCATCGTTTCGCTGTCTGATACAGACTAAATTTATTTTCGTCTGCGTTGAATTTGCTGAGAGGCGATCGGCTCTCTGGGGCGCTATGGCGTTCGGCTTTTTGCCGAAGTTCTGTGGGGGTCCATTAGCAAGCTAGCGTTTGCTTTCAAAAAATCTTGCGTTTGACGCATCTATGTGTTGTATGGTTAGTGGTTCTAGCTTAATGCATTTAGCAATTTTCGACAATGTGCTGTGGAATAGTGGCCATTAGAAGTACTATGAAATGGTGGTGCACTTACCACATCAATTTCAAAGTTGTTCTTTGACAATGACGTAATGATCTCAGTGTTGAATGCTGCCTCATTATCGCAATACACAACCTTTGTTTTGGGAAAAAAGTTTATAATTTGGATGTTAGGGCCGTTTACGTCTTCTATGGTACGTGATATTATTGCTTGCACTCTTTGTGAATTTAGAAATTTAAGGACACATGTCAGAAATTGTTTCTTATCGGTCGAGAAAATATCAATGTGCAACCGCTCGCCGAGAAATTCTGGCGTTGGTGTTTCGCCGAGGATATGTTTGGGTGCCTATCGTATTTAGCCCTAGTGCATGTTTTGCAGTTGGCCACATTTTCCGTAACCAGCCTGGTCATTTTCGGAAAGCAATACTCTTCTAAAATTTGCTTAATGCTTCCTGTGCGGCTCTGTGTGCCCGATTGTGCTCTGTTGTTAAAATTTCCCTTTGTTCGGTTTTATCAACTATGTCGGTTACCATATTTTTACAGTACCAAAGCTTTGTTGACGGGAATGTTCCCACTAACTCATGCTGGATGTATGCCAGCGTCGGCAGATCACAATGTATAGCATTGACCACATTTGAATTAACTACTGCGTTCACTTCCTTTAGGATCTCGTTTCTATCAGTTAAGTGAATTTTATGGCGTGTTTTTTCGCCAAAGAGTATGAAGTTTCGATTTAGAGAGAAGGTTCAAAGGTTTCTCAGTAGCTTCTATTGTATAAGTTACAGATAATTCACTATGAATTGCTGCGTCGGATATTACTACACTTTGCAGAGCATTCACGTTCTGTCGCGAGAGTGCATCTGCTACGTGGTTTTCTTTACCCGGTTTGTAGTGGATCATTGATTTATGCATGTTTCTTGTTTAGAGTCTGATTTTAATGCACACTTCAGGATAGTTTAATATAGTTAGTCTCCACACGAATTATAAATAACAATACTGTACAATAAGAACAAATACCTTAAAAATGGCATCGAAATTAGATAATTAGTTTATTACTTGTGGGAAAAAGAGGCGTGGCAGTCCAAAAATGTAAAAGGAAATGCAGCTATGCTGTCGCTAGGAACGTCCGTACCCAAATTGGTGATCCTAGGTGCCATAGTTATAGAGATATTTTCCGAAAACACAAATTTTTTCCGAGGTGTGTCCAGTTTTTTGCTTATTGTGGGCGAATGGGGAGTGGCATCAAAAAAGATTCTTGTATTGACTGACTAAATATGTGATCGTTTGTCACCAAGCTCGAACTTGTAGCTCTTACCATCTCTGAAATCTGTTTGTTCATAATTTGAGAATAATTTAGTGTGTGGGAACAATATGGAATTTCTGATACTGGATATCAGTGATGCCGATTTGGCGTTTTTCCGAACAGATCTGTCCTGTTTTTAAATGCTTCGTCCAGAAAAAATATCAAGCATCCCTTATTCGGAAATCTGGCCTTTTTTTCTGAATGCGAATCGTGTTCATATTTTCCCAGGATGGTAGTTGTTTCCCCAGTTGTTAGCTTTTGGATGCAACAGAATTTGATTAGTTAACATTGCAGAACTTGTAAGGCGGGGACCTTAATCCCGCCTTACATAGTTTAAAAATATAAATTTATCGATATGAGTTCAGTGAGGCTGGCAGCGCCCTCGAAAGCTCTTTGGTGAAGAGAGAGCTTTCATGGTGGAGTTGTATCAGGACAGCTTCCGAGCTGCTCGATCGAGAGCGTTTCCGGCACTTTGCGATCCAACGTTGAAGCGAACAGACGAGAGCAACGAAAAGAACGATATAACAGAAAAACGAAAACGAACAACGCGTTATTAGTTAGTTGGAAAGATCAAAACCCACGACTGGTCAGGTTCTGCACATCACATCCCTACTCCCGTTATAATCCGTTTCTTTCGAGAATAGGAGTGACTCTAAGGTGCCCCTAGGGTCGCACTCTGTTCTCACGAATCAACGCCGTCTTCCGCTAAAAAACCATCGTGGCCTCTTGGCACCCTTGAGCCACGATCGGAAACTCGCAAGACGTTTTCTCTCCCTGCGGCCAGCGACTCGCTGAAATCAACGGTGGCGTTCTCCGTTTAGGTCTCGCGTCCGCATTGTCCTACTCCTTCTTGCACTACTCGCCTGAGAACAGCGACAGCCGCCAGAGTACCTCGGCGCCCCGCTTCGATCTCGCGGAGCATCGCAGCGGCTTGCGGAGGACGACGGCAGCATCCCTGTCTCGATCTCGTGTCCCGTTTCCAACTTTCCACGCCAGCATTCATTCTCCTTAGATCAGTCAGTTTTCCCCGTCTGCAGCGTCTCCTCGAATGTTACAAATTTCTTGTAAGATTCGAGCCCTGGACAGACTGAGATTTGTACCCCGGCTAGAACGCTTCTTTACAAACTGCTGAAGAGAGCTTTATCATAAATATATTAAAATGTTGTTCTGATATTTCGTGAAGAACAGTGACAAAATGTGTATAATTATGATTAATTGAATTGTGAAAAAATGCTAAAAAAGGCTTACAAAAAAAATTTCATGATTGCCGGCTACAGCAGCAAAACTTTAAGCAGAGGGTAAAAAATGTTCTACGCGGACCTATCCAGTTGGAATAAGTAGTATGGAACTTTCAGTACCAAACGTTTGCATTACCAGTAAACAAAATACAAATGATAGCATAGCAGATGGTAATCGTTGTTCAAATTCTGTGAACGGACTCGATAAATGAATTTGTCTATCCGCAAGGATTTTTTGGTACCATCGAATCCGGTGTCCAAACGCTGCATAATTGTAGGTAATTTCTCAGTTAAATTATGTGGATTCGAATTAATTTGATGAGTTACTACCACTAGATTGCTGAATATCTATAAGGTGCGTCATCTCTTGCGATAGCATTGAAAACTGACAATGTGAGAGTGAAAATAATACATTAGAGTCTAAATCGCCTTTTATCATTGAAAATTGACGCGTCTTGGGAATAACATTTTTGGAGTCAGCGCTCAATTCATAAAAAAAAGATAATAAATCCTTGGGGCATGGCAAAAATCCTCTAGCTGAACCCTCCTCTATTCTGCCGGCCGGGCAATGGACACTGCATCGTCCCGGGCGACCGGATGATGCACTGTGCGAGGCTAAGGGACAATACAAAGCGGCTCTCAAAATCCAGAGCCGAGACCAAGGAGCAGTGGCCGTGTCCCCAGAGGACACGACGTAGCAGATATAGGAGATCCGCCGTCACTTCGAAAAGATACTTCAGATGAAGGCATCATCGGGTGACTATGCGAATAAGGTGGAGGAGACGAGAGCACCAGAGCTAGGATGGCTCCGGTAAACAGCAACATGGTCATAAAGGCGGCATCCATCGTCCGAACAAAACCAGGAGGAAAGCCACGATGAAGGAAGTCGCTGAACGGCACCTTATCGTGGCTCTTATCGGTAGGCGCAACGACAGTGGCAGGATCACGGAGGAAAGGTGGAAAACCATCCACGGACTGCTAGTCGGCCAGCTCATGGCGAGAATGCAGGAGGAACCGGAGGCCCCCTTGCCTACCTTTGACGGTGATGGGTGGCTCAATGGGGCCAAAACCCTCAAATGTAAGGATGACCCGACGCTCAGGCAAAAGGGCTCTACGATGGATGAGGTGTGGGTGGGGCCCAAACTGGTGATTGTAGACAGGGATAACATCCCGTCGAAAGCAAAGGCGAAGGTACTCTTCCCCATCCCTGTCAACTGAGCTGCAGCGCCAAAACAAGGACGTTCCAACCAGCGATTCCAATGTCCTTCACGCTGGCGTCTTCTCCGCTGCAAAAGGGGGGTCAGCACGTCATCCTACAGGTCAATAAGGAGGCGGAGGACCTGCTATACTCACGCGATGGCATAATCGCGTGGGGTGTGTCTTAAGAAGTGACATTCGGAAGATAAGGATGCGCACACTCTGGCACTCTGGGGATAGAGAAGGACCTTGGCCTTGAGTCGGTCCTCAAAGACCGGAGCATGGCAATCGCCTCAGATTCAGACGATGACGAGGAAGAGGACGGAGACCTTCAGGTGCGGCAGCTTCCCGGATGAGGGTACTGCAGCTCAACCTACATGGCCTTAGTCCAGGAGCCATGGATTGCGTCAGGCAATGTCGTGGCGAGACTAAGGTCAACCAACTACAACACATAATACTCAGCAACGGTAAGCTAAATAAGAGCCGCGTACTCAGGAAAGGCCTTCACGCTTATCTAATGTCTAATTACAGTACTGCGACCAAGCAGCAGTCCTGATAGAGTGCGGAATGAAGCCCTTGATAGCGGCTTCATCCTACATGGCGCACGACAGGCCCACACCCCCGGATGAACTAGAGAGACCAACTGACCAACTGATAGGCGGAACAGATGCCAACGCCCACCATAGCGTATGGGGGTCACCCGAAACTAATATCAGAGGTGAGTCTTTCTTTGAATATATACATATGTAGGCCCCACCTCCTCCAATGTTCTCGATCTCACACATGCGTCAGATGCGATCATAACAAGCTGGAGGGTCCTCGAAATACCCTCCTTCTCATACCACAGAACTATACAGTTTGATTGTGACTTTAACAGCACTCCCAAACTTAACACATACAGGAAACCGCGGAACGCAAATTGGGTAGAGTTCTATAGGCAGGCTATCACTAGACTAGGGGCACCAGGTGAAATTGTGTCAGCATGCGACATAGAGTCATCTATCGTTTGTATGCAAGACCCTCCGGGACTTCTTTAAAAAGTCATGTAGGCCGTCTAAGCAAAAAAGGAGGTCGAGACCACACTGGTGAACTCCGAACTCTCTACGCAAAGGAAAAATCTCGTGGAAATGTTTAGACTGGCTAAGCACTCTGTGGAGGTTCTAGTGTACGAATAGTACAATACCCTGCTCAGAATCTACAAGCGCAGTATCCGAAGGGTAGAAAGGCATTCCTGGAGGAACTTCTGTTCCCAACTAGAATCGATTACCGAAGCAGCAAGACTAAGAAGGCTGCCATCCAAGCAACCGTCTGTTCAAAGTCAGCTGAGACTTGATGGTGGAGCCTGAGAGTAGTGAGGAAACTCTAGATGCTCTTATGACCGCCCACTTCCCAGAATCCGTAGAGCTCCCGCACCGGATGAAGCATCAGGATATTCCATGCGGTGAACATCAACTCCGCATGGAAATATTCACTACCCAAAAGATTCGATGGGCCATTGACTCTTTCAAGAATTTAAAGAGCCCTGGCCTTGACGGTATTATTCCAGCCATGCTACAGATCACAATAGATGTGATCATTCCATGGCTGCTTAGGATATTTAGAGCATGTCTCAGTACAGGCCATATCCCTACCAAATGGAGAACAGCGAGAGTAGCAATTCTACCCAAAGCTGGTAAATGTAGCCACAGCAGCCCGAAGGACTATAGGCCAATTAGTCTGACATCCTGCCTGTTAAAAACCATGGAGAAGCTATTAGATCTATTAGAAGTAGTGTAGAAGGGAAGCTGTCTACTAAAAAAACAGACTAAACAGCACTGCACACGCTAGTAGCTTCGAACGAAAGAGCTTTCTACCATCATGAATATGCACTAGGAGTCTTCGTAGACATTTCAGGTGTATTTAACAACGTCAGTATGGGAGCCATCATTGAGCGGCTGGTGACGATAAAATCCCACCCAACTATCACACACTGGATACACAATCTCCTGAGTTGCAGGAGAGTCCAGTCGGAGTGGGGAGCAGCCACAGTGGTAAGAGGCGTAAATAGCGGCACTCCGCAAGGTGGTGTCCTGTCTCCACTACTGTGGAACTTAGTGACAGGCGAACTGACGAAAATAACTGCATATGCGGATGACATAAGCATTATTATTACGGGTGTCTGTCCATCAACCCTCAGCTCAATTATGGGGAAGACTCTCAGGGAGATTTGTAGATGGGCTAGCAATGCAGGTCTACATATCAATGCGGAGGTGCAATGTTGAGGAAAGGGTGAAAAAGGCAACCGTCGCGCTGTACGCATCCAAGAAGATGCTCAGCTGCACATGCGGTCTCTCACCCCCTCTGATGCACTGGATCTACATAGGGATTGTGCGTCCAACACTGCTCTACGGGGCTCTAGTCTGGTGGCAAGGTATCGAGAAGGTAACCTACCTAGTCCGCATGGAAAAAGTTCAGAGACAGGCACTCCTCTGCATTCCTGGACCGCTCAGAAGTACCCAAACAAACGCTCTGCAGACACTGCTAGGGATTGCTCCCCTGAACCTGCAAGCCCGACTTGTGGCAGCAATGTCAGCCCAGCGCCTCGCGGGACATGGAAGCCTGACGATGCAAGGTTACGGGCACAGTGAAATATGGAGGAACATGCCCTGGCATACCGAGGAGTGGGACCCGCGGTCTACTGCGACAACCCGGTCACCAGACTATCCTAAAGCGGCTGAACTGGCAATGCATATAGACACAAATGTATACAATGTCAATATACTAGTAGATAGCCAAGCGGCAATAAAGTCTATGATGTCGTCAACTCTTAGTTCCAAAACTGTCAGGGTAAGCTGGGAAGCATTAGATGATTTATGCAGGACCAAGTCAGTGCACGTCTACTGAGTTTCAAGCCACCAGGGCATAGAAGGCAACGAAGAGGCAGACACTCTAGCCAAAGCTGGCGTCAATCTCCCAGCATGTATGAAAGAAGACGTTGCAATCTCACTGAGATCACTGCGAAGTGATCTGGAGAAGAGTACCAAAGAGTGCATAAATCGCACGTGGAGGAATACTACGTCCTACTAATGGCTACCGCGACTTGTTCGAGTTGAAAAGTTTTATGTTGCCTCAGTTTGATTGCCCCACGAGATGGCGATCAATATTTAAAATGATTGAAAAATGATTGTCTGATCGAGGCTATGGAGAATAAATCTGATGATAATTTTATGGAATTTTATAGAATCATACGTCACTATAATGGCTTCTCTACAAAAGGCAACAATAAAATTCTAAGAACAATTGCATTATGAAAACTTTACGCTAAGTAGCTACCATGCAAATTAGAAACCAAGCAGATTTTATAAACCAATTCATCTGATAAGAATTCAACCATAAATGTTATTGGAAAAAAAACTTATGGACAGCATGGAAGCAAGAACTAAGACATTGGTGTCAAATGTGGGCTTCGACGCATGCTTGTACTTGGATCTCAGTTTTAATTACATAATAAACGGTAGACAAAAAGTAAGAGCTATAAATTTCTTGAAGATGGAAGCAAATAAAACTTCACGACCAGGTCACAGGTAACAATAGAGCGAGCGTTTTCAACTTTAAAACTGGTGCTGTCTGAACATCGAAATCGGCAAAGTCTGGAAACTTTGGAGGATATTCTACTAGTCAGGCTTAAATCCACACACTTAGATAGTGCTATAGATAATTTAAGTTTATTTGAAACTGAAAATTAATTTAAAATATATATAATATATATACATACATATATGTATGTACATATGTATATAATATATATGTATGTACATGTATATATTATTATTTTTATACCCGTTACTCGTAGAGTAAAAGGGTATATTGTAATCGTTGGAATGTATGTAACAGGCAGAAGGAGGCGTGGCAGACCCCATAAAGTATATATATTCTTGATCAGCATCAATAGCCGAGTCGATATAGCCATGTCCGTCTGTCCGTCTGTCCGTCCGTCCGTCCGTCCGTCTGTATGAACAAAAGGATCTCAGAGACTATAAGAGCTAAAAAGATGATAGTGGTCGCAAATGAAAGGTACAATACCCAAGCAGTACAAGTTTGTTTTTGTTTTTTGACACGCCCACTTTAGGGCGTTTTATTTGCATATAGAGGTAAATGTACAGGTAAACGTAGAATGTTTTAGTATAGAAAACTTTTTTGTTAGCTATGCTATCTGAACCAAATTTACACGGAAAGTACATGTCTAGGAGAAATATATGTACCGACCAAGTTTGATCCAAATCGGACAACTATATCGTATAGCTCCCATAGCGCCGATCGGTCAAAAATACGCTCCAAATATGAATTAGTATGAAAAACTTTTGCGTTAGCTAAGCTATATTAATCAAACTCACACAGAATACATCTGTTAATAATATATATATACTGACCAAGTTTAGTCCAAATCGAACTACTATATCGTATAGCTCTAATAGGAACGATCGGTCGAAAATATGCTCTAAACATGAATTTGTATGAAAATGTTCTGTTTGCCAAGCTATCTTGTCCATAAGCATTGCTTATAACATATTGAAACTGAGTAACGGGTATCCTAAAGTCGCGAGGCGACTATAGCATTCTTTCTTGTTATACTCTCTGCAAGAGTATATTGGTTTTGTGCAAAGTATGTAACAGGCAGAAGGAGGCGTGGCAGACCCCATAAAGTATATATATTCTTGATCAGCATCAATAGCAGAGTCGATATAGTCATGTCCGTCTGTCCGTCTGTCTGTCCGTCTGTCCGTCCGTCCGTATGAACACCTGGATCTTTTAAACTACAAAAGCTAGAGACACCAAATTTGAAATGAAAGTCCGTTATCTTCGCGAGCAGATCAAGTTTATTTCAAATGGTTGCCACGCCCCTTACCGCCCCCGCAATGAGCAAAAAAAAACAAGACACACCTCGAAAAAAATTAGTTTTATGTCAATAACTCAGTAACTATGGCACTTAGATACACCATTTCTATTATACAGGTTCCCAGACACAGCCTTAATCTAATGTCATTAAAAATTTTGAGCTACCACGCCCACTTTTCTCATAAGAGCTAAAAAAAACTTTTAAACTTCAATGCTGTTTTTAAGGCATTTATTCATATAGTACAGTGTTGTAATTTAACATTCGTTTAGAAACATATTAAATCAAACTATTCTGAAAGTGGCATCAAAATACTACTTTTAACAAAAAAGTAATGACGTTACAAAGTTTTTATTTAACTGCAATATCACTTACGCGCGAGAGCGAGACAGAAACATACAAACACATATTCGAACGTTCTCGATGCTTGTGTGGCGACAGCGCTGCCGGCAACCGTGCCGAATACACACATACATACATACATGTATACATACGTATATGCATACATATAATTTCAAACGAATGTGTGTTTGTATGAATAATATGTAAATGCTGATAATCGGAGAATTCTTGAAAGTGGCGCGTGGTGCAACCGATAGAGTTGCGGCGCGTTGATCTGAGGTTGTTGCAGGTTCGAATGCTGGCAATGCGAATTGTTAATTTAATTTTCTTTAAATTTCAATTCAAAAAGTACATATAATATTAAAATTTTTAAATTTCATTTGAAAATTTGAATTCAAATTGAATACAAATGTGCACTACTATGTGAGTACGGGGTCTTTTACAGTCGGCTTATTCATCTTATTTAGAATCGAGGTGAGCAATAGATTACGGGTTGGTTATGGTACACTTGATTGATAATTTGTTGCTCGAATATTCTATGTCAAAATTTGGCTTAAAGTAACCTTTTATATAAAAAATGTTAACTCTCAAAATGCATATTGTCAAAATTTTGGCTATTGAATTGTAATTTTCTACCTCCTACATGCATTTTCCGTAATGCAAAAACCCTTTTATCATCTAACGCGCTCTGTTCAATTTTCCGACGGCAAACCGCATCTCACGGAAACACATATTACTATATCTTTGGTACCATGAATTACCGCCATTTTTTTTATCTAAATAATGATATACCGATACTGTAAGGCGGGGTCCATAACACCCACCTTACATATTCGTAGGTATATAAGTGTTGGTAGCTTAGATATAAGAGATAATAATGACGTTCATGGATCGTAAGCATTAGTATGTAATAAAACTAGATTTAAGTGAAATACATGCATTTTTATCGATAGTTCGGCAAAGTGGGCGGCGCAAGTGGTAAGCAGCGAGAAGATCGTGGCAAGAGTGACGATCGGCGGCCATGCGGCAAAGGCGGCGGTAGACACGGGAGCAACGCACAGCTTCATAGGTGGATGGTCAAGGGCGAACAGTTTCAGGTGGAGGCTAAGATGCGACTGACAGATGGGTCCTCCGTGGAATTGAGAAGGGCTCACAGGTTCAGCGTGAGTCTGGCCGGGAAAGCAATAAGCATGATGGTGCTTGTCATGCCGGCGATGCTCGACGACGTAATCCTAGGGATAGACTTCCTGTGTATCATGGACACCACCATCCGCGTTGGACGCGCGAAGTTGTCCATGGAGTTGATACCAAACGACGAGAGTGGTCCTCGCGCGGTGCGAAAACTCCGGAAGTAGTAGTCCTGCCCCACGAGGAGAGATCTGTTTCTCAGCTGCGTCGAAAGAGGACAATCGACCAAGCGGGTCAGGAAGGCGCAATGCATGGAACAAACACGAGCGCGCAGGAGCCTGTAGAGTCAAAGACGACAAGCGAGCCTCAAAGAAAACGAGAACACACGACAGATAAGCGCCGGGGATAAAAGCCGAGACCCCCCCAATGGTACAATTGATGGAGGCAAAGCAGGAGAAAGAGGAATCCCGGGTTGAGAAGACGGAATGGCCGGCCGACCTCGAATCCGGATGAGAGATGACAAGCCGCTGAAACAGCGGTATTACCCGAAGGACCCGGCGATGCAAAATATAATCGACGATAAGGTAGACGAGCTCATCCGAGCAGGTGCCATCGAGAAGTCCCGCAGTCCGCACAGCGCTCCGATAATCTTGGTAAGGAAAAAGACTGGGGAGTGGCGAATCTGCGTGGGCTACTGGCAGCTCAACGCGCACTCCATCCCGGATGCGTATCCAGTCCCTCAGATAAATCATATCCTCGAGAGGTTCCGCCACGCCCGGTACATATTGACGCTACATCTGAAACACGGATACTGGCAGATACCTATGGCTGCGGATAGACACAGGCAGGCGAGGATCTCCGTTGCAGCTGGACAGCGAAGATGCGGGAGAGGATCAGGGCTCAGCCGTAGAAATTTCCCGCCTACATCGATGAGAATGGGCAGTTATATAGGAACATGGGACAAAGGACCGACGACGAAGACTACATTCCTTGGAAGCTGTGCGTAAGGGGTGAGAAAGACGGCATCGACGCTGGCACAACGTTACTACTGTACAGGCATGTTCAGGGAGACAACAAGGTATGTTAAGTATTGTCCACGTTGCCAAAAGTACAGGACGGAACAGAAGTAGCCAGGTTGGCTCCACAATATGATGGACCTTATAAGGTCGCCAGCTTCATTTCCTCTAATGTCGTGCGTCTTACCCGCGATGGTGAACGCAGGAAACGGGTGGCCAATATAACTGTATTCAAACCTTACTTTCAGAACCCAGAAGACGACGACGACAGCTTGGATTCCACTGCAGGCCGCGAGCTCGCACTGGGGAAGGGTGAGTGACGCTGGCCCAGGAGGACATGCGGAGGGTAATTGTCAATAAACTTAAGGAGAAAATATAGTAATTAGAATTTAAGTTGGCTCTTTTTTACACTACACTACAGGGATAGGGAAGTTGAGGTAAAAAATAGCAACATTTTTTTACGAGCCCACAGATTGCACAAATGGAAGAAGACGCAATAATAATAAGCAGCGACGAGGACACGACCGATGCGGAGGATACGGAGCGACGGCACAGAGCCACGAAGCGACGACAATCAGTCCCGAGACCCACGGCGTGGACACCCGTTCTACAAACCGTTCTAAAACACTGTATTCCAGCGAGTGGGGCAAAAACTTTTTAGAGATTTTTTAAAATATTTGACCAACTTGGTGCAAATGGAGACGACGGTTACTAATTCAGGAACTGATTCGATAGCTTTTTCCACAGCGTTGTTTAAGTGTTGGTTAACACAATGTAATTTTTCGAAATTATTAAAAGCTTTGATCATATTAGACCCACGGTCAGTTACAATCACTGGATTGTCCACTTCCAAATCGCATCCGAAGCATTCCAAAATTTCCGCAATTTTTGTTCGAATATTTGTACCTAGTTATTAAATTAAAAATGAATACAAATTAAACAATATAATACAAACAATCGTAGATTAAATTAACATACCAGTGCAGGACATTTCCTACATAGACTTCACAGCCATTAAACGGTCTACCAGAGCTCCATCCTTAACGTAGTGCATGACAAATATGACGCTTTCAAATAATTGTCAGTCCATATGTCGCTGGTAATTGCATATCCAAAAATTTTGTATTTGATTATGTCAGATTTTATGGCTTCAAAATGTGTATGGTAGATGAAAGCTATGTTGCGGGAAACTGTTGTTGGATGTGGCAGAAGTTTGTCGACGTCAACATTGGATCCAAACGTCGCTCCAACTTTAATTAAAAAAGATGACAGCTTTTTAGACCCCGTACTCTAAAAAAGAGTATAGGGGTCTATTAGGTTTGTCAGAAGCGAAATGTGCGTAACAGGCAGAAGGAGGCGTGGCCGACCCCATAAAGTATATATATTCTAGATCAGCATCAACAGCCGAGTCGATATAGCAATGTCCGTCTGTCCGTCTGTCTGTCTGTCCGTCTGTCCGTCTGTCCGTCCGTCCGTATGAACACCTGGATCTTTTAAACTACAAAAGCTAGAGACACCAAATTTGGAATGAAAGTCCGTTATCTTCGCGAGCAGATCAAGTTTATTTCAAATTGTTGCCACGCCCCCTTACCGCCCCCGCAATGAGCAAAAAACCAGACACACCTCGAAAAAAAATGTAGTTTTAGGCCAATAACTCAGTAACTATGGCACTTAGGAACACCATTTCTGGTAAACAGGTTGCCAGAGACATCCTTAATGCAATGCCATTAAAAATTTTGAGCTGCCACGCCCCCTTTTCTCCTGAGAGTTAACCAAACGTTTTCACTTTAATGCCATGTTTAAGGCATTTATTCATATAGTAGGGTGTTGTAATTCAACATAAGTATAGAGACATATAAAATCAAGTTATTCTGAAAGTGCCATCATCATACTACTTTTAACAAAAGAGCTACAGCGTTAGAAAGTTTGTTATTTAAGTGTAATATCACTTACGCGCGAGAGCGAGACAGAAACATACAAACACATGTTCGAACGTTTTCGATGCTTGTGTGGCGACAGCGCTGCCGGCAGACGCTGGCCGCGCCGAATACACACATACATGCATACATATAATTTCAAACGAATGTGTGTTTGTATGAATAAAATGTAAATGCTGATTATCGGAGAATTCTTGAAAGGGGCGCGTGGTGCAACTGATAGAGTTGCGGCAATGCGAATTGTTAATTTAATTTTTTTTAAATTTCAATTCAAAATGTACATATAAAATTAAAATTTTTAAATTTCATTCGAAAATTTGAATTTAAATTGAATACAATTGCGCACTTCTATGGGAGTACGGGGTCTTTTACAGTCGGCTCGATCGACTGTAGCCTTTCTTACTTGTTTAATCCGGAGTCGTCCACAATTTTAAATGGACGGCAGTTTTTAACGACCCACTCAGTTACAACTTCAAGTCCCTCCTGTTTCGTTGCTGAATTGACTTCAACAGGTGGAGTTGTTTGCATTTTGTTGGCGTTTATTAAGGAACATTTGTGCTTCACTAAATTGGAAGTGCTTCCAGTGAACTTAAAGACGGAAAAACACATCCTACAAGCTACCAGCTCCGTCAACTACTCACAATCTTCATTCCTTACTTTCGAAAAAAATTGCCAAACTGCGCTTCGGCCTTTTTTTCGGCAAGACTATACATGCCACTGCGATGTTTTTGCTTTATAGTATCGGCAATATTTTCCTTTTCACTTGCAACCTACATACATATGTATATATTTAAATTAAACAAAATTAAATCTGAGAAAAAAAGTCATACAGAAAACATTTATAGACAAGTCACAAGAACACAGCTAAGCACAAAGTAATTATGTTATTACATATAAAAATAGTAAATGTCGGACACTAAATACAACAAAACAGAAAAACACAAAATTAATATTCCGCAATTCGAGTCCATTCGAATGAATTCGGCTTCGCAACACGCTTCACCACTTTTTCGGTTTATTTGCTCGCACTCATATTATAGAATTCTGTATGTTGTGAGACACAGCTGGCCTCATACTCATACAACTTCGACTCATTGGATGCTTCGAACACACTCAACTCAATTCAATTCGAATCCATTAATTTTCGCTAGTGTACAGAGTGCAGCCATGCAGACCTCTAGTTTATATACAGTTTATATACAGTCTAAGGATCAAGAGTTTCATAGAGTGAGTATCTTAGAGCTAAACAAGAAAGAAAAGTACAGTCGAGCACGCCTGACCGTATAATACTCTCTGCATTTATTCCCGATTAAATAATTAAAATCGGAGTCGAGATATTACAATGTGTAGTAATGGTATTAAAACACGTTGAAACAAAAATAATCTAAGCATAATAAAACGTACAAGTGTTTGTTTATATGCGAATACACATACGTTTGTATGTGTGTATTCGTCGCAGGCAGCTTCTCCGGGCAGCGCTGTTGTATGTTTCTGTCTCGCTTGCATTCATGCATTGATATTGCGTTTAATTCTCAATGTTGTAACGCTTCTAGTTTTCTTGTCTATAGTCTGATTTTAATGCACCTTTCAGGATAGTTTGATATAGTTGGTTTCCACACGAATTATAAATTACAATACTGTACGACAAGAACAAATGTCATAAAAACGTATTAAAGTTTGAATATTATTTTATTTTTTGTGTCAAAAGGGCAGCAGTTTAAGCATCCTCTTTGTAACAAGAGACCAGCAGACCGCAGGAGGGAAACTCAAACAGAGATCACCACCATCTGCACGCACCCGTCGTTACTTTTTTTTGCTCTCTGCAAGAGTATATTGGGTTTGTGCAAAGTATGTAACAGCCAGAAGGAGGCGTGGCAGACCCCATACAGTATATATATTCTTGATCAGCGTCACAAGCCGAGTCGATGTAGCCATGTCCGTCCGTCTGGACACACCTCGGGAAAAATTTGTGTTTTCGGCAAATAGCTCAGTAACTATGGCACCTAGGTTCACGAATTTGGGTACGGAGGTTTCAAGCGACAGCATTATTACATAGCTATTTAAAATTTTGGACTGCCACGCCCACTTTTCCCACTTTTGATAAAATAGTTTTCAAACGTCAACCCCGTTTTTTGCGAACTTGGTCGTATCGTACAGTATTGTAATTTATAATTCATGTGGAGACTAACTATATTAAGCTATCCTGAAAGGTGCATTAAAATCAGACTATAGACAAGAAAACTAGAAGCGTTACAATATTGATAATTGAACGCAATATCACCATTGGTGCAAGCGACAAAGAAACACACAAGCACATGTTCGAACGTTTTCGCTGCTTGTGTCTCGGCAGCGCTGCCCGCAGTCGCATCATATATTGTCAAACGTACATATGTATGTGTATTCGCATACAAACAAACAGATGTATGTTTGATTATGTTTAATTGTTTTTGTTTCAACGTGTTTTAATGCAAGTACTACACATTGTAATATCTGGATACCGATTTTAATCGGGAAAAAAGCAGAGAGTATTATTCGGTCGGGCGTGCTCGACTGTACTTTTCATTGATGTTTCTATTCCAAGTAGGGAAATGTTATCTGGAAAATAACAATTTGTCCAACCACTGTTCCCTTGGCTTCCATCAGTTTGTAGAGCTGGACAATATTGTTCTTATGAGCTGGCAGGGCTTGTCCTTTAAATAGATGAGTCTGCATAAACTCCAATTGCTCTTTAAGTTGCTGTGGGGATATTTGCACTGACGATTTCTGTCTGTATTCTTTGTAGATTTATGATAATGACAGTGAGTTGAGTTGTGAGCGTGATGTACCATTGGAAGAGCAAATGACGGCTGGTTTCATTGGCCATGTTAAGTATTTGTACAGATGTTTGATTTTTCTTGTTCGCCTTTAACTTCTCGATTATTTGAGCCATTTTCATTGCATAACTGGAATCAATCCAAAAAGGCTGCTCGCAATATTTCCTATGATGTACGATGACGATCGTCAGTTTCTGGTGGGTTTAAGGAATCCGTTTTCCATCTTGAGTGCTTCTTCGATGTGTTTGGAGTGCTGATACATTGTTTCACAGGCCGAACTTGCACAGTTCACCTACTCTTTCTGTTGTTGCTGAGAACCTTTTCATGTCTTCCCAATATGGTGCCAGATCATAGTGAGCAATAATTTTCCATTCGGATGTGGTCAAGTGACGCGTTCCTATCCTTTCAAAGTATATCCTAGGTTTTGTTCCAAACTGCGTAAATCGGTAAATAGATTTCGCAAGTGCTAACGGTAGTAACATCAGCATTATCATTGCTGTTGTGACTAGTGATGGTAGTCCGGATGTCTTGCCCTTTTAGAGACAGTATCCTTCGTGGGAGTGGAGTCTTCTTCTGATTGTGATGACCGTTTTTAAGGTAACTTCGCTGTGAATTCGTCTTCTTGCAGCAGCTGGCACAGTCGGAGAATTTCTCTCTGTATGATACCACCTTGAGTTTTAATGACTGCGCACCTCACTAGGTTGTCTGCTCCATGGTATACTTTGATGATCTTACCCATAGGGCATTGCATACTTGGAACGTTATCTTCCTTGATTAGTACCAGTGTTCCTTCCTTGACATTGGGCAGAGGTAAATATTGATGCTTTATTGGTGTATCTCCAATTATGCTTTCAACTTGAGCATTACCGTCCATAAAAATCATCCATAAATTCGATTACTGATTCTTCTTATCAGCGAAATGGAAAGGCCTTTGTTTCCTTTCAGTCAAATCCTTTTTATAGTTCCTAATGAACGCTTGTATCTGCTCGCCAATTTTGGCTGGATCGTCTAAGATCGTTTCGTTGTCTTAGTTTATAGATCCGTTGGTGGATATTTGATTCGCGTGTCGCTGTATATGCCTCTACTCACACCCTTGAAGTGGTCGATATACACTAATATACTCTTGTTTAATTTCCTAGAACCTTTGTTTTAATTCATGGTCTAATGGTCGAGCGTAGTCCTGGTTAATCCAATGTAACCGATTCAGGCTAAGGTGGTTAAAACAATCTAACCAAAAATATTTGGAGTCCAAATTGTGGTAATTCCAAATTCCAGTTGTAATTTTGTAACACGTTTCTTAAAGAGTAGCGCAAATTACTTAAATAAATCTATGAAATTATTCCAAAATTCTCGTAGATTGTTTCTTAGAGTTGCCAGTGATCACTGATGTAGAGCTTTTCAGTTTTAAAGTTTGCCTAACGAAAATTCGTAGTTGTCAATTTATCCTTGTCTCTTCTGACTTATACTACTGGTGGGGGATTCAGATTTGACCTAAGTTAATGTCCATATTAGTGTTGTCTGAAGATTACCACGGGTGAGGGAAATCAGATTTGACTGGGTATCTAAAATATTCGGGGTCACCAAATGTTCACTTGTCAGTAAGTTTTCTGTTCTTACACTTTGAGTAAGACCAGAAGGGTTTTCAAATACCTAGAACTTTGAGCTAGTTATTTGGATGAGTATCAGTATGTTCAGAGAATGTATTGTACGCTTAGAATGTTTTTTGAGTACTGATTTTATTGGAGCAATGTACTGGTTTATATAGGGATTTTTTTACAGTCTAACGATCAAGAGTTTCATAGAGTGAGTATCTTAGAGCTAAAAAACGATTAACATAAGGATACAAGTCAGCCTACATCAATTCAAACCAGATGATTACATGATGTTTGAGCATGGTGATCTCGATAAATAGAAAAAGGGCAATGGCGGGTGCGTGCAGATGATGTTGATCTCTGTTTGGGTTTCCCTCCAGCGGTTTGCGGGTCTTTTGTTACAAAGAGACCTGTGTGGCAACTTAAAACTGCTCCCGGCCGTTGATCTACTATTACACAGTGGCTGGTGTGTCAACTAACAGTATGGATGTTTTTTTAAACAGCATAAATGGAATATTATTGAATATTTTGGCGTGTCATGTGCCCTTTTTCCATGAGAAATATAATAGTAAACGTTTAAAACTTGCATGGTGATTTTAAGGCATTTATTATTATCGTACAGTTTTGCTATTTACTATTCCTTTGAAGAAAAAGAATAATAAATTATCCTGAAAGTTTTATTACATATACATAATCCGACTATAATCAATCACGTGCAAGTGAGACAGAAACATATAAACGTATGAACGATTACGCTACTTGTGTAGCGGCCGCGCTGCCCGCCGACGCTGTCCGAGCTAACTTATGGTATACACACATATATAAATATGTATATATATTGGGTTATCAAGGATTATTCCTGCGGACCTTGGAAATAATAACATTCTTGACTGAGTTGGTTTTATTCCTGTATATTTAAATGACAATTCAAGTGTATTGTCCTCGAGACCGCCTCGACAAGTTCTGCCCAAGCCGGTCAAGCGTCAACGTTGACGCTGCACTTGCCGTCAGAGTTGTTGTTGTTGTCAGCGCGGGGGCGCAGAGGTAGAACTAAGCTTTGCTGGTGTTATAAAATGTCAAACGTATGTACATATGTGCATACTGACAAATATACACTGACTACCAAAACTGTAAAACAAGTTCAATATCCTCATTTTAACGGTCAATATTATCTTTTCTACTTTATGCATGTAAAGATCATAGTCTTGTTTTATTAGTGAATTATTTGGGTCTCTTATCTACCAATTTGGAGACATTTGATAAGATGGAAGAATTTTACCAATCAAAAATGTAAAAAAGTCAAATGTTACAGTTTGCACTGCAAATATTTCTAAACAAATATGTTTATTAATTTTTTCTTAATAACGAGTCCACAGCCTTTTTGGTTTTTTAAGGTTGTTTATGCATTTTGGCATACTTTGCGTGTACTGTCGCACCATTTTAGGTGGAATGGAGCACCAACATGAAAAATGAATTTTTCAGCAACAAGACCCTTGATGCCAATGTCTCCTCCCAAATTTTCTTGAAGAATTTTTAAGTACTGCTCTAGTATTCCTTCGATAAACACCAAGGGCCCAACTCAATTTTTACAAACACAGCCCCAAACCATTATGGAGCCGCCACCGTGTTTAACGGTTTGACGCACGGCATTTGCCGATTGGACTGTGGGATTCCTTGTCCAACAGCACGATCGTCCGTCTGACTCAAAACGATTAATTTTAGTTTCGTATGACCAAATAACCTAGAAAAAATGTGCTTCTGCGCCGACTCAATTAAATCTTGAGTATGAGAATGTTGAGGAGACCAGACACATGAACAATATTCAAGAATGGGCCGGACAAGGGATGTATAAAGAAGTTTAGTGACGAAGGGATCATTAAATTCGTTAGACCAGCGTTTAATAAATCCAAGAGTGCCCTTGGCTTTATTAACAATTGTTGAGATATGATGTGTGAAACTTAATTTATTATCAAAGAGAACACCAAGATCTTCAACTAACAGTATGCGTTTGAAGGGTAAATTGTCAATATAATAAGTGGCTATGTAAGGAGTAACCCTGTTAAAAGTCATAAACAGGCATTTAGAGAAATTTAGGAACAAATTATTAGTTATGCACAAGTTGTGCATTGTGTTTAAATCATCTTGTAATAACGCTTGATCCGAAGGGTCCTTATAAGATAATAATAATTTTACATTATCTACATATGTACATAAGTATGCGACAATGGGATAGCGAACAGGGAGGGTCGTTTATAAAAAGATTAAAGAGTAATAGGCCTAGGTGACTACCCTGAGGAACTCCAGAAGTAACAAAGACAGATTAAGAGATGGCTGATCTAAGCATAACTCTTTGGGTCCTACCTGTTAGATTTGAAGATATCCATAGAAGATAGAAAGGTGGGAAGCCTAAAATACAAAGTTTATGTAAAAGGAGGTTATGGTTCACAGAGTCAAATGCTTTGCTAAAGTCAGTAAAGATGACATCAGTTTGCATTCTATAAAGGAATGCCCCATTTATAAAAGAGGTAAATTTAAATAGATTGGTCGAAGTCGACCGACTCTTAACGATTCCGTGTTGGGCAGGGGAGATAATTGACTTGCACCCTTTATTATGCAGCGGGATAATGTAAGATTCTTTCCATAAAGTAGGAAAAACAGAGGATTCTAAAGAAAGTTTAAAAAGAATTAAGAGAGGTTTTGTTATGGAAAAACTGCACTCCTTGACCACACAACTAGGAATGCTGTCAGGCCCAGGAGAGAAGGAAGACTTTAAGGTGTTAATTGAGGAAAGCATGCAATTATCTGTAATATGAGGCAAGAAAACTGAATTAGAGGACGGAAGTTTATAGGGGTAAGAGAAGTTAGTAGGCAAACTAGAGGTGTAAGGAGATTGAAAAAAGTTGGTAAAAAGATCGGAAGCAACCGAGTCCTAAATTACTTTACTGGAATTGAAAACGAAAGATTAGGTTAAGTTACTAGATTTACGTTTAGAATTAACAAAGTTATAGAATTGATTAGGATCAGAATAGTTTAAAAAGTCTAAGTTAGAACCTGTCTGCTTAAACTTTTTAAAATATTTAAATTTTTTGTTTTTTAAGTTGGATAGTCTTGAAAACCAAGGTGGTTTACATTAAACGGACTTTACAACACAATATGGAATGTAGACATCAAAGATTGAGTTTAAAATGTTGTAAAAATACTCGACAGCTATGTTAATATCATTCGTGCTGTATAGTATAGACCAGTCGGTAGCAAGAATCAGTGGATTTAGCAAAGAATAATTTCCTTTGCGGAAGCAACGGCGCGACTTGGAAGAGAAAGAAGGAGCTAAATGGGTCAAGTTGGGAATAGACAAAGATATCTCATGAGTAGGATGAAAAGAATCTTCAGGTACAACTACAGGTGAAGATCTAGTGACAACGGCACTGAATGATTCATTTACGAAGATGAGATCCAGCATTCTGTTTAAACGATTAGATGGATGATTGACATGAAAAAATGGAAGATCAATCAAACTATCTAAAAGGTCATGATTAGGTGTCAGTATGTAATTAAACTTGTCGAAACACGTCCAGGAAACGTTTGGCAAGTTAAAATCACCAAGTGTCACAAAGAAATCATGATCACGAATGTCAATAAATGTTTCTTTAATGAAATTGAAATTTTGCAAATAAATCGACATTTCAGACGATGGAGGAATATAGGAACAAGTTACATAAGGCGCAAATGACGAAAAAGTAACCTTAACGGCAACAGTTCCTATTTCGTCCAGTGGTGAATCATCTATTATTTCAGCATTAAGGCTGGATTTTACTGAAATAAGGACTCCACCACCAAGTCGATTAGGACGATCGCGCCTAAATATATTATAATTTGATGACATTATTTCATTATCAGATATGCTAGAATTAAGCCAAGTCTATGAAAATGCAAAAAACGCCTTACATTATGATATAGAATGAAAAGTTGGTCAGAGTCTAGTTTTTGAGGCTATTACTAGTGCCGATTGAGACGGAACACTAGTCGGATGGGAGATAGGAGATCTAATCTTCTTTTTAAACTCGTGAACAAGGAGGAAAAGGAGGCCAAAACTTTGGATCACATATGACAGGAAACAATTCAGGGGACACACTAATCTTAAAGGAGGAGATCTCTCTAGACTCAGCGAAATTAAATTTTGAAATACTAATGCTGCCAGGAGTTTTGGTAGCGATAAATGCAGCAACAGACTCTGCTTGCGATGAGCCACGACGGAGCCATGCGGTGGTTACGGAGGGGACAGGCAGTTCCGTAAGGAGTGAACCAGGCGGAAGAGGTAAAAGAAGTTGTTGCTGAGAACACAATAGCTTGTCAGGTGGAGTCTCAAACTTATAGTCGCTAAGCAAGTCCGCACTAATATCAAAATCAATGCTTAGCTTCTTAGCGAGTGAGGGCAATTTAAGAAATTGTTTTTTCATGGTATTATACATATGTGAAAAATCACATTGCAGCTCAATACAAACTGGACATGACCATCGTAATCCACCACTGCCTAATTTGGCAGAGAAAATTAATTTTTCGAATTCACGCCCAGTAAGACCAGCATATTTTATATGCATTTTATATGCAGCATGCCAATTCACTCCAAATAAATCTTGCAAATAGAGTGAAAACAAGAAAAACAAGTAAGAAAGGCTACAGTCGATCGAGCCGACTGTAAAACACCCCGTTCTCCCATAGTAGTGCACATTTGTATTCAATTTGAATTCAAATTTTCAAATGAAATTTAAAAATTTTAATATTATATGTACTTTTTGAATTGAAATTTAAAGAAAATTAAATTAACAATTCGCATTGCCAGCATTCGAACCTGCAACAACCTCAGATCAACGCGCCGCAACTCTATCGGTTGCACCACGCGCCACTTTCAAGAATTCTCCGATTATCAGCATTTACATATTATTCATACAAACACACATTCGTTTGAAATTATATGTATGCATATACGTATGTATGCATGTATGTATGTATGTGTGTATAGGGCGCGGCCAGCGTCTGCCGGCTGCGCTGTCGCCACACAAGCATCGAGAACGTTCGAACATGTGTTTGTATGTTTCTGTCTCGCTCTTGAAGTTAAAAAACAAAATTTAGAATGTGCTAGCTCTTTTGTTAAATGTAGTATTTTGATGCCACTTTCAGAATAGTTTGATTTGATATGTCTCTATACGAATGTTGAATTACAACACTGTACTATATGAATAAATGCCTTAAAAAAGGGCATTAAAGTGCAATAGTTTGATTAACTCTAATAAGAAAAGGGGGCGTGGCAGTTTAAAATTTTTAAAGGTGTTCCTAAGTGCCATAGTTACTAAGTTATTGACCTAAAACTACATTTTTTTGCGAGGTGTGTCTGTTTTTTTGCTTATTGCGGGGGCGGTAAGGGGCGTGGCAATAATTTGAAATAAACTTAACCTGCCTGACTTAATAACGGAGAGTACGGGGTTTAAAAATAAGAGTGCACAAGATACCTTCGATGTAAACTAATAAGCTCGAAAACAAAAACGCAAAAATGCAAAAAAAAATGTTAATGAAAACAGTTCAACAACCAAGGCAAAAAGTGGGTGCAAGCGCAAATGAGAAATTGTGTGCAAGCGAACAAACACACAAACTTATAATTGCTCTGCAGAGCAACGAAAAGGGAGCAAAGGTCACAGCAAAAACGGGAACAAACAAAAACACAGCTGAGATGCTGTATTAATAAAAAAATGGTTTATTTTGGTACAATGCACACCAAATACAACTTTGTAAAAACCAGATTTAGGGTAACACTTAGCACAAATTAAATATTCAACACTTTGAATTTAAAATACACAAAATAAGGCAAAACAAGAAAGAATGCTATAGTCGCCTCGCGACTTCAGGATACCCGTTACTCAGTTTCAATTTGTTATTAACAATGGTGATGGATATAATAGCTTGCCAAACACAGAACATTTTTATGTTTAGACCATATTTTCGACCGATCGTTCCTATGGGAGCTATACGATTCGGGAGTCCGATTTGGATCAAACTTGGTCAGTATATACATATATATTATTGGCACATGTATTCTGTGTGAGTTTGACTGATATAGCTTAGTTAATGCAAAAGTTTTTCATACTAATTCATATTTGGAGCGTATTTTTGACCGATCGGCCCTATAGGAGCTATACGATATAGTAGTCGGTCCGTCCGTCCGTCTGTATGAACAAAAGGATCTCAGGGACTATAAGAGCTAGAAAGATGATAGTGGTCGCAAATGAAAGGTACAATACCCAAGCAGTACAAGTTTGTTTTTGTTTTTTGACACGCCCACTTTAGGGCGATTTATTTGCATATAAAGGTAAATGTACAGGTAAACGTAAAATGTTTTAGTATAGAAAATTTTTTTGTTAGCTATGCTCTCTGAACCTAATTAACACGGAAAGTACATGTCTAGGAACATGTACATGTACTGACCAAGTTTGATCCGAATCGGACAACTATATCGTATAGCTCCCATAGGAACGATCGGTCGAAAATATGCTCTAAACATGAATTTCTATGAAAATGTTCTGTGTTTGGCAAGCTATTATATCCATCACCTTTGTTAATAACAAATTGAAACTGAGTAACGGGTATCCTAAAGTCGCGAGGCGACTATAGCATTATTTCTTGTTTTGCCTTATTTTGTGTATTTTAAATTCAAAGTGTTGAATATTTAATTTGTGCTCTTTGTTATAATTTAAGTCTTACCGCAGTGACTGCTTCCCATCCCGCGCGTTTTAAAGAGACCTTACACCATTCAATACAAGCGCTTAAATATACTCAAGTGCGACCAACGCGTTGGGAAACATATTACCAAATTCGAAATCGAAACCTTAACAGTCACTATCGATACTTATTATAAATTCATTACTAATCGCTATGGGTCCGTCTCGTGACAGCTACTGTATTTCTCTTATCGCTTATCAACTGTTTTCAAATTTCTAGAAAAGAGAGCCAAATATTTCACTAATAAAAAATACTATGATCTTAAGCATTCATAAAGTAAAACAAGAAAGAATGCTATAGTCGCCTCGCAACTTTAGGATACCCAGAACATACACAGAACATTTTCATGTTTAGACCATATTTTCGACCGATCGTTCCTATGGGAGCTATACGATTCGGGAGTCCGATTTGGATCAAACTTGGTCAGTATATATATATATTATTGGCAGATGTATTCTGTGTGAGTTTGATTAATATAGCTTAGTTAATGCAAAAGTTTTTCATACTAATTCATATTTGGAGCGTATTTTTCACCGATCGGCCGTTTGGGAGCTATACGATATAAATAGTTGTCCGATTGGGATCAGTACATGTTCTTCCTAGACATGTACTTTCCGTGTAAATTTGGTTCAGATAGCATAGCTAACAAAAAAGTTTTCTATACTAAAACATTCAACATTTACCTGTACATTTACCTTTATATGCAAATAAAACGCCCTAAAGTGGGCGTGTCACAAAACAAAAACAAACTTGTACTGCTTGGGTATTGTACCTTTCATTTGCGACCACTATCATTTTTTCAGACGGACGGACGGACGGACGGACGGACGGACGGACGGACGGACGGACGGACGGACGGACGTTACTCTACGAGTAACGGGTATAAAAATAAAATAATACAGACAGTAGAAGTGAAAACATTGAACATGTGTTACAGTTTTGCGTGCAGTGTATGTATGTTTGATTATGCTTTGCTTTCTTTGTTTCTTCAACGTGAGCGAAATAAAAAATAAGTTACAAGTTTTATACTAACCGTCAGCTAGGTATCAGCCTATAAGCTCGCTCCCAATTCCTGCCTTTATTAAGACGAAGAGCTTGAGAAGGAGCAAGCTTCTCATTGTTGTGAGTTTATCCAAAACACATATATGTTTCGACAACTGTACTTAAGTTGTTCACCAGAAATAGTACAATAATATAACTGCCATTTGACAGCAACCATATTACAAGAACTCATATGATTTAGTGCCCCAATTGGTCAACGGGAATAGTTAAACAATTCTACATCATCAACAGTACAACTATTGCATCTTAGTTCAACCTTAGCACCTCTGTTAAGTCCCTAAGCTTTACCATTAGAACAATAACTAAAATAGCAATAAGAGCCCAAACTCTACACTAAACTCGGTAAAAGAAGAAAAGAACTCTGTATAAGTAGAAAAATTAAAAGTCAAAGGTCATGAATTAAAACCAAAGAAAAATATTAATTAAATTGAATATCAATAAAGAGAAATATAATATAAGGCTAGGTTAGGTTAAGTTGTACTTCCTCGCGGGCACTGTACATAGGCCAACTGCATAACTTGGTAGTCCGGGCGCGGAGTTTGTGAAAGCTTAAAGTCCAAGAGAATTAAGGAGCGTTTCGCAAAAGTCAATAGGTCACTCGGCGAGCGAATTTGTGGTGCGCCTAGACATTTTAGCCTTCTTCGCTTTAGAGCAGGACAGTGGCAAAGTAGATGTTTCAACGTTTTGGCGGTGTTAGTGTAGTTAAATTTCTGCAGTAAGTGTTCGTGGTTATGCCAAGCTTGGCCGTATGCGCAGCCGCTAGGTAGTGACCGGTGAGTACTTGGACTAGCATTCTACAATTTTTTCGAGAGAAGTGCAGTAGGTAACGGTTAAGCTGTGCACCGAACTCATTGCACATTATTTCAGCTATTCTGCAAGAGGCGGTGTTCCGCAACCTTTGGATTATGCGCTTGTTGGTGTCTCTCTCCAGACTGCAGTACGACGATCTTAGGGATATGGCAACTTGCTCTGCTCTGTTTTCGGTTTGTTCAACTTCAGTCTTTGCTAGCGTTTTCCGGCGATGCTTTGATGCTAGGAACCTAGTAGATGTGTACTGACTTCGTCGTACATAGTTCATTTAATGCTTCCCTCCTTGACGTTTCTGGAACTAAGAGTAGAAGACATCATAGATTTAATGGTTGCCTGGCTATCAACGATGAGGTTGATTTTGTGGCTGTCCATCCCGAGATAAGTCGCGACCTCCGCCGCTTTTCCACTGACAGTGACTTCCGCCTGGAATGTACCGCAGTGGTCGTGTAGCTTGTTTGAAAGCTTGGTGTTAGGGTGTTCACAATATACTGCAGCTCCTATTCCACCCACCATCTTGAAATCGTCCGTATATACATATATATGGTTAGATAACCTTCATGCCAACTAGTGCTGTTTTTCCAGTGCTTGGGACCAGGGTGCACAAATGTTCTGAATTTTAGGTGGTTGGTGTTGAAGTAGTCGGAGCATGTAGCCATATTTCTCCTTATGGAGCTATACCTAAATCCTTTTAGTGAGATGTTGCCCAACGCTGTTGGGACTATTTGGCTGACGCTAAATTCGGCTGTAAGTCCAGTGGAGAAGACCCAGAGGGGTTTCCAGAGCTTTGGTGGGGGTAGTACGAATAGCGGCCCTGATGCACATGATCGCTTGGCGTTGTGCCTTTTCCATTAAGGCAAGGTAGGTTACGAGAACGAGAACTGGGTGACAGGCCCCAAAATCGTCTTCTTGGATGTACACAGCGCCATGGTTGCCGTTTGCACCCGTTTGCTGTACAGTACCGTGCCCATGTTCTTGGCTTAAGGCAGTAACCGTTTTGTATAGGTGGGAACCAGCGCGGTATCTTGTACTTCTTGGTAATGAGGATGAGGTCCGACTTATCTGCATTGATATGTACTCCGGCGTCTTCCGCCCACTTCCATAACTTCCATTATGGAGCTGTGAGTAGATGGGCAGACTCCCATTACAATTATGCATTTGCCATCCGCATATACAGTTATTTTTAGGCCTTCTTTATTAAATCTCTTTATGAGATAGTCTACTACTAGGTTCCACAGAAGCAAAAACAGGACTCCTCCCTAGGGGGTGCCTTTGTTTGCATTTATCCTCCTCAGCCTGGCTGTGTCAGGCACTGACTTCACGTTGGATCACAAGTTCCTCCAGGACCTCCTCTCGCCTTCCTAATGGCGGTCTTGTATGCTCTGAGATCGACCTTGTACTCTTCGTAGATCAGTTGCGTTTCGGTTTGCTTAGCTAGAAAGGTTTGGACCTCACTTTCCGCCTAGGTGGTTGGCAGGATTTATTATAGGCGTCTAGAAGGGTTTGCGTTTAATAATGATATTGACTTCTCAATGTCACTCACCGACTTGATAACGCTTGGTCGACCTAGTACCCTGGACACGAGTGTCTTCAATAGGGCCCAATCGGGATTCTGAATCTAGGACCAATTTGTTATGCCTACACATGTCACGAATGGAAGATTAAGGACATTAGAGAACATAGGACCTACGTCCGTATGTATTTCCACCGTGGTAGCAATACTTAAGTTTGTTGTTAGGATAATATCTAAAAGTAACTCACCCCTGGTGTTTATCTCGGTTGGTCACCATACGCAATGGCGACTGTGCCGACAATGAGTTGGTTAGCTTTCTCAGTCAGTCTAATCAGTTCTACTGTTGGGGCTGGCAGGTCGTGCACCAAGTAGTATGATGCTACTGTGAGATACACCACATTATTTTCCAGCCTGAGTGCAGTTAGGCATAAATATGCATGTAGGCCCTTCCGTACAAGTACGGCGGTTCTTATTCTGCTTACCGTCGAGATGTGAAACGCATTGTAGTTGTTGGACCTTAGCCCCGCAACAATTTTGCCGGACGCACTCCATGGTTCTTGGACTTAGGCCTCATCAACGGGTCCTTGCACCTTCAAGGAGGGTTCAGCTAGAGGATTTTGGCAGCCAAAAAAATAAATCTAAACGTAATAACTTAAAGTGCAGTATTTCTAGTATGGAGTCGCGTCAAAATTAATTAAAAGAAAATATAATAAAAAAATATAAATATATGTATAAGAAAGAAAATCTAGTAGTTTTGTCAAATTTTGTAATACTGTTAAATTGAGTAAATTTAAGAAAATTTTAATTTTAGCCACAACGAACATTATTATAAGCAGTTTTTTTTTTTAGACATATTTATTTATTTAAAGTTTTATTCTTCCGAACTTACAAACTTTATTTATTTATTTATTTAAAGTTTTATTCTTCCGAACTTAAAAACTTTATTTATTTATTTATTTAAAGTTTTATTCTTCCGAACTTAAAAACTTCTGTAAAAATCGTTTAGGCATGGAGAACCAATAGAATCTTGCATGATATTGTTACTACATACTACTTTTAGGCAATTGGTCCAAAAACACCATTTTCGGGCGACGACGAGAAGGACTTGATGGGAAATGTAAAGCATTAGCTAATAAATTTGGGGCTTATTCATGCCGGATATTTTATTTAACAGAGACTTCGTTCATTTTAGACATAACTGTGGCGATCCCTAAATCACTCATAATATCCACGATTCGCGCAAAAGGAAATCCTTTAGCAATTCTTCTGATGGCCTTATTTTCACACGACTTTTTTATATGAGTACGAGCCACAATGCCCCACACGGATACTCCATATCTCCAAATTGGAATTACAAGAGATTTATATAAAATAATTTTTTGTTTTTTAAAGATAACTTTGCGGTACGTCGAGGCTGCCAGTCCATTTTCTTAAGTCTAGTATTAATAGTACCAACTATTTTCTTAGCATGTGTGTTCCAGGTTAATCCTTTGTCCGTCCAAAGTCAGAAATATTTAACTGTTGAAATAGTGTTTAGCCTTGTGCCGTCTAAGCAGACGGAGGGGCATGTTTTTTTGTGAACTCCATCTGCAGTGTCTGTTGGACTTAAGACGCTACCTTGAGGAACTCCTGCTCTATTAAGTTTATCTAAAGACACGCCTGTACTGCAAAACATCTTTCTTCTAACCAAGACGTAATCATTTTGAAGAGTGACACAGAAGCAAAACGTTTCAGTTTAAATATTAAGCCATCATGCCAGACACGGTCAAAGGCCTGTTGGATATTGGAAAAAACAGCGGCACCTTACTCCTATATGCAATTGCTCGGTCGTCCCGTTGAGGTCTAAAACCAAACGGGAAATTAGGGACAATTTCCATATTATCCAGCTCACTACGCAATCTAGCTAGAAATGGTTTTTCCAATATTTTTCCCATCACAGGCAGTAGGCCTGTAAGAATCCGTCACATTCACAGGTTTACATGAATTCAGTATCATAGTAACCAAAGCCTTTTCCAAGCGATAGGAAAATAAACAATTTTGAAGCATGAGTTAAACACTCCAAGTAGTGATGCAATGCCTTTATCTGGAATTAGTTTAACAACTATTGTAATTATTCCATTTTAGCCAGGTGCCTTTCTTGACTTATGCGAATTTATCACACCCAAAACATCCTTTAAAGAAAACAGGAAAGGCTTTTTACTTGACAACGAATCTCTTCGAACCTCGATGGCAAAATCAACAATTACATCAGGTGAAGCAATTGAAAAACAAGAAAGAAAAGTACAGTCGAGCGCGCCCGACCGTATAATACTCTCTGCATTTGTCCCGATTAAATTATTAAAATCGGTATCCACATATTACTATATGTTTTACTTGCATTAAAACACGTTGAAACAAAAACAATCTAAGCATAATCAAACACTCATCTGTTTGTTGGTTTGTATGCGAATACACATACGTTTGGCAATATGTATATGATGCAAATATGTATGTATGTATGTGTGTATTCGGCGCAGCCAGCGGCGGCCGGCAACGCTGCCGACACACAGGCAGCGAAAACGTTCGAACATGTGCTTGTGTGTTTCTATCTCGCTTGCACCTATTGGTTGATATTGCGTTCAATTATCAATATTGTAGCGCTTCTAAGAATATATTGGGTTTGTGCAAAGTACGTAACAGGCAGAAGGCAGGTACGCATGTGTGCAAGCGAGACAGAATCATTCAAGGTTATGTTCGAACTTTTTAGCTGCAAGTGTGGAGGCAGCGCTGCCCCGGGCAGCGTCCGAGGGCAAGGCTTCCGGCACAACAACAACGTTTGTTGTATATTTCTGTCTCGCTTGCTCTCATGTATTGATATTGCGTTTAATTTTCAATGTTGTTAAATTTCTAGCTTACTTGTTAATAGTCCGATTTTTATGCAACTTTCAGGATAGTTTGATGTAATTTATCTCCAAACGACAGACGGGCCGTCAGACGAACATGGTTATATCAACGCGGCTTGTGATGCTGATTAAGAATATATATACTTTATGGGGTCTGCCACGCCTCCTTCTGCCTGTTACATACTTTTGCATAAACCCAATATACTCTTGCAGAGAGTATAAATATTTTGTAAGCAAAATAATTCCCTGAGGATTCGAACCTGCGATGTCGCACATATGCGTCAAACAACAAACCACAACCCTAAAACCAGAGACAAATAAAATTCTAAACTTTAATTTTCAATTGAAATTCAAAAAGTACATGAACAAAATTCACCGCGATGATTTGAACATGCGACCCCAGACACAAGAATCAGAACATATCAAAAGCTTACCTGTTGCACCAAACCCTACGTTTTCGAATATCCCGATTATCTGCATTTAAATGTAATAAATTTTTGCTACATAGGAAAAATAATTGAAATGCCTGACTATGCCGAGATTCGAACCGGTAAACTTATGTTTACATAAAAGTACGACAACGAATAACACTCATCTTTACCACTTGGTAAACACTTCGCTTGCTAATTATCGCTACTAATGTGGCTAAAAATAGAGTCAACTCTTTGTACATAAATTACAATTATTCAACAAAGTTTTTGGTTAGGTGACCGCAGTTTTTGCGAGGATGGCAACAATTTGAAATAAACATGATCTGCTTGACATAATGACGGACTTTCATTACAAATTTGATGGTTCTAGCTCTTATAGTTTAAAAGATCCAGGTGTTAATACGGACAGACGGACGGACAGACAGACGGACATTGCTATATCGACTCGGCTGTTGTTGCTGATCAAGAATATATAAACTTTATGGGGTCGGTCCCGCCTCCTTCTGCCTTTTACGCACATTTCTCTTCTGAAAAACTTCTGATAATTAAAGTACTGGGTCTCAACAAAGGCTATTGACGACTGACTAATCGGAAACAAATATGGTTGAGATCTGTGCTGTCAACAATTCATAGCATGAAACGACTAGCCTGTGAAACAAGTTTCATGTTGTTATGAATTTTGCGATAAAAATGTGAAACAAACTGGATCACTCTTGATCTGTTCACTCGAACGGATGGACCGAATTACATTGCTTTATCGAGCCGATTATTGACGCTGATAAAAAAGATGTACACTTTACTATATGGGGTTGTAACCGTCACTTCTAGTTGTTATGCACATTTCACTACTAATAAACATCTTTTTCTATACGGTGCTTAATCACATGTAAGAATTACTGCTGCTCAATTTGGAATAACCCAATTTGAATGCAGACAAACTTCAACTTGAATTCTGGTGTAGGCGCAAACATATTCTCAAAACTAAAACCTAATTTGCAGCTACTTCCGCTCCAAAATGAAAATGCATTTCCTGGTTGCAAACCCATTTATGCCGGCGCCAATATTAGCAGGCCACTACATGGCGTGCTTCCAACATAGTGACTTCGGCATTTTATGTGAAGTAAAACGATGTTTTTAAACAGTTACCTGTCATTCGATGTCAGACTTTAAATTCCAATTTTTATTTCAATGCTATTTCAGGCATTTTCAAATGAATATACATACATCAATCATATGTACATCAATTTATGCAAACAAAAACAAGAAAGAATGCTATAGTCGCCTCGCGACTTTAGGATACCCGTTACTCAGTTTCAATTTGTCATTAACAGTGGTGATGGATAAAATAGCTTGGCAAACACAGAACATTTTCATACAAATTCATGTTTAGAGCATATTTTTCACCGATCGTTCCTATGGAAGCTATACGATATAGTTGTCCGATTTGTATCAAACTTGGTCAGTATATATATATTATTGGCAGATTTATTCTGTGTGAGTTTGATTAATATAGCTTAGTTAACGCAAAAGTTGTCCATACTAACTCATAATTAGAGCATATTTTCGACCGATCGCCCCCTATGGGAGCTATACGATATAGTTGTCCGATTTGGATCAAACTTGGTCAGTATATATATATATTATTGGCAGATGTATTCTTTGTGAGTTTGGTTAATCTAGCTTAGTTACCGCAAAAGTTTTTCATACTTATTCATATTTGGAGCGTATTTTTGACCGATCGGCCCTATGGGAGCTATACGATATAGTTGTCCGATTTGGATCAAACTTGATCAGTACATGAACTTCCTAGATATGTACTTTCCGTGTAAATTTGGTTCAGATAGCATAGCTTCTATACTAAAACATTCTACGTTTACCTGTACATTTACCTTTATATGCAAATAAAACGCCCTAAAGTGGGCGTGTCAAAAAACAAAAACAAACTTGTACTGCTTGGGTATTGTACCTTTCATTTGCGACCGCTATCATTTTTCTAGCTCTTATAGTCTCTGAGATCATTTTGTTCATACAGACGGACGGACGGACGGACGGACAGACGAACATGGCTATATCGACTCGGCTATTGATGCTGATCAAGAATATATATACTTTATGGGGTCTGCCACGCCTCCTTCTGCCTGTTACATACATTCCAACGATTACAATATACCCTTTTACTCTACGAGTAACGGGTATAATAAAGTCGCAGACATTATGAAAAATTGTGTACAATTTTTACAAACTTTCTGAACTTACAGTTAAAGCCTATTAAGTTAGTAGTTTTACATATGTTTTACATTTTTCTTTTAAAAACAAGAAAGAAAAGTACAGTCAATCGCGCCCGACCGAATAATACTCTCTGCATTTCTCCAGATTAAATTAATAGAATCGGTATCGAGATATTACAATGTGAATGACCTGCATTAAAACACGTTGAAACAAAAACAAGCATAATCAAACAAAACTAAGTATATGTGTATTCGGCGCAGCCATCTTCAGCGGGCAGCGCTGCCGGCAGCGAAAACGTTCGAACATGTGCTTGTGTGTTTCTATCTCGTTTGCACCAATGGGTTGATATTGCGTTCAATTATTAATATTGTAACACTTCTAGTTTTCTTGTCCGATTTGTGTGCATACAACGATAGTTTAACATAGTTAGTCTCCACACGAATAATAAATTACAAAACTGTACGATAAGAAGAAATACCTTAAAAATTGATGATAGATAATTAGTCTATTAATTGCGGGAAAAAGAGGCGTGGCAAATTTAAAAGGCAATGCAGCTATGCTGTCGCTAGGAACCTCCGTACCCAAATTGGTGATCCTAGGTGCCATAGATTCTGAGATATTTGCCAAAAACACCGATTTTTCACGACGTGTGTCCAGTATTTTACTTATTGTGGGCGAATGGGGCGTGGAATCAAAAAAAACAGATTCTTGTATTGACTGACTAAATATGTGATCGTTTGATACCAAGCTCGAACTTGTAGCTCTTACCATCTCTGAAATCTGTTTGTTCATACGGACGGACAGACGGACAGAGGGACAGACAGACCGACATGGCTATATCGACTCGGCTTGTGATGCTGATCAAGAATATATATACTTTATGTTGTCTGCCACGCCTCCTTCTGGCTGTTACATACTTTGCACAAGCCCATATACTCTTGCAGAGAGTATAAAAAGAAAATCTAATTAAGGGATTGAACAAGAACTACCTACAACTCGAGAAAGATTGTTGTAGTAACTACACAATTCTCGGAAGGTGTTGTGGGTAGCAAAGTTAGTAGAACAAGGTTGAAGAGAGAGGGGAAGAAAGTTTAATTCGGAAGAATCAATTTCACCGTTGATTAGTATTTGTAAGAGCACTGTTTTACAATTAGACAAAGAAAAGTCTTCTACGAGAATATGATATACCAAGGTAGTTAAAAGTGTTTTTGTTAAGTAGGTATCGTTAAATTCTTTCGACGAGCGCCGATTAGTAATTGATAAAACACGCTTACCGAACTTAAGAATTGGATCCATAAGGATACCCAAATCAATTATCGACTCAATTTTTTGAAAAGAGTTGCTATTCAGAATGTAATTGTTTAGAAAGGGAAGTCGCCTGCCAAAGAACATTACGTTACACTTGCATGTTTAAAAGCTGTAAAGATCAGATTGCAACCTGGTTCCAAGGAGTACCCGATACAACCAGATAGCGTGAGAGATACAAGGTAGATCCAGTTTCCCTGAATCCCTTAAAAAATGTCAACTTTTATAGCAATGTTAACTCATACGTAAACGAAACAGGGTAAGGAAGTACGGAATTTAAAACATAATAAAAAATTGTGATTGTACTATCCATATCTCTACACATGAACAGCCGGTACCAGTCAGTTTAGGTAACAGTATATTTGGCTTGGTAAAATCGACTTTCCGAAATTTACGAGATAGCTTTGTAGATCTACTAATAAAAGACGTGTAGGTAAATCAATCAACACTTGCAAGGTCGGGTGATAAGGATCTTAAAGATAGCATTGATCCGAGATGTGATTGATTTAACGGATGGCAAATTAATTAATTAAGTAGGGTCAGAAGAAGCAGCAATATAGGAGCAAGTTATGAAAACATTAGTATTGTTAATGCAAAACTTAATAGCGCTCAGTTTAATATCCATACCGCCATCGGTTATTGCTTCCTCCGAAAATAAGTTTACATTATGTACGGTCTTTCTATAGATAGAAAATGTAAAAGATAGCATTTGAGAGCTTAAGATATCGGGCTTTAAACATGTTTAAAAAAAAACAAGAAAGAATGCTATAGTCGCCTCGCGACCTTAGGATACCCGTTACTCAGTTTCAATATGTTATTAGCAATGGTGATAGATAAGATATCTTGGCAAACAGAACATTTTCATACAAATTCATGTTCAGAGCATATTTTTGACCAATCGTTCCTATGTGAGCTATACGATATAGTAGTCCAATTTGGATCAAATTTGGTCAGTATGTATATATTGATGTAAATGTATTCTCTGTAAGTTTGATAAATATAGCTGAGTTAACGCAAAAGTTTTTCATACTAATTCATATTTGGAGCGTATTTTTTACCGATCGGCCCTATGGGAGCTATACGATATAGTTGCCCGATTAGGATCAAACTTGGTCGGTACATATATTTCTCCTAGACATGTACTATCTGTGTAAATTTGGTTCAGAGAGCATAGCTAACAAAAAAGTTTTCTATACTAAAACATTCTACTGTTACTTGTACATTTACCTTTATATGCAAATAAGGAGTACCCGATACAACCAGATAGCGTGAGAGATACAAGGTAGATCCAGTTTCCCTGAATCCCTTAAAAAATGTCAACTTTTATAGCAATGTTAACTCATACGTAAACGAAACAGGGTAAGGAAGTACGGAATTTAAAACATAATAAAAAATTGTGATTGTACTATCCATATCCCTACACATGAACAGCCGGTACGAGTCAGTTTAGGTAACAGTATATTTGGCTTGGTAAAATCGACTTTCCGAAATTTACGAGATAGCTTTGTAGATCTACTAATAAAAGACGTGTAGGTAAATCAATCAACACTTGCAAGGTCGGGTGATAAGGATCTTAAAGATAGCATTGATCCGAGATGTGATTGATTTAACGGATGGCAAATTAATTAATTAAGTAGGGTCAGAAGAAGCAGCAATATAGGAGCAAGTTATGAAAACATTAGTATTGTTAATGCAAAACTTAATAGCGCTCAGTTTAATATCCATACCGCCATCGGTTATAGCTTCCTCTGAAAATAAGTTTACATTATGTACGGTCTTTCTATAGATAGAGAATTTAAAAGATAGGATTTGAGAGCTTAAGATGTCGGGCTTTAACCATGTTTAAAAAAAACAAGAAAGAAAAGTACAGTCGAGCGCGCCCGACCGTATAATACTCTATGCATTTGTCCCGATTAAATCATTAAAATCGGTATCGAGATATTACAATGTGAATTACTTGCATTAAAACACGTTGAAACAAAATCAATCCAAACATAATCAAACACACATCTGTTTGTTTGCTCGAACTTGTAGCTCTTACCATCTCTTAAATCTGTTTGTTCATACGGACAGACAGACAGACAGACGGACAGACAGACAGACGGACAGACGGACAGACGGACATGGCTATATCGACTCGGCTTGTGATGCTGATCAAGAATATATATACTTTATGGGGTCTGCCACGCCTCCTTCTGCCTGTTACATACTTTTGCACAAACCCAATATACTCTTGCAGAGAGTATAACAAGAAAGAATGCTATAGTCGCCTCGCGACTTTAGCATACCCGTTACTCAGTTTCAATATGTTATTAGCAATGGTGATAGATAAGATATCTTGGCAAACAGAACATTTTCATACAAATTCATGTTCAGAGCATATTTTTGACCAATCGTTCCTATGTGAGCTATACGATATAGTTGTCCGATTTGGATCAAACTTGGTCGGTACATATATTTCTCCTAGACATGTACTTTCCGTGTAAATTTGGTTCAGATAGCATAGCTAACAAAAAAGTTTTCTATACTAAAACATTCTACTGTTACTTGTACATTTACCTTTATATGCAAATAAAACGCCCTAAAGTGGGCGTGTCAAAAACAAAAACAAACTTGTTCGGCTTGGGTATTGTACCTTTCATTTGCGACCAATATCATCTTTCTAGCTCTTATAGTCTCTGAGATCCTTTTGTTCATATAGACAGACGGACGGCTATATCGACTCGGCTATTGATGCTGATCAAGAATATATATACTTTATGGGGTCTGCCACGCCTCCTTCTGCCTGTTAAATACATTCCAACAATTACAACATACCCTTTTACTCTACGAGTAACGGGTATAAAAAGAGTTTTATAAGCTTAGTACAAAGACGTCTTTAATTTGATAGGCAAATGATAGGGAGCCATCTGAGACCGGACAGGGTTAGAAGGCAGTGCAATCGAAGTCCGATTTCTTTTCTTCGCTGTATACTCTTTTATTACTTAATTGGCTGTTTTAAATAATTGGCAGAAACACTTACTTTAAATAAGGAAAATTCCCGAAGATATCAAAATTTTTATTTTTCCACCGTAATATTGGCTTTTGATTTAGCCTGATTAAACGTGTTAACATAATCTGATGTAGTATCAGGGGCAAGCCTGGAAATAAATATTTGCTTTTTTGGTGGGACTCCTATTTGAGTATTTTTATCAGAGTTCTTCTACATACTTGATAGTCTCACTAATACTAATGCACTAATACTAACTGATATTTTTAGAGTTGGCGATGAACGAACGAATATTCATTTCTGCCAACCTAAAATTGGTCTTTTGACGCATTGGTGAATAATGTAATAATTTTAAACATTTAAGTTTCCTACGGGCGTCACCTGTCCACTTTAAACCTGATTTTGATTCCCTCAGCTCAATAATTTGGCCATTAACATTTTTAAATCTTTAATGTGAAACATTTACACAAATTGGAGTTATAACAGACGTACATGTTTTCGTCCTTAGAAACACCTGGATCTTCGAGGCTTTAAGCCACCAAACTTAGAATGAAAGTTTGGCAATATGTCAGGCAGGTGAAGGTTATTTAAAATTTTTGCAATGCTCGATACCACCCCCGCAAATGTTGTAAAACTATTGTCATATCACTACAACTTCGAAACTATTGGAGCTATTAAGTCCATTATTTCTACGGTATCATTATAACTATCCTCACCAAGTTTCATTCGGATCGGACAAAATTGGTGTCCCAAGTGCCATTGTTACTTATATATTCGACAGAGTCATCGAGTTTTTCCGAGATGTGTCAAAAATTGATTCTCGTATTGACTGACTAAATATATATGTAGTCGATAGTGACTAAGTTTGAACTTGTAGCTTTTATCATCTCTGAAATTTGTTTGTTCATTCGGACAAACAGACAGTCAGACGGACAGACAGACAGATAGATAGACATGACTATATCGACTCGGCTTGTGACGCTGATCAAGAATATATATATACTTTATGGAGTCGGCACAAGGAGGCGTTGTGCCCGTTACCTACTTTGCACAAACCCAATATACTCTTGCAGAGAATATAAAAATTTGCACTAGAAGGAGTCATTGTACAGTATTGTAATTAATAGTTCGTTTTGAGCCTAACTATATCAAACTATCCTGTAAGGTGCATTAACATCGGACTATAAACAAGAAAACTAGAAGCATTACAGTATTGATAAGAAAACGCAATATCAATACATGAGTGCAAGCGAGACTGAAACATACAAGCACATGTTCGAGGATTTTCGCTGCCTGTGTGGGGGCAGCGCTGCTCGCGGACGCTGGCCGCGCCGAACACAGACATACAAACATATATGCATCATATGTTGTCAATCGTATGTGTATTCGCATACAAACAAAAAGATTTATGTTTGATTATGCTTAGATTGTTTTTGTTTCAACTTGTTTTAATGCAAGCACTACACATTGACTTTTCTACTTTTCTTTCTTCTTTTTTATTTAATTTAATTTCTTATTTATTTAACAATGTATACAGTTAATCAATATCAATGGGTGTTTGCAAGCAAGACAGACGCCCACGGACACTATCTGTGCTGACCAGGCGTGGCTTCGATATTTCGCATCACAAACCGAATATCAGCTACGGTGGATGGATCGGAATTAACGATGTCCGAAGTAGCCCACAGTCACACAGCCTAAGTCCCACATATCGGTTATAGTTGATGACTGTACCCGCAAACCAATTTCCTGGTTTTGTGGGGGGTCTAAGATGTCCCGGATTCCTTCGATGTCCTTTGCTCTAGCCCCGATATCAGTCGTTATTGTTCTCTTATTTTATTTACATGCGCGTTTTATATTCACTTTCCTAGCATGTTCACTCGTTTTCAGCTCGTATTTCCAACTAACTGCAGTCAATTAATTTGCGCGGCGATCGCAAAATTGTCCTCTGCCGAAGACGCTTCTTTTGTTGCTCTTCCTTGCACATATACTCTATTCCCAGATGCAACGGGGCTTTCCTGGCGTCGATGCTAGGCAGCGCTGCTGACGCCTTTGTTTCTGTTTTTGTCGCTTGCCAAACTACCGAATCGACGCAGGCGGCCGCTTGCGTTCTCCAACAACTTGCCACTGTTGTCTCTGCTGCGCTGCTCTGACGGAGTAGATTTGTATTTCGGATCGTTGCTGTGTCGTCAGCTGGTATGCGCTGTATGACAAGCCGCGTCAATCCGTGCGTTGCAGTGCGCATGTGTCATCGCTTTTTAGTTTCAAGATTCTTTATGTCAAATTTCTCTCTTTTTACTGGGTGCGTGTGCGACAAGTGTATTTTCGTTCTCGGTCTTGCTGACGTGTGTACTGGCTGCTTTAGTGAGAAAATTCATGTGTGCGATCTATATTAATCAAACTCACACAGAATACATCTGCCAATAATATATATATACTGACCAAGTTTAATCCAAATCGAACTACTATATCGTATAGCTCCCATAGGAACGATCGGTCGAAAATATGCTCTAATCATAAATTTGTATGAAAATGTTCTGTGTTTGCCAAGCTACTATATCCATCACCATTGCTAATAACAAATTGAAACTGAGTAACGGGTATCCTAAAGTCGCGGGGCGACTATAGCTTTCTTTCTTGTTTTTTTTGAAAATGCAATCAAGCACTATTAAGAAAGAGGAAGACAGACTTTTCGGTGCGTGCGCAATCTTACCCTCTTTAGGTATGAACATTTTTTTGAGTGAAGGCATGATTTGGTACAAGTCCCGACAGGAGGATAGCTTTGTAGATAATTTGAAGACAAGAAGTTGCTTGGATGTGGACTGAATAGGTCGTACCTACATAGTTCATCTAGCGCGTCTCTGCTCACTTAGACAGATCTGGAAGTGGTGGTTGACGACGACAAAACCTTGATAGCTTTTGGCTATCTACCAATATGTTTATATTGTGGTAGTCCGAGCCTAGGTTTTTTCGACAATTCCGCCGATTTCCCGTTTGCGAAGACCTCCGCTTGGAAGATGCTGCATTGGTTTGGTAGCCTATATGACAGCTTTGTGAGCAGTTCATCTCAGTACGCGGAGGCTCCTACTCCTCCTGCCATTGTGGAGCCGTCTGTATAAATATTGAGGTGGCAATACCTAGTTTGAGAGTCATCTTTTGAGGCATCTTTTTTGATGCGTGTAGCGCCATAGTTGACTTTTCACAATTTCTTCGACATTGAGTCTCCTTGCCAGCTATCTATCCAACACAGATCCCAGGTATCTTACTTGGGTCCTTGGTTTCAGCATTTTCCCATTAAGTGTCGGCGGGGTCCGGTGCGAAACCTTGTACCTCTTAGTGATGCGGATGAGGTACGTCTTCTCCGCGTTGATATATAAACCGGCTTCCTCCTTTCACTTGCAAATCACACTGATTGTTTGGTTCGTTAAGGAGCTAAAAGTGGATGGGCACACTCCAGTAATAATTATGCTTTTGTTATCCGCATAAGCAGTTACTTTGGGTCTCCTCTTAGGAGTTCCTCTCCTCGCACGTCTGATTGTTGTTGGCGTACCCACATTCCGACTGAACTAGCCTAGGAGATTCTTGATCCAGTTTAGATATATACGATGGCTCCCAGTGCGTATTCTTTATGGTGTAATGCATTCTCGATCGAACTTACTATTGAGTGTAGAGCAGTCTCGACTGATCTGATTGTCAGCCGTTCTCCCACCTCAGTTTTGATGTGTTGGTCCAGCAACTTCTCCAAAGTTTTAAGTAGGAATTGCATAAGACTTATAGGTCGGTAGTCCTTTTCCCAACTTTCGGTCGGAATGCTACCCTAGCTGTTATCCAGAGAGATGGAATGTCAACAGTTTATAGGCAAGCCTTGACTACTTTTAGGAGCCAAGGGGACACAACATCTTTGGTAGTTTGCAGCATGGCCTGTATGGTCCCATCAAGCCCTGGGCTTTTTATGCTCGCGGAGGATTTAATGTCCCAATATAATTTTTTTTAATTTGATAGTCATTGCCCAAGATAAATTCCAAGTTGGAGCGAACATCCTCCAAGAGTTCCTTTTGGCCTTCCTGATAGAGGCCTTGTAGCTCCTTAGAGCGAGCCTGTACACATCGTGTACGATTTCCACATCGGTCTGTTTTGCAAACCTAAGCAGATGCTTGATATGACTTCTTTGAATGGAGAGTTTGATATTCCGCCATGGCCGTCTTGACCTTTTTTTCGGATTTGAGGGTGGGCAAGTTTTTTGAAACGCATCCTGTAGAGTCTTGGTCATAACTAAGAGTGCTTGCTCATTAATTGCCTGAATTTCGCCCAGTCGGTCTTCACAGTCTTCACAGTCTTCAAGGACGTTCGACGACGTTGGGTCTACGTCATATGTACGTCCCCCATGTTAGCGATACTAAGGATAGAAGTTAAAATGAAATCTAGAAGAGACTCACCTCGAGTGTTGGTGTCGGGTGATCCCCATACGCAGTGATGTGTGTTGGCGTCTGTTCTAATCACTATTTGAAAGCCTTTGTAAGCCGTTGACGTAAGTCTCACTAGTTTTTCGAGCGCTGCAGCCATATGTCTGATGCCACCGTCAGGCGCCCCCTTCCACTTTCCCCATCACTACGGTAAAATCATCAGTATGTTGTTAGATGTTAGATAAGCATATAGGCCTTTCCGTACAAGTACGGCGGTTCTGGCTTCGCTTACCGTCGGTGGATAGTACGTACTGTAGTTGCTTGATCTTAGTCAAGATACCATATTGCCTGATGAAATACAAGGTTCATGAACTAAGGTCACATCGACGGGCACTTACTCCAAGGCCAACATGAGCCCTGTCGATGCCAACTTGCTTTTATGCATTTTGATCTGAGTACCCTCACATTCGTGGTAACTGCGTCACCTATTGAGGACGGGTTCACTATGACTGTCAGGTCACCGTCCTAATCGTCTGAAAAAAAACTCTAGATCCAGCTTCTCGAATGCACAGCACGCATACCGTAAAGGAAGATCGACGGAAACTTCGCTTCATCGGGTAGTCTCTATAATAGAAAAATCACTCTTTCTAAAACAATTCTCCTCATACCCTTTGTTTCGAGGAGATACTATTTTTCACCCCCTTCACTCGCAATCAAAATAGTTAAAAACGAACCAAATAAAAAAGACCCGTATTCACTTATTTAATTCATTATTTACTTTTTATTGCTTCCAAAAATAATTGTCTAGAATGTGCCGACGACCATATGTGTGTTGGTCGATGTATCGATATAAGATTTATATTCAGTGTGGTCTTTATATCGATCTCTCTGCATATGCTTACAGAAAACTGTTACTGGAATGTTTGTTAACAGATTTAATGTTAATTAACGTTGTTCTGCTGCGAACAGCCTTCATAGACATTTCTATCAACAACATCCTCCCAGAGAGAATAACAAAAGCACTTTCACAACTGGGAGTCGATGCAATGACTGTACATCTCACTGATCAACTACTTTGGCGTAGAGTTGTGGAGGCGACACTAAACAACACTAACATAGCTAAATTCGTCCCTAGAAGCACAGTACAGTGGGGCGTTCTATCTCCACATTTTTGGAAAGTGACTATAAACGATGTGCAAAATACTCGAGACAGGTTAGGGTGTAAGAGAACTATCCAAGTGCATTTACCGCAGATTGATCTGCAGTACTCTCAGCATGCGGGGTAACAGTGTCACCTATTGAGGAAGGGTTTACTATGACTGCCAGGTCACCGTCTTCATCGTCTGCCTCCTTATTCGAGACTATCTCCAGCGACTGGGTGGCTTCGAGGACCGTTTCGATGTGCAAGTCCCTTTCTACTTCCCCAGCTTGTAGCGTAAGCGTATCTTTGTCTCCAGGATTATGCTTCTTTAGACATACGTTAATGATAGGCCCCGTACCTTTGTTTTCGGATAATCCTCCCTGTCGACCACCTCCAGCATGGCACTCTTTCACATCACTCTCAATTTCGGGAACTTCAACTTCAGCCAGCACAGTCATCTTTGCAGCTGATGGTCTTGGCCCCATTGAGCCACCATGCACCGTCGAAAGTGGGCATAGGAGCCTCCGGCTCCTCGTCGAGGCAGTAGTACTAAAACTGACTTGGCCTGCTCCCGCCATGTCAGAGGTGTGACCACATGCAGTAAGGTAGCGCTCACGCCTACCACAAAGTTTGGGCTGACAACCAGCCCCGGTTGAATTCTTTTTCGAATAGCAGAAAAATTCCTCCGAGCCGGCTCAACCGCCAGGCTACCTCTAGCCATGGCATTGGTTTCGTGCTCTGGACATGCCTTAACATACCCAGACACTGAACACTGCCTTAGCTGAACACCGCATCGCCTCGGAAGACAAGTGCATCGTTCGGGATGGGGCAGTGTCTATTGAACCCGGCGAGGGTTCAGCCAAAGTATTTTTGCCAGCTGACAACCTACATAAGTTGGTCGATCTTTTCTCATCTCGAGTAGTCCAAGTAAGACGATATACTCTACATCTGTTGGTGTTCTCCCACATAAGGTCCGCCCGCCTTTTAAAGTGCTTGCTGGTTCGAAGTCAGCAGGTCGCTATAGGTATAAATACTTGCCCTCTCTCGGAATTGGGAGGGGAGACTGTGCCAAGTCTTGCTAGCTCATCTGCAGTATTGTTGCCCTCAATGTTGTTGTGTCCTGGGACCCAGATGAGGAGAGTATCTAATTGAACTGTCATCTCCATGAAACTGTTGCAAAATTCGTTTGTTGAGACAGATCCCAAGGATTTTAGAGCCGCCTGACTATCCGATGGTATGCTGATCCTGCATCGATAAGTTATTAAGAGCTTCCTTGATAGCGTATACCTCTGCCTGGAAAACGCTACAGTGGTCTAGTAATCTAAAGGATTTTGCGATCTCTTGTTCCGGGCAGTAAAGACCTCCACCAGTATGACCGTCCGCACGAAATCCGTCCGTGTAGTATGTATATTTTCTACATGTAAAGAGGCCAACGGAGGCCTTCCTTGTTCTGTCTTCAATGCATGCGTTCCAAAGTAACTTTTTGTCGAGAAGGACACTTAGGTACTTAACCGTATCACTAAGATTGAGTACCTCACCGTGCAGAGAGGGGAGTCTGACACACTGAATTTCGTATTTATTAATGAAAAGGACTAGTTTAGTTTTACTGGGGTTAACTCCTAGCCCCTTTACCGTTGTTCACTTGGATAGTTGTCTTACACCCTCACCCTCGGTGAGATGTACTGTCATGGAATCGACTCCCAGTTGTGATAGTGCCATTGTTGTCGTCTCTGGGAGGATGTTTTTGAAAGAAATGTCTATGAAGGCTGTGAGGGAAAATTCTTTTAGAGAAAGTTAATTTTATATTAGAGCCTACCCGATGAAGGACAGTTTCCGTGGATCTGCGTGCTGTGCCTTCGAGAAGTTGGATCTTGAGATTTTTTTTTAAGAGTTGCCGTTGACCAGCCGTTCAAACACCTTGGAAGTTAAAGATGATAGACTTATTGATCTACAGTCCTATGGTTTACAGTGAGAGTGTAGCCAAAGCTTGTGAATTGGTTCAGACAAAAGGATGTTCTTGAAAAACATTTGGAGTTAGAAGGTTGCAATGTCTCCAGCGCGAATAAGATGGGCAGGGATGATAAAATAGAGGACTAGGAATTTAAAAGGTTTAAAGTTTTTTCTAGCGCATAGGATATTATTTTTGTTATAAGGGTAAGAGCGGGCCCTCATCAGCTTGTAGTATAACAAGGATAGAAGTAGACGGGCTACTGGAGCAACCCGGGAAGTGGAGTAATTCAAGTGACACGTTCCCGCACGTAGTCTAGGAGTTGTCACTCCTCTTGAGGATGCCCAAAGAGCAGGTAGATTGCGATAGTACCTTTCTGAGTCTATCTGCCTCAGAGGAACCATCAATGTCAGAGCGGAAATTGCGCCAGGAGTTTATTTTGGCTTTGCAGAAAGTGTACTTTAACTCGAAAGGGAACGGTTGCTATTATTCCACGCCGAATCTGAGCTAAGATTTGTTGTCTGAATTAAAAGTCTCCTTGAAGTCTCAGAGATTATGTGGGTCCACCATAAGGGTTTTTGGCGCCCCTTGCTCTTACTAATAGGACAGACTTTTCTAGATGCCCAGATCTCCACTTTCTAGAATATAGGTTCAGTCCTTACCAGCTACCTCTCCAGCTTAAAGTTCGGAGTCCTCAAACCAGGAATGGAGCTTTGCAAAGCAACGATTCCTGGATGAGGACAATGTGGGCACCTCACCTAGCTAGGATGTACAGGAGAGCAGCGGATGCTGCCTTACAGTGGTGGTGATTTATCTGCAGAAGCTTGATCGACATCCTATGATTTAACCTCCACCACCAATGTGTCTACAGTTGAGTCCTTCTCTTCCTCGATGTAATGGCTCCGCCATGTCTACTTTCCTAAGACCTCTGGCTTAGTCGCTCTCCTCGGAGACATATCCTTCAAGAATTTCATTCTCAACTACATCAGACGCATCGAAGGGATCGGTCATGTCTAGGTCCGTTTCTTGTTTAAAACCGCTTTTGTTAAGGGTAGCAGAGTGCTCGTCAAGACAGGCGATGGCGTTCACTCTGCCCTGATACCACCACGCGTCTTCAGAGCTGGGCAGTGCACCCTCACAATCTTCGAGGATGTCCAGGAACTTTTCTTGGAACTCGTTTTCGACGCCCATCCACTTGTCCATTGGCACAAGACAATCGGAGGCACCACGGTTTAGGACACCGACAATGATCTTGTTCCTTACGACATCCGGGAACGAGTGGGCGGGAACCATGATTTTAAACCTCTTTGGCTGGAAGGTCTGGTCTTCGGTGGAGCGCTGCCGCTTTTTGGAAGCACTTTTCTTGGTGTTGGTCTTATTTGGCTGGATTTTGGGAATATGGATGTGGCTAAGATGACCTGTTCCGGGCTCTCCTAAAACCCGTCTATGCTGTTGCTGGAGAGAATGAAAGCCGCTCTTCGCTTGTCTTGGAAGGACGCTTTCTTCTCCCACGCACGCCCCCACCTTCGGGGTCAGTAGCCGTGATAATGCTCTGCGTACTGGGTCCCTTAACGGATGGTAAGGTATTGGTTGCCGGTTGTCTTGCCAGAACCATCCTACCATCAACTCGTGTCTGGCTCGAAACTATCTTGTCCCTCGCTTTGTTCTTCGAGGGATTGTCTTGTTCCATCCTGTTTTTTAAGGAGAATCGGCCTATTTAAATATATTTTTTTTATCCATATAATTGGTTCCACGTGTCTTGAACGGGATGCATGGTCGTGGGGATGCTCGATCACTTGTATGCGGACTCTGGGTACCTGTCGACCCCCAGTTCCACCCAGGCGTCGAGCAACTCCTCGACCATTCATTCGTGTGCATACGTTGTTCTACATTTGGATTGGAGTGACTTTTTAGAGAAGTGTTCTACTTCTAGAGCGACTACCATCCGTCAGCATGCATGGCAAAGACATGAATGTATCACTTATCTGCTTCCAGCAGCCCTCATGAGGAGAGTACAGTTGCACTTCGGTCGGTATATACAGTTTCGGCAGTAAGACCGAAGTTCACTGTTCTTCCTCCTGTAATCCAACGGCTGACGGCCAACAATGGCACTTAAGAAGATCAATTTTGGTACGGAGGTTCCTAGCGACAGCATAAATGCAATGAATAAATAGACTGCCACGCCCCCTTTTTTCCAAAAGAAATAAGATATCTTTCAAACTTCAATGTCGTTTTTAAGGGATTTTTTTTTATCGTACTGTATAGTAATCTTTAATTATAATAGTTTGGTAACTAACTATATCAAACTTTTCTGACAGTTTCATAAAAATCCGACTATAAACAAGAAAGCTAGAAATATTTTTTCAGTAGTTGTTTTTAAATTTTGTACCATTATGTAAATTAACGCCGAAGGAAACAAGGTAACTTTGTTTTTTGTACTACGTTATAATATTTAGTTTTATTCTAAACATTAGTTTATATTTCAAAGACAGCAAGAGGAACGTATGCTTTCGAGTTCTTGACCAGATTCCGACAGCCCGTTCCAGGTCGCGCATGAAACCTCGGAGCATCCGGTGCGTGCTGACCCGCTGCTGCGGAGAACACCGGCACGCCGGCTCAGCACTAGGTCAGCACTTTGCAGTTCGCCGACACTTGAACTGTAGGCGCTGTGTCGCTTAAAAATCGAGATGCCCTATTTCAAGTTAATTTCGCTGTGTTGGCTAGAGAACTCTTAGTCATTTTCATTCATTTTACTTCCTGTCTTGGTAACAAAGGAGCACTTGGCGTTTCCTCCCTTAACCAATTTGTGCGCGCAATCCTCCTCGTCTAGCTCCTCCAGGTCGGATTACACGCAATTCGTGGTGTTTCCCAAGGACCCACATCTTCCTTTATTGTCGAATGTTTCCTTCTCACTCACAAGGAAATGTTCAAACGGCAGCTCTATTTGTTGACCGGTTGATGGTGGGTTGGACAAATAGGACCGAATACTAATCTAATACTTTGGACGTATAGCGGCATTATCCCATTTATGTAGATAGCGTTATTGTAGGGCAGGTCTGGACACATTTGTAGAAGTCGATCCACTTCGGCATCGGTAAACCTCCTTGGTCTAGGTCCTTCAGGGCGGATTCCACGCAATTCGTGGTATTTCCCAAGGAGACATATCTGATTTAATGTCGAATGTTTCCTTCTCACTCACAAGGAAACGTTTAAACGGCAGCTCTGTTTGTTGTTGTTTTTATACCGTTGCAGAGGGTATTATGTTTTCCGACACCACAAAGTATGTATATATTATACCAATTCAAATGTGCAAACCTAATATCATCGGATCGGACCACTATATCATATTGTTTCCATAGGAACAATCGGTTGAAATGGTTAGTATGAACATTTTCGACGTCTACTGACTGATTTCAACGAAATTCACGCAGAATAAATTTTTAATCGTGTCACATCTGTTGTTCATCCAAACCGGACTTCTAAATCATATAGCTACCATAGAAATAATTGGTGATTGAAACCAAATTAATACAAAACATTCAGTCGTGATGGTAGTTGTAAAATTTTCTGCTACATTTTCTTTACCTATTGTTCTTGCATTTTTTTCTTCAGTACATTTGTTTCCTACATAGATTGTTTCCCTGAGTTGGTAATCTATTTGCATTGTCCTATACTCGTTTTTCTAATGTAGAATTTTTTGAGTTGATTAGTTGTTCATGAGAGAAGCGAAATGCTCTTGAGGAATATGTCAACTGGTTTTTTCTCGATAACCGAGTGTATTGTGTTATTGTATCGTTCAACTGATATCAGGAGTTGCTCGTGACTGGAAAAGCTTGGGAACTCATGTCTTAAACGTCTGTATATGTCGGGTAAAATCGTTCGATTTGGCCATTTACTTCACCTCTTTGTGAAAGGTTGTTGCAGATCTCAATGTCGAGTTCCCAAAGATAATTTAAGGATTTTGGTCATAATAGACCCTTTTCGTTGTCCATGACAATCATGCGAGGAGTAGAAAAATAATGTATAAGTTCGGATAGTTTGTCTTTCAGGTGCACTAAAGACTTGTTGCCAATGGAGAAAATTTTTGAAAATTTCGAGAACTTGTCTGTGCAATATAAGTACTTTAGTTTTTCCATAATAAAATGGTCTATGTATAAAATTTCGCAGGGGTATTTTGGAATAGGCGTTGGCTTTAGAAATGGTTGATTTGGATGCCTTTCATACTTTTGCAGTATGCAAACTTCACAATTTCCTATCTCTTATTTAATTGTGGCGGCATGCGCGGAAAATAGCAATGTTCTAAAAGTCGTTTTGCGTTTCCCTTAAAATTCCTGTGTGTTCGTTTATGTTCACGGTCAATGAGCGATGTAGTGTCCGGGTCTGCCACATGTTGTACTGCAGGAATTGCAGGAATTGTAGATAGGATTCGGGTATTTGGATCCCATTCTCTACGGTAGTGTTTAAGAATTGCTTAACCTTGCTAGTAATTTCCGTGGGCCTGTCTGGCTTGAGAAATATGGTATGTCGGTTTAAACCAGGGTACTGGGTCTGCGAAACTTTTTTTATCGACTCCAGCTCGGAAGATAATCTGATTCGTATGGACGTTGATTGGGTTTTCAACATGTGGGATCAAATCACTGGCATCTTGCAAAGCAGTATGGAGTGTTGCTACCAAAGAGCCTGATTCGCTAGCCGCGACGGCCATAGACTTCGAATCGGTTGATGTGCTTATCAAGGATATATTGTCTTGATTATCGTCTGTATTTACAGAAAGGGAAAAACCTCGATACCTTCGGCCTGGATGGGTTTACTTGTGTTCTGCTTCGGCAACCAGCAGACGCTACAGTTGCAGGAACGTAACACACCTGATATCGACACGAACCCCCCCAGCAACTAATCGGTCGGAGCCACAATAGCGATGGGTGGGTCGGTCGATCCTTGGGGGCAAGCACAGCAACGATTTGCACTGCGGTCACTATCGGTGTATTTCGTTTCAGCATCCAGCAGACGCTACGGCCACAGATACGAAACACACACGATATCGGTGGATCCACACGACAACTAATCGGTCAAAGCCACAATAGCGAGCAGTGGTCCCTCCGTTTTGACACTGGCACACTAATCACTGTCTACAAATTCCTACAAAACTGTTGGCACATGACTATATATTTATGTTTCAATGTTAAATTATTTATTTATAATGGCTTTCATTTAATTTCTATGGCTTTGGACAATGTTAAATCCTTGCACAGTGTTATTGGCGCGCCGTCCCTAACCATACATAAAACCCTTTTTAAGGGACTCGCGTGGCTCACCTCGTCGTCAATATATAGGTGTGTATGTCACTCGCTTGGTCGTTCTTGATCGATGGGGTTGTCGTCGAAATCCGTCGTCACAGCTGGGTCGTTCCTGGTCGTTGTTGTCTGCTCCGTGTTCAATGTCGTTCCTGTGCTTGTCTTCGTTGTTGTCTCGTTGCTCCCTCATTGTCTTTTTAGACCCCTTACTCTAAAAAAGAGTAGAGGGGTCTATTATGTTTGTCAGAAGCGAAATGTGCGTAACAGGCAGAAGGAGGCGTGGCCGACCCCATAAAGTATATATATTCTTTATCAGCATCAACAGCCTACTCGATATAGCAAGGTCCGTCTGTCCGTCTGTCTGTCCGTCCGTATGAACACCTGGATCTTTTAAACTACAAAAGCTAGAGGCACCAAATTTATAATGAAAGTCCGTTATTAAGTCAGGCAGGTTAAGTTTATTTCAAATTTTTGCCACGCCCCTTACCGCCCCCGCAATGAGCAAAAAACCAGACACACCTCGAATAAAAAATGTATTTTTAGGCCAATAACTCAGTAACTATGGCACTTAGGAACACCATTCCTGGTAAACAGGTTGCTAGAGACAGCCTTAATGCAATGCCATTAACAATTTTGAGCTGCCACGCCCCCTTTTCTCATTAGAGTTAACCAAACGTTTACGCTTTAATGCCATGTTTAAGGCATTTATTCATATAGTAGTGTGTTGTAATTCAACATAAGTATAGAGACATATAAAATCAAACTATTCTGAAAGTGGCATCAAAATATTACCTTTAACAAAACAGCTACTGCGTTAGAAAGTTTGTTATTTAACTGCAATATCACTTACGCGCGAGAGCGAGACAGAAACATACAAACAACATTCAACATTCGAACGTTCTCGATGCTTGTGTGGCGACAGCGCTGCCGGCAGACGCTGGCCGCGCCGAATACACACATACATACATGCATACATACGTATATGCAAACATATAATTTCAAACGAATGTGTGTTTGTATGAATAATATGTAAATGTTGATAATCGGAGAATTCTTGAAAGTGGCGCGTGGTGCAACTGATAGAGTTGCGACAATGCGAATTATTAATTTAATTTTTTTTTTAAATTTCAACTCTAAATGTACATATAAAATTTAAATTTTTAAATTTCATTCGAAAATTTGAATTCAAATTGATTACAATTGCGCACTACCTTGGGAGTACGGAATCTTTTACAGTCGGCTCGATCGACTGTAGCCTTTCTTACTTGTTTTCTTTTGTGTTTTATGTACCGGCTCGTAAGTTCTTTGCTTGCTCAAGATCCACTGGCGCGTGCCAAAATTGTGCAAGCGTCGTCTAATTATTTTCTCTGCGTCGAAGTCGGCGTTGTCAGCGTCGGCAGCGTATATACAGCCATTGATCTTAAAGTAGGTCAGGCCGGCAGCGCTGCTTTTCTCTTCTCTGCTTCTGCTGCGCGTCGTACATTTCGATGCTGTTGCCAAAGCTTGGGCACGCTTCCAGAATATTCGGTGGTTTATAGCTAGCTTTTATGCATTTGACGACGTCTGTGCGTGCGTTACGACCAATGCTGTGGCTGCTTTCTTGACGTCGTTCTCCGCGATCTCCTGCGCATGTGTCGTCTCTCTTTGCATTGATCCAGCGTCGCTGTTCCGCGCACTGCGCATATGTCGTCTCTCTCGTTTGTGATCGCGCTGCTGCTAGCGTAAGCCAACGCACTGTCTTGTGTTGCTTACTTTGCTCTCCTCCTCTCGCCGTACACTGCTGGCTGGCAGTAATGGGACGGTGCCCGTAAATTATTCAAACGGGCAGTTTTCGGCCAGTACCATTTTAATTGTGCGCCTTATTTATGGGGCGTCATACCCGCTCGCTCTTGCGCGGCGGCGATGGAATTGCCATTTGTTGTCGGGCGACCAATGATATGGTGGGACGCTCGTCCTCCTCCCCCGAACTTATGTCGGAAAAGTTCGGGTATTCTGCGGACCAGGTTCTTCGGCCCAACAACGAAGCTGGTGGGTTCCTCACGAGCCCGCACGCTTCCTCATAACTCGGCGGTGGCTCATCCAAACATGATCCGTACGCGGGTGGGGGCATCGATTTCAATCGCTGACGCCTCGGATCCCTCCTCATCGCGAGTTTCGCTTTCCTCGCTCCCGGTGGCTCCCACGGCCTCCATGAATGGCCGGGGTAACAGACCGGTGAACGAGGTTGAGGAATCCTCCGTCGTCTATGGGGACGTCCGACGCATCTCCTGTCGACTCTGACTCCGACTCGATCATGATCGCAATCTCCTCCTCCTCCGACTCTTCTTCCTCCGACTCTTCCTCCTCCGACTCACGCTCCGGTTGCCCCTCCTCTGGCTTCTCCTCGTAGGACTCCAGATCGGATTCGGGTTGCGCGACGGTCGTTGCTTCTGCGGTTGGATCGTAAACCGCATTTCCGAACGTCTCCTCCATGTCCATCGGCGCCACTTCGTCGATCGTGTCTAAGTTCAGCGACTCGGCTTCCTCGAAGAGTAGGGCCAGCGTGCCCGGACTTAATTCCAGGCTTAGCTCTGGCATGGGGCATAAACGTGGCGGCGTGGTGAGGTCGATCTGCGGCTCCTCATTCCGGGGTGGGGTAGCACCCTCCGCGGCGGGTGTTGGCGACCTGTTCGGCCGATGCCTGCGGAAGATGGCGGGCCAGTAGGCTCGTCGATGCGGAGACCCATCCACGTCGGCTTCGTCGCTGCATTTTCGTCGCTGGAAGAAAGATTTGTTTTAGTTGATGGGGCCAGTAAGTTCAAGGATTGAAATTAAAGGCTCGCCGATGCGAAGACTTCTGGGGTTAGTGGAATTAGTCGCGCTGGTGGTCCCGTGCCGGACAACCCCCTTGTTCTGGCTATTCGCCCGTCTGGAACGCATTTAAATCAGAGAGGCTCGCGACCCGCCGTTCTTTGCTGCCCAAGTGTTGAATGCGTACTATGTTTGGAGACGTGAATTTAATCACTCTGTACGGCCCATCGTAACGTGGTGCTAATTTGGCGGCGAACCCCTCGCCTGCCTTGGAAAGATGGTGTTGCCGAAGTAGAACCAAGTCGCCGAGGGTGGGCTTCCACTCTCTACGTCGCAAATTGTAGTGCCGGCTTTGCTCGTTGGTGGCTCGTTGCATGTTGTCCTTCGCTACTTTGAAGATCTCTTGCATATGCTTGGCTTTGTCTTCTGGTGTTCGGCTTTCCGTGGTTGGGCCGGGGTTTATTTCATGGTAGAGCATTCCGGGCAACCGCGGCTCGCGACCTTGCACTAAATACGCCGGACTGTATCTGCTGCTGTCCGAGGGGCTGAAGTTGATTGCCAGATTGAGCTCCGGTAGCAAGTCATCCCAATTCCTCTGCTCTCCATCCAGGTATTCGCAATCATGGTTTTCACTGTCCTGTTAGCTCGTTCGGTGGCGTTCTGCTGCGGTGTATACGGTGCTGTGTGTTGGAGTGTCATTCCCATCGGTTTGCAGAATGCTTTGAATCCTCGACTGGTGAACTGTGTGCCATTGCCACACACGAACGTCTGTGGGACTCCAAACCGTGCTAAGATACGTTCCCGAAATGCCTTTCCCAAAATAGCCGTCGTCGCCTTCCGAAGTGGGACTAGTTCTACCCACTTACTGAAATGATCGAAGAAAACCGGGAGCAGCGTGTGTCCTTGCTTGGATCGGGGCAATGGTCCTACGAAGTCGGCGCAAAGGATCTCAAACGGCTCCTGTACGATTCGGGTGTGCATCGCTCCTGGCGCCTTTGCTTGGCTCCCCTTGTATCGTTGACACGTCTCGCATCTCCTCACGTACTTAGCCACATCTCGGAACATAGCTAGCCAATAGTACCACTGGGTGACTCGGTAAATTGTTTTCCGGATCCCTTGGTGCCCGGCGGAAGGCTGGCCATGGCATTCGGCCAAGACCCTCGAACGTTGTTCCTTGGATAAGCACAGTTTCCATGGCACTTGCTCCTCGTCATCTGTCTATCGTGTCGATCGTCGATACAGTTGCTGGTTCTCCATGATGTAATCTGGATACTTCTCCGGTTCCTTTTGCACTGCTTCCAGCATCCGTTCCATCCACCTGCAACTGGATGGCTCCTGTGTCGCCTGCTGCTGCGTTTCCAGCGGCTGTCTGGACAAGGCGTCGGCCACGACGTTTTGACTTACTCGTCGATAGTGCACCACGAAGCGATATTGCTGCAGTTCCAGGGCCCATCGCGCTATCCGTCCCGTAGGGTTATCGATAGAGTTTAACCACTTCAGCGCCAGATGCTCGGTGACCACATCGAACTCATACCCCTCCAAGTAGCAACGGAGTTTGCGACACGCCCAGACGATGGCGAGGCACTCCTTCTCGGTTGTGGAGTAGTTCTCTTCGGAGGCGGATAAGCGTCGGCTGGCATAGGCAATGACCCGTTCCGTTCCTTGTATACACTGTGTGAGTACAGCGCCGAGGCCATAATCGCTTGCGTCCGTCTGAAGGGAAAACCTTTCCGAAAAATCTGGGCAAGCCAGCACCGGTGCCTGGGTGAGTCGATCCTTCAGCTCTTCGAAAGCCTCCTGCTGGTTGGTGTCCCACATCCACTTCTGGCCCTTCTAAAGCAACTTTGAGATGGGCTTCCAACCTTTGGAAGTACCGGGTCGGCAAGATGAATTCCAGGAAGTCCCTCCTGAACTCCTGCCACGTTCTGTCGTGCATATTGGTGACCCTGAACCAGTCGGCGGCTGACCCCGTTATTAGTCAGGCGATAGCTGGCATCATATGCTGCTGGGTGCCGATCTGGTATATGGCGATCATGTCCTCCAAGTGCTCGATGAACCGCAAGGGATCTGCTGCACCTCCATCGAAGAAGACACCCCACTTCCGCAGTCGATCCACAAAACCGAGTTGTAAAATGCGCTCGTTTTGTGGACCGGTGCTTCGCAAGTGGTCATCACGAATCCTACTTGGCTCTCCAGTGCTCCTTGCCGTAACTGGAACCCGCAGTGTTGGCTGATGTGAGTACTGGAGCTGGCGACGCACCCCGGGAACGAGGCTTACTCTCCGGTGTTTGAGCAACCCCTAGCGTGAGCTCCAGCTCGGCTAGCCTATGTGTGACTTCCTTGGGTAACTCCTGATGGCTTGCGAAAGCCGAGAGGCGGCTTCGTAGCTTCTCCACTGTGCCTTCGGTATCCTGGCCAAACTCTTTAAGAATGGCTTGCAGTTCATTCATGCGGCGATATGAAATCCATTGAACTCCCATGTTGTAATCCCTGCCGATGGATGTCCTTGGCTGCTATTCTAACACGGCTGGTATCCGGTGAAACAAATCCAAACTATTGAATGTAATCCCACGTTGTCCTTCGTTGACCAAAAGCCAGAACTATTTCAGTGAACTCCAGTGAATACTGCTCCTTGACGTTCCTTGATTAGTGATGATCCTGTGTTGTCCTTGAGGATTGTAAGAAAAATATTTTTTCTTGAAGTGTCCGTTGGCTACTGCTGATGTGACTCGTTGAGTGGATCGTCGATGACTGTCGATTAAATTCTCCTTGTATTATTCGTTGGCTACAGCTGATGTGACTCGTTGAGTGGATCGTCGATGACTGACCCTCGCTGCTCGTTTGCTCGGCTTTTATAGCGTCTCTATGCCCGACACAAGCTTCGGGTGTTGTCGCCTTGTTTCCCGTCGAAATGCTCGTTGTTTTGCTATATTTTCCCCTCGGTGCCCACGAAAAATCTAAAAAATCTGGTTATGGTTATGGTGTGGTTAGGAAAAAAAAATACTAGGCAAAATTACGAACGAGCCCTCGTGGTTAGACAATACTGTACATTATATAAATTTCACGTTTACAAAAAATATATGTTTTCCTGGACTCTTTGACTCAACTGTACCCTTGCGTTCTCCAAATCTTTTCTCTAATGGCGTTTTAAGTCATAGAAAAACCTAAAATTCTTATACTAGCGTCCCTGCTCGGGCGCCATCTGTAACAACTCAATCTTAGGCCGGGGTATGTCTCAGTCCGGCCAGGGCTGTTTTTACTGAACAATTTATAATAGTGCAAAGAAACACTAGTAAAGAATGATAGGGCGCAAAAGAAAATGGCCGTTCGACGTTTTCTTGAATAAAACAGAGACATTACCTAGCAGTGCACGTGCGATTGTTCTGCGTCGAGCCCGTAACGGACGGATCTGCGTATTCCACTTTCCGTCACCAGCAGACGCTACGGCCTAAGAAAGCGAAATACCCTCTGTGTCAGCGCCGACTTGTACAGTAACTACTCAGCTCACCTCGTCGTCAATATATAGGAGTGTGTGTCACTCGCTTGGTCGTTCCTGATCGATGGGGTTGGCGTCGAAATCCGTCGTCACAGCTGGGTCGTTCCTGGTCGTTGTTGTCTGCTCCGTGTTCAATGTCGTTCCTGTGGTTGTCTTCGTTGTTGTCTCGTTGCTCCCTCGTTGTCTACCGCCGCGTGGCCTCGAACTTGCTGTCGACTTGTGGATTGTACGCTCGGTGGGCTTTGGTTAACAGCCCCGCCCTGAGGCGAATGAGCTAGCCGTGGCAGCCCCAGGGAAGACAAGCCGAGTCGTAACATATATTTTAATAGTAGTTTCACTTAGAAGTTCAGCAATCTGCCGGTCTACTTCCCTCATTGCAACGGGGTAGGGATAGGATTTTGAATGAATGGCTTGTGATGTATTATTGAGGATTTCGGCCCTGACGTTAGAAGTGATCGGTTCGTTGTCTGAGATAGACGCAACTAATTCAGAATATTCAGACATTAGTTCGTCGATATCCCCCATATCGCTTCTTATCAAATTGTCAATTATCAAAAGAGGGCGTTAATGTTCATGGAAGGTTTTTATCATAGTTTGACTTTGATATTTGGTTCAATGGTCAAAATGTTAGTGTCTCTATTGATTAGCGCTTTTGTTTGTCTAAGCTTGTAATCTCCAATGATTACGTCGGATGTGCTCAGGAAAGGGAGCACATAGATGTATTTTTGATTATGCTTAGATTGTTTTTGTTTCAACGTATTTTAATGCAAGTACTACAGATTGTAGTATCTCGATACTGATTTTAATAATTTAATCGGGAAAAATGCAGAGAGTATTATACCGTCGGGCGTGCTCGACTGTATTTTTCTTCCTTGTTTATTATATAACAAACAAGTAAGAAAGGCTACAGTCGATCGAGCCGACTGTTAAAGACCCCGTACTCCCATGGTAATGCGCAATTGTATTCGATTTGAATTCAAATTTTCGAATGAAATTTAAAAATTTTAATTAATTTTTGTACACTTAGAATTGAAATTTAAAAAAAAATAAATTCACAATTCGCATTGCCGCAACTCTATCAGTTACACCACGCGCCACTTTCAAGAATTCTCCGATAATCAGCATTTACATATTATTCATACAAACACACATTTGTTTGAAATTATATGTTTGCATATACGTATGTATGCATGTATGTATGTATGTGTGTATTCGGCGCGGCCAGCGTCTGACGGCAGCGAGTGAGTTAGTGAGTTATTGACCTAAAACTACATTTTTTTTCGAGGTGTGTCAGGTTTTTTGGTTATTGCGGGGGTGGTAAGGGGCGTGGCAAACATTTGAAATAAACTTAACCTGCCTGACTTAATAACGTACTTTTATTATAAATTTGGTAAAGATCCAGGTGTTCATACGGACTGACAGACGGACAGACAGACGGGCAGACGGGCATTGCTATATCGACTCGGCTGTTGATGCTGATCTAGAATATATATACTTTATGGGGTCGGCCACGCCTCCTTCTGCCTGTTACGCACATTTCGCTTCTGGCAAACCTAATAGACCCCTCTACTCTTTTTTAGGGTACGGGGTCTAAAAATTATTATATATAAACGCAGACAACCGAATTTTTTAATATAGTGGAACGTGGTGCAAATGGTAGGGTTTCGGCACATTCTGGAACCTTCTGCTGAGGTCACAGATTTGAAAGCTTGACAAAGAGAGTTGTTAATTTTATTTTTTAAATTTCAATTATAAATCTAAATATAGAATTTTAATTTTTTAAATTTCTTTTTCAAATTTTAAATTATATGCAAATAGGCAACACTGTGAGCACGGTGTCTTTAATAGTCGGCTCGCTCGACTATAGACTTTCTTAATTGTTTCTGTTAAGGTGGCACTCGCCGTTAATAGAAAACTTTGCTGGTACCGAAGAAACTATATGAAAGTAATATCGATAAGATATGATACATATGTACATATTTAGTTTTAGGTAAACAGTACGCATCTCCCCTCACGTGTTTATCTTTAATACAGGAGCATTTAGAAAGAAACGGAGTTTGTCCTGAACTTAAGACGGAACGCCTTCCGGCGGCTTTTCTGTGTCAACTACTTGTGGTGGGCCTTCAAGTCTTTGACTTTCTTGACTTTCATTTCCGTCTGAAAGCTTAGAAATTTCCATTTGTATGTGCTTCAAAGCCAGTGATGCCGATTTGTCGTTTTTCCGGACAGATCTGTCCCGTTTTTAAGTGCTTCGTCCGGAAAAAATATCAAACATCCCCTATTTGGGCTTTTTTCTGAAAGCGAATCGTGTTCATATTTTTCCAGTTGGGTGGTTGTTTCCCCAGTTGATCGGTTTTGCATGCATCAGAATTCGATTAATTAATATTGCAGAACAGCGTAACAGAACTTTAGCATAAATATACTAAAATGTTGTTCCGATATTTGGTTAAGAACAGTGCCAAAATGAGTATAACAGTGATACATTGAATTGAAAAAAAAAAAAAAACAAGAAAGAATGCTATAGTCGCCCCGCGACTTTAGGATACCCGTTACTCAGTTTTAGTATGTGATTTACAATGGGGGAAACATAATATTAGTGCAAAAGTTTAGATGTTGGACACTAGAGCTGTTATTGATTACGAAAGTTCAAAAGCGATTATCGGATAAAACTATATAATACAAGTTAATACTAAGGCAAAAGAGAAATATTTTTAATTCTTTATTTACAAACATTATATTATAATAAATAAAAGGAATATGTGGCATAAAAAGGCACTTAAAGCATATATTATATTAATAAGTTTTAGTCAAACGTTTAATGTTACTCAATAATTCTATTAATATTAATACAAAAATGAGAAACGTGAATAATAACAGTAAAACTACAAATTTATTATTTGGTCAAAGTTATAAAAGCGATACATAATAATTCTAAAATGAAAAAAATTAAAAAAAAAAAACGTGAATTTGGTAAATCTTGTTTAATAATATAAATACAAGAGAAAATAATTTTGTTATTTTCAAAAAATAAATTAAAAATTAATAAGTTAATAAGTTCAAAAAATAAAAAATAAATAAAAGAAAAGTCAAACAATATTGCTTAAGTATATATTTTATTGTCATTTATGTATATAATGTATAACTCTATAATTCTATTATGACAAATAGGAAAACGAGAAACGGCTTGCATATTAGAAAAATGAAAAAAAAAAAAAAATAAGCTCAATAATTCTAATAATATTAATAGAAAGATGAGTAACGGGAATAATAATTGTAAGATCGTCAATTAAAGGGCGACAACCATTTAGAACTGATGAATTTATTCAAATTTAATATTAGAGTGTGAGGGACGTTTCAAATTTGTATCTTGTCGGCGTCAGTCTTGTTCTCGAACTGCCCTTTTTCAACTTATCCAAATTTTTTCCATCTTTTCGTGCTGCCAACTTCGTATTTTAAATAACATAGGAGCTTAACATATTCAGTGTTGTTAATTTACATAAATCCGTTAATATTCAAATTAAGAAATAATCCGTTGATATTCAAATTAATACTTATATTAATAACACTCCCCCTCACAGTGAATCTCAGCAAGATTCACCACTTAACTTGAGCACAATTAGTTTGCTGGCGGGACGACGTAAGATCGACTGGTTAGTCTGGACATCGGCGGAGCGTATTTGTCCGTCTTTGGCGGTGTATAGCTTAACAACGCGGCCTCTTTTCCAGTTACACGTGGTGTCGCTGCATCCATGATAATTACTAAATCGTTAAGCTTTAGTGGCTCAGTTTTGTCATGCCATTTGGTGCGGCAGACCAGTTGCGGTAGATACTCTGTTATCCACCATTTCCAAAAACGAGCTCTTAAAGATTGAGCAATGTGCCATTGTTTGCGTAGACAGATTTCCTTTCCGGGTTCATCTGGAGTCTGCGTCGAACTTGCTGTTCCAATCAGGAAGTGACTTGGTGTAAGTGGTTCCTCCTCTGCATGACTAATTGGAACATCTGTAAGCGGACGTGCGTTCAAAATATTTTCAGCTTCTATAAGAGCAGCTCGTAGTGTTTCAACTCGTGGATGTACATATTTTAATGTCTTGTGTAGAAGTCCTTTTATAATTCGGATAAGTCGTTCCCAACATCCACCTGAGCTTGGATTGGCCGGGCAATTAAAGATCCATTTGATTCCCTTGTTCTCGGCTTCATCAGCAATGGCATCTGTGTTAAGAGTACGATCGGCTTCTGCAAGTTCTTTCTGCGCTCCAAAGAAATTGGTACCATTGTCACATCATTCGCAGACATACGATGAACGCATCCGATGAGAGATTCTCAGCGATCTCCAAATGTGTGGCTCGGACTGTTAGGCACGTGAAGATGACTGCCCAACGTTTTTCGGTGCGACGACCAATCGTTACTGTTAATTAAATCGACTCCCGTGTATGTAAAAGGACGTACATACGGCGTAAGGCGGTCGGCTGGAAGTTGTCCCATCAAAGGGGCACGTGGTTTGCTGCGTTCTATGATGCATTTGTTACAGTTTCGTCGGACTTTGTTCAGTAGAACCTTGACGTTTGGAATCCAAAATTTTTGGCGGCTTTCATTGATTATGACGGCGTTGTTTTGATGATGGAACTTATCATGAAAGTGTTTCATGACCAAGTGTGACATTGGATGATTCGTTGGCAATATCTTGCTTGCAGGGGCAAACACAGAGCTTCGTCTACACGTCCAGCTAGTCGTAGTAAACCTTCTTCATCTCTATACGGCGACAATTTGTAAATGCAGCTGGATTTGGAGACTTCACCGCTTTCTTCAATCATCTCTAACTCATCCGAAAATACTTGGCATTGGATTAGCCGACATAAAGTTTTTTCGGCTTCGTTGAGTTCTTCGGCTGACAGCGAAATGTTGGTGGTGGCTCTCTTTTCTGATAGACACAAAAAAGATTTCTTGGCTCGGAGTACGTTACACGTACAGTTTTCCTGAAAGAAGAATAATTAAATTGTTCTAAAAATTCTTTTTTCACCCGACAGTTTAACACAGGGCAATTTCGAATTTCTTCCACGAGAGGCTCGCTGGGAACTATTAGCGTCATCTAAGGCCAAGTCTCACTGGCAGATTTTAAAAAGACTGGTCCTGTTAACCATTGTGTTTTGCAGTTGATTTTTAGTTTATGTAATGTTCGTTTGGCGTCATCGGCTGGGTTGTCTTCAGTTGGTACCCACATCCATTGTTGGGCGTCAGTGTTGGCAAGAATTTCTGTCACTCGGTGACCGACAAAGGGCTTAAATCTGCGTGTCTTGGAATGTATCCACTGGAGAACAGTTTTTGAGTCACTCCAGAATGTTGTTTCTTCAATGGCGTAAGACAGATGCTTTTTTAATAGAGTACATAGACGTACTCCCAATACGGCAGCTTGCAACTCCAAGCGGGGAATAGACATCAATTTTTTAGGAGCTAAACGTGTTTTTTACATCACAAAGGCTACTTCAGTGCTATTGTCACTTGTGATGCGTAAGTATGCGGCGGCTGCAAAGGCATTTTGGCTAGCATCGGCAAATATATGTAATTACACGATACTTGTGGTCATCATATTTGGCGATATGCAATTAGGCAGCTGAAATTTTGACATATTTTGCAGCTCAGCCCACCAAGACTTCCATCCTTTTTGTAGTTCTTCTGGTATGTAATCATCCCATCCTATTTGTTGATTCCATGTCTCTTGGATAAGGACTTTGGCAAAGACATGGAAGTCGGCTATGAGTCCAAACGGGTCGAATATGGACATGACTATTCCTAATAGTTCTCTCTTTGTAGGAACTCGATTTCCGTTCATAACTTCTTTTGGAACTCGGTGAAATTTGGTCTCAAACTGAAATGTGTCATCTTTGGTGTTCCAGTACATTCCCAGAACTTTGTCGCTGCTTGAGTGGTTGTCCATGTTGAGTGTTTGATCGATTACTGCTTCATCTTTGTTCATTGCGACTTGTACTTGACTGGAGTTTGACACAAAGTTCCTGAGCTCAAAACCTCCTTGGCGATGGGTTTCTACAATTTGGTTGCAGACTTCCATGGCGTTACTTTCTGTTTTGAAACTGATGACTAAGTCATCTACGTAATGGCTGTTAATAATGGCGTTTGCGGCATCCGGGTATTGCCCCAGGAACTCCTTGGCATTTTTATACCCGTTACTCGTAGAGTATGTAACAGGCAGAAGGAGGCGTGGCAGACCCCATAAAGTATATATATTCTTGATCAGCATCAATAGCCGAGTCGATATAGCCATGTCCGTCTGTCCGTCCGTCCGTCCGTCCGTCTGTATGAACAAAAGGATCTCAGAGACTATAAGAGCTAGAAAAATGATAGTGGTCACAAATGAAAGGTACAATACCCAAGCAGTACAAGTTTGTTTTTGTTTTTTGACACGCCCACTTTAGGGCATTTTATTTGCATATAAAGGTAAATGTACAGGTAAACGTAGAATGTTTTAGTACAGAAAACTTTTTTGTTAGCTATGCTATCTGAATCAAATTTACACGATATCTAGGAAGTACATGTACTGACCAAGTTTGATCCAAATCGGACAACTATATCGTATAGCTCCCATACGGCCGATCGGTCAAAAATACGCTCCAAATATGAATAACTATGAAAAACTTTTGCGTTAACCAAGCTACATTAACCAAACTCACACAGAATACATCTGCTAATAATATATATAATAAGATGTTTCGACGATTGGTTTATCAAAAAAATATAGAACTTTATTCAATAAACTCGAAACTACGGAGTACAAAACTAGACTGCTTATCCTATGTTCTGATGACGTTAAGCAAACCTCGGTTTTGCGCTTTCATTAATTGGACTCTGGACTCATTGAGCTTTTAGCTCTTATGTAAATAGAGAAAGATCTCGATCTTGAAGAGATTGAGAGTGTTCGGCTAGGATTTGTTTAACGTCAGCAGTTTTTAACCCCAATGATGGGAATAACGATTCTGGCGAATTGTTTATGATATTTAATGCATTCGTGGGAAGCCAGAATTGTTATTGTCACCATTTGATTTTTTCGATAGTGTTTACATTAGGTTCTTGTGGTGTTATTGTCACCATTTGATTTCTTGATAGTGTTTACATTAGTCTTTTGTGCGAAAGAAATCTTTAACATAAATAATAAGTGTGGTGTATGGTGTATGTGGTGTATGGGTTTAGGTACGTATGTATTTACATATGTCACTTCCCCATCCTTATGAAATGAGCCTGTCCTCAGGCGGTTTATTTTGGATATAGTGTTGGATCTATTACAATTTCTTCGATATCGTTTTCAGTTACATTTGGATATAATTCTGTATTATTTTGAATATTTGATTGTATGTTTGGGGTTAATTCTTTTTTGTTCTTATAATTAGCAATAATTTTTTGTGGAATATTTTTATATTTAAAGATAATGTATAATATAAGTATGATTAAAATAATTGTTGAAGTTGTTATAGTTATAATTTGGAATGTGTTGTACAATTTTGTTTGTTGTTGGATAATTTCTTTGGTGTGGACATATGACAATCGTTCTAGTTTGGTTATATTATTATTTATGTAGACTGTTTGTGTGTAATCTAGCATAGTATTAGTGATTTGAATTTCATCTAATTGGATTGAACAATTTATAGCTTTTATCATATTGTTTCCTTCGATAATAATTTCTCGGTTGATACAATTTTGGTTTAGTACAATTTTCGGTAAGTTCCATGTTAACATAATGTTTGGTTCTACATACTTGATTTCATAATTTTTATGGGATTTTGAATATCTACATTCTGTTTTATCTTGCTTTAATATTCCAGTAATACATTTGTTCATAACTAGATTTTTATTGGTTGCTGTGAATGCTTTGTTGTTCTGTAAGTAGTAAGTGTCATGGATAGTTTCTGTCAAAATGTTTTTGTTTTCGTCAGGGTATGGAATAATGTCGTATATTTCGTTAGTAGTTGTTTTTAGCCAAGTTGATGTTTTAATATTTATTATTTTTTCAGCGTTTAAATGTTTTAGTGAGTCATATTTTAGTAATTTAGGGTTGAATATACCAAGCCTGGTTAATTGCATACCTAACTCAATGTCTTCGACATATTCTGTGAATTCTTGTAGGTTGAAAATTAGTAATTCGAGTCGTTGCTCTGCATCATGTGTGATACTTAGTCTGTTCATTACTTCTATTCCTTTGTTAACAGCTTTTATTACTTCATTTAGTTCATTGTCTTGAACACTATTTTCTGAAAGGTTATCTATTTTTGATTGTAATTCTTCTTTGTCTTCTTGATCTAAAGTTCCGAAAAGGTATTTATAAAATGTGCCCATGAAATTTACAAGTCCTCTTTTATTTCGTTTTACTAGTCTTAAGCCGTTAATTTCTCTGTCCAGTTTTTCTGTTAAGTACTGTATTTTTACTAATGGTTCAAATACTTTTGTTTGTTTCATTAAATTATTATAAGTTTCTTCAGTTTTTGTTATATTTATTAATAGTTAAATAGTGGTATTCGTATTTTATAGGTAAATTGATTGTTCCTGTTTGAAATATAAGATATCCGTTTTTGGAGGTAATTGGGTTGATTTCCAAATTTTGACCTTTTATTGGCCATACAAAGTTGAGTAGCATGAGTGTTATAATTATAGTTGTTAAATTATGAGGGGTTATCATCTTGATTCGGGTTATTAGTTGATCTGGAATTATCATATTTACTTTTATTAGTTACTTTCTTTCTTTTATATTTTGATTTATAGTGTGTTATTTTTCTACCTCTATTTACTTCTTCATAATGTTTTTCATCTATTTGTGTTATATTTCCTGTTTGTTTAAATGGGTTTGTGGATTTAGATCTTACTAAAGGTGATTCCCTATATCTAGTATCTATTTCAAATTCGGTTCTTTTTTCATTAAGTCTTTCTATTTGTCTTTTCTTATTTAGCTGTGTATCATACTCAGGTGTTCCTGCGTAAATGAAAATGTCTGCTGGTGTTCTACCAGTTGAATTATGTTTGGTTTTATGGTTATAAGTGTAAAGTATTACTTCAAATCTGGTTAATTTGTTTTCCTGTTTTATGGAATCTTTCTATGTCGGATATACCGTTTTTGCTAGTTGTAATGGATATATTTACGTCTTCTAACTTTAACCACATTTGTAGTGCGGAGCACAAGAAAGCTGAGTCTTTATCTGCTTTTATTTCTATTGGTTTACCCATGTCATTAAATACTTTTCAAAGAGCTATTTTGGCTTCTAACCAATCTCGACCATTTACTTCTATTAAAGTTGCGTATTTGGAATATAAGTCTATACAAGATAGAAATTGTTTATTGTCTACCATATAAAAATCAATGACATATTTTTCTCTTGGATTATGGATTTCTGGAGTTAATTCCAAAGCTAACTTAGTGTTTCTGTGTTCTGTTTTTGCTATATTACAAACTTTGCATTCGTTAATTATGTTCTGTATTAAGTTTTGATAATCTGTATAATAATATTTTTCTTTAAATAATAGTGTCATTTTCTCTATTCCTGGATGTAATAACTTTTCGTGTGTATTAATAATAAATTCTTTGAATTCGGCATATGTCTGAAGGTCTATTAGTTTTTTGGTTGATCTCATTACTTTTGTAATGTTATTGGGACTAATTATTTCAACGAAAGCATTCTGAAATGTAAGAAAATCGGCTTCGTTGCTGAAGTATATAACACTTTTCTTTGAACATATGTAAGTATTCTTTAATTAATTCTTTTGCATGGTTGTGTGTCATTTCGACATAATTTATTAAGATTTTTGTTTTATGAAAATAATTAATAACGTTTGCGTTATTTGAGTTACTTTTTACAAATTCTATTTGTCTTTTAAAATAATTGATTAGTCTTTCTGTGATTGAAATGTAATATTGGTTATCTTCTTGAGCGCTGTGGATTGTTGCTACTGTTACATCGGAAGTTTCTCCTAACAAGTTTTCTTCAATTTTAATTCTAGACAAAGCATCTGCAACATAGTTTTCTTTACCTGGTACATATTTAATGTGATAATCAAATTCATTTAGTTTTATTTTCCAGCGTTGTAATTTCATATTTGGTTCTTTAATATTATTAAGCCAAACAAGTGGTTTGTGGTCACTGAGAATCTCGAATTTTCTACCGTAGAGATAAGATCGGAAATATTTGGTTGCCCAAACGATGGCTAAAAGTTTCTTTTCAATTGCTGCATAGTTAATTTCATGTTCGTTTAGCGTTCTACTTGCGAAACAAATTGGTTTTTGATTTTGAGACAGAACAGCTCCAATAGCTATGTTACTGGCATCAGTTGTAAGACAAAATGGTTTTTCGAAATTCGGATAAACTAATATTGGATCGGATGTTATAAGTACTTTTAATTTTTCAAAAGCAGAAATGTAATTTGGTTCTTTTATATTTATAGTTGCACCTTTCTTTAATTTTAAGGTCATTGGTTTTACAACGTGTGCAAAATTAGGAATGAATTTTCTGTAATAACCACAAAGACCTAAAAACGATTTTATTTCTTTGGGTGTTTTTGGTATTGGAAAATGTTGTATGGCAGAGATTTTAGTTGGGTTTGGTTGTATTCCTTCTGTTGTTATTATGTGCCCTAGGAATTCAGTTTCCTTTTTCATGAATTCGCATTTATCTAATTGCAATTTTAGATTGGCTTCGCGCAGTTTTGTAAATACCCTTTTTAATGATAATAAATGTTCTTCCAATGATGTGGAATACACTATTATATCATCCATGTATACTAAACAATCTTTGTAAATTAGATCTTCTTGTTCATACAATGTTGAAATGTTGCTGGGGCGTTTTTCAATCCAAAAGGCATTCGAGTGTATTCGTAATGTCTATTTTTAGTTGAAATAGCTGTTTTTGGTATACTTTGTGGGTCCATTTGTATCTGATGAAATCCTTTCGCTAAGTCAATTGTAGTGAAATACTGACATTTTCCAAGTTTGTCTAGTATACATTCCATGACTGGGATAGGATATTTATCATAGATTGTTATTTCATTTAAGTTTCGATAGTCAATAACTATACGGAACTTTTCTTTACCTGATGCGTCACGTTTCTTTGGCACAATCCAAATTGGTGAGCAATAAGGTGATTTTGATTTACGTATTATACCTTGTTCAATCATTTCTTTGATTTGTTTTTCGACTTCTTCGTCGAATGTTTGCGCATACTTGTATGGACGCTTTTGGATTGGGTCTTCGTGTTTAGTTTGGATGACATGCTTAATTGTACTGGTAAAAGTCAAATTTTCACTTTCTTTGTACTGAATGTCACTAAACTCGAAAAGAATTTTGGTCAGTTTGCATTTTTCTTCATTGTTTAGATGTTCTAATCGGAATTGATTTGTTTCATTTAATTCATTATTGATAGCGTAATTTACTGCTATGTCGTTTGTTTGGGGCGGATCAAGGCATTGAGATGCGGTCTTGTCCTTGACAGAATTCTCACGGTCATATCTCATTGAAAATAGATGATCGTTTAGAATAACTGTTTTTTGTTTATAGTCAATTTTTGCTTCACATGATTCTAGATATTCTCTACCTAGCAAGATATCGTATTTGTCAGAAAAGTTGTGTAAGTAAAATATTTGATGGGTAGGGCATAGTTTACTAGGGGCAAAAGATACACAATTCTTTAATTGAACAATACCATTTATTGTTTGTAAGTTCAATTGACAAGTTTTTGTAGGGAATTTTAAAAAGTTTTCTTTAATTAGATTTATGGATGAACCTGTGTCAATTACACAGTTAAAATTTTGTCCATTCATAACTAATCTGATGAAAGGATTGGTTCTTCGTTGTCCGAGGCTACTTGATGAAAATTTTCTGATGTGTCCATCTTAGAGTGGCCACTAGTTTCTCTCTGTCTTTTATGAGAGGGATTGGGAGGTCTTTGACTCTGAGTTTGGTAATTCATTGGGTTTTGTGATCTAGCTTGATCAAGATTTTGTTTGAATTCCTTTTGTAATGCTTCAGCATTTTCTTTTGGTTTATGATTTGGGTTAGCGTTATTTGAGTAATTTGGAGTAGGGTAATAATTCTGGTTACTTCCCTTTCCACGGTTTTCAGTGCTTTGTGTTTTATTCGTTTTGGAATTGTCATTGTTTTGGTTATTACGTTCGTTGTAACCATTTTCGTACAATCCTTCGCGTTGAGCTACTTGTTTTAATTTTGAAACTGTTGTAATGTCATATCGTGCTAATGTCATAAAAATTCTGTCCGGTAATTTTTTTGTAATAACGTCTTTAATAGTATTATTCATTGCATTAGTATACAAAAGAGTGTTCTGGACCTGATTTTCTAACATTAACTTATTGGATATTACAAAAGATTTATACTCTAGATCTTCAACAAACTTACGGATACTATTATTAAAGTTGGTATTATAGAGACGTCGTAGAAGTTCTTCATACGGAGTTTGTGTTTTAAATTCGTCGATGAGGGCGCTCATTAACTCTCCCCAGGTTGTGGCTGCTGTCAGCTGCGACACTCGTTGTGCGGATCCGGAGGTCTGCATCTCGATTGCTCCGAATAGGACACTATGTTGTCTCACATCCTGTGTTGGATATAACTGCATAATAAAATCAATCCTCCTTATGAATGCAGTTAGTTCCACGGTTTTTCCGTCGAATACTGGCACTTGTCGAATTTGTCCAAGCGCTTGTTTCAGATGTATTTCCGATAGTTCCATTGGTGGGTTGGTTGCCATGGTGTTGTTGTAGATTTTATTTATTTTGTTGGCAATTGTCACTTCAGGCTTTTATTTTAATTGTCACTTTTTGTTTTAATTGTCACTTTTGTTGAATTATAAGAGACTTACGTTTACAGGGATCAATAAATTGATGTGTAAAGCCCAGATATAAGCTCTTTATTTACAGTTGTTCAAATAGTCCAGAGGATCTATTTTTTGGTTGAACACTGTTTGGTGTTTTGCGCGGTTTTTCTTTGTAATAGCAATTATCTTTGGTGGCGGTCGCAAATTTAAATATGGGCCACGACTGATAATTGGGTTTTGAGTCACACACGCTTAGGTTCTTTGGCGGATATCAAGATAATATAATATTTTTTCAAAAATTTTAATGTTTTAACCGTTTCCTTGCCGCGGAAAATTCGCGTGCTCGAATCCTAGAAATTCCTTGGTCGTACAAGGATTTCTTTTCAATGGATTGAAAAAAAAGGACGATTACTTATTACGAGGATATTTATTATCAATATCCTACCGGCTGCGCCAATAAGATGTTTCGACGATTGGTTTATCAAAAAAATATAGAACTTTATTCAATAAACTCGAAACTACGGAGTACAAAACTAGACTGCTTATCCTATGTTCTGATGACGTTAAGCAAACCTCGGTTTTGCGCTTTCATTAATTGGACTTTGGACTCATTGAGCTTTTAGCTCTTATGTAAATAGAGAAAGATCTCGATCTTGAAGAGATTGAGAGTGTTCGGCTAGGATTTGTTTAACGTCAGCAGTTTTTAACCCCAATGATGGGAATAACGATTCTGGCGAATTGTTTATGATATTTAATGCATTCGTGGGAAGCCAGAATTGTTATTGTCACCATTTGATTTTTTCGATAGTGTTTACATTAGGTTCTTGTGGTGTTATTGTCACCATTTGATTTCTTGATAGTGTTTACATTAGTCTTTTGTGCGAAAGAAATCTTTAACATAAATAATAAGTGTGGTGTATGGTGTATGTGGTGTATGGGTTTAGGTACGTATGTATTTACATATGTCACTATATATACTGACCAAGTTTAATAAAAATCGGACAACTGTATCGTATAGCTCCCATAGGAACGATCGGTCGAAAATATGCTCTAATCATAAATTTCTATGAAAATGTTCTGTGTTTGCCAAGCTATTATATCCATCACCATTGTTAATAACAAATTGAAACTGAGTAACGGGTATCCTAAAGTCGCGAGGCGACTATAGCATTCTTTCTTGTTATTTTTAACATACTCCGCACAATATGGCGAGCAAACAGCTCCGAAAATCATTGAGGTCATGGCATAATGTTCAATAGGTTTTGATGTGTCGCCATTACGCCAAAGGAAGCGCTGTGCTGACTGATCGTCCGGATGAATCTGGACCTGTGAAAACATTTTCCTTATGTCTGCAGCAACTCCAATTTTATTTTTTCGAAAACGATGTAAAATGGCGATTAATGGCTTTGCTTGTTCTGGGCCTTTCAACAAAAACGAATTTAACGAAATCCCATTAACTTGGGCGGCGGCATCAAAAACTATTCGAAGTTTATCTGGCTTATGGATAGTTTGCACACTAAAATGTGGCAAATTCCATACGTGATTTGTCTTGTCTTGTATTTCTCGTGGCTCGAGTTTTCTAGCGTATCCTTTGACTAAGTATTTACTAATTTCTTCCTTGTATTTTTCAGCAAACTTAGTGTTCGCATGCATCTTTCTCTCAATGCTGATTAATCGTTTCTCAGCCATGTTGTAGCTCTCAGGCAAGTTGTCATCTTTTTTCCACAACAATCTAATTTGAAAACGATCTTCAGTGCGAATTACATGTTTTTTCATTATTTCATCTGCTCGTTTATCCTCTGGTGGCTCAATTAACGGCAAATTATTCACTCCAAAGCTATCGGCTGTGAAATATTCCTTGACCATGTTGTGCAATTCATCATTTCTTTTATTAATCAGAAGAACTCTCGGCTTCTTGACTAAGGCAGGATTATTTGGCCCATAAACGAGCCAACCCAGTTTCGTTTTGGCGGCTATTGGATTAACGATTCCGTCTCCAATTACGGTAGTTGTCAGACCCAAGTGCATGTTGTCTAAGCCAATTAATAATGCTGGCTTCGCATTAATATAATTTTCAATAGGAAGTTCCTTGAGATATATAAAGTCATCCTTATTAAACGTCTGAATTGGCAAATTCAATTATGATATAGTCTGAACTCCTTTTAGGTCAAAATGCTGATTATTAGGGCTGTCTGCGATGATACAATCTACTTTCTTTGACATAGTGTGTAGTCTTATCATCAAACCATTGCAGTGTAAGTGGCTTGGCTTGGCTCTTTAGACCGAGGCTGGCCGCAAGTGTTTCATCCATCATGGTTATAGTACTGCCCTCATCAAACAAGGCATACGTCTTAATTTTTCCTTTAGGACCCATTAATATTACTGGCAGAATTTTTTTGGCTGTCACATTTTATTGTTTGGTTCATCTCGTCGGAAATCTCGTCTTCACTCATTTTGAATATTTCAGGTTTCTGGTTTGACTTTTTATTGTTACTGCGTAATCTACGATCACTCATTTATGTATTTTCAATCGAAAAATTTTCATCAGAAATTGCGGCACATGTAGATTTTTTCGTGGTGAATTTCACAACAAAATGGAGTCGTATATATTTTGGCGTCGTTTGAAAATTTGGCGTGGCTTGTGCAGTACACAGCAATGGTACTACAGCAAACTCCTCTTTGTTAATTACTTGGCGTTGTCAGTGGCATGAATTTCAAGAATGGCAAGACAATTTTGAGAACACTCACGCTCCAATATCAAGCTGGCTTTGCTATCAATATTACACGGCATTGGCAATATCGCAAATTTATTAATGCACGGAAGTTGCACAAATTCCAACCATGGTTAGACAAATTTGAAAATTGTAAAATCGTCAATTAAAGGGCGACAACCATTTAGAACAAAACTGATGAATTTATTCAAATTTAATATTAGAGTGTGAGTGACGTTTCAAATTTGTGTCTTGTCGGCGTCAGTCTTGTTCTCGAACTGCCCTTTTTCAACTTGTCCAAATTTTTTCCATCTTTTGGTGCTGCCAACTTCGTATTTTAAATAACATAGGAGCTTAACATATTCAGTGTTGTTAATTTACATAAATCCGTTAATATTCAAATTAAGAAATAATCCGTTGATATTCAAATGAATACTTATATTAATAACAATAATGATACAAAAAACTCAATTAATCAAATAACGCTAATAGAAAAACGAGTTATGAATATCATGACACAAACATACAAAAATTTTAAAGGCAAAAAAATGAGTATGGTGTACACCAATATAATGAAAATTTATATAAATAATAGAGCGAATATTTATTTTCTTTTTATTTACAAACAAAATAATTTTCTTTTTATTTACAAACAAAATAATAATATTAAAAATTTATGTTGAATTATGTATAACTTTGTGGCAACACTTGTAAACCGAATATCTGGTCACACTTATAATTTCTTACACTAGTCTTAAGCACATCTTTGATGTATACGGTCGACAATAAATAAGCTCTTGAAACCGCTGCGTTAGACTATATATCCAACAGGTTATGGGCCCAGGATATCATAAAAAAAAGTTTGATTAATTATAATTACTTTCGTGTAATTACGTGTAAAATTAACAAACATGAACGGGCAAGGGCTTTGTGCCATCGATAAGTTGGATGGCGAAAATTACGCCGTTTGGTCGGTGCAAATGAAAAGCATTTTGGTGCAGGCTGAGTTGTGGTCGGTTGTGTGCGGGAGGATCGTAAAAGATGAAAGTGGCACGGAAAAGCAGAAAGCTGATTTTGACAAGAAAGACTAAAAGGCATAAGCAAGCATCTTGCTGGGTGTAAAGGCGTCTCAAATCAATTTTATAAAGAATAGTGTCACTGCAAAAGAAGCGTGGGAGAAGCTAGCGTCGGTTTATCAACCTCGTGGACCCGCAAGAATAATTTCATTGTTAAAAAAGTTGCTACGTTTCAATCTAAGTGATAAAACGGGAGTCCACGAATATATTAACGAATTTACAGATATAGTTGATAAATTAAAAGAAATCGATATGAATATTTCGGATGATATTCTTTTAATTTTACTGTTGTTTTGCTTGGGCAGAAATTTCGAGAACTTCGTGGTAGCGATCGAGACGCGTGAACAGTTGCCGTCCCTGTCTGACTTGAAGATCAAAATAATAGAAGAAGGCGAAAGATAAAAAGTGACCAACGAAGCCGAATCAGATGTACAGAAAGTCTTTGTGACGCGTGCAAAGAACAAAAGTAACGGGACGACGAAAGAAAACCGAGGCGCAAAGAAGGGAAAAAAGTGTTTTAGATGCGGTCGCGAAGGCCATTTTATTACGCAGTGCGAGGCGAATGTTCAGAATAAAGAAGCACAAAGTGAAAACGGTAAAGACAAAAAACAATCGTACTCTATTCTCGCAAACGCAAATAAAGTCGAAAGCATGACGAAATTCGATTGGTGCCTTGATAGTGGTGCCACTGCTCACATATGTTGTGTTAGGTCATGGTTCGTGGATTTCCGAGAGCACAAAGAGAAAATATTTATTGCTGGTGAAAATTATATTTTCGCGGAAGGAATTGGCACAGTGCGCGTGAATGCTGAAAAATATTCGTTTAATCTGCTGAATGTGCTCTACGTGAGAGAGCTGCAAGATAATTTTATCTCGATATCAAAAGCTGTAGAGAAAGGGTTTAGAGTGATATTCGATAATAAACGCGCTGTAATTAAAGACGATAGTGGTATCATAACACAAGCGTTTAAACGCAATGACTTGTTTATTGTAGAGACAAAATTAAGCAAGTCTATGTTTGCAAGCCCAAAAAGTGCAGAAATTTGGAAATGGCATCGTTTAGGCCACTTAAACATGGAAAGTTTGAGAAAAATGGCAAATGAAGACATTGTGTACGGATTAAAAGCGATTAATAAGAGCATTGATCTGAAAGGCGATATTTGCGAAACTTGCGCAAAGAGTAAACTGTGTGTTAAGCCGTTTCCAAAAGCCGCGGAGAGCCGTGAAAAAGAGGTGTTGGGTCTAATACATACTGACATTTGTGGACCAATGAATAAACAATCTGCCGGTGGATCGCGTTACTTTGTTACATTTATCGATGACTATTCGCGATATACTTTTGTGTATTTCCCAAAATCGCGAGATCAAGTACTGGACGTTTTTAAAGAGTTCGTCGCGTACGCCGAAAGACAATGCGGTAAGAAAATAAAAGCTGTTCGAAGCGATAACGGTCGTGAATATTTGAGTCGAGAATTCAACAACTTCTTATCGGAGAAAGGCATAATGAGGCAACTAACAGTGCCATACACACCACAGCAAAACGGAGTTGCTGAACGTGCCAACCGCACACTAGTAGAGATGGCCAGGAGTATGATAGTGCATTCGGGTACCAATGAATCACTATGGGGTGAAGCAGTAGGAGCAGCAACATATTTACGGAACAGGTCGGAAACGAAAGCTTTAAGTAGCAAAACTCCGTATGAGGCATGGACTGGCAAGAAACCGTGTGTATCTCACTTACGGATCTGTGGCTCAAAGGCAATCGCACTGGACAAGAAGCACGAAATGAAATTCAGAGCCAAGGGTACTGAATACACCATGATTGGCTACTCGATGACAGCGAAGGCATACAGGCTATACTGTCCTAAAACAAACAGAGTCATCGAGAGCAGAGACGTAGTTTTCTTGGAAAATGACCTTGGTGGACATGCTTACAATGAAAAGGGTATGTTTTTGTACGAAGAAAATGATCCATCTCATCAACAGACGGAGGAAGAGTCGGCCGCAGAAAAAGGTGATGGAGAGGATGTTCAGCTGGAACCAGAAGTTGACATCATGGATCAAAGTCCAACCCCGGAAAACTCAGATTCTGAAAACTACGAAAGTGCTGTCAGTGAAGATGCAGAGATGCCTGCGAACACCGCCCGTGGCAAAGGACGTCCAAAAATTGTGAGAAGCGGCAAGCCAGGTAGACCACGGAAGGTGTATAACACCCTAAATATGTTAAAAGCTGAGGACGTATGCATACCGGGATCCATGGCTGAAGTTAACAAATCAGAAATGAAAGAGGAATGGTCTGCATCGATTCAGAAGGAGATCGATGCCCTTGAAACAAACCAAACCTGGGAGCTGGTTGATCTACCAAACGGCAAAAAGGCTATTGGTAGAAAATGGGTGTTTGGCGTCAAAGTAAACAAGGATGGATTTGTGGAGCGCTTCAAATCAAGGCTGGTGGCAAAAGGATGCGCACAAATGTATGGCGTGGATTACTTTGAGACGTTCTCTCCAGTAGTGAGATACTCGTCAGTAAGGCTGATCATGGCATTGGCCGTGAAACATAAATTGTTTCTTCATCAAATGGATGTGTCAACCGCCTACCTGAACAGCAAACTTTCGGAAGATGTCTATATGAAGCAGCCAGAGGGATTCATCAGTAACGAGTATCCACAAAAGGTTTTGAAGCTTAAGAAATCGCTCTATGGCCTAAAGCAAAGCGGAAGAGAATGGAATGCGTAGCTCGATTCAGTTCTAAGAGAACTCGGATATAGTCCATGTGTCAGCGAGCCCTGCGTGCACACAAGCAACGGGAATGGTAAATATAACATTATCGCTATTTATGTGGGCGATCTTTTAATTGCCAGCTCCACAAAAGAAGACCTCCTAAGTGTAAAGGCGTCAATTGCTAAAGTTTTTGATGTAATTGACGGAGGCCAAGTTAGCCATTTCTTGGGCATCGAAGTCGAGCGTGAGGGCGAGACGGGCAACATAAGTATTGGTCACAAGCAATACGTCAAACAAATGCTGCATTCTTGGGGTATGGCGGCATGCAAGCCTGTAGCTACACCTCTGGAAGCTGGTCATCAAGTCAGGTGCGATGACCCTAACTGCGAAGCTGTCAACGTAAAGGACTATCAATCGTTGATAGGCTGTCTGATGTATCTGGCGATCACAATGAGACCGGATATATCACACTCGGTGGGGAAGCTAGCACAACGGAATGCTAACCCACACAAGGAACACGAAGTAGCTGCCAAGCGTGTTCTAAGATACCTGAAGGGATCGGCTGATATGAAGTTACATTATCAGCATGGAGGAAAGTCGCTGCATGGTTACGTCGATGCAGATTGGGCAAACGATTCTACTGACCGCAAATCGTACACTGACTTCGTGTTTGTAGAAGCAGGCGGAGCTATTTCCTGGGAGTCTAAGAAACAAAGTTTAGTAGCATTGAGCAGCACCGAAGCTGAATATATCGCTTTATCTACTGCTGCTAGAGAATCTACATATGTATTTGAAGAAAGTATTGAATGAAATGGGCTTTGGCAATATTGAGACAATTACATTATACTGCGATAACCAAAGCGTCCAATGTCTTGCAAAAAACCGTGTTTTGCATAATCGTAGTAAACATATTGATATTAAGTGTCATCATGTAAGAGAATTATATGCCAATAAGGAAATCGATATCCAATATATATGCACTAACGATATGATTTCCGATGTATTAACTAAAAATTTGCAAAAGATTAAGCATGTGAAATGTATTAAGGAAATGAATTGTTATTAGTTAATATTCCAGTTTATAATTGTTGAGAAGGAGTATTGAATTATGTATAACTTTGTGGCAACACTTGTAAACCGAATATCTGGTCACACTTATAATTTCTTACACTAGTCTTAAGCACATATTTGATGTATACGGTCGACAATAAATAAGCTCTTGAAACCGCTGCGTTAGACTATATATCCAACAATTTACAAAAATGTACAAGGACTTAAATTGTATATCATAGTAACAATTTTTGGTCAACTATCATAGGTATACTTAATAACTTAACGAATAATACAATAATTTATATGATACAAATTAAATACCGACTAACGAAATTAAAATCAAATTTATTTACTGCCCAGCATTTTCTACTGTAACTAATATTCCACTATGATGACTATATATAGTCTCAAAAGTTTTGGCGCTGGCCATATTGTCAGATGTATTAGAAAATGCCCAATCAATATGTGTGTTGCTATTGGTTGTGCTAGAGCCCAAGTCCAACAAAGATCTACAACCTTTTGAATTAACCAAAAAGTTATAAATTCTTCTACAGCAACCTGACAATGAATGAAGGCACAAATTTAAGTCACCCAACACAATCAAATTTGTATTAAGGAATTGATACCTTTGGAACAAATTCTTAAATTAGTTTTCAAATTTAACCAAAGGATAGGAAGGGCTTTTGTAGATAATTAAGATTGAAAAAGATTTGTACTTGAAAATTGCAAACTCAAATACAGCAGAAGATAAGTTCGTACAATTTTAATAAAAGCGATCACTGGTACAAAGGCTGACATTCTCAAAGAATTCAGTTTTGATGAACACAAGAATTCCTCTTCTTGGACGAGCACCGCTGGCTATGGACTCACAATTTAGCCGCACTGCTGCTGTAAACCCAGGAATATCATATGTTTCATTTAAATATATGGAAGCCTCAACAAAGCATAATATAGAAGCACGAAGCATTAACTCATCGGAGCAAACATCGTTAATGTGACAGTGCAAGCTTTCTGTGTTATGGAAAAATACATATATTCAAATTGGATGCTTTAAATAAACAGTCAAAATGGGTTTTAAGTAACTTTACAGAACGTAACTGTTGAAGTTCCTTTGCTGAAGCAGACTGTTGATCAGATCGTGGAGGATTAAACTGTCCAATTATAAAGAGACCGTTTGCACATGTGGCTCTACTGCATGCCACATACAATGCATCTCTTCTCATTGAAGAACTTGTATGAACTACAACTTTACTGTACGTAGCACCTTGACTTTTATGAATTGTTATTGCTTCTGCAGGTACCACTGGAAACTGCTTTCTGTCAAAGGCAACCTGATCGTTAGATCGAAATTGAAAGCTTTTAACAATTTTTTGAATGGGAGTCCATAAATTTTCTTCGCGATGGCGGCATTTTGACCGTGCATTGACGCCTACGCTTTCATCGAGAAACTGAATCCAAAGAACTTCCGCTGTATTAGATGAGTTGAATCCTATCTCCTTAAGAACGCCGGAAGCCCCATTCACCAGACCATCTGAAGTATCAATATTGACTGTTATCATATATTTTGCAGTGGTTTTCAATATCAATGATGTACACAATCCTTGTGTATCTGACGTTTTAAAGCTTTTTACCGATTCCAGACACCTGTTCTTAGCCTCTGTGTTAAGATGTGCAGCTTTAACAAAATCGATGACTTCCGATATATGTTGCTCGGTGGAAATTGAGGCTAGTGTCTCTCTGTTATAATAATCAGTTTCCTGATTACTTGAAAAGAGATGAATTGCATCGTAGGGAACTTCATTTGCATTGCAAATTCGAGTCCTAAGTAAGTCAATGTCGCAGATCGACATTTGACCAGATGCCATGTTGTTAAGTGCAATTGCAAATGGTTGATCATCCCGCTGTCTCATTATTTCTGTGTGCTCGAAGTACTGAAACCTGTCCCACAAAGAAGACGCAACTATAGCGGTCTCCGGTCTCCAACTGGGCGAAGTTGTCTAAGATCACCAAATACAATTACAGGTATGCCTCCAAAAGGTGACTCCGTATTGCAGAATATTTGTTTAAGACGTAGGTCCAAAAATGAAAACATTTTATCACCAACCATAGAAATTTCATCAATTACTATCAGTTTTAGATCTATAAGTTTTGTGCGAATAGTATTAAGCAAATTTGGACCCAAATTCCTAAATGCGGACCCTGCCTGATTCACAGGGAGAGAAAACATTGAATGGAGTGTTGAACCACCAATTCCAAATGCAGCTTTTCCTGTGGGAGCACACAGAAGAACTTTAGCTGTTGTTGGGTCACATCCCGCTCTACGGTTATACTCTTGAGAAATCGATTGAAACAGTGTGGATATGAGTCTACTTTTTCCGACTCCTGCTCCGCCACCCACGAACTCATAAAATATTTCCTGTTTCTTTATATTATAAAGAACGTGTGTCAAGAAAGGTTTTTGTTTCAAATTTAGAGATTTAACTAAATTTGCCAAATTTTCAAGACGATTGGTGGCAGTTTCACTATCCGTACATTGCCATCCGACTCCTCACCATGATCATGGTCAACTAAATTGACTACATTATGTCCTGAAGGTATTTCTGGAATCGCCAAGGCCCTAAATTCTTCATCAAGCACATCCTTGCTTCTAATTTGTTCAACTATTCATTGTTTATGTCTTCACAATTTCTAGCAATTATCCTCATCTTCGTTTCTCCATGGGAAAAATAACATAACCAACACTCTTAAGTAATTGTGGCTGTCAGAGTTAATGTTAAACGACCTATACTTTATTATGCAAGAATAGCTTCTTTGCCTTATAAAACCATTCCCATTCCGAAGTGCCATAAAAACTGGACCTGTAATATCCGTTTCTTCGTCAGTTTCAATATCACTATTATTGGAGTGGGTGATTCTTCTACGACTTTTACTAAATTCATAATTAGCAGCAAAGTCGGCTAAACACATACCTTTAAGGCCATCCGGCCTCTGTTCGTACCTATCCAATAATCCTTTTTGAAAGATGTCAGTGGAATCTTCGGGCATGGTTTGGAGAATGCTTGTAGGTCTGAGCATGCGTACGCGTTGTCCCGGAGGAAACGTATTAATATGTACGCATTTGTTGCTTGTTCCAGACAATGCCATTCCTAAGCAACAATATACCGCCTCCTGGGCAGATATCTCAGTTACTGATATAAACTTATTTCCTATAAACTGAAGCTTTTGTCTTATTGACAAATTCCCAATTCGAATTTGATTTACAGCTTCACGCATCAGCTTAGAAATACCTCTTTGCGATTTGTTTATATAATTTATAATATAACTACAACAAGCATATGGGCCTAATATAAACTGAATATCCATATTAGCTCTCTGCATCGACAGAAGGTGTTTATTAAAAGCATTCACATTAATTTCTGCGAATGTCCTCTTAAGAAACACTTGAGGTTTTTTCAAACCGGACCTAATGGCCTATATGTAATCTTCAAAACTGAGGTTCACTTCGTCATGTGAAAGAAAGTTTTCGAAAGTCACTAAATTAAGAACAGAGGCTGATCTTTGCATAAAAATTGGCGAATTTTCTTTAAATTCGTTCGATGAAAAATAAGATTAGGAAAATCTTCGGGTAGCGGTTTTAAAATTTCTGTGTTGGGCATTGGCGGATATGGAATACCGAATCGGCATATGGACTGTCCTCCCACTTTTTTTAAACATGAATGTCCGTACTTATGTCTCTGATAGTCAACGTATGGTGACTGCTCAATATCAGTCACTGTTATAAATTAATCAATAAAGGCTACGACACTTTGAATTGACTGATTGTTTTCGAAGTCAACCACTGGGGCATCTTTCAGCCAAAACATCCCATGGATATGAGGGGAACCTCTTTGTTGAAATTCCACACGCCAATAATACCTAATCACAAAATTGGAGCCGAAAACTCCCCCTGGCTTTTTCATTAGCCTCAAAACCTCCCGATATCTATAGTCAAAGTATGACGAATCATAGCCATGACCTTTTTCTTTTTTTCCTCCCAATGAGAAGGAGACGAGCGAATATCCCTAAGCACCCTATACCCCTCATCATGACTAATTAAATTTCCCATATACATATTCTTCATTGAGGACATTGCCAGCTGTAACCGAACTTGAGGAGCTTCTCTTTCGTAAGCAGGTAGAAATATTATTTCTAATTTTTATCAGTTCTAACTTCTTATAGTTGAAAAATAGCTTATCAGTCCTGCAAGCTCTTTTGTCAACATTTCGAAGCTCTGATCTAACTATTGTAGTAAAACTCTCTGAAGACTGTCTTTTAATACCTGCATATATACTAGGAAAAGCCAGTTCTTCAGAGTCAGCATCAAGAATTACATCGAGAGGCCTTTGGCCTTCTCCAGGAGCTATCGTGATTCTCTGCATATTTACATCGGCTGGGTTCATATTCTCAAGAAGAGTTTCAAGACCCCCAGGATTCAACTCATCTGCTTCTTGATTTTCACCCGATTGAACCAGATCACTGTTTTCATTCCGATCTGAACTTTCAATTAGCCCATTGACTATAGGTGAGTCTTCTTCAGAAGCTACGAAAACGGCACTGTATCGGATGAGTAATTACAAATCCAGTGCTCCTTGATGGATACACTATGTTTCCTATACAGTTCAGTGTTTATTAAGTATCTTATTGCTTCAGCAATTTTAAAAGGCCTAATGGTTTCGGCCATAAAATCATGACCATACTCCATTCTTCGCTTGAGGTGGAGCTGAATTACCTCTGCCTCGTGAAATGCTCGTGGAAGAGATGTAACTATATTGGGAACTGATATGGGGACGTTAACAACTGATCCTTTAAGAGAGTTTTGACGCGCATGACCTATTGCCTTATAACCATAAAAGGAAGGCGAGGAGAAATTAATCTCTCTTCTAAAGATGTTAGACCCCTTAGAGAATCTGGCAATATTGGAAAATCTAACCCATTTGTAATGGCACTCTTTGGCTTCCTTTTAGCTTTAATATTGCTATGACAAGTTGTACAAAATTTTAAGCTGTTGCTACCAGACGGAAATTGTCGATCAACGTTAAAAATCTCATCACAAAACTCATAATTATTTTCTAAATAACTGCGAGAAAGTCTAGCTATTTGCTTAGGAAACCAAAGACCCTTACAGCATGTTCAAATTTGATCGGGTCCTAATTTAACAAGCCTATTAAAGACTGAAATGTGATTATCGAACCCCTGTACTCTGAGTCTAGGCTGTACATGTTCCTGAATATCTAAATCTCTTTGCTCTTGAATTCGTAGAGCGTTTCGAAGAGCTTCTGCTTCCCTGTTTTCAGAAATATTCCTAAATTGTCTTACTCTGTGGCGAACATTTCTGTTTGCATCAAGGGCTGATTGCCTTTCATTTTCTCTAGCGTGTCTACGAGCTGCACTGTTTCGCAACTGTTCTATGGCCCTACGAACAGATTGATTACTCGCCTGAGCTCTCCTAGTCCTATCCCGTTGCCTTTATAATAGACCATCCCGTAATGCACGTGCCAGACTCCTTTGCTCGGTATTTCTATCCTGTTCCTGCCTTCTATAATTTCGGTCTAGTCTTTTTAAAAATCTTCGTAGAATATCGAGCTCTTGTTCGTATGCTCGGATAGTTTCATTTAATCGCCTATTACTGTGTTGTTCAGTATTTCTTTCTTGCTCCTCTTTTCGAATAGCTACATTCAGTCGCTTTACATGCCTTCGTATGGCATCAATTGACCTTTCACTATCACGATAAACTTCATTAGAGCGTCTATCCCTATGCTCCTGTGTATTTTGACTCTGCTCAATATATCTATAAACACTATTTTGCCTTCTCTGGTAACGCCGCAGAGTATTTTTCGCCTGTTCTTATAACCTCAATGCTTCAGTGGCCCGTCTTTTCCTATGTTCCTGCGTGTTTCTAAGCTGTTCTACAGCTCTATAATTGGCATTTTCTCTTCTAGTATTCCGACGCCTAGTATTTTCAGCTTTTACCCTATTATGATACTCTTCATCGGCCCGTCTTTCCCTATGTTCCTGCGTGTTTCTAAACTGTTCTACAGCTCTATAATTGGCATTTTCTCGTCGAATATTCCGACGCCTAGTATTTTCAGCTTGTTCCCTATTATGAAATTCTTAATCGGCCCGTCTTTCCCTATGTTCCTGCGTGTTTCTAAACTGTTCTACAGCTCTATAATCGGCATTTTCTCTTCTAGTATTCCGACTCCTAGTATTTTCAGCTTGTTCCCTATTATGAAATTCTTCATCGGCCCGTCTTTCCCTATGTTCCTGCGTGTTTCTAAACTGTTCTACACCTCTATAATTGTCATTTTCTCTTCTAATATTCCGACGCCAAGTATTTTCAACTTGTTCCCTATTATGAAATTCTTCATCGGCCCGTCTTTCCCTATGTTCCTGCGTGTTTCTAAACTGCTCTACACCTCTATAATTGGCATTTTCTCTTCTAGTATTCCGGCGCCTAGTATTTTCAGCTTGTTCCCTAGTACAAACATAAGGATTTTCTCGGCGAACAGAGCGATCCTGAGTAATTATTGTTCGTTCTTCTTACTCAAGTCGAGTATTATACCGGCGCCTAACTCGACGCCTTTGGGTATCCAAAGATTGCTCAACTTCCCTAACACCGTCAATTGTCCTACGCTCGCGCTGTGACTCTGCATTAATTTCCCTTTCTATATCTACATATTCGGAATTATTTCTGTTTGATGTATTCTTCAACCTACGCCTTTGGGCTATTTGAGCAGCAGATTGTCTACGTAACCGTGGCATTTTAAACTTTGAATTTAATAATATTTAATGTAAATGGTCAAAATTAATAACTTTAAATATGAAAAAAAAAATTAATTGTTAAGGAGTTATGATGAATTAAAATGAATGAAAATATTAATTAATATTATACACTCAGGTGAAAGGTATAAAAATTAAAGTACTAATAAATTACTAATAGATGAAGCTTAAGTCTTTAAAAGGACTGATAAATTGATATAAGTAAAGAGTCTTTAGAAAGACTGGCAAATAAAATATAAGTAGAAATTAATGGAATACTAAATTCTTTCTTTCTTTCTTTTTAAGACCAAGTTTGAACTTGTAGCTCTTACCATCTTTGAAATCTGTGTGTTCATACAGACAGACAGACGGACAGACAAACAGACGGACATGGCTATATCGACCCGGCTTGTCATGCTGATCAAGAATACATATACTTTATGGGGTCTGCCACGCCTCCTTCTGCCTGTTACATACTTTCGCACAAACCCAATATACTCTTGCAGAGAGTATAAGAAAGATTATTGTATTGACTGAATAAATATGTGGTCGATGGAGACAAAAATTGTACTGTAGCTCTTATCATCTCTGAAATCGGTTTGTTCATACGGACAGAGAGACAGATGGTGCAAGCGAGACAGAAACATACAAGCATATCTTCGGAATTGTACACTGATGGGTTGGGCGCAGCGCTGCCCGCAGACGCTGGCCGTGCAGATCAAAGCTATACATACATACAAATGCATGTCCATAAACGTATATGTATGTATGTGTATACAGACAAATATATGTGTAAATTAAATAGTTGTATTGTCCCACGTTGCTGTCCAGAGCTGCAGCTGCTGATGTGGGAGTAAGGGTTCCGTAAGGTTCCGTTCTTTAGGATGATTATGGTGGAGAGATTACTTGTCTCTCGTATCACTCGGCTTATGCCACAGCAATGCAGAAATAATTATTTCAAAGTGTTTTACGGCTAGTTGCCGGAGCAGAGTTTATTGAACGAGCTTTTCGCTTTCGTTGTAAGAACAAAACTGAATTTGGAACCACCAACAAGCTGGGGCGTAAGCTAAACCAAAAGTACTTAGTTGCTAAGGAATACAAAGATACAAAATATACGTACTTAAAGCTACAAAACTACAGCCGGCGAGCCGACTGGGCATAAGTGACAACGCTGATCTTACAGCATGTGCAAGATATCAGGTTACCGTCGGTTGACCGTCACATCTAGGGCGCTGAACTGAACTTTTGCTGAGACGGCAACTTCAGCGTAACTGCTGGCTAACATTTTTGCATTCATTTATATTACACAACAATGCATCCATTGTAATATCTGGTTACCGATTTAATTAATTTAATCGGAAATAAAAGCAAAAAGTATTATACGGTCAGTCGGACGTGCTTGACTGTACTTTTCTTTCCTGTTTCATATAAGTAAGAAATTTTCTACCGATGTGTTCTACTAGGTATAGCTGTTAATACAAAATTTTATAGCGTTACATTCGTAATAAATTTCGTTGAAATCAGCGAATTTACATGTTTTCTTACAAATTACTCATATTAGTCTAAACTGCAATTTCCAGCTGTAAGATAAAGTTGTTCAATTCTAACCAAAGTAGGTAAGGACAGCTATAATTAACGTTCTATATGGACATGTACCTAATTGCAAATTTTTTGGCTCCAACTTTTATAATTTATGAAATCTAAATGTTCATACAGACAGTTATATGGACATTGCTATATCGAATCGTATGTTGTTATACACCTGGTAGTTTATATTATACAACGTAAATTAATGTTTATTTCCTGATTGGGCAAATCTCGTTTTAGAAAATACTATATATATTGGATGTAATCACAATCTCAACTTTAAATAGAATTTTTCTCGAATTATTTTTCAGTCTTTCGTAGTATATTTTCTAGTCTAAATTAAGTATGAAAGGCTACAGTCTAGCAAGCCGACTGTAAAAGAACCCCTACCGTTTCTAGTGCGTATTTTTATACCCGTTATTCGTAGAGTAAAAGGGTATATTGTAATCGTTGGAATGTATGTAACAGGGAGAAGGAAGCGTGGCAGACCCCATAAAGAATATATATTCTTGATCAGCATCAATAGCCGAGTCGCCATATAGCCATGTCCGTCTCTCAGAATGTTTTAGTATAGATAACTTTTTTTGTTAACTATGCCGTCTGAACCAAATTTACACGGATAGTACATATTTAGGAAGTACATGTACTGACCAAGTTCGATCCAAATCGGACAACTATATCGTATAGCTCCCATAGGCACGATCTGTCAAAAATATGCTCTAAACATGAATTTGTATGAAAATGTTCTGTTTGTCAAACAGCTATCTTATTTATCACCATTGTTAATAACATATTGAAACTAAGTAACGGGTATCCTCAAGTCGCAAGGAAAATATGAGCGGTCCCTACAAAACAAATATATGTCAGATAGCTGCGAAAGGACTGATGGGACAAAGCTCTTTTAGTGGAATCAAATGCAGTTATATAAATATGATATTTTAACCAAACTCAGATTTTGTTTACTTTGGTCGGGAACACACAATATATTAATAAGATCATTTGATATAATATTTCATTACAGTTGTGTTAGAATATTAAAAGTATGTAAACAGCGCATTGCAATAATGAAAGGGACCTCTTTAGAATTTTTATTGCTTACTTAGCAATAAACTAAGAGTAACTAATAGTACTAATAATAATAACAGTAGCATCGCTGTATCAAATATTTAGGCTTTTTCAAAATATACTTCAAATGGCTTTTAATGACTCTTAAATGTATATAAAACAGGCTATATTTAATGTAGGTTAAAACGACGTGAAATTAGAATTTTGATAGTGAATGCTTTATGAAAAACTTAACATTTTTTCTAAGTCACTATAAAGTCAAAGTTGATGATCATTGTGTTGTTTTCTGGCAGCATGTTGAGAATCTGAATAAAATGTTTGTTTTGTATAAAATATATGCGTAAAGTCAAATCAGACGTTCATCAGCCCTTGCTTTCGACGCAACCGACGTGGTCTGGCACGTAATTGAGCAAGTCATTAAGTTCTTTTTGCCTACTTCTTGCCAAATTGATTTTGGTTCGTGCTTCATCATAAGAGACAACTTTCCTGGCATTGGCAAGCTTATAATAATAATTTTTTTACGTGAGCACTTATTGTCTGTTCTACTGCAAAACTTGCTTCAACAAATTAAGGCATCGTCTGCTACTGATGTTTTTGCGGTTTCACACTTTGGTTAAAGTTCCCCACTTTTCTTTTCTCAAGAAGCTGCTGAGGGCATTTGGATTAACAATTTGAAATTCTATATCAATGAAATTTACTTTACTTAACTTTGAACTCAAACCTACGTCATCCGTGTAATCCATACTTTTACAAGTTTGACAATAGTGACCATTGAGTTTAATTCCGCTTTTTCAGTTTTGTAAGACGTGTCCCGGGAAAGACAGTAGAATATATTCAGTCTGATAACAGCTTTAAAGTATATTTAAAACAAGAAAGATTAAATCATTTGTCCCGATTAAATTATTAAAATCGGTATCCACATATTACTATGTGTTTTACTTGCATTAAAACACGTTGAAACAAAAACAATCTAAGCATAATCAAACATCTGTTTGTTTGTATTCGAATACACATACGTTTGAAAATATGTATATGATGCAAATATGTATGTATGTATGTGTGTATTCGTCACAGCCAGCGACCGCGGGCAGCGCTGCCGACACACAGGCGGCGAAAACGTTCGAACATGTGTTTGTGTGTTTCTATCTCGCTTGCACCTATGGGTTGATATTGCGTTCAATTATCAAAATTGTAACGCTTCTAGTTTTCTTGTTTATAGTCCAATTTTAATGCGCCTTTCAGGATAGTTTAATATTATTAGTCTCCACACGAATTATAAACTACAATACTGTACGATAAGAACAAGTTCGCAAAAAACGGCATTGAAGATTCCAGACTTTTTTATCAAATGTGGAAAAAGTGGACGTGGCAGTCCAAAATTTTAGATGGCAATGCAACAATGCATGCTAGGAACCTCCCGTACCAGAATTGGTTAACCTAGGTGCCATAGTTTATGAGATATTTGCCGAAAACACCAATAAATATGTGATCGTTCGACACCAAGCTCGAACTTGTAGCTCTTACTATCTCTGAAAACTGTTTGTTCATACAGACAGACAGACAGAGTTTGATTAATATAGCTTAGTTAATACCAAAGTTTTTCATACTAATTCATATTTGAAGCGTATTTTTGACCGATCGGCCCTATGGGAGCTATACGATATAGTTGTCCGATTTGGATCAAATTTTGTCAGTACATGTACTTCATAGACATAAAAGATAGATATAAAAGCTAACAAAAAAGTTTTCTATACTGAAACATTCTAGTTTTACCTGTACATTTACCTTTATATGCAAATAAAACGCCCTAAAGTGGGCTTGTCAAAAAACAAAAACAAACTTGTACTGCTTGGGTATTGTACCTTTAATTTGCGACCCCTATCATCTAGCTCTTATAGTCTCTGAGATCCTTTTGTTCATACAGACGGACGGACGGACAGACGGACATGGCTATATCGACTCGGCTATTGCTGCTGATCAAGAATATATATACTTTATGGGGTCTGCCACGCCTCCTTCTGCCTGTTACATACATTCCAACGATTACAATATACCCTTTTACTCTACGAGTAACGGGTATAAAAAGCAGGTTTGATACCAATTGGGATTTTCTGAAGGATAAGCAAATGCAAAGAGTGTGACTATGACATATGAACAAAAAAGTCATGCATAAATATACATATATATACTATATGTCCTTTTGATTAATGCTTTGGTTTTTATTTGATAATGTAAATGTGATTAGAATATTAGAACTATTGTGTTTCATTAGGAGACCACAGTCAAAAAGTCACCGTACAAAAAGACAGATTGTCGTTGATTATTGATATAACCCCTGCATACGATGTCTACAGAAGGTCGTGAAAAAATATAGCAATTTTAATACATTTTTATTTTTCTTAAAGCCCAAGCATCCACCTGTCTGTGTCAAAGTTTATCTTGCCGGAGTTTGCTCATTTAAGGTTATTTCATATTTATTTTACCCGTTACTCGTTGAGTACAAGGGTATATTGTAATTGTTGGAATGAATGTAATAGGGAGAAGGAGGCGTTTCAGATCTTACGAAGTATGCATATATAATATTGATCAGCATCAATAGCCGAGCCATGTCCCTCCGTCCGTCCATCGGTCTGTTCGTATGAACAAACAGATTTCAGAGATGGTAAGAGCTACAGGTTCGAACTTAGTCTCAGTTGACTATATATTTAGTCAGTCAATGCAAAAATCTTTTTTAGACCCCGTACTCTAAAAAAGAGTAGAGGGGTCTATTAGGTTTTTCAGAAGCGAAATTTGCGTAACAGGCAGAAGGAAGCGTGGTCGACCCCATAAAGTATATATATTCTTTATCAGCATCAACAGCCGAGTCGATATAGCGATGTCCGTCTGTTTTTCTGTCTGTCTGTCCGTCCATCCGTCCGTATGAATACCTGGATCTTTTAAACTACAATATCTAGAGACACCAAATTTGGAATGAAAGTCCGTCATATTCCCGAGCATATCGAGTTTAAGTCGGGTAAACCGTAAGTTGATAATTATGTACTTAAACCCAGTACACAGTATGTGGATATTGCTTCGAATAAGGAGGCATTCGATGAGTGCGGTTACCTCAACGAAATAGTCAGGGCGTCCTCTGCGGGTGATGCAGTTACCCCACCTGAGGAGGGTACTGCAGGTAAACCTGCTTAAAAGTAAGTTGGCATCGACGGAGCTCTCTTATACTTAATTTCAGCACTAAGGACTTAACCATGGATATGCTGTAGATGGGAAGGATGCTCCTCATAGTAGCATCACGCTACATGGCACATGACCTGCCAGCACCACCCGAACAGCTTGTAACACTGACAACTGAGTCCTCCTGCAACGGCGCGCAACAAGTCAAAAGACTGGGTGAAATTTGCGAGGCTAGCGGAATAAGTGCGACCGGCCGATATCAATTCTGTGGGTGGCATTAAAAAATCTCTTTCGATAGTAATAACTTATGACAAGCCCCAAGTTGGAATGAGTGGTCCAAGCCACTTTGGCGGAATATCGACCTCTCAGCGCAATGAGAGAATGCGTAGCATCTATTTGTTCTCGTAAAACAAACCGAGATGAAACTGATATATGTACATCTAGTGCATTGCGCTGACATTCAGCATTAACAATATTATCGACAGACTAGTAGCGACTACATATGTATGCAGAAAATACGGACATGATCCACTGCACCAAAAAAAAACCGGGTATTGTGCTGGACCCCATCGACATTAAATGCGAAACGATTGAAGTTAAGCACCCAGAAAAACCAAATATGGAACCAATTTCAAGGAAATTGTGAGAAATGAAACTATGATGCCAAGAAGGTGATCAGCTGCTTATAGGGTCTATCACCCAGAGTCACGCATTGGATCTACAATATCTGGCGCAGTGTGAAGATCTGGTCGACTGTGGATCTCCCAGGACGAAAGCCGCAGTGATACGGTCCGATCAATGCTTCAGTATATAGCTTAAGTCTGTCACACATTACGCTCGTGAGAACCTTGTATGCGATGGGAAGAAGGTTAATGCCACGGTAATTGGTGCGCTGTGTAGCATCACCCTTCTTCAGGATGTTGCAGATCATACTGAGGTTCCAATCAACGGGCATGCTTTCCGTTATCCATACGCTGCTGATGAGCTGGTGCATGCACCCTACTAATTCATCGCCTCCGGCGATATATATATCATATGTATATACATATATATAGAAAACTTTTTATACTCTCTGTAAGAGTATATTGGGTTTGTGCCAAGTATGTACCTGGCAGATGGAGGCGTGGCAGACCCCATAAAGTATACATATTCTGGATCAGCATGACAAGCCGAGTCGATATAGCCATGTCCGTGTGTTTGTCTGTTTGTCTGTCCGTCTGTTTGTCTGTCCGTCTGTCTGTCTGTATGAACACTTAGATGGTAAGAGCTACAAGTTCAAACTAGGTCTCAATCGATCACATATTTAGTCAGTCAATACAAGAATCTTTTTTTTTTTGCCCACAATATGCAAAATCTAGACACACCAGTCTATAAACAAGAATACTAGAAGCGTTACAATATAGAACTCAATATCAATGCATGAGTACAAGACAGAAATATACAAACACATGTTCGAACGTTTTCGCTGTACTTTTCTTTCTTTCTTTTTTTGTTTTGGTTTAACGTGTTCTTATACAATGACTATCCATTGTTATTATTTCTTTCTTGTAAGGGCAGACGTACTTATGTTTATTTCAAATTGTTGCCACGCCCCTTACCGACCCCGCAAATTGTAAAAACTGCTGTCTCCTCTGCAAATAATTCTAATTTATGTACACGTGGTAAAGAAAGAAGAGATATCTCAATGTTTACCCAGGTCTGCGAATCTCGGCAAAGACAGTCGTTTCATTTATTTTTCTTATATAAAAAAAATTTATAACATATCAGTGCAGATAATCGGAATATTCTTAAAAGTGGGTCGTGGTGCCACTGGTAGAGTTGATGCGCTTTCTGGAACTTTCGTCTGAGGTCGCCGGGTCGAATGCTGACAATGAGAATCGTTAATTTTTTTTTTTTTTTAATTCCAATTCAAAATGTAAATATAAAATTTTAATTATTAAAATTTTATTTCGAAATTTTAATTTAAATTAAATTCAAATGAGCACTACTATGGGAGTACGTGGTCTTTTACAGTCGTCCCGATCTTACTTGTTGTATTTTAAAATTTTTAACCCTCTAAGCCCACTTTCTAAAGTTATGGAGGAATATACCTCGAATAATTTTTCTAAGGTTTTTTGGGGCTTCTTATCTCAAAAATTCACTCAAAAAGGATGTAAAAGCTTTCGTTCACCCATATATCAACATATATCATATTTATATTTCGAACATTTCAAATACGTAGTAAAGTAACCAACACTTAGGGAAAAAAATTACAAGCTTGATGGGATGCTTTTCCTTTTTTATACTCTCTGCAAGAGTATATTGGGTTTGTGCAAAAGTATGTAACAGGCAGAAGGAGGCGTGGCAGACCCCATAAAGTATATATATTCTTGATCAGCATCACAAGCCGAGTCGATATAGCCATGTCCGTCTGTCCGTCTGTCTGTCTGTCTGTCTGTCTGTCTGTCTGTCTGTCTGTCTGTCTGTCTGTCCGTCCGTATGAACAAACAGATTTCAGAGATGGTAAGAGCTACAAGTTCGAGCTTGGTGTCAAACGATCAAATATTTAGTCAGTCAATACAAGAATCTTTTTTTTTTCGATGCCACGCCCCATACGCCCACGATGAGCAAAAAACTAGACACACCTCGGTAAAAATCGATGTTTTCGGCAAATATCTCAGTAACTATGGCACCTAGGATCACCAATTTGGGTACGGAGGTTCCTAGCGACAGCATAGTTGTATTGCCATTTAAAATTTTGGACTGCCACGCCCCCTTATCCCACACTTGAAAAAACTTCAAATGCCGTTTTTTGCGAACTTATTCGTATCATACAGTATTGTTATCTATAATTCGTGTGGAGATTAACTATATTAAACTATCCTGAAAGGCGCATTAAAATCGGACTATAAACAAGAAAACTAGAAGCGTTACAATATTGATAATTGAACGCAATATCAACCCATAGGTGCAAGCGAGATAGAAACACACAAGCACATGTTCGAACGTTTTCGCTGCTTGTGTGTCGGCAGCGCTGCCCGCAGTCGCTGGCCGCGCCGAATACACACATATGTACATACATATTTGCATCATATATTGTCAAATGTACATATGTATGTGTATTTGCATGCAAACAAACAGATGTGTGTTTAATTATGCTTAGATTCTTTTTGTTTCAACGTGTTTTAATGAAAGTGCTACACATTGTAATATCGGGATACCGATTTTAATAATTTAATCGGGAAAAGTGCAGAGAGTATTATATAGTCGGGCGTGCTCGACTGTACTTTTCTTTCTTGTTAATCTACACCGGTAGAAGCAACTTGCACCTGGTAAAATTTTTGGCGCGCAAAAACATATGTTCCGTACAAAGTTATTCAACACGGCCGTTTAAAAGCTCCTTGGCGCTTTTAAACACTACAACACTATTTAGGGGATAGTAAGTAACCCCGGCAAATCGTTAAAATAAAAAAAAGCTTTTAGTTTTTTTGCTACACTAAAAAATGTTATCAGGTCCACCATTCATTCTTGGGCATTAGATGGTTAATCTTTTCGTAAATTAAGAATAGGGGTCAGTTAGGTTTTTCAGCAACATAATGTGGGTAACAGGCTGAAAGAGGCGTTTGCGACCTCATAAAGAACATGTCGGATTATAGTTATTATTGTTAGAGTTATCCATAACCGGACGCTTTATGGACCGCGACTTTTTTTATCGTTCAAGTGCTTGTACATAGTGGTCGTCACTCTACTTCAACAACTGTTCACTATTGTCTGTCCTCTATCACAACTACATAAACACATGCAATGCAGGAATTACTCATGACTCGCTCTAACTTATGAAATGAATGATATTGCGATTACGGTATGCTGGAAAGAGTTTCGAACACGAAACGTCAAACATTATTGTAAAACAGATTTTATTCATTTCTTTTCGATTAAAATTTGTATACACTGCTCGTCAATAGATTAGACGCACTCGTACTTGAATTCAAATTTTCAAATTAAAGTTAAAAATTTTAATTTTGTATGTGCATTTTGAATTGAAATTTAAAAAAAAATTAAATTAACAATTCGCATTGCCAGCATTCGAACCTACAACCTCAGACCAACGCGCCGCAACTCTATCAGTTGCTCCACGCGTCACTTTCAAGAATCCTCGGATTGTCAGCATTTACATGTTATTCATACAAATACACATTCGTTTGAAATTATATGGATGCATATATGTATGTATGTGTGTATTCGGCGCGGCCAGTGTCTGCCGGCAGCGCTGTCGCCACACAAGCATCGAGAACGTTCGAACATGTGTTTGTATGTTTCTGTCTCGCTCTCGCGCGAAAGTGTTATTGCACTTTGTAAAGTGATGGCTCCTTTGTTAAAGGTAGTATTTGGATGCCACTTTCAGAATAGTTTGATTTGATATGTCTCTATACGAATGTGGAACTACAACACTCTACTATATGAATAAATGTCTTAAAAACGGCATTGAAGTTTAAAAGTTTGGTAAGCTCTCATGAGAAAAGGGGGCGTGGCAGCTCAAAATGGCATTGCATTAAGGCTGTCTCTAGCAACCTGCTTACCAGAAGTGGTGTTCCTATGTGCCATAGTTACTGAGTTATTGGCCTAAAACTACTTTTTTTTTTCGAGGTTTATCTGGTTTTTTGCTCATTGCGGGGGGCGGTACGGGGCGTGGCAACAATTTGAAATAAACTTGATCTGCTCGCGAAGATAACGGACTTTCATTCCAAATTTGGTGGTTCTAGCTTTTGTTGTTTAAAAGATCCAGGTGTTCATACGGACAGACGGACAGGGCTATATCAACTCGGCTTGTGATGCTGATCAAGAATATATATACTTTATGGGGTCTGCCACGCCTCCTTCTGCCTGTTACATACTTTTGCACAAACCCAATATACTCTTGCAGAGAGTATAACAAAATGTAAAATCATGTGTGAAAAAGAACATAAGATACATAGTGAAATCACGCGATCGCATTCTAATACAGGTACCGCACTGTGGAATAACGGACAAGGCAAAACAGAAAAGAGCGCAGAAGAATATACAAAATTTTGCGAAACAGCAATAGACAGAATGCAAATAAATTACATGCAAGCAGGAAATAATAGAAGCCCTCAACAAATTAACCTATACAGGAAGCCGATAATCAGTGGGGAAAACTTCAGTAAAGAAGTGCCACACTTCGATGTTTATAATATGCAGGTTGAATATTTGTACACAAATTTGCAGCAGAACGCAGACGCATCTGAACTTACCGAAAAACCCGTCAAGCCCGTCCTAAAATGATAAAGTTGGCCAAAATATTCTTGGAGTCGGTTGTAGTTAATAACTATTTGGATTTGAAAGCTGTCGTCACTGCGGAACTTAAACGCACACTAAGAAGCGCTGACATATATACGAAGCTGAAATCAAGAAGAACAAACATTTTCTCGAATACTTGCTGATTATGAAAAATGAAATTCCTGCACTAGAGATCGTTGATGAATAGTATGTTACTAACTATATTGCCGATGGTTTAAATATGAAATCATTATATAATTTCTGGTTATTGACACCTATTTCGTCTAAAAATTAATTAAAATGTCAACTTAGCCAAGGAAGACAGACGAATTAAAGTTGGCTGTGTGTTCAAAAATTTATCAGACGTTACCTTGGAGAAATGCTGTTCTGTTTGAATGTTTGAATGTTCATTGGCGTTATAAGCTTATATGACTGCGAAAAAGAGCACAAACTCGTTGTGGTTCTTAACAATATGGAGCATTACTGCTTACCTGAATTCGATTTTTCGTCAAAGTTTTGTCTAATAGTGAACAAAGGAGAGTTCAAATGGATTTTCGCCAACTAAATTCAATGGTGTTCAAAGATTGCTTCCCGGTAACGCTGATGGAGGAGTATCAGAAAAATTTCAAGCAGCAAAGGTGTTTGTGGTTATGAATTTAGAAAACAGCTTCTTTCATGTACCTATTGAAGTGAGCAGTAGAAAGTGTACAGCGCACTATGGGAAAAAAGTACGATATTTTGGCATTAATCAAATTTTTTTGTTGTCTCAAATCGCCAAACAAATATTTTATTCCAATTCTAAATTCATTAGATAGAATCAAAATATATTTTTTTAATTTTTGGATACTACCCCTATTATTTAATCATTTTACAATTTCAGCTGATTCAGAGTTGCATTGCAACGTGAAAAAGCGCTCCAAATAGATCGCAACTTTTCAGCTGTATTAAATTTGTTTGTTGCTCGCATAAATTAAAAGTTAATGTGGAAAAAGTTAATAAAGGTATGTATAATAAGTGTCCGTAGTGATTTTGTATACTTCTGTGTTTTTGTGTAACTGTGCAATGTGTTTTTCATGTGTATTTTTATCTTAACCCTAACAAATATGTTTGTGTTTTGTGGAGTATTAGTTTAACAGTCCTCGCTAGGCCTCGGCAGTTTTACTTAAGGGTAATTACCTAACCTTATACTATAAGGTCCAATTAATAACTAATGCCCGTTTTTTACCCAATTTCCCGAAAATTGACATGTTGTAGTTGCGCTTAAGCTTAGGCGTTCAGTGCTGCTGGAAATTTGGAGCTGCAACAACCGCCAAGAAGACGCTGTAATATCGTTTATTGCCGAATCTTTTGGAGTAGAGTCATTAATTCCTAATTAAAAGCAGTTTGTCTAAAAGTGCACTTTTCCGCACTATCGGCGCAAATTTACTTTTTGCAGGCGACTTTGACACTGAATTTAACGTTTTACCATTCGACTACAATGAAAAATATAAGAATGAAAATAATTTGTTGTTAATTTTTTAAAAAATCATTGTTTTTATTAATGAATATAGTTTTATATTTATAGGACTGTATTTTAGTAAAAAAAATTTTTTTTAAATTTAAAAAAATTCGTGGGCGGTAACACGCCCACGTTAATAAAACAAATTGTCATCATGAACATGATAGTAATAAAAAAAACCGTAGCAACATATCTAGCTTATTTAAAAAGTTATTAATAAATACCCAAAAAATGGGAAAATATCCCATAGTGTCGCGTTTGTCACCAAAGAAGTTTTGTCGAGCACCTTTTGGATTCTGCAACTCACCAGCCGTGTTTAATCGTTTCGTCAACTGTATTTTTTATGATTTGATTGCCAACGACGGTATGCAGTTATACACCGATAACGTTATCATATACGCGCAATAAAATCAACAAGAAAGAAAAGTACAGTCGAGCACGCCCGACTATATAATACTCTCTGCACTTTTCCCGATTAAATTATTAAAATCGGTATCCCGATATTACAATGTGTAGCACTTTCATTAAAACACGTTGAAACAAAAAGAATCTAAGCATAATTAAACACACATCTGTTTGTTTGCATGCAAATACACATACATATGTACATTTGACAATATATGATGCAAATATGTATGTACATATGTGTGTATTCGGCGCGGCCAGCGACTGCGGGCAGCGCTGCCGACACACAAGCAGCGAAAACGTTCGAACATGTGCTTGTGTGTTTCTATCTCGCTTGCACCTATGGGTTGATATTGCGTTCAATTATCAATATTGTAACGCTTCTAGTTTTCTTGTTTATAGTCCGATTTTAATGCGCCTTTCAGGATAGTTTAATATAGTTAATCTCCACACGAATTATAGATAACAATACTGTATGATACGAATAAGTTCGCAAAAAACGGCATTTGAAGTTTTTTCAAGTGTGGGATAAGGGGGCGTGGCAGTCCAAAATTTTAAATGGCAATACAACTATGCTGTCGCTAGGAACCTCCGTACCCAAATTGGTGATCCTAGGTGCCATAGTTACTGAGATATTTGCCGAAAACATCGATTTTTACCGAGGTGTGTCTAGTTTTTTGCTCATCGTGGGCGTATGGGGCGTGGCATCGAAAAAAAAAAAGATTCTTGTATTGACTGACTAAATATTTGATCGTTTGACACCAAGCTCGAACTTGTAGCTCTTACCATCTCTGAAATCTGTTTGTTCATACGGACGGACAGACAGACAGACAGACAGACAGACAGACAGACAGACAGACAGACAGACAGACGGACAGACGGACATGGCTATATCGACTCGGCTTGTGATGCTGATCAAGAATATATATACTTTATGGGGTCTGCCACGCCTCCTTCTGCCTGTTACATACTTTTGCACAAACCCAATATACTCTTGCAGAGAGTATAAAAATGCATCAATAAGATGAAATCTGTGCTTACTGAAGCTGCAAAATACAACTTGCGTATTAAATGGAAAAAGTGTCACTTTCTTCAGAACAAAATATGTTTCCTGGGACACACAGCTGAAGTTGGAAAAATGTGGTCAGGTCATGAGAAAACACAAGCTAGCAGTTGGGTTGACACATTTTAGATGGCATGATCGTTGACAATCTTTTTTGTTACATTTAATCGTATTTTGCCTGGTGACGGTTTCGGACATGGGATGTAGACAAATTGTGCAAAAATCACAATTTTGGTATTTCCTACTTTATCCCTATACCACATTTAGCAGAAATGAGGTCATCATTTTTTCACAATGTTTAAAGGACATAAAATTGTTTTGCATTTTACTTTGAGTGTAATTATGAAATGAAAATGAAATTTCGAAATCACTTGGAGAATTTGATAATTGTTAGAGAGCACAAAAACATTTCTGCACGCGGCGCCATGCCATAAAGATTCACCTACGGTTATAACTCACAGATGTCAGTAGCTCATGACATCCGTACTTTGATAGTTTGCCCGGGAAGTGCCATTTCCCACTTTACCCTTATAATATTGTGGGTATTATTATGAGCATTAAATGTACGTTTGCTACAAATTAGTTTGAAAATGTTTCACATGAAATTATATGCAGGCCTTAACGACCCAATTATTGACCTAATTGGGTCTAAATCAGGATTTAACGAGTTCGAAGATTGTAATGATTTAAGTCAATGATTTTAAAAATTATCGATATATCGAGCATCGATGTATCATTGAAAGTAAAATTTATAGACATATTGTTTGTGGCAAAAGTAAAAACAAAATTCGGAAACACTGCATATATAAACGACCATCTACCTAATGTGCATAAAATGATATGGAAAACGTGGAAACATCGTTACATACTGTAGCTCCAGCCAGCTTTCAATTTCTGCAAGCTTCTACAATTTTTCGATTGTTAATTTTACTTATTTTAAGTACTCTTATGATTTGCTTTGTATTATAATACCGCTATGCAATTTACATGACTTAATTTTTTAAAGTGATACTCCTAAGCGAAAAAGGATTGATTTCAGATTGTCCATTGATCGAACTTTTGGTTCTTCCTCGTAGAACTGGGAAACCATTGATGGTTTTATCATCTATGGTTAAAGCCATTGATACTATTGATACTAAGAAAGGCTGACTGTAAAAGACCCTGTACTCTCATAGTAGTCCGCATTTGTATTTAATTTAAATTAAAATTTTACAATGAAATTTAAAAATTAATATATTATATTTACATTTTGAATTAAGATCTCAAAAAAAAACAAGAAAGAAAAGTACAGTCGAGCGCGCCGACCGTATAATACTCTCTGCATTTGTCCCGATTAAATTATTAAAATCGGTATCGAGATATTACAATGTGAATTACTTGCATTAAAACACGTTGAAACAAAAACAATCTAAGCATAATCAAACACACATCTGTTTGTTTGTATTCGAATACACATACGTTTGACAATATGAATATGATGCAAATATGTATGTATGTATGTGTGTATTCGGCGCAGCCAGCGACCGCGGGCAGCGCTGCCGAGACACAGGCAGCGAAAACGTTCGAACATGTGATTGTGTATTTCTATCTCGCTTGCACCTATGGTTTGATATTGCGTTCAATTATCAATATTGTAACGCTTCTAGATTTCTTGCTTATAGTCCGATTTTAATGCGCCTTTCAGGATAGTTTAATATAGTTAGTCTCCACACGAATTATGAACAACAATACTGTACGATAAGAACAAGTTCGCTAAATACGGCATTGAAGATTGAAGACTTTTTTATCAAATGTGGGAAAAGTGGGCGTGGCAGTCTAAAATTTTAAATGGCAATGCAACTATGCCGTCGCTAGGAACCTCCCGTTCCAGAATTGGTGATCCTAGGTGCCATAGTTACTGAGATATTTGCCGAAAACAGCAAATTTTTCCGAGGTGTGTCCAGAGTGCATCGAAAAATATAAAGATTTTTGTATTGACTAACTAAATATGTGATCGTTTGATACCAAGCTCGAACTTGTAGCTCTTACCATCTCTGAAATCTGTTTGTTCATACGGACAGACAGACAGACAGACGGACATGGCTATATCGACTCGGCTTGTGACGCTGATCAAGAATATATATACTTTATGGGGTTGTTGCGTTGCTATACTATATACTATAGAATAATTGATACATCTCTCTCTCTCTCTTTTCCAACTTAAAGCTTCACTTTTCAGCCAACTCCGTTAAATCTCTGATTTCCATGGGCAGTATGTTTGGAATGTCTGCCATTCATGCGTTCCTTTAAATCAGAGATCTTTCGTGGTAGTTTTGGCACACATTTTTATTGATCTGGTTGGGTTTTTCTGGGTTTTTCCCAATCCTCGCAACAAATGTTGGATCAATTTCATTACTTTTTATCCCTAGATTAACTATTAACTATTAATTAATTTATCAATCTAATTAACTAAATTTTTTTAAACCTTTTCAGTTAAACTAAATTTTTTTTTATTATTAATATTAATTTTAATTAATAAACTTATTATACTCTCTGCAAGAGTATATTGGGTTTGTGCAAAAGTATGTAACAGGCAGAAGGAGGCGTGGCAGACCCCATAAAGTATATATATTCTTGATCAGCATCACAAGCCGAGTCGATATAGCCATGTCCGTCTGTCCGTCTGTCCGTCTGTCCGTCTGTCTGTCCGTCTGTCTGTCTGTCTGTCCGTATGAACAAACAGATTTCAGAGATGGTAAGAGCTACAAGTTCGAGCCTGGTGTCAAACGATCAGATATTTAGTCAGTCAATACAAGAATCTTTTTTTTTTTCGATGCCACGCCCCATTCGCCCACAAAAAGCAAAAAAACTGGACACACCTCGGGAAAAATTGGTGTTTTCGGCAAATATCTCAGTAACTATGGCACCTAGGATCACCAATTCTGGAACGTGAGGTTCGTAGCGACGGCATAGTTTCATTGCCATTTAAAATTTTGGACTGCCACGCCCACTTTTCCCACATTTGATAAAAAAGGCTGGAACCTTCAATGCAGGGTTTGGCGAACTTGTTCGTATCGTACAGTATTGAAATTATATAGTTCGTGTGGAGACTAACTATATTAAACTAAACTGAAAGGCGCATTAAAAACGGACAATAAACAAGAAAACTAGAAGCGTTACAATATTGATAATTGAACGCAATACCAACCCATAGGTGCAAGCGAGACAGAAACACACAAGCACATGTTCGAACGTTTTCGCTGCCTGTGTGTCGGCAGCGCTGCCCGCGGTCGCTGGCTGCGCCGAATGCACACACACATACATACATACATATTTGCATCATATACATATTGCCATACGTATGTGTATTCGAATACAAACAGATGTGTGTTTGATTATGCTTAGATTGTTTTTGTTTCAACGTGTTTTAATGCAAGTAATTCACATTGTAATATCTCGATACCGATTTTAATAATTTAATCGGGACAAATGCAGAGAGTATTATACGGTCGGGCGCGCTCGACTGTACTTTTCTTTCTTGTTTTTGATTAATACTCGGGACTGATCTTAGTCTGCGTTAATAAATAAATAAATAAATAATTGAACGCAATATCAACCCATTGGTGCAAGCGAGATAGAAACACACAAGCACATGTTAGAACGTTTTCGCTGCGAACTTGTTAGCGAACTTGTTCGTATCGTGAACAAACAGATTTCAGAGATGGTAAGAGCTACAAGTTCAAGCTTGGTGAAACGATCACATACATATGTAGTCAGTCAATTCAAGAATTTTTTTTTTCGATGCCACGCCCCATTCGCCCACAATAAGCAGTAAACTGGACACACATCGGGAAAAATCGGTGTTTTAGGCAAATAACTCAGTAACTATGGCCCCTAGGATCACCAATTTGGGTACGGAGGTTCCTAGCGACGGCATAGTTGCATTGCCATTTAAAATGTTGGACTGCCTTGCCCACTTTTCCCACATTTGATAAAAAAAGTCTTCAATCTTCAATGCCGTATTTAGCGAACTTGTTCTTATCGTACAGTATTGTTGTTCATAATTCGTGTGGAGACTAACTATATTAAACTATCCTGAAAGGTGCATACAAATCAGACTATAAACAAGAAAACTAGAAGCTTTACAATATTGATATTTGGTGCAACCGAGATAGAAACACACAAGCACTGCCTGTGTGTCGGCAGCGCTGCACGCGGAAGCTGGCTGCGCCGAATACACACATACATTCATGTATGCATCATATATTGTCAAACGTATGTGTATTCGCCTACAAACAAACAGATGTGTGTTTGATTATGCTTAGATTGTTTTTGTTTCAACGTGTTTTAATGCAAGTACTAAACATTGTAATATCTGGATACCGATTTTAATAATTTAATCGGGAAAAATGAAGAGAGTATTATACGGTCGGGCGTGCTCGACTGTAGTTTTCTTTCTTGTTTATAAACTAAACGATTGCACTAATTATACCCGTTACTCGTAGAGTAAAAGGGTATATTGTAATCGTTGGAATGTATGTATGTAAAAGCAGAAGGAGGCGTGGCAGACCCCATAAAGTACATATATTCTTGATCAGCATCAATAGCCGAGTCGATATAGCCATGTCCGTCTGTCCGTCCGTCCGTCTGTATGAACAAAAGGATCTCAGAGACTATAAGAGCTAGATTATAGGGGTCGCAAATGAAAGGTACAATACCCAAGCAATACATGTTTGTTTTTGTTTTTTGACACGCCCACTTTAGGGCGTTTTATTTGCATATAAAGGTAAATGTACAAGTAAAAGTAGAATGTTTAAGTATAGAAAACTTTTTTTTTAGCTATGCAATCTGAACCAAATTTACACGGAAAGAACATGTACTTACCAAGTTTGATCCAAATCGGACAACTATATCGTATAGCTCCCATAGGGCCGATCGGTCAAAAATATGCTCCAAATATTAGTTAGTATGAAAACCTTTTGCGTTAACTAAGCTATATTAATCAAACTCACACAGAATAAATCTGCCAATAATATATATATACTGACCAAGTTTAATCCAAATCGAACTACTATATCGAATAGCTCCCATAGGAACGATCGGTCGAAAATTTGCTCTAATCATGAATTTGTATGAAAATGTTCTGTTTGGCAAGCTATTATATCCATCACCCTTGTTATTAGCAAATTGAAACTGAGTAACGGGTATCCTAAAGTCCCGAGGCGACTATAGCATTCATTCTTGTTTTGTATTATATCCCATTGCTTACAATATATTAAAACTGAGAAACAGGTACTCTAAAGTCGCGAGGCGACTATGGCATTCTCTCTTGTTTTATTATACGAATATTTCTCTGTATTTATTTTATGTTCTCAGACTTAAAGCAGTCTCAAGTTTGTAATCAATTAAATTATACATGTAATTTATATTTAAAGATTTCTGATCACACCAATTTAAAATTAAACTGTATAATTTACTAAAAAGAATATATTTCTTCTTGGAATACAAAAGTTAAACAATTAATCGTAAATTCGTTGCAATGACTTGGAGAAACCCAGAAAACCCCAACCAAATCTGTAGCAAGTAAGACAAAACTCTCAGGAAATATCTCTGATTTAAAAGAGGGGGGAAAACTAGCAAATAATACCTGACAGGAATGTGCAAAGTATAGCCTGTAATAAATTGCCAAAATTTTAGTTTATACAAACTATTTGATAATAGCAAAGTTATAGAAGGACACATCACAACTGAATCGAGTGAGTTTCAGCAAGCTTGTCTCCATTAGCCACACTTGGAATGCATGGCACTCATCCTATTCCGGACTGACAAGTAAACCATACGATATAAAGTGCCGTGCTCTATGGGTCTGCCTTCAGTATAGACGATTTACGAAAGGCCATAGCGAGTAAATATGTCAAGTGCAGGTGACCGGCAAACAACAACAGTTGCAAAAAGAAAAACGACAAAGAAAAGTAAATTCGAGCACACACGACCATACAATACTCTCTGCTTTTATTCCCGATTATAATATTAAAATCGGTGTCAGGGTATAACAATGGATAGTACTTACATTTAAACACGTTAAAATAAAAGTAAAATAAATACCCACACATATAGGTTTGACATATTAAGTATGTATGTATTCCACTGTTTCTGTCTCGCTTGCATTGACATTGAGTTTAATAATCAATATTTTTACATTTCCAGCTTTCATGTTTTTAGTAAAATTTTTTTCAACTTTTAGAATACTTTAATATAATTTGTCTCCAAACGTTACTGAGATATTCACAAAAAACTGCGATATTTTTTCAAAGTGTGTCTAGCTAAATACATTTTTATTTGAAAGAGCGAATTTCAATAAGCAATTTTTTTTTCAAAAATATTATAAGTTAATGAGACATCTTGTTATAAAATTTTTAAAAATATAACAAACTTTAAAGCCTTTTCTAAATGGTTTAAGAGCATTTAAAAATATGAAAGAAAATAATTATTAAACATATTAAGAATAAGTTTTACGACTAATATTTTGTTAATAAATTTTTTAATTTACAAATTTTTTAGTGATGTATTACAATTTATTGTATCAACATAATGAACAAACATTCCTTCAGCATGTAACACACCCAAAACAATCTACCTTAACCCTTATACAGGGTATAAAACATGAACAATGACAGCACATGAAAGGTTACAAAAATTAAAAGCGAAAAAGGACAGTGCTCAGAAACCTTCCACCCATTGGTGGATGCGTTTCCGGTTGCACTCAGTGGCAAACGATTTTCTGTGAAAATTGGTCTACTGAATTATGCAGCATCAATTGACGAAGTAGTCAAGCTGTCAGTGCCTCCCATGAGTCCCACCCCTTGCAAATGTACCAATGCTATGGAGCACACAATGCAGGAAACAGCAAACATATATTTAGAAGTTGCACTCTTTAAAGTTTTAAAGAAACCAAGAAAGAAATTATACAGTTTGCTTGAAATAGCTCAACTACGTATCTTCATACAAATTGCCTTCATTCGATCCATTTTTTAGACCCCGTAATCTAAATAGAGGAGTCTATTTAGTTTGTCAAAAGCGAAATGTGCGTAATAGGCAGAAGGAGACGTGGCCGACCCCATAAAGTATATATATTCTTGATCAGCATCAACAGCCGAGTAGATATTGTCATGCCCGTCTCTCCGTCCGTCTCTATGAACAAAAGGATCTCAGAGACTATAAGACCTAGAAAGATGAAAGGTGTCGCAAATGAAAGGTACAATACCCAAGCAGTACAATTTGTTTTTTTTTTTGTTTTTGACACGCCCACTTTAAGTCGTTTTATTTGCATATAAAGGTAAATGTACAGGTAAATGTAGAATGTGTCATATAGCTATGCTATATGAACCAAATTTACACAGAAAGTACATGTCTAGGAAGTCCATGTACTGACCAAGTTTGATCAAAATGGGAAAACTATATCGTATAGCTCCCATAGGGCCGATCGGTCAAAAATACGCTCCAAATATGAATTAGTATGAAAAACTTTTGCGTTAACTAAGCTATATTAATCAAACTTACACAGAATACATCTGCTAATAATATATACATACTGACAACATTTGATCCAAATCGGACTACTATATCGTATAAATCCCATAGGAACGATCGGTCGAAAATATGCTCAAAACATGAATTTGTATGAAAATGTTCTGTTTGCCAAGCTATCTTATACATAACCATTGCTAATAACATATTGAAACTGAGTAACGGGTATGCTAAAGTCGCGAGCGACTATAGCTTTCTTTCTTGTTTACAGAATTGAAATGTGGCAATTTGGGTTTCCAAATCATTACAATGGTAATTTGGGAACCCTTTGTAACGCTCAACAGATAAACGTAGATGGGCTGATCTTTTGGAAATTCCCTTGTTTGGCCAGAGTATGACTCTCAGAGTTTTGTAAAACGCGTGTTTTGCATTTAGCGCAATATTTGCAGAAGGTAGAAACTTTTCTGTTTGGGTTTTTCTGTCTTAAAAAAAATATAAACGAAATGCGTGGTATGCCAAACATATCACTACTTGCTCGCACTAATACACACAAACAATGACAAGTCTCGAAATTGTTGCGAGTGCCATCAGTGTTGCACCCTAAGTTAATTCCCGCCAGATCTAGCGTTAACTTACGTGCGCATTTGTCATTTTTATACTCTCTGCAAGAGTATATTGGGTTTGTGCAAAAGTATGTAACAGGCAGAAGGAGGCGTGGCAGACCCCATAAAGTATATATATTCTTGATCAGCATCACAAGCCGAGTCGATATAGCCATGTCCGTCTGTCCGTCTGTCCGTCTGTCTGTCTGTCCGTCTGTCTGTCTGTCTGTCTGTCCGTATGAACAAACAGATTTCAGAGATGGTAAGAGCTACAAGTTTGAGCTTGGTGTCAAACGATCAGATATTTAGTCAGTCAATACAAGAATCTTTTTTTTTTTCGATGCCACGCCCCATTCGCCCACAATGAGCAAAAAACTAGACACACCTCGGGAAAAATCGATGTTTTCCTCAAATATCTCAGTAACTATGGCACCTAGGATCACCAATTTGGGTACGGAGGTTCCTAGCGACAGCATAGTTGCATTGGCATTTAAAATTTTGGACTGCCACGCCCCCTTTTCCCACACTTGAAAAAATTTCAAATGCCGTTTTTTGCGAACTTGTTCGTATCATACAGTATTGTTATCTATAATTCGTGTGGAGATTAACTATATTAAACTATCCTGAAAGGCGCATTAAAATCGGACTATAAACAAGAAAACTAAAAGCGTTACAATATTGATAATTGAACGCAATATCAACCCATAGGTGCAAGCGAGATAGAAACACAGAAGCACATGTTCGAACGTTTTCGCTGCCTGTGTGTCGGCAGCGCTGCCCGCGGTCGCTGGCTGCGCCGAATACACACATACATACATACATATTTGCATCATATACATGTTGTCAAACGTATGTGTATTCGAATACAAACAAACAGATGTGTGTTTGATTATGCTTAGATTGTTTTTGTTTCAACGTGTTTTAAGGCAAGTAATTCACATTGTAATATCTCGATACCGACTTTAATAATTTAATCGGGACAAATGCAGAGAGTATTATACGGTCGGGCGCGCTCGACTGTACTTTTCTTTCTTGTTAATATTATGCACTTTGGGTTTTAATTTTATTAATAGTAAAAGAAGGAGAAAAATATATGTTAGAACATTTTTCTTATTATTTTTCATTGGAATTTAGATATTTCGCTTTTTTTCCGCTAGAACTAGCATATTTTAATCTTAATAAATGACAACACTGCGAACGTCACGCAACGCAAGCGAACCAACGAACTTGCTTGTTACTCCAAGGTTTGTACTGAAAAAACGATCAGGGCAGGTTGCGTTGGAATACTCGTTTGACAACTCGAACGATCAGCAAACGATCTATGGGGCTGATCGTTTGAAGGTTTGAAAACGGACAACTGATCGTTGTGATTCGAACATTTTTCGGACAACCCGTTGAATTACTCTTTACCCGATCGTTTGATGAAAAGTTCGAACATACTCGAGTATAAATTAAATAAATACTGTCCAGAGCTGCAGGTGCTGATGTGGGAGTAAGGGTTCCGTATGGTTCCGTTCTTTGGGATGATTATGGTGGAGAGATTACTTGTCTCTCGTATCACTGGGCTTGTGCCACAGCAATGCAGAAATAATTATTTCAAAGTGTTTTACGGCTAGTTGCCGGAGCAGAGTTTATTGAACAAGCTTTTCGCTTTCGTTGTATGAACAAAACTGAATTTGGAACCACCAGCAAGCTGGGGCGTGAGCTAAACCAAAAGTACTTAGTTGCTAAGGAATACAAAGATACAAAATATACGTACTTAAAACTACAAAACTACAGCCGACGAGCCGACTGGGCATAAGTGATAACGCTGATCTTACAGCATGTGCAAGATATCAGGTTACCGTCGGTTGACGTCGCATCTAGGGCGCTGAACTGAACTTTCGCTGAGACGGCAACTTCAGCGTAACTGCTGGCTAACATTTTTGCATTTATTTATATTACACAACAATGTGCGAGGGGCACTCGTTAACTACTCCCCCCTCAGAAGTATGACCGTCCCCTTTCATCTTATAGCTGTCCACGATCACCTGCATCTTCTGTGAGGCTCGTCTTCTTCTCAAACTCTGGTAGAGGAGAATGGAACCGCTGAGACTCAGGCTGAACCCAACTGCGGCAGCAAACCATGCCTTAAGCGACCCGGCCGATATTACCTCTTCCTGAAGTTCTTGGATGATATGTAGGTTGTGGTTGTTCATCCTTTGTATTAAAGGCATGATCAGGACTGGGTCGTAACCAATGGTCTTCAATACCGGCGAAGCTATTATGCCCGGCGTCTTGTTTATGATTTCGCGCCGGTTCACATACTTTGTTCCATTTATGACAGCTACGCCCTCGAACACGATGAGGAAAGTACCGTTGACTGATACTGTTGCGCCGCCATCGGTGCTGATACTGGCAGGACTCTCGTTTAAGACCATGATGCCGTCATCTACCATTGTAATACGCTCCAGGTGACTAGGTTGCGTGTTACAATGTGCAGTGCTTCCAGCATGCAATTCGCGTGCGCAGGTGTCATGCGTTGCCAACTTGCAGATCGAGGCGTAAGTTGTTGTGGTGCAGCTTGTTACCGCTAAAACGTCGTTGTCGCATTCAGCTACGGTGTCATCTTGAAGCTGAAGTACAGTGTGCTCTTGGGACACCGGGAGAATGTTGACCTTTCTACATATAAACTTAATTCTGGGATATTCGATTAAAATGTGGACAATATTTTCGGACTGGAAAATCTTAATATTAGATGCCTCCATCAGGCTAACTATAGGAACTTCTGCGGGATGTTTGATAAGCACAGATTTTAAATCATCGTGATCAAAGATTGTTGGGTTTATTATGTTGGCTTTTGCAAGAGTGATCGTGAGCATTCAATTTTGGATTTCATTTATTAACATTCTATTTCTGGCCAATAATGCCTCGTACAAATGTGGCGTGTCTATTAGATCATTCTTCTTTGCTTTAATTATCTTATTTACTGTATCGGTTAATTGATTTAGGAAAAAAGTTTATAATCTGGATGATAGGGCCTTTCACGTCTGTTATGGTACGTGATATTATTGGTTGCACTATTGCGAATTTAGAAAACTTATCGACACATGTCAGAAATTGTTTCTTATCGGTCGAGAAAATGTCAATGTGCAACCGCTCGCCGGGAAATGATGGTGTTGGTGTTTCTCCGAGAATTTGTTTTTTCGGGTGCCTGGGTTTTTTCTTTTGAAACTTTCATGTTGGCATCGCATAGGCTCTTTAGAACCCAATCTATGTGATTTATATGATCCTTTTCATTTTCAGAAAAAATTATTACTTCGTCTACGTAAACATAACAAGATTTTCCAATTTGTTCACGCAACACGTCGTTTATCGCTCTTTGGAAGATGCTTCAATCCGAACGGTAGTCTGCAGAATTCATACTTTCCGCCGTTTACGGAGAAAGCTGTTTTCTCGCGATCTTGCTCTGCCAAGTAAATTTGGTGATAGCCGGACTTTAGATCTAATGTCTTAAAGTATTTGGCTTTACACAAGTTCGACAATATCATGGATATGTTGGGCATTGGATACTTATCTGCGATGGTCTTTTCGTTTAGTTTCCTAAAGTCAATTACCAGTCGCTTATTCCTGCTCCCACTCTCGTCTATACCCTTTTTGTCAACGACCCATATTGGGTTATTGTAGGGTGACCTTGAAGGCCTAATGATGCCATTCTGCAGCAAATCTTTAATTTCTTTTTTTTACAAAGTTATTGACCCCCATGGGATGCGGATATAATTTCGAATATAATGGCTTATCGTCCTTTGTACGGATCGTAGCCACAACAGATGTATTGAACGGCAACGCCTCGTTAGAGGTCATGAATGCTCTAGCTCTGTTCAAAATCATACTCCTAAATTCAGCTTTTATGACTTCCGGTACGACAATATCATTCACGTTGGTGAAATTGACGTTGTCACAATAATGATGCTGCAGCTTTTCAGATACAGATCCATGATTGATTGTACCATTCTCGGTATCTAAGGTTGCTCCTACTTGCATTAGCAAGTCGAAACCTATAATACCATCCAATGGTGTTAAGAGGTCTAATAAAAAAAAATTAGCTGATTTCCCGAAAATGTTCATTGAAAACTTATGGGTTATTTTGTTAGAACCGTGGATGGAACTAACCGTGAAAGGGGAGCTGACCGGGACTACATTTTTTAGCTCCTTTACGGGCTTGATGTAGTTTTTGGCCGCTCCTGTGTCAATCAATATTTTTAGTTTTATCCCAGCCAGCTGTCGTTCGACGAACGGCAACCGGGAGCGCTTCTGTCCAAATGCTGTAGGTTGTCTAAAATTAGTCATCGCGGATCCCGTATCCATTGGTTCTGGTGCTGACCTTTTATCCTCTTTAGGATTCTGATCACTGTTGCTTTGCTGTTGCCTATTTGGTTTTTTAAAAAAAATGTGGGTTTCTATCTTGGCCATATTCGGCTTCATTGTTTTTCCCCTGTTTATCGTATGAGCGCGCCTGGTGTTTGCTATTTTCACCTGACTGAGTTCTGTCCTCCATAGCTCGCTTCTGCCTCTCTGGCGAAAGCTAATGCAGATGGCAAATCTCTGGGCTGGGCCGGGAATACCACTGCTTTCAATGATTTCTTAAGGCCTGAAGCAAAGGCATGCAAAGCATCAGCTCTGACTTCTTCGTTAAGGAGTCTGGCTGTATCCGCTTCATGCGTCATCACGATCTTATTCGCAACCAACGTCAATCTGCGTTCAACCTCATCGTAGTATTCCTGTCTGACCATTTCAAGGTTCTGGCGCAAGAGCCTAAGTGACGTCTTGTAGTGCTCTTGCTGTACCTCTGATTTTGTTCCGAATAATAGTTACCGCTTGGTAATGCGCGCTACTACCCACGAATGGCTGGAAAAGTTCATAGGCATCTGTGGCGGATTGTCTCCATGCCACATAATCATCCTGAGATCCATTGAACTCGGGTACTGATTGTATAATGTCTAATTTTATATCACAGTGGATGTCTGGATTTACGCTAATCCTCTGATATGCTTCGACCTGAGGTGCTTCTATGTTTAATTTTTGAATATCTTGTTTTAGTAAATTAAACTGTGCATTAAATCTGATTCCTTGCGCCGCGAATGCCTGACTGACAGCATTCGCTACTAACGCTTGCACTTGGTTCATGTCCATGTTAACTGTCGGTTGAAAGCCTACCTGCTCGTATTCCCACTCGTTTTCACCTTCACTATCACTTATTATTTCTTTCTTTACTTCCCAATACGGGCCAAAACTTGTCATTAACTTTTTCGTAACCGATCTCTTTAGGGACACTTCACATTAAATCATGGCCGAGTAAGTATATTCGGCAATGACATTACTTGAACAGAAATTTAATATATTTAAATTATAGAAAACGAATATTATATTCGGCTTGATTCACGATCACTTATTTGTTTTTATTTCATTCAATTTATTTAATTCAATTTTTAAATCTGTACTGATTAAACATTCCACTTACATGTTTTCTGAATTTATTTCTTATCTTCTACCCTGGGTGTTGGGTTCTTAAAAGTTGGGCGCCAATTAAATAGTTGCGTTGTCCCACGTTGCTGTCCAGAGCTGCAGCTGCTGATGTGGGAGAAAGGGTTCCGTAAGGTTCCGTTCTTTGGGATGATTATGGTGGGATCGTATCACTGGGCTTGTGCCACAGCAATGCAGAAATAATTATTTCAAAGTGTTTTACGGCTAGTTGCCGGAGCAGAGTTTATTGAACAAGCTTTTCGCTTTCGTTGTATGAACAAAACTGAATTTGGAACCACCAGCAAGCTGGGGCGTGAGCTAAACCAAAAGTACTTAGTTGCTAAGGAATACAAAGATACAAAATATACGTACTTAAAACTACAAAACTACAGCCGACGAGCCGACTGGGCATAAGTGATAACGCTGATCTTACAGCATGTGCAAGATATCAGGTTACCGTCGGTTGACCGACGCATCTAGGGCGCTGAATTGAACTTTCGCTGAGACGGCAACTTCAGCGTAACTGCTGGCTAACATTTTTGCATTTATTTATATTACACAACAATGTGCGAGGGGCACTCGTTAACTTGCACATATTTAGTTTCTCTTAATTAAGAGAATACATTCTCTCTTTTCCTTTGGCCCTTCTGGCGTACGCATACGTGCAGTGCTAAATTTTGCTTTACGAAGCTATGTTAAAGATAATGATAAACACTTTATTCTGACTCTTTAGCCTAAATTCTTTGTTCGTTTTTATATACATACACACTTGCATAAATAATAACCGTTGTCATGCATTATATATGTATGCGCTGAACATTGACTTGTTGAATTTTTGTTGGTTTGTTCTTTTCGCTTGTTTGCAACAGCTGTGAAGCAGTTGCAAGAAATAACTTAGTAACGTCACTCAATAACTTTATGAATATATATATATATATATATATATATATATATAATAAAATTATACGGATAAAAATTACTATTTAGAATAAGTATATATATATATATATATATATATATATATATATATATATATATATATGCTTATATATATATTTTAATAATTATATATGTCTAATTCGATAATTATTGCTTTCAGTTTTCTTTATGTATAATTGCTAAGTTCTGTTGTGCGGTTGTCATCTGTCGATCATTAGGAGTATGCTAACCAAGTAGTGGGTTTGTTTAGGGATCGCTTTAGATATTTTTTTTGATTTAAGCGATCATGAAAGGGAGGGCAGTATAGGCGTTCCATCTTGTGACATCGTGCAACCAACTTGCTAGAGCTATTGCTTCTTTTCTTCTTCTTCAATCATAACACGCGACTTCTGAATATAGTTTTTAAATTCATTGCAGATGAGCCTGCAGAGCAGCGAATCATTTTTGTATTGTCAAAATAGTAATGGCAATATGTTGTCTCTAACGTCTTTTATCATCCTAAATGCAATCTGTAGATTCATGAACGTGGTTTATGATCGACTACCTAAATGCCCTGTGTATTATTGGCAAACATAAATTTTGACCTATTCTTTGAATTTTCCTATATAAGACTCCTACTCTAATCTCATAAGTCTTATCTTTATCGAAACCAGAGTTTTTATATCGTACATTTGTAAGAATAGCAGACAACTCTTGGTCACGCTGCTGTTCTGCGAGGAGCCAATGTTCGGTGATCTCAGTTAGATTAGTTCGTTTCTCTAAGACTTTATCATGACGCTGGAAACTATCAGGAATCAAATTTCCAGAAAAAAAGTCTATATGAGACATACTTTCTCCCTTTCTATATTCGATTTCAAACTGTGGACTCTTGGAGTTAAATTGATTTTTATTAAAGCTTGCTTTTAGTGAATTACAATCAGTGAATATAATAAAACGGATTTTTAGTAGAAAATGGTGAATATGTTTCACTGCATTGAAAACTGGCAATGTTTCTAACTCGTGTGAGTGTTACTTCGACACTACTGGGGAAATTCTTTTACTAAAATATTATACCACGTGGAGTCTATTTTCAATCTTATGCAATAGAATTGCACCGTAGAATTGTAATCGTATTTTTCAAGAACAAACATATCGACATATTAAATGAAAAATCAGCTTTGGTCAACATGTCCAAAACAATTTGCAACCTTTTAATTGCCTCCTCTTTCGTCTGAACAGCAATCAAGATATTGTCAATATACATAGACAACGACATAGGAATAAGAAAGGTCACCAATAGTTTAATTTACTGAGCGTTACGAAACCTATGAAAATATGATCTGAAATCAGTGGCAGCGGATATTTGTCAGAAGCTGTGTTTGAGTTCAAATCTCCATAGTCTACATACAAACGGTCAGTACAGTTTTTCTATCGTACAAGCAACGTTGAACTAGTAAACGGAGAGCAACTTGGGCGTATTATATTATTTGCTAATAACTCATTTATTTTGGGGCACATTAACAATTTCTATTCAGGACTCAGCCTATTTGGCCGTCTTTGTACTATTTTATTTGCATTAATCAAAGTTATTAGCCGGCTACTATAAGCTGGCAGATTTTTGCCTTCCGCCGGAGCGCCATTATACAGATTCACCAATCGTTTCCAATCCTTCGAAGCCAAAGACAAACAGTTTCTGGAATTGTTCCGATGTGATGCCATCGTAACTGCGGCAGCCAAGATGTACGCCATGCCTTCCAAGGAGCGGCTAAGTGCCAAGACGAGCACACTGGTGATAGTTCTCCAGAAAAATAAAATCAACGGCTTAGCGCCAGGAAAAGGCATCTGCATACGGCATTTCCGGTTTTAATTTTGGGAACGAAACTTTATAGGTGTTGTTTTGATTTCTAAACTCAAAGGCAATGCTCTAGTTTAGTTACTTGCTGATCCTTCTCGTATATTAAAACAATTAGACGAGCTGTTGAACCTGTTAATGATGGCATTTGGAGGAAAACTATCAAAGGCTGAGATGAGACGCAAGTTTGAAGTAAATACTTGGTACAACCAGAAGTTCTCAATGTATTATGAGAACAAGGTTCTATTTGCGCGTGAGCTCAACTTGGACGAAGAGGAGCATCTTGATGAATCATTGAGGGAATCCCGGAGAAAGCGTTGCGCACACATGCGAAAATCCAGTGTTTTGAAAACCCTAATCACATGCTGCGCGCATTCGCTGAAGTTCAGTTGCCTGAGCAGGGTGCCTCAGGAGGGAATGTGAAACCATTTACCAAGACAGCACCAAGCAGCGGCATTACCAAGGAGTCACGCTGCTTCAACTGTAACTCCAAAGGCCACTGGGCAAAGGATTGTTTGAAGCCCAAACGAGAAAAAGGCTCCTGTTATGGATGCGGCGCAGTCGATCATCTGATAGCACTATGCCCGAAGAGGAAGAATATTCAGGAGAATAACTACGTAAGACTGTATTTTAGAGATAATAATAATATTTCAATGGTTGTAGAATGCCTCACAGATTCAGGTAGCCCCATATTATTTATTAAGAAATCATGCGTTCCAGTGGGAGTAGGACTCCAAGTTCACAAAGAAAGTTATTTTGGAAATATTTTTAATATTGGCACAAACGCTTTGAGAATAATTTCGATTGAAAATACTGAAGGCCCAAAAGAAATTTTAGTACAAAATGTGAGTGTATTAGGGAGCGAGTTAGAAAATAGATTATTAGAAAGTAAATTGTTAAATGAGAAATGTTTGGAAAGCATATCGTTAGACAATAGTTTGATACAATGCAAGGGTTTAGAGTACAGATTGTTGGAGCGAGATGATTCAGAAGGCAAATCGTTAGGTCATAAAGAGTTAGAGAAGTCAACGCAGACAACTGAAGAGGTTAGTCATAATATTTTAGATGAGTGTTTCGAAAGAGACATGTTGCAAATAAGTGTGGTAGAGTAAGAAACAAATGATGACACATATAATATTGAAGAAAATGTTAGCCATTGCACAAGAGAGGAAATAATTCGAATGCTTAGAACCAAATATATTGATGCAGAAAAGCCCGAAGAGCCGTTTATAAAGTGTTAAATGAAAATAACAATAGAAAAGACAAAACCCTTTAGTTGTTCGCCAAGACGACTATCGTACACGGAAAAAGAGAGATTGCAAATTATGTTGGACGAATATATTAGAGATGGCATCATACAACCTAGCAGTTCCGAGTATGCATCGCCAATTGTATTAGTAAAGACAAAAACTGGAGTTTTAAGAATGTGTATAGATTTTAGAAGACTGAACAAGATCATAATTAGGGACAACTATCCATTACCTTTAATTGATGATCTATTGGACGCTTTAGTTGGGAAATTAATGTTTACGAAACTTGACCTGAGAATGGCTATTTTCATGTATTCGTTGATAACGAATCTGTACAATACATCTCATTTGTCACACCTTTAGGCCAATTCGAATTTCTAATGCCAATGGGTTTAAAAACAGCTTCCCAAGTTTTTCAAAGATTCGTCAATGGTATATTTAGTGACCTAATCAGAGAAAGCAAAGTCATTATATACATGGATGACATAATGATTGCAATCAAAGACATAAGCGAACATTTGTCAATATTAGAAGAAGTACTTAAAAGATAATGATGAATAATTTAGAACTAAGAATTGATAAATTCGAATTCTTGCAAAGCAAAGTGAAGTATCTCGGTTTTCAAATTTCAGAAAATGTTATCAAGCTCGATGAGAAAGGATTAGATGCAATAAGGCACTTTCCAATACCTGATCGAACTCAGGTAGTGAACAGTTTTCTTGGATTATGTTCTTACTTCAGAAGATTCATTAAACACTTTTTGACAATCGCAAAACCGCTGTAGATCTATTACGAAAGGACAGAAAATTTAAACTTGAAGAGAAAGAGATAAGTTGTTTCACGTTGTTAAAAGAAAAGTTATTAGAAGCACCCGTACTGTCTTTCTACAATCACAAGGATGAAATAGAACTGCATTGCGATGCAAGTGCGTTAAGATTTGGGGCAGTACTGCTACAGAAAACAAGAAAGAAAAGTACAGTCGAGCGCGCCCGACCGTATAATACTCGGTATCGGTATCGAGATATTACAATGTGAATTACTTGCATTAAAACACGTTGAAACAAAAACAATCTAAGCATAATCAAACATACATATGTTTGTTTATATTCGAATACACATACGTTTGGCAATATGTAAATGATGCAAATATGTATGTATTTGTGTATTCGGCCAGCCAGCGACCGCGGGCAGCGCTGCCGACACACAGGCAGCGAAAACGTTCGAACATGTGCTTGCGTGTTTCTATCTCGCTTGCACCTATGGGTTGGTATTGCGTTCAATTATCAATATTGTAGCGCTTCTAGTTTTCTAGTTTTCGATTTTAATGCGCCTTTCAGTATAGTTTAATATAGTTAGTCTCCACACGAATTATATAATTACAATACTGTACGATACGAACAAGTTCGCCAAAAACGGCATTGAAGGTTCCGGACTTTTTTATCAAATGTGGGAAAAGTGGGCGTGGCAGTCCAAAATTTTAAATGGCAACGCAACTATGCTGTCGCTAGAAACTCCGGTACCAGAATTGGTAATCCTAGGTGCCATAGTTACTGAGATATTTGCCGAAAACACAAATTTTTTCCGAGGTGTGTCCAGTTTTTTGCTTATTGTGGGCGAATGGGGCGTGGCATCAAAAAAAAAAGATTCTTGTATTGACTGACTAAATATGTGATCGTTTGATACCAAGCTCAAACTTGTAGCTCTTACCATCTCTGAAATCTGTTTGTTCATACGGACAGACGGTCGGACGGACAGACAGACGGACATGGCTATATCGACTCGGCTTGTGATGCTGATCAAGAATATATATACTTTATGGGGTCTGCCACGCCTCCTTCTGCCTGTTACATACTTTTGCACAAGCCCAATATACTCTTGCAGAGAGTATAAAAACAAGATGGAAAGTTGCACCCAATATTTTATTTTTCCAAAAGAACAACAGAAACGGAATGGAAATACCATAGCTTTGAGTTAGAAATATTAGCAATTATATATGCACTTAGAAGATTTAGAATATACCTACAGGGCAGAAAATTTAATCAGGTGCAACAACAGTATAATGATTACAGAAGCATACAGTTTTGAGACCAACTTGATAATTTGTCAAAAAAGAGATTACAGGAAATTAGGAGATTATTAGAAATTAGTGAGCATAAATTGTTTGAGATGGGAAATGGATTGATATTTAGGACACGTTGGTAGGGACAAAATGTTAGATGCGATTAGTAAAACTTCTGGTTCCCAAACATGAAAAAGAAAGCGTTAGAACACATTGAAAATTGTTTGAAGTACATAGCATTTTCACCAAAGACTGCCAAAGGGGAGGGTCTTTTGCATAGCATACAGCCTTTTTTGCACAGGCAACAAGCCTTTTCAGATAATTCACATAGACCATTATGAACCGGTAGATAACAGCAGAGCTAAAAAAAAACATATATTTGCAGTAGTGGATTGTTTTACAAAATTTGTTAGATTATATACAACTAAAAAAAAAAATACTAAAGAAGTTGTAAAGGCATTAAAATATTTTTTTATAGCGTACAGTAAATCAGAATGAATTGTATCGGACAGGGGAAGTTGATTTATATCAGCAGAGTTCGATGAATTCATAGCGTAGGCTAAAATAAAACACATTAAGATTGCGACAGGATCACCACAAGCTAATGGTCAAGTAGAACCAACCAATCTAGGACCCATGATAGCCAAATTAACTAAATCCGAAAATGGACAGCATTGGGATATTGTAGTAGAATGAGTAGAATATGCTTTAAACAACACGCAACATCGTAGCACGAAACAGTTTCTTATAAGTGATAGTTTGGGAGAGGAACTAGAAGAGATCACAAAGACAGAGACAATTAGTAAGGAAAAATTAGAAAGTATTAGGGAAAATGCTCAACAGAATCAATTAGTATCACAAGAAAAGAATAAGAAATATTTTAATGAAAATAGAACGATAGCAAACAAGTATGATACAGGAGATTACATAATGGTAAAGAATTTCGACAGCACTGCAGGGGTATCAAGAAAATGAATACCTAAAGCTAAAGGACCATATGTTATAGCCAAGGACCTAAAGAACGACAGATATTTAGTTAAAGACATTGACGGTTTTCAACTATCACGAAATCCGTACCAGAGCGTTTGGAGTGCTAGCAATATAAGACACTGGGTAAAAAAACAATCTTTGTATCACTTGCTTGTTAATATAAATATAAGGTAAACAATCAAATTGTAAAATACTAGACTAAGCGAAAAAATAAAAAAAGAAAAAGAACACCTACTAAAATATAAGAAATGTTTGTAATCAACTATACATTTTAAATCAGTGTAAAGAGATAGAGCTCTATCTCATGGTCATTAGTAGCAGGCTACTAAGTAGGAATACCCATATTGTTAAGTGTACATTACAGCAGAAACATAATAAAAATGTAAACATGAGATAACGATAAAGGAAGCTATTAAAATGTAAACATGAGATATCGATATTAGGAGCTATCGAAATGTAAACGAGGAGATCGATATAAGCAACGAGAAGAAGAAGGGAATTTCTGAAAAAAGAGAATAAAGCGACAGACGTGAAAAGACAAGTTTAAAAAAGTTTATTTGTAAAGGCCGGTCATATGTTGTTGTTTTTTCATACTGTGCAGTCGAATCAGCTGAATATCGCTAATCGGCTTATTATCGTTGAACAGTCGCTTGTGAGTTTGCGTAGTTTAATATTTTGTTGTTGTCACTATATCTGTTGCTGCTATATCTGTTAATCGAAAAGTCTAGTTAGCCAGCAGATTATCTTTAATTTTTTAATTATCTTAAAACTTAAATTATATTAATCCCCCAACTGTTGATAATCAGCTGATTCTCTTTAATTATTTGAGTAAACGTGTATTTTGGTCCGATCTTCATAAATGTGTGCGCTAAGTTCACATCAGGCATCTCAAAACATACATCAGCTTTCTCAGCATTCTCAACTCAGCGGTAAACACTCTGAATTTATATAATTTATCAATCTGTTTAATAGTTTGGTAGACTCTGATCGCTCTCTGTCAAATACTGAAAAAACTCAATCATTTTATATGATGTTTATCAGACTAAACTTTAGGCACCATCAGAGCCGAAAGCATTTGAGAGCCTAAGGCGAGTATACGATAACAAATGCCTTATTTTCTTTGACACTCCCGCCGAGTTACAAAATCGTACAAAATCGAAGTATGAGGAGCAGCTTAACAATAACACATTGCCTAAAAGGGCCGATTGCGTTGTGGCTTTGAACAGGCGATATCAGCATTTATCTTCTGACGAAAGTTCAAAGTCCAGGATAAAACAGAAATTCGACATGAAACATGTAACATGAAAAACATGTAAGAAAGGCAACAGTCGAGCGAACTGTTCTAACAGAAGTGCGCATTTGTATTTAATGTAAATTACAATTTTAGAATTAATTTTTTTTTTTTTTAATTAAATAAAAACAATAATTCTCTGACAGGACTCGACCCTCCTATCTCACACATATACGCCAAACAACCAACCGGATCCCTACCAGGTGCCCCTATTCAAATTGTATATTTACAATTTTAATTGAAATTTAAAAAAAACAAGTAAAACAACAAAGAATGCTATAGTCGCCTCGCGGCCTTAGGATACGCGTCACTTAGTTTTAATATTTGGTGTTCTCTTTGATAATAAATTAAGTTTCACACATCATATCTCCACAATTGTTAATAAAGCCAAGGGCACTCTTGGATTTATTAAACGCTGGTCTAAGGAATTTAATGATCCCTTCGTCACTAAACTTCTTTATACATCCCTTGTCCGGCCCATTCTTGAATATTGTTCATGTGTCTGGTCTCCTCAACATGCACATACTCAAGATTTAATTGAGTCGGTGCAAAAGCAGTTTTTACTCTTTGCACTTCGCGGACTCAATTGGGACCCTAACCTTCGTCTTCCATCCTACACCAACAGGCTCTTACTCCTCGATCTTCCGTCCCTTATTAATCGCAGGAGAGTTCTTGGAGTTATTTTTCTTCATAAACTTATAATTGGCGATATCTGCTCCCCATCCCTCTTAGAACGTCTAAATTTTAATATTCCAGCCAGGGCAACCAGGTACTACATCCCTTTATTTCTTCCTACATGCACTACTGACTACGCTTTGCACAATCGTTTTCGGGTACTAAGCGTTAATTATAATCATTACTATAGAATAATTGATACATCTCTCTCTCTTTTCCAACTTAAAGCCTCACTTTTCAGCCAACTCCGTTAAATCTCTGATTTCCATGGGCAGTATGTTTGGAATCCCTTCCATTCATGCGTCCCTTGATCAGTGATCTTTCGTGTTAGTTTTGGCACACATTTTTATTGATCTGGTTGGGTTTTTCTGGGTTTTCCCAATCCTCGCAACATATGTTGGATCATTTTCAATACTTGTTATCCCCAGATTAACTATTAACTGTTAACTATTAATTAATTTATCAATCTAAACAACTAAATTTTTTTTTAAGCCTTTTTTCTTTTTATATTTTTACCTTGTAAAAATTATTAATATTAATTTTAATTATATTTATAAACTTATTTTTGCTTAATACTCGCGACTGTTCTTAGTCTGCGTTAATAAATAAATAAATAAATATTATTAACACTGGGGTATGCTATTTGTTGGATCATGATAATAGTTAGAACAAGGAGAAAAAATGAATTGTTAGGATAAGCTTTAATTACTGAGATTATTGAATTGTCCAGTAATATACGCATAAAAACTTTTATACTTAAGCTAGCATGTAAGTTTGATTTGTATTCGGCAATGCAGGTGTCGCGAGCGGCGGGCAGTTGTTATCTTTGTCTCGCAATAGCCACACACACGCTGCCAAGCCTTTCCGCGATTGCTAAGTCTAACAATAAATTGTAAAGACTTTTATACTTAAGATAGCATGTAAGTTTGATTTGTATTCGGCAATGCAGGTGTCGCGATCGGCGGGCAGTTGTTATCTTTGTCTCGCAATAGCCACACACACGCTGCCAAGCCTTTCCGCGATTGCTAAGTCTAACAATAAATTGTAAAGTTTAAGAACTGGCAATTTGTTCTTTTTTAAAGTAGTTTTCGATTTTTCATGGCGCCCGAGCAGGGACTTTCAATCGCGTTCGTTGGTCTTTAAGACATTTCAAGGCTTGGTTTGCGGTGTGTGTCGGTGTGGATAAACTTGGATTTTTCGATATTCCCTGGAGCTGTTGAAGTTGGTGGAAGTTTGGATAAGCACAGCCAGGAGCCAAATATACTTGAGTCCCCGCATAGCCATCGTAGTGATAATCCCAGAATTGAGTCCAAGAGCGATTCTTCTGATCAGGTAACAGTGCCCAAACGAGTCAGTGCATAGGAGAATAGAAAGTGCAAGCGTAGAAGCGGCACATAATACATATTCGTGAACGTACATAGAAGGGTACTGCTCCATTTGATGAACAATAAAGACATTGCGTTTCGGCACTGATATATACTTGTGATTTATTGGAAGGCAATTTGAAGCAAAGCACATAAATCGAATTAAATAAATATACATAGATAAAACAGAACGCTTAACTAGCGCAAATATATTTGTTACATTTATTTCGCATATCAACGTTAGCCGTTCCTCTTTAATTTCGCTATTCGCCAATATCTACATATTTCGGTGGTGGGTTTTTTGACCTTTGTTCTTTGCACATAATTTGCACATAAGTAAAGCGCAGTTCGCGTTTACATACATACATACAGCTGTTGGATTTGGCTTGCAGTAGTTAGCTTATACTTTGTTAGTGCTTTACTTTGCTTCTGCTTGCTTTGTTTGTGTCGCGCTAGCAAACATACAAACGTACGCTGATAACTGCAAGCCCTTTAGTTGTTGTTGGTAGATCGCATCATTGCCTACGCAAGCGCTGTTGTTGTTGGTAGATCGCATCGTTTGTCTACCTGCGCATGCGCTGTTGTTGTTTTTACGCAGTGTGCAGTCGAATAGTCGGAATATCGCTAATCAGCTGGTTATTGTTTGCGCTGGTGCGTTTGCGTAGATTGTTATTTTGTTTTTGTTGTCAGCGCTTATCTGCATACGCTTGCGTTTGATTAGTTGTTGTTAACTCTGCTATTCGAGAAGTGTAGTTAGCCAGCGGATTGTCATTACTCTTCGATTCGTTTTTACATTTTAAATTATATTGAACAGCTACTGTCTTTGTGACAGTACACTTACGTGCATTTGAATAGAGTCGAATTTGAGTTTAATATGGCACACAAGGTAGATCGGAATGAGACTGTTGTGGATGTCGACGAGAGCTGCCTTAGTGTGCGTTTAACCCAATTGTTCGCACAATTAGAGAGAGTTGAGGCTGACATTGAGCGTCAAAGAATGTCACTAGACAATAAAATGGTGAATCCTAGTAAATTCGAGATACAGTGTCGACTCGATTTACTTAATACAAACATTGCTAAGGCTATGGAGTTACAGTCGCAAATCGATGTGATAGACCCAGAAAATGATAGCCGCTCAATGCTTGAGGATACTTGCATTCTTGCACGGTCATCATATATGGCTGCTCTTAGCAAATTTGATGTTGTTGACCGTGCCCCAGTGTCTCATCATTCGCACTTGCCCAAACTTAAGTTGCCTAAGTTCAGCGGTAAACATTCGGAGTATAAACAGTTTATTGGTCTGTTTGAAAGTTTGGTAGACTCTGATCGTTCGTCATCAAATATTGAAAAATTCAATCACTTGATATCATGTCTATCAGACGAGGCTTTGGGAACAATAAAGGCTTATCAGGTGCGAATTACCCGAAGGCATTAGAACACGCTAAAAAATCGTCGTTTGCGTGTACAAATGTTGAAAAGGAAGTGGAACCCACATGCCAGTTTTGCAGTGCCAACCATATGATTGAAAATTGTCAAGGGTTGGCAACACTGCCGGTTGAAGATAGATTTCATTTCGTAAAATCTAGCCAACTCTGCATAAACTGCTTGCATTCAGAGCACAGAGTGTCCAACTGCACTGCGTCGAAGTGTAGAGTTTGTTCTCGTCCTCACAACACTCTCCTTCACATATTCACACCGGTAGAAACATCACAGGCTTCTGCTCATCCTGCCCATGTTGATCATAGTGCTAGCGAAACCGATCAGGTAATCCTGGCAACGGCTGTTGTTAAAGTTCAAGACAGTTTCGGTAAGAATCCAAACGCTATTGTCTTGTTGGATTCAGGGTCACAGGTGAACTTCATGACGGAAGACCTCGCTGAAGCCTTACGCCTTCAACGCAAAAACAAATGTTTAACCGTCAAGTCGGTTGGACAGTCGAGATTGACTGCAAAAGGCAAAGTCTCGACAATAGTTTCGTCTCGTGTATCGAGACATCAGTTCAGCGCCGAGTTTTGGGTGCTGAAATCGATTTGTAGCAGGCAGCCAGATTGTGATCTTCCCATCAATAGGTGGAAGATCCCAGCAAATGTCGAACTGGCTGACCCTGAGTTCCACAAACCCCAGAAAATAGATATACTTCTGTGAGCCGACTCCTTTTTTGAAATGCTTCGTAACGGACAAATTCGATTGGCGAAGGGTGGTCCGTTACTACAAAGGACGTTGTTTGGTTGGGTGGCATCAGGGCGGTGCAAGAAAATGCTTACCAAAAGCCCAATATGTTGCTCAGTGATGCAACATAGAAAATATGTTCGTTTTGAAGACAGTGTAGATCGACACTGTGAGGTCGAAGCTGTCCCGGAGAAAAGTGTTTCGGCAAATTATTCTGCGGAGCACATCGATTGCAAACAAAGCTCTCGGGACAGCGCTCAAAAATTGACGACAATTTGTCAGTTACGACGGATCCCCAAGTGCTGGGTTCGTCACAAATTGTCAAAAGACAAGTTGTTCCCATGATCTGGGAACTCGAGGATGTATATGTGAGTTTCATGAATGTTAATCTTGACCTTGGTCGCATGTTCATAGATACAGAAGTTCCACCAGGACCACGTAACACTTGTTCACACCAGTGCGTCCTGAAACCTGAAAGCAATTCCACCAAACTTCGAGTAGTAGTGGACGTGTCGTGTAAGAAAACGTCGTCATACTCTCTCAAGGAATTACTGGTGGGACCTGCGATTCAGACGGATCAAATTGGATCATTTTGTAGGTTCCGTCTGAACCGAACTGCCCTCACGGCAGATATCAAAACGGGCAATTTTCCATCGGCAAAATGGTGTTTAAACCATTATAACGTATTAGAAGAAGGCGGAAATAAGAAACTTTGGATTTCCAATGATGCCGATTCGACAAAAACGCTTGGCTTAAGGTGGACACCAAGTTTGGATACTTTTCGGTATCAATTGGTTGATAGCTTCGCCAAACTAAGTCCCACCAAGCGAAAAACATTGCTAAAATCTTTCGCGTATATTTTAGCCCAAATATTCGCGTTGGACCGATGTCGAATCGAGAGTGCGAGTTTCTCGAATGATTCAGAAACCGCACTACATTGTACATATACTTCCGCTTCATTACTTGCAACATTTGTAGCCAATAGAGTTGCAGGCCTCCAAGAGATGGCCAATAATGTATCTTTGGGACATGGACTGACATCATCAAATCCAGCCGATTTGTCGTCAAGAGGGTTTGGCGTTCAGAAACTCGATCAGTTCGTTCGGCTTCGTTGCATGGTAAAAAGACATTGGCCTCAAGGGTTTAAAGAATACTCAGTACTCGTTTGCCTATCTAGCTTAGTAAGATTGCAATTGCTGACTATATACAGTCAAAAGTCGGACGATTTTGAAAGACGAAGCTTTTTGATGCATCTGGGTATAGAGTTGTGCGGTGCCACAGATGTGCTGGTAAAGATAAGAGGACGAGCCCCGCCAAAAGTGTATACAGCGGTGTTCGTGTGTTTTGCATCAAATGCTGTTTATATTGAGATTACAGCAAGATCCACTAAACCTCTCATTTTAACAGCGTACAGCTTATTCGCTCGACGTGGCACGCCAGTCCGGCGATACTTGGAGAAGGAGCCACATTTTCGTGAGGAACCTGGTGAAGGAGTTCCAGGACTCATTTCGAAGGAAGATGGAGTGGAGGCTTATCTCAAAGCGGCCCTCTCGTCGGAGGACTGGACATGCGGCAGATCAGCCGGCGGCCGGCGCTAATGCTGCCAGGGCTACCAAGGGATTGAAGGCGATCCCTTCAAGGTGGCCGGAATGTTGGATCATGATAATAGTTAGAACAAGGAGAAAAAATGAATTGTTAGGATAAGCTTTAATTACTGAGATTATTGAATTGTCCAGTAATATAAAAACTAAAAACATAAAAACTCTTATATTTAAGCTAGCATGTAAGTTTGATTTGTATTCGGCAATGCAGCTGTCGCGAGCGGCGGGCAGTTGTTATCTTCGTCTCGCAATAGCCACACACACGCTGCCAAGCCTTACCGCGATTGCTAAGTCTAACAATAAATTGTAAAGTTTAAGAACTGGCAATTTGTTCTTTTTTAAAGTATTTTTCGATTTTTCACTATTAATATTCCTGCAATAGATTAGTTTATAAATATGATAGCTTGGCAAACACAGAAAATTTTCATACAAATTCATGTTTAGATCATATTTTTGACCGATCGTTGCTATGGGAGCTATACGATAAAGTAGTCCGATTTTAATCAAACTTGGTCAGTATGTATAAATTGATGGCAAATGTACTCTGTGTGAGTTTGATTAATTTAGCTTAGTAAACCCAAAAGTTATTCATACTAATTCATATTTGGAGCGTGTTTTTGACCGATCTGCCCTATGGGAGCTATACGATATAGTTGTCCGATTTAAATCATACTTGGTCAGTACATGTACTTTGTTGGATTATGAATAGAAGTAGTTAGCATAAGCAAAGCAAATGAAGTATTAGCCTAAGTAATGAATTGAACCTAATGTAGTAGCCTATAATGTAAGCATAGAATCTCTTATACTTAAGCTAGCATGTAAGTTTGATTTGTATTCGGCAGTACAGCGGTCACGAGCGGTCGTTCAGTTCGTATTTTCGTCTGAAATTAGCCGCACACAAGCTGCCAATCCTTTCCGCGATTGCTAAGTCTAACAATAATTGTAACGTTTAAGAACTTGCAATTTGTTTTAATTAAAGTAGTTTTCGATTTTTCATTGGGGCCCGAGCAGGGACTTTCAATCGCGTTCGTTGGTCTATAAGACATTTCAAGGCTTGGTTTGCGGTGTGTGTCGGTTTCGATAAACTTGGATTTTGGATTTTCACTGGAGCTGTTGGCGTTGTTGGAAGTTTGGATTAGAACAGCCAGGAGTTGAAGACACTTGAGTCTCCACATAATCATCGTAGTGATAGTCCCAGAATTTAGCCCAAGAGTGACTCTTCTGTTGATCAGGTAACAGTGCCTAAACGAGTCAGTGCAGGAGAATATATGTAGAAAGTGCAAGCATAAAAGCGGCACATAACCCATTTGAACGTACATATATAAAAGTACTGCTCCATTTGTTGCACAACAGAGACATTGCGTTTCGGCACTGATATATTTGTGATTTCTTGAAAGGCAATTTGAAGCAAAACACACAAATCGAATCAAATAAACAAACATAAATAAGACAAAACACTAAACTAGTGCAAATAAACATATTTATTTTGCATATAAAAATTAGCCGTTCCTCTTTAATTTCACTGTTCGCCAATACCTACATACATATGTTCAGTGGTGCTTTGCTTTGATTTTGTTTTGCATTGTTTGTGTCGACGCTGTTTATACAAACAAACGTACGCGCTAGAGAACATACAAAAGTACGCTGATAAACGGCAAACTTTTTAGTTGTTGTTGGTAGATCGCATCATTGCCTACGCATGCGCTGTTGTTGTTGGTAGATCGCATCGTTTGTCTACCTGCGCATGCACTGTTGTTGTTTTTTTTTTTACATTTTGCAGTCGAATAATTCGAACATCGCTAATCAGCTAATTATTGTTGCGCAGGTGCGTTTGCGTAGATTGGTATTTTGTTGTTGTTGATAACTGTCGGTGCTTATCTACATACGCTTGCGTTTTTGTTAGTTGCTGTTAATTACATTTACATGCGAGAAGTTTAGTTAACCAGCTGATTATCTTAAGTCTTCTGATTTTTTTAAATTATATTGACAACCAACTGTTATTAATCAACTTATTATCTTTAACCATTTGATTATCTTCCCCAGCCAAGTTTGTTGATTGGCTGATTATTGTTACGTATAGTACACTTACGTGCATTCGAATAGAGTCAAATTTTAATTAGTCAGTCACAAAACCGCTCTGGTTGACGCGGAAACTTGCCTTAGTGCTCAAAAAAGAGAAGGACATAGAGCGCCAAAGGAGTTTACTCATTATTAAAATGGTGACTCCAAGTAAATTTGAGATTCAGTGCCGGCTAGATATACATTTCCAAAGCTATGGATCTGCAGTCAGAGATCGATGCAATAGATCCTGTCAATATTAGCCGTACAATGCTTGAGAAAACATGTATTTTGGCACGGTCTTAGCCTTCACATCATTCTCACTTACCCAAATTAAAGTTGCCCAAATTCATCGGTAAACACTAGGAATACCGACAATTTATCGGGCTGTTTAATATTGAGAAATTCAACCATTTGATAAAGTGCTTATTAGATGAGGCGTTAGGCACCATAAGAGCCTTCCAAGTATATGATGCGGTTTACCCGAAGGCATTAGAAAGTCTAATTCGAACAATAGTTGACTCGGTATCGGCAATTTTTGGTTCGCTAATGTCGGTTGGAGATGAGCAAGATTTCGCAAATGCAATCTTGATTCATGTCGAAGGTAGATCCTCATACGAAGTCGAAGTATGAGGAACAGCTTGATTACAACACATTGCCGAAATGGGGCGACTGTGCTGCGGCTTTGAACAGGCGATATCAGCATTTGTCTGCTGAAGAATGTTCAAATCTAGGATGAAGCAAACATTCGAAATGAAACACGCTCAAAAATCGTCGTTTGCGTGTACAAATGTTGAAAAAGAAGTTGAACCTACATGCCAGTTTTGCAGTGCAAACCATATGATTGAAAATTGTCAAGGGCTTGCAGCACTGCCGGTTGACGATAGATTTAATTTCGTAAAATCTGATCATTTGACACCAAGCTCGAACTTGTACCTCTTACCATTTATGAAATCTGTTTGTTCATATGGACAGACAGACAGACAGACAGTCAGACGGACAGACGGTCATGGCTACACCGACTCGGCTTGTGATGATGATCAAGAATATATATACTTTATGGGGTCTGCCACGCCTCCTTCAGCCTGTTACATACTTTTGCACAAACCCAATATACTCTTGCAGAGAGTATAAAAAAAGAGTAGTATCAATGGTGTTCCTTGGTGTTCCTAAGTGCCATAGTTACTGAGATATTTGCCGAAAACGCCCATTTTTCCCGAGGTGTGTGCAGTTTTGTTTTGCTCGAGTGTTTCGCCCGTTTCCGTATCTTTAGATTTTCTGCATTTGGTTTTACTTGTTATTGCTAGTTTAGCTGCATGGGCTGCTGCTAAGCAATGACCAGTTAGAATGCTCACTAGCAATCTGCGTTCTCTCCGAGGAAGATGCAGTAGGAAGCGGCTGAGGTAGGCTTTCTGCTCTTCACATAGTATCTTTGAGATTTTGCAGGATGTTGTGTTTTGTTATCTGAACTTAAATCGCTCTTGAGCGTCCCGATCCAGTTTACTACAGAACTGCGACACCTTCTTCTAAGGTTCGTGGTAGTCGCGCATTAGCTTTGGCCAGAATGTCGGCTTCTTCATTTCCTGGAATGCCTTGGTGTCTTGGAACCCAGTAGATGTGCACTGACTTAGTCGTGCATAGTTCATCTAGTTCTTTCCTGCTCACCCGGACCGTCCTGGAGTTCAGAAACGACGACATCATGAACTTGATGGCTGCCTGACTGTCTACCAGAATGCTAATGCCACTGTTTCTTAGGCTGCTGGCTACTTCGGTTGCTTTCCCGATCGCAAGCACATCCGCCTGAAAGATGCTGCAGTGATCGAGCATCTTGAAAGTTTGTCTGGTGAGAGGGCTTTTGCAATACACCGTGGCTCCTATGCCTGCTTCCAGCTTGGGGCCGTCTGTGTATAAGTTAGAGTGACTGTTTCGCATTCTCAGGCAAGCCTTCCAGTCCTCCGGTCCTAGGTGTACCCTGATATTGACTTTTGGGCAGACTTCGGGGAGGATATAGTCTGAGTGTCTTGGCATGTTCCTCCCATTTGCGCTGTACCCATAACCTTGCCACGACATACCTTCCAATTTTGGCCGCTACAAGCTTGGCCTGCTGATCAAGTGGGGAGATTCCTAGCAATGTTTCCAAGGCTTTCGTGGGGATGCTTCTAAGGGCTCCTGTGATACATGATAGCCGCGGCAGCTCCAGTCTGATCGAACTCTTCTAGAAGAGTTAGAAGGTTTTGGATCCATTGTCTAATGGTCGGATGGGACTCTACTGACACTAGCCCATCAATGATGGCTTCAGTGCTTACATTGTTCAATTGTTGTTCACTTATTGCATATTCTTGATGGTAGAACGCCCTTTCTATGGAGCCCACTAATAAGTGCAGTGCGGTTTCCACTGACTTTCCTTTTGTATACGCATGCTGGTTGGTTGACAACCTGCTTCCAACATTACTTCTAACGTGGAGATCCAGCAGATTTTCTGTAGCAGAAGGATGTGGTCTGCAGCAGAAGGATTTGAGGCTTATTGGAATGAAATCCTCAGGAATGCTATGACTGCATTTTCCCGCTTTAGGTAGAAAAGCCACCCTTGCCGGTAAGAATATGGCCCGTGTTGAGACAGGCTTTAAAAATCCTAAGCAGCCATAGAGCGATCAAGTATTTGGTGGTCTGAAGCATGGCTGGAATGATACCGTCAAGGCCGAGTCTCTTTATGCTAGTAAAGGCGTCAATGGCCCATCCTATCTTTTGTACTGTAAAGATTTCCGTTGGGAATTGGTAATCACCACACAAAATATTCGGATGCTCCATCCTGGAAAGTGAGTGGACAATAGAGCTTCAAGAGTTTCCTCGCTACTATTAGTCCAGGCACCATCTTCTATTTTAAGTTGACTTTGACCTTTTGCTTTCCAGCAACACCACGGCCAGGACATCAGTTCTGTAATTAGACTATAGATAAGCGTTTATGCCTTTCCGTACTAATACGGCGGCTCTTGTTCTGCTTACCGTTATTGAGTGGAATGTATTGTAGTTGGGCGATCTTAGTCCTTGGCTCTTGGACTAAGGCCACGTCGATATGCCCTTGCTCCAAGGCTATCAGGAGCTCCGCCGACGCCAACTTCCTCTTATGGAGATTTATTTGCGGAATTCTCAATTGGAGTTTCTGCAGTCATCTCCCGGGCCGGGTTGACTATTACAGTCAGCTCTCCGTCCTTTTCTTCCTCCTCTTTTTCATCGGAGTCGATTGCCGTATATCCCAGATCCCTCTCCACCTCCACGAACTCCAACGTGTGGGCATCCTTGTCTTCAGTGTGCCTCTTCCGGAGCCTCAGGTAGACGCTACCCACTCCCCATGCCATTTTGCCACAGCGCAGGTAGAATAGGTCCTCCGCCTCCTTGTTAATTTGTGGATAACATGCTGGCCCCCCTCTGCTGAGGAGAAGGCACCATCGTGCAGGATCCTCCAGTCGCTTGTTGTGACGTATTTGTTTTGAAGCTGCAGTAGCTTCAGCGCCTATTCTCCCTTAACAGGGATGCGGAAGAGCACCTTCGCCTTAAACTTCGACGGCATGTGCTCCCTGTCTACCACCTCCAGTTTGGCCCCTTTCACACCGCTCCCAACGTGGAAACTCTTTGCTTCAGCCAGCTGAGCGTCCGGTCGTCCATGCATTTTAGGATTTTCGATCCGTTTAGCCATCCAGCACCGTCAAAGGTAGGTTTGGGAGCCTCCGGATCGTCCTCCATCTTCTCAATGAGAGCACTGACCAAAAGCCAGTGGACGGCTTTATGACCACTTTGACGCTTGCTAACCGGAGCCTCCGTTGCTCTCGGTCGATCGTTGCCGATTAGTGCCATCATCTCCCCTACCTTATTGGCAAATTCGCTGGTAGATGCACGCACTTTGCGCCGCTTTGTACTGCGCCTTGGCCTTAAGTCCGTCTTTCGAATGTTTTGGCCCGTCCCTGGACGAAGTAGTGTCCATTGCCCGGGCGGCACGCTCGGGAAGGGTTCAGCTAGTTGATTTCTGCCATGCCATCAGGCAGGTTAAGTTTATTTCAAATTATTACACTGCACCTTCCACACTATCGGACAGTACGTGTATGGTACCATTATCATCCTCACTAAATTTAATCAAGATCAGACAACTATAGCTTATAGCTCCCGTAGGATAAATCGGTCAAAAACAAAAGGTTTATCTGAAGACATGTAGTATTTGCAGCAACCAAACTCACACAGTATGTGTATATAATTAGCATCCTCACCAAATTTTGTCCAAATCGAACAACTCGAACATACAAAGCAAACTGGTGAAAAAATTTTAAAAATTGTAATTTGTGTACTCGTACTAGAAAGAAAAGAGTTAAATCAGCTACATTAGCCGTAATTATCATTAGGCGAAGTGTGGCGAAGTTTTCTATAACAAAACATTATTATATGTAAATGGAGATAATCGGGATCACTAACATTTTAAGGCATGGTGCATCTGGTAGAGTTACGGTTTGTTTTGAAACCTGCGTCTGATATCGCAGGTTCGATTCCAGTCTTTGGGTTATTATTTTTTTTTATTTGCTTTTTAAAATTTTAATTTTAATTATTTACTATTTTAAATAAGTTAGTATTTTTTTTTTTAAATACAGCCATATTCAAATATCGATTTCGAATTGTAATACAAAATTTAATATTGCGAAAAAATTGATTTGAACAGCAGTACATGTAAGAAAATCTAACGTTCCCAAAAATGTTGCGTTGTGCAACTGGTAGCGTTGTGATTAGTTGTAGGGCATAAATGTATGGAGCCGCAAGTTCGAGTCCTGTCGAAAATTATGTACTTAATTTACTTTCTTAAATTTTTATTTAATATAGTCATATTTAAATGTTATATGTATATTAACATACACGCGTATGTAACTGTGAATCACTCTGCTGCTTCTTTGTTTTCTATGTTTGTATGTAAAATGCGCACTAATATGAGTACGGGGCCTTGTACAGTCGTCTCGCCCGACTGTAGCCTTTCTTACTTGTTTAAATTAAGTATTTCTAAACATATTTTCAGCACAATTTGCTGTAAAGAATTAAAACAAGAAATAAATGGGTTTAATATCAAATTATTTTTAATTAATGGTATTTGTGTTAAAACAAATTGAAAAAGTTATATATAAGCATTATGGAATCCATATACATATATACATATATGTATATGTATATGTATATGTATATGTATATGTATATGTATATGTATATGTATATGTATATGTATATGTATATGTATATGTATATGTATATGTATATGTATATGTATATGTATATGTATATGTATATGTATATGTATATGTATATGTATATGTATATGTATATGTATATGTATATGTATATGTATATGTATATGTATATGTATATGTATATGTATATGTATATGTATATGTATATGTATATGTATATGTATATGTATATGTATATGTATATGTATATGTATATGTATATGTATATGTATATGTATATGTATATGTATATGTATATGTATATGTATATGTATATGTATATGTATATGTATATGTATATGTATATGTATATGTATATGTATATGTATATGTATATGTATATGTATATGTATATGTATATGTATATGTATATGTATATGTATATGTATATGTATATGTATATGTATATGTATATGTATATGTATATGTATATGTATATGTATATGTATATGTATATGTATATGTATATGTATATGTATATGTATATGTATATGTATATGTATATGTATATGTATATGTATATGTATATGTATATGTATATGTATATGTATATGTATATGTATATGTATATGTATATGTATATGTATATAAACAGAATTTCATTTATTATTAAATGTCAATGTATTTAAATTACATTTTTTAAAGCCGTCAAATCATTTAGTCTAGTACCACTGCTGATAATATTTCATTCAAAATATTATAAGTTTCTGGTTGGCTTGCTTAAAACATGTTGTATAACGGCAAAATACTCGAGTATATACTCGAGTAAAACGAGTATAAACATGCCCGCGGTACGCACACCAAACGATCGTGTATCAAATTTGTTCGAACAAAACGATCACGAGTAAGCGTTCGAGTATACTCGAAATTTTTATACTCGTTGCAGGTCTCTGATATGTATATGTATATGTATATGTGTATGTATATGTACATGTACATGTATATGTATATGTATATGTATATGTACATATATATATATTCTTATACCTAGATACCGGGTAGCATACGGTCGGGCGTGCTGGACTGTATTTTTCTTTTTAGTTTTTTCTGGATTCAGCTTTAATGCCTAGAAAAAAGACTTCCCTTTTATTTTGTTTTTGAATGAAATAACTCGAATAGATCGAGCCCTACCCATGAATAAGTAGTTTTGAGAAAAATGCGTTTAAAGTATTGTTAACCTTCAAGTGCGTGGAAGGCAGGTGCGTTCGACTACATATATATTTGGCCTGAAAACCCTTAACGGAGTACAACCTGATGCACACTTTTATACTGTGCGCGATTCCGCCAGCTGGTGACACTAAAATTGCCAGAATTGCATCCATCTGGTCATTCTAACGTGTGCGTGGTCTTCCTCTCCTACGTTGTCTCCCAACCACCGCATCAAAAACAAAACGAGCTGGAGTCGTTCCCTCCATACAGATATTGTGACCAAGCCAGCGAAGTCGCTGAATGTTAATTCGCTTGACAATGTCCACATCTCCGCATAGCTCATACAGTTCTTCATTCTAACTGATACGGTAGGTTCCGCCAACGCAAACAGATCGAAGACCTTGCGTAGAACTTTTCTCGACGACACCAAGAGCGACTGCATCCGTCTGCGTCACTGTTCAGGCTTCCGCACCATAAAGAAGCACTGGAGTGATGAGTGCCTTGTACACTGTTAACTTTGTCTTTCGAGAGAACGCGTGAGCCTAAAGTAGCTTCTATTAGCAAGTGTGATCATCCGCTTGATCTCCAGGCTGACGTCGTTGTTGCTGTTCCCTACAGTTCCTTAATAGACAAAGTCTTTGACCGAACATAGTTGTAGTTTCCCTGTTACACCATACACTTTGTTTTGCCCATATTCTATGCAACTCCAACTTTAGCTGATTCTCTCTAAATAGCTCCAAAAGCCGCAGTTACATCACACTTGGTACAACCAATGACATCAATATCATCAGCGTGTACATCCGATTTACTCCTGCTTTCCTCATGACACTCTCTATCAGCAGATTGAACAGCGTACAAGATATTGAGTCGCATTGTCTGAGACCCCGCTGGATATTGAAGGTGAAGGATTGGTCATTTTCTACCTTGCTCAATGTCATACTACATACACGTGTTAGCTTTGCAGAAATACTAATCGCAAACATGGTGGCGAACAGGCGTCCTCGCCGAGAGCTATCAAAGCAGCTTTGTATTCGACAAAAAGGTTGTAGGTGTCGATTTGCGTCTCTTGTGCTTTCTCCAATCAATGTTTCAGCATGTGGTTTAAGTTTATCACACATTACTCTCGTTAGAACTTTAAGTGCAAAAGGATGAAGACTGATGCCGCGATAGTTGGTGCGTTGCGTTTTATCACCCTTCTCCATGATGGGATAGATCTACTGAGGTTCCGCCCGCGTGGCTTTATTGTTCTTAAGTCGATATTCAGCGACTTCTGTTAAGCTAGAGATGGGAGCTCCAGCTCCTTCGTTCGAATCCTGGTTGTCTCCAGCCAAAAGACTTAAAAAGTGATTCATCCATAACCTCAGAACGATCTCTGTATCTGTGACAAGATTTCCATCATCACTCCTACAGGCAAGCTTTCCAGTCTTATACCCTTGAGTCATGCGTTTGACCCTCTGGTACAATTCTTGGGCATCATTCCTGTACCTGCTAATCTCCAATTTCTCACAGTCGGGCCTTTCCATCTTCTGCTTCTTCTTCCTGAAAAGGCGTTTCACATACCTTCCATACCCTGGGATATCGTTGGAGGGAGCTGGCCAAGCCGGCCTGAGAGACGAATGGAGAAGGCATCCCTGTGCTGTTGTAATTGCAACTTTTCGATTTCAAGCTTGTCATACTTGACACTTAACCGTGCGCGAAACTTGGCTGCGACAATGTAATAGTTAGAGTCGATTTTGGATCTCGGACACGATTTCATATCAAGAATGCCGTGCATCGATCTGATTGCGAGTCAGACGATCTAGTGACAGCCAGGTTTGTTTGCGGATGTCGAGATGACAGCATCTTGTACTGCTAACTATCAATGATACTCTCCCGATTTTTAAATTAAAATCTCCCAGTAGGATCTTAATGTCACGTTACATGCAGCGGCGTTACGTTCGGTTGAGCTCTGTAAACTCGGATAAACTCATGCCTATCTGTATGCCAGCTGCATTATATGTCAGTTTCTTTTCGCCGCGCACTTTGATCTATAGCTCAGCGGATGCTAAGTTACAATCCAGGGCAAACTACTTGAAGGTAGTGGGTCGACTTGAAGAAAGCAGAGCCAAGGATCACACAGACGCCCACCAAGTTCAACGCAGTCAGTAGCGTTACCTAGTATACTCCCACCATTCCCCCAAGATATACATACATATCTGTTATTTTTAATTAAACCCCGTACTCTAAAAAAGAGTATAGGGGTCTATTAGGTTTGTCAGAAGCGAAATGTGCGTAACAGGCAGAAGGAGGCGTGGCCGACCCCATAAAGTATATATATTCTAGATCAGCATCAACAGCCGAGTCGATATAGCAATGTCCGTCTGTCCGTCTGTCTGTCTGTCTGTCTGTCTGTCTGTCCGTCCGTCCGTATGAACACCTGGATATTTTAAACTACAAAAGCTAGAGACACCACCAAATTTGGAATGAAAGCCCGTTATCTTCGCGAGCAGATCAAGTTTATTTCAAATTGTTGCCACGCCCCTTACCGCCCCCGCAATGAGCAAAAAACCAGACACACCTCGAAAAAAATTTACTTTTAGGCCAATAACTCAGTAACTATGGCACTTAGGAACACCATTTCTGGTAAACAGGTTGCTAGTGACACCCTTAATGCAATGCCATTAAAAATTTTGAGCTGCCACGCCCCTTTTCCCCACATCAGCTAAAAAACTTTTACGCTTTAATGCCGTTTTTAAGGCATTTATTCATATAGTAGAGTGTTGTAATTCAACATTCGTATAGAGACATATAAAATCAAACTATTCTGAAAGTGGCATCAACATACTACCTTTAACAAAAGAGCTACTGCGTTAGAAAGTTTGTTATTTAACTGCAATATCACTTACGCGCGAGAGCGAGACAGAAACATACAAACACATGTTCGAACGTTTTCGATGCTTGTGTGGCGACAGCGCTGGCCGCGCCGAATACACACATACATACATATATGCATGCATATAATTTCAAACGAATGTGTGTTTCTATGAATAATATGTAAATGCTGATTATCGGAGAATTCTTGAAAGTGGCGCGTGGTGCAACTGATAGAGTTGCGGCAATGCGAATTGTTAATTTAATTTTTTTTTAAATTTCAATTCAAAATGTACATATAAAATTAACATTTTTAAATTTCATTCGAAAATTTGAATTTAAATCGAATACAATTGCGCACTTCTATGGGAGTACGGGGTCTTTTACAGTCGGCTCGATCGACTGTAGCCTTTCTTACTTGTTTTTAATTAAATTTAATTTGGCAGACTCCATAAGAGGGTCCGCTTAAGTTTTGTTTGCGAACGTGTCAAAGGTGAATACCAGAAATGAAAAAATTGCCAATATTTTACAGTTTGACTTCCAAAAAAGCAAAAATTTAAATCAGGCGGCTGACAATACTGTACAAGCCCTCTATGTGCAATTTAAAAACCGCCGATACAGTTGCGGCAATTTTGAGTTTAATTGTGAACCAGGTTGAACAAACAGAAGTTAATAAAATTATGAAAACCATTTATGACAACTCTCATGTAAGCACTGATTCGATTATACAGAAGATGAACATTGAACTTAAAGCCATTAGGAGTCATTTGAATAAAGCTGGATACACACAGTAAAACCTCACAGGCAGAATTTCAATCTGTAAATCGGTAGCCAACGTAACAAAGTCAATCCAATTAAAAGGTAGAGGTACTGAGCATAGGTCGGATACGGCCCTTAGTAGTCCGGTCGCGGAGGTTGTCAAGGCTTGAAGTCCAGAAGAATTTGGGAGCGTTTCGCGAACGTTAGTAGGTCTATTGGCGGGCACTTGGATAGCTTTGCCATTGAGGGAATTTGCGGCGCGCCTAGACATCTTAGCCGTGTTCGCTCTAGAGCAGGGCAGTGGCAAAGTAGATGTTCAAGCGTTAAGGTAGTGTTAGCATTATTGCATTTCCCTGCAGTTCGTGTTAGTGGTAATGCCAAGCTTAGCCACATGTGCAGCCGCCAGGCAGTGACCGCTAAATACTTCAGCTAGCTTCCTACAATCTTATCAAGAGATGTTCAGTAGATACCAGCTATGTTGTGCATTGAACTCGTTGCACATTAACTTTGTTATTCTGCAAGAGGAGGTGTTCTTCCACCTTTGCTTAATGCGCTTGTTGCTGCTCTTTTCAAGACGGCTGTACAGCGATCTTAGGGATGTGGGCACCTGCTCTGTTCTATATACGGGTAGTCCAACGCCTGCCTTTACTAGAGTGTCTGCCTCTTTATTTCCAGGAATGCTCTGTTGGCTTGGAACCCAGTAGATGTGTACTGACTTAGTCGTACATAGATCATCTAATGCCTCCCTGCTCACCTTGACCGTTTTGGAGCTGAGAGTAGACGACAACATAGATTTAATTGCTGCCTGACTGTCAACCATGAGGTTAATTGTGTGGCTGTCCGCACCGAGAAGAGTCGCGACTTCCAACTCCCCCAGCCATCTTGGAGCAGTCCGTATATATGTTAAGATGACCTTCTTGCCAGCTAGGGCAGGCTGTCCAGTCATTGGGCCCAAGGTGCGGCCGAATTCTGACCTTTGGGCTGTTGTTGGGTTTAAGGTAGTCGGAGCTTGTAGCCATATCTCTTCCGATGGAGCTATGCCCAAAGTCTTGTAGTGACATGTTCCCCAACGCCACGAGACGCTGGGCCGACTTGGCTGCCACTAACTTCGCTTGTAGGTCTAGGGGGGTAGAGCCAGAAGGGTTTCCAGAGCTTGTGTGGGGGTAGTACAAAGAGCGCCTGTAATGCACAAGAGTGCTTGGCGTTCTGCCTTTACCATTAAGGCACGGTATGTCTTCTTTTCGGTGGCCTGCCACCACATGAGAACTTCATAAAGCAGTGTTGGACGGACAACTGAGATGTAGATTCAATGCATAAGTCTTAGTCATAGACCCCAACAGCTGAGCACCTTCTTGGATGCATACAGCGTCATGGTTGCCTTTTTCACCCTCTCTTCAACATTGGCTCAGTTTGCTGTCCTGTACCATGGCCAGGTACTTTACGTGGATGCTCTGTTTAAGGCGCGTACCGTTCAGTATCGGTGTGAGCCAGTGCGGTACCTTGTACCTCTTATTGAAGAGGATGATGACCGCCTTCTCTGCATTGATATGTAGCCCGACTTCTTCCGGCCACTTACATAATTCCCGTAGGGTCCGTTCCATAATGGAGCTGAGAGTCGATGGGCAGACTCCTGTTATAATTACGGAACTGTTATCCGCATATGCAATTATTTTAAGGGCTCCTCTATCAAATCTCTTTATAAGGTCATCTACTACCAAGTTCCACGGGACTCCTCCCTGAGGAGTGCCTATATTTGCGTTTTTTGTAGACGTAGCTGCACCCCATTCCGACTGGATCCTCCTTCAGCCTAGCAAGTTACTGATCCAGTGCGTAATGGTTGGGGGTGTATCGATTGCCCGGAGTCTATCGATAATAGTGTTAGTGCGGACGTTGTTAAATGCACCTGAGATGTCTATGAAGACTCCTAGTGCGTGTTCTTTACTGTGAAGCGCCTTCTTGATGGAGGCGACTAGTGAGTGAAGTGCCGTTTTGACGGATTTACCCTTCATAAAGGCGTGCTGGTTGACATACAATCTTCAGCTGCATTTCTGATAGTGAGATCCAGCAGCTTTTCTATAAGAGGCAAGGTCCATTCTACAACATTTGCTGCGCACTAACTTGCGAGATTTCCAAACCGTCGGCGCTACAAGGAGCGAGGAGCGGCCTGTGCGAGGAGCAGCATCCGCAACTTGAACGAGTCGCGGCAGCGCTACAAAGCGCGCACAACGAAATTTTTTTTTATATATAAATATAATTATTGTAAAAATTGAGCGAGAACTCTCCCGATTATAGTTCAATTTTTGAGCTGCTTTCAGGAAAGTTTGATATAATTGTTATTATAATTATATTATAATTAGCCTTCAATCGAATTATAAATTACAATACAGTACGACAAGAAAAACTTTGCTAAAAACCGTATTGAAGTTTGAAAATTATTTCATTAATTATGGGAAATGGAGGACCGACCGGATCGACCCGACTTGTGCTGCTGACCAAAAAAAAATATATAATTTATGGGGTCTGCCACGCCTCCTTCTCATTGTTACACGTGGATGTGGTAGACAGGAAGAACATCCCGCCGAAGCCAAAGTCGAAGGTACTCTACATCCTTGTCAAGGAGGAACAGGCGCTGAAGCTGCTGCAGCGTCAAAAGAAGTACGTCCCAACAGGTGACAGGATCCTCCTGCAAGATGGTGATTCTCCTTGGCAAAGAGGGGACAGCATTAAATCCTCCAAATGAACAAGGAGACGAAGGACCTACTCTACCCACGCAAGATGGCATGAAGATGGGTAGCGTCTACCTGAGGATCCGGAAGAGGCGCTGAAGACAAGGATACCCACACGCTGAAAGTAGGGAAGGTGGAGAGGGATCTTCGTCCAGAGTCAGTCCTCGAAGCCGTAGAATCCCATCCGACCATCATACAAAGGATCCAAACCCTTCTAAACTGTAGAAGAGTTCGATCAGACTGGGGAGCTGCCACAGCTACCAGAGGTGTGAACACTCCACAAGGCGGAGAGTCGAGCCCGAGACAAAACTCGATGAGCTTGTCCCAAGTTTTGGGAGGTGAAAAAGCTTCCAGCCAAGCCGGAAAAATAGCCGCTGAATTTTCATTATTTGTCGATTTCAATGTGTCGGACGCTTTGTTTGCTTCTCTCATAAATCTTCAGATTTCTGGCAAAGCTAATTGCATGCTTGTTGATTCTTTCTGCAATCAACGTAGTTTTTACCGTTTTCGACCAATTCTTTTATTAGATCAATCTTCAGATCTTCAACCGATTAATGCGCTTCACCTAGCTTTCTTATCTAACATTACAATTACAACATCAGTAAACTCTTAATATACAGTGCTTAACAGATTGATAAGACACCTTTTTTTTCGTAAATATTTTTTAAAATAAAGTATCTAGAAATACGAAAATTTTACTTAAATATAGTAAAATGCAATAGACAACAGGTTCAAGTCATTTTACAACAATATTTTAAATGTTTATATTTTTTTTCAACAAAATAACAAAAAAAGCCTTTTTCAGCCATATCATATTGATAAGACATTTTTCAATTTGGCTTATAAAAATACAAAATATGTTGACAAATCATAATAATTTTATAACTTAATAGTTTATTATATTACCCTGGGCTCTTCCGACATCGAAAATCCGTTTTTTCATCGACTCAGAACGGTTTTTTAGTATCTTGGACTCTAGAAGAGTCAAATTCTGACAATTCCTTCTTTTAATTGACTCACATTGGCAAACACAACACTATCATTGTACACACGTGTTGCCAATATTCCCCAGACATTTTCAATCGGATTTAGATCCGGTGAGCATGCAGGCCAGTCCAATAAATTAACAGAAACATCTGTTAGAAAAGCCATTGTTTGGCGACTGGTGTGAATCCTGGCGTTATCCTGCATGAAAATATATGGTTTTTCCCGATTTTCATTTAAAAATGGTAGCAAGCTATTCTCTAGCACTTGTATATAGTCACCACTGTTCATCCGGGAGCTTGTAAACTGCAAGTTTAGGGTTCCAAACTTGGTAAAAGCTCCCCACACCATAACCGATCCGCCACCAAAATTTCTTTTTGAAAAACATAACGGTTCTTTTCGCAAATCGCGCCAATAATGGCGATATCCATCTGGTCCGTCAAGATTAAATTTTTTCTCATCAGAAAAAATAACCTTTTTGAAAAAAAAATGTTATAGCCCATGTAATGCTCAGATACAACATTTTTCTTACCGAGTCCCAGTTTGTTGCCAAATTTCTTAGCGCGAAATCGATCCTGACAGCTTTGTGACGTGCCGTTAATAGTGGTACCTTCTTAAGGACACCTCGGACTATGTGTTCCGACTTATTTAGTGTCCTCCAAACTGTCATTGGAGACACTTTATTGCCCAAAAACGAAGCAAGCTGGGCACATGATGCTGTTGAGTTGCTCGCGTTCCTAACAACTCTTCGCTTATCGATGTCACTCAGCTTTGGTTTTCTACCAGTGCTTCGTTTTTGTCCATATCCATTCGGATCTTTCAAAAAATTGGACACTACAGTCCGACTACGACCAATTTCGCGAGCAATTCGACTTATTGTCCATCCCGATTTGGAAAATGCGAGAATTGACGCTTTTTCTTCCCCCAGAAGCAGGATAGAACGACCCATTAGACTATTCTTAGTTATTATTATAATAACAAACAAGAAAAATTAACAAAACTTTAGCTCCTATCGCTTGAATCTCACTTTTAAGAATAGTGTCTTTTAATTGTGATACGTTTGCAAGCACACATTTTTCACGCATTTCAACGAAAAACTAACGGTGCAATTCCAGTGAACGCTAAAAATAGAAAGTAACGGTACTATTTCGCAGTCTATGATTTGCTCGTTCGTTTCTCATACTTGGTTTTTCTAAATTTTCAACAACAAATATTTTGCAAGCAAAGAAACATGAAATTTTAATGTGTCTTATCATTCTGTTAAGCACTGTATTAATGTGTACTCATCAGTATACTCTTTAAACATCACACACTCTTAAAACATTTATATATAAAAGAAACAATACTACATTATTGGTAAAAATCGTTATGGTTCCCTCTAACTTAGTCCCTGTTGACTTCAACGCACTTATACCAGCATTGTCCCGTCCCCAAAACACTTTTTAAACTCGATGTTAGGTTCATTAAGGCAATATTTGATTCTTCTCAGATGCTAAAACGCGATCCTCTCACTAGTTTTTTAACTCGATTATGAAAAAAATCAGGTGAATTTAGGAGTTGTTGGATTGCATTCGTGTAACGCTTAGCTAAAAATTGCGGAGTATTATGGCATTATGCGATAAAGCGTTATCGCGATGTCAATTTCTATAACTTTCAAAAATCCTGATGATGAAATGATTTCAATTTTTTGTGAGAATAGAGCAAACAACAAGCGCAGCATTCCAGGAACTATTTGATCAAGGAAGTATAATTATTTCATAAGGAAACCACGATCTGTGCAATGTTTTTATGATAACAGCACTTAATACAAACACCAAAAAAAGAAGTTGGAGTGTGCCCATATTTGGAAAATATGTCTGAAGAATCGCATATTCCAAATAATTTATACCGTTAAATTTTACAGAAATATTGTCATACGGAAAAATGCAAATCTACTTATTTCACTCAGGAAAAAAGAACGCTAAGAGGCGGTTCACTCTTTGTTCGACTTATTACCGATGCTCCCTGTGGAACCATGTGTAGTGAACGATGGTTGGTTAGTGGCTAGTGCAATCACTTCATAACAATAGTATCAAACTGTATGTGAATTTTCGTTTGAAATAACTATAATTTATTAATTTACTATTGTGTGTGTGTTTTCATAAAATTGTTTTATAATGCAGGGAAAGAGTGACCTGCTAAGAGTTATTAGCGTCGCTGGGAGGTTGGTGGCGGCATCATAGAAACATCATCGCAAAAGCCAAAATTCGATATAAAGTTTAGTAAATATTCCTTGGTTATTGGATGCTTAATGCTTTCCACGACGGCTATAAGATATGCACTTGAAAATTGATTGTGAGAAATGTTTGTTTACAAAACTTACAGACTGCCGTATTAAAGCTGTTGGGCATCTTCTTGTCGGTACGCTCGCGCATAAACTCCCAATTTCCAAAATGATTTCTAGTGCATTCAACAATTTTGTTATCCAGCTCGCGTATTTCCTTAGTTAGTTTCTGAATTCGACCGAATGGCGCGTCATGACCACCAACATAGAGAAACCCAACCTTTTTTGTTAGTAACCTTTAAAAATAAAAAAACGAGAAATATTACTTTTAAAAAAGTTATGCAATTTCAATAATAAAACAAGAAAGAATGCTATAGTCGCCTCGCGACTTTAGGATACCCGTTACTCAGTTTCAATATGTTATTAGCAATGGTGATAGATAAGATAGCTTGGCAAACAGAACAGTTTCATACAAATTCATGTTCAGAACTTATTTTCAACCGATTGGTCCTATGGGAGCTATACGATATAGTAGTCCGATTTGGATCAAACTTGGTCAGTACATGCTCTTCATAGACATGTACTTTCCGAGCAAATTTGGTTCAGATAGCATACCTAATAAACAAGTTTTCTGTACTAAAACATTCTACTTTTAACTGTACATTTACCTTTATATGCAAATAAAACGCCCTAAAGTGGGCGTGTCAAAAAACAAAAACAAACTTGTATTGCTTGGGTATTGAACCTTATAGGGGTCGCAAATGAAAGGTACATTACCCAAGCAGTACAAGTTTGTTTTTGTTTTTGACACGCCCACTTTAGGGCGTTTTATTTGCATATAAAGGTAAATGTACAGGTAAAAGTAGAATGTTTTAGTATAGAAAACTGTCTAGGAGGTACATATACTGACCAAGATTGATCCAAATCGGACTACTATATCGTATAGCTCCCATAGGAACGATCGGTCGAAAATATGCTCTAAACATATATTTGTATGAAAATGTTATGTTTGCCAAGCTATCTTAGCTATCTTACAGCCAGCGAGTTACTTTTTTTTTACTTTTTTAAATTTAAATTTAAACTATTATCTTTTTTTAAATTTGTATTTTAAAATATGAATCAGTCTGCTGCTGCTTCTTTTATATTTGTATGAATTTTTGTATGCGAACAACTATGAGTCTGCAAGCTCGACTATATATATATACTGACCAAGTTTGATCCAAATCGGACTACTATATCGTATAGCTCCCATAGGAACGATCGGTCGAAAATATGCTCTAAATATGAATTTGTATGAAAATGTTATGTTTGCCAAGCTATCTTAGCTATCTTACAGCCAGCGAGTTACTTTTTTTTTACATTTTTAAATTTAAATTTAAACTATTATCTTTTTTTAAATTTGTATTTTAAAACATGAATCAGTCTGCTGCTTCTTCTTCTATGTTTGTATGTATTATTGTATGCGAGCAACTAGGAGTCAGCAAGCTCGACTGTAGCCTCGCTTACTTGTTTTTAATATTTATGGTTCGACGACAAGTTGTGACATTATTAATCACAACAAATAAGGAAGGAAACCGTCAAGCCGCATAAAATACCCCGTACCTTTCTAGTGTGCATTATCCTTAATTTTCGACCGATTTGTCCTATGGGAGCTATAGGATATAGTTGTCCGATCTGCCTCAAACTTATTGAGGATAGCTATAACCGTGATATACTCATAATGTGTAAGTTTGATTGCGATACCACAACTAACATTACATGTCTTCATACAAATTTTCTTTATTTTGACTGAATTGTCCTATTAAGCTATAGGATATAGTTGCCCGATCCGGATTAAATTTTGTGAGGAGAGTTATAATCGCACCATACATACAATATGTGAGTTTGGTTGCTGTTATTTTAAACTACATGTTTTCATAAAAATTTCCTATTTTTCATTGATTTGTCCTATAGGAAATATAGGCTATAGTTGTCCGATACGGATAACACTTGGGGAAGATAGGTATAATGGTACATATATTGTTTGAATTTGGTCATGATAGCTCTAGTTGATTCCAAGTTATGGGTATAACTTGTATTTTACATATATCGGGAGCGAAAAGCGGCTTGGCAACATTTTAAAATAAACTTTACCTGCCTGACATAAGGACGAACTTGCATTCCAACTTTGGTGGCTCCAGCTCTTGTAGGTTAGATGATATTGTTGTTCATACGTACAAATGGGCGCACGAACAGACAGACGGACAGACTTCGTTTCGCTTCTGATAAACTTAATAGACCCCTCTACTCTTTTTTAGAGTACGGGGTCCGACAATTTTTGATTTTTGGTTTTCAAATCACTAGCAAAGGTGCTGGAATGCCCGCCGATTGAGACCTTTCGCTCAGACTTTCCTAGAAGAATTACTCGTACAGCCGAAGGATTATTTGTGCCGGCTGTAAAAGATCCCGTACTCACAGTAGAGCGCATTTATTTAACTTAAATTTTTAAATTAAGTTTTAGAAACAATATAATAAACAATATAATTCCGATAGAATATAAACCTGCGACGTCACTCATATACACCAACAAACAGCAATCCTACCAGGTGCACCAATAAAAATTCTATAATTACATTTTCAATTGAAATGTAAAAAATTAAACTAACAACTCTCATTGTCAGCATTCGAACCTGCGACCTCAGACGAAGGTTCCAGAAAGTGCCGCAACCCTACCAGTTGCACCACGCCCGACTTTTCATAAAAAAAGTCGATAAAAAGCGCGGCTAATATAGGTTAACATAGAGTTATCTCTTTTCTTTCTACCACATCTACATAAATTACAATTATTGAACATAGTTCGACACTACAATCGCAAAAAAATCCAAATCTCTTGGGATTAAATTAAATTTTGTGCATACTATTTTGTATTTTTAGAGATTACAATACGAAATTCATTACAATTTCCTTGAAAAAAGGATTCTATCAGAATGCAGAATGACTCTCAATCCCCAAGAAAAGAGAGAAACTAGCAGGTAAACGGGAAAAATGAAGGAGAAATTATAAAAAAATTAAAATAGGATCTTCAAATCCTCATCCTTTGGGACCCACTATTGTGACCCAGGAAGCACTGGAAGTGCCTATCAAGGTTTGCTCAGAACCACGAATGTTGAAGGAACAAATTTTAACTATTAATGGCATACGGACGGCTCCCAATATGTTATGAAAGACCATAAACCAACGCAGAGTAATCATTAATGCACCTAAATTACAAAGTACCGGCAAGGAGTGGAATGGCTATTAAACAGTGCTCAGATGGGTCCAAAATTGACTTGCTCTTTTCAAGGGATCACGGCTGTAGGTTAAATAACCAAAAAACCCGGAATAGGTGCCCGAATACAATACATAGATAATAAATATCTTAATCCGCATTGTCAGGACCTGGAAAAGCCTTTCCTACTTTGGAGCTTGGTCTATATATTGTGTCAAGATCAAAATGAATACCTTCAAGCCATCGAAAAATCATTTCTTATTTATGCCAGAGTTGAGATTCCCCATTTTGGGCTCTTCGAACTAGTCTACGATACCAATAACATAGCAAATTGGAAAAAATTTCTTTTAGAAGGCAGGAGAAGAACTAATAAATTGACCCTTGCAGGCTGGCGATGTGCGCTCAATTTAAAATATGTGCCCCGAAATATAGACCAGTGAGTCTACTGCAAACCAAATAAGATCGCTAGATCTTATCTTATCTTGTGCACCTGTAATTGCTTCCGGACATCATCCAATTTAACCGTAATTGGTCTATAATTAACGGATCTTACATTTAAACAAGAAAGAAAGCTACAGTCGAGCACGCCCGACTATATATTACTTTCTGCATTTCTGCCGATTAAATATTTAAAATCGGTATCTAGATATTACAATGGATAGTACTTGCATTAAAACAAGTTGAAACAAAAATAACAAGAATGTTATAGTCGCCTCGCGACTTTAGGATACCCGTTAGCTCTGTTTCAATATAATTTTAGCAATGGTGATAGATAAGATAGCTTGGCAAACAGAACATTTTCATACAATTTCATGTTTAGACCCTATTTTCGACCGATCGTTTCTATGGGAGCTATACGTTATAGTAGTTCGATTTGGATGAAACTCGGTCAGCACAGCTGAAAGATCGATTTTACAGAGGTGTGTCCAGTTTTTTTATTGACTGACTAAATATGTGATCGATTGAGACCAGGCTCGAGCTTGTAGCTCTCAACATCTTCGAATTCTGATTGGTCATACGGACATTTAGGTTATATCTACTCGGCTTGTGATGCTAGTCAAGAATATATATACTTTATGGAGTCTGCCACCTCCTTCTGGCTGCTACATACTTTTGCACAAACCCAATATTCTCATAAATAAAATATAAAACAGCCACTATTATCTTCTTGCTCGCAGCGGTATGTACTTTCAGAATATGCAAAAACAATAAAAAATTTGTTGATTTTGCAAGTCCCAACTTTGTACGTAACCACTTAACCCTTGAAAAATAATATGTTTCGTATAAACATTAATAGAAAAAATACATGACTTGGTCCCTGAATACTTTGTCATGTTTTGGTTCCTAAATTGGCATCTCTTAATTTCATGACATAATGTTTACTGCTAATATTTGAAGCTTGGTAAATTTGTTTAAATTATAATACTGTTATACATTTTAAGCAGACCAAACCTGGATGTCGTTGTCTTACCCTTCGCCACGTTCTGTAATAATTTTCAGACGAAAGTCAACAGAGTTTAGTTCATGTGGTTTCCATTTAAAAACGTCGGGGCATACACCGGCTGTGTACGGCTGTTGTGATGGTTGAAATATGAGGCCATCGGGCTCGTGGGTTAGCGAACGAAAAAACTTCTCACCCAGTAATCGAGTTGAAGTTCGTATGTCCCAAAAGTCCTTGTTTCGCACGCTAAAGGGTTCTAAGGAGCGGTTTATTATACGGTGCTTCATGGCCAGAATACGTGGACCTGCGACATTTTTAATATTACTAAACAGCACACAAACATAATACGGTATAATAATGTGTACCAATGACATCACGTTTAATGTAATCCAAACGATTTGGATAAAATGGCTCTTCGCTAACATCTCTTCCAGCAAGGCGTACAATGTCGTAGACAAGAAATCGTGGTGTTACCGTCTCGCCAACTTTGTCTAAAACCATCTCCTGAAAGCAAATTAAAATGTACAATACACAGTAAAACAATATTTCTTCACTTACACCATCGAGAAGCGTGCCATCTAGATGCTCGTGAAGATTTTTAGTAAGCACAAATGTCACATTTTCTACTTGAAAACAAGAATTATTCCGATCAAAGAAGTAGATTTCATCGTGACCATCTATGAGCATCATATATCGAGTTCCATCAGCTTTCCATGACACTCTATACGGTATCTCGCTGAGTCTTTTAATATTGTGTCTGTCCATCGATACCGGCTGTGCACCTGGAAAGCCATTTGTTTGCCACTTGCACCAGTCTTGCACTTTATGCTGCAAAACAGTAAGACGGGGCTGATCTGCCACGTGCCGCACACCAGGAACACCTGCCATAAATACTGCATTCTTAACAATTAACTCGCGCCTTCGCTTCTTTTTCTGTGCGACTTCGCCTTCCTCCTTATTTGAATCAGCATCATCATCCTCGTCTAATAAAACGGCACTTGCCGCCGCAGCTGCTTGTTGGGAAGTGGAAGAGCAAGTGTCGTCGAGGCTTCGCTTTCTACTACAAAGGCCTATTTGATCGACACCACTGTTGTCATCAAAACCTAGTCCCCAATTGGGCTGCTCTGGAGCCAGTGGAGCATCCTCCTCATCTTCGTAGCGTCGAAAGAGTTCGTTTATATAGTCTTGCTTATATATCCCGGGCGGCCGAGCATTCGCAAATACAGCAAGGGCAGCTTCTACAGAGCAGTCCAGGCGTTCTACCATATATGAGATAATAAGAAAACCTGTTCGATTAAAGCCATGTGTACAGTGTACAGCAATCACATCAAAAGGTCGCTCATTTATAAAGTTGTCAACTAATTCTATAAAACTGTGAGTCTGCTCTGGTGAGGGTGTTTCGCCATGACCGCGACACTGCAATTTGATGTATTGAGCACCCCGTTCCTCAACCGAGCTGCGATCGTAGAAACGCTTTGTGTTTGTCAAATCAATCCACAGTCCGAGCTTAAGCTAAAATATGATAACAGCGAAAAAATACACATATATATATATATATATATATATATATATATATATATATATACATATTTATATTTATATCCTCGATAAAAACAAATGCATTTTACCTTAAGAGTTTTGCAATAATCAAACACCATCTCGGGACGAAAAGTGCATTCGATGGGCATTTTGTCTTGAAACGACTCATTGAGAGGAGTCTTAAAAGCAAGAAATCGCTCTGATATAATTAACGTACTTTTTCGCGGACAATACAGCCAACGATTTGGCAACGGGCCTGAGCCTCTTTCGCGTTGTGAAAGTGACATCCCAAACGAAATGCGGACTCGTTGGATTGGACTCGGAGAACAACCGACTCAGTTGCTGTTCGGTTAAAACTACAGATAGAGCAAGTATAAATCACTTTCAATATCGCGTAAACTTTTTCAGAACATTATATCCACGACAAATCTCCAACTTACTCGGACTGCGCGTTTTCCTTCTTTTTTTGTTGGTTAAATTAGTTATATTTCTCGCAAAACGATACAACTTTATCGAGTTTTTAGGAACAAGTGAACAATCTGAACTAAAGCTATCGTTCCTTATGGAACAAGTTCAATACAAGGGATCAATGTAAGGTACTTAGCTTGTTCACACATTTTTGCACATTGTTGTTTCAATTTGTAAGTTCCCCAAATCAAACAGATAAGATTTTAAAAAATGCTGTTGCTTGTTGCAAAAATGTCTACTCGAATCCCTGAATTGCTCAAAAAATTATCGTCAATGGTCTGGGACTTTTGCAGACAAAAGTCTTCTCTAAATGCATATTAAAACTATTTTCGAATACAAGAGAAAAAAATTACTTCCTGATTGACTACTGGATTTATTTAAACACTATTTGATCACAGCTAGATTAAAATAATTTGTTTTTCAATAACTATTAACCATCTAGTTAAATTATTTTTTTTTTTGACAAATAATTATTTTTAATAGTTTTATTATTTTAATTTCATACTACGTATCAAATAACTATATTCGGTGATTTTCACAAAAAACGCCGTTCGAATGTTTCTAAAACCCGATTTTCATTGTAAACTCCTTATATAGATAAAAAAAAAAAAAAAGAAATCAAATCTCGATTTAAAACCTGTATTGAAACGCCAATTTAGGGAGCTCACCTAAACGCGGTCTTCAGAATTAAAGGGATAAGCTGGGTTGGAAAGAATATCATGGAAGAACAAGAAAGTAAAGTACAGTCGAGCACGCCCGACCGTATATTCTGAATTTTTCTTGATTAAAATATTCAAATCGGTATCCAGATATTACAATATGTACTACATGCTTTAAAACACGTTGAAACAAAAACAATCTAAGCATAATCAAACATCTGTTTGCTTGTATTCGAATACACATACGTTTGACAATATGTATATGATGCAAATATGTATGTATGTATGTGTGCGTTCGACGAGGCCAGCGTCCTCTGGGAGCGCTGCCGCCACACTTGCAGAGAAAACGTTCGAAAATATGCTTGTATGTTTCTGTCTCGCTTGCACTCATGTTTTGTTTTCTTGTTTTTAATCGTATTTTTATACAACTTTCAGGATAGATATGTCCCCAAACGAATTTCAAATATCAATATTCACGATAAGAATTAATGCCTTAAAACAGACTCTGCTTGTGATGCTCATCAAGAATATATATCCTTAATGGGGTCTGCCACGCATCTTTCTGCCGGTTCCATAGTTTTGCATAAACCCAATATATTCTTGAAGAAAGTATAAAAATGCTGTAATAAAAGTTGAGCAAAGTAGCTCACCGATTATTGAGTATAGTAGCGTTAGCTCATTATAGGTCAATCGATAATGAATGACTCAGATGAACTAAAGTACTGAGAACGATTGTTGAATCAAAACCAATCGCGACAAGTTCGCTTACACATGTTGCGAACTTGGTTCAGAAAATAATTCATAATATAATTTATGTTTATTTTTGTTTCGTGTGTTATTGGGGCGTGGAAAAAAGCTTTTAAATAAACTTGATAGTTGTTCGATCCGGACCAGACTTGATATGGATATTAATAATGCTATTTCATACATAATATTTAAATTCACTTTGATTATTAATAATTTTTAAATCGTTCATGTGTGGAGCGAAATGAACAGACTGGTGAACATGCATGAATTAAAGAATTGGAAAGAAGTTAAAGAGCTTCGACAATTGATGGTCAGTAGATTGTTCGCAAACATTGATTCGATAATAATTAATTTAAAGCTCATACAAATGACATTGACATTTTTACAAAATAATTAAATCTGTTTCTTATATAAACTTAAATCTTCAAAATACTTGCTGTATTTAATCTGTATCTTTACATTTATTATCTTTATATCTTTATCTTTGTATCTTTATCATTTTCGTAATAGATATAATTTTCAATAAAAATCAAAATTGGTAGTTAAAAATTATTTGATACACTCTGAGATTTGAAAACTTTCGACGAAAAGAAATAATTTGGGATGCCTTGCTAAAAGTCAATTTATTACACAGACCTCGATGAGATGCAATAGTATTGAAATTTTTTCGCATTTTCTGCACAAACTTACAAAGGGCGCCGATTGTGTTTTGGTTTATTTGAACCAAATTTTCGAATTCACGAAATAAAATTTGAACGTACTAAGTGACCGAACTAGAATGTGACCAAGACCAAGGTCAACGAACTAAACTACTGAACTACAATCTTGGATATAGTTCGTTCGTTCACTTAAGTGAATAGTTCAATCGAACTTATTCTGAACGATACGATACAACTTTAGTGGGAGAGAACTCATTCTTTTTACGCATAAACTATCAAATTTAACATCGAACTATTATGCGAAATAGTTCTTAAAGGTCTGTACCCTTTTTTAAGATAATCATAATCAAATCGCAGTATATGTAACAAACATAACACAATTAACGCATCAAATAAAGGTCGTTAAGAAAACAATTCACAAAGGCGTAATCTCTAATTAACTATTTTGATTATTTTTAGGAAGGTGAAATGCTAGAAGTCTTATGTTTCTTGTAAAACAGAAACTGCAAATATCACCGGTGATAGATCCAGTATTGGTAAGCGGCCATATTGCATTGTATATAATTCTACTAGCGTGTAAGTTTTTCGACGATTCACAGGGAATTCTAAAAATATGCTAAGAAAACGCGCCAAGCATAATATGGATGGCAAAAATAAGTTACTAAATGAACTGCACCCACAAGATTTGCAAAAGCAACTAAAACATCAGCAAACAGGAAACCCACAAAAACATGCAATGTCTGCCGACGAGCGAAAAGCTACAAAGAAATCTCTAGTCATTGTCGTTTTAATATTCGTAGCCAGCTTAACTTCAGTACTGTATGTTTATGCATTATTTCCCGAATTGAAAGAGTAAGTGAACATAACAATCAAACTGTTACTGTTGCTATACATTTCTTACATTGCTCATATGCAGCTCATAGTCGATAAACTGTCAGTTAATAGTCACGTCGAGCGTTTGCAAAAACTACTCTGTAGTAGCAAGAGCCTTTCAAATTGTGCTATGCTCTGGCTACCGCTCTGAGTTTTGTCGAGAGCCGTAGCCTATCGACCAAAAATATGTGCTCGGCTATGCTCTCAGCTCTGCAACGCAATAAACTACCGCTGTAGCAAGTATCAAAAAAATAAACTACATATGTACATGTGTATTTTAAAGTGTTTATTAAAGTGGTAGTTTATTGCGTTGTAGAGCAGAGAGCATAGCAGAGCACATATTTTTGGTCGATAGGATACGGCTCTCGGCAAAACTCAGAGCGGTAGCCAGAGCAAAACGAAAAGCTACGCTGTAGCAGAGAATTTTCAAACGCTGGAAACGCCTATAAATTGTAGATCACAGGTTTACACAACACCAAACTATTGTTGACAAACCCATATTATCCCCCTGTTAAATATCTCATTTTGTTTTTTTTTTTTGTATCTTTCGCAGCTATGAAAAGCAACATTTGAAAATACCTCGTGATATACAAGATGCTAAAATGCTTGCTAAAGTCTTAGATAGTTATAAAGACAAGTATTACTTTGAAGTGATGCTTGGCGTTGTCGTCGTATATGTATTGTATCCTTTTTACAGCAAATGACAACACTGGCGTGAGTATATTTATATAATATAAATACTATTAACACACTTGCGTGTTCAAGTTATCTGTCTAGTTCTCTATTTTGGCGTATAAGTCTATTATAACATTGTACCAATCTAGGGACAGACACCCAAAATAATAATAGGGCTAATTAAATACAGAAATAGGTGTTCTTTAACATTACTCCTAAAGTTAAAATACATAACACGGTAATGCATTGTATGCAACTGTGAAAATGAGACCTTTTGTGACAAAATATCACTAATTTGCAATCAGCATCAAAGTAAAGTCGATATCGCCATGTTCTACTGTATGAACAAAATTTCAGAGATGTACATACATATGTATGTATGTAAACAAGAAAAAAAAAAGTACAGTCGAGCACGCACGAACATTTTATTCCCGATTATATGATATTAATAAAATTGATATCCAAGTATTACAATCGATTGTACTTGCAGAAAAACACGTTAAAACAAAAAAATATGCGAAAAATAGAATGACACCTCTTCGATACATTAATAATAATTAATAATTTTTTGAAAAAAAATTAAAAATTGAGATTTATTTACTTTGATCTAAAATGAAAATAAAAACAAAAATTATATGTTAAGCTTGTAAGTATTTATAAACTCTCTGCAATAGTAATTGGGTTTGTGCAAAGTATTTAACAGGCAGAAGGAGGCGTGGCAGACCCCATAAAGTATATAAATTCTTGATCAGCGTCACAAGCCGAGTCGATATAGCCATGTCCGTCTGTCCGTATGAACAAACAGATTTCAGAGATGGTAAGAGCTACAAGTTCGAGCTTGGTATCAATCGATCACATATTTAGTCAGTCAATACAAGAATCTTTTTTTTTCGATGCCACGCCCCATTCGCCCACAATAAGCAAAAAACTGTACACACCTCGGAAAAAATTGGTGTTTTCGGCAAATATCTCAGTAACTATGGCACCTAGGATCACCAATTTGGGTACGAAGGTTCCTAGCGACAGCATAGTTGCATTGCCATTTAAAATTTTGCACTGCCACGCCCCCTTTTCCCACACTTGAAAAAACTTCAAATGCCGTTTTTTGCGAACTTGTTCGTGTCATATAGTATTGTTATTTATAATTCGTGTGGAGATTAACTATATTAAACTATCCTGAAAGGCGCATTAACATCGGACTATAAACAAGAAAACTAGAAGCTTTACAATATTGATAATTGAACGCAATATCAACCCATAGTTGCAAGCGAGATAGAAACACACAAGCACATGTTCGAACGTTTTCGCTGCCTGTGCGTCGGCAGCGCTGCCCGCGGAAGCTGGCTGCGCCGAATACACACATACATACATACATATTTGCATCATATACATATTGTCAAACGTATGTGTATTCGAATACAAACAAACAGATGTGTGTTTGATTATGCTTAGATTGTTTTTACGTGTTTTAATGCAAGTAATTCACATTGTAATATCTCGATACCGATTTTAATAATTTAATCGGGACAAATGCAGAGAGTATTATACGGTCGGGCGCGCTCGACTGTACTTTCTTGTTTTATACTGTGGCTGTAAAACCTCACCTGAAGCACGGTTCGATGGCAAATTCTTAATTGATTTTCAATTTCACGAACTGACATATTTTTGGTCATTTCAACCACCTGATTTTCTATACTTTCACTAATTTTCTTCATTTTTCAGCTTGACTAGATTGAATCGTTTACAGGTAAAATTACAGCTTTTGGTGTACTCAAAACTTGATGATTTTATTGCAAAGCAATACCTTAAGCATTGACAGTTCTAGAATTTTTGAGAATACCCTTTTTCGGTTGCTTTCGATGAAAAAATCGAAAAACTATCGAAACGTAGAAAAGTGGATACTTTCTCATTTTTAAGTTTTTTATCGATAATTTGAGCTAAGGAGGGGATAATGAATAACATTTTTTGTTTTTCGTTTCATATATTATTAGTGGATTTTTGTTAAAAATTTAATCGATTAATGCATTTTTGTGGGGTTTACAGCCACTCAAAGTCACAGTATCAAAACATGTACGCACATGTGCTCACCACTGTGTGTTTGTTTTGCAGACTTGGGATGAAGGGACTTTTGTCTTGATACGGCTTGCCATTTTAGGGAAATAAACCTGTTCGAGGATTTGGATTTTTATTTCTTTAGGGTTGCTCTAGAGTGTTCATTATCTTGCAAATTTCCACGTCATCATTAACATCCACAGCTAACCGTTGGGTGATACAGATTTTGTAGCTGATGAATGACTTTAAGCAACAAAGTTGTAAAAACTGCAAGTAAGCTTCGGGCATATTGATACCGTTTATTATCAACGGCTTCAAGTAATGCCTAAGGGAATTTTCTAAGTTTTGCATTGGGTTACTGTCGGTATTGGTATTAAATGCCGTGTATACCCAGCGTGCGGGACTTCACATACATTAGCTGACGGGTCGAACACATTTGCATTTTGAATTAACGCTTTTTATACACCACATAATTTTATCTTTTCACTTGCTATTTTTTATACCCGTTACTCGTAGAGTAAAAGGGTATATTGTAATCGTTGGAATATATGTAACAGGGAGAAGGAGGCGTGGCAGACCCCATAAAGTATATATATTCTTGATCAGCATCAATAGCCGAGTCGATATAGCCATGTCCGTCTGCCCGTCCGTCTGTAACAACAAAAGGATCTCAGAGACTACACGAGATAGAAAGATGAAAGGGGTCGCAAATGAAAGGTACAATACCCAATCAGTACAAGTTTGTTTTTGTTTATGACACGCCCACTTTAAGACGTTTTATTTGCATATAAAGGTAAATGTACATGTAAAACAAGTAAGAAAGGCTACAGTCGATCGAGCCGACTGTAAAAGACCCCATACTCCCATAGTAGTGCGCATTTGTATTCAATTTGAATTCAAATTTTCAAATGAAATTTAAAAATTTTAATTTTATATCTACATTTTGAATTGAAATTTAAAAAAAAAAAAAACAATAAAGAATGCTTGGTCGCCTTGCGACTTTAGGATACCCGTTACTCAGTTTTAATATGTTATTAGCAATGGTGAAGATAATATAGCTTGGCAAAAAGAAAATTTTCATACAAATGGAGCGTATTTTTGACCGATCGGCCCTACGGGAGCTATACGATATAGTTGTCCGATTTGAATCAAACTTGGTCTTCAAATAGTCCTCTTTTCGCATGATGCCTTCTACTAAGTGGAGAGGACCAATATTCCACCATGTAAAGCCACCCCAAACCATTATATTTCCATCGCTGTGCTTGACGGTTTGCTTTACATGGTGTTTTTGAAGACGATCAGCGGGTCTGCGCCAGCAGTATTGCTTTCCATCCGACTGGAAGCGGTTGAATTTGGACTCATCGGACCAGATATCCAGTTTCCAATCATCAACGGTCCAATTTTTGTGATCTCTTGCAAATTTCAAACGCGCTTTTATGTTCTTATCGGACAATGCAGGTTTGATCACTTTCACAGATGAGGTATATCCTATGTCGTGAAGCGCTCTTCTAGCAGTCCATTCACTAACATTTTTGTTAACCGCCATTGAAGCGTCCTTTGGTGTTAGCAGCTTGTTCTTCCTCATTTCTGCTATCATCAGTCGAGCATCGGAGTCGGTTAATAATTTTTTGCGACCTTTCACCTGCGGTTTGGGGGTCAAATTCCGCCTTTTTTGAGCTGCGATCACAGCTGATTGGCTAATGCCAAGCTTATTTGCTATTGAATTTTTTCAAAATTTGCTAACAATTGAAAAATTTGATTCGATTCGAACGAGAAACGTTTACAATTGATTTACGATCAACAAAAATAATTCAAGAAAAAATATAACGGTGAATCTGCATGGTTTTTAGTGATAAGCATAGAGGAAAAGCGAAAATAGGTGGAATTCATCAAACGTTTAACTTCAGACGAAGGTTCCAGAATATGTCGCAACTATACTAGTTGCATCACGCCTCACTTTAAAGAATCTTCCGATTATCTGGATTTATATGTTTTAAATTTTTGTTATATAAGAAAAATATACGAAACGGCTGTGCCGAGATTCGAACCTCAGACCTTCTGTTTACATTCAAGTACGTAAAATAGTACCAGGCATCTCTACTACGTTCAATAATTAGATCGTTCAATAATGCAGATAAACATAGAGTTATCTCTTCTCTTTCTGCCACGTGTAAATAAATTACAATCATTGAACATAGTTTTTGGTGAGAAGACAGTAGTTTTTACAATTTGCGGGGTCGGTAAGGGGCGTGGCAACAATTTGAAATAAACATAAGGACGTCAGCACTTACAAGAAAGAAAAGTACAGTAAAGCACGCCCGCCTTTTATTCCCGATTAAATTAATTACATCGGTATCCAGGTATAACAATGGATAGTACTTGTATAAGAACGCATGCACATACAAATTCGTTTGAATTATATATATGTATGTATAGCGTCTGAAGGCAGCGCTGCCGCCGCCACACATGCAGCGAAAACGTTTGCACATATTTTTGTATGTTACTGTCTCGTTTGCTATTGCAGTTATATAACATAAGCTTTGTTACGTGATGGCTCTCTTGTTTATACATAGTAGGATTATGCAACTTTCAGGATAGTTCGATATGATATGCCTCTAAACGAATGTTAAATTACAACACCGTACTATATGCCTTAAAAACGGCATTGAAATTTGAAAGTCTTTTAATTCTTATGCGAAAAGCGATCGTGGCAGCTCAACATTGCATTGCATACCAAAAGTGCTCCTAAGTGCTATAGTTATTAATATATTCGCCTAAAACACAAATTTTTCCGAGGTGTGTTTGGTTTTTTACTCATTGCGGGAGCGGTAAGGGGCGTACATTTTCATATTTTATTGAACGATTTGAAGGTATAGGTTTGCCAGAAGCCAAATAGGCGTAACAGGTAGAAGTTGGCGTTTTCGATCCCATAAAGAACGTATTTTTTTGATCAGCATCAACAGTTAAGTCGATAAAGCAATGTTTACTTGTCCATCGGTGCATCTGCCCGTCCTTTAAGAGCTAGGAGTTAAATGCTGTAGGCATGACAACTTTATTACAAACTTTTGTCACGGCCACTAACGCCACCGCAAATTGTTAAAAAAATAAATAAATAATAAATAAATTTCAATTTTTGATAGTTTTTTTGGGGATTTTCTTGTTTTTATAAGTTAATGAGACATTTAAATTCCACTTCTTTCCGCAAATAGTAGTCCACTGCATCACACAATATAAATAATGAGAAAAAATCACCTTACATACTGAAGATGATATCGTAAACTATCATATTGTATATTTACCTGACCACAAGCAGTGAAAAATCGAATACTAAGTCACGTGAAATATGACAAGAAATTTATGGCACAATATCCTAAACACTACCAAAGTAAGTTAATAACTTCCGAATAATAATTAAAAGTTGGATAATGTCAAAATAAAATAATCTACGTCGACAGTTTTACATAGATGTAACTAGTCTCAGCAAAATTCAAGTGGTCCACTTCAGCCGGGAGTCCACTTCTGTCAATTGCACTCTATTATCATGAAATCGAAAACAAAATGCAGAAAATATACGATCGTGCGTGCTAGAATGAACTATTTTTTCTTGTTTAAAATTGAAATAGACGAAGCACAAAGTCTTGGGTCTATTTTTGTTTAAATTTTTTATTGCTCGAATGAACTATTCTTTCTTGTTTAAAATTAAAATAGACGAAGCACAAAGTCTCAGGTCTATTTTTGTTGAAATTTTTTTATTGGTTACCTTAACTTGTAAATAAAAAAGCCTTCAAACATTTGCCATACCCGGTTCATTATTCCTATCCATCTTACTTGGTTTCTTATACAAATTTCCGATTGCACTATTCCTCATTTGCTTCTGCTCTGCACTGGGAGCATCGCTATGCTATACACTATCAAACTTGCTTGGACGCCGCCTTATACGTCATTTCTGGCCAAAGAAGACCAGCGAATGGTCCAGGCGTGTGGACGAGTATCGTGATAGCCTCTTCAATTATATGCTTTTTCTTCGCATGACTCCTTTGTTACCTAATTGGTTCATTAATCTAGCGTCACCTGTAATTGGAGTACCCCTCTACACGTTTGCTTTTGGGACTTTTTGTGGCGTCGCGCCTCCATCGGTGATCGCGATACAGGCGGGCAAAACATTGCAAAAAATGAGTAGTTCAAGTGAGGCATTTTCCTGGACATCAATGGGTGTGTTAACCCTTTGTGCATGTGCTTCGCTTCTGCCTGGTCTCCTCAAATCGAAATTTAATAGAATGGCTGCGTAAAGTTTGGGAAATTTGAATTTGGAGAGTAAAAAATGTACCAAAAACGGAAGGGGAAAAACAAATTCGGGTTATTTTAATACAAACATATATAAATTTAATTATAGAGAAAACCCATTTATGTAATGGTTTAGTAATAAAACGTAGTAATACCAATTTACATTGTAATTATCAAGAACACATAAAATATCCAAAATAAAATGTAAGCGTTTGGATTTGTAGTAAACTTTGCAAGCTAACCATGCGCGGTTTTTCAAAAAAAAATTTGCACTCTATTTTTCCATAAATTAAACAAAGTGAGGAACACTGCTCAGCGCTTTACAATATATTTAAAAAGTTTAATAAGTTAACCTATTAACAAAAATCAATACGAACCCAAATACACAGTTAAAAAAATAAATTCAAACATGGTTATTTTCTTCATAGCGGACCCATCCTTGTCTTTCAGATTTTTGTGGACGAATGGAATATGCATGGAATCTATATGGAAACAAGAGTTAATTTTAATTAGCTTTTATAATCTTTTTAAAAACACACACACAATTAAATTGGTGAAATACAACTTTAATTAAAATATTTCAATTAAAAGGAATTTATTATATTTGACGGAAATAATGAGCTTAATAGCCAAATGGAAGAAAGTCTTTCAATAAATGGTATAATTGCATGTATTCAACTTAAACGGAGCTGATATAGGGATGTCCGTATACATGAACACTTGGCTCTCGAAGACTGGAAGCTAGAACGATCAAGTTTGGATGTTCATCTATTAGACACATAGCGTACGTATGTATGTTTTGGTTTGGTTTGTCAATAAAGTTATAGATATAACCATGATCATAAGTCTACCCTATGTTTACAATGAAGAAAATTTCATAACTTGTTCGTTTCTTGCTAAGTAAACTACTTTATTCCTCAATAAAATCATTATTATTGGTAAACGTTTTTAAAAGGTAATTATTGTAATTCTATTGACTGATTCACGCCAAGATTAGACACCGTAATCAAAAAATGAATTTGGGAGTCTGTTAGGTTTGTCCGAAGCGAAATGTGCGAAACTGGTAGAAGGAATAATACCGTAACTTGCTTATTTTTTTTAGTAAAATGAGCGCTAGAATGGATATGGTGTTATTTATAGTGGGCTAGCTTCACGATAGCTTTACTTGTTTTGTTAGTGGAGTATCTTAGTAAATCCAAGTTTCATCGAAAGTATCGTCACGTATGTAACAGGAAGAAGGAGACCTGTCAGACACCGTAAAATGTAAATGTTCTGAATCGGATTTAATAGCCGGCCAGAGCCAGTCAAATATTAAGGGGGTATTCAAGTCTAAAAAACAAAAAAAATTGAATTTTGTCCACTTCATAATGGCCTCCTTAGCATTGAACGGGCTCGGGCTGCAACGACACAGAAGATGTTTCAACTTCGGTTAATGTACTCGTTGGATCTTCTCTCAATCTCGCAGTGCAACGATCTATTATTTGGTATACAGATTTTCTGTCTTCTCGTTGCAAGATATGTCCTCGGGCCTGTTCTGACCCTCCCGCCTCTTATCGAGACTTTTCCCATAAGGTAAGGATCTTTTGAAGAATGGTAGGACTCCTTGAGGGTGTCCCTATTCCATTTGATTTTTGTGAGTGAGTCCTACTCCGACTAAATTTTCCTGTTGATTTGGAAATTGTTAAACCAGTGGGTAATTATTGGGTGGATATCGATCGATACTAGAAAGTTACGTTAAAAAACACACCAGATATGTCTATGTTTAAACGGATTTGTCTTTAGTTGTTTGCCCACCTTCTTCTAACATCATTCCTGATGCGAGGGTCTAAAAAATTCTCCATGATCTTGAAAAGAAAGAGCTTGATTATTGGCTTATGTAAGTATATTTTCCAACATTAGGTAGGAATGCCAAAATTGCTATTCTCAAGTGAGTTGATATATGGCCGGTATTAACATAGAGTAGATTGCTGGGCCCTAAACATAGCTAATTGCCCGCAGTTCACCATTTAAAGCCCGACACGCGACCCATTGCAGTCTTTTCTGCTTTTTTTTTTCGCTATCCTTTTGCTTACTAATTTTCTTTTCGCAAATTTTGCTTTAGTATCGCACTCAGTGCATTATTTCCTTGTAAACAATTACTTTTTTATACCCTTGCAGAGGGTATATTATTTTTGTCACGAAGTTTGTAACGCATTGAAGGAAGCGTTTCCGACCACATAAAGTATATATATTCTTGATCAGCATCAACAGCCGAGTCGATATAGCCATGTCCGTCTGTCCGTCTGTTTCTATGCGAACTAGTCTCTCAGTTTTAAAGCTATCTTAATGAAATTTGGTACAGACCTGTATTCTCTCTGCACGCAGTTCATATGTAAAAATCGGCCAGATCGGACCACTATATCATATAGCTCCCATAGGAACAATCGGTTGAAAATGCTTAGTATGAACATTTTCGGTGTCTATTGACCGATTTCAACGAAATTCACGCAGAATGTATTTCTCATTATCCACCATCTGTTGACCAAATTTCATCCAAATCGGACCACTATATCATATAGCTTCCATGGGAACAATCGGTTGAAAATGCTTAGTATGAACATTTTCGGTGTCTATTGACCGATTTCAACGAAATTCACGCAGAATGTATTTCTCATTATCCACCATCTGTTGACCAAATTTCATTTAAATCGGACCACTATATCATATAGCTTCCATAGGAACAATCGGTTGAAAATGCTTAGTATGAACATTTTCGGTGTCTATTGACCGATTTCAACGAAATTCACGCAGAATGTATTTCTCATTGTCCACCATCTGTTGACCAAATTTCATCCGAATCGGACTACTATATCATATAGCTCCCATAGGAACAATCGGTTATTAAAATCAAATTAATGCAATATTCATGACTGCAAGGGTATTTAATCTTCGGCGAGCCGAAGATAACCGTTTTTTCTTGTTTTGACTAAGAATGATTATTATTCAATGTTGTTTGTTTTTACGTATGCCCCTAATAATACCGAGCTAAAATAAGCATTCGGTCGTACACACGGAAATATATAAATACAGGCAAGCTTTGCCGGAGGGAATGTCTGCAAGATCAAGAGCGGAGCAAGGTGTAACCGTTCGCGCTTCGAACTATCTCAAGCGGTCAAGGGAAATTAGCATTGTTAACAGCTACAAAAATAACCTTACAAGTTGTGATCAGCTGTTTCGAAGTAATCCAAAACTTTTTTATAATTTCGTTAATGCGAAGCGCAAAACATCAACACTTCTTTCTCAATGGACTTTGAAAATAAGACTGCTAACTCTAATCAAGCTATAGCCTTTTTATTTGCTAATTTCTTTCAATCAACCTACTACATACATCAAAATAATCCTGAATCCCTTTCATGTAAACGCTTCTTATTGTAATTTTGGGCCATCGATCACTGTAAAATCGCTTTTAAGTGATCTAAAGGCTATTAAACCTGTCATTTCCCTGGGTCCGGATTGACTTGCTGGCTACGTGCTTAGAAACTCAAACCTCATGAAACCTTTGTATACCTTAATTAAATTGTCTGTTGAATCGTGCTGCTTTCCTGACATTTGAAAAGCATCTCCATAAAAAGGGAAATAAGTCCAACACATGTAACTGTAGGGGTATCTCTAAGTTGTCTGCAATTCCTAAAACTTTTGAGAAATTAATTACTTCTCAATTGCAAAAGATCTGTAGATCTATTGTTTTACCTTGCAAGCATGGGTTTATCAAAATACTACTGGCAACATATTGTTATCCAGGGGTTACAAAATAAATTGCGAAATCAGATGTCATTTACACTGATTTTAGCAAGGCCTTTGATACTGTTAACCATTCTCTCTCACTACATAAACTTAATCTGCTGGATTCCCAGATAAATTAATATTTAGGAATGCGAACTATTTATGTTCGAGAAAAGTTAATTTTAATGGCACATTATATAAGTCTGTGCGAGTTACCCCTGGGTTTCCTCAAGAAAGCCATCTTGGGCCATTTCTTTTTTGGTATTCATCAATGATTTACCTTCAGTAATTTCTAGTCCCAAAGTTTTAATGTATGCCAATGATGTAAAACTTTATTTATCACAAATTAACTCTTGCCTGTGTCACGGGCTACAAAGTGGCAAAAAGTTGGTCAATGATCGATCCAAAACTAAAGCATGTCAAGCACATCTCTTCCGCAGCTAATCGAGCATTTGGTGTCCTCGGTTTCATAAAGCGGTGGTCTATGGCATTTGACGATCCCTACCTAAAAACAAGCAAGAAAAGTACAGTCCCGCACGCCCGACCTTATAATGCTCTCTGCATTTTTCTCGATTAAATTATTAAAATCGGTATCCAGATAATATCTGGTGTTTATTACATTACATTAAAACACATTGAAACGAAAACAATCTACGCATAATCAAACACATGTTTGTTTGTATGCGAATACACATACGTTTGACAATATATGATGCATATATGCGTCCGCGAGTAGCGCTGCAGTCACACAAATGTCTTAAAAACGTATTAAAGTCTGAAAATTATTTTATTATTTTTAGCAAAAGGGAGTGTGGTAGCTCAACAATTTTAATGCCATTGAATTTATGTTGTCGCTAGGAACTTCTGTACCAGAATTGGTGTTTATAAGTGGCATAGTTACTGAGATATTCGCCGAAAACACTGATTTTTTCCGAGGTATTTCTAGTTTTTTGCTCATTGTGGGCGAATGGGGCGTGGCATCAAGAAAAAAAGATTCTTGTATTGACTGACTAAATATGTGATCGTTTGACACCAAGCTCGAACTTGTAGCTCCTACCTTGTCGACCACGGCCGTTTGCGCTTCACGTTGTCGTAAGTGACCCACTTTTCATCGCCAGTCACCATCCGCTTCAAAAACGGGTTGATTTTGTTGCGATTCAGAAGCGATTCGAGTGCATCCATACGGGCAAAAATGTTTTTTTTTTGCTTCAAGTCGTGTGGCACCCGTACATCGAGCTTCTTTTTGAATCCAAGCTTCTTCAAATGGTTTATAACGGTTTGATGACTCATGCTCCCAGCTCTTGGCCGATGCTACGGCTGCTACTATGCCGGTCTCTTTCGATCAATTCAGCGATTTTATCGCAATATTCGACGACAGGCCTTCCGGACGTTGAAACCATCGTTGTGCGGTGGAAATGGAAACTGTACCGGGTCCATAAACTGCACAAATTTTATTAGCTGCATGAGATGCATTTTTGCCTTTATCGTAGTAGTACTGTAAAATATGCCGTATTTTCTCTTTATTTTGCTCCATGTTTGCGACGCTATAACTTACGGACGCCTAAAAACAAACAACAATTAATCAAACACGTGTTAGCGCGTGAAAAGAGGTTTCCAAAAAGCTCTAGCGTCAACCGATGCGATGAATACAACTAAAACTACGAGCTTGCAGAGACAAGCTTGCAGAAATACCGCAAGACTTTTTTGACAGGCTGATATATTACGTTAGGTAGCTAAATAGACGTTGCCGACGCTGAAGAACGCCAACTCATCAAAAATAATTAGGCGACGCTGTACATACATGCGTTTGCAAAATAACGTCAGTTGATCTCATGCACGAAAACAAGTTATAAGTGCGATAGTCAACGACAAAGTTAAGCCAAAGGGCCACGCGGCGGTACATAAAACAGTGTAAGACATAGACAACGAGGGATACGAAGACGATAGACGACCGTAGGAACGATAATTGGACAAAGTTTAAAACACAACAACAACAAGGAAGTCCCAGCGAGCACTACGGAATAAGCAGATTCCCCCACTATTTGGAACGACCACAGCCAACGACGACACTGTATATTTTTACCACGAGGTACCACGAATGCCAAAAAAAAAAGCAGCGCAAAAATGTTTGTTTAATAAAGCAATAAAACCTAAAAGTTTATTTAAATTAAACCCATAACGTACTATCGTCAGGTGCATACAAATTCTTAGGAAAACAGTGTGTTCACGTCAGACAGTGTGATCACAATTCGCAGTTACTGCAGAAAAATAAAATTCGGTATTGCAGCCTGCAACTGGTTTGGTCTCAACGTCCTGGCATGGCCAGTAAATTTATTAGCTTCATGCTTTAATCTTTCTACAACCGATTAAAATAAAAAGCGAACTTTTCGTTTGCAACCAATAACCACGCGTGTGTTTATTCCAATCTTGTTCGCGACGCGCCCGATCTCTCTCTTTACAGCGCACACTGGGCTGAATTGCCAAATAAGTGGCATAAATTCAAATAACGCAGATATCGAGATGAAATTTGGTATATTTGATAATTATGGCATTCTAAATATGTAAACAGTAATTTAAATTCATTTGACCACGCCTACCCGAACAGCCCATTTATATGAACTAAGAGTATACGTGATCTTAACAGAAATTGTAAAAGCTAAAAAAAATAAAGTACTAAAATTTTTGTTGTATTTCTTGTGTGTAAAGGAATTCATGTTTTGATTAAATTGATACTTAATAAAAGATTTGAATTTATTTATTTGACTTTTAAACTAATTCTACCAATTTATTGTAAAATTACCATTTAGTAGTTTTCTACAGCTAATTCAAATGCATATGGAAATCGCGGAGAAGCGAGAACCATCGTCTCAAAGTCTCTTGTTACTAATGAATGATTTCCTTCGGCGTGACATAACCTCGGTGAACGGTTTGAAAATAAACGCCTGTTTGTCACTAGCCAACTTAGTGTCATCATTGGCATTGCTCACACTGGTGATGAATCCGGAGCAGGCTTCAAAGACTTGCAGAGCACCGTTCACGGGGCGCTGACGGTTCTAGAGCATTCCGGCGTGAGCACCGCAAATTGGTGTCTTGGTGAAATTCCAAGCTACCCGTGATCACTCGAACCCACTGGGAGCAATCCCTTCCTGACAAAACCGCGCTTCCGTCACGGCAGGACTTCAACAATTTTTGTGAACTGTTATGCAAGAGGTCATCAGTTGCTCGACTGTACACAACTGTTGTATTTGCTGAGCTCGCCATCATACACTGCTTCATCGAGGTGTTCCACCCTATACAAGCGTAACGTCAGCGCCAGAGCAAACTCATGCCATCAATTCCGTCTGAGTTAGTCACAGGCCGAGATTCAAAATTATTCTGCCGCTCAGACTCGGTGCGTCCTCCAAGGTACAGCAATGGTGAACATTAATCATCTGGGTACCAGCTACCCGGCTCGCGCTCTGATCAATTTTGAATCGGAGGGCACTGTCGTTTCCGAACGCATGATCCACCTATTTCGACCAGCCTTTCGACTAGTCACTGCGCAAGTCAGTGGCTTAAACGGCTCGGTCTCCGAAAGATTCCAGAGAACGTGCCACTTGAAGTTCACTCCGCCGACCAAGCATTCTCTGTGCATTAACACATTAGCCTCTGTATTGCCTCGATTGACCAGCGCTCTTCCATCCACTTCCATTCTTGACCGTATACTGCAGTATCTCCCAAATCCCCAATTGGCTGATCCGCTCCTTGAATTTCTACTTTTCGCATCACGCCGTTTTCAAGCACATCCACCAACACACTTGTGGTCTTTAACGCATCTTGTCCGTCCATCAATGGAGTTATCCGGAATGATATTATACATAGCTGTTTAACACTGCAAGCCGAACTCAGATTGCAGATCTTCAAGTAAAGATTCTTCCGCTGTTTTCAACGCCGACGTATCAAAGATGTATAGACAAATTCTGGTCGATTCGAATCATACGCCCTTCCAGCGAATCCTTTTTCAAAATGAAACTCCACGGCTCACTGGTTATGAGCAACAAACAGTTACTTTCGGTGTAAATTGCTCGCCTTTTTTAGCAATCCGACTGGTTTTGCAACTTGCCCAAGACCCAAGAGCGAGAAATATTGTACGTCATTTCATGAACGTTGATAATGTCCTACCAAGAGCTCATAATCCAGATGATACTCATGCCTCCATCCAGGATCCCCGAGATGCGCTGCACTCCGCGGGCTTTCCCTTGAGTAAGTGACCGTCAAATAACAAGGCATTACTTCAGGCCATTCTTAACGATTATCTGCTAAATGAAGATTTTCTGGAAGTTGAGGATGCCAGTAACGCAAATACTTTAGAAATTCGCTGGAAAGCGACTACTCGAGGACGCTGACCGCCCTGAATACACATATACATACACATATGCATCATATGTATGGGGTCTTTTACAGTCGGCTCGATCGACTGTAGCCTTTCTTGTTTTTGCTCGAACCGATGATTCGAACGACAATTATTAAACGAATTGTCCTTTCTCAGATTGTCAAGCTTTTCGATCCACCCAAAATCTTTATGCAGCAGATTTGGCTTACCGAGATTGGCAGGGATGACCCATTTTCAATTTTCCTTCTTCTGCAATGGCATGCTTTTAGTGAAGACTATCCAGGCTTTCGGAGTATCTACATTCCCAGGTGGCTAGTGACCGGTGTAGAGACCTAATTGCAGCAACATTGTGAGGTATCCCAAATGATTTTGGCGCAGCGCTTTACGCGCGAGTGCAACATGAGAGATCATCTACTCAAGACCACATCGCTCCCGCGCCTCGAATTATGTGGGGCAATACTCCTTATTCACCTGTACACAGTTATTGTTGCTGAATTCCAGTACAGCCCGTGCACTAATTTCATCAACGAATGTCTCCGACAATCTCCAGAAAACTGGCCGTCATATGCCATACCTGAAACTAAGATCGAGTAACGAATGCAATGCTACATGGCTCCATCGAAAGATCTCCTCAAACGATTTTCCGACTTTGGCAAGACCTTGCGAGTGACCACTTAAGTCCAGCGTTTCGTTTATCGAAAGATGCAATTCTAACCGATTTTGAATCTTAATCACGAAGAGCTACTCACAGCACTGCTTATTACTACTACTACCCCATGTGGCTCCCTTGCTCCCTTGCCATAAACGTCCCGTTCCTTCATCGACCTCGTTGCTTAACTTAAACTTTTTGGATCAGTATGGCGACATCCGTGCGTACGGACGACTGCTGGCCTCTGAATTGCTCACCTACAATGAGCGACACTCCATTATTCTGCCACACAAATCCAGTCTAGCTCGGCTGCTTGTAAAATTTATTCATCGAGTTACACTTAACGGAGACAATTAACTCATGCTTCGAGTACTTAGCTTCAAGTTCTTGATTTTCAAGGATAAAAACTTTATAAAATCTCACTCCTGCAAACTGTGCATTCTGTATAGACGTCAGCTCTACTCGCAATTAAGGGAAATCTTCCACGTGATCGTGTAACTCTCTCCACGCCTTTCACTCACACAGGTGTTTATTTCGCAGGCCTATTCGAAATCAAGAACTATGCGGGACGTGCCTGTTTGATTAGCAATGGTTAAGTCTGTGTCATCGTGTGTTTTACACACTAAGGGAGACAACTCATTTATTCCAACAATGGAAAAACCTTTGTTGGAACGTCAACGGTTTTAGACAATTACTTCCTGGAAGCCACAAAAACAATCCATCACGCGAATACCGGATCTCAGATCACCATGAAAATTCATTCCGACCAGCACCCCTAGCATGGGAGGATTGTGGTAGGTCTGAGTCAAAAGCTTTAAGAATCTCTTCTAAAAGTTTACATCCGGGATTAAGTATACCTTTAAGAAACTCTCGAGCCTAATTTGCAAGGTGAAGGAATGCTTGAAGTCACGACCTATTTCCCCTATGATTGAGGAGTCGGACGATTTGCTCGCTTTAAGCTCAGCCCATTTATTCACTGGCGGCCCCTTCTATTCATTAGTGAACCTGAGATCGATGAAGAACCGATGTCCTGGTCAACCGATGGCAGCGCCTAAAAGCCCTACATCACCAGTTCTGTCGTCGAGTGAAGGACGAATATTTGAAGGGTCTACACAAATGAAACAAAAGGCAACACCCGAACCGCAATCTTCAAAAGGATGACCTAGTCATTATATATAAAGATAGTCTGCTTCAAACTGAATGGCGTTTGGGCCGCGTTGAAAGAGTATATCCGGGCACCGATGGTTTAGTGCGTGCTGTTGATGTGGGGACCTCCCATGGCATCATTAATCGTCTTGTGGCGAAGTTGATACTCTTCCTCAGCGATCCCGGAACTGCTCTTAATAAGTTGTACCGCCATCCTCTCCAATGTCGTATTTATGTAGTCTCGTCCTAATGTCATACGCTATTGAGGTAACCGTATTCAAAATAGCTTGTCTCTTTGTAGCTTGTACGACAGTATCCCAGAGATGGCTGCAAATCAGTCATGGCCCAAACAAGCAGAGCGGACCGTCGGCGCGGGGCAGGTTCCTACCGCTGTCGCGTGTGCCTGGGCGTCACGCACCTCGTCAGTGTCGACGATTCCTAAATTTACGCGCGGTAAAGAGACTGCTAATAATGCTGATCAACAAGTACTAACCCAACTGTATTGCCTACGATAATTCGTCCAGCGCTTGTAATTGCAGTGATAGCTACCGAGTTTGTGGACAGAAGCATCACACACTAATTCATATCATCGATCCGGCGACGCGTCAGCCAATTAACGCCACCCGCCGCTGGGCATCCGTACTGAGACTCGATGTTGTTGGACAGTCTAAAACTCCTGCCGATATCCATGTCAACCAGGGCGGCTCAGCCAGAGCACCGACATTGACCTGTTTACTCCAGCATCGTGCATCGTGCAACACATGCACGTGCGTCGCACGTGATGCGTGCGCTCTCGAGAGTTGGGATTATCCATTACCTGCCTAGGGGACGAACGGGCCTGCATGGGAATCCTGTGATTTCCAACGGTCTCGAACTGCCGACGAGAAATCGTTTTGAAGGTTGAAGAGGGTTTTCAAGATGTCATCTAGGCTGGCTGTCTTCTCAGTACTTCTTCGGTTGAGTTCTCTCTGACTCCTGCGGTATCTAGGCGATCCAGATTGCGGACATTTCCCATCCACGTCTCCGTCGGGCCAGGCAATTGCAATTGCTGCAAGGAGCACGAAGAAACCTGGTAGGAGTTCATGAGGTACTTCCAAAGGTTGGAAGATGGGATTCGGGATAGGATGCAACGGTCTGGTGAGCCCTTTATTTTATACCTTCTCAGTTTGTGAGAGGAGTTCCTCGCCATCGTCTGGGCGATTCGCAAACTCTGTTGCAACTTGTAGGTATATGAGTTCAATGTCGTCACAGAACATCGCGCTGAAGTGGAATCTATGAGAATCTGGTTCCTGAATATCAACTGTACACTAGGAGACAAGAATTCGTTACATTGTCCCAGTAGACGAGGTTGATAACTGCTTACTAGGAAGTCAAGGCGCGGGAAGTCGCACGCAACAGAGTTGGAGCCGAGCAACGTCGTCAAGAAAGAACAGTCCGCCCAAGCACCAACACCGGGTAAACAATCAGCGTACAGGAGGCAAAAGATACCATCGACATCCGGCGCACTTGCCGGAACTGCGGGCAACTGGGGCACTTCACCCGGGCGTGCCAAAACGCACGTTTAAGTTTTTGTTGGGACTGCCGCCGAGGAGGAAGCAAGCATCGGGAAATGGGGTGCGCTCCCAACGGCCGGAGACAGCGCCACCGACTCGTCACTAAGATCAACACTGAGGTTCGAGAGATGACACATCGTAGCTAAAGTTCGACTCAAAGACCAGGCCCAGGAAGCTACAATCGACACAGGATCAACGAGGAGCTTCGTTATTGCCGAGGTGGCACAGAAAATTGGTACCCCAGGAAACAGGCGCATTGTCAGCTCGGACAGCGCTCAACCTGCAGATGCTCGCATTGCCGACGACCATCGATGAGGTTATTCTGGGAATGGATTTCCTTTGCGGCGCAGATGTGAGCATGGAGTGCGGTCAGCTACGTCGTGGCCGACGCTTTGTCCAGACAGCCGCTGGAGACGTTGCAACAGGCGACACAAGAGCCATCTAGTTGCAGGTGGGCAGAGCGGATGCTGGAAGCAGTGCAAAAGGAACCGGAGAGGTATCTAGATTACGTCATGGAGAACCACCAACTGTATCGATGATCGACGCGATGGACGGACGACGAGGAAGAAGTGCCAAGGAAACAGTGCTTACCCAAGGAGCAACGCTCGAGGGTCTTGGCGGAATGCCATGACCAGCCTTCCGCCGGACACAAAACAATTCACCGAGTACCCAGCGGTAGTATTGGCCTGGTATGATCCGAGATGGGGCTAAATAGGTGAGGAGATGCGAGACGTGCCAACGAGGTGAGCCAATCGAAGCCCCCAGAAGCGATGCACACCCGAGTCGTACAAGAAATGTTCGATATTCTTTGCGCCGACTTCATAGGACCGTTGCTCCGATCCGAGCAAGGACACACTATGCTCTGGGTTTTCTTCGATCACTTCAGTAAGTGGGCAGAACTAGTCCTACGTTGGAAAAAGAGGAATTGGGATGACCTTTTACCGGAGCTCAATCTGGCAATCAACTCTAACCCCTCGGACAGCAGCAGATACAGTCCTGCGTATTTAGTGCAAGGTCGGGAGCCGCGGTTGCTAGGAATGCTTTACCAGGAAGTAAACCGCAGTCCCGCCACGGAAGGCGGAACCCCGGAAGACAAGGCCAAGCATTTACAGGAGATCTTCAAGGTAGAGAAAGACAACATTCTACCAGCTACCAACGAGCAAAGCCGGTACTACAATTTGCGACGTAGGGAGTGGCAGCCCGCACTCGACGATCTGATACTACTTCGGCAACACCATCTCTTCCATTCCACTGATAGATTCGCCGGCAAACTTGACCCACGTTACAACGGGGCGTACAGAGTGGTTAAATTCACGTCTCCAAACAAAGTGCGCATCCAACACTTGGCAGCAAAGAAAGACGGGTCGCGAGCCTTTCTGACCTAAAGGCGTTCCATACGGGCGTATCCCTAGAACAAGGGGGTTGTCCAGCATGAGACCAGCAGTGCGACTAATTCCAATAACCCCAGAAGTCTTCGCATCGCCAAGCCTTTAATTTCAATCCTTGAACTTATCTGCACAATCAACTAAAACAAGTATTCCTTCTAAGCCTGGAATTCAGTCCGGGTTCGCTCGCCCTTCTCTTCGAAGAAACCGAGCCAGTGAACCTGGCACCGATCCAAGAAGTAGAGCCAATGCTCATGGAGGAGTCGTTTGCAACAGCAGACTCAACCGCTGAAGCTACGACCGATTTGCAGACGGAATCTACCAAAGAGGCGCAACCCGAATCGGACCCAGAGTCTTACGAGGAGGACGTGCGACCTGAGTGAGAACCTAAGTCTTCCGAAGAAGAGTCATCCGAGGAAGAGTCGTCCGAAGACGAGTTCCATTGACGGCGAGCGATTCCTCACCTCATCCACCGGGCGGTTACTGCCTCTCGGCCACTCATAGAGGCCGTGGGAGCCACCGGGGGCGAGACGTGCAATGAGAAGGGACCCGAGACGTCAGCAATGGAGTTTTCGTTGTAGGTTACTCTAGCAACGCTGATGTGGGGTCAGTGTCGATATCGGGTGTGTTCCGTTTCTGCCGCCCTATAGCCTAGAATAATTCCCTCTAGACATCCCCTAGTGTCCGACTCGCCAGTACCGTCAATTACTACTGTGGCTTCGGTCGATTAGTAATTGTTGAATCCGGGTCGATCCGTCTTTCTAAACCGTATCGTCTGTTGGCCACGGAAGGGGGAATTCACCGCCCAGTCCGTCGTGGAACGGACGCATAAATATCATTCGAGGTAATTTCGTTATTTTTTCAAGAAAGCATCGAACATTTCGTTCCTTTTGCGCCCTATCATTCTTTACTAGTGTTTCTTTGCGCAAATATAAAATTTGCTGTAAGAACAGGCCTGGCTGGACTGAGACATACTTCGGCCAAGGATTGAATCGTTACAATCTTTTGTGGCAAATTCTGAATGAACCGCAGACAAGACCTACATTTATCTATCTTTACAAACTGGCTTTAGTGCCAGTTTAGTGTCTTCTACCTTTGATTTTGTACAGACACGTCTGCATGAAATGCTATTGATCAAAAGTTTTAAACTTAAAAACCATAACTGTGCCCAGAATCGGTGACTTTCCTCTACATAATATTGTTCGTTTATGCAAAGCCTCAGCCAATGAAGGCTAGTCATTTTAGCTGCACTATAAGTTGCAAATAGATTAAAACGCAAAGCCCTGGTGTAAGCGCCTCTCCAATGTCTAATGGAGTCAGCGGCATTGGTTCGGGGATGGCCACCAGGTCGGTCAGGAGCTGTCGAAAATCACCCTCTGTGAGCGACGAGTTGCTGATCTGCAGCATGATCAGTCCTCCGAAGAGAGCGGCGCTCGGAAGGATCATCCTCCACTCCATTTTTCGTTCCGTTGCTTTGCTGCCGGTGGAATGCATTCTGGCACTCCCTCACCAGGTTCCTTATGAGCATATGTCGCCTTCTCCAAGTATCGCCGAACTGGCGTGCCATATCGAGTTCAATGAATTCAATGAACAGCCTTTGATGTAACACACACGAACACCGCAATATACACTTTTGGCGGGGCTCGTTCTGTAATTTTTATCAACACATTTGTGGCAACACACAAATCAGTCAAAGAGATTCGTTTTCCAAAATCGTCTGACATTATTAGCATCATTGGCCATCTTTTGGATGCCTGCAACTTGATTGGATACAAATGTTGCTAGTAATGAAGGGGAAGTTTCTAAATCATTCCAGAAACTCGCACTATCGATTCGACAGCAGCCCAACGCGTATACTTGGGCTAACATATACGAGAAAGTTTTGAGCAACGTGTTTCGCTTTTTGGGACTTAATGTGGCAAAGCTACCAACCAAGTGATATCGAAAAGTATCCATTCTTGGTGTCCACGTCATCGCAAGTATTCTTGTCGAACCGGCATCATTGGCAATACAAAGTTTCTCATTTCCGCACTCTTCTAATACTTTATTAGAAAACCATTTTGCCAATTGAAATGCGCCCGTTTTGACATCTGCCGTGAGGGAACCTGCAAAATGAACGCATTGGTTTGACTTAATTTGGCAATGCTACCAACCAAGTGATACCAAAAAGTATCCAATCTTGGTGTCCACCTCATCGCAAGAGTTCTTGTCGAATCGGCATCAGTGGAAATACAAAGTTTCTCATTTCCGCCTTCTTCTAATACTTTATTAGAAAACCATTTTGCCAATTGCAATGCGCCCGTTTTGACATCTGCCGTAAGGGAACCTGCAAATTGAACGCATTGGTTGGACTTAATTTGGCAAAGCTACTAACCAAGTGAAACCGAAAAGTATCCAATCTTGGTGTCCACCTCATCACAAGTGTTCTTGTCGAATCGGCATCAGTGGAAATACAAAGTTTCTCATTTCCGCCTTCTTCTAATACTTTATTAGAAAACCATTTTGCCAATTGCAATGCGCCCGTTTTGACATCTGCCGTGAGGGAACCTGCAAATTGAACGCATTGGTTGGACTTAATTTGGCAAAGCTACCAACCAAGTGATACCGAAAAGTATCCAATCTTGGTGTCCACCTCATCGCAAGTGTTCTTGTCGAATCGGCATCAGTTGAAATACAAAGTTTCTCATTTCCGCCTTCTTCTAATACTTTATTAGAAAACCATTTTGCCAATTGCAATGCGCCCGTTTTGACATCTGCCGTGAGGGAACCTGCAAATTGAACGCATTGGTTGGACTTAATTTGGCAAAGCTACCAACCAAGTGATACCGAAAAGTATCCAATCTTGGTGTCCACCTCATCGCAAGTGTTCTTGTCGAATCGGCATCAGTTGAAATACAAAGTTTCTCATTTCCGCCTTCTTCTAATACTTTATTAGAAAACCATTTTGCCAATTGCAATGCGCCCGTTTTGACATCTGCCGTAAGGGAACCTGCAAATTGAACGCATTGGTTGGACTGAATTTGGCAAAGCTACCAACCAAGTGAAACCGAAAAGTATCCAGTCTTGGTGTCCACCTCATCACAAGTGTTCTTGTCGAATCGGCAACAGTGGAAATACAATGTTTCTCATTTCCGCCTTCTTCTAATATTTTAGATTGGTTTGAAAACCATTTTGCCAACTGAAATGCGCCCGTTTTGACATCTGCCGTGATGGAACCTGCAAATTGAACGCATTGGTTGGACTTAATTTGGCAAAGCTACCAACCAAGTGATACCGAAAAGTATCCAATCTTGGTGTCCACCTCATCGCAAGTGTTCTTGTCGAATCGGCATCAGGGGAAATAGGAATTTTCTTATTTTTGCCTTCTTCTAATACTTTAGATTGGTTTGAAAACCATTTTGCCAATTGAAATGCGCCCGTTTTGACATCTGCCGTGAGGGAACCTGCAAACTGAACGCATTGGTTGGACTTAATTTGGCAAAGCTACCAACCAAGTGATACCGAAAAGTATCCAGTCTTGGTGTGCACCTCATCACAAGTGTTCTTGTCGAATCGGCATCAGTGGAAATACAAAGTTTCTCATTTCCGCCTTCTTCTAATATTTTTGATTGGTTTAAAAACCATTTTGCCAATTGAAATGCGCCCGTTTTGACATCTGCCGTGAGGGAACCTACAAATTGAACGCATTGGTTGGACTTAATTTGGCAAAGCTACCAGCCAAGTGAAACCGAAAAGTATCCAATCTTGGTGTCCACCTCATCACAAGTGTTCTTGTCGAATTGGCATCATTGGAAATACAAAGTTTCTCATTTCCGCCTTCTTCTAATACTTTATTAGAAAACCATTTTGCCAATTGAAATGCGCCCGTTTTGACACCTGCCGTGAGCGAACCTACAAATTGAACGCATTGGTTGGACTTAATTTGGCAAAGCTGCCAGCCAAGTGAAACCGAAAAGTATCCAATCTTGGTGTCCACCTCATCACAAGTGTTCTTGTCGAATTGGCATCATTGGAAATACAAAGTTTCTCATTTAGCCTTCTTCTAATACTTTAGATTGGTTTAAAAACCATTTTGCCAATTGAAATGCGCCCGTTTTGACATCTGCCGTAAGGGAACCTGCAAATTGAACGCATTGGTTGGACTGAATTTGGAAAAGCTACCAACCAAGTGAAACCGAAAAGTATCCAATCTTGGTGTCCACCTCATCACAAGTGTTCTTGTCGAATCGGCATCAGTGGAAATATAAAGTTTCTCATTTCCGCCTTCTTCTAATACTTTATTAGAAAACCATTTTGCCAATTGAAATGCGCCCGTTTTGACATCTGCCGTGATGGAACCTGCAAACTGAACGCATTGGTTGGACTTAATTTGGCAAAGCTACCAACCAAGTGATACCGAAAAGTATCCAATCTTGGTGTCCACCTCATCACAAGTGTTCTTGTCGAATAGGCATCAGTGGAAATATAAAGTTTCTCATTTCCGCCTTCTTCTAATACTTTATTAGAAAACTATTTTGCCAATTGAAATGCGCCCGTTTTGACATCTGCCGTAAGGGAACCTGCAAATTGAACGCATTGGTTGGACTTAATTTGGCAAAGCTACCAACCAAGTGAAACCGAAAAGTATCCAGTCTTGGTGTCCACCTCATCACAAGTGTTCTTGTCGAATCGGCATCATTGGAAATACAAAGTTTCTCATTTCCGCCTTCTTCTAATATTTAAGATTGGTTTGAAAACCATTTTGCCAATTGAAATGCGCCCGTTTTGACATCTGCCGTGATGGAACCTGCAAATTGAACGCGTTGGTTGGACTTAATTTGGCAAAGCTACCAACCAAGTGAAACCGAAAAGTATCCAAGCTTGGTGTCCACCTCATCACAAGAGTTCTTGTCGAATCGGCATGAGTGGAAATACAAAGTTTCTCATTTCCGCCTTTTTCTAATACTTAAGATTGGTTTGAAAACCATTTTGCCAATTGAAATGCGCCCGTTTTGACATCTGCCGTGATGGAACCTGCAAATTGAACGCGTTGGTTGGACTTAATTTGGCAAAGCTACCAACCAAGTGAAACCGAAAAGTATCCAAGCTTGGTGTCCACCTCATCACAAGAGTTCTTGTCGAATCGGCATCATTGGAAATACAAAGTTTCTCAATTCCGCCTTCTTCTAATATTTTAGATTGGTTTGAAAACCATTTTGCCAATTGAAATGCGCCCGTTTTGACATCTGCCGTGAGGGAACCTGCACATTGAACGCATTGGTTGGACTTCATTTGGCAAAGTTACCAACCAAGTGAAACCGAAAAGTATCCAATCTTGGTGTCCACCTCATCGCAAGTATGCTTGTCGAATCGGCATCAGTGGAAATATAAAGTTTCTCATTTCCGCCATCTTCTAATACTTTATTAGAAAACCATTTTGCCAATTGAAATGCGCCCGTTTTGACATCTGCCGTAAGGGAACCTGCAAATTGAACGCATTGGTTGGACTGAATTTGGCAAAGCTACCAACCAAGTGAAACCGAAAAGTATCCAGTCTTGGTGTCCACCTCATCACAAGTGTTCTTGTCGAATCGGCATCATTGGAAATACAAAGTTTCTCATTTCCGCCTTCTTCTAATATTTAAGATTGGTTTGAAAACCATTTTGCCAATTGAAATGCGCCCGTTTTGACATCTGCCGTGATGGAACCTGCAAATTGAACGCGTTGGTTGGACTTAATTTGGCAAAGCTACCAACCAAGTGAAACCGAAAAGTATCCAAGCTTGGTGTCCACCTCATCACAAGAGTTCTTGTCGAATCGGCATGAGTGGAAATACAAAGTTTCTCATTTCCGCCTTTTTCTAATACTTAAGATTGGTTTGAAAACCATTTTTATAATTGAAATACGCCCGTTTTGACATCTGCCGTGAGGGAACCTGCAAATTGAACGCATTGGTTGGACTTAATTTGGCAAAACTACCAACCAAGTGATACCAAAAAGTATAAAATCTTGGTGTCCACCTCATCACAATTATACTGGTCGAATCGGCATCATTGGAAATACAAAGTTTCTCAATTCCGCCTTCTTCTAATATTTTGGATTGGTTTGAAAACCATTTTTCCAATTGAAATGCGCCCGTTTTGACATCTGCCGTGAGGGAACCTGCAAATTGAACGCCTTGGTTTGACTTAATTTGGCAATGCTACCAACCAAGTGAAACCGAAAAGTATCCAATCTTGGTGTCCACCTCATCACAAGTATTCTTGTCGAATCGGCATCATTGGAAATACAAAGTTTCTCATTTCCGCCTTCTTCTAATATTTTAGATTGGTTTGAAAACCATTTTGCCAATTGAAATGCGCCCGTTTTGACATCTGCCGTGAGGGAACCTGCAAACTGAACGCATTGGTTGGACTTAATTTGGCAAAGCTACCAACCAAGTGATACCGAAAAGTATCCAGTCTTGGTGTCCACCTCATCACAAGTGTTCTTGTCGAATCGGCATCAGTGGAAATACAAAGTTTCTCATTTCCGCCTTCTTCTAATACTTTATTAGAAAACTATTTTGCCAATTGAAATGCGCCCGTTTTGACATCTGCCGTGAGGGAACCTACAAATTGAACGCATTGGTTGGACTTAATTTGGCAAAGCTACCAGCCAAGTGAAACCGAAAAGTATCCAATGTTGGTGTCCACCTCATCGCAAGTGTTCTTGTCGAATCGGCATCAGTGGAAATACAAAGTTTCTCATTTTTGCCTTCTTCTAATACTTTAGATTGGTTTGAAAACCATTTTGCCAATTGAAATGCGGCCGGTTTGACATCTGCCGTGAGGGAACCTGCAAACTGAACGCATTGGTTGGACTTAATTTGGCAAAGCTACCAACCAAGTGATACCGAAAAGTATCCAGTCTTGGTGTCCACCTCATCACAAGTGTTCTTGTCGAATCGGCATCAGTGGAAATACAAAGTTTCTCATTTCCGCCTTCTTCTAATACTTTAGATTGGTTTGAAAACCATTTTGCCAATTGAAATGCGCCCGTTTTGACATCTGCCGTGAGGGAACCTGCAAACTGAACGCATTGATTGGACTTAATTTGGCAAAGCTACCAACCATTGATACCGAAAAGTATCCAGTCTTGGTGTCCACCTCATCACAAGTGTTCTTGTCGAATCGGCATCAGTGGAAATACAAAGTTTCTCATTTCCGCCTTCTTCTAATATTTCAGATTGGTTTAAAAACCATTTTGCCAATTGAAATGCGCCCGTTTTGACATCTGCCGTGAGGGAACCTACAAATTGAACGCATTGGTTGGACTTAATTTGGCAAAGCTGCCAGCCAGGTGAAACCGAAAAGTATCCAATCTTGGTGTCCACCTCATCACAAGTGTTCTTGTCGAATTGGCATCATTGGAAATACAAAGTTTCTCATTTCCGCCTTCTTCTAATATTTTAGATTGGTTTAAAAACCATTTTGCCAATTGAAATGCGCCCGTTTTGACATCTGCCGTGATGGAACCTGCAAATTGAACGCGTTGGTTGGACTTAATTTGGCAAAGCTACCAACCAAGTGAAACCGAAAAGTATCCAATCTTGATGTCCACCTCATCGCAAGTGTTCTTGTAGAATCGGCATCAGTGGAAATACAAAGTTTCTCATTTCCGCCTTCTTCTAATACTTTATTAGAAAACCATTTTGCCAATTGAAATGCGCCCGTTTTGACATCTGCCGTGAGGGAACCTGCAAACTGAACGCATTGGTTGGACTTAATTTGGCAAAGCTACCAACCAAGTGATACCGAAAAGTATCCAGTCTTGGTGTCCACCTCATCACAAGTGTTCTTGTCGAATCGGCATCAGTGGAAATCTAAAGTTTCTCATTTCCGCCTTCTTCTAATACTTTATTAGAAAACCATTTTGCCAATTGAAATGCGCCCGTTTTGACATCTGCCGTGAGGGAACCTGCAAACTGAACGCATTGGTTGGACTTAATTTGGCAAAGCTACCAACCAAGTGAAACCGAAAAGTATCCAATGTTGGTGTCCACTTCATCACAAGTGTTCTTGTCGAATTGGCATCATTGGAAATACAAAGTTTCTCATTTCCGCCTTCTTCTAATATTTTAGATTGGTTTAAAAACCATTTTGCCAATTGAAATGCGCCCGTTTTGACATCTGCCGTAAGGGAACCTGCAAATTGAACGCATTGGTTGGACTTAATTTGGCAAAGCTACCAACCAAGTGAAACCGAAAAGTATCCAATCTTGGTGTCCACCTCATCACAAGTGTTCTGGTCGAATCGGCATCAGTGGAAATACAAAGTTTCTCATTTCCGCCTTCTTCTAATACTTTATTAGAAAACTATTTTGCCAATTGAAATGCGCCCGTTTTGACATCTGCCGTAAGGGAACCTGCAAATTGAACGCATTGGTTAGACTTAATTTGGCAAAGCTACCAACCAAGTGATACCGAAAAGTATCCAGTCTTGGTGTCCACCTCATCGCAAGTGTTCTTGTCGAATCGGCATCAGTGGAAATACAAAGTTTCTCATTTCCGCCTTCTTCTAATACTTTATTAGAAAACTATTTTGCCAATTGAAATGCGCCCGTTTTGACATCTGCCGTGAGGGAACCTGCAAATTGAACGCATTGGTTGGACTTAATTTGGTAAAGTTACCAACCAAGTGAAACCGAAAAGTATCCAATGTTGGTGTCCACCTCATCGCAAGTGTTCTTGTCGAATTGGCATCAGTGGAAATACAAAGTTTCTCATTTTTGCCTTCTTCTAATACTTTAGATTGGTTTGAAAACCATTTTGCCAATAGAAATGCGCCCGTTTTGACATCTGCCGTGATGGAACCTGCAAATTGAACGCGTTGGTTGGACTTAATTTGGCAAAGCTACCAACCAAGTGAAACCGAAAAGTATCCAATCTTGGTGTCCACCTCATCACAAGAGTTCTTGTCGAATCGGCATCAGTGGAAATACAAAGTTTCTCATTTCCGCCTTTTTCTAATATTTTAGATTGGTTTGAAAACCATTTTGCCAATTGAAATGCGTCCGTTTTGACATCTGCCGTGAGGGAACCTGCAAATTGAACGCATTGGTTTGACTTAATTTGGCAAAGCTACCAACCAAGTGAAACTGAAAAGTATCCAATCTTGGTGTCCACCTCATCGCAAGTACTCTTGTCGAATCGGCATCAGTGGAAATACAAAGTTTCTCAATTCCGCCTTCTTCTAATATTTAAGATTGGTTTGAAAACCATTTTGCCAATTGAAATGCGCCCGTTTTGACATCTGCCGTGAGGGAACCTGCAAATTGAACGCATTGGTTTGACTTAATTTGGCAAAGCTACCAACCAAATGAAACCGAAAAGTATCCAATCTTGGTGTCCACCTCATCGCAAGTATTCTTGTCGAATCGACATCAGTGGAAATACAAAGTTTCTCATTTCCGCCTTCTTCTTATACTTAAAATTGGTTTGGAAACCATTTTTATAATTGAAATACGCCCGTTTTGACATCTGCCGTGAGGGAACCAGCAAACTGACTTAATTTGGCAATGCTACCAACCAAGTGATACCAAAAAGTATAAAATCTTGGTGTCCACCTCATCGCAATTATTCTGGTCGAATCGGCATCATTGGAAATACAAAGTTTCTCAATTCCGCCTTCTTCTAATATTTTAGATTGGTTTGAAAACCATTTTGCCAATTGAAATGCGCCCGTTTTGACATCTGCCGTGAGGGAACCTGCAAATTGAACGCATTGGTTGGACTTAATTTGGCAATGCTACCAACCAAGTGATACCGAAAAGTATCCAATCTTGATGTCCACCTCATCGCAAGTGTTCTTGTCGAATCGGCATCAGTGGAAATCTAAAGTTTCTCATTTCCGCCTTCTTCTAATACTTTATTAGAAAACCATTTTGCCAATTGAAATGCGCCCGTTTTGACATCTGCCGTGAGGGAACCTGCAAATTGAACGCATTGGTTTGACTTAATTTGGCAAAGCTACCAACCAAATGAAACCGAAAAGTATCCAATCTTGGTGTCCACCTCATCGCAAGTATTCTTGTCGAATCGGCATCAGTGGAAATACAAAGTTTCTCATTTCCGCCTTCTTCTTATACTTAAAATTGGTTTGAAAACCATTTTTATAATTGAAATACGCCCGTTTTGACATCTGCCGTGAGGGAACCAGCAAACTGACTTAATTTGGCAATGCTACCAACCAAGTGATACCAAAAAGTATAAAATCTTGTTGTCCACCTCATCGCAATTATTCTGGTCGAATCGGCATCATTGGAAATACAAAGTTTCTCAATTCCGCCTTCTTCTAATATTTTAGATTGGTTTGAAAACCATTTTGCCAATTGAAATGCGCCCGTTTTGACATCTGCCGTGAGGGAACCTGCAAATTGAACGCATTGGTTGGACTTAATTTGGCAATGCTACCAACCAAGTGATACCGAAAAGTATCCAATCTTGATGTCCACCTCATCGCAAGTGTTCTTGTCGAATCGGCATCAGTGGAAATACAAAGTTTCTCATTTCCGCCTTCTTCTAATACTTTATTAGAAAACCATTTTGCCAATTGAAATGCGCCCGTTTTGACATCTGCCGTGAGGGAACCTGCAATTGAACGCATTGGTTTGACTTAATTTGGCAAAGCTACCAACCAAGTGAAACCGAAAAGTATCCAATCTTGGTGTCCACCTCATCGCAAGTATTCTTGTCGAATCGGCATCAGTGGAAATACAAAGTTTCTCAATTCCGCCTTCTTCTAATATTTTAGATTGGTTTGAAAACCATTTTGCCAATTAAAATGCGCCCGTTTTGACATCTGCCGTGAGGGAACCTGCAAATTGAACGCATTGGTTGGACTTTATTTGGCAATGCTACCAACCAAGTGATACCGAAAAGTATCCAATCTTGATGTCCACCTCATCGCAAGTGTTCTTGTCGAATCGGCATCAGTGGAAATACAAAGTTTCTCATTTCCGCCTTCTTCTAATACTTTATTAGAAAACCATTTTGCCAATTGAAATGCGCCCGTTTTGACATCTGCCGTGAGGGAACCTGCAATTGAACGCATTGGTTTGACTTAATTTGGCAAAGCTACCAACCAAGTGAAACCGAAAAGTATCCAATCTTGGTGTCCACCTCATCACAAGAGTTCTTGTCGAATCGGCATCAGTGGAAATACAAAGTTTCTCATTTCCGCCTTTTTCTAATATTTTAGATTGGTTTAAAAACCATTTTGCCAATTGAAATGCGCCCGTTTTGACATCTGCCGTGATGGAACCTGCAAATTGAACGCGTTGGTTGGACTTAATTTGGCAAAGCTACCAACCAAGTGAAACCGAAAAGTATCCAATCTTGATGTCCACCTCATCGCAAGTGTTCTTGTAGAATCGGCATCAGTGGAAATACAAAGTTTCTCATTTCCGCCTTCTTCTAATACTTTATTAGAAAACCATTTTGCCAATTGAAATGCGCCCGTTTTGACATCTGCCGTGAGGGAACCTGCAAACTGAACGCATTGGTTGGACTTAATTTGGCAAAGCTACCAACCAAGTGATACCGAAAAGTATCCAGTCTTGGTGTCCACCTCATCACAAGTGTTCTTGTCGAATCGGCATCAGTGGAAATCTAAAGTTTCTCATTTCCGCCTTCTTCTAATACTTTATTAGAAAACCATTTTGCCAATTGAAATGCGCCCGTTTTGACATCTGCCGTGAGGGAACCTGCAAACTGAACGCATTGGTTGGACTTAATTTGGCAAAGCTACCAACCAAGTGAAACCGAAAAGTATCCAATGTTGGTGTCCACTTCATCACAAGTGTTCTTGTCGAATTGGCATCATTGGAAATACAAAGTTTCTCATTTCCGCCTTCTTCTAATATTTTAGATTGGTTTAAAAACCATTTTGCCAATTGAAATGCGCCCGTTTTGACATCTGCCGTAAGGGAACCTGCAAATTGAACGCATTGGTTGGACTTAATTTGGCAAAGCTACCAACCAAGTGAAACCGAAAAGTATCCAATCTTGGTGTCCACCTCATCACAAGTGTTCTGGTCGAATCGGCATCAGTGGAAATACAAAGTTTCTCATTTCCGCCTTCTTCTAATACTTTATTAGAAAACTATTTTGCCAATTGAAATGCGCCCGTTTTGACATCTGCCGTAAGGGAACCTGCAAATTGAACGCATTGGTTTGACTTAATTTGGCAAAGCTACCAACCAAGTGAAACCGAAAAGTATCCAATCTTGGTGTCCACCTCATCGCAAGTATTCTTGTCGAATCGGCATCAGTGGAAATACAAAGTTTCTCAATTCCGCCTTCTTCTAATATTTTAGATTGGTTTGAAAACCATTTTGCCAATTAAAATGCGCCCGTTTTGACATCTGCCGTGAGGGAACCTGCAAATTGAACGCATTGGTTGGACTTTATTTGGCAATGCTACCAACCAAGTGAAACCGAAAAGTATCCAAGCTTGGTGTCCACCTCATCACAAGAGTTCTTGTCGAATCGGCATGAGTGGAAATACAAAGTTTCTCATTTCCGCCTTTTTCTAATACTTAAGATTGGTTTGAAAACCATTTTTATAATTGAAATACGCCCGTTTTGACATCTGCCGTGAGGGAACCTGCAAATTGAACGCATTGGTTGGACTTAATTTGGCAAAACTACCAACCAAGTGATACCAAAAAGTATAAAATCTTGGTGTCCACCTCATCACAATTATACTGGTCGAATCGGCATCATTGGAAATACAAAGTTTCTCAATTCCGCCTTCTTCTAATATTTTGGATTGGTTTGAAAACCATTTTTCCAATTGAAATGCGCCCGTTTTGACATCTGCCGTGAGGGAACCTGCAAATTGAACGCCTTGGTTTGACTTAATTTGGCAATGCTACCAACCAAGTGAAACCGAAAAGTATCCAATCTTGGTGTCCACCTCATCACAAGTATTCTTGTCGAATCGGCATCATTGGAAATACAAAGTTTCTCATTTCCGCCTTCTTCTAATATTTTAGATTGGTTTGAAAACCATTTTGCCAATTGAAATGCGCCCGTTTTGACATCTGCCGTGAGGGAACCTGCAAACTGAACGCATTGGTTGGACTTAATTTGGCAAAGCTACCAACCAAGTGATACCGAAAAGTATCCAGTCTTGGTGTCCACCTCATCACAAGTGTTCTTGTCGAATCGGCATCAGTGGAAATACAAAGTTTCTCATTTCCGCCTTCTTCTAATACTTTATTAGAAAACTATTTTGCCAATTGAAATGCGCCCGTTTTGACATCTGCCGTGAGGGAACCTACAAATTGAACGCATTGGTTGGACTTAATTTGGCAAAGCTACCAGCCAAGTGAAACCGAAAAGTATCCAATGTTGGTGTCCACCTCATCGCAAGTGTTCTTGTCGAATCGGCATCAGTGGAAATACAAAGTTTCTCATTTTTGCCTTCTTCTAATACTTTAGATTGGTTTGAAAACCATTTTGCCAATTGAAATGCGGCCGGTTTGACATCTGCCGTGAGGGAACCTGCAAACTGAACGCATTGGTTGGACTTAATTTGGCAAAGCTACCAACCAAGTGATACCGAAAAGTATCCAGTCTTGGTGTCCACCTCATCACAAGTGTTCTTGTCGAATCGGCATCAGTGGAAATACAAAGTTTCTCATTTCCGCCTTCTTCTAATACTTTAGATTGGTTTGAAAACCATTTTGCCAATTGAAATGCGCCCGTTTTGACATCTGCCGTGAGGGAACCTGCAAACTGAACGCATTGATTGGACTTAATTTGGCAAAGCTACCAACCATTGATACCGAAAAGTATCCAGTCTTGGTGTCCACCTCATCACAAGTGTTCTTGTCGAATCGGCATCAGTGGAAATACAAAGTTTCTCATTTCCGCCTTCTTCTAATATTTCAGATTGGTTTAAAAACCATTTTGCCAATTGAAATGCGCCCGTTTTGACATCTGCCGTGAGGGAACCTACAAATTGAACGCATTGGTTGGACTTAATTTGGCAAAGCTGCCAGCCAGGTGAAACCGAAAAGTATCCAATCTTGGTGTCCACCTCATCACAAGTGTTCTTGTCGAATTGGCATCATTGGAAATACAAAGTTTCTCATTTCCGCCTTCTTCTAATATTTTAGATTGGTTTAAAAACCATTTTGCCAATTGAAATGCGCCCGTTTTGACATCTGCCGTGATGGAACCTGCAAATTGAACGCGTTGGTTGGACTTAATTTGGCAAAGCTACCAACCAAGTGAAACCGAAAAGTATCCAATCTTGATGTCCACCTCATCGCAAGTGTTCTTGTAGAATCGGCATCAGTGGAAATACAAAGTTTCTCATTTCCGCCTTCTTCTAATACTTTATTAGAAAACCATTTTGCCAATTGAAATGCGCCCGTTTTGACATCTGCCGTGAGGGAACCTGCAAACTGAACGCATTGGTTGGACTTAATTTGGCAAAGCTACCAACCAAGTGATACCGAAAAGTATCCAGTCTTGGTGTCCACCTCATCACAAGTGTTCTTGTCGAATCGGCATCAGTGGAAATCTAAAGTTTCTCATTTCCGCCTTCTTCTAATACTTTATTAGAAAACCATTTTGCCAATTGAAATGCGCCCGTTTTGACATCTGCCGTGAGGGAACCTGCAAACTGAACGCATTGGTTGGACTTAATTTGGCAAAGCTACCAACCAAGTGAAACCGAAAAGTATCCAATGTTGGTGTCCACTTCATCACAAGTGTTCTTGTCGAATTGGCATCATTGGAAATACAAAGTTTCTCATTTCCGCCTTCTTCTAATATTTTAGATTGGTTTAAAAACCATTTTGCCAATTGAAATGCGCCCGTTTTGACATCTGCCGTAAGGGAACCTGCAAATTGAACGCATTGGTTGGACTTAATTTGGCAAAGCTACCAACCAAGTGAAACCGAAAAGTATCCAATCTTGGTGTCCACCTCATCACAAGTGTTCTGGTCGAATCGGCATCAGTGGAAATACAAAGTTTCTCATTTCCGCCTTCTTCTAATACTTTATTAGAAAACTATTTTGCCAATTGAAATGCGCCCGTTTTGACATCTGCCGTAAGGGAACCTGCAAATTGAACGCATTGGTTAGACTTAATTTGGCAAAGCTACCAACCAAGTGATACCGAAAAGTATCCAATCTTGGTGTCCACCTCATCGCAAGTGTTCTTGTCGAATCGGCATCAGTGGAAATACAAAGTTTCTCATTTCCGCCTTCTTCTAATACTTTATTAGAAAACTATTTTGCCAATTGAAATGCGCCCGTTTTGACATCTGCCGTGAGGGAACCTGCAAATTGAACGCATTGGTTGGACTTAATTTGGTAAAGTTACCAACCAAGTGAAACCGAAAAGTATCCAATGTTGGTGTCCACCTCATCGCAAGTGTTCTTGTCGAATTGGCATCAGTGGAAATACAAAGTTTCTCATTTTTGCCTTCTTCTAATACTTTAGATTGGTTTGAAAACCATTTTGCCAATAGAAATGCGCCCGTTTTGACATCTGCCGTGATGGAACCTGCAAATTGAACGCGTTGGTTGGACTTAATTTGGCAAAGCTACCAACCAAGTGAAACCGAAAAGTATCCAATCTTGGTGTCCACCTCATCACAAGAGTTCTTGTCGAATCGGCATCAGTGGAAATACAAAGTTTCTCATTTCCGCCTTTTTCTAATATTTTAGATTGGTTTGAAAACCATTTTGCCAATTGAAATGCGTCCGTTTTGACATCTGCCGTGAGGGAACCTGCAAATTGAACGCATTGGTTTGACTTAATTTGGCAAAGCTACCAACCAAGTGAAACTGAAAAGTATCCAATCTTGGTGTCCACCTCATCGCAAGTACTCTTGTCGAATCGGCATCAGTGGAAATACAAAGTTTCTCAATTCCGCCTTCTTCTAATATTTAAGATTGGTTTGAAAACCATTTTGCCAATTGAAATGCGCCCGTTTTGACATCTGCCGTGAGGGAACCTGCAAATTGAACGCATTGGTTTGACTTAATTTGGCAAAGCTACCAACCAAATGAAACCGAAAAGTATCCAATCTTGGTGTCCACCTCATCGCAAGTATTCTTGTCGAATCGACATCAGTGGAAATACAAAGTTTCTCATTTCCGCCTTCTTCTTATACTTAAAATTGGTTTGGAAACCATTTTTATAATTGAAATACGCCCGTTTTGACATCTGCCGTGAGGGAACCAGCAAACTGACTTAATTTGGCAATGCTACCAACCAAGTGATACCAAAAAGTATAAAATCTTGGTGTCCACCTCATCGCAATTATTCTGGTCGAATCGGCATCATTGGAAATACAAAGTTTCTCAATTCCGCCTTCTTCTAATATTTTAGATTGGTTTGAAAACCATTTTGCCAATTGAAATGCGCCCGTTTTGACATCTGCCGTGAGGGAACCTGCAAATTGAACGCATTGGTTGGACTTAATTTGGCAATGCTACCAACCAAGTGATACCGAAAAGTATCCAATCTTGATGTCCACCTCATCGCAAGTGTTCTTGTCGAATCGGCATCAGTGGAAATCTAAAGTTTCTCATTTCCGCCTTCTTCTAATACTTTATTAGAAAACCATTTTGCCAATTGAAATGCGCCCGTTTTGACATCTGCCGTGAGGGAACCTGCAAATTGAACGCATTGGTTTGACTTAATTTGGCAAAGCTACCAACCAAATGAAACCGAAAAGTATCCAATCTTGGTGTCCACCTCATCGCAAGTATTCTTGTCGAATCGGCATCAGTGGAAATACAAAGTTTCTCATTTCCGCCTTCTTCTTATACTTAAAATTGGTTTGAAAACCATTTTTATAATTGAAATACGCCCGTTTTGACATCTGCCGTGAGGGAACCAGCAAACTGACTTAATTTGGCAATGCTACCAACCAAGTGATACCAAAAAGTATAAAATCTTGTTGTCCACCTCATCGCAATTATTCTGGTCGAATCGGCATCATTGGAAATACAAAGTTTCTCAATTCCGCCTTCTTCTAATATTTTAGATTGGTTTGAAAACCATTTTGCCAATTGAAATGCGCCCGTTTTGACATCTGCCGTGAGGGAACCTGCAAATTGAACGCATTGGTTGGACTTAATTTGGCAATGCTACCAACCAAGTGATACCGAAAAGTATCCAATCTTGATGTCCACCTCATCGCAAGTGTTCTTGTCGAATCGGCATCAGTGGAAATACAAAGTTTCTCATTTCCGCCTTCTTCTAATACTTTATTAGAAAACCATTTTGCCAATTGAAATGCGCCCGTTTTGACATCTGCCGTGAGGGAACCTGCAATTGAACGCATTGGTTTGACTTAATTTGGCAAAGCTACCAACCAAGTGAAACCGAAAAGTATCCAATCTTGGTGTCCACCTCATCGCAAGTATTCTTGTCGAATCGGCATCAGTGGAAATACAAAGTTTCTCAATTCCGCCTTCTTCTAATATTTTAGATTGGTTTGAAAACCATTTTGCCAATTAAAATGCGCCCGTTTTGACATCTGCCGTGAGGGAACCTGCAAATTGAACGCATTGGTTGGACTTTATTTGGCAATGCTACCAACCAAGTGATACCGAAAAGTATCCAATCTTGATGTCCACCTCATCGCAAGTGTTCTTGTCGAATCGGCATCAGTGGAAATACAAAGTTTCTCATTTCCGCCTTCTTCTAATACTTTATTAGAAAACCATTTTGCCAATTGAAATGCGCCCGTTTTGACATCTGCCGTGAGGGAACCTGCAATTGAACGCATTGGTTTGACTTAATTTGGCAAAGCTACCAACCAAGTGAAACCGAAAAGTATCCAATCTTGGTGTCCACCTCATCACAAGAGTTCTTGTCGAATCGGCATCAGTGGAAATACAAAGTTTCTCATTTCCGCCTTTTTCTAATATTTTAGATTGGTTTAAAAACCATTTTGCCAATTGAAATGCGCCCGTTTTGACATCTGCCGTGATGGAACCTGCAAATTGAACGCGTTGGTTGGACTTAATTTGGCAAAGCTACCAACCAAGTGAAACCGAAAAGTATCCAATCTTGATGTCCACCTCATCGCAAGTGTTCTTGTAGAATCGGCATCAGTGGAAATACAAAGTTTCTCATTTCCGCCTTCTTCTAATACTTTATTAGAAAACCATTTTGCCAATTGAAATGCGCCCGTTTTGACATCTGCCGTGAGGGAACCTGCAAACTGAACGCATTGGTTGGACTTAATTTGGCAAAGCTACCAACCAAGTGATACCGAAAAGTATCCAGTCTTGGTGTCCACCTCATCACAAGTGTTCTTGTCGAATCGGCATCAGTGGAAATCTAAAGTTTCTCATTTCCGCCTTCTTCTAATACTTTATTAGAAAACCATTTTGCCAATTGAAATGCGCCCGTTTTGACATCTGCCGTGAGGGAACCTGCAAACTGAACGCATTGGTTGGACTTAATTTGGCAAAGCTACCAACCAAGTGAAACCGAAAAGTATCCAATGTTGGTGTCCACTTCATCACAAGTGTTCTTGTCGAATTGGCATCATTGGAAATACAAAGTTTCTCATTTCCGCCTTCTTCTAATATTTTAGATTGGTTTAAAAACCATTTTGCCAATTGAAATGCGCCCGTTTTGACATCTGCCGTAAGGGAACCTGCAAATTGAACGCATTGGTTGGACTTAATTTGGCAAAGCTACCAACCAAGTGAAACCGAAAAGTATCCAATCTTGGTGTCCACCTCATCACAAGTGTTCTGGTCGAATCGGCATCAGTGGAAATACAAAGTTTCTCATTTCCGCCTTCTTCTAATACTTTATTAGAAAACTATTTTGCCAATTGAAATGCGCCCGTTTTGACATCTGCCGTAAGGGAACCTGCAAATTGAACGCATTGGTTTGACTTAATTTGGCAAAGCTACCAACCAAGTGAAACCGAAAAGTATCCAATCTTGGTGTCCACCTCATCGCAAGTATTCTTGTCGAATCGGCATCAGTGGAAATACAAAGTTTCTCAATTCCGCCTTCTTCTAATATTTTAGATTGGTTTGAAAACCATTTTGCCAATTAAAATGCGCCCGTTTTGACATCTGCCGTGAGGGAACCTGCAAATTGAACGCATTGGTTGGACTTTATTTGGCAATGCTACCAACCAAGTGATACCGAAAAGTATCCAATCTTGATGTCCACCTCATCGCAAGTGTTCTTGTCGAATCGGCATCAGTGGAAATACAAAGTTTCTCATTTCCGCCTTCTTCTAATACTTTATTAGAAAACCATTTTGCCAATTGAAATGCGCCCGTTTTGACATCTGCCGTGAGGGAACCTGCAATTGAACGCATTGGTTTGACTTAATTTGGCAAAGCTACCAACCAAGTGAAACCGAAAAGTATCCAATCTTGGTGTCCACCTCATCACAAGAGTTCTTGTCGAATCGGCATCAGTGGAAATACAAAGTTTCTCATTTCCGCCTTTTTCTAATATTTTAGATTGGTTTAAAAACCATTTTGCCAATTGAAATGCGCCCGTTTTGACATCTGCCGTGATGGAACCTGCAAATTGAACGCGTTGGTTGGACTTAATTTGGCAAAGCTACCAACCAAGTGAAACCGAAAAGTATCCAATCTTGATGTCCACCTCATCGCAAGTGTTCTTGTAGAATCGGCATCAGTGGATATACAAAGTTTCTCATTTCCGCCTTCTTCTAATACTTTATTAGAAAACCATTTTGCCAATTGAAATGCGCCCGTTTTGACATCTGCCGTGAGGGAACCTGCAAACTGAACGCATTGGTTGGACTTAATTTGGCAAAGCTACCAACCAAGTGATACCGAAAAGTATCCAGTCTTGGTGTCCACCTCATCCCAAGTGTTCTTGTCGAATCGGCATCAGTGGAAATCTAAAGTTTCTCATTTCCGCCTTCTTCTAATACTTTATTAGAAAACCATTTTGCCAATTGAAATGCGCCCGTTTTGACATCTGCCGTGAGGGAACCTGCAAACTGAACGCATTGGTTGGACTTAATTTGGCAAAGCTACCAACCAAGTGAAACCGAAAAGTATCCAATGTTGGTGTCCACTTCATCACAAGTGTTCTTGTCGAATTGGCATCATTGGAAATACAATGTTTCTCATTTCCGCCTTCTTCTAATATTTTAGATTGGTTTAAAAACCATTTTGCCAATTGAAATGCGCCCGTTTTGACATCTGCCGTAAGGGAACCTGCAAATTGAACGCATTGGTTGGACTTAATTTGGCAAAGCTACCAACCAAGTGAAACCGAAAAGTATCCAATCTTGGTGTCCACCTCATCACAAGTGTTCTGGTCGAATCGGCATCAGTGGAAATACAAAGTTTCTCATTTCCGCCTTCTTCTAATACTTTATTAGAAAACTATTTTGCCAATTGAAATGCGCCCGTTTTGACATCTGCCGTAAGGGAACCTGCAAATTGAACGCATTGGTTAGACTTAATTTGGCAAAGCTACCAACCAAGTGATACCGAAAAGTATCCAATCTTGGTGTCCACCTCATCGCAAGTGTTCTTGTCGAATCGGCATCAGTGGAAATACAAAGTTTCTCATTTCCGCCTTCTTCTAATACTTTATTAGAAAACTATTTTGCCAATTGAAATGCGCCCGTTTTGACATCTGCCGTGAGGGAACCTGCAAATTGAACGCATTGGTTGGACTTAATTTGGTAAAGTTACCAACCAAGTGAAACCGAAAAGTATCCAATGTTGGTGTCCACCTCATCGCAAGTGTTCTTGTCGAATTGGCATCAGTGGAAATACAAAGTTTCTCATTTCCGCCTTCTTCTAATACTTTAGATTGGTTTGAAAACCATTTTGCCAATTGAAATGCGCCCGTTTTGACATCTGCCGTGATGGAACCTGCAAATTGAACGCGTTGGTTGGACTTAATTTGGCAAAGCTACCAACCAAGTGAAACCGAAAAGTATCCAATCTTGGTGTCCACCTCATCACAAGAGTTCTTGTCGAATCGGCATCAGTGGAAATACAAAGTTTCTCATTTCTGCCTTTTTCTAATATTTTAGATTGGTTTGAAAACCATTTTGCCAATTGAAATGCGTCCGTTTTGACATCTGCCGTGAGGGAACCTGCAAATTGAACGCATTGGTTTGACTTAATTTGGCAAAGCTACCAACCAAGTGAAACTGAAAAGTATCCAATCTTGGTGTCCACCTCATCGCAAGTACTCTTGTCGAATCGGCATCAGTGGAAATACAAAGTTTCTCAATTCCGCCTTCTTCTAATATTTAAGATTGGTTTGAAAACCATTTTGCCAATTGAAATGCGCCCGTTTTGACATCTGCCGTGAGGGAACCTGCAAATTGAACGCATTGGTTTGACTTAATTTGGCAAAGCTACCAACCAAATGAAACCGAAAAGTATCCAATCTTGGTGTCCACCTCATCGCAAGTATTCTTGTCGAATCGACATCAGTGGAAATACAAAGTTTCTCATTTCCGCCTTCTTCTTATACTTAATATTGGTTTGAAAACCATTTTTATAATTGAAATACGCCCGTTTTGACATCTGCCGTGAGGGAACCAGCAAACTGACTTAATTTGGCAATGCTACCAACCAAGTGATACCAAAAAGTATAAAATCTTGGTGTCCACCTCATCGCAATTATTCTGGTCGAATCGGCATCATTGGAAATACAAAGTTTCTCAATTCCGCCTTCTTCTAATATTTTAGATTGGTTTGAAAACCATTTTGCCAATTGAAATGCGCCCGTTTTGACATCTGCCGTGAGGGAACCTGCAAATTGAACGCATTGGTTGGACTTAATTTGGCAATGCTACCAACCAAGTGATACCGAAAAGTATCCAATCTTGATGTCCACCTCATCGCAAGTGTTCTTGTCGAATCGGCATCAGTGGAAATACAAAGTTTCTCATTTCCGCCTTCTTCTAATACTTTATTAGAAAACCATTTTGCCAATTGAAATGCGCCCGTTTTGACATCTGCCGTGAGGGAACCTGCAATTGAAAGCATTGGTTTGACTTAATTTGGCAAAGCTACCAACCAAGTGAAACCGAAAAGTATCCAATCTTGGTGTCCACCTCATCGCAAGTATTCTTGTCGAATCGGCATCAGTGGAAATACAAAGTTTCTCAATTCCGCCTTCTTCTAATATTTTAGATTGGTTTGAAAACCATTTTGCCAATTAAAATGCGCCCGTTTTGACATCTGCCGTGAGGGAACCTGCAAATTGAACGCATTGGTTGGACTTAATTTGGCAATGCTACCAACCAAGTGATACCGAAAAGTATCCAATCTTGATGTCCACCTCATCGCAAGTGTTCTTGTCGAATCGGCATCAGTGGAAATACAAAGTTTCTCATTTCCGCCTTCTTCTAATACTTTATTAGAAAACCATTTTGCCAATTGAAATGCGCCCGTTTTGACATCTGCCGTAAGGGAACCTGTAAATTGAACGCATTGGTTTGACTTAACTTGGCAAAGCTACCAACCAAGTGAAACCGAAAAGTATCCAATCTTGGTGTCCACCTCATCACAAGAGTTCTTGTCGAATCGGCATCAGTGGAAATACAAAGTTTCTCATTTCCGCCTTCTTCTAATACTTAAGATTGGTTTGAAAACCATTTTGCCAATTGAAATGCGCCCGTTTTGACATCTGCCGTGAGGGAACCTGCAAACTGAACGCATTGGTTGGACTTAATTTGGCAAAGCTACCAACCAAGTGATACCGAAAAGTATCCAGTCTTGATGTCCACCTCATCGCAAGTGTTCTTGTAGAATCGGCATCAGTGGAAATACAAAGTTTCTCATTTCCGCCTTCTTCTAATACTTTATTAGAAAACCATTTTGCCAATTGAAATGCGCCCGTTTTGACATCTGCCGTGAGGGAACCTGCAAACTGAACGCATTGGTTGGACTTAATTTGGCAAAGCTACCAACCAAGTGATACCGAAAAGTATCCAGTCTTGGTGTCCACCTCATCACAAGTGTTCTTGTCGAATCGGCATCAGTGGAAATCTAAAGTTTCTCATTTCCGCCTTCTTCTAATACTTTATTAGAAAACCATTTTGCCAATTGAAATGCGCCCGTTTTGACATCTGCCGTGAGGGAACCTGCAAACTGAACGCATTGGTTGGACTTAATTTGGCAAAGCTACCAACCAAGTGAAACCGAAAAGTATCCAATGTTGGTGTCCACCTCATCACAAGTGTTCTTGTCGAATCGGCATCAGTGGAAATCTAAAGTTTCTCATTTCCGCCTTCTTCTAATACTTTATTAGAAAACTATTTTGCCAATTGAAATGCGCCCGTTTTGACATCTGCCGTAAGGGAACCTGCAAATTGAACGCATTGGTTAGACTTAATTTGGCAAAGCTACCAACCAAGTGATACCGAAAAGTATCCAATCTTGGTGTCCACCTCATCGCAAGTGTTCTTGTCGAATCGGCATCAGTGGAAATACAAAGTTTCTCATTTCCGCCTTCTTCTAATACTTTATTAGAAAACTATTTTGCCAATTGAAATGCGCCCGTTTTGACATCTGCCGTGAGGGAACCTGCAAATTGAACGCATTGGTTGGACTTAATTTGGTAAAGTTACCAACCAAGTGAAACCGAAAAGTATCCAATGTTGGTGTCCACCTCATCGCAAGTGTTCTTGTCGAATTGGCATCAGTGGAAATACAAAGTTTCTCATTTTTGCCTTCTTCTAATACTTTAGATTGGTTTGAAAACCATTTTGCCAATTGAAATGCGCCCGTTTTGACATCTGCCGTGATGGAACCTGCAAATTGAACGCGTTGGTTGGACTTAATTTGGCAAAGCTACCAACCAAGTGAAACCGAAAAGTATCCAATCTTGGTGTCCACCTCATCACAAGAGTTCTTGTCGAATCGGCATCAGTGGAAATACAAAGTTTCTCATTTCCGCCTTTTTCTAATATTTTAGATTGGTTTGAAAACCATTTTGCCAATTGAAATGCGTCCGTTTTGACATCTGCCGTGAGGGAACCTGCAAATTGAACGCATTGGTTTGACTTAATTTGGCAAAGCTACCAACCAAGTGAAACTGAAAAGTATCCAATCTTGGTGTCCACCTCATCGCAAGTACTCTTGTCGAATCGGCATCAGTGGAAATACAAAGTTTCTCAATTCCGCCTTCTTCTAATATTTTAGATTGGTTTGAAAACCATTTTGCCAATTGAAATGCGCCCGTTTTGACATCTGCCGTGAGGGAACCTGCAAATTGAACGCATTGGTTTGACTTAATTTGGCAAAGCTACCAACCAAATGAAACCGAAAAGTATCCAATCTTGGTGTCCACCTCATCGCAAGTATTCTTGTCGAATCGACATCAGTGGAAATACAAAGTTTCTCATTTCCGCCTTCTTCTTATACTTAAAATTGGTTTGAAAACCATTTTTATAATTGAAATACGCCCGTTTTGACATCTGCCGTGAGGGAACCAGCAAACTGACTTAATTTGGCAATGCTACCAACCAAGTGATACCAAAAAGTATAAAATCTTGGTGTCCACCTCATCGCAATTATTCTGGTCGAATCGGCATCATTGGAAATACAAAGTTTCTCAATTCCGCCTTCTTCTAATATTTTAGATTGGTTTGAAAACCATTTTGCCAATTGAAATGCGCCCGTTTTGACATCTGCCGTGAGGGAACCTGCAAATTGAACGCATTGGTTGGACTTAATTTGGCAAAGCTACCAACCAAGTGAAACCGAAAAGTATCCAATCTTGGTGTCCACCTCATCACAAGTGTTCTGGTCGAATCGGCATCAGTGGAAATACAAAGTTTCTCATTTCCGCCGTCTTCTAATACTTTATTAGAAAACTATTTTGCCAATTGAAATGCGCCCGTTTTGACATCTGCCGTAAGGGAACCTGCAAATTGAACGCATTGGTTAGACTTAATTTGGCAAAGCTACCAACCAAGTGATACCGAAAAGTATCCAATCTTGGTGTCCACCTCATCGCAAGTGTTCTTGTCGAATCGGCATCAGTGGAAATACAAAGTTTCTCATTTCCGCCTTCTTCTAATACTTTATTAGAAAACTATTTTGCCAATTGAAATGCGCCCGTTTTGACATCTGCCGTGAGGGAACCTGCAAATTGAACGCATTGGTTGGACTTAATTTGGTAAAGTTACCAACCAAGTGAAACCGAAAAGTATCCAATGTTGGTGTCCACCTCATCGCAAGTGTTCTTGTCGAATTGGCATCAGTGGAAATACAAAGTTTCTCATTTTTGCCTTCTTCTAATACTTTAGATTGGTTTGAAAACCATTTTGCCAATTGAAATGCGCCCGTTTTGACATCTGCCGTGATGGAACCTGCAAATTGAACGCGTTGGTTGGACTTAATTTGGCAAAGCTACCAACCAAGTGAAACCGAAAAGTATCCAATCTTGGTGTCCACCTCATCACAAGAGTTCTTGTCGAATCGGCATCAGTGGAAATACAAAGTTTCTCATTTCCGCCTTTTTCTAATATTTTAGATTGGTTTGAAAACCATTTTGCCAATTGAAATGCGTCCGTTTTGACATCTGCCGTGAGGGAACCTGCAAATTGAACGCATTGGTTTGACTTAATTTGGCAAAGCTACCAACCAAGTGAAACTGAAAAGTATCCAATCTTGGTGTCCACCTCATCGCAAGTACTCTTGTCGAATCGGCATCAGTGGAAATACAAAGTTTCTCAATTCCGCCTTCTTCTAATATTTAAGATTGGTTTGAAAACCATTTTGCCAATTGAAATGCGCCCGTTTTGACATCTGCCGTGAGGGAACCTGCAAATTGAACGCATTGGTTTGACTTAATTTGGCAAAGCTACCAACCAAATGAAACCGAAAAGTATCCAATCTTGGTGTCCACCTCATCGCAAGTATTCTTGTCGAATCGACATCAGTGGAAATACAAAGTTTCTCATTTCCGCCTTCTTCTTATACTTAAAATTGGTTTGAAAACCATTTTTATAATTGAAATACGCCCGTTTTGACATCTGCCGTGAGGGAACCAGCAAACTGACTTAATTTGGCAATGCTACCAACCAAGTGATACCAAAAAGTATAAAATCTTGGTGTCCACCTCATCGCAATTATTCTGGTCGAATCGGCATCATTGGAAATACAAAGTTTCTCAATTCCGCCTTCTTCTAATATTTTAGATTGGTTTGAAAACCATTTTGCCAATTGAAATGCGCCCGTTTTGACATCTGCCGTGAGGGAACCTGCAAATTGAACGCATTGGTTGGACTTAATTTGGCAATGCTACCAACCAAGTGATACCGAAAAGTATCCAATCTTGATGTCCACCTCATCGCAAGTGTTCTTGTCGAATCGGCATCAGTGGAAATACAAAGTTTCTCATTTCCGCCTTCTTCTAATACTTTATTAGAAAACCATTTTGCCAATTGAAATGCGCCCGTTTTGACATCTGCCGTGAGGGAACCTGCAATTGAACGCATTGGTTTGACTTAATTTGGCAAAGCTACCAACCAAGTGAAACCGAAAAGTATCCAATCTTGGTGTCCACCTCATCGCAAGTATTCTTGTCGAATCGGCATCAGTGGAAATACAAAGTTTCTCAATTCCGCCTTCTTCTAATATTTTAGATTGGTTTGAAAACCATTTTGCCAATTAAAATGCGCCCGTTTTGACATCTGCCGTGAGGGAACCTGCAAATTGAACGCATTGGTTGGACTTAATTTGGCAATGCTACCAACCAAGTGATACCGAAAAGTATCCAATCTTGATGTCCACCTCATCGCAAGTGTTCTTGTCGAATCGGCATCAGTGGAAATACAAAGTTTCTCATTTCCGCCTTCTTCTAATACTTTATTAGAAAACCATTTTGCCAATTGAAATGCGCCCGTTTTGACATCTGCCGTGAGGGAACCTGCAAACTGAACGCATTGGTTGGACTTAATTTGGCAAAGCTACCAACCAAGTGATACCGAAAAGTATCCAGTCTTGGTGTCCACCTCATCACAAGTGTTCTTGTCGAATCGGCATCAGTGGAAATACAAAGTTTCTCATTTCCGCCTTCTTCTAATACTTTAGATTGGTTTAAAAACCATTTTGCCAATTGAAATGCGCCCGTTTTGACACCTGCCGTGAGGGAACCTGCAAATTGAACGCATTGGTTGGACTTAATTTGGCAAAGCTACCAACCAAGTGAAACCGAAAAGTATCCAATCTTGGTGTCCACCTCATCACAAGTGTTCTTGTCGAATTGGCATCAGTGGAAATACAAAGTTTCTCATTTCCGCCTTCTTCTAATATTTCAGATTGGTTTAAAAACCATTTTGCCAATTGAAATGCGCCCGTTTTGACATCTGCCGTAAGGGAACCTGCAAATTGAACGCATTGGTTGGACTTAATTTGGCAAAGCTACCAACCAAGTAAAACCGAAAAGTATCCAATCTTGGTGTCCACCTCATCACAAGTGTTCTTGTCGAATCGGCATCAGTGGAAATACAAAGTTTCTCATTTCCGCCTTTTTCTAATACTTTATTAGAAAACTATTTTGCCAATTGAAATGCGCCCGTTTTGACATCTGCCGTAAGGGAACCTGCAAATTGAACGCATTGGTTGGACTTAATTTGGCAATGCTACCAACCAAGTGATACCGAAAAGTATCCAATCTTGGTGTCCACCTCATCGCAAGTGTTCTTGTCGAATCGGCATCAGTGGAAATACAAAGTTTCTCATTTCCGCATTCTTCTAATACTTTAGATTGGTTTAAAAACCATTTTGCCAATTGAAATGCGCCCGTTTTGACATCTGCCGTAAGGGAACCTGCAAATTGAACGCATTGGTTGGACTTAATTTGGCAAAGCTACCAACCAAGTGAAACCGAAAAGTATCCAATCTTGGTGTCCACCTCATCACAAGTGTTCTTGTCGAATCGGCATCAGTGGAAATACAAAGTTTCTCATTTCCGCCTTTTTCTAATACTTTATTAGAAAACTATTTTGCCAATTGAAATGCGCCCGTTTTGAAATCTGCCGTAAGGGAACCTGTAAATTGAACGCATTGGTTTGACTTAACTTGGCAAAGCTACCAACCAAGTGAACCCGAAAAGTATCCAATCTTGGTGTCCACCTCATCACAAGAGTTCTTGTCGAATCGGCATCAGTGGAAATACAAAGTTTCTCATTTCCCCCTTCTTCTAATACTTAAGATTGGTTTGAAAACCATTTTTATAATTGAAATGCGCCCGTTTTGACATCTGCCGTGAGGGAACCTGCAAACTGACTTAATTTGGCAATGCTACCAACCAAGTGATACCAAAAAGTATAAAATCTTGGTGTCCACCTCATCGCAATTATTCTGGTCGAATCGGCATCATTGGAAATACAAAGTTTCTCAATTCCGCCTTCTTCTAATATTTTAGATTGGTTTGAAAACCATTTTGCCAATTGAAATGCGCCCGTTTTGACATCTGCCGTGAGGGAACCTACAAATTGAACGCATTGGTTGGACTTAATTTGGCAAAGCTACCAGCCAAGTGAAACCGAAAAGTATCCTATCTTGGTGTCCACCTCATCACAAGTGTTCTTGTCGAATCGGCATCATTGGAAATACAAAGTTTCTCATTTCCGCCTTCTTCTATTATTTTAGATTGGTTTAAAAACCATTTTGCCAATTGAAATGCGCCCGTTTTGACATCTGCCGTGAGGGAACCTACAAATTGAACGCATTGGTTGGACTTAATTTGGCAAAGCTACCAGCCAAGTGAAACCGAAAAGTATCCCATCTTGGTGTCCACCTCATCACAAGTGTTCTTGTCGAATCGGCATCATTGGAAATACAAAGTTTCTCATTTCCGCCTTCTTCTAATACTTTATTAGAAAACCATTTTGCCAATTGAAATGCGCCCGTTTTGACATCTGCCGTGAGGGAACCTGCAAACTGAACGCATTGGTTGGACTTAATTTGGCAAAGCTACCAACCAAGTGAAACCGAAAAGTATCCAGTCTTGGTGTCCACCTCATCACAAGTGTTCTTGTCGAATCGGCATCAGTGGAAATCTAAAGTTTCTCATTTCCGCCTTCTTCTAATACTTTATTAGAAAACCATTTTGCCAATTGAAATGCGCCCGTTTTGACATCTGCCGTAAGGGAACCTGCAAATTGAACGCATTGGTTGGACTTAATTTGGCAAAGCTACCAACCAAGTGATACCGAAAAGTATCCAGTCTTGGTGTCCACCTCATCACAAGTGTTCTTGTCGAATCGGCATCATTGGAAATCTAAAGTTTCTCATTTCCGCCTTCTTCTAATACTTTATTAGAAAACCATTTTGCCAATTGAAATGCGCCCGTTTTGACATCTGCCGTGAGGGAACCTACAAATTGAACGCATTGGTTGGACTTAATTTGGCAAAGCTACCAGCCAAGTGAAACCGAAAAGTATCCAATGTTGGTGTCCACCTCATCGCAAGTGTTCTTGTCGAATCGGCATCAGTGGAAATACAAAGTTTCTCATTTTTGCCTTCTTCTAATACTTTAGATTGGTTTGAAAACCATTTTGCCAATTGAAATGCGCCCGTTTTGACATCTGCCGTGAGGGAACCTGCAAACTGAACGCATTGGTTGGACTTAATTTGGCAAAGCTACCAACCAAGTGATACCGAAAAGTATCCAGTCTTGGTGTCCACCTCATCACAAGTGTTCTTGTCGAATCGGCATCAGTGGAAATACAAAGTTTCTCATTTCCGCCTTCTTCTAATACTTTAGATTGGTTTAAAAACCATTTTGCCAATTGAAATGCGCCCGTTTTGACACCTGCCGTGAGGGAACCTGCAAATTGAACGCATTGGTTGGACTTAATTTGGCAAAGCTACCAGCCAAGTGAAACCGAAAAGTATCCAGTCTTGGTGTCCACCTCATCACAAGTGTTCTTGTCGAATCGGCATCATTGGAAATACAAAGTTTCTCAATTCCGCCTTCTTCTAATATTTTAGATTGGTTTGAAAACCATTTTGCCAATTGAAATGCGCCCGTTTTGACATCTGCCGTGAGGGAACCTACAAATTGAACGCATTGGTTGGACTTAATTTGGCAAAGCTACCAGCCAAGTGAAACCGAAAAGTATCCTATCTTGGTGTCCACCTCATCACAAGTGTTCTTGTCGAATCGGCATCATTGGAAATACAAAGTTTCTCATTTCCGCCTTCTTCTATTATTTTAGATTGGTTTAAAAACCATTTTGCCAATTGAAATGCGCCCGTTTTGACATCTGCCGTGAGGGAACCTACAAATTGAACGCATTGGTTGGACTTAATTTGGCAAAGCTACCAGCCAAGTGAAACCGAAAAGTATCCCATCTTGGTGTCCACCTCATCACAAGTGTTCTTGTCGAATCGGCATCATTGGAAATACAAAGTTTCTCATTTCCGCCTTCTTCTAATACTTTATTAGAAAACTATTTTGCCAATTGAAATGCGCCCGTTTTGACATCTGCCGTAAGGGAACCTGCAATTGAACGCATTGGTTTGACTTAATTTGGCAAAGCTACCAACCAAGTGATACCGAAAAGTATCCAATCTTGGTGTCCACCTCATCGCAAGTGTTCTTGTCGAATCGGCATCAGTGGAAATACAAAGTTTCTCATTTCCGCCTTCTTCTAATACTTTATTAGAAAACTATTTTGCCAATTGAAATGCGCCCGTTTTGACATCTGCCGTGAGGGAACCTGCAAATTGAACGCATTGGTTGGACTTAATTTGGCAAAGCTACCAACCAAGTGAAACCGAAAAGTATCCAGTCTTGGTGTCCACCTCATCACAAGTGTTCTTGTCGAATCGGCATCAGTGGAAATCTAAAGTTTCTCATTTCCGCCTTCTTCTAATACTTTATTAGAAAACCATTTTGCCAATTGAAATGCGCCCGTTTTGACATCTGCCGTAAGGGAACCTGCAAATTGAACGCATTGGTTGGACTTAATTTGGCAAAGCTACCAACCAAGTGATACCGAAAAGTATCCAGTCTTGGTGTCCACCTCATCACAAGTGTTCTTGTCGAATCGGCATCATTGGAAATCTAAAGTTTCTCATTTCCGCCTTCTTCTAATACTTTATTAGAAAACCATTTTGCCAATTGAAATGCGCCCGTTTTGACATCTGCCGTGAGGGAACCTACAAATTGAACGCATTGGTTGGACTTAATTTGGCAAAGCTACCAGCCAAGTGAAACCGAAAAGTATCCAATGTTGGTGTCCACCTCATCGCAAGTGTTCTTGTCGAATCGGCATCAGTGGAAATACAAAGTTTCTCATTTTTGCCTTCTTCTAATACTTTAGATTGGTTTGAAAACCATTTTGCCAATTGAAATGCGCCCGTTTTGACATCTGCCGTGAGGGAACCTGCAAACTGAACGCATTGGTTGGACTTAATTTGGCAAAGCTACCAACCAAGTGATACCGAAAAGTATCCAGTCTTGGTGTCCACCTCATCACAAGTGTTCTTGTCGAATCGGCATCAGTGGAAATACAAAGTTTCTCATTTCCGCCTTCTTCTAATACTTTAGATTGGTTTAAAAACCATTTTGCCAATTGAAATGCGCCCGTTTTGACACCTGCCGTGAGGGAACCTGCAAATTGAACGCATTGGTTGGACTTAATTTGGCAAAGCTACCAACCAAGTGAAACCGAAAAGTATCCAATCTTGGTGTCCACCTCATCACAAGTGTTCTTGTCGAATTGGCATCCGTGGAAATACAAAGTTTCTCATTTCCGCCTTCTTCATATATTTTAGATTGGTTTAAAAACCATTTTGCCAATTGAAATGCGCCCGTTTTGACATCTGCCGTAAGGGAACCTGCAAATTGAACGCATTGGTTGGACTTAATTTGGCAAAGCTACCAACCAAGTGAAACCGAAAAGTATCCAATCTTGGTGTCCACCTCATCACAAGTGTTCTTGTCGAATCGGCATCAGTGGAAATACAAAGTTTCTCATTTCCGCCTTTTTCTAATACTTTATTAGAAAACTATGTTGCCAATTGAAATGCGCCCGTTTTGACATCTGCCGTAAGGGAACCTGCAAATTGAACGCATTGGTTGGACTTAATTTGGCAATGCTACCAACCAAGTGATACCGAAAAGTATCCAATCTTGGTGTCCACCTCATCGCAAGTGTTCTTGTCGAATCGGCATCAGTGGAAATACAAAGTTTCTCATTTCCGCCTTCTTCTAATACTTTATTAGAAAACCATTTTGCCAATTGAAATGCGCCCGTTTTGACATCTGCCGTGATGGAACCTGCAAATTGAACGCGTTGGTTGGACTTAATTTGGCAAAGCTACCAACCAAGTAAAACCGAAAAGTATCCAATCTTGGTGTCCACCTCATCACAAGAGTTCTTGTCGAATCGGCATCAGTGGAAATACAAAGTTTCTCATATTTGCCTTCTTCTAATACTTTAGATTGGTTTGAAAACCATTTTTATAATTGAAATACGCCCGTTTTGACATCTGCCGTGAGGGAACCTGCAAATTGAACGCATTGGTTAGACTTAATTTGGCAAAACTACCAACCAAGTGATACCAAAAAGTATAAAATCTTGTTGTCCACCCCATCGCAATTATTCTGGGCGAATCGGCATCATTGGAAATACAAAGTTTCTCATTTCCGCCTTCTTCTAATATTTTAGATTGGTTTGAAAACCATTTTGCCAATTGAAATGCGTCCGTTTTGACATCTGCCGTGAGGGAACCTGCAAATTGAACGCATTGGTTTGACTTAATTTGGCAAAGATACCAACCAAGTGAAACCGAAAAGTATCCAATCTTGGTGTCCACCTCATCGCAAGTATTCTTGTCGAATCGGCATCAGTGGAAATACAAAGTTTCTCAATTCCGCCTTCTTCTAATACTTTAGATTGGTTTGAAAACCATTTTTATAATTGAAATACGCCCGTTTTGACATCTGCCGTGAGGGAACCTGCAAATTGAACGCATTGGTTGGACTTAATTTGGCAAAGCTACCAACCAAGTGATACCGAAAAGTATCCAATCTTGATGTCCACCTCATCGCAAGTGTTCTTGTCGAATCGGCATCAGTGGAAATAGAAAGTTTCTCATTTCCGCCTACTTCTAATACTTTAGATTGGTTTGAAAACCATTTTGCCAATTGAAATGCGCCCGTTTTGACATCTGCCGTGAGGGAACCTGCAAATTGAACGCATTGGTTGGACTTAATTTGGCAAAGTTACCAACCAAGTGAAACCGAAAAGTATCCAATCTTGGTGTCCACCTCATCGCAAGTATTCTTGTCGAATCGGCATCAGTGGAAATACAAAGTTTCTCATTTCCGCCTTCTTCTAATACTTAAGATTGGTTTGAAAACCATTTTGCCAATTGAAATGCGCCTGTTTTGACATCTGCCGTGAGGGAACCTGCAAATTCAACGCATTGGTTGGACTTAATTTGGCCATGCTACCAACCAAGTGATACCAAAAAGTACCCAATCTTGGTGTCCACCTGATTGCATTGGAAATACAAAGTTTCTCATTTTCGCCTTCTTCTAATACTTTAGATTGGTTTGAAAACCATTTTTATAATTGAAATGCGCCCGTTTTGACATCTGCCGTGAAGGAACCTGCAAATTGAACGCGTTGGTTGGACTTAATTTGGCAAAGCTACCAGCCAAGTGAAACCGAAAAGTATCCTATCTTGGTGTCCACCTCATCACAAGTGTTCTTGTCGAATCGGCATCATTGGAAATACAAAGTTTCTCATTTCCGCCTTCTTCTATTATTTTAGATTGGTTTAAAAACCATTTTGCCAATTGAAATGCGCCCGTTTTGACATCTGCCGTGAGGGAACCTGCAAATTGAACGCATTGGTTGGACTTAATTTGGTAAAGTTACCAACCAAGTGAAACCGAAAAGTATCCAATGTTGGTGTCCACCTCATCGCAAGTGTTCTTGTCGAATCGGCATCAGTGGAAATACAAAGTTTCTCATTTTTGCCTTCTTCTAATACTTTAGATTGGTTTGAAAACCATTTTGCCAATTGAAATGCGCCCGTTTTGACATCTGCCGTGATGGAACCTGCAAATTGAACGCGTTCGTTGGACTTAATTTGGCAAAGCTACCAACCAAGTGAAACCGAAAAGTATCCAATCTTGGTGTCCACCTCATCACAAGAGTTCTTGTCGAATCGGCATCAGTGGAAATACAAAGTTTCTCATTTTTGCCTTTTTCTAATGCTTAAGATTGGTTTGAAAACCATTTTTATACCCTTGCAGAGGGTATATTGTTTTTGTCACGAAGTTTGTAACGCATTAAAGGAAGCGTTTCCGACCACATAAAGTATATATATTCTTGATCAGCATCAACAGCCGAGTCGATATAGCCATGTCCGTCTGTCCGTCTGTTTCTATGCGAACTAGTCTCTCAGTTTTAAAGCTATCTTAATGAAATTTGGTACAGGTCTTTATTCTCTCTGCACGCAGTTCATATGTAAAAATCGGACCACTATATCATATAGCTCCCATAGGAACAATCGGTTGAAAATGCTTAGTATGAACATTTTCTGTGTCTATTGACTGATTTCAACGAAATTCACGCAGGATGTATTTCTTATTGTGTCCCATCTGTTGACCAAATTTCATCCAAATCGGACCACTATATCATATAGCTCCCATAGGAACAATCGGTTGAAAATGCTTAGCATGAACATTTTCGGTGTCTATTGACCGATTTCAACGAAATTCACGCAGGATGTATTTTGTGTCCCATCTGTGTCCCATCTGTTGACTAAATTTCATCCAAATCGGACCACTATATCATATAGCTCCCATAGGAACAATCGGTTGAAAATGCTTAGTATGAACATTTTCGGTGTCTATAGACCGATTTCAACGAAATTCACGCAGAATGTAATTCTCATTGTGTCCCATCTGTTGATCATCCAAATCGGACTTCTATATCATATAGCTCCCATAGGAACAATCGGTTATTAAAGCCAAATTAATGCAATATTCATGACTGCAAGGGTATTTAATCTTCGGCGAGCCGAAGATAACCGTTTTTTCTTGTTATAATTGAAATACGCCCGTTTTGACATCTGCCGTGAGGGAACCTGCAAATTGAACACATTGGTTGGACTTAATTTGGCAAAGCTACCAACCAAGTGAAACCGAAAAGTATCCAATCTTGGTGTCCACCTCATCACAAGTGTTCTTGTCGAATTGGCATCAGTGGAAATACAAAGTTTCTCATTTCCGCCTTCTTCTATTATTTTAGATTGGTTTGAAAACCATTTTTATAATTGAAATACGCCCGTTTTGACATCTGCCGTGAGGGAACCTGTAAATTGAACGCATTGGTTAGACTTAATTTGGCAAAACTACCAACCAAGTGATACCAAAAAGTGTAAAATCTTGGTGTCCACCCCATCGCAATTATTCTGGTCGAATCGGCATCATTGGAAATACAAAGTTTCTCATTTCCGCCTTCTTCTAATATTTTAGATTGGTTTGAAAACCATTTTGCCAATTGAAATGCGTCCGTTTTGACATCTGCCGTGAGGGAACTTGCAAATTGAACGCATTGGTTTGACTTAATTTGGCAAAGCTACCAACCAAGTGAAACCGAAAAGTATCCAATCTTGGTGTCCACCTCATCGCAAGTATTCTTGTCGAATCGGCATCAGTGGAAATACAAAGTTTCTCATTTCCGCCTTCTTCTAATACTTTATTAGAAAACCATTTTGCCAATTGAAATGCTCCCGTTTTGACATCTGCCGTGATGGAACCTGCAAATTGAACGCATTGGTTGGACTTAATTTGGCAATGCTACCAACCAAGTGATACCAAAAAGTATCCAATCTTGGTGTCCACCTCATCACAAGAGTTCTTGTCGAATCGGCATCAGTGGAAATAGAAAGTTTCTCAATTCCGCCTTCTTCTAATACTTTAGATTGGTTTGAAAACCATTTTGCCAATTGAAATGCGCCCGTTTTGACATCTGCCGTGAGGGAACCTGCAAATTGAACGCATTGGTTGGACTTAATTTGGCAAAGTTACCAACCAAGTGATACCGAAAAGTATCCAATCTTGGTGTCCACCTCATCGCAAGTGTTCTTGTCGAATCGGCATCAGTGGAAATAGAAAGTTTCTCATTTCCGCCTACTTCTAATACTTTAGATTGGTTTGAAAACCATTTTGCCAATTGAAATGCGCCCGTTTTGACATCTGCCGTGAGGGAACCTGCAAATTGAACGCATTGGTTGGACTTAATTTGGCAAAGTTACCAACCAAGTGAAACCGAAAAGTATCCAATCTTGGTGTCCACCTCATCGCAAGTATTCTTGTCGAATCGGCATCAGTGGAAATACAAAGTTTCTCATTTCCGCCTTCTTCTAATACTTTATTAGAAAACCATTTTGCCAATTGAAATGCGCCTGTTTTGACATCTGCCGTGAGGGAACCTGCAAATTCAACGCATTGGTTGGACTTAATATGGCCATGCTACCAACCAAGTGATACCAAAAAGTACCCAATCTTGGTGTCCACCTGATTGCATTGGAAATACAAAGTTTCTCATTTTCGCCTTCTTCTAATACTTTAGATTGGTTTGAAAACCATTTTTATAATTGAAATGCGCCCGTTTTGACATCTACCGTGAGGGAACCTGCAAATTGAACGCGTTGGTTGGACTTAATTTGGCAAAGCTACCAACCAAGAGAAAGAGATTATCAGCTGTGCCGGTCGTGTTTTTTTGCGCTCTGTCTATTTTGATTATTTCCGCCTTAATTTGTGTATTTTAAATTTCAAATTGTTGAAAATTTAATTTGTGCTAAGTATTCCCAAAATCTGGTTTGTGCAAAGTTTTATTTGGTGTGCATTATTACGAAATATTAACATATTTTTATTAATACAGCATCTCAGCTGTGTTTTTGTTTGTGCCCGTTTTTGCTGTGACCTTTGCTCCCTTTTCGTGGCTCTGCTGAGCAATATATAAGTTTGTGTGTTTGTTCGCTTGCACACAATTTCTCACTTGCGCTTGCATCCACGGTTTGCCTTTGTTGCTTAACTGTTTCTCGTTAACATTTGTTTTTGCATTCTTGCGAATTCTGTTTTCGAGCTTATTTGTTTACATCTAAGGTATTTTGTGTACTCTTATTTTTTTTCTCCTTGTCACTCTATTTGCTGAGTTATTTTTGAGTGAAATGGCATGCTGCAAAAACAATTGCAATTATGGTCCATCTCGTGACAGTGACCAACCAAATTATGTGCACTGTTGGTTGTGTGACAACATTATGCATATAAAATGTGCTGGTCTTACTGGGCGTGAATTCGAAAAATTCATATCCTCAGCCAAAGTAGGCAGTGGTGGATTACGATGGTCATGTCCAGTTTGTATTGAGCTGCAATGTGATTTTTCACGTATGTATAATACTGTGTACAATTTCTTAAGTTGCGCTCACTTGCTAAGAAGTTAAACACTGATTTTGATATCAGTGCGGACTTGCTTAGCAATTATAAGTTTGAGACCCCACCTGATCCCACCTGTTCTCAGCAACAACTTACTTTGCCTGTTCCGCCTGGTTCACTCCTCACCTCACCTCTGCATAATGGGCCTCCCCTTTTATCCTTTTCTCCCTCTCCCAGTAACTCTTCACCCCCTCCTTCCCATATTCCTCCTGTAACATCTCCCGTACCTGATCAACCCACAGGTGCCAATGTTGCTTTCCCGGCACTGCCTGTCCCCCCTGTAACCGATCCATCACCCATTACAATAAAATCAGTGGCTGTTAATGGAGTTGCGGCTAAGAGTAAAAACTCTAAAAGTCCCCCTAACCGACGTAACAGTCGATCACCCCCGCAGTCGCCCCTTCCCCTCCTAATATAAATGTGGTACCTGGCATTACCCCTAATGTTGCAAATGTTGCAACTCCCATAATTGTTCAGCCTTCTCTGCTTACCGTCGTGGCTCCACGCAAGCATATATTTATATCTAGGCTTTCCGCAGACACGACTATCGAGTCTGTGGCTGCATTTATCGCTTCCAAAACTCCTGGCAGCGTTAGTATATCTAAATTTAATTTCGCTGAGCCTAGAGAGATCTCCTCATTTAAGATTAGTGTATCCCCTGAAATGTTTCCTGCCATATGTGATCCAAAGTTTTGGCCTCCTCATATGATTGTTCACGAGTTTAAACAGAAGATTAGAACTCGTGCAACTCCTATCTCCCTTCCGACTAGTGGCCCATCTCAATCGGACCCAGCAATAGTCTCAAAAAACTAGACTCTGACCAACTTTTCATTCTATATCAGAATGTAAGGGGTTTGGGGTCTAAATTAAAACAATTACATAAGAATAGTTTCTCTTTTGATTCTGACATTGTTGCATTTTCAGAGACTTGGCTTAACTCTAGTATAGCTGATAATGAAATAATGTCATCAAAATTTAATATATTTAGACGCGATCGTCCTAATCGACGTGGTGGTGGAGTCCTTATTTCAGTGAAATCCAGCCTTAATGCTGAAATAATAGATGTTTCACCATTAGATGAAATTAAAATTGTTGCCGTTAAGGTTTCTTTTTCGTCATTTGCGCTTTATGTAACTTGTTCCTATATTCCTCCATCGTCTGAAATGTCGATTTATTTGCAACATTTCAATTTCATTAAAGAAACACTTAGTCACATTCGTGATCAAGATTTCTTTGTAACACTTGGTGATTTTAACTTGCCAAACGTTTCCTGGACGTGTTTTGACAAGTTTAATTACATTCCCACACCTAATAATGACTTTTTAGATGGTTTGATTGATCTTCCACTTTTTCAAGTCAATCATATATATAATCGTCTAAACAGAATGCTGGATCTCATCTTTGTAAATGATTCATCCAGTGCCGTTGTCACTAGATCTTCTCCTGTAGTTGTGCCTGAAGATTCTTTTCATCCCACTCTTGAACTATCCTTGACTATTCCTAACTTAACCCATTTAGCTCCTTCTTTCTCTTCCAAGTCGCGCCGTTGCTTCCGCAAAGGAAATTATCCCTTGCTAAATCAACTGATTCTTGCTACCGACGGGTCTATACTATACAGCACGAATGATATTAACATAGCTGTCGAGTATTTTTACAACATTTTAAACTCAATCTTTGATGTCTGCATTCCATTTTGTGTTGTAAAGTCCGTTTCACGTAAACCACCTTGGTTTTCACCAAGACTATCCAATTTAAAAAACAAAAAATCTAAATATTTTAAAAAGTTTAAGCAGACAGGTTCTATCTTAGACTTTTTAAATTATTCTAAATTAAAAGCTGCCTTTACCCTTCTCAATTCTCAATGCTATGAAAGTTATCTCGTTCGCTGCAAGAATCAATTTGCGCGTGATCCTAAACAATTCTTTAATTTTGTTAATTCTAAACGTAAATCTAGTACCTTACCCAATTCCTTCTTTTTCAATTCCTGTAAAGTAATCGATGATTCGGCTGCTTCCGATCTCTTTGCTACCTTTTTTCAATCAACATACACCTCCAGTTTGCCTACTAACTTCTCTTACCCCTATAATCTCCCATCCACTAACTCTGTTTTCTTACCTCACATTACTGATAGTTGCATGCTTTCCTCAATTAACACCCTAAAGTCTTCCTTCTCTCCTGGGCCTGACAACATTCCAAGTTGTGTGCTCAAGGAGTGCTGTTTTTCCATAATAAAACCTCTCCTAATTCTTTTTAAACTTTCTTTAGAATCCTCTGTTTTTCCTAATTTATGGAAAGTTGTCCGCAATCCCTAAGCTCTTCGAAAAGATAATTACTTTGACGTTGCAACATCTTTGCAAGTCAATTATCTCCCCTGCCCAACACGGATTCGTTAAGAGTCGGTCGACTTCGACCAATCTATTGGAATTTACCTCTTTTATAAATGAGGCATTCCTTAATAGAATGCAAACTGATGTCATTTATACCGACTTTAGTAAAGCATTTGACTCTGTGAATCCATACGTCCTTTTACTAAAACTCAGTATTTTAGGCTTCCCACCTTCCATTCTTCTGTGGATATCTTCATATCTAACAGGTAGGACCCAGAGGGTTATGCTTAGATCAGCCATCTCTAAATCAGTTTTTGTTACTTATTATCTTATAAGAACCCTTCGGATCATGCGTTATTGCAAGAGGATTTAAACACAATGCATAACTGGTGCATAACAAATCTCTTGCACCTTAATTTCTCTAAATGCCTGTTTATGACTTTTAACAGGCTTACTCCTTACATAGCCAATTACTATATTGACAACGTACCCTTAAAACGCATACTATTAGTTGAAGATCTTAGTGTTCTCTTTGATAATAAATTAAGTTTCACACATCATATCTCCACAATTGTTAATAAAGCCAAGGGCACTCTTGGATTTATTAAACGCTGGTCTAAGGAATTTAATGATCCCTTCGTCACTAAACTTCTTTATACATCCCTTGTCCGGCCCATTCTTGAATATTGTTCATGTGTCTGGTCTCCCCAACATGCACATACTCAAGATTTAATTGAGTCGGTGCAAAAGCAGTTTTTACTCTTTGCACTTCGCGGACTCAATTGGGACTCTAACCTTCGTCTTCCATCCTACACCAACAGGCTCTTACTCCTCGATCTTCCGTCCCTTATTAATCGCAGGAGAGTTCTTGGAGTCATTTTTCTTCATAAACTTATAATTGGCGATATCTGCTCCCATCCCTCTTAGAACGTCTAAATTTTAACATTCCAGCCAGGGCAACCAGGTACTACATCCCTTTATTTCTTCCTACATGCACTACTGACTACGCTTTGCACAATCGTTTTCGGGTACTATGCGCTAATTATAATCATTACCATAGATTAATTGATACAACTCTTTCTCTTTTACAATTTAAAGCTTCACTTTTCAGCCAACTCCGTTAAATCTCTGATTTCCATGGGCAGTATGTTTGGAATCCCTTCCATTCATGCGTCCCTTTAAATCAGAGATCTTTCGTGTCAGTTTTGGCACACATTTTTATTGATCTGGTTGGGTTTTTCTGGGTTTTCCCAATCCTCGCAACATATATTGGATCAATTTCAATACTTTTTATCCCCAGATTAACTATTAACTATTAATTAATTTATCAATCTAAACTACTAAATTTTTTTTTTTTTTTTAAGCCTTTTCAGTTTAAAATAAAATTTTTTTTTTTTTATATTTTTACCTTGTAAAAATTATTAATATTAATTTTAATTATATTTATAAACTTATTTTTGCTTAATACTCGCGAGTGTTCTTAGTCTGCGTTAATAAATAAATAAATAAAAGTGATACCGAAAAGTATCCAATCTTGGTGTCCACCTCATCGCAAGTGTTCTTGTCGAATCGGCATCAGTGGAAATACAAAGTTTCTCAATGCCGCCTTCTTCTTATAATTTAGATTGCTTTGAAAACCATTTTGCCAATTGAAATGCGCCCGTTTTGACATGTGCCGTGAGGGAACCTGCAAATTGAACGCATTGGTTGGACTTAATTTGGCAAAGCTACCAACCAAGTGATACCGAAAAGTATCCAATCTTGGTGTCCACCTCATCGCAAGTGTTCTTGTCGAATCGGCATCAGGGGAAATACAAATTTTCTCATTTTTTCCTACTTCTAATACTTTAGATTGGTTTGAAAACCATTTTGCCAATTGAAATGCGCCCGTTTTGACATCTGCCGTGAGGGAACCTGCAAATTGAACGCATTGGTTGGACTTAATTTGGCAAAGTTACCAACCAAGTGAAACCGAAAAGTATCCAATCTTGGTGTCCACCTCATCGCAAGTGTTCTTGTCGAATCGGCATCAGTGGAAATACAAAGTTTCTCATTTCCGCCTTCTTCTAATACTTTAGATTGGTTTGAAAACCATTTTGCCAATTGAAATGCGCCTGTTTTGACATCTGCCGTGAGGGAACCTGCAAATTCAACGCATTGGTTGGACTTAATTTGGCCATGCTACCAACCAAGTGATACCAAAAAATATCCAATCTTGGTGTCCACCTGATCGCATTGGAAATACAAAGTTTCTCATTTTCGCCTTCTTCTAATACTTTAGATTGGTTTGAAAACCATTTTTATAATTGAAATGCGCCCGTTTTGACATCTGCCGTGAGGGAACCTGCAAATTGAACGCGTTGGTTGGACTTAATTTGGCAAAGCTACCAACCAAGTGAAACCGAAAAGTATCCAATCTTGGTGTCCACCTCATCGCAAGTGTTCTTGTCGAATCGGCATCAGTGGAAATACAAAGTTTCTCATTTTTGCCTTCTTCTAATACTTTAGATTGGTTTGAAAACCATTTTGCCAATTGAAATGCGCCCGTTTTGACATCTGCCGTGAGGGAACCTGCAAATTGAACGCATTGGTTGGACTTAATTTGGCAAAGCTACCAACCAAGTGAAACCGAAAAGTATCCAATCTTGGTGTCCACCTCATCAGAAGTGTTCTTATCGAATCGGCATCATTGGAAATACAAAGTTTCTCATTTTTGCCTTCTTCTAATAATTTAGATTGGTTTGAAAACCATTTTGCCAATTGAAATGCGCCCGTTTTGACATCTGCCGTGAGGGAATCTGCAAATTGAACGCATTGGTTGGACTTAATTTGGCAAAGTTACCAACCAAGTGATACCGAAAAGTATCCAATCTTGGTGGCCACCTCATCACAAGTGTTCTTGTCGAATCGACGTCAGTGGAAATACAAAGTTTCTCATTTCCGCCTTCTTCTAATACTTTAGATTGGTTTGAAAAGCATTTTGCCAATTGAAATGCGCCCGGTTTGACACCTGCCGTGAGGAAACCTGCAAATTGAACGCATTGGTTGGACTTAATTTGGCAATTCTACCAACCAAGTGATACCAAAAAGTATCCAATCTTGGTGTCCACCTCATCACAAGTGTTCTTGTCGAATCGGCATCAGTGGAAATACAAAGTTTCTCATTTCCGCCTTCTTCTAATATTTTAGATTGGTTTGAAAACCATTTTGCCAATTGAAATGCGCCCGTTTTGACATCTGCCGTGAGGGAACCTGCAAATTGAACGTGTTGGTTGGACTTAATTTGGCAAAGCTACCAACCAAGTGAAACCGAAAAGTATCCAATCTTGGTGTCCACCTCATCGCAAGTGTTCTTGTCGAATCGGCATCAGTGGAAATACAAAGTTTCTCATTTTTGCCTTCTTCTAATACTTTAGATTAGTTTGAAAACCATTTTGCCAATTGAAATGCGCCCGTTTTGACATCTGCCGTGAGGGAACCTGCAAGTTGAACGCATTGCTTGGACTTAATTTGGCAAAGTTACCAACCAAGTGAAACCGAAAAGTATCCAATCTTGGTGTCCACCTCATCGCAAGTGTTCTTGTCGAATTGGCATCAGTGGAAATACAAAGTTTCTCATTTTTGCCTTCTTCTAATACTTTAGATTGGTTTGAAAACCATTTTGCCAATTGAAATGCGCCCGTTTTGACATCTGCCGTAAGGGAACCTGCAAATTGAACGCATTGGTTGGACCTAATTTGGCAAAGCTACCAACCAAGTGAAACCGAAAAGTATCCAATCTTGGTGTCCACCTCATCACAAGTGTTCTTGTCGAATCGGCATCATTGGAAATACAAAGTTTCTCATTTTTGCCTTCTTCTAATAATTTAGATTGGTTTGAAAACCATTTTGCCAATTGAAATGCGCCCGTTTTGACATCTGCCGTGAGGGAATCTGCAAATTGAACGCATTGGTTGGACTTAATTTGGCAAAGTTACCAACCAAGTGATACCGAAAAGTATCCAATCTTGGTGTCCACCTCATCACAAGTGTTCTTGTCGAATCGACGTCAGTGGAAATACAAAGTTTCTCATTTCCGCCTTCTTCTAATACTTTAGATTGGTTTGAAAAGCATTTTGCCAATTGAAATGCGCCCGTTTTGACATCTGCCGTGAGGGAACCTGCAAATTGAACGCATTGGATTCCTCAGAATAGTAGGTCCCACCAATAATTTCTTGAGAGAGTGTTACGACGTCTTCTTACACGCCCATTACTACTCGAATTTTGTTGGAACTGCTTTCAGGTCTGAGGACGTACTGGTGTAAAAGAGTGTAGCGTAGTCTTGGTCTGTATCCATGAACATACGAACAAGGTCAAGATTCACGTTCACAGTCTGGTCTTCAAAACAAAAATCTTGTCTTCTTCTTTTTCTTTTTTTCTACCTTCGACATAACTATATGAATCAACATTGAATTTGCGAAATCTTGCTCATCTCCAACCGACATTAGCGAACCGAAAATTGACGATACCGAGTCAACTATTGTTCTAATTCCAACTGCCGATGGCTGGGATATCGGCTCAATGTCAAGCAACTGGGCAAGAATGTCAAAAAAATTAAACATTTGTTGCCGTATACTCGACTTAGACTGTCTAAAGCCTTCGGGTAAATCGAATCAGATACCTGGAAGGCTCTGACGCCTTAAACTTCGTCTGATAAGCACGATAACAAATGAACTTCTCAATATTTGACACCGAACGATCAGAGTCTACAATGGTGTTGAATTGTCTGTATTCCGAATGTTTACCACTAAATTTGGGCAACTTTAGTTTCGGCAAGTGAGAATGATGAGAAGGATAAGGTACGATTTCAGATGCCTGATTAGCAGACATGTATGAAAACCGTGCCAAAATACATGTTTCCTCAAGCATTGCACGGCTAGTATTGTCTGGATCTATTGCATCGATCTCTGTCTGCAGATCCATAGCTGCACGAATTGAGTATATCTAGCTGGCACCGAATCTCGAATTTACTTGGAGTCACCATTTTATTAATGAGTGAACTCTTTTGGCGCTGTAGTTTTTCTAATTTAACGAACAATGAGGTTAAAGAGGTTTGTTGGATCATGATAATAGTTTGAACAAGGAGAAAAATGAATTGTTAGGATAAGCTTTAATTACTGAGCTTATTGAATTGTCCAGTAATATACGCATAAAAACTCTTATACTTAAGCTAGCATGTAAGTTTGATTTGTATTCGGCAATGCAGCCGTCGCGAGCGGCAGGCAGTTCGTATTTTCGTCTCGCAATCGCCACACACACGCTGCCAAGCCTTTCCGCGGTTGCTAAGTCTAACAATAAATTGTAACGTTTAAGAACTTGCAATTTGTTATAATTTAACTAGTTTTCGATTTTTCATGGCGCCCGAGCAGGGACTTTCAATCGCGTTCGTTGGTCTTTAAGACATTTCAAGGCTTGGTTTGCGGTGTGTGTCGGTGTGGATAAACTTGGATTTTTCGATATTCCCTTGAGCTGTTTACTTGAGTCCCCGCATAGCCATCGTAGTTATAATCCCAGAATTGAGTCCAAGAGCGATTCTTCTGATCAGGTAACAGTGCCCAAACGAGTCAGTGCATAGGAGAATAGAAAGTGCAAGCGTAGAAGCGGCACATAATACATATTCGTGAACGTACATAGAAGGGTACTGCTCCATTTGATGAACAATAAAGACATTGCGTTTCGGCACTGATATATACTTGTGATTTATTGGAAGGCAATTTGAAGCAAAGCACATAAATCGAATTAAATAAATATACATAGATAAAACAGAACGCTTAACTAGCGCAAATATATTTGTTACATTTATTTCGCATATCAACGTTAGCCGTTCCTCTTTAATTTCGCTATTCGCCAATATCTACATATTTCGGTGGTGGGTTTTTTGACCTTTGTTCTTTGCACATAATTTGCACATAAGTAAAGCGCAGTTCGCGTTTACATACATACATACAGCTGTTGGATTTGGCTTACAGTAGTTAGCTTGTACTTTGTTAGTGCTTTACTTTGCTTCTGCTTGCTTTGTTTGTGTCGCGCTAGCAAACGTACGCTGATAACTGCAAGCCCTTTAGTTGTTGTTGGTAGATCGCATCATTGCCTACGCAAGCGCTGTTGTTGTTGGTAGATCTCATCGTTTGTCTACCTGCGCATGCGCTGTTGTTGTTTTTACGCAGTGTGCAGTCGAATAGTCGGAATATGGCTAATCAGCTGGTTATTGTTTGCGCTGGTGCGTTTGCGTAGATTGTTATTTTGTTTTTGTTGTCAGCGCTTATCTGCATACGCTTGCGTTTGATTAGTTGTTGTTAACTCTGCTATTCGAGAAGTGTAGTTAGCCAGCGGATTGTCATTACTCTTCGATTCGTTTTTACATTTTAAATTATATTGAACAGCTACTGTCTTTGTGACAGTACACTTACGTGCATTTGAATAGAGTCGAATTTGAGTTTAATATGGCACACAAGGTAGATCGGAATGAGACTGTTGTGGATGTCGACGAGAGCTGCCTTAGTGTGCGTTTAACCCAATTGTTCGCACAATTAGAGAGAGTTGAGGCTGACATTGAGCGTCAAAGAATGTCACTAGACAATAAAATGGTGAATCCTAGTAAATTCGAGATACAGTGTCGACTCGATTTACTTAATACATACATTGCTAAGGCTATGGAGTTACAGTCGCAAATCGATGTGATAGACCCAGAAAATGATAGCCGCTCAATGCTTGAGGAAACTTGCATTCTGGCACGGTCATCATATATGGCTGCTCTTAGCAAATTTGAAGTTGTTGACCGTGCCCCAGTGTCTCATCATTCGCACTTGCCCAAACTTAAGTTGCCTAAGTTCAGCGGTAAACATTCGGAATACAGACAATTTATCGGTCTGTTCAACAGCTTAGGAGAATCCGATCGCTCGCTATATTGAGAAATTCAATCATTTGATTTCGTGCTTATCGGATGAGGCGTTAGGGACCATCAGAGCCTTCCAGGTCTCTGACGCTAATTACCCAAAGGCATTAGAAAGTTTAAGTCGAGTGTACGACAACAAATGCCTGATTTTCTTTGACACTCTCGCTCAGTTGTTTGACATTGAGCCGATGTCCAAGCCATCGGCACTCGAAATTCGAACAATGGTTGACTCAGTGTCGGCAATTTTCGATTCGCTAATGTCGGTTGGGAATGAGGAAGATTTCGCTAACGCAATTTTAATCCATATAGTTATGTCAAAAGTGGATCCTCATACGAAGTCGAAGTATGAGGAGCAACTTGACTATAATACATTGCCGAAATGGGAAGATTGCGTTGTGGCTTTGAACAGGCGATATCAGCATTTGTCTGCTGAAGAAAGTTCAAAGTCCCGGATGAAGCAGAAATCCGACAAAGAACATACAAGAAAGTCGTCATTTGCATGCACGACTGTCGAGAAAGAAGTGGAACCCAAATGCAACTTTTGCAGTGCCAACCATGTGATTGGAAACTGCCAAGGGTTCGCAGATTTGCCAGTTGACGAACGGTTCAATTTCGTAAAAAACAGTCAACTTTGTATAAGTTGTCTACATTCGGGCCACAGAGTGTCCAACTGTACTGCGTCGAAGTGTAGAGTTTGTTCTCGTCCTCACAACACTCTCCTTCACATATTCACACCGGTAGAAACATTACAGGCTTCTGCTCATCCTGCCCATGTTGATCATAGTGCTAGCGAAACCGATCATGTAATCCTGGCAACGGCTGTTGTTAAAGTTCAAGACAGTTTCGGTAAGAATCGAAACGCTAGAGTCTTGTTGGATTCAGGGTCACAGGTGAACTTCATGACGGAAGACCTCGCTGAAGCCTTACGCCTTCAACGCAAAAACAAATGTTTAACCGTCAAGTCGGTTGGACAGTCGAGATTGATTGCAAGAGGCAAAGTCTCGACAATAGTTTCGTCTCGTGTATCGAGACATCAGTTCAGCGCCGAGTTTTGTGTGCTGAAATCGATTTGTAGCAGGCAGCCAGATTGTGATCTTCCCATCAATAGGTGGAAGATCCCAGCAAATGTCGAACTGGCTGACCCTGAGTTCCACAAACCCCAGAAAATAGATATACTTCTGGGAGCCGACTAATTTTTTGAAATGCTTCGTAACGGACAAATTCGATTGGCGAAGGGTGGTCCGTTACTACAAAGGACGTTGTTTAGTTGGGTGGCATCAGGGCGGTGCAAGAAAATGCTTACCAAAAGCCCAATATGTTGATCAGTGATGCAACATAGAAAAGACAGTGTAGATCGACACTGTGAGGTCGAAGCTGTCCCGGAGAAAAGTGTTTCGGCAAATTATTCTGCGGAGCACATCGTTTGCAAACAAAGCTCTCAATTTGTCAGTCACGTCTGATCGCAAAGTGCTGGGGTCGTCGCAAATTGTCAAAAGACATGTTGTTCCCATGATCTGGGAACTCGAGGATGTATATGTGAGTGTTATGAACGTAAATCTTGACCTTGGTCGCATGTTCATAGATACAGAAGTTCCACCAGGACCACGTAACACTTTTTCACACTTGTGCGTCCTGAGACCTGAAAGCAATTCCACCAAACTTTGAGTAGTAGTGGACGTGTCGTGTAAGAAAACGTCGTCATACTCTCTCAAGGAATTACTGGTGGGACCTGCGATTCAGAGGGATCAAATTGGTTCATTTTGTAGGTTCCGTCTGAACCGAGCTGCCCTCACGGCAGATATCAAAACGGGCAATTTTCCATTGGCAAAATGGTTTTTAAACCATTATAACGTATTAGAAGAAGGTGGAAATGAGAAACTTTGGATTTCCAATGATGCCATTCGACAAAAACCCTTGGCTTAAGGCGGACACCAAGTTTGGATACTTTTCGGTATCAATTGGTTGATAGCTTCACCAAACTAAGTCCCACCAAGTGAAAAACATTGCTAGAATCTTTCGCGTATATTTTTGCCCAAATATTCGCGTTGGACCGATGTCGAATCGAGAGTGCGAGTTTTTCGAATGATTCAGAAACCGCACTACATTGTACATATACTTCCCCTTCATTACCTGCAACATTTGTAGCCAATAGAGTTGCATGCCTCCAAGAGATGGCCAATAATGTATCTTTGAGACATGGACTGACATCATCAAATCCATCCGATTTGTCGTCAAGAGGGTTTGGCGTTCAGAAACTCGATCAGTTCGTTCGGCTTCGTTGCATGGTAAAAAGACATTGGCCTCAAGGGTTTAAAGAATACTCAGCACTCGTTTGCCTATCTAGCTTAGTAAGATTGCAATCGCTGACTATATACAGTCAAAAGTCGGACGATTTTGAAAGACGAATCTCTTTGATGCATCTAGGTATAGAGTTGTGCGGTGGCACAGATGTGCTGGTAAAGATGAGAGGACGAGCCCAGCCAAAAGTGTATACAGCGGTGTTCGTGTGTTTTGCATCAAATGCGGTTCATATTGAGTTTACAGCAAGATCCACTAAACCTCTCATTTTAACAGCGTACAGCTTATTCGCTCGACGTGGCACGCCAGTCCGGCGATACTTGGAGAAGGAGCCACATTTTCGTGAGGAACCTGGTGAAGGAGTTCCAGGACTCATTTCGAAGGAAGCCAAGCATCCTTCAGTTCTCCGCGGAAAGAAGATGGAGTGGAGGCTTATCTCAAAGCGGCCCTCTCGTCGGAGGACTGGACATGCGGCAGATCAGCCGGCGGCCAGCGCTAATGCTGCCAGGGCTACCAAGGGATTGAAGGCGATCCCTTCAAGGTGGCCGGAATGTTGGATCATGATAATAGTTAGAACAAGGAGAAAAAATGAATTGTTAGGATAAGCTTTAATTACTGAGATTATTGAATTGTCCAGTAATATACGCATAAAAACTCTTATACTTAAGCTAGCATGTAAGTTTGATTTGTATTCGGCAATGCAGCCGTCGCGAGCGGCAGGCAGTTCGTATTTTCGTCTCGCAATCGCCACACACACGCTGCCAAGCCTTTCCGCGGTTGCTAAGTCTAACAATAAATTGTAACGTTTAAGAACTTGCAATTTGTTATAATTTAATTAGTTTTCGATTTTTCATGGCGCCCGAGCAGGGACTTTCAATCGCGTTCGTTGGTCTTTAAGACATTTCAAGGCTTGGTTTGCGGTGTGTGTCGGTGTGGATAAACTTGGATTTTTATACTCTCTGCAAGAGTATATTGGGTTTGTGCAAATGTATGTAACAGGCAGAAGGAGGCGTGGCAGACCCCATAAAGTATATATATTCTTGATCAGCATCACAAGCCGAGTCGATATAGCCATGTCCGTCTGTCCGTCTGTCTGTCTGTCTGTCTGTCTGTCTGTCCGTCTGTCCGTATGAACAAACAGATTTCAGAGATGGTAAGAGCTACAATTTCGAGCTTGGTGTCAAACGATCAAATATTTAGTCAGTCAATACAAGAATCTTTTTTTTTTTCGATGCCACGCCCCATTCGCCCACAATAAGCAAAAAACTGGACACACCTCGTGAAAAATTGGTGTTTTCGGCAAATATCTCAGTAACTATGGCACCTACGATCACCAATTTGGGTACGGAGGTTCCTAGCGACAGCATAGTTACATTGCCATTTTAAAGTTTGGACTGCCACGCCCCCTTTTCCCACACTTGAAAAAACTTCAAATGCCGTTTTTTGCGAACTTGTTTTTATCATACAGTATTGTTTTATTATAACTGGTGTGGAGACTAACTATATTAAACTATCCTGAAAGGCGCATTAAAATCGGACTATAAACAAGAAAACTAGAAGCGTTACAATATTGATAATTGAACGCAATATCAACCCATAGGTGCAAGCGAGATAGAAACACACAAGCACATGTTCGAACGTTTTCGCTGCTTGTGTGTCGGCAGCGCTGCTCGCTGAAGCTGGCTGCGCCGAATACACACATACATGCATACATATTTGCATCATATACATATTGTCAAACGTATGTGTATTCGAATACAAACAAACAGATGTGTGTTTGATTATGCTTAGATTGTTTTTGTTTCAACGTGTTTTAATGCTAGTAATTCACATTGTAATATCTCGATACCGATTTTAATAATTTAATCGGGACAAATGCAGAGAGTATTATACGGTCGGGCGCGCTCGACTGTACTTTTCTTTCTTGTTGGACAATGTGTTTGTTTACGAAATTTAGTTGCCTATTGTTTAAAATAACAGAAACGTTGGAGTTAACAAGTACATCTTGCCTGAGGAGAAAATCTTCTTTGAGCAATTCATTGTCCACAATGTAAGCCTGTGTGGGGATCGTCGCTTGATCTACCATCAGATTAATGAATATCGATTCGTTTAAAATGCGCACTCACCCACAAATGTCTTTTATTATCATATGCGTAACTCAGCATTAATTTGGTCAGCCACTGATTGGTGAACCATTGTACATTGACTGCCAGTGTCAACAAAAGCCTAGTACTGAATTGATTGAACGTAAAGATTTTACTAAACTTTTCATCTTGATTAAGAGCATCTACTTATCGTGCGTTCGTACCGTTGACTTTGCAGTCTCCATTCTTATGGACTTTGCTACAGGTACAGCGACTATGTTTCTGCGGCTGAGGGCAGTTTGCTGAGAAATGTTCAACCTCATCACAATTGAAGCATTTTCGTGACTGCTTTTAGTCGGAAGTCATGGCATTTTCTCGCTTCGGTTTCGTTTCTTTACGCTTTACAGGATAACCCCGGCTTCATTTCGATTGTGAAAATAATTATCAGCTGAGTCTCTCATTTGCTTCATCGTTGTGAACGTCAACACAGCTATGCTATGCTGAACTCACGGTGTTTGAGACCTGAACGTGCGTATCGCATGATGGTTGATTCATTCAGCTTGTAGTGGCTTCCGAGAGCGGACATCCGAAAACAATACTCGGTAATTGTCTCCTTAGTACATCTCGTTCCGTTGGACATTGCCCATTAGTCTTCGGCTTCATCTGGCGTTGATCAAAATTCTGAGCGAAGATCTTCGGAGAAACTGACAACGTTGTATGCAGAATTGGCGTTTGCAGCATCGTTGTGCGTGCGCTGCAGATGGGTGACCAGCTCGTGTTTTTGTGGTTGACGGTGTTTTTGAGCTCTGATATTTCGACGCTCCGTTTTGATGGCATGATTATTTCGACAGGTTCTCCGTAAGCAATTAATCTTTGCATCAACTGCTCTCTATTACCGCTCGTAGCTAATTCTCGTTGTCGCATAAAGAATCTCAGCTCGTCTAAAATGAGCTCGGAAATTTTCGTGACGATGGACATCTCGTCGTTTTGATACAGCACAGTAAACGTATCGTCCTTGCATCCGTTGTGTTTTATTGATTTATCACAGTAACTATCACAGTAACGCAACTACATCCGTTGCGTTGTTTTTTATGTTCTTGAGGCATTGTGAAATGTATTGGGAAAACCTCCGTTGAGTTATGTAAACATCTTTCTATTAATTTCTTTTTCTAGCGATGTTCTTACACATTTGCCAAAAATGTAGATTGTTTTTTTTTTGAAAGAACAGGACTGAACAATGCTTCTCGGTAATTTCACCACTTTTTATACTCTCTGCAAGAGTATATTGGGTTTGTGCAAAGTATGTAACGGGCAGAAGAAGGCGTGGTAGACCCCATAAAGTATATATATTCTTAATCAGCATCACAAGCCGAGTCGATATAGCCATGTCCGTCTGTCCGTCTGTCTGTCTGTCTGTCTGTCTGTCCGTCTGTCTGTCCGTCCGTATGAACACCTGGATCTTTTAAACTACAAAAGCTAGAGCCATCAAATTTATAATGAAAGTCCGTTATTAAGTCAGGCAGGTTAAGTTTATTTCAAATTTTTGCCACGCCCCTTACCGCCCCCGCAACAAGCAAAAAACCAGAAACACCTCTGAAAAATTTATGTTTTAGGCGAATAACTCAGTAACTATGGCACTTAGAAGCACCAGTTCTGGTAAGCAGGTTGCTAGAGACAGCCTGAATGCAATGCCATTAAAAATTTTGAGCTGCCACGACCCCCTTTTTTATGAGAGTTAACCAAACTATTGCGCTTTAATGCCGTTTTTAAGGCATTTATTCATATAGTAGAGTATTGTAATTCAACATTCGTATAGAGACATATCAAATCAAACTATTCTGAAAGTGGCTTCAAAATCCTACGTCTAACAAAAGAGCCATCACGTTACAAAGTGTGTTTTTTAACTGCAATATAACTTACGCGCGAGAGCGAGACAGTAACATACAAACACATGCTCGAACGTTCTCGATGCTTGTGTGGCGAAAGCGCTGCCGGCAGACGCTGGCCTCGCCGAATACACACATACATACATACAATTTCAAAAAAATGTGTTTGTATGAATAATATGTAAATGCTGATAATAGGAGAATTCTTGAAAGTGGCGCGTGGTGCAACTGATAGAGTTGCGGCAATGCGAATTGTTAAATTATTTTTTTTTAATTTCAATTCTAAATGTACATATAAAATTAAAATTTTTAAATTTCATTTGAAAATTTGAATTCAAATTGAATACAAATGTGCACTACTATGAGAGTACGGGGTCTTTTATAGTCGGCTCGATCGACTGTAGCCTTTCTTATTTGTTATACCCATTACTCTTAGAGTAAAAGGGTATATTGTAATCGTTGGAATGTATGTAACAGGCCGAAGGAGGAGTGGCAGACCCCATAAAGTATATATATTCTTGATCAATAGCCGAGTCGATATAGCCATGTCCGCCTGTCCGTCGTTCCGTCCGTCCGTCCGTCAGCATGAACAAAAGGATCTCAGAGACTATAAGAGTTGGAAAGCTGATAGGGGTCGCAAATGAAAGGTACAATACCCAAGCAGTACAAGTTTGTTTTTGTTTTTTGACACGCCCACTTTAGAGCGTTCTATTTTCATATAAAGGTAAATGTACAGGTAAAACTAGAATGTTTTAGTATAGAAAACTATTTTGTTAGCTATGCTATCTGAAGCAAATTTACACAAAAAGTACATGTACTGACCAAGTTTGATCCAAATCGGACAACTATATCGTATAGCTCCCATAGGGCCGATCGATCAAAAATATACTCTAAACATGAATTTGTATGAAAATGTTCTGTGTTTGCCAAGTTATTATATCCATCACCATTGTTAATAACAAATTGAAACTGAGTAACGGGAATCATAAAGTCGCGAGGCGACTACAGCATTCTTTCTTGTTTTTGGTTTATTTTTACTTTTATACTTTCTGCAAGAGAATATTGGGTTTGTGCAAAAGTATGTAACAGGCAGAAGGAGGCGTGGCCGACCCCATAAAGTATATATATTCTTGATCAGCATCACAAGCCGAGTCGATATAGCCATGTCCGTCTGTCCGTCTGTCCGTATGAACAAACAGATTTCAGATAGAAACACACAAGCACATGTTCGAACGTTTTCGCTGCCTGTGTGTCGGCAGCGCTGCCCGCGGTCGCTGGCTGCGCCGAATACACACATACATACATACATATTTGCATCATATACATATTGCCAAACGTATGTGTATTCGAATACAAACAAACAGATGTGTGTTTGATTATGCTTAGATTGTTTTTGTTTCAACGTGTTTTAATGCAAGTAATTCACATTGTAATATCTCGATACCGATTTTAATAATTTATTCGGGACAAATGCAGAGAGTATTATACGGTCGGGCGCGCTCGACTTTACTTTTCTTTCTTGTTATACTCTCTGCAAGAGTATATTGTGTTTGTGCAAAAGTATGTAACAGGCAGAAGGAGGCGTGGCAGACCCCATAAAGTATATATATTCTTGATCAGCATCACAAGCCGAGTCGATATAGCCATGTCCGTCTGTCCGTCTGTCCGTATGAACAAACAGATTTCAGAGATGGTAAGAGCTACAAGTTCGAGCTTGGTGTCAATCGATCACATAATTAGTAAGTCAATACAAGAATCTTTTTTTTTTCGATGCCACGCCCCATTCGCCTACAATAAGCAAAAAACTGGACACCCTCGGGAGAAATTGGTGTTTTCGGCAAATATTTCAGTAACTATGGCACCTACGATCACCAATTCTGGTATGCGAGTTCCTAGCGACAGCATTGTTGCGTTGCCATTTAAAATTTTGGACTGCCACGCCCCCTTTTCCCACACTTGAAAAAACTTCAAATGCCGTTTTTTGCGAACTTGTTCGTGTCATATAGTATTGTTATTTATAATTCGTGTGGAGATTAACTATATTAAAGTATACTGAAAGGCGCATTAAAATCGGACTATAAACAAGAAAACTAGAAGCGTTACAATATTGATAATTGAACGTAATATCAACCCATAGGTGCAAGCGAGATAGAAACACACAAGCACATGTTCGAACGTTTTCGCTGCTTGTGTGTCGGCAGCGCTGCTCGCTGAAGCTGGCTGCGCCGAATACACACATACATGCATACATATTTGCATCATATACATATTGCCAAACGTATGTGTATTCGAATACAAACAAACAGATGAATGTTTGATTATGCTTAGATTGTTTTTGTTTCAACGTGTTTTAATGCAAGTAAAACACATAGTAATATGTGGATACCGATTTTAATAATTTAATCGGGACAAATGCAGAGAGTATTATACGGTCGGGCGCGCTCGACTGTACTTTTCTTTCTTGTTTTTTGGTTGTGCCTGTGCAAGAACTTGGAAAAATTCCTGAAAGCCTCAAGTAAGTAAAAATCAGCGCATGGTAGTCGCCTGCACATTTAAAATTTCACTTATTAAATGTAACACAGATGCTGTCACTGATTTGACTGTGTCTGATACTGATGACGCATTAGAAAATTGTAACGGCTTATTCAGTTGCAAGCGAAGAAAGACAGCATCACAAGTTTGGACTCACTTTGACAAGTGTCAAAACAAAATGTGTGCAAAATGTCGCCTTTGTGGAAAGGAATATCGAACAAGTGGCAATACATCCAACTTGTTAGAGCATTCCAAACGTGCTCATCCACTGAAGTCGAATGAAACACCTAATATAAACACAATAGACAAATTTGTGAGAAGCCATGATGTTTATGAATTGTCATCGTAGCTCGAGATGTTCAACCATACACCATCGTGGAAGACGAAGGATTCAGGTATTTAATACATTTATTGGATCCACGATATGTTTTACCAAGTCGCACAACGGTGCAAAATGTGCACATTAAAAATATATACATGGAAATGAAAGCGGAATTAAAGAATCAACTAAATGAAATAAAATATTGCTCAGTCACAACGGACGGTTGGACTTCGCGATGTGGCATCAATTATTTGACTTTGACTTGTCATTATGTGTTGAAATACACGTTAAAAACCGCTGTGCTGGCTACACAACCATTACTCTGTGAATTTAATCATGGCAGCAAAAACATAGCGGAAACGTTGCATTCAATATTGGCTGAATGGAGTGTGCTCGACGAGGTTGAAACAATTGTGAATGACAATGCTGCTTCGATGGTAAAAGCATGGGAAATACTACAGAAGAAAAATCTGCCATGTTTTGCACATACCCTAAACGTTGTTATACAAGACGCACTGGCATGCGACAACTTAAAGTCGCTTCTTACCCATACCAAACAAATTGTGGGGTTTTTTAAAAGTAGCTCCATTGCCTATGCCACATTCAAAAGCGAACAAGGAATTAATAAGCCTTACAGTCTAATACAGGAGGTATCAACACAAAACAAGGCAAATTTGAAGTCAGAGTTGGGCTCCGAAACATGCCTTCTTCTTATCGATCGTGTAAAATGTAGATTTTTACCCTACATAAACCGATCAGTTCCACGGATGGCAACTATGATTGATCGTCGTTTCAAAAAAGAAGGGTTTCGCAGCTCTAATATGGCGCAGCAGGCAAGTGCAGCAAGTGCATTAGAAACAGAAATAACGGTTTCAAAGAAAATATTTCGCAAAAACAAACAACCACAAGGGCCGACGCAATTTTAATGATGAGGCAATTTTTGGAGCAAAAAAATGCATCACAAGATATCGATCCACTCACCTATTGGAAGGTAGGTAGGCTAATAGATCATATGCATGCAAATCTAGTGCGTAAACTTTTTTCCAGATAAACGAGTATCAGTTTGGCGATATTGCGCAATTGGCAACTAAATATTTATGCATTACCGCTAGCTCCACAGAATCAGAGCGTACTTTCAGCAAAGCAGGAGAAATCCTTTCTCAACGCAGATCGGTATTGAAGCCAAAAAATATAAATATTTTTTTATTCTTAAACAAAAACTGGAGTTTGATAGAAGATGGAGAATCAAATTGAAAATCTAGTCTCAAAATTAAAAACGAGATACTCATATTGATTAAGATATGTTAAGAAAATGAATGAATTTAATATTGTTATTATTTTGTAAAAATCTAGTCTCATGGAAAACGAGCTGATCATATTGATTAGATATGTTAAGAAAATTAATAAATTTAATATTGTTATTATTTTGTAAAAATCAAAAAATCATGGAAAACGAGATGATCATATTGATTAAGATATGTTAAGAAATGAAGGAATTTATTATTGTTTAAAAAACAAAGTAAATAAAAAAAACTTGTGAAAACAAGTCCAAATAAATTACGAAATAATCAAATGTGAATATTAAAAGTATTTGAAAAGTAAATTTAATAAAATTTTATTTATTGTTAATGTTTTCAAATTTTTGATGGAACCATCGATATTATCGATATTTTTCCATCGATGAAAAAACTATCGAGTGGTGTCACCATCGATGGTATTGCAGCCCTACTGGCTGTAGCGCTGCCCGCGGTCGCTGGCTGCGCCGAATACACACATACATACATATTTGCATATTGTCAAACGTATGTGTATTCGAATACAAACAAACAGATGTATGTTTGATTATGCTTAGATTGTTTTTGTTTTAACGTGTTTTAATGCAAGTACTACACATTGTAATATCTCGATACGTAAGCAATTCTTATTCTTTATTTTCCGCGCGGATTTTCTGTCTATTCTGATATCTTGTAGTGACTTTATTGATATTGTCAGTTACATATATTTTGTAGCAAGCAAGCCAAACAGAAATTGAAATATTCTCAGATGTGGTACTACATTACATGTTTTGGCGTCTTTAAAGAATGTTTTCTAAATAAATTGGCATTTAATAATATATGAAATTCTATTTTTATTATTTTGTTCATGTTTTTTACAGAATTAAAATGTGACGATTTGTAGAAATCTGCATTACAATGGTAATTTGGAAACCCTTTGTAACGCTCAACAGATAAACGTAGATGGGCGGATCTTTTGGAAATTCCCTTGTTTGGCCAGAGTAAGACTCTCTGAGTTTTGTAAAAGAAGTGTTTTGCATTTAGCGCAACATGTGCAACAGGTAGAAACTCTTCGGTTTGGGTTTTTCTGTCTTAAAACAAGAAAGAGAAGTACAGTCGAGCACGCCCAACCGTATAATACTCTCTGCATTAAAACACGTTGAAACAAAAATAATCTAAGCATAATCAAACAACACAAATTTTTCCAGAGGTGTGTCCAGTTTTTTGCTTATTGTGGCCGAATGGGGCGTGGCATCGAAAAAAAAAAGATTCTTGTATTGACTGACTAAATATGTGATCGTTTGACACCAAGCTCGAACTTGTAGCTCTTACCATGTCTGAAATCTGTTTGTTCATACGGACAGCCAGACGGTCAGCCGGAAATGGCTAAATCGACTCGGCTGTTGATGCTGATCTAGAATATAAATACTTTATGGGGTCGGCCACGCCTCCTTCTGCCTGTTATGCACATTTCGTTTCTGACAAACCTAATAGACCCCTATACTATTTTTTAGAGTACGGGGTCTAATAAATTAACAATTCGCATTGCCAGCATTCGAACCTACAACCTCAGACCAACGCGCCGCAACTCTACTAGTTGCACCACGCGCCACTTTCAAGAATTCTCCGATTATCAGCATTTACAAATTATTCATACAAACACACATTCGTTTGAAATTATATGTATGCACATATATATGTATGTGTGTATTCGGTGCGGCCAGCGTCTGCCGGCAGCGCTGTCGCCACACAAGCATCGAGAACGTTCGAGCATGTGTTTGTATGTTACTGTCTCGCTCTTGCGCGTATGTTATATTGCAGTTAAAAAACACACTTTGTAACGTGATGGCTCTTTTGTTAAACGTAGGATTTTGAAGCCACTTTCAGAATAGTTTGATTTGATATGTCTCTATACGAATGTTGAATTACAATACTCTACTATATGAATAAATGCCTTAAAAACGGCATTAAAGCGCAATAGTTTGGTTAACTCTCATAAAAAAGGGGGTCGTGGCAGCTCAAAATGTTTAATGGCATTGCATTCAGGCTGTCTCTAGCAACCTGCTTACCAGAAATGGTTCCTAAGTGCCATAGTTACTGAGTTATTGGCCTAAAACTACTTTTTTTTCGAGGTGTGTCTGGTTTTTTGCTTGTTGCGGGGGCGGTAAGGGGCGTGGCAAAAATTTGAAATAAACTTAACCTGCCTGACTTAATAACGGACTTTCATTATAAATTTGATGGCTCTAGCTTTTGTAGTTTAAAAGATCCAGGTGTTCATACGGACGGACAGACAGACGGACAGACAGACAGACAGACGGACATGGCTATATCGACTCGGCTTGTGATGCTGATTAAGAATATATATACTTTATGGGGTCTACCACGCCTTCTTCTGCCCGTTACATACTTTGCACAAACCCAATATACTCTTGCAGAGAGTATAAAAAGTGGTGAAATTACCGAGAAGCATTGTTCAGTCCTGTTCTTTCAAAAAAAAAACAATCTACATTTTTGGCAAATGTGTAAGAACATCGCTAGAAAAAGAAATTAATAGAAAGATGTTTACATAACTCAACGGAGGTTTTCCCAATACATTTCACAATGCCTCAAGAACATAAAAAACAACGCAACGGATGTAGTTGCGTTACTGTGATAGTTACTGTGATAAATCAATAAAACACAACGGATGCAAGGACGATACGTTTACTGTGCTGTATCAAAACGACGAGATGTCAATCGTCACGAAAATTTCCGAGCTCATTTTAGACGAGCTGAGATTCTTAATGCGACAACGAAAATTAGCTACGAGCGGTAATAGAGAGCAGTTGATGCAAAGATTAATTGCTTACGGAGAACCTGTCGAAATAATCATGCCATCAAAACGGAGCGTCGAAATATCAGAGCTCAAAAACACCGTCAACCACAAAAACACGAGCTGGTCACCCATCTGCAGCGCACGCACAACGATGCTGCAAACGCCAATTCTGCATACAACGTGGTCAGTTTCTCCGAAGATCTTCGCTCAGAATTTTGATCAACGCCAGATGAAGCCGAAGACTAATGGGCAATGTCCAACGGAACGAGATGTACTAAGGAGACAATTACCGAGTATTGTTTTCGGATGTCCGCTCTCGGAAGCCACTACAAGCTGAATGAATCAACCATCATGCGATACGCACGTTCAGGTCTCAAACACCGTGAGTTCAGCATAGCATAGCTGTGTTGACGTTCACAACGATGAAGCAAATGAGAGACTCAGCTGATAATTATTTTCACAATCGAAATGAAGCCGGGGCTATCCTGTAAAGCGTAAAGAAACGAAACCGAAGCGAGAAAATGCCGTGACTTCCGACTAAAAGCAGTCACGAAAATGCTTCAATTGTGATGAGATTGAACATTTCTCAGCAAACTGCCCTCAGCCGCAGAAACATAGTCGCTGTACCTGTAGCAAAGTCCATAAGAATGGAGACTGCAAAGTCAACGGTACGAACGCACGATAAGTAGATGCTCTTAATCAAGATGAAAAGTTTAGTAAAATCTTTACGTTCAATCAATTCAGTACTAGGCTTTTGTTGACACTGGCAGTCAATGTACAATGGTTCACCAATCAGTGGCTGACCAAATTAATGCTGAGTTACGCATATGATAATAAAAGACATTTGTGGGTGAGTGCGCATTTTAAACGAATCGATATTCATTAATCTGATGGTAGATCAAGCGACGATCCCCACACAGGCTTACATTGTGGACAATGAATTGCTCAAAGAAGATATTCTCCTCAGGCAAGATGTACTTGTTAACTCCAACGTTTCTGTTATTTTAAACAATAGGCAACTAAATTTCGTAAACAAACACATTGTCCAAAAAGTCAGAACTACTCCCGACACACAGTATAATAAACTGTTAATTTCAACGAAGTTGCCGAAAAATTAAGTATGATAGAAATGGGTCAAAACTACACGGATGTATTTTCCACTGGCTTAGGGAAAACAGATATAGTAGAATCGAACTGTATGTATACTTCATGTTCTGAGGTGCTTTTGTAGCTTAATCCTCTGCGTTCAACTCTGTAGGTACCCATCGCCAGTCAAATTCATCAGTAGTTTCATCCGTATTTCGCTTATCTGATGAACAAAAAATTGTTTATATTGACGATGATCGGAACGTATTCATGTCATTACAGTTGTCGAATCAGACCACCATGTGCAACTGCGTGGTTTGAAGCTATGACACCCTGAAATTGTAATTTTAAGGCTAATTCCCAGAACATCAGCGTGTAGTTCAAGTTGTGGCACGGATAACAGTTTCAAGGGTGCACATTTGGTCTTCCCTGCAATAAATTTGAGTTCAATTTGACCATTTAAGCTAACTCTCCAATAAGCAACTGATGCAAACGCCATCTCACTAGCATCTTCAAATATGTGCAGGTCTATATTCACCAATGGGTCTAAAAATGTAAGAGAATAGCACCTTTTCATTTTAAAACTCTTAATAACTTAATACTCTTAACTGGAAAATCCAATGTTTGAACCGTCCGAATAAATCATCTGGTATTTGTTCATTCCAGATAAATGCTGTACGCCACACATCCTGTACTAGAACCTTCCCGTGAATCATCATGTCGGCTATCATCCGAAAGGATCGTACACTGACACAACCAAACTGAGCGACTGTCGGTTCACCTGTAGTTTTGCAAAGTGCATTCCAAGTATTTTGTCCACTATTTCCATATCAATTCTGACTGTTATTTTGGGAAGGTTCCCCGATGCATTGTTTGGCTTTTTCTCAACTTCCACTAATTTTGACCCGAATCCTCATAAATCAAATTTACCCAGTTTGTGAACCTCTTTAACCTCGTTATTTACTTCATCGTCCTTCATAAGCCCCGTACTCTAAAAAAGAGTAGAGGGGTCTATTAGGTTTGTCAGAAGCGAAATGTGCGTAACAGGTAGAAGGATGCGTGGCCGACCCTATAAAAAATATATATTCTTGATCGGCGTCAACAGCCGAGTCGATATAGCAATGTTCGTCTGTCTGGCCGTCCGTTCGTATGAACACCTGGATCTTTTAAACTACAAATGCTAGAGCCGCCAAATTTAAAATAAAAGTATTTTATTAAGTCAGGCAGGTTAAGTTTATTTCAAATTGATGCCACGCTCCCTACCGGCCCCGCAATAAGCAAAAAACCAGAAACACCTCTGAAAAATTTATGTTTTAGGCGAATAACTCAGTAACTATGGCACTTAGAAGCACCAATTCCGGTATGCAGGTTTCTAGTGACAGCCCTAATGCAATGCCATTAAAATTTGAGCTGCCTCGCCCCCTTTTCTCATAAAATTAAAAAAAACTTTCAATGCCGTTTTTAAGGCATTTATTCAAGTAGTACAGTGTTGTAATTTAACATTCGTTTTGAGACATATCATATCAAACCATCCTGAAAGCGGCATCAAAATCCTACTTTTAACAAAAGAGCTATCACGTAACAAAGTTTATGTTATTTAACAGCAATATCACTACATGCGCGCAAGCGAGACAGAAACTTTCAAACAGATGTATCATATGTTCGAACGTTCTCGCTGCATATATGGCGGCAACGCTGCGCGCGGACGCTGCACGCGCCGAAAACATACATATATGGATACATAGAATTTCAAACGTATGTGTATTTGGATATGAACAGACAGACGTATGTTTGATTGTACTTGATTTTTTGTTTGTTTTAACGTGTTTTAATGCAAGTACTATCCATTGTAATACCTGGATACCAATTTAATAAATGAAATCGGGAATAAAAGCAGGAAGTATTATGATGGCGGGCGTGCTTGACTGTACTTTTCTTTCTTATATGGGCCGACGTACTTATTATACCCGTTACTCGTAGAGTAAAAGAATACCCTTCTTGTGATCGTTGAAATGTATGTAAAAGGCAGAAAGAGCCGTGGCAGACCCCAAAAAGTATATATATTCGACATAGCCAAGTCCGTCCGTCCGTCTGTATGAACAAAAGGATCTCAAAGATTATAAGAGCTAGAAAGATGAAAGGGGTCGCAAATTTATTTATTTAATTATTAACGCAGACTAAGATCAGTCGCGGGTATTATCCAAAAATAAGTTTATAAATATAATTAAAATTAATATTAATAATTTTTACAAGATGAAAATTTACAAAAAAAAATAAATTTAGTTTAACTGAAAAGGCTTAAAAAAATTTAGTTAATGAGATTGATAAATTAATTAATAGTTAATAGTTAATCTGGGGATAAAAAGTAATGAAATTTATCCAACATTTGTTGCGAGGATTGGGAAAAAACCCAGAAAAACCCAACCAGATCAAAAAAAAAAATGAAAGGTACAATACCCAAGCAGTATAAGTTTGTTTTTGTTTTTTGATACGCCCACTTTATGGCTTTCTACCTTCATATAAAAGTAAATGTAGAGGTAAAACTAGAATGTTTTAGTAAAATAATAATAATAATTGGCAAAAACACCCTTAATGGGGCTCAGTCTGATGCACGATTTGCCTCCACGATTCTCTGTCCTGTGCGCGACTTCGCCAGTTGGTAACACCAAGTGCTGCAAGGAGGCATCCATCTGGTCCTTCCAACGTGCGCGTGGCCTTCCTCTCCTCCGTTGTCCGCGAACTACCGCATCAAAAACAGAGCGAGCTGGAGTTGTTTCCTCCATACGGGCAATGTGGCCTAGCCAGCGAAGGCGCTGAATGTCAACTCGCTTGACCATGTCCATATCCCCGTATAACTCGTACAGCTCATCGTTCCACCTGATGCGATAAATACCGCCAACGCAAATTGGTCCGAAGATCTTGCTCAGAATCTATCTTTCTCTCGAAGACACCAAGAGCAGCTGAATCTGACTGCGTCATTGTCCAGGCTTCCGCACCATACAGCAACACTGGAGTGATGAGCGTTTTGTATAGTGCAACCTTTGCCTTCCGAGAGAGGGCTCTATTATTAAAATGCCTACTGAGCCCAAAGTAGTACCTGTTGGCAAGTGTGATCCTCGGCATGATCTTCAGGCTGACATCATTGTTATTTGTCACTGCAGTTACCAAGTAGACAAATTCCTTGACAGACTCGAAGTTATAGTCGGCAGCAGTAAGGTGAGAGTCAAGACGCCGCGACTCTCTGCTACTGCACACCATAAACTTCGATTTGCCCATGTTCACTGCAAGTCCAACTCTCGCTGAATCCTTTTCGATAGTTCCAAAAGCCGCAGTAACATCACGCTTGGTACGACCAATAATACAATATCATCGGCGTAACCAAGGAGCTGGACACATTTGTTTCCCAGTATTGTGCCCGTCCGATGCACTCCAGCTTTCCTTATTATACTCTCCACCAGTAGATTGAAGAGCAAAAATGAAAGCGAGTCGCCCTGTCTGAGACCCCGCTTGGTAACGAAGGTTTCGGAATGGTCATTTCCTACCTTGACAGAGCTGATGGTGTTGCTCAATGTCATTCTACAAAGCCGTGTAAGCTTTGCAGGTATACCAAGCTCAGACATGGTAGCGTACAGGCGATCTCACTGTGGGCTATCGAAGGCAGCTTTAAAATCGACAAACAGGTGGTAGGTGTCGATTTGGTTCTCGTGCGATTTCTCCAAGACCGCAGATCTAGGCTGCATGTCACTACTATGATATGGGCAAAGCTCCATAGGGAGGAATGTGACCACACGATCCGACTACCTAAAACCTATTAACTGCCTAAAAGTTAGAGCCCGGGTACATCTAGGGCCCAATAACCGGAAGAACTGCCCTAGTCATCTCACCATTTATACGGACGGCTCCAATTTGGCAGTTGGAGTAGGAGCTGCCGGATATTGTGAACACCCTACCACCAAGCTCTCTTGCAAGCTACCCGACCACAACAGCATATTCCAGGCGGAGGTCTTCGCCATAGGAAAAACAGCGGAGTTCGCGACTCATCTAGCCACGGTTAATCACACAATCAACCCCATGGTTGACAGTCAGGCATTCATTAAGTCTATGATGTCGTCTATGCTCATGTTCAGAACGGTCAAGGTGAGCAGTACATATCTACTGGGTCCATAGCCACCAAGGAATCCCTGAGGAGGCAGACACCATAGCAAAGACTGGTACTGAAATTAGAACATAGCAGGTGGCCATGTCCCTAAGATCGCTGTATAGCAGTCTTGAGAGGAGCACCACCAAACTAATAAACTTGCAGAATAGCCAAAATAATGTGCAACGTGTGCAAACAAACTAACATTTCCGAAACACTAGAACATCTACTTTGCCACTGTCCTGCTTTAGAGCGGACAAGGCTAAGATGTCTAGGTGCACCGCAAATTCGGTCTATGAAAGAGGCATCAGAGCGCTTACTACTACTGATGTTCGCGTAACGCTTCCTAATTCTCGTGGACTTCTAGACTGAATAACCCCCGTGCCCGGACTACTAAGGCCAGTATACGGCCTATGTACAGTACCGGCGAGGACTACCGGCTTAACCTAACCTAACCTAATTACAAATGCTCACTGCTATGGGAGTACGAGCTCTTTTACAGTCGGTTCAATCGAAGTCACTTTGATCTGCTGACATGAATTAGGCCAAATAATCGAACAACGTTCAATTAAACCGTTCAAACATTCCATCCGATTGTGGATGCCGTTTGATCTGGTAAGGTCACACATTCCGGGCACTTTGTAAAATAGCACATTACTACAGCAATGTAGCGACTGCTACGTGGCGTAGCGGGCAGTGGCCCCAGGATGTCGGTGGCCAGTCGCTCGAAAGGAGCGGCGCAGTAACTTGGTTTGAGGCGTGCAAGCGTACGTTGCAAGGTCCTTTCCATACGTTTCAAGTCTGGCATAATGAGCACCAGAGAGACACGTCGGCACTTTGTCCGAACCAGTTAGTAGCGTTGCTTAAGTTTAGCTAACGTTTTCTTCACTCCAAAGTGTACGCCGGTGGAAGAGTAATGCATGCGACTCATGATTTTTTCCCGCATACTTTTCTTCCTCATTTTTAGAACCCGTACTCTAAAAAAGAGTATAGGGGTCTATTAGGTTTTGTCAGAAGCGAAATGTGCGTAACAGGCAGAAGGAGGCGTGGCCGGCCCCATAAAGTATATATATTCTAGATCACCATCAACAGCCGAGTCGATATAGCAATGTCCGTCTGTCCGTCTGTCTGTCTGTCTGTCCGTCTGTCCGTCCGTCCGTATGAACACCTGGATCTTTTAAACTACAAAAGCTAGAGACACCAAATTTGGAATGAAAGTCCGTTATCTTCGCGAGCACATCAAGTTTATTTCAAATTGTTGCCACGCCCCTTACCGCCCACGCAATGAGCAAAAGACCAGACACACCTCGAAAAAAATTTACTTTTAGGCCAATAACTCAGTAACTATGGCACTTAGGAACACCATTTCTGGTAAAGAGGTTGCTAGAGAGTGCCTTAATGCAATGCCATTAAAAATTTTGAGCTGCCACGCCCCTTTTCCCCACATCAGCTAAAAAACTTTTACGCTTTAATGCCGTTTTTAAGGCATTTATTCATATAGTAGAGTGTTGTAATTCAACATTCGTATAGAGACATATAAAATCAAACTATTCTGAAAGTGGCATCAACATACTACCTTTAACAAAAGAGCTACTGCGTTAGAAAGTTTGTTATTTAACTGCAATATCACTTACGCGCGAGAGCGAGACAGAAACATACAAACACATGTTCGAACGTTTTCGATGCTTGTGTGGCGACAGCGCTGCCGGCAGACGCTGTGGCGACAGCGCTGCCGACAGACGCTGGCCGCGCCGAATACACACATACATACATACATGCATACATATATGCATACATATAATTTCAAACGAATGTGTGTTTGTATGAATAAATTGTAAATGCTGATTATCGGAGAATTCTTGAAAGTGGCGCGTGGTGCAACTGATAGAGTTGCGGCAATGCGAATTGTTAATTTAATTTTTTTAAATTTCAATTCAAAATGTACATATAAAATTAAAATTTTTAAATTTCATTCGAAAATTTGAATTTAAATTGAATACAATTGCGCACTTCTATGGGAGTACGGGGTCTTTTACAGTCGGCTCGATCGACTGTAGCCTTTCTTACTTGTTAAACTTTAATACGCCGTTGACCAAATAAAAGTTTTCGAACATATGCAAATAGGCCTTAGCTTCAGGGTTCTCTTGCCAAATTGGAGGACCACCGGAGATGCCCATGGGCTTGAAGACTGATGAATTACGCCCTGCTTCTGCATCTCCGCCATGAGCTGTTCCACTTCTATGCGATGCGCAAGCGATTGGCGACGAGGGGGTTCCTTAATGGGGCTCACGTACCCTGTATTAATTATATGGCGAGCTTTTTTAATGTGACCCATTGCGGTACTGCTCGACGCAAACACCGCTCAGTATTTTGCAAGCACACGCAGCAGATCAGCGCGTGTTATGACTGGTAGATCGGTGTGGCTCCAGGTATCAGAATCGATAGGAAGTTCGCTGGCGAGTGTGCTCGCTGGTGTGAAGGGCAGCAATAACTCTACTGGCTCCAGCTGTCTAATGATGGTGTATGCCGTATGGCCTGTATCAGCTGTTCCTAGGAAAGATAACGGACGCATATATACATGAGGCTGTGTGGCGGAATATTTGCGGACTCCGTAGTGAACAGAAGGCTGGGGCATGGCGCGATGGGATTTGATGAGAGTTCGTAGAAGCTGACTCTGTCATATTGAGCACGGCACCCACCGGTCGGTGGCGGCATAGTGCTTCAATTCGTGCCATGTTAAGTGCTTCCCGTAGCGTCCGTGGTTTGCTGGATAAAATCAGCAATTGCTGGATAAAATCAGCAATCTATGAACCGCTGCACGAGAATGCTATCGTAGGTGGAGATCGGCAGCTCTCCCAACACTGCACGGTCCAAGCACTACCATTGCAAAGTCCTCTAAAGATTCTTTGGAACCCTGGACTCGGTTATAAAACTCGTGGTATCCTGCATGTGGCCTTAACGTAAAGTTGTCCTTAAGTGTCGCCGTCAAGAGCTCATAAGATTGCATCCGATAGCGTAGCGCACGCCCACCGAGACTCGAATAAAGTTTGCGAATTTTAGTACATTCCGACCAATGGTACTCGTCTGCCATGTCATCAAACACGCGTTGAAACTTTAAACATAGTCTGGTGCCGTCATACGTCGGTAGTAGTTGAACATCCTGTAGTATCACAAACTGACTGTCGCAAACGCCGGTTGCAGTAGACGATTTTGGAGAAGGCAGCTTACGCCCTATGTCGCATCTCTGCTGTGACGTTTGTCAACTTCGTTTGGCCGAATTGCTTGCTGCGAAGTTCATTGCAGTGGTCTTTGCTACCACCGTTTAGCGATCCACCCACTCGGCGAATACTAGCCACCATCTCCTGTCCGTTCTCCTGTCTCCAGGGACTACTCTCTAGCCTCAAATCGACTAGAAATGGGTTCAGCGAGTCTCTGTTGCGCCTCTAGCATAGTCGCCGTGAGATGCTGCTTGCGGGCTCCTGCTACAACAATCTCGTGGCGCTGACGAATAGGTTTTTTCAGCACTGAGAGTTGTGCTTTTGCAAGACACTAGGAAAGGACAGGTTTAACAGCCTTTAGATCCCTCAAAAGCAATTTTCAGTGACCAATGGCCTAAACTTACAATAAGAAGCGTTAACACGACAGGGATAAGACAATTCAAGATTATTTGGTAAGTAAACGTACAATAAGAAGCGCTTACACGATAGGGATAAGACAATTCAAGATTATTTGGTGTATACAATATGTTGATTGATCAGAGATAGCAGTCTTATTTTCAAAGACCGTTGACAAAAGAAGTGTTAATGATTTGCGCTTCACATTAACAAAATGATAAAAACGTTTAGGATTACTTGAAAACGGCCTAATACAGACTCTAAGGTAGTTTATACAGAGAGATCAGATCGAGCAATTATATAACGAGAGAGATCCTGGATCCTAGTTTCCCTGAATTTCTTATAACATTTAGGTTTTACGTGTTTTAGTCGTGTTAATTCTTACACTTAAATTAAATAACTAAATTAACCAAATAGATTTTTACTTGGAACACAAGCTGGAACACAAAGGTCAAATAAACTTCATCATCTTCTTCATCCATATCCCTGCACTTGAAATGCCATAACTAGTCAGTTTATGATAAAAGTTTATTTAACTTGTTAACTCAGCCTTCGGAAACTGTCGAATACGCTTGTTACGTCTCGAACTGGACTCTTCCATTTGGGAAGGCAATTCCATGAAAAATCCCAAAGTCGGGTTATATGAATCTTCAGGAAGGGAAAGAGAAGCAATACGTGAAACAGATGGAAATTATGGATGTAAGACAAAAATAAGATGAAGCAACTTATTTAATGAATTGGTATTGCCATTTATTTGAGATAGATAAATCCCAAATAAATGATCAACGAAATCATTCTGTGTCGTGGGAGTCAATACATCAGAGCTAGGAGTGAAAATCCAAATAGTTGCTGCAATGTTAAAATCGCCCTGAAAACGATAATATCTGAAACGGAAGTTAAGGCACAAACAGATTTGATAGCTGAGAAATGTTTAAAATAAACACAACTATCAGAAGAATGAGGGATATATGAGCAAGTAATGAAAACAAAAACATTGAAAATATTAGCTTTAAAATAATAAATTCTAAATCTGTGGAAATCTCAAGAATAACTACTTCAGAGGAAAAATCAGCATCAACACACCACCACCTCGACGAGATATACGATCCTTCCTAAAAATGGGAAAATTGATCGCAGAATAATACTGTACTACCAATGTCGGGCCTTAACCAAGTTTCAGTAAACGAATTGACATGAAAAGGAAAAGAAACTCTAGATAAGTAAATGTTCGTAACTTTACTACAAAGACCTCTTACATTCTGATAGGCAAGCGGAGTGATAATTTTAGTTTTTTTAGAACTCGTACTCTAAACAAGAAAGAAAAGTACAGTCGAGGGCGCCCGACCGTATAATACTCTCTGCATTTGTCCCGATTAAATTATTAAAATCAGTATCGAGATATTACAATGTGAATTACTTGCATTAAAACACGTTGAAACAAAAACAATCTAAGCATAATCAAACACACATCTGTTTGTTTGTATTCGAATACACATACGTTTGACAATATGATGCAAATATGTATGTATGTATGTGTGTATTCAGCGCAGCCAGCGACCGCGGGCAGCGCTGCCGACACACAGGCAGCGAAAACGTTCGAACATGTGCTTGTGTGTTTCTATCTCGCTTGCACCTATGGGTTGATATTGCGTTCAATTATCAATATTGTAACGCTTCTAGTTTTCTTGTTTATAGTCCGACTTTAATGCGCCTTTCAGGATAGTTTAATATAGTTAGTCTCCACACCAGTTATAAACTACAATACTGTACGATACGGAAAAAACGGTATTGAAGCTTGAAAACTATTTTATAAATTGTGGGAAAAGTGGGCGTGGCAGTAAAAAATTTTAAATGGCAATGTAACTATGCTCTCGCTAGGAACACCCGTACCAGAATTGGTGATCCTAGGTGCCATAGTTACTGAGATATTTGTCGAAAACACCAATTTTTCACGAGGTGTGTCCAGTTTTTTGCTTATTGTGGGCGAATGGGGCGTGGCATCGAAAAAAAAAAGATTCTTGTATTGACTGACTAAATATCTGATCGTTTGACACCAAGCTCGAACTTGTAGCTCTTACCATCTCTGAAATCTGTTTGTTCATACGGACAGACAGACAGACAGACAGACAGACAGACAGACGGACAGACAGACAGACGGACAGACGGACATGGCTATATCGACTCGGCTTGTGATGCTGATCAAGAATATATATACTTTATGGGGTCTGCCACGCCTCCTTCTGCCTGTTACATACATTTGCACAAACCCAATATACTCTTGCAGAGAGTATAAAACAACCAACCCGTGATCTTGGCTTGATCAGCTTCTACAAGCACGCACAAAGCAGAAGAGTGAAATGAGAAAAGAATCAAACGTTAGGCTTATCGCTATCGTGCGTACACATAAACATAGACGCACTCTAATAAAATAAATTAACTGATACCGAAAACATTTGAGTTTAGAAATAATTTATTACTTTATTTTTCATCTTTTTTGCACATCCCCACACAAGCATACCCATCGATGATTACTATGTTGAATGAATATAAAAACAAAATATATATACATATACAAATTGCAAGTAACCTAAGAGTAGATATAGATATATGTTAAGTATTTATATACAGTAATGGTTAACCTTTTAGTACATGCGTGGAGACTGAACATTCTGTTTATTTTTTATACCGTTGCAAAGGGTATATTGTTTTTGTCACGAAGTTTGTAACGCATTGAAGGAGGCGTTTCCGACCACATAAAGTATTGTAGCGAAAACTGCCTTAACTGAAGGGCAGCGTCACCACGGTTAGCCGAGCGGTACTTCTTCTTTAGTCAGGTAGCCGGAAAGCAATCTATACGGCGGCGAATATTAGGGGGCGCAGAGCTTGGATACCAATTGGAAAAAAACACACGTGCAATCAGAACCTCACTTTATTCTCTCTTATCAAGCTACTCTCTAAACTAGAACCATGTGTGTCAAGGTTAGAATTCTTCTTATTCTAAAATGCAGCTGTGGTGCATTAGGTCCGGTAATCGATAGTGATAGTGTTGATAGTGATCGTTCGTGCTTCGCGTTGTTTGAAGTTGTGCGGGAAATTCAAACGGTCAGGCAAACTCCGTTACAACATGCTTTATGGGGTCGGCCACGCTTCACCACCTACCCACACCGGGAGGGTGGGTAAAGCAGTTACTGTATACAGGTACTGTATACCTGCAGCCCACCTGTATTAGGGGTGACTTTTACAAGCAGACATTCAGCTCGAATATCTGAGGACAAAACAAGTGTGCCAGTACCGATCGTTTTAAATTGAGTCCTATGTCAATCATTGTTAATACATTTTATTTCCCTTCTTTTCGGAGTTGTGATCCTTTTCTATATTTCATCCCATTTCTTTATCACTAGGGTTCTAGGGTTACTGAGTATTTCCAAGTATCACGTCGTGGACCTGTGGGTTTCTCTCTTAAATGAATTTATTGCCGGTTACACCAAAGCCGACGCTTACAAACAAGAATTCCTGGGTGAATATATTCTAACTACTTATGGGGTCTACCAAGAATCCTTCTGCCTGTTACATACTTTGCACAAACACAATATACTCTTTCAGAGAGTATAAAAAATTAAAAAAAAAAATTTATGTACTTTCTTTCCAAATTTGGTGGCTCTAGCTCTTGGAGCATAAAAGATGTATGTGTTCATACGGGCGGACGGACGGACAGACAGACGGACAGACTGACAGACAGACAGGCGAACATTGCTATACCTGCAAATCAATCATCTTTGTCGTTTTGTTTAAATGTTTAATGTAAAACAACGTAGCGTTTCTTTTTGTGTTTTCTGGTACTGGTGTATAGTGGAACTCTTGTACATCATTGAACACTAGTCCACCGTAGGCAGCCAGAACCAAAAGCAAACACATTAAAGAGTAAGCCCGACCCACGGAGGTCGCTTGACTGACAGGTTGCTGGTCCCCAGACCACGTTTTCAGAGATTGTTTGGCCAAGGAGCGTAGGATGTTTTGCTACCTATGCGGCAGACCGAAGTGTCCTGAGTGTCCGAAGTGTCGTGAGTGTCAGGAAATTGGTCGAACGGGTGCGAGGAAGACGGGAGACTCGTACTGCCAAGAGAATCTCGAAAGGATATGTGTAGCCCATTAGATTTAGGTTTGGTAGCGAGTAAGGATAAATGTAGGGTGACGATCGCTCAATCATCGGCCATTTAAGAATTCCTATCGACATTCTATTTGTGTCCTTATTAAGAAGAAGCAGCCTATCTCGTGATCGATTTCTGCCGCGCTTTTGGTCTAGCTCCACAAGTAGTCGGAGCTAAATCGCACCCGCTAAAAGACCGTCATTATCCCTTGTCTCCAGGAATGCAGCAGGTAGTGTGGAACGAGATTAACAAAATGTTGGCTATAGGTGTTATCAAGGAGAGTAATAGTCCGTGGAGTAACCATACCACAGTTGTTCGAAGGCCGGACAAAAATCTGTTCTGTCTCGATGCCCGGATGCTTAACAATTTGTCGATCAAAGATGCCTATCCACTACCTTCACTAAATGAATCTTGCCTCGAGTCGACCAGACTCACTACATCGTTCGTCGGCCTCAAATTCGCCTTCTGATAGATCGAGCTAGAAGAGGAGAGGTCGTCCTTTATACCAGTTCAAGATGATGCCATTTGGATTGTGCAATGCAGCACAACGACTCTGTCGCTCGATGGACAGAGTGATCGCAACGGAGCTGAGGTCGAATGTGTTCGTGTATCTGGACGACTTGCTGATCATCGCTCCAGACTTCACGACACATTTGGCGAATTTGGTAGCAGAATGCCTAAAAGTCTTCGGACAGTCTCGGACGGCCCGGCAACACCCACAGTAGCTCCGGCTAAGTGGGTGTTGTACGAGTCGGCGCCGACACTGAATGTCTTCTGTCTTCCTAGGCCGTAGCGTCTGCTGCCCATGGAAAGGCAAATACACAGCCCAGTCCGTCGTGGTACGGACGCATAAATATCATTCGTACGAAAGGTAATTTCGCTATTTGTCCAAGAAACACCAGCAACAACGATACAAGACCAACAGCGACAACAAACACCGTTAGTTCAACAGCAGCAACAACAAAAATACAGCAGTAACAGAGGCGACAGCAGCGATAGTGACGTTACACCTCAGATGGGCCTCAGGCACAGTGGGACGGACGTGGCACTCCCGAGACCCTTAATTTTTCCACACAAAAGGGGAAAACAAAGAAAAAGAAAGACAAAAAATGAAATAGACAAAGACAAAAAATTGAGTAAAATTTAAGAATGATCTAACTGATCTCATCCTCTGCCTTTTTGGATAAGATTGCTTAAGTTCCTTCAATTAATTGCAACCTCTCACAAAATTTGTAGCGTTTTCCCAAAAGATGTTGTCGACGTGCCAAAAAAATGGATAAGTGCACGTATAATTTCCGCTGTTGTCAGATCGTGAACCAACTCTATATGAACTGCCTTTTAAGCGATATAGACAAATACGGCTATATATGCCTTATCAGGTTTCTTTACCCTAGCCTTATGGCGGATCCAGAGAGGTCCGCAGTAATCTACTCCGCTGTGTGAAAATGGTTTCGGTGGAGTAACTCTGGCTGAAGGCAGGATTCGCATCATTTCGCATCATAGACCGGAGGGTTGGAATCTTCGACACCGAACACAATTCCTCACAATGCTTCTTGGAAGGGATGTGCCGATCGGCCCTATGGGAGCTATATGATACGATTTGGATTAAACTTGGTCAGTACATATACTTCCTAGGCATGTACTATCTGTGTAAGTTTAGTTCAGATAGCATGGCTAACAAAGTGTTCTATACTAAAACATTCTAGTTTTACCTGTACCTTTATATGCAAATAAAACGTCCTAAAGCGTGTCAAAAATAAAAACAAACTTGTACTGCTTGGGTATTGTACTTTTCATTTGCAACCCCTTTCATCTTTCTAGCTCTTATAGTCTCTGAGATGCTTTTGTTCATACAGACGGATGGACGGACAGACGGACATGGCTATATCGACTCGGCTATTGATGCTGATCAAGAATATATATACTTTATGGGGTCTGCCACGCCTCCTTCTGCCTGTTACATACATTCCAACGATTACAATATACCCTCTTACTCTACGAGTAACGGGTATAATTACAATACTGTACCATAAGAACAAATACCTTAAAAATTACATAGAAGTTAGATAATTAGTTTATTAATTGTGGGAAAAATAAGCGTGGCAGTCCAAAAATTTAAATGGCAATGCAGCTATGCTGTCGCTAGGAACCTTCGTACCCAAATTGGTGATCCTAGGTGCCATAGTTACTGAGATATTTGCCGAAAGCACCAATTTTTCCCGAGGTGTGTCCAGTTTTTTGCTTATTTTGGGAGAATGTATGATTCTTGTATTGTCTGACTAAATATGTGATCGTTTGACACCAAGATCGAACTTGTAGCTCTTACCATCTCTGAAATCTGTTTGTTCATACGGACAGACAGACAGACAGACAGACAGACATGGCTATATCGACTCGGCTTGTGATGCTGATCAAGAATATATATATTTTATGGGGTCTGCCACGCCTCCTTCTGCCTGTTACATACTTTGCACAAACCCAATATACTCTTGCAGAGAGTATAAAAAAGAGAACAGTGATCTATTAGGTTTGTCAGAAGCGAAATGTGCGTAATAGGCAGAAGGAAGCGTTTGCGTTTTTCAGCATCAACAGCCGAGTCGATATGTTCGTCTGTCTGTCTGTCCGCTGTCCGGATGAACATTTAAAGATCATTTAAACTACAAGAGCTAGAGCCACCAGATTTGGAATGAAAGTCCGTCTATATGTCAGGCAGGTTAAGTTTATTTCAAATTTGGTCCAAATCGGACAACTACAACATATGAAGCAAATTGGTCAAAAATGTTAAAAATTGTAATTTATGTTTATCTACTTTAGGCCTCCTAATTATCAACAGTGGCGTGGTCCAAGTGATAGACATGCATTAGAGAAACATGAGGTATGCGGTTCAAACGCCAGCTCAGACAGGGATTTCTCTTTTTTTTTGTTCTACAACAAAACATTATTATATGTAAATGCAGATAATCGGTATCTTATACAAATTGATCGATAATTCGAAAGAATTATTTCTTGCCTACATTTGAATCTTTTATTACTAAGTTGAATAACACCAAAATATTTTCACGGTTAGATTTTTGAGACGCATACCATTAATTGGAATTGGACGAATCAAGTAGATAGATAACAACTTTCATTACACCCCGAGGATTATTCAGATGCAAGCGATTAGTGTTCAACAAAAATGCGGCGCGTGAAATTCACGCCGGAAACGAAGAATGAAAAAACTTTTCGTAGCAGTAGGGGCAGTATTGTTACAGTTTAACAATGATAATGAGCAAATCATCATCGCATTTGCTAGCCGATATTCTCAAACAGATAAGGAAATCATGGTTTTGGTATGGACAGTCAAAAAATGCTATTTCTACTTGATCGGAGTAGAGTATGAATAAGTGACGGACCCTAAACCATTAGAAACAATTTTTAAGTCAACATATAAGCCCGCAGTTTGTATCGAAAGGTACCTTTTGCGTCTATAAAACAGGAAAGGAAAATATAGCCGACATCTTATCACGGTTGTGTATGCGAGCACCAACCCGTTCATATGTTAAAAACGGCCCGATGAAAGTCTGTATCATATAGGAACATTTGGTGATTGAAACCAAATTAACGAAATAACCAAATTAACTGCAAGGGTAAATAGTCTTCGCCGAGCCGAAGATAACCGTTTTTCTCGATTTTTATTAAAATATATTTTGTTTTTATTGAACGCCAAACCGATACATATTTTATTGCATACAACTAATTATATTTTGGTAAAATTATATCCTTTTATAACATTGAAATTTAAGCACAAAAAAGTTAAAAAATTAATAGTAAATTAACAACATGGAATTTGGTGGTTGGAAATATCCTTATAATAATATGCTACTGCGTTTAAGCAACATATTATTGATTGGCATTTATTTTTATGTAATTGTTAATACTTCAAATATATTAGAGTTGCTAGGCAAACAATAGCCAACCAATGCAGAGAAAGGCTAGATATAGAAACAGCCTGGACAGTGTCTGCTCATGCACATATTGTGTGGTACCTCGGTTAGCAGCTAAAAATAGAAAAAAATAATAATGTTTTCACGCCTGATTGTTAATATTCATTTCCACTAACGTGCCGGACGTGGTTCGCCCAAGTTAAGCGTTGATGTAAAAAAGCCAAAAGGAAAAGCACCGATGCCAAATGACATGTGAAAGCCATCACCAAAACCAAATCCTAGAAAGCCTGGGGCTGGCTCCGGTTCTGTACGCTGACCAGCAGGACGTGGGGGTACTTTATTACTAAATTAGAGAAAGTTAATTTTGTATTAGACATAAATTAGTTTGAAGCTTACCGTGGATCTTCCTGGCGTGTACTATTACGGCCGTAGAGCGGTATTACCTTGTCCTTGTCAACAGCTGCTTTGCACACAGGACAAAGTTTACGATCAGGTCGTGTCAACAACCACTGATGTAAGCAAGGCCAACAGAATAAGTGACCACACATGCTTACCACAGCATCCTTGGCTGTGTCCAAACAAATATTGCATTCGTAAAGCGATTCATCATTTTGGTCTTTGTCTTTTTCGTTAGTTTTAGTGCTACTGCTAACGCATGTTGTTTCATTTGCAGATAAGGTTTCACCAGCTGAGACCGTCTTATTTAGCTCTTTAACAAAACCGCTAGACAGAGCACTACCAGAAAAGGAATAGGACGATGCGTTCATTTTCGTTGTGGCATCAGTTTTTTCTTTTGTCATTCTAATATCGTCTGTGCCCACGTATTCGGAAAGCCTGGCGGCAGATGAGCCGACACAATTAGACGATGTGGTGGGCACTTCAGAAGCAACTGGCACCTGTGGATCGCCAACCAAAGTAGCTGCATCCATGGTCAACACGATTCACACCGCTTCTAGTATTTCTAAATTATTTTGCCTCGAATATGTGATAAGTGAATAATTTATCGTGCTATAAAGAAATTGATGATAACAAGGCACCAATGAGGAACAAAAAACAAGAAAGAAAAGTACGCCCGACAGTAAAATACTCTCTGCTGATATTCCTGATTATAATTATAGAATCTGTGCACAGGTATAACAATGGATAATGCTTGAATTAGAACACGTGCAAATAAAAAAAAACTATGTATGTATAATCAAACATAAGTCTGTTTGGCTGTATGCACATATAAATTCGTTTTACATTATATGTATGATCATATATATGTCGACTACATATTTAGTCATTCAATAAAAGATCAAAGTGACAGCATAAACGCATTGTCATTAAAAGTATTGTAATTTATAATTCGTGTGGTTACTAATTATATTAACCCATTCTGAAAGTTGCATAAAAGGCTGCGGACGCTTGCTGCGGCGAAAAATGTAATTCATACATACATATGTGCATACATATAATGTCAATCGTATATGTATTTGCATACAATGTTAGATTATACTTTTTTTTTCAACGTGTTTTAATGCAAGTACTGCCCATTGTAATATCTCGATACCGATTTTAATAATTTAATCGGGAAAAATGCAGACTATTATACCGTCGGGCATGCTCGGCTATATTTTTATAACCTGTTAGGGTATATTGGGTTTGTGTGAAAAACTTTTTAGGTAATTTATAGGAAGTAAGAGTGTGCGCAAGTGCAAGCGAAACAGAGCGTGTTTCTTCTTCTTTGCCGCGTATTGTTTGATTCATCTATCCATACTAATTCTTTAGTTCATTTGACCGATTCATTATCGATAAATGTATAATGGGCTAAAGCTACAATACTAAATAATCGATTAGTAAGTGATCAGCTGTATCGTTCGAGTTCGAGGGTAACTTGTGGTCGGGTGAGCCCGACTGTACTTTGATTCTTGTTTTTATACTCTCTGCAAGAGTATATTGGGTTTGTGCAAATGTATGTAACAGGCAGAAGGAGGCGTGGCAGACCCCATAAAGTATATATATTATTGATCAGCATCACAAGCCGAGTCGATATAGCCATGTCCGTCTGTCCGTCTGTCTGTCTGTCTGTCTGTCTGTCCGTCTGCCCGTATGAACAAACAGATTTCAGAGATGGTAAGAGCTACAAGTTCGAGCTTGGTGTCAAACGATCAGAAATTTAGTCAGTCAATACAAGAATCTTTTTTTTTTTCGATGCCACGCCCCATTCGCCCACAATAAGCAAAAAACTGGACACACCTCGTAAAAAATTTGTGTTTTCGGCAAATATCTCAGTAACTATGGCACCTACGATCACCAATTTGGGTACGGAGGTTCCTAGCGACAGCATAGTTACATTGCCATTTAAAAGTTTGGACTGCCACGCCCCCTTTTCCCACACTTGAAAAAACTTCAAATGCCGTTTTTTGCGAACTTGTTCTTATCATACAGTATTGTTTTATTATAACTGGTGTGGAGACTAACTATATTAAACTATCCTGAAAGGCGCATTAAAATCGGACTATAAACAAGAAAACTAGAAGCGTTACAATATTGATAATTGAACGCAATATCAACCCATAGGTGCAAGCGAGATAGAAACACACAAGCACATGTTCGAACGTTTTCGCTGCTTGTGTGTCGGCAGCGCTGCTCGCTGAAGCTGGCTGCGCCGAATACACACATACATGCATACATATTTGCATCATATACATATTGTCAAACGTATGTGTATTCGAATACAAACAAACAGATGTGTGTTTGATTATGCTTAGATTGTTTTTGTTTCAACGTGTTTTAATGCTAGTAATTCACATTGTAATATCTCGATACCGATTTTAATAATTTAATCGGGACAAATGCAGAGAGTATTATACGGTCGGGCGCGCTCGACTGTACTTTTCTTTCTTGTTTGTTTTTGTCTTTTGTTTGTCAGAAGTGAAATGTGCGAACAGGGTGCGACATCTGTTGTGATAACATTTGAAACCTAAATAACTTTGGATTTGGAAAACTTTATTTAATTTTACAGAAACTTTCTTTGTTTCTTTTCGTTGTATTTACTTTGTTTTAAATTTTATTTCTAACCGCCCGCAAAAAGGTGCCCTTTCGTGCATTTTCATTACATTTTCCAGAATGGTAATAAACGATATATTCCTGCAAATATTTAAGTTGAACTATGGTATGCGACTTGTCAATGTACACTTTGCTCTTCAAATACCCCCACAAAAAGAAGTCCGGTGGTCACAAATAGGCACGTTGGGTTTTGACAATGGAGGCCCCATTTTCAAAATGCAATTCCACGAGTTCTGATCGTTGTATCAGTGTAAATGCCGCGTCGAACAAGCTACTATACCTCTATTGCCAATACGTCAAAAGATGGCAGAATTATTCACGTTTCAAATGCTATCGCAGACATGTATTTGTATTTTGACATAATCTAACTTTTAATTAGTATTCGGAGGTAATTAACCTAATTTTGTGATAAATTTCGCCACGAATGTTTCACGCTTATAGTAATTAACATGTTTTGCCATTACAGTTTCTCCGCTATTGGTCGGGTAAATAGGCAATATAATGGTTTACGAAATCATTAGGACGCAAAGTAAATTTTTACATTACCGTATTTACATTGTGTAATTGTGGGATGCAGGTGCAAAAAAAAGCGAGTACACAAAAGTGGACCGCAATTTCGATAGGAGTGAACGACTTAAGGGTAACCCCTTCGGTTTCAGTGGCTAAAATTAAGCCCTTTAAAAAAAAAAATTTCACATGTTAAAATATTTTATTCAAACAAATGACACTTTAAACAAGAAAGAAAAGTACAGTCGAGCGCGCCCGACCGTATAATACTCTCTGCATTTGTCCCGATTAAATTATTAAAATAGGTATCGAGATATTACAATGTGAATTACTAGCATTAAAACACGTTGAAACAAAAACAATCTAAGCATAATCAAACACACATCTGTTTGTTTGTATTCGAATACACATACGTTTGACAATATGTATATGATGCAAATATGTATGCATGTATGTGTGTATTCGGCGCAGCCAGCTTCAGCGAGCAGCGCTGCCGACACACAAGCAGCGAAAACGTTCGAACATGTGCTTGTGTGTTTCTATCTCGCTTGCACCTATGGGTTGATATTGCGTTCAATTATCAATATTGTAACGCTTCTAGTTTTCTTGTTTATAGTCCGATATTAATGCGCCTTTAATATAGTTAATCTCCACACGAATTATAAATAACAATACTATATGACACGAACAAGTTCGCAAAAAACGGCATTTGAAGTTTTTTCAAGTGTGGGAAAAGGGGGCGTGGCAGTCCAAAATTTTAAATGACGATGCAACTACTCTGTCGCTAGGAACCTTCGTACCCAAATTGGTGATCCTAGGTGCCATAGTTACTAAGATATTTGCCGAAAACACCAATTTTTTCCGAGGTGTGTCCAGTTTTTTGCTTATTGTGGGCGAATGGGGCGTGGCATCGAAAAAAAAAGATTCTTGTATTGACTGACTAAATATGTGATCGATTGATACCAAGCTCGAATTTGTAGCTCTTACCATCTCTGAAATCTGTTTGTTCATACGGACGGACAGACAGACAGACGGACAGACGGACATGGCTATATCGACTCGGCTTGTGATGCTGATCAAGAATATATATACTTTATGGGGTCTGCCACGCCTCCTTCTGCCTGTTACATACATTTGCACAAACCCAATATACTCTTGCAGAGAGTATAAAAAATTTATTTTGTTGGTAAATACTTATATTTAGGAATTCTTAAAGATTTAAAGATTTTTGAAAGTTTTGAACTCTAAATTTCGATTTTTTACGAAAATTTATCCGTAAAACGTCCTTAAAAAATACTTAAAGTTGATTTAACACTTGAACATTCATTCAAGTTCAACAATTACTGCGACCCGTCAGGAGGAAATACTTTAATGAGTCAAACTTCCTAAGGCTGTATCTCTTACTCGGCTGGGCTCCAAATTTTGGGAGAACATAGTAAACATATTTTATTAGTTTAGAAGCAAAACAAAAACTAGGAAAAACATTTATCTTCAGCTCGCCGAAGATTAAATACCCTTGCAGTCATGAATATTGCATTAATTTGGTTTCAATAACCAATTATTTCTATGGTAGTTATATGATTTAGAAGTCCGATTTGGATGGTCAACAGATGGGCGATAATGAAAAATTCATTATGCGTGAATTTCGTTGAAATCGGTCAACAGACAACGAAAATGTTCATACTAAGCATTTCAACCGATTGTTTTTCGAATTTTTGACGCCGTGCGCGCTTCACAATATAAATACATATGTAAGTCACTTCTGACCGATTTGTCCTATGGGATCTTTAGACTATAGTGATCCAATCCTGATCAAAATTGGCGAGGAAGGCTATAATGGTACCATATAGTACATACTGTGTGAATTTGGCCCCAGTTGTTTAGTCATTTTAAGGTTATGGTGTTATGAAAGTGGGTTTTCACAATTTTCGGTGTTTATTCGGACGTAGGACAGACAGGCATCGCTATATCGGCTCGGCTGTTGACGTTGTTCAAGAATATACACACATATACCATATACCACCTACTCATTTTTAGATTACGCGGTCTAAAAAAAATATAATTTAATTGAGTTACTCTGGCAATTTAAAAAATATATATCAAATTAAATGTACAAAATCTTGAAGCTCTTCAGTATTTTGGTATTGCAATCGGGCACGAAGCAATCACGAAACATTTACTACGAACATACATACATATGTACATACATTTATGTATTATATGCCTTAGCGCAAGAACACGAGTTTTGTACATACCATACATGGTTTGTTAATTATAATCAGCAAATAAGAAAGAAAAAAAATATTCATGACTTCTGCGCAGGCGATTATTTGATGATTTTGTGAAAATATATTTTCCTTTGGCATATGTTGATGTCAATATGTATAGATGCAAATATGTATGCATTTGCACGTAACCATGTATTACATACCTTTTAATATTGCATCAAATAAACCAATAAATTTATAAATTTATTCCTATATGTCAAACAGGCAGATACACAATTCAAACGCTCTAACAAGAAATTTTAATTTCATCATTAATTGAGCCATTTATTGGGCGAAAAAAAACAAAGCGATATCGATTAAAGTTGCATTAAACCATCTGGAAAAAGTTCAATTAAACTATATTAAATGAACGAACCTTTTCCCAGGCAGTGCTGGCAATTTAGCTTTTTTAAGTAAAAATTCACTAAATTCACGATGTTAGTTTGAAATTTTATGTTAATTTGCATAACCAAGACTTGGTTATTAAATCTATAGATTTTGGGAATTTCAGTTCAATTTACTGAGTAAGTTCAATGCTTATATTTTGTGCGAGAATTGTTCGTAAGGAACTGAATAGAACGACTTTATCATCCACATCGTTCATGAAGGACTGTATAGAACGCAGTGTTGTCCAAATTTATAAAGCAAAAGTTACTAATTCGAGGCCAGAAAGCACCTTAATGTCCTCGAAAATAGCTCAAATAAATAGATAAAAAGAAAACAGTGCTTTTTCGTGTGAATTTAATTTTTATTTAATGGTTTAATTATTTAGTGAAGGAACACCAACTCATAATTTTTATCAAAATTATTTTTATTCCCATCTTCAGGTTACAAATCTTTTTAGGCATTTTGCAATGTATTTTTACTCTCTGCAAGAGTATATTGGGTTTGTGCAAAACTACATATGTAACAGTATGTGTATTCGCATACAAACAGCACGTTTGGTAAAAGAAATTATTTTTCTCTGTGATTTCAAGAAGTTGTTTTAAAATAGCCAGATTTAGCTAATAGCTGATTTAATTTTTTTTTTTATAACAACCTGCTTTAAGAAGTAGCCAGATCTAGCTACAAATTCGCTGACACTGACAGAAAAAGCTGTTCAGTTGTGTATTAAACGATAAACGATACAAGAAAAATAGGTCATTATACTCAATAGATCAGCTGATAACATTTATCAGTTTACAAAATTATTTTACAACATTAATTAATTGTAGTTTTGTTTATAAAAACAGAATTTAAGATCTCTATTTTTTGCTAATCCAAGTTCACATTAAGCCTTACTTTGCCTTTCTATTTAAACAAAACTTCTAAATTTTTTTTTAACATTTATACACAATGTGTAGTACACAATATGTGTACACCATTTTGAACTATTTAAGGCTACATCTAGCTTATTTGAAAACAGATTTGCTTCAAAAATTATGCACTTGGCTTAATGTGTATATCATTTTATATCCTACATATAGTGTTAGGTGTTTTTTAATGCAAATCGAACAAAAAAGTTATTTGTTGTATTTTTGTGTATCATGGTATTTTTGTATTAGCTTATGTTATACATTCGTTGAAGCGTTTCGTTTACATAATTGTGAAATTTAAAAGTAAATATTTGGGGCTCATGGACAAACTAGGACCAATTTAAAGAGTCGCTGCATAAGGTACCTGCGGTGAAAAGTTTACTGCTGCATTTTTAATTGCACATTTACTGTCAAACATACGCCAACATTAAGCACTTGCCGGCAATTAGAAGCATTGAACAAGAGAATAAAACAAGAAAAAATGATATAGTCGCCTCGCGACTTTAGGATACCCGTTACTCAGTTACAATATGTTACTAACACTGGGGCATAATATTAATTAATATTAGTGCAATAGATTAGTTTATAAATAAGAAAGCTTGGCAAACACAGAAAATTTTTATACAAATTCATCTTTAGAGCATATTTTTGACCGATTGTTCCTATGGGAGCTATACGGTATAGTAGTCCGATTTGGATCAAACTTGGTCAGTATGTATATATTGATGGCAAATGTATTCTGTGTGAGTTTGATTAATTTAGCTTACTTAACCCAAAAGTTTTTCATACTAATTCATAGAAACTATACGATATAGTAGTCCGATTTGGATCAAACTTGGTCAGTGTACATATATATATTATTGGAATATGTATTGTGTGAGTTTGAATTATTTAGCTTAGTAAACCCAAAAGTTCTTCATACTAATTCATATTTCGAGCGTATTTTTGAACGATCGTTCCTATGGGAGCTATACGATGTAGTTGTCCGATTTGGATCAAACTTGGTCAGTATATATATATTATTGGCAGATGTATTCTGTGTGAGTTTGATTAATATAGCTTAGGTAACGCAAAAGTTTTCCATACTAACTCATATTTCGAGCGTATTTTTGACCGATCGGTCCTATGGGAGCTATACGATATAGTTGTCCGATTTGCATCAAACTTGGTCAGTATATATATATTATTGGCAGATGTATTCTGTGTGAGTTTGATTAATATAGCTTAGGTAACGCAAAAGTTTTCCATACTAACTCATATTTAGAGCGTATTTTTGACCGATCGGCCCTATGGGAGCTATACGATATAGTTGTCCGATTTGGATCAAACTTCCCAGACATGTACTTTCCGTGTAAATTTGGTTCAGATAGCATAGCTAACAAAAAAGTTTTCTGTACTAAAACATTCTACGTTCACCTGTACATTTACCTTTATATACAAATAAAACGCCCTAAAGTGGGCGTGTCAAAAACAAAAACAAACTTTTACTGCTTGGGTATTGTACCTTTCATTTGCGACCCCTTTCATCTTTCTAGCTCTTATAGTCTCTGAGATCCTTTTGTTCATACAGACGGACGGACGGACGGACGGACAGACGGACAGACGGACATGGCTATATCGACTCGGCTATTGATGCTGATCAAGAATATATATACTTTATGGGGTCTGCCACGCCTCCTTCTGCCTGTTACATACATTCCAACGATTACAATATACCCTTTTACTCTACGAGTAACGGGTATAACAATCTAAGCATAATCAAACACACATCTGTTTGTTTGTATTCGAATACACATACGTTTGACAATATGTATATGATGCAAATATGTATGTATGTATGTGTGTATTCGGCGCAGCCAGCGACCGCGGGCAGCGCTGCCGGCACACAGGCAGCGAAAACGTTCGAACATGTGCTTGTGTGTTTCTATCTCGCTTGCACCAATGGGTTGATATTGCGTTCAACTATCATTATTGTAACGCTTCTAGTTTTCTTGTTTATAGTCCGATTTTAATGCGCCTTTCAGGATAGTTTAATATAGTTAGTCTCCAAACGAATTATTAAATACGATAAGAACAAATACCTTAAAAATGTTATTGAAGTTAGAAAATTAGTTTATTAATTGTGGGAAATGGAGGCAATGCATTTATGCAGTCACTAGGAACGTCCGTTAACATATTGGTGATCCTAGGTGCTATAGTTACTTAGATATTCGCTGAAAACACCGATTTTTTCCGAGGTGTGTCTAGTTTTTTGCTCATTTTGAGCGAATGGAGCGTGGCATCGAAAAAAAAAGATTCTTGTATTGACTGACTAAATATGTAATCGTTTGACACCAAACTCGAACTTGTAGCTCTTACCATCTCTGAAATCTGTTTGTTCATACGGACGGCCAGACAAACAGATGGACATGGATATATCGACTTGGCTTGTGACGCTGATCAACAATATATATACCTTTTACTTTTTATACTCTCTGCAAGAGTATATTGGGTTTGTGCAAAAGTATGTAACAGGCAGAAGGAGGCGTGGCAGACCCCATAAAGTATATACATTCTTGATCAGCATCACAAGCCGAGTCGATATAGCCATGTCCGTCTGTCCGTCTGTCTGTCTGTCTGTCTGTCCGTATGAACAAACAGATTTCAGAGATGGTAAGAGCTACAATTTCGAGCTTGGTGTCAAACGATCAAATATTTAGTCAGTCAATACAAGAATCTTTTTTTTTTTCGATGCCACGCCCCATTCGCCCACAATAAGCAAAAAACTGGACACACCTCGTGAAAAATTGGTGTTTTCGGCAAATATCTCAGTAACTATGGCACCTATGATCACCAATTTGGGTACGGAGGTTCCTAGCGACAGCATAGTTACATTGCCATTTTAAAGTTTGGACTGCCACGCCCCCTTTTCCCACACTTGAAAAAACTTCAAATGCCGTTTTTTGCGAACTTGTTCTTATCATACAGTATTGTTTTATTATAACTGGTGTGGAGACTAACTATATTAAACTATCCTGAAAGGCGCATTAAAATCGGACTATAAACAAGAAAACTAGAAGCGTTACAATATTGATAATTGAACGCAATATCAACCCATAGGTGCAAGCCAGGTAGAAACACACAAGCACATGTTCCAACGTTTTCGCTGCTTGTGTGTCGGCAGCGCTGCCAGCGGCCGCTGGCCGCACCGAAAACACGCATACATACATATATACACACGTATAATGTCAAACGTATGTGTATTCGCATACAAACAAACAAACAGATGAGTGTTTGATTATGCTTAGATTGTTTTTGTTTCAACGTGTTTTAATGCAAGTAAAACACATAGTAATATGTGGATACCGATTTTAATAATTTAATCGGGACAAATGCAGAGAGTATTATACGGTCGGGCGCGCTCGACTGTACTTTTCTTTCTTGTTTTTTCAATATTTTAATATTCATTTAACATAAAAATAACTTTACATTTTATCTTTAAAACAATAGTTAAAGTCGGATTAGTAAAATAACACACATGTGGTACACGTGAATGAAATTATAAAAAAAACGTAAAAAACACAACATAAAAAGGAAACTAATATTTTGTTGGACAACCTTTGATCAAAATAACGGCTTGGAGGCGTCTTCTCATACTTCCAACTAATTTTCCCGTCTCCTGCCTTATAGCCTTTCTTTTTGAATCCTTTGAAGTAATTTGGTGCGTCCTGATTTTTATACTCTGCACGAGTATATTGGGTGTGTGCAAAAGTATGTAACTGGCCGAAGGAGGCGTGGCAGACCCTATAAAGTATATATATTCTTGATCAGCATCACAAGCCGAGTCGATATAGCCATGCCCGTCTGTTCGTCGGACCATCTGTCTGTCTGTCTGTATTTTCGTATGAACCAACAGATTTCAGAGATGGTAAGAACTACACGTTTGAGCTTGGTGTCAAACGATCACATATTTAGTCAGTCAATACAAGAATCTTTTTTTTTCGATGTCACGCCCCACTCACACCTCGGAAAAAAATAGTGTTTTCGGTAAATATCTCAGTAACTATGGCACCTAGGATCACCGATTTGGGTACGGAGGTTTCTAGCGATAGCATAGTTGCATTGCCATTTAAAATTTTGGACTGCCACGCCCACTTTTACCACTTTTGATAAAATAGTTTTCCAACTTCAATGCCATTTTTAGCGAACTTGTTCGTATCGTACAGTATTGTAGTTTATAATTCGTGTGGAGACTAACTATATTAAACTGTCCTGAAAGCCGCATTAAAATCGGACTATAAACAAGAAAACTAGAAGCGTTACAATAATGATAGTTAAACGCAATATCAACCCATTGGTGCAAGCGAGATAGAAACACACAATAACATGTTCAAACGTTTTCTCTGCCTGTGTGGCGGCAGCTAATTAATAAAAACAAGAAAGAAAAGAACAGTCGACCACGCCCAACTTTACAATACTTTCTGCACTTTATTTCCGATTATATGATTACATTAGTAAAATCGGTATTCAGTTATTACAATGGATATTATTAAAATTTTATTAGAACACGTGAAAAAAAAAACAAAGCATAATCGAACATAAATCTGTTTGTATGTAGATTACATACGTTTGACAATATATGTATGTATGCACATTTGTTTGTATGTATTCCATTGGTTGGCGCTGCTGCCATACTTGCAGAGAAAACTTTTGAATATATGCTTGGTATGTTTCTGACTCGCTTGCATTCATGCATTTGCATTGCTCTCAATTATGAAGGTTGTTATGTTTCTACCTTTCGTGTTTATAGTCGCATTTTTACGCAACTTTCAGGATAGTTTGATATAATTAGGCTCCTCTCGAATTATAAATTACAATACTGTACGATGAAAACAAATGCATTAAACTGGCATTCAAATTTGAAAGTTATGTTGTTTCTGATGGGGAAAAGGGGGCGTGACAGCCCAAAACTTTTAATGAGATTGGATTTATGCAGTCGTTAGGAACTTCCGTGCCAAAGTTGGTGTTCCTAAGTGCAATAGTGATTGAGATATTTGCCGAAACCTCAATTTTTTCCGAGGTGTGTCCAGGTTTTGTTTCATTGTGGCGAGTGGCATCGAAAAAAAAATTCTTGTATTGACTGACTAAATATGTAGTTGATTCAGACTAAGTTCGAACTTGTAGCTCCTACCATCTCTGAAATCTGTTTGTTCATACGGACAGATAGACCTTGCACAAGCCCAGTATACTTTTGCAAAGTATAATAAAAATAATGGTTAACAAAATTTTTTATAAGGGCTGCGATCTGTGCCATGAAAGAATTGTACAAATTTCTGCGGTTGTAACTCGCATAAAAGCTATTAAACTGTGATAGTTGGGTAGAGGCAGAAAAAGTGAGCCTCAGTTTCTTCTTCTACCTCGTTCCTGCAACTTTGGCAAAAATCATGAAAACCAGCAGAAAGAGTGGAGTATCCCGTGAGTGAGCTAAAAACAGGGGAGCAGTTGTTGTTGTCCGAGTTAATCCGCGTAACTTGGTAGAACGGTCTCGTGAACAGCTGGGCCTTAGGTCGGCAAGGTGCTGGAAGTGTTATTTAATTATTAGTCTATAAGTCGCTGTTTTCATGGATACTTACACTATCATCTTTGAATTTGGAGACTGTGCCCAGCCTAGCGAGCTCGTCGTGCATCAGTAGCGTATGGTTGGAATTAATTGATCCGGTAATACCTAATTCTGAGCAATATATACCTCCTCAAGTGAACCCTCCGCTCGTACGTCGTCGATGTAAATCTGTAGGGAAGAGTTAATGTGGGGAGGCTTGTTGATTCAGGCCTCCCTAGGAAAAAATACCACCTTGAAGGGGGTATGGGTGTGTGTGTTTTTTTGGGATACAGTGAAGTGAAGTGAGGAATGTGCTATTGTACTCGATTTCCAAAAGTTGGATTCTATCACTGTGTTAGCAGAGAGGGTTGCTGTTTTCCTACCCATTAAGTCATTAATCGAGATAGATGAGAATTTTGTCAACTTAAGCAATAACCCGACTGCTTCCGTCAGCATGTGCGCGGAGTAGATCGTTTACAGCCACATTCTATAGAAGAGGCGGTAAATCACCCCCGTGGAAAGTTCTCCTAAGAGACTTTAATGATCGTAATTATTTGTAATTGGCTAATGGGGTCCATAGAGAAGGGGTCAATCTCTTAGGATGCCAGAGCTCCGTGATGGATTCTGGCAAGATATTATTAAAAGCAACCTCAACATCAAGGAATGCCACGAAAGTGTATTCCTTAGTGGAGAGTAATTTTTCTATGTTGGTGACGATGCTATGTAGAGCAGTCTCGACCGATCTGCCTTTTTGATAGGCGTGTCGTGCGATCGAGAAACTTGTTCATATAGACTTATAAGTCTGAAGTCTTTTTGTTAGTGGGATGGTTTTTCTGCTCTTGGGATAAAGATTTATATGGAGCGAAGCTGAATAGGAGTATTTCTTTATTGATCTGCTGACCTAATCTCCAGTATGGATATGATGGGCTGGGATAATGCCGTCCGGACACAGATATTTAAAAGGCTTACGGCAGGAGTTCTGTTTGGCTCCACGTAAGAAAGAGAATTTAATATCTGTACCAAGCCTTGGTTGCGTTTTGGTACTTAGCCTGCTTTAAGAGCCATCGGTATGTCTTGCGAAGCTTGCTAGTGAGCGACTCCTCCATGGATGCTTGGGAGGATCTTAATGGCCACCGTGAGGAATGGCCCGAGACAGAGAGATCGTGCGTTCACAATGTGTATGGAAAGTATAACAGTTGATTCTTTTCCAATTTCTAAAAGGCACAGTTTGTGTAATCTCAAGTAGTACAATAGTCTCAATATATCTATGGTCAGAAAATCAGTAAACTGTTGGAACTCTGCACAATGAACCACGTTTCTCTAGAGAATTGCCTATTCTTAATGATAAAGGTCGGCTTATTACCTTTTTTGCATATAATTTCACAGTAGAGAGGAGGAAGGTTTACTCACGCCTTTCGCTTGTGTCTGATATTGTCTGATAATAACTGATAATGGTGTGCATTGGCATTGCAGGAAATAAGAAGACCTTTATTGGATCTATCACAGGAATCCACGATGTCCCTGGGGAGTTGTAGAGGAGGGGGGTCAGCCTGATCGTGTCCAAAATAGGCTGTACAGCAAAACAACAGGGACTCCTCATCGCTCTAGACTAACTTTCGTCTTCGTCACTGAAATTAGCCGGTTAAATGATTGGCATGTCTTAAAGTGCATTACCTGTCATGATGCCTCGGTCTAGGACTCCGGCGAGAATTATGTTTCTCGTGACGTCCGCGAAGAAGCGAAAGTTTTCTTTTCCGCTGAAGATTCGTTTTCGCTGACGGACGTGTTTTACATTGCTTCTATCTCTTTTCAAGTTTTCATCGTTTAAACGCTCTAATTTGTATCATATTTCTGGCTTAATTCCTTTGCAACATTGTGTGCTAAATCGTATGTGTTGATACACATTGTTTTAATAAACTTTAAAGCCAATTTTAATAATTTTGTGTTCAAAGCAACAACAATTCCACAGCTAAACAATCTGTTTATTTATTTCTGCGTTTTTTTTTTGTCGGTGCGTATTTGTTATGAGCTTTATGCGGCACACTAAAAGAGGTTTTGGGGACCTATTTGGCAGATTTAAAAGTCTGACCGATAGTTCCTCAGCTTTGGATAAGGAGTTTAATGACCTAAAAGTCTTAAATGATTCTCCAAAGCGTGAAAAGGCCAATTTTAGATTGTCGATTGGCCCAAACGAATTTTCTGTACCTGATCACATACCCACAACGTCCGCACCTTAATTTTTCATCCCCATCACCAAATATAATTGTAAGTAGTGATGACAACTTAATTTTACCCACAGAAGTTGTCCCAACGATTCCCGAAGTAATAGTTTCAGATTCGTTAAGTGTCAATATTGTTGCAGTTGGGTAATCAAGCAATGAGTCTATTAGAGCTGTTGCTTCTACGGAGGTAAATACAGTGTCTGATAAAAAGACTCTTGTAGGTGTTCCACCAAAGAAACAATTATTTGTTTCCAGGCTTGCCCCTGATACCAAGGCCTTTATTCAGGCTAAATCAGAAGCCAACATTACGGTGGTAAAATTTAATTTCTCTTATCATCAGAAAATTTCCTCATTTAAAGTAAGTGTTCCTGCCAAATATTTTAGTACAATTTGTTGTAAAGAATTTAAGCCGGACCTTTTAATAATAAAGGAGAATACAGCGAAGAAAAGAAATCGGACTCCGGTTGCACTGCCTTCTAACCATGTCCCGGCCTCTGATTCCGGAAAAAACTAACTAAAAACTGCTGCTGAGTCTCTTCTTGGGACCAGGTTACAATCTGATCTATGTAGTTTTCAAACCCGGTGTCAAGCTAATTTTATGCGAATACACATACATATGTACGTTTGACAATATATGCTGCATATATGTAAGTATGTGTGTATTCGGCGCAGCCAGCTTCCGCGGGTAGCGCTGCCGACACACACGCAGCGAAAACGTTCGAACATATGCTTGTGTGTTTCTATCTCGCTTGCACCTATGGGTTGATATTGCGTTCAATTATCAATATTGTAACGCTTCCAGTTTTCTTGTTTATAGTCCGATTTTAATGCGCCTTTCAGGATAGTTTAATATAGTTAATCTCCACACCAATTATAAATAACAATACTGTATGATACGAACAAGTTCGCAAAAAACGGCATTTGAAGTTTTTTCAAGTGTGGGAAAAGGGGGCGTGGGAGTCCAAAATTTTAAATGCAATGCAACTATGCTGTCGCTAAGAACCTCCGTACCCAAATTGGTGATTCTAGGTGCCATAGTTACTGAGATATTTGCCGAAAACACAAATTTTTTCCGAGGTGTGTCCAGTTTTTTGCTTATTGTGGGCGAATAGGGCGTGGCATCGAAAAAAAAAGATTCTTGTATTGACTGACTAAATATCTGATCGATTGATACCAAGCTCGAACTTGTTGCTCTTACCATCTCTGAAATCTGTTTGTTCATACGGACGGTCAAACAGACAGACGGACAGACGGACATGGCTATATCGACTCGGCTTGTGATGCTGATCAAGAATATATATACTTTATGGGGTCTGCCACGCCTCCTTCTGCCTGTTACATACATTTGCACAAACCCAATATACTCTTGCAGAGAGTATAAAAACACCTTTTACTGCCTTGGTACGGCCTATTCTTGAATATGGATCTTGTATTTGGTCACCCCAATATAGGATTCATCAGGCTAGAATAGAATCTGTACAAAAACAATTTATTCTTTTTGCACTAAGGGCTCTCTACTGGAATACTAACATACACTTACCATCTTATCGTAGTAGACTTTTACTAATTAATCATTTTCTTACACAAACTAATCAATGGTGAAATTCATTCTTCCGAAGATTAGATTTTCCGACTAGACCAACTAGAAACTTTCTTCCACTCTCTCTTCAACCTTGTTCTACCAACTTTGCCATCCATAATCCTTTCCGAGTCCTATGTAGTAACTACAACAAACTTTCTCGAGTTGTAGGTAGTTCTACTTCGACCTTAATTAGAGCTTCTCTTTTCTATCACCTGTCTAGATCTTAATTAACTTAGTTTAATAATTTAAGATGTATTGTATTTCGTTTTTAGTTATTTGATGTTCTAAAAAGTAAATTCGTTTCGCGTTAATCGTTAGCCGCTCGCTAACAAGCACGTTGCTTGGTGTTGCTGGGCCACTTGAATGTACTGTCCCGCTAGTACATCAACGCCCAATAGCTCCTCGCTCTCCGAAGTGCTGTCTGAGATCTTTATAGACAGGATATTGTATTGTGCATATAAGTGGCCCAGCAACACCAAGCAGTGTGCTTGTTAGCGAGCGGATGTACCCACCTTCCGGCCAACCGGCGCACAGTGGGGCAGCGGGCCGAAAAATTTTGCAAAAATTAATAATTATTAAGATTTAAAAGGAATGTCTGAACAGGGTGATCCGTCAACAGGGTGCTTCAAAATTTAAGGTCAAAATTCTTTCATGTTTCTGCCCATATTAAACGTATAAAATGAAAACTAAATGACAATAATACTTTTTTTTTATCACAAAGTAATATATTTAATATTGTTTTAACTTAAACATACCATGTCAATATGTTTTAATTAGTTTTCTTTACTAATTTACTTAATTTTGTTACTAACATTTTTGTTGAATTATTTTGAGGTTATATTTCAAATATTTTTTTTTGTGGCCAATTTTCATTAAAATGAGTTCAAACATTTGTTGTAATATATAATAAACTTAGTATTAGTATTATTAGTATTATCTTTAAAATTATTTGGAAATACGAGCATCTGAAGATGCTGCTTAAATGCTAACGAAGTATACATTCTTTCTAAAACTATACCCATTAAATTAACTCAAAACTAATCGAATAAGCTCGCTTCAACAAAAAAACTCAGTGTACTTATATTTACAATGCAGTTAAGAAATTTTATTGAAGTGTTTCTCCCTCATGGAATCATCCAAACTCGAAAATCTTTTTTTGTACCTTAAAAGAAAAATTTATTTAGTTACCTGTACCCAAAATGTCTCAAGACTGGTAAAACACATAAAAAATAATATTTGTTAAATTTAACTAACTCAGGTATTATTTACAAATTGATTTTACACAATTTTTTTATTAAATTCCCACTCAGGAAATATCAATATTAGCATAGGCTCATCTTCTTCCATACATAAAACGAGCATTTTTAGCAAGAGGTTGCACTCGTTTTATGACTTTAAATTCTAAACGGGCAAACTAGGGCAAAGCATAAGCATATTAGAAGAAGGGTCATTCTATCATATGTAACGTGAACATCGGTGAACATTAGAAGTCCATGTTAAATTAAAAAAACTGCCTAAAAATAGTATATTTTTTAAACTTTTTTGGAATATATAGTTATAAAACGAAATTTTTTTACTGAATTTAATAAAGAATTAATTATATTTGAATAAAAAAATAACAACTTTAAGATTGATCGATTATTTCTCCCAATTTTCAATTTCAAAGTTGATTTTTTGCGCGGAAAATTTTTGCATTTTGGCACATTTTAGGAAATAGATCAACTTTGAGTGGCTCTAGCACCCACAATTTTCAACCGATTTGAAAAAATTTCGGATATATCACCCGTGATCATTTTTTAACCAAACGCAATTTTTCTTTTTTGCGTTCGCTACCATCACAAAAATGATTTTTGCCACGTTTTTCGGCCGGTTGCCCCATTGTGCGGCGTGACCGACAACAGCGCATGACAATCGATTAACGCGAAATAATAAAATACTATACAAAACTAGATATTATACATAATAAACAAAAAGTTGGGGGGTAGTTGGGCAGTTGGGGGGTAACAAAAAATGCACTGTTCTGCACGCTCGTCTGCTATTTAACAATTACATTTGAAATTCGCGCGATACTATTTGTCCAATAAAAGGAAGAAGAAAAGAAGCCCTAGCATTGGCAAGAGTGCCCTCCCTTCCATGATTGTTGAAACCCACAACAAATATCTGCAGCGATCAATAAACCAACCCACTAATCGGTTAGCATACTCCTAAAACGACACATAACAACCCCACCACAGAAACTTAGCAATTAGACATTAAAACAAGAAAGAAAAGTACAGTCGAGCACGCCCGACGGTATAATACTCTCTGCAATTGTTCCCGATTAAATTATTAAAATTGGTATCCAGATATTACAATGCGTAGTACTTGCATTAAAATATGTTGAAACAGAAACAATCTAAGCCTAATCAAACACACATCTGTTTCTTTGCATGCGAATACACATACATATGTACGTTTGACAATATATGATGCATATATATATGTATGTGTGTATTCGGCGCAGCCAGCGACTGGGGGCAGCGCTGCCGACACACAAGCAGCGAAAACGTTCGAACATGTGCTTGTGTGTTTCTATCTCGCTTGCAGCAATGGGTTGATATTGCGTTCAAATATCAATATTGTAACGCTTCTAGTTTTCTTGTTTATAGTCCGATTTTAATGCGCCTTTCAGGATAGTTTAATATAGTTGGTCTCCACACGAATAATAATTGGCCAAAAGTACATTTTTTTCGAGGGGTGTCTGGGTTTTTGCTCATTGCGGGGGCGGTAAGGGGCGTGGCAGCAATTTGAAATAAAATTGATCAGCTCGCGAAGATAACGGACTTTCATTCCAAATTTGGTGTCTCTAGCTTTTGTAGTTTAAAAGATCCAGGTGCTTATACGGACGGACGGACAGACAGACAGACGGACAGACAGACAGACGGACAGACGGACATTGCTATATCGACTCGGCTGTTGCTGCTGATCAAGAATATATATACTTTATGGGGTAGGCCACGCCTCCTTCTGCCTGTTACGCACATTTCTCTTCTGACAAACTACAATACTGTACGATAAGAACAAGTTCGCTAAAAACGGCATTGAAGATTGATGATTTTCTTATTAAATGTGGGAAAAGTGGGCGTCAGTCCAAAATTTTAGATGGCAATGCAACTATGATGTCGCTAGGAACCTCCCGTACCAGAATTGGTGATCCTAGATGCTATAGTTATTGAGATATTTGCCGAAAACACAAATTTTTCTCGAGGTCTGTCCAGATTTTTGCTTATTGTGGGCGAATGGGGCGTGGCATCGAAAAAAAAAGATTCTTGAATTGACTGACTAAATATCTGATCGTTTGACACCAAGCTCGAACTTGTAGCTCTTACCATCTCTGAAATCTGTTTGTTCATACGGACAGACAGACAGACAGACGGACAGACGGACATGGCTATATCGACTCGGCTTGTGATGCTGATCAAGAATATATATACTTTATGGGGTCTGCCACGCCTCCTTCTGCCTGTTACATACTTTTGCACAAACCCAATATACTCTTGCAGAGAGTATAATAAATGTTAATGGAATATATAGTTATAAGTATGTTTTTAATGTTATAATTTAAATGTATGTCATTTTGCAATGTGATAATTGTGAAATGTTGATTAAGTAACGAAGATTATTATATATATAGTGACATATGTAGATACATATGTACCAGAGACCTGCAACGAGTATACTCGAGTACGTTCGAACGGGCTGTCCGAAAAATGTTCGAATCACAACGATCAGTTGTCCGTTTTCAAACCTTCAAATGATCAGCCCCATAGATCGTTTGCTGATCGTTGGCTGATCGTTTGCTGATCGTTCGATTGTCAAACGAGTATTCCAACGAGTATACGAACGCAACCTGCCCTGATCATTTTTTTTTTCAGTACAAACGTTCGAGTAACAAGCAAGTTCGTTGGTTCGCTTGCGTTGCGTGACGTTCGCAGTGTTGTCATTTATTTAAATGAAAATATGCTAGTTCTAGCGGAAAAAAACCGAAATAGCTGAGTTTCATTGAAAAATAATAAGAAAAATGTTTAAACATATATTTTTTTTCTTCTTTTATTATTAATAAAATTAAAACCCACAGTGCATAATATAAAAAATGAAATAATTGTAATATATGTGCATTGATTTTCTCATGTACACATAAGTAAAAGCTAGATCTGGCGGAAAACAATTTAGAGAGCAACACTGATGGCACTCACAACAATCTCGAGACTTGTTTTTGTTTGTGAGTATTAGTGCGAGCAAGTATTGATATGTTTGGCATACCACGCATTTCGCTTATATTTTTTTAAGACACAGAAACCCAAAAGGAAGAGTTTCTACCTGCTGCAAATATTGCGCTAAATGCAAAACACCCCTTTTGCAAAACTCAGAGAGTCATACTCTGGCCAAACAAGGGAATTTCCAAAAAGTCAGCCCATCTACGTTTATCTGTTGAGCGTAAAAAGGGTTTCCAAATTACCAATTGTAATGCAGATTTCTACAAATCGTCACATTTTAATTCTGTAAAAAACGTATGATCAAAATATTAAAAACAGAATTTAATTTGTTATTAAATGTCAATGTATTTAAATTACATTCTTCAATGCCGTCAAATCATTTGGTCTAGTACCACCGCTGAGAATATTTCATGCAAAATATTATAAGTTTCTGTTTGGCTTGCTTAAAACATGTTGTATAACGACAAAATACTCGAGTATATACTCGAGTAAAACGAGTATAAACATGCCCGCGGTACGCACACAAACGATCGAGTATCAAATTTGTTCGAACAAAACGATCACGAGTAAGCGTTCGAGTATACTCGAAATTTTTATACTTGCACGTCTCTGCTACATACCAAATTTAAATTAATGTAATTCGCTAATGTATTTCGCTAAAACCAGACAGGCTTAAAAGTAACCCGATATTCATTTTTATTCGAGGGGAAATTATACGTTTTTTCGGCTCGAATAAAAATGAAAAAAATGAATTAGATTAGGATTTGTTTTAACACAGTAGTGGCAATTTAAATTTGGTATGTAGCAAGTAGGCGGAAATTTGGTGTGCGTCTTATGAACGGCCTTAAAAGTCGTGCTTCCCCATTGTCATCATTATCGCCCTCTTCATATATGATTTGCGCTTATATTCACCATTTGAACAAAGGGAACAGCGGGGGAGTTAATTTTCGCTCTTTATCTCACCACTTTCATGGGAGCAGCGAGCAGAGTGGTAGTGATTCACAAAGGGAAGTGTTCATGATGCTGTGCAAATAGTATGCACCTATTCTTTTTCAATTTAAACAGAAATCTACAGTGGAGTCCAATGGAAGCGCTTTCATCGGTGGATCAAAAGTAAACATTTTAAAACCTGTAAGTTTTGCAAATAAAATTAAAAAAAAAATAACTAATAATAAAAAATCGATGATACAAATTTTATTCTGACTCTTTATCCTAAATTCTTTGATAGTTGTATAAACATACATACACACATGCATAAATAATAACAGCTGCCATGCGTTATGTATGCGTTGAACAGTGACATGTTGAATTCTTTTTTTGTTCGTTTTGCTTGTTCGCAACAGCTGTGAAGCATTACACTGCTAGAAATAACTTATAAAAAAAATTTTTCTTTCACAGTAATGAAATAATTCTTCTACTAAGTAATGCAACTCAATATTTACATGATTATACTCTCTGCAAGAGTATATTGGGTTTGTGCAAAAGTATGTAACAGGCAGAAGGAGGCGTGGCAGACCCCATAAAGTATATATATTCTTGATCAGCATCACAAGCCGAGTCGATATAGCCATGTCCGTCTGTCCGTCTGTCCGTCTGTCCGTCTGTCCGTCTGTCTGTCTGTCTGTCCGTATGAACAAACAGATTTCAGAGATGGTAAGAGCTACAAGTTCGAGCTTGGTGTCAAACGATCAGATATTTAGTCAGTCAATACAAGAATCTTTTTTTTTTTCGATGCCACGCCCCATTCGCCCACAATAAGCAAAAAACTGGACACACCTCGGAAAAAATTGGTGTTTTCGGCAAATATCTCAGTAACTACGGCACCTAGGATCACCAATTCTGGAACGGGAGGTTCGTAGCGACGGCATAGTTGCATTGCCATTTAAAATTTTGGACTGCCACGCCCACTTTTCCCACATTTGATAAAAAAAGGCTGGAACCTTCAATGCCGGGTTTGGCGAACTTGTTCGTATCGTACAGTATTGAAATTATATAGTTCGTGTGGAGACTAACTATATTAAACTAAACTGAAAGGCGCATTAAAATCGGACAATAAACAAGAAAACTAGAAGCGTTACAATATTGATAATTGAACGCAATACCAACCCATAGGTGCAAGCGAGATAGAAACACACAAGCACATGTTCGAACGTTTTCGCTGCCTGTGTGTCGGCAGAGCTGCCCGCGGTCGCTGGCTGCTCCGAATACACACATACATACATATTTGCATCATATACATATTGTCAAACGTATGTGTATTCGCATGCAAACAAACAGATGTATGTTTGATTATTCTTAGATTGTTTTTGTTTCAACGTGTTTTAGTGCAAGTAAAACATATAGTAATATGTGGATACCGATTTTAATAATTTAATCGGGACAAATGCAGAGAGTATTATACGGTCGGGCGCGCTCGACTGTACTTTTCTTTCTTGTTATATATAAATACTTATTCTAAATATTAATTTTAATCCGTACAATTTTATTGCTATGCTTATATATTATTTAAATAATTATACATGTCTAGGTCGATAATAATTTCTTTCAGTTTTTATACTCTCTGCAAGAGTATATTGGGTTTGTGCAAAAGTATGTAACAGGCAGAAGGAGGCGTGGCAGACCCCATAAAGTATATATATTCTTGATCAGCATCACAAGCCGAGTCGATATAGCCATGTCCGTCTGTCCGTCTGTCTGTCCGTCTGTCTGTCCGTATGAACAAACAGATTTCAGAGATGGTAAGAGCTACAAGTTCGAGCTTGGTGTCAAACGATCAGATATTTAGTCAGTCAATTCAAGAATCTTTTTTTTTTCGATGCCACGCCCCATTCGCCCACAATAAGCAAAAATCTGGACAGACCTCGAGAAAAATTTGTGTTTTCGGCAAATATCTCAATAACTATAGCATCTAGGATCACCAATTCTGGTACGGGAGGTTCCTAGCGACATCATAGTTGCATTGCCATCTAAAATTTTGGACTGACGCCCACTTTTCCCACATTTAATAAGAAAATCATCAATCTTCAATGCCGTTTTTAGCGAACTTGTTCATATCGTACAGTATTGTAGTTTGTCAGAAGAGAAATGTGCGTAACAGGCAGAAGGAGGCGTGGCCTACCCCATAAAGTATATATATTCTTGATCAGCAGCAACAGCCGAGTCGATATAGCAATGTCCGTCTGTCCGTCTGTCTGTCTGTCCGTCTGTCTGTCTGTCCGTCCGTCCGTATAAGCACCTGGATCTTTTAAACTACAAAAGCTAGAGACACCAAATTTGGAATGAAAGTCCGTTATCTTCGCGAGCTGATCAATTTTATTTCAAATTGCTGCCACGCCCCTTACCGCCCCCGCAATGAGCAAAAACCCAGACACCCCTCGAAAAAAATGTACTTTTGGCCAATTATTATTCGTGTGGAGACCAACTATATTAAACTATCCTGAAAGGCGCATTAAAATCGGACTATAAACAAGAAAACTAGAAGCGTTACAATATCGATATTTGAACGCAATATCAACCCATTGGTGCAAGCGAGATAGAAACACACAAGCGTTTCTTTCCCCGTCTTACATGTTCAAGTTTGTAGTTTGTAAGTTTAATAATTGAATTGTTAAGTTTAAGTTTGGATTGTGTAGTTTATAAGTTTAATGGAATTATTACATTTAAGTTTGTAGTTTATAAGGGTAATAATGAATTGTCACGTTTAAGTTAGAATCAGTTGAATTAGTTTTAATTAGTTGTCGATAGGAGCGTAGGGATGCTGGCAGCGCCCTCTGTCGAGAGCGCGGGGAGCGGTCGGATGCAACCCTGCACGAAAGCTCTGTGGTGAGAAGAGAGCTTTCGTGGTGGTGTTGGATCAGGACAGCTTCCGCGCTGCTCGATCGAGCGTGCTGCCAGCACTTTGCGATCGAGAGCCGAGAGAACCGGACGCAAGCAGCGAGCAGCAACAAGGAAGCAACTGTAAGTAGGAAGAACAGTTAGGGCCAGTGCGACAGAAAGAAAGAGAAAGAATAAAAGAAAAGGAAAAGAAAGACCAAACCGCGTGTTGTGTTTTCGCGAATTGCGGATTAGGTCTCATCCACCACATCCCTACTCCCACTCGCTTCCGTTTCGTTAGAGAATAGTCGCGACTCTACGGTGCCCCTAGAGTCGCACTCAATTCTCACGAATCAACGCCGTCTTTCGCTGAGAACCATCGTAGCCTCTTGGTACCCTTGAGCCACGATTGGAAACTCGCAAGACGTTCTCTCACCCTGTACCCCAACGACTCGCTGAGATCAACGGCGGCGCTCCCCGTTTAGATCTCGCGTTCGCATCGTCCCAATCCCAATAGCGCTCCTCGCCTGAGAACAGCGGCGGCCGCCAGAGTACCTCGGCGCCTCGTTTTGATCTCGCGGAGCGGCGCGTGACATAGCTGAGAACAACGGCGGCGCTCCCCGTTTAGATCTCGCGTCTCGCCTCCCCCTCCTCACGCAGTGCTCTCTCGCATGAGAACAGCGCTGGCTGCCAGAGCACCTCGGCGCCGCGCTTCGATCTCGCAGAGCATCGCATCGGCTCGCTGAGAACGACGGCAGCGTCCCTGCCTCGATCTCGCGTCCCGCTCCCCCCCTTCTCTCATATTAACACCCACCCCCAGATCGACCGTTTTCCCCGTCTGCAGCGTCTCCGCGAATGTTACAAATTTCTTGTAAGATTCGAGCCCTGGACAGACTGAGATTTGTACCCCGGCTAGAACGCTTCTTTACAAGTGGCGCCCGAGCAGGGACCCTGGAGACGTAGGGGAGTGCTGCACCATTGCGAATTAAAACCCGCAAGTGCGCACTAACACTGGTCTGGGATTTGGTGGTCGACTACCAGATTGCCTGCACGATCTGGTGATCTATGAGGAGGTAGAATAGTTTGGTTTTTTGAAGAAGAAAATTTTTGCGTTTTTCTGACACGTGGCCGTCAGGCGCGTACAGATCGAGTTTTGTGAAAAAAAAAAAGAACAGAACATTAAAATCACGCGCGCGGTGGCATAGCCCAATATACCCGACGATACCCTAGCTCTGGTAATATAGCGGCACACGCAAAACGGTAAAAGTGCGCGCTCAAAACCAGCAGCTGGGCGAGGGGTATATAAAACGGGCGGGGGGAAACATTTGTCGCACTTTCGACGCGCGCCGGTACCTGCTAGTGCAAGCGCACCAAGCATTGGCGGAATTTGGCACAGCGACAAACGCCGATTAGCCAGAGCGCGCGCGACGTCAAGCCAACGGTTCGGTGGCGAGCGCGGCGACCCGTCCCCGCAAAAAGGGAACAGCGAGAATCGGGAAACAAGTGCATGCGTGTGACGTCACAGACGCGTGCCCGCTCACACACACATACATGCGTTTTGGTGGTGGGTTTGGCAGAGCACGAGTTTGAAAGACGGTGACAAGTGCGTGACGTCACGACGCGCAGTGAAAAACAAAAGCTACAGTGGGCCAAGGGCCGTATAAAAGTGAACAAAAGTTACAGTGGGCCAAAGGCCATATAGAAGTGGACAAAAAAAAAAAGCGAACAAAAGCGAACAGTAATTACAGTGGGCCACGGGCCGTGTAAAAGCGAACAGTAATCACAGTGGGCCACGGGCCGCGTAAAAACGAACAGAAATTACAGTGGGCCAAAGGCCGTGAATAGTGGACAAAACGTACAGTGGGCCAAAGGCCGTGAATAGTGGACAAAAACCACAGTGGGCCAAAGGCCGCGTAAAAGTAACCCAAAAAGAGAAAAAAACTACAGTGGGCCGTAGGCCATATTAAAGTGGACAAAAAAAAAAAAAAAAAAAAATTTTTTTTGAAAATTTGTTTTGGCTCAACAACTGAACATTTCTTTGGGAGCCTGTAACTCATAAAGTGCCGCAAAGCGGGAGTGAAAACCCATCGAGGAATTCTCGCCAGACTGTCCTCAAGGAACTCCGAGGGGTTCATCGAGGAACCCACAGAGGAATCGCATAGTGTCGTCAAGGAGTTCATCGAGGAATTTTCGACTGGGTTCCTCAAGGAATTCAACGACGACGTCAGGGGCCAAGAAGGGAAAAGGAATAGGAATTCCCTCTTTTGTGTCATTTTCGAGCGAAACTAGACAGCCCGACCGAGATGGAACCAGGTGAGTCTCTCGAGATAACATTGGGGGTACGATGGGTGTATTACCGTCGTAAGGAGGAGTTAATGGCGATTGCCCAGGAATTCGGCCTCGACAGGGAGGGCCGCGTAGAGGAGTTAAGAAAGCGGGTGGCGTCGTTCGTACAAGGCGGGGGCCACAGTAGGGAAGCCCGGAACAGACTCGCCGAGCTAGAGGCCCAATATGGGAAGCTCGTCGAACCCCCCACCGGCGAATTCGGCGGACGGCCGTTTCAAAAGTCTGAACCGGACTTACGGAGGTCCAACTTGTATGAACAGCCTACGCCAGCGTCGTGGAAACCACCGCCGACGGTCCGAAAGTGCCCACCCGAGATACGGGTGGAAGAAGCGCCGATGATGGCATGCACACACGACGAAGAGGCACGGACACAAAGAGGAGTGGCTGACCAGGTGCGCAAATGGGGAGTCAGGTACGGCGGCCAAGAGGATCCGCTGGGATTTTTAGAAATCCTTGAGCAGCGGGCCGCGACGTACAGGATCGACGTGGACCACATGCCTGCGGCCATGAGCGAAGTAATGGTCGACCAGGCAGCGAGCTGGTTTTTGACAAGCGGGCTGTGGAACGCGTCGTGGTCAGCATTCCGGACCGAGTTCCTAGATTTCTTCCTGCCCCCCCATTATTTCGAGCGCCTGGAGGATCAGATACGCTCACACCGGCAGAGACACAACGAAAAATTCAAGGAATACCTGCTGAACTTACGGGTGCTGATGAGGCGCGCGGGGTACAGTCCGGCGCAGGAGTTGTATCGAGTGTACGAAAACGCAGCCCCGGACTATCGGCTGCATGTACGCAGGCACGACTTCACGACATTGGCGCAGCTAACGCAGATGGCCACCGAGTTCGAAAGCCTCCGCGAGCAGGATGCGGAATATTCTCGTGCAATGACGAGAGGCAAGGGTGAGCCAACATTCGCAGGGGCGAGGGCAAGGCCACCAAACCCGTTTCGGCCCGAAACGGGGGGACCGCGAACGGCAAGTCAGTCGACAGCAGCACGTCCAGCCGCGGCCCAACTGGCGCCACCGCAATGGGGAACATTGCAAAGCAGTAGCGGCTTCGACCCACGACGGGCATGTCATAGGTGCGGGCAGAGCGGCCATTTCGTCCGAGAGTGCCCCAATGCGCAGGTACTGTTTTGTCGGCTTTGTGGGAGGCAAGGTCGAAATAGCAAAGAATGCTGCGAACGGCCGATGTCGGGAAACGACCTGAGGCGCCCCTCAAGCCAGGAGGAGGTCCGCGCCGCGAACCCCAGCTCCAGGCAATAAGAGGACCAATGGTGGTAAAAGGAGGGAAGATCGTGGCGCGAGTGACGATCGGCGGCCACGAGACGACGGCCACAGTCGACACCGGAGCAACTCGCAGCTTCGTGAGCGAGGAATGGCTACGGAAGCGGAACATCAAAGGCGAGAGGCTCCCGGTGGAGGCGAAGATACGGTTGGCGGATAGGTCTTCCGTGGTGCTAAAGAGGGCACTACTGGTGGACATCAGCCTTGGAGGGAAGACAGTGAAGACGGTGGTGCTGGGCATGCCCACCATGCTCGACAATGTCATCCTGGGGATGGACTTTTTGTGTGGCATGGGCACTACGATCCGGGTCGGGCTCGCACAGATGTCTATGGAGTTGGTCGCAAACGAAGAGCGCAAACCCCCCGAAAGGGTGAGGGCACCACCATCGATAGTCACGCCGACCGAGGAGGAGGCGAAGCCGCAACGACGAGGGAAGAGAGTGAGGAGCCGGGACGGTCAAGACGAATCAGCAGGCGAAGCAGACGAGAAGCCAACGGGTGAGTCTATAACGGAAACAAGGGGTAGAACAATTAGAGCGCCAGGGGCCAGCGTTGAGGTCACCCCGGGAGCGCGGTTGATGGAAGAAGAAGAGGGAACGAAGAAGTCCCAGGCCGAGGACGCGGAATGGCCGTCCGACCTCGAGCCTGAGGAATGTGAGTTCTTGGAAAGAGAGTTGACGTTGTTCGAGGGATTGTCGGGGGTCTCACACATCGCGGAACACAGCATCCGGATGAGAGACACCAAGCCTTTGAAGCAGCGATACTTTCCGAAGAACCCGGCGATGCAGAAGGTGATTGACGAGCAGGTAGATGAGCTCATCCGAGCAGGTGCCATAGAGAGGTCGCGCAGTCCGCACAGCGCTCCGATAGTCTTGGTGAAGAAAAAGACTGGGGAGTGGCGGATGTGCGTGGACTACCGACAGCTCAATGCGCACTCCATACCGGATGCTTATCCAGTCCCTCGGATAAATCACATCCTTGAGAGGTTGCATCACGCCAAATACATATCGACACTGGACTTGAAGCAAGGATACTGGCAGATCCCGATGGCTGCGGATAGCCGTGAATGCACAGCTTTCACCGTGCCGGGGAGAGGATTGTTCCAATGGCGAGTGATGCCATTCGGCCTTCATTCGGCAGGAGCAACCTTCCAGCGAGCCTTGGACACGGTCATAGGTCCAGAGATGGAGCCGCACGCCTTCGCGTACCTGGACGACATCGTGGTGACAGGAGCCACGAAAGAGCAGCACGTGGCGAACCTAAAGGAGGTATTCCGACGGTTGCGGGCGGCTAACTTGCGGTTGAACAGGAAGAAATGTCGGTTCTTCCAGAAGAGGCTGGCGTACTTAGGTCATGTGGTAAGCGGTGAAGGTATCTGTACAGATCCCGACAAGGTCGATGCGATCCGGAACCTTCAGGCTCCCCACAACCTAAAGACGCTGCGCCAATGCCTAGGAATGGCATCGTGGTACAGGAGGTTCGTACCGAACTTCGCCACACTGGTCGAACCGATGACATCCCTCCTCAGAAAAGGCCAGAAGTGGGCCTGGGGAGAGGCACAGGAGAAGGCGTTGCAGGAGTTGAAGGAGAAGTTGACGACAGCCCCGGTGTTGGCGTGTCCCGACTTTTCAGCAAAATTTTCGCTGCAGACCGATGCGAGCGACTACGGCATAGGAGCCGTATTGACGCAGGTGATAGACGAGGACGAAAGAGTGGTAGCGTACGCCAGTCGGAAGTTACTGGCGGCGGAAAGGAACTACTCAGCAACGGAGAAGGAGTGCCTAGCGATAGTGTGGGCCATCAGAAAGATGCAGTGCTATCTGGAGGGCTATCGTTTCGAAGTGGTGACGGATCACTTGGCACTCAAATGGCTGAACTCCATAGAAAGTCCATCCGGGAGGATAGCGAGATGGGCCTTGGAGTTACAGCAGTTCCAGTTCGACATAAGGTACCGTAAGGGTAAGTTGAACGCGGTGGCTGACGCACTTTCCCGGCAGCCCCTGGATTCGTGCCAGCAAATGGCTGCCGAGGACCCCAAGTGCGGCTGGATAACGAAGATGCGGGACCAGATAAGGGCCCAGCCAGAGAAGTTCCCGGACTACGTCGAAGAGAACGGGCAGTTGTATAGGAATCTGGGACAGAGAACGGACAACGAGGATTACATTCCCTGGAAGTTATGCGTGCCCAAGGACCAGAGGAAAAGGGTACTAGAGGAATGCCACGACGAACCGACCGCAGGACACCAAGGGGTGAGGAAGACGGCGTCGAGATTGGCACAGCGGTACTACTGGCCGGGTATGTTCCGAGAAGCGACCAGGTATGTTAAATGTTGCAAATGCTGTCAGAAGTATAAGACGGAGCAGAGGAAGCCGGCGGGACGGATGCTGACGCGACAGGTGGCGGAGCCGATGACCATCATATGCGCAGATTTCGTCGGGCCCCTCCCTCGCTCGAGACGCGGCAACACAATGCTGCTGGTCTTCCACGACGCTTTCTCTAAGTGGGTGGAATTGGTCCCACTCAAAAGGGCGACCGCAGCATTGTTACAGCAAGCGTTTCGCGAGAGGATATTGAGCCATTTCGGTGTACCGAAGACCTTCGTCTGCGACAATGGAGTTCAGTTCAAGAGCACGGCATTCAGGAAGTACATGGAGTCCCTTGGGGTGACTCTGCAGTATACGGCTCCCTACTGTCCTCAGGAGAACCCCACGGAAAGGACAAACAGAACAGTGAAGACGATGATAGCGCAGTTCATCGAGGGACACCAGAGTTCGTGGGACGAACTGCTACCCGAAATAGCGCTGGCGGTCAACTCCAGCGTGGCGGACTCGACAGGATTCAGCGCATCGTTCCTCGTGCAGGGTAGAGAACCTCGCCTCCCGGCAGGGCTATACGACGAGGTAACACCAGGATCGGCCACGAACCCGGTGAGTCCGCAGGATAAGGAGAGGAAGCTACGAGAAGTGTTCGAGATAGTGCGGAACAATCTACAGAAGGCATCGATGGACCAAGGAAGGCACTATAACCTCAGGAGAAGGGAATGGCGACCCACTGTTGGAGCAGAAGTCATGGTAAGGCAGCACCAGCTGTCCAGTGCAGCGGAAGGATTTGCGGCCAAACTAGCCCCGAAGTACGATGGGCCCTACAGGGTGGCTAGCTTCATCTCCCCCAACATCGTGCGCCTCACTCGCGAAGGTGAACGCAAGAAGCGGGTGGCCAACTTGATCGCACTGAAGCCCTATTTCCAGGACCCCGAAGACAATGACGAAACCTTGGATTCCCCTGCAGGCCGCGAGCTCGCCAGGGAAAAGGGCGAGTGACGCAGGCCCAGGAGGTCAAAGAGGGGGGTTTCTCGGTAGGCACGTAAAGTATAATGAGTAGAATAAGAACGGATTGTATAATTAGAAATAAGAACTTTGTAATGTATAGCATAAGTCACCTTGACAGTCGCACTGGTAGGAAGGCAGCAGGTAGGGTAGGACTAGTAATACCCATTTTGTTTCTCTCTTCCACAACAGCAGTGTGCAGGAAAAAAAAAAAAAAACAACACGATATGGACGGAGATTGCATCTGGATCAGCAGCGAAGAAGATGCGGAGGTTTCGGCGGATAGCGACGCCACGGAGCCACGCCCAAGCGAGGAGCGGGGGCCGGAGGATGGAGGCTGGCCGCAAAGGGATCCGCGGATCGGGCGGACCTTTTACGCCCGCAGGCGAGACGACCACTGGTCCGAGGTGGAAGTGTCGGAGGAGGAAGACGAAGAGGACGACGAGGCCGAAGACCCGGAGGTCGAGGAGCCCGGAAGCGCCGAAGGAGAAAACCCAGACGGGTGGGAGCGCGACGAATCAGAGGAGGACGAGGCGGGGTACCGGCACACCATCTATGAGTCGGTGACGCACTCCTATGAACGCTTGGCGGACGCGGTCCAAATGATGGAGATCCGGGCGACGACGGTCTACGTCCACATGCCAGGGATGCGGCAAACCCCGCCCCACTACGAGGAGCCGCCGTCACCAGAACCGCTGCCAGCCTTGTTGCAACCGGATCCCGTAGAGCCAGAGCCAGAGGCAGAGGGAGCGCAAGCAGACGCGACCAGCGTCGCCCTCGACGGTGGAGAGGCCGCCACGGGGCAACAAGAGGCGAGCCCCACTCGGGACGGAGTCGACGACCACGTCGCCTTCGGCGTCGCGTTGGCGACAAGCGACGAGCAATCGGACGATCTCGCCCCGGAAGCATCTTCGAGTGCAGGGAATCTGAGACCCGCGGAGACGATGAGCCGAACGTCGTACGTCGCGAACTTCGAGCCGGGGAGCAGCGACGACGAAGACGGACAGACGTGCCGGCGCACGTTCAGCAACGGCAGATGGGAAGTGGACTCCGCGAGCACGTTCCCACACGTGAGCATCCGCTTCCTGCCGGGGGTTGTGGAGAACCCGAGGCGACGGAAGCCCCGGAGGAAACGACGCAGGGGACGACAAGGCCAGAGGCAGGCAACGTCGGAGGCGAGCCCTGACGGCAAAAGGCCGCAGCTGCGAGCGCCGCGCAATCCCCGCGAGCGCCACCTGGGCTCCTCCGAAACCCGGAAGGAGGCCCGCAGCTGCGACCCTAACAACAACAATGAGCCGTCAGTCGACGCGGAGCTGATGGCGATGGATGTGGAGCCACCGCTTAACACATCCTCAGAGGCGGAGCTGATGGCCGGGCTGGGCGAAGAGGGCATCACATGGACACCCGATCTCGACGAGATTTTCGGGGCGGCGGTGGAGCAACCGGACCTGTTGCCGCTAATCCCGGCGGATTGGGTCATCAGGCCGAGGGACATCGCGTTGGACGCGGAGACGGTCCGACTATTGAGGAAGGAAGTGGACGAAGGCGGAAGGCGCGACAAGAGGACCCGTTTCCGAGTGGTCAGCGGCGCAAGAGCCTTTTCAGTCACGATTACGGCCCGAGGAGCCGTAACTGTGACTCTGGTAGGAAAGGGGGGGGTGTAAGGCGGGGTTTCTTTCCCCGTCTTACATGTTCAAGTTTGTAGTTTGTAAGTTTAATAATTGAATTGTTAAGTTTAAGTTTGGATTGTCTAGTTTATAAGTTTAATGGAATTATTACATTTAAGTTTGTAGTTTATAAGCGCAATAATGAATTGTCACATTTAAGTTAGAATCAGTTAAATTAGTTTTAATTAGTTGTCGATAGGAGCGTAGGGATGCTGGCAGCGCCCTCTATCGAGAGCGCGGGGAGCGGTCGGATGCAACCCTGCACGAAAGCTCTGTGGTGAGAAGAGAGCTTTCGTGGTGGAGTTGGATCAGGACAGCTTCCGCGCTACTCGATCGAGCGTGCTGCCAGCACTTTGCGATCGAGAGCCGAGAGAACCGGACGCAGGCAGCGAGCAGCAACAAGGAAGCAACTGTAAGTAGGAAGAACAGTTAGGGCCAGTGCGACAGAAAGAAAGAAAAGAATAAAAGTAAAGGAAAAGAAAGACCAAACCGCGTGTTGTGTTTTCGCGAATTGCGAATTAGGTCTCATCCACCACATCCCTACTCCCACTCGCTTCCGTTTCGCTAGAGAATAGTCGCGACTCTACGGTGCCCCTAGAGTCGCACTCAATTCTCGCGAATCAACGCCGTCTTTCGCTGGGAACCATCGTAGCCTCTTGGTACCCTTGAGCCACGATTGGAAACTCGCAAGACGTTCTCTCACCCTGTACCCCAACGACTCGCTGAGATCAACGGCGGCGCTCCCCGTTTAGATCTCGCGTTCGCATCGTCCCAATCCCAATAGCGCTCCTCGCCTGAGAACAGCGGCGGCCGCCAGAGTACCTCGGCGCCTCGTTTTGATCTCGCGGAGCGGCGCGTGACATAGCTGAGAACAACGGCGGCGCTCCCCGTTTAGATCTCGCGTCTCGCCTCCCCCCTCCTCACGCAGTGCTCTCTCGCATGAGAACAGCGCTGGCTGCCAGAGCACCTCGGCGCCGCGCTTCGATCTCGCAGAGCATCGCATCGGCTCGCTGAGAACGACGGCAGCGTCCCTGCCTCGATCTCGCGTCCCGCTCCCCCCCCTTCTCTCATATTAACACCCACCCCCAGATCGACCGTTTTCCCCGTCTGCAGCGTCTCCGCGAATATTACAAATTTCTTGTAAGATTCGAGCCCTGGACAGACTGAGATTTTTTTTTTTTTTTTTTTTGTTTTTTTTTTTTTTTTTTTTTTTTTTAAAAAAATTTGTTTTTTTTTTTTTTTTTTTTTTTTTTTTTTTTTTTTTTTATATTTTATTTTATTTTTTTTATTTTTTTTTTTTTTTTTTTAAATTTTTAAATTTGAATTGTTTTTTATTATTTTTTTTTGGTGGTTGTTGGTGGTTTTTTTTTTTTTTTTTTTTTTTTTTTTTTTTTTTTTTTTTTTTTATATATTAAATTAAAATAAAAAATTTTTTTTTTTTTTTTTTTTTTTTTTTTTTTTTTTTTAACTACAACAAAAAAAAAAAGGAGTTATTGTTTGGTTATATATATAAAAAATTAGGAGTATTGTTTATATTTTATCTATTTTTTTTTTTAAATTTTAACTTTTTAATTTAAAGTTCCCCTCGTTTTTTTTATTTTTTTAAAATAAAAAAGAACGGGGAATTGGGGGGGGGTTAAAGGAAAAAAAAGGGAAAATGTACCAGTGGCACTTTCTTAAAAAAATTTTCCCTCAACAAATTTGGTTCTGTTCTTGGCTTAATCAGCGCGACTACAACACCCCCCCCCCCCCCTCAAACCTTTTTTGGGGGTAAAATTTTTTTTTTTTTTCCCCTCTGTAACCGGTCTTATTGCTTCAGGTCCTTTGCATGGTATTTCCTTAATAAGCGACCTTGTAAATCTTCAATTTCATAAAAGCTAATTCCCAACTTTGTTCTTATTCGGGCTTTACTGAAACTCGGAGCTAGCTTGGCATTAAAGTCTTTCAAAATTGCTTTGCTAAAAGATCTGCCGGTATATCTCTTGTCCAACTACAAATAAAACTTCACGACTGCGTCGATTATAATTCCGTTCATTTCTTATTTGCTGTTGTCTCATTGACGCCTTTTCTTTTGAAGAAGAATCCTCCCCGTCGAACTGCACCGTTCTACCCTCTATTAGGTCAAAGTTACGCAGAAAATTATATGTAGATCCAGAGGTAACCATATTGTGTTCAAAGGCTATTTGATAAAGAGTCGAGTTGACGCTTGTATGAACATTTGAACGTAACGAACAACATATATGGCTTAACTGCTCGTTCCAGTTTTTTGATCTGAACGTACATAAGTCTTAATTGCGGCAATAACTGATCTATTTACTCATACTGAGGCATTCACTAGAGGAGCATAAAGTGCAGTATAAGAATGTTTTACATTATATTTTCCCAACAGTGAATTAAAACCGCTAGATTTAAATTGTACGCCGTTGTCCGAAATAACAACTTTCGGAACGCCCAAACAGTGGAACATTTCTTCTTCCAAATATCGTGCGACTTCTTCAACTTAAAATTTCTTGTCAGCCCCTAAAAAAGAAATTTGGAGTATTGATCCAAGACCACAAAGATACCAATATGACCTGTGCGACTTCCAGGGTAACCGACTTAAAAATCTAAAAAAAAATTCTGAAAAATACGTTTTGTTTTAGCAGTTTTTATCAATTAAGGTACTCTGTCCACTTGCACACGTCACAGCTGTTTAAATATTTTTTTACGTCTAGAACTAAATTAGGCCAAAAAAAATGTAGACGTAGTTTTGTTAAAGTTTAACAAATCCCAGTGTGAGACGATATGGAGAATTTCCGGAACCAAATCTTTCGGAATCCATGAGTGTGCGACTGATCGGCTTCAATTTTGTCAGCTAAGTTTTTATATTCTGCTGATCGAAGGGATTCTAAGTCCATATTGTCATGCCCCAAAAATAAGACGCACGATTTTTATGGTACTGGCCGATAATTGCCAGAACCTACGTTTTAATTTTTACGGGCACTGTCCCATTACTGTCAGCTGGCAGTATGCGGCGAGAGGATTAGAGCAAAGTAAGCAGCACAAGACAGTGCGTTGGCTTACTCTAGCAACAGCGTGATCGTAAACGGGAGAGACAACACATGTCAGTGTGTATAGAGCAACAACGATGGATTGAAACGAAGAGAGACGACACATGCGTAGTAGATCGCGGAGAGCTACGTCGGAAGAGCAGCCACAGCATTGGTTGGTAACTCACACACGCATCGACGTCACGGCACGGGTAAAAAGAAAGCAACCTGCAAGCCATGTAACGTTCTGGAAGCGTGCATTTTCGGAGCTTAAGAACAGCGCTGAAAATACGACGCGCATCAGCAGCAGAGAATAGAGAGAAACAGCGCTGCCGGCCTGTCCTACATTATAGCTGGATAGACGCTTCCGACGCTGACAACGTCGACGCCGCTTTGGGGTAAATAATTATGAGACGATGTGATTGCTTGCACAATTTTGGCACGCTTCAATTGATTTCGAGGCGAAGACAAAAGAACAAGTGCGAAAAAATCGACAAGCCACGCTCAAGTACAGAAGACCATTGGAACGATTTTGGATTAAGGGAAGAGATCAACGATCAGAAAACGACACAGCATGTACCACGGATTACGAAGACCCGCGAAACAGCGCTAGAATTTGTTATATAAAACAATAGAAATTAAACACGAAACATTTAAATAAAGCATTCCACATTGAAATAGAAACGAATGTAATAGGAGGTAACGGGTCACTACTAGTGAGCCATCGAACCAGTGTCAAACGAAGGGACCACCGCCAACTATTGTGGTTTCGGCTGATTAGTTGTCGTGTGGATCCATGCCGATATCGCGTGTCTTTCGTTCCCGTAGCCGTAGCGCCTGATGGCTGCTGAGACGATAGCGACCGCTATGTAAGCCTTTGCTTTTGTTATTTTCAGGATCGGCATGCCCACCGACCGCTATTGTGGTTTCGGCCGATTAGCTGCAAAAATATCATTCGCACTGTAAGATCGGCAATTGTTGGATCATAGCATAAGTTAGTTTTAAGAGAACATTGAAATATTAGTTAAGGGAAAAAACATTGAATTTGTAGCATTAGATTACTTGAAGTACAACTCTTATATTTAAGCTAGCATGTAATTTGAATCGCTCTCGGCAGTGCAGCTGTCCCGAGCGACAAGCTAGTTGTAACTTTTCTCTCGCACAAACCACACGCCGTTTGATAAGTCTAACAATAAATTGTAACGTAAATGAACTTACAATTTGTTTTAATCAAATTAGTTGTCGAATTTTTCATTGGCGCCCGAACAGGGACTTTTTAATCGCGTTCGTCGGTCTTTTTCGTTAGACATTTCGAGGCTTTGGTGTGTTTGCGTGCTGGTTCTCGGTTGTTGTGTGGTTGTTGTGGTGCATTTCGTTGGACCTGGTTTCCCTGGAGCTTGGAGGAACTCTGGAGTTGTGTTGCAGATTATTGACATATCAAGCCCAGAATTGAGCCATTGAGCGACTCTTCTGACGACCAGGTAACAGTTCCCAAACGAGTCAGTGCATAGATGAAAGTGAAAGTTTTAAGTGTCACATATTACATGTACATAACCTTGCTGCACATAGTTGACATTGCGTTTCGGCACTGATTAATTTGAATTTGTAAGCAATCGAAGCAAAAGTTGAACGAATAAATAAAATAAAACAAAATAAAATAACAAAGCATTAAATCAATTGTAGAGTTCTGCTTGCACATACATATACATATATATACATATACATATATTTGCCGTCCTCTTAATTCCGCTATTCGCTTTGGTCTATGGTTGTTCGTTGGTGGTTTTTGACCTTTGCTTTGCTGCTTTTTCTTAAATTTGCCCATAAGTAAAGCGCGGTTCGCTTTATATACATATATGGTTGGTGTTAGTGCCAACGTTGCTTGAACATAACCAAGCGCACATACAGTAATATGGCCCACAAATCGAATCTGAATGAAACCAGTTTGGTTGACGAAACGTGTCCTACTGCTCGCTTAAGTCAACTATACGTGAAATTAGAAAAAGTAGAGAGTGACATTGAACGTCAAGGGAGTTTACTCATTAACAAAATGGTGACTCCCAGTAAATTCGAAATTCAATGCCGGCTAGATATCCTCAATTCATACATTTTAAAGGCTATGTATTTGCAGTCGGAGATCGATTCAATAGATCCGGACAATGATAGCAGTGCAATGCTTGAGGAGACTTGTATTTTGGCTCGATCGTCATACATGTCTGCCCTAAGTGCGTACCACTCATTTGAAACAGAACCTCCAGCTTCTCACCACTCTCACCTGCCCAAGCTAAAGCTGCCCAAATTCAGTGGCAAGCATTCGGAATACAGACAATTTATCGGTCTGTTTAGTAGATTAGTTGATTCGGATCGCTCGCTGTCAAATATTCAGAAATTCAACCATTTGATATCGTGCTTATCAGATAAGGCGTTAGGCACCATCAGAGCCTTCCACGTATCTGATGCAAATTACCCAAAAGCATTGGAGAGTTTAAGTCTCGCCCAGTTATTCGACATTGAGCCGATGTCCAAGCCATCGGCAATGAGAATTCGAACGATAGTTGACTTAGTATCGGCTAGTTTTGACTCGTAATGTCGGTTGGGAACGAGGAAGACTTGGCTAACGCAATTCTAATACACATAGTCATGTCAAAGGTGGATCATCATACGAAATCGAACAATTGGACTATAGCCAATTGCCGAAATGGGCCGATTGCGTTGTGGCTTTGAACAGGCGATATCAGCACCTATCCGCTGAAGAAAGTTCAAAGTCCAGGATGAAGCAGAAATCCGACATCAAACATGCAATGAAATCGTCATGCACGGCATGCACGAGTGTCGAGAAAGATGTGGAACCCAAATGCAATTTTTGCAGTGCCAACCATATGATTAGAAACTTCGAGGGGTTCGCAGCATTTCAAGTTGACGAAAGATTCATTTTCGTGAAGTCCCGTCAACTGTGCATAAATTGTTTACATTCGGGACACAGAGTGTATAACTGCACTGCATCAAAGTGTATAGTGTGCGTTCGCCCACACAATACTCTCCTGCAGAAGTATGCAACGGCACTTATGACCGTGAAAGACAGATTCGGTCAGACTCGGAACGTCAGGGCGTTGTTAGATTCAGGTTCTCAAGTGAGCTTTATGACTGAAAGCCTGGTCATCGACAGTGTCGACAAAAGTGTCTTCTCGTGTATCTACACATAACTTTAGCGCCGAATTCTGGGTGCTCAAGTCAATTTCGAGCAGGCAGCCTAACTATAATCTTCCCATTAGACGGTGGAAGATTGATCAGGTGCTGGGAGCCGCTTCCTTTTTCGACTTGTTATGCACTGGACAGATTAGATTAGCAGATAACGGTCCAGTGCTGCGGTTGGGTCGCATCTGTGCGATGCAAGAAAATGCATGCCCAAAGCCCTATTTGTTGCGCGGCGATGCAGCCAACAGAAGATGATAGACTGGAAGCGCTGGTAAATAGATTCTGGGAGCTGGAAGCCATCCCAAAGACGAATGAGTTCACCAAATATTCTGCAGAACACCTTGCATGTGAGCAAAGTTTTAAGGACAGTGTACATCAACTCTCGACAGGACACTTTGAGGTCAGCTTGCCTTTTAAGACTGATCCTCAAGTGTGGGGTTCCTCCTTTGAAACTGCAAAGATACGGTTCCTCGCACTAGAGCGTAGATTTGCCAAGGATTTGGAACTCAAGGAAATGTATACGAATTTTATGAACGAGTATCTCGACCTTGGTCACATGTCTGTTTTAGGTACAGAAGTTTCACCAGGACCACACAACGTCATTCCACACCAGTGGGTCCTGAGACCTGAAAGTAGTTTCACCAAACTTCGAGTAGTGTTTGATGCGTCGTGTAAGACGACATCCTCACACTCTCTGAATGAGTTGCTCATGGTGGGTCCTACTATTCAGAGGTATCTAACTTTGTCTCTTCTAAGGTTCCGTTTGAGCCGATATGCCCTCACGGCAGACATTAAAAAGAACACGGCAACTTATGGAGCTGCGTCCGCACCGTTTTTGGCCATCAGATGCTTGCAAGAGCTGTGTTTGAGTTATAAGGACACTCATGCTCTTGGCTCAGAGATCATTTGTAATGATTTCTACGTCGGTGATATGCTCACCGGAGCTGACGATCTTGAAACACTAGAAAATATTTGTAAACAAGTGCCCGAAATCCTCGAATCGGGCGGTTTTCAATTGGCAAAATGGTTTTCGAACCATCCAAACTTTGTAAAAGAAGGTCGAAATGAGAAACTTCTTAGTTTTAATGATGCCGATTCGACTAAAACGCTTGGCATGAGGTGGACACCAAGATTGGATACTTTCCAGTATCACTTGGATGACAGTCTTACAAAACTAAGTCTTACCAAGCGCAATATTCTGTCGCTTGCTGCACTCATGTTTGACCCACTTGGCTTGTTGTCCCCAATTAGCATAAGGGCAAGAGTTCTGCATAGCAGATGGGACAAGTTCAAGGAGAATCTCCTGGAACTAGATCAAGTTCAAATCCCAAGATACGCTTATGCCAGCTCCGATACAAGCATACAAGTGCACGGATTTGCGGACGCATCCAGTCAAGCTTACAGGTGCTGCATTTACGTTCGGGCTAACGACGGTGTAAGAACCGTCTGCAGGCTGCTAACGGCAAAGACAAAAGTCGCTCCACTCGAGACCAAGTCCATTCCCAGACTTGAACTGTGTGCGGCTTATATGTTAGCTCAAGTGTGGTCCTCTATAAAGTATATGTTGTAGCTATGTCGAATGGATAGTGTGAATTTCCGGACTGATTCAGAAATCACACTTCATTGGATAAATACTTCCCCTTCGTTATTAGCAACATTCGTCGCGAATCGAGTTGCAGGCATCCAAGAGGTCACCTCTTAACCTCAATTATCGTGGACACATGTACCAACATCAAGCAATCCAACTGATTTGGCGTCGAGAGGGTGTGACGCTTAGGAACTCTTACAGTCCATTTGGTTCGAAGGCCCACTTCTTTGCAAAGATGAAAGACAATGGCCCCACAATGAGCATTTTGAAATACCGAAGGAGTTAAAAAAAAGTAAGTTTAAAAGGTAAACACTCGTATGATTGGTTGACAGTTCGAGTTGGTCAACTGAATTTGTGTCCCGGGTTTCGTCATGTCGCAAATTGGTTCGAATAGTGGCGTACATGTACAGATTCCTGTCAAAATCTCAACGAGAATCACACTCTGTCAAACTAGGACCAAAAGAAGTACACTTTGCTTTTCTTAAACTCCTGGAACTAGTTCAGCGAGCAGAGTTCAAGGAGGCATTCGACAGGTTAAGAAAAGGGACCAGTGTGCCACCAAGCTTGCAGGCCCTAACTCCTTTCATCCACAAGTCAGAAGAATGTGGAAGAAAACTGTCATTAATACGGGTATGAGGTAGACTGGTGAACGCACCGTTGGATTACGACGCGAAGTTCCAAGTCCTAATGCCAAAAAATTGTTTGCAGGAGCAAAGGCAATGATCGCATTACTCAGGCAGAGGATGTGGCTCGTTAATGCTCGATGCGAATGCACACAGATAGTGCGAAAATGTGTCCATTGCTTCAGGTACAAGCCAAAGTTAGTGAAGCATATCATGGGGAATTTGCCGGCCGACCGATTCTCCGCGGTTCGGCCATTTAATGTTTGTGTGGTAGATTTTTGTGGCCCAGTCAACGTTTCGCTGCGGATTAGAGGACGAGCTCCTATAAAAATGTATATTGCCTGTGTACTTTGAACAGCTTCATCGCGCGGCGTGGCATCCCCGTCCGGCTATACTCGGACAATGCGACGAACTTCGTGGGGACGAGCAACCAGTTGAAGGAGTTCCAGGACGCCTTCAACCGCCAGCAAGGCAGGTTGCAGAGGTACGCAGCGGAACGAGGGATGGAATGGAGGTTCATCCCTCCTAGAGCGGTGCACTTCAAAGGACTGTGGGAGGCAGCGGTCAAGTCAGCCAAGCACCTCCTAATGCGGCAGATCGGCAGCGCGTCGATCACCTAGAGCGAGGTCCTAGGGCACCTGGCCGACGTAGAGGCCATACTCAACTCCAGGCCGCTGACATCGCTAAACAGCGATCCCAGCGATGGAGAAGCGCTAACGCCAGGCCATTTCCTAATAGGGCAGCCGCTTCGTTCGCTTCCGCAAGAATTAGAGCGGGACACGGCAAGCAGAGAAACTTCATTCTCTCACAGGTGGCAGCTGCTGTGCAGTCTCAAACAGCACTTCTGGCAAGCGTGGTCGAGGGACTACGTCCACAGGGCAAGTGGGGACCTCGTCGTGGTTCACGAGGACAACACGCCTCCACAACGGTGTGCAAAAGGCAGGGTCGTGGAGGTAACCCCAGGAGGCGATGGACGAGTCAGGGTCGCCAGCGTTAAGACAAACGCGGGCCTGCTTAAGCGTTCAATAGCAAAGCTGACAAGGCTGCAAAGCTGAAGGCGATCCCTTCAAGGTGCCCGGTGTTGGATCATACCAAAAGTTAGTTTTAAGAGAACATTGATATATTAGTTAAGAGAAAAAACATTGAATTTTTAGCATTAGATTACTTGAAGTACAACTCTTATATTTAAGTTAGCATGTATGTAAGTTGAATCGCTCTCGTCCATGCAGCTGTCGCGAGCGACAAGCCTGTTATAATTTTTGTCTCGCACGAACCACACGCGCACAGCCAGCCTCTTACCATTACTTAAATTTTTTTTTCGAATTTTTCAGCAATTATAAGGCGACTGGCAATTTAAAACAAACTGATGAATTTATTTAAATATAAAACAAGAAAGAATGCTATAGTCGCCTCGCGACTTTAGGATACCCGTTACTCAGTTTCAATTTGTTATTAACAATGGTGATTGATATAATAGCTTGGCAAACACAGAACATTTTCATAGAAATTCATGTTTAGAGCATATTTTTGACCGATCGGCTCTATGGGAGCTATACGATATAGTTGTCCGATTAGGATCAAACTTGGTCAGTATATAAGTTAACTGTGAGCTCCCAGCGACCCCAAAACGGAAAGAGTACTCTCACAATGTTGGGATCGCAGCGACTGAATCAGCAGTTACGCCAGTCAGCAAGAATATCCAAGACTCGGGTGTCAAGTGCGGCTACGCCACCGATTCGTGGAGTAAAGTCGGCGTTTTGCAACATTCTTGCATAACATCCGCGGAGTAACATAACACTCTGCACGAGGCGCTAACGCTGCACTTTGCCGGTGCGGCTGCCAACAACAGCGGCGGCAGCGACACCGTGGCCAGCAACAATGTGGCTAATGACAGCGACAGCGCTGCCGACGGCAGCGGCGGTGTCGCCGATGACCATAGCTTAGTGTTTAAGAATTTATGCTTTGTAGATTTAGTTTGTAATCATTCATATTGAACGGCGGACGCCTTTAATAAATACTTTGCAAATCTCATCAGTACTCGTGGTCTTAATCAATTCGAAACGAGTGACTACATTTAAAATATAATTGGCGCCCAACTACGGATCTCCGATCACCCAAGTGGCAAACGGTTCTCGCGTCGCGAAACCGGCAGTTATTAAAAATAAAAAAAACACAAACTAAAAGAAATTGCAAGTGAAGTGCAAAAAAACAGCGGCTGGCTGTTTAAAAACTAATAAAAAAAAAAAAACAACAACAAGAACCAAGTTCACCAGATCCGCAGGAGCTCTCTGGGCAGCGGCGAAGGTTAAAAAAATAACAAGTCCAAGTTCACCAGATCCGCAGGAGCTCTCTGGGCAGCGGTGACGAAAAACATAAGGAGGACAACTACCAGGACGGACAAAAATAGTATCATGTGAGTTTCTTCTAGGGAAAGACCAAAAGATCAGATTAAAACAAAAGAAAAGATAGATAAAATTAAACGAATTGCGTGTGTAAAGTTTGTTTTATTGTCTCCGCTCGCGTTGCATGTTTAATTGTGTCTCTACTCGCGTTATGCCCCGTGGCGACTGACAGTGTGTCAACTTATGAGTTATAGAAGAAATAGTAACGACAGTGACGACAGTGTACTTTCCGGTCTGCTCCAAAAATTCGGTCGAACGCAGGCTATTAGTACAGACATGGACGAGGACCAGTTACGAGCACTTATCCAGACTGCTTTATCAGTCCAGGCAGCAGAATACGTTAGGAGAGAGGCAGACCTCAAAACCGAATTCAAACGGCAAATTGACGAACTGTCAGGGCGTATAGGTAGAGCAACTATTTCTGTACCAGTGATAAAGGTGTACGAAGACGCACAAATCATCCCGGGTATTCGCTGTGATGAGCCTTTAGACGCGATGAAAAGTTTGCCGGAATTCACCGGCTCCCTAGACGCCTACGTCGCTTGGCGACAAGCAGCGCACAATTCATACAAAATTTTCAAAAACTATGTCGGGAGCTCACGACACTACCAAGCCATGGTCATTCTGAGGAATAAGATAAGGGGCTCGGCCGATGACGTTCTCGCGTCATTCAATACAGCACTCAACTTCGAGGCTATCATCGCGCGACTTGATTTTACCTACGCTGATAAGAAACCCATTCACATTATAGAGCAGGAGATGGGTACCCTTAGACAGGGCAGCATGTCCACTCTAGAGTACTACGATGAGGTCGAGAAAAAGCTCACCTTACTAACTAACAAAGCGAACATGACGTACGACCATAATCTGGCCAGGGGGATGTGCGAGAAGTTTAGAGGCGATGCCTTAAGAGTCTTTATCTCCGGACTAAGACGCAACTTGACGGACGTGTTGTTTGCAGCGCACCCGCCTGATTTGCCATCCGCTTTGGCTTTGGCTCAGGAGGTGGAGGCAAACCACGATCGGTACAACTTTGCCACAAACTTCGCCAGAGGATTAGAAGAAAGGTCTAATAAAGGCGAGATGAGGAATCAAAGTCGTCAGAATCCCAACCAGCAAGAGCAGAGACCTAACGCTCAAGCTGGACAAGGGAAGAGCCCCGCCTTTAAGAAGCAAAGGGGTCAGAGAAACGCTGAGGCTGCTCAGGTTGCGGCCACTACTAATAATAACAGATCAGAACCAATGGACGTTGATCCATCAATGTCAAAATATAGGCAGCAGACCGCCTATCAGAAATCTCAGGAGTCCGCAAGAGTTAACCCACAACAGGGACAGACGAACAAGCGATCGAATACGTCCGATCGTATGACGGGCCAGAGACGCCAGAGGATAGATCACATCTCTACCAATGGTGCAGACAAGGAAGGGTCATATAACGGGGTGGCTAGCAAAGAAGTCGAGGAAATAGATACTGACAGCGAGTGTGAGGGAGACAGCCTCAACTTTCTAGATAGCGGCCTGAATTTTTTAGGGCGAAGTCCCTGCTGCCGTACTTACGGCGACGAATAGCAGGGAGAAACGTTAGGTTGTTAATTGACACGGGTGCATCAAAAAATTACATCAAGCCGCTAACGCAGCTGAATGGTGTAGTCCCGGTCGAGACGAAGTTTGTCGTGCAGTCTATTCACGGCTCCAACAACATTTCCAAAAAGTGCGCGTTGCCAATGTTTGGACAGACAGCGACTTTTTTTATACTAGACAACCTTTCTACATTTGACGGGATAATAGGCCTTGACCTATTAAAGCAGGTCAACGCCGCCATAAGCCTGAAGGAAAACAAGCTTTTAATCCAGGGTGGATCGGAAACGATACATTACCAGGAATGCTTGAATGTAAACCACACCAAGGTTATCGACCTTGATGTGCCTTTTGCAGTGAGGACCGAGTTCCTTCAAATGCTCAAAAGGAACGATAAGGCATTTGCTGACCCTAACGAGTCACTGCCGTACAATACTTCAGTCGTTGCTAAAATACGAACAACCGACGAGAAGGAAATCTATTCAAAGCTATACCCATACCCGAGAGGTGTGGAAGATTTTGTTGCCACAGAAATAAACAAACTGTTTAAAAACGGTATCATAAGAAAGTCGCGGTCTCCATACAATAACCCGATTTGAGTGGTGGACAAAAAGGGCACCGACAGTAATGGCAACAAGAAAAAACGTTTAGTGATCGATTTTAGAAAACTAAACCAGAAAACTATTGCTGACAAATATCCGATGCCAAGCATAACGATGATTCTGGCAAATTTGGGTAAAGCAAAGTTTTTCACAACGCTCGACCTTAAGTCTGGATACCACCAAATAACTTTGGCGGAGGAGGACAGGGAGAAGACGGCGTTTTCGGTGAACGGGGGAAAATTCGAGTTCTGTCGACTCCCCTTTGGCCTGAAGAATGCGGGCAGCATTTTTCAAAGAACCATTGATGATGTCCTCCGTGAACAGATTGGCAAAACTTGCTATGTTTATGTGGACGACGTCATCATATTCTCCGAAAGCGAAAAGGACCACGTCAAACACGTTGAGTGGGTCCTCAAGAGTCTGCGCGACGCAAACATGAAAGTGGCCAAAGAAAAGTCCCAGTTTTTTAAACACAGCGTAGAGTATCTGGGGTTTATTGTGACTAGCAACGGCGCAAGGACTGACCCTGAAAAGGTGAAAGCCATTCAGAACTACGTCGAGCCAGAGTCACTGTTTGCAGTAAGGTCGTTTCTGGGTTTAGCCAGCTACTACCGCTGCTTCATCAAAGATTTCGCCGCAATAGCGAAACCTCTCTCCGACATCCTGAAAGGGGAAAACGGTTCGGTGAGCAAGTACAGATCAAAAAGAATGCAAGTCAAACTGAATGAAAATCAGAGGCATGCATTCGAGAGGTTGAGGAACATTTTAGCATCAGAAAACGTCATGCTAATGTATCCAGACTACAAAAAGCCTTTTGATCTGACTACAGACGCATCGGCATATGGAATCGGGGCAGTTTTATCTCAGAACGGGAGACCAATTTCCATGATTTCTCGAACATTGAAAGATAGTGAGGCGAATTACGCTACTAACGAGCGTGAGTTACTAGCTATCGTGTGGGCCTTGGCCAAGCTTCGGCACTATCTTTATGGGGTCAAAGACATAAACATTTTCACAGATCACCAGCCACTTACGTTCGCGGTGTCTGAAGGAAACCCAAACGCAAAAATCAAACGTTGGAAAGCACGCATTGATGAGACAGGGGCGAACCTGTTCTACAAACCCGGTAAGGAGAATCACGTAGCTGACGCCTTATCGCGGCAAAACGTGAACGCACTCGAGAGTGCTGAACCAGTGTCAGATGCCGCTACAATGCATAGCGAAACATCACTGACCTATACCATCGAGACTACTGAAAAGCCGGTGAATTGCTTCAGAAACCAGATCATCTTGGAAGAGTCTCAGTTCCCTCTGAACAGAAATTATATCATGTTTGGCGAAAAAACGCGCCATGTGATAAATTTCACTGATAGGACCACCTTGATTGATTTAGTAAAATCCATAGTTAACCCAAACGTAGTGAACGCAATCCATTGCGAGCTTCCAATCCTAGCAAGATTGCAAGACGAACTTGTTAGAAGCTTCCCAACCACAAAATTTCGGCATTGCAAGCACCTTGTCATAGATGTTCTGAATAGCGGAGAGAGAAGGGAAATCCTCGCCAAAGAACACAATCGTGCCCACAGGGCTGCACAAGAAAACATAAAACAGATCATGACCGACTATTATTTTCCCAAAATGACAAAGTTAGCAAACGAAGTAGTCCTAAACTGCAAGGTGTGCTCAAAAGGGAAATATGACAGACACCCGAAGAAGCAAGAGCTCGGACGAACGCCGATCCCTTCACGAGCTGGAGAAATGCTTCACATTGACATATTCTCCACAGACCGCAAACTGTTTCTGACTTGCATCGACAAATACTCTAAGTTTGCTATAGTTCACCATATATTGTCGCGTACTATAGAGGACTTGATACCTCCGTTACTATCGATATTGAACGTTTTTCCCCAGACCAAACAGATATACTGTGACAATGAGCCATCGCTTAAGTCGAAAACGATTACGTCCCTGCTGCTAAACAACTTTGGCGTTAACTTAGCAAATGCCCCGCCCCTACACAGCACGTCGAACGGGCAAGTCGAGCGTTTTCACAGTACACTTATAGAGATAGCCAGATGTCTGAAGCTACAAAGAGGGATAAACAGTACAGTCGAACTCATACTGCAGGCCGCGATTGAGTATAACAGGTCAATACACTCCGTTACTCAGAAGAGACCAATAGACGCTTTGTACGATGCCTCGAAAGAGACCCAACATAAGGTTACGAAGAGGATAGAGGGAGCACAGCAAGTACAGAATGCCAGACTTAACCAAGACAGGCAGAATAGGGTATTTGACGTGGGCGAAAAGGTTCTGGTCAAAACGAACCGGAGACTAGGCAACAAACTCACGCCCTTATGTATCGAAGAAAAGATTGAAGCGGACTTGGGGACCACAGTCCTCATTAAGGGGAGGGTAGTCCACAAGGACAACCTTCGCTGAGTTAATAGGTTTAGCTTGTAGGATTAAGGAATATTTGACAAGTAAGAACTAACGATTTGCTTCACATTTCAGGTTGTACGGGACGATACTAACATTACTAGCGACTGTGACGGCACGAATGACAGACTACTCACACTCTGACTACATTCCTATCTCGGACGGAACTGTACTAGTTTGGGACGGTAACGACTTTTTAAGACATACGACTAACCTTTCCGAATTCACGCGAATGATTGACGAGACCGCTAAATTAACGGACATGTTTCCGCAATCCCACATGCGGAAGCTTTTGGAGGTAGACACCGAACACGTACGAGACCTGTTGTCCGCTCTTGAGGTGCATCACCGCCATGCGAGAAGCCTTGACTTCTTGGGGACGGCGCTTAAAGTCGTTGCGGGCACCCCCGACGCAAATGACCTAGAGAACATTAGAATGACGGAGGCACAGCTGGTTAGTTCCAACAATAGGCAGATAGAAATTAATTCTAAAACACAGATACAAATAAACATGCTAACCGATACAGTAAATAAAATCCTTAAGATTGCCAAAGATAAACAAACAGACACCTCGCATTTATACGAGACTTTGCTCACAAGAAACAGAATTCTCATAAATGAAATCGGTAATCTCATGTTAACGATTACCTTAGCAAAATCCAATATCATTAATCCGAACATTTTAGACCACGCTGATCTTAAGTCTATTCTTATGAACGAACTCACAGGGACGACCATAACTGATTTGTTAGAAGTATCTAGTATTAAGATTTTACAATCAACGAATGTAGTTAAGATTATTATAAAATACCCTAGAATAAGTCAGCTATGCAAAAAAATCACCATATTCCCCGTCGCACACAATAACACGATCCTTCAGCTGTCAGATAACGTAGTAGCGGAATGCGGAAAGCAGATTCTGGCACTCACAAACTGCAAGCCAACGACCACGACTGTATTCTGCGAGCGGGCACTCAGCGAAACTTGCGCCCAAGGTTTGCACTCTGGAGGCACGGCGCATTGTGTGACTCAGCCCAGCCATCTGGACCCCATCACCGTGGTCGACGATGGAGTCATCATCATAAACGACCGTCCAGCTATTGTGGCGTTCGATGATAAAACCGAGATCAGCTCATCTGGAACTCAACTAGTTACATTCGACACCTACGCGCTGATCAACGGAACCCGATACGTGAACCGCAACAACGTCCAAGAAAGATTCCCGGGAGTTGCAGCGTCACCCTTATTGAATATCATAGGTCACAGTGACACACTAAGCCTTCCATACCTCCACCGTCTAAATGAGGAAAATCTAAGCTACATCAGAGAGATAAGAGACGATGCTACGTCCGGCACTAGATCCATGTTGGTGTTTGGCATGGGCGTCATAACCTGCTCAATAATTTGCGGGAGCATTGCCCTCTATCAGTACGTCAAGAAAAGGCGAGCTTCCCGACGTTTTGGACAAATGATCGAGCAGGTGCAGAAGGCTTATAACGTGACCAGGGACGGTCAGTCTTTGGAGGGGGGAGTAGTTAACTGTGAGCTCCCAGCGACCCCAAAACGGAAAGAGTACTCTCACAATGTTGGGATCGCAGCGACTGAATCAGCAGTTACGCCAGTCAGCAAGAATATCCAAGACTCGGGTGTCAAGTGCGGCTACGCCACCGATTCGTGGAGTAAAGTCGGCGTTTTGCAACATTCTTGCATAACATCCGCGGAGTAACATAACACTCTGCACGAGGCGCTAACGATGCACTTTGCCGGTGCGGCTGCCAACAACAGCGGCGGCAGCGACACCGTGGCCAGCAACAATGTGGCTAACGACAGCGACAGCGCTGCCGACGGCAGCGGCGGTGTCGCCGCTGACCATAGCTTAGTGTTTAAGAATTTATGCTTTGTAGATTTAGTTTGTAATCATTCATATTGAACGGCGGACGCCTTTAATAAATACTTTGCAAATCTCATCAGTACTCGTGGTCTTAATCAATTCGAAACGAGTGACTACATTTAAAATATAATTTATATATATTATTGGCAGATGTATTCTGTGTGAGTTTGATTAATATAGCTTAGGTAACGCAAAAGTTTTCCATACTAACTCATATTTCGAGCGTATTTTTGACCGATCGGCCCTATGGGAGCTATACGATATAGTTGTCCGATTTGGATCAAACTTGGTCAGTATATATATTATTGGCAGATGTATTCTGTGTGAGTTTGGTTAATCTAGCTTAGTTAACGCAAAAGTTTTTCATACGTAATCATATTTGGAGCGTATTTTTGATCGATCGGCCCTATGGGAGCTATACGATATAGTTGTCCGATTTGGATCAAATTTGGTCAGTACATGTACTTCCTAGATATGTATGTATATGTAAGCATAGCTAACAAAAAAGTTTGCTGTACTAAAACATTCTACGTTTACCTGTACATTTACCTTTATATGCAAATAAAACGCCCTAAAGTGGGCGTGTCAAAAACAAAAACAAACTTGTTCGGCTTGGGTATTGTACCTTTCATTTGCGACCACTATCATTTTTCTAGCTCTTATAGTCTCTAAGATCCTTTTGTTCATACAGACGGACGGACGGACGGACAGACGGACAGACGGACATGGCTATATCGACTCGGCTATTGATACTGATCATGTCGTGAGACGGACCAATAGCGATTAGTAACGAATTTATAATAAGTATCGATAGTGACTGTTAAGGTTTCGATTTCAAATTTGGTAATATGTTTCCCAACGCGTTGGTCACACTTATGTATGTATGTATATTTAAGCGCTTGTATTGAATATTGTAAGCTCTCTGTAAAAACGCGCGGGATGGGAAGCAGTCACTGCGGTAAGACTTAAGTTATAAAAATAAGAATGCACTTGAACTGTTTTTCAACAGAATAAAATCCTCATCCTCATCTTCATCCTCATCAAATATCGTGTATGAGTGGAACGAGGATTCCAAGCAACTTCCCTCCGTCAACGACAAGCGTTTTATTCTTTTTATTCGCATAATACGATGCGGCGTTTCGCTTATTCTCCGTTATTGTGGGATCGGAACCGTTTGTTTCGTCATTTGTTACCATGATGCAGCGTTTCGTTCATTCGCCGTCATTGTGAGGTTAGAGCCTACCTTCCTGCATTCGCAGACCACAAAGCCGCATTTCGGTTATTTGCCGCTACTGTGAACGTAAAGTCTGCAAGAACAATTTGCGCTGGTAGTTTCTGTCAGTGGAGAAAATGTCTATGTGTAACATCTCTACTACATGTGAGAAGATCGGCGTCTCCCCAAGCTCTTGTTTTTGGGGTGTCTATCGTATTTACCCCTAGCACATGTTTTTCAATTTTGTACTATTTCATTGGCTATTTTTGCCATCTTTGGAAAGTAGTACTCCGAGAGTACCTGCTTAATATTTTCCTGTGCAGACCTATGGGCCCTATTATGCTCGTTTGTGAGGATTTCCCTTCTTTCTCCAACCGCAAATATGTCCACGCGATTTTTGCAGTGCCAGAACTTTGTGGCCGGGTATCTTCGAGCCAATACATCTTGTACCATTGCAAGCGTGTGTAAATTACAGTGGAGGGCATTTACGCATTTGGGTGAGACTATATCTTCGAGCTCGTCTAGCAGCGATTCGATGCAAGTTTAGCTGATCAAGTAGCGTTTCTTATTCCCGAAAAGAATAAAACTTCGTTTTAAGGGGAAACGCGCCTCTTCTAGCACTATTTGGTATCGAAAACAGTTCAAAGGCTTGTCTGTTGTCCCAATGGTGTTGGTGAGAGATACCTCACTGTGGATCGTTGCTGCGCAAGACTCAATTTCTTGTGCATGTACAGCGTTGAGCTGCTGTCTTGACAAAGCATACGCAACCAGATTGTCCTTGCCAGAAGAAACGCGCATTAGACTCGTAAATGCGCCCTTTCCACCTTTTAATCTTCGCATTTGGATTAGATTCCGAAACTGCGAAGGACAAGGGTTGATGGTCAGTGAAGATATTAATGTCTTTCACCCCATACAAATAGTGCCTTAATTTGGCAAGTGACCATACGATGGCCAATAACTCTCTCTCATTTGTTGCATAGTTAACCTCGCTGTCCTTCAATGTTCTTCAAATCATTGTTATAGGACGACCCTCTTGAGACAAAACTGCATCTATGCCGTGAGCTGAAGCATCGGTCGTTAGATCGAATGGCTTCTTAAAATCGGGGTACCTGAGCATTACACTCTCGGATGACAAAATATCGCGCAACTTCTGAAACGCCCTTTGCTGCACTTCAGAGAATTGAACTTTTATATTTCTGGACCTATGCTTACTGACTGTTCCATTTTCACCCTTCAATATGTTCGAGATGGGTCCTAATGAAACATCTGTAATAGCTTGCGAGGCCCAAAAATGATCTGACCCCAAACAGTGTTTTAGGTTCTGGATACTCCTGTACTGCCCTAACCTTTTCAGGATCCGTCGTGGTGCCAGTGCTAGTGGGCTGGAAAACCCTCGAGAAGGAAGGATCGACCTCCATGGGCACCGGTGCGCCATTATTATTGTGTTGCCTGCTGCTTCGTTGGTCAGTCTGAACTGTGGCCCTGCTTTGCTTACTAAAATGCGGATTCTTTGTACCGCTAGCTTGTGTTTCGGCTTGTTGTCTCTCCAGTTGTTGCCCCTGCACATTTGCATGCGGCTTGCGCTCTTTGTCTTCTAGACTTCTGGCGAAATTAGCCGCGAATGCGTACCTTTCATGATTTGACTCGACTTCTTGCGCGAGAGCTAGCGCTGAAGGCAAATCTCTGGGCTTTGCTGCAAAGAGCACATCTGTAAGACTGCGCTTGAGACCCGATATGAACACACGCAACGCATCGTCGCGGAATTTTTCACATAAGCCCTTTGCTAAAGCCGGCTCATATGACATGTTAACTTTGTCAGTGAGAAGAGTGAGTTTCTTCTCCACCTCATCGTAATATTGAAGCAGGGACAGGCCACCTTGCCTCAAGGTACCTAATTCCTGTTCAATGACATGAATTGGTCTCTTGTCACTGTATGTGAAATCAAGGCGATTTATTATCGCATCAAAATTCCATACAGTACCAAATGAGGCCAGCACCGCGTCTGCGGGGCCCCTAATTTTGCTTCTTATGATGATAACAGCCTATTAATTACGAGAACTGCCATTATATGGGCGGTAACGTTTGCTGCTGCTATTTGTTCAGCTAACTCATTAATTCTTTGAGTCAATGCTTGCTCCCTCTGCTGATTTGCAGCGGCCTGTTCGGCTAAAGCATTGCTTATAGCCGACCTTATCTCTTCCCTAAGCTGATATGGATCAATTTTACCTGATGGAGAGGGAACTGCAGGGAGAAGTCTTGTAGCCGGGACTCTGATGATGAGTGTCACAGTCGGAATCTGAGTAGCTAGACTGCTTGCGAGGGTTTCTACATGGGTTGAAGCGTGACATGCGCAGGCCAGCGGCCGCGAAAAATAAAACGGGCCGTCAAAAGATGGGTCGAATTACGTCGCAGCTCTGAGCCACGAGAACTGTATGCTCAATTTTAGACGCACAGAAAGTAACACAAATTAAACTAAAATTCTCAAAGCAGTCACTCTCACTTAGTTCTGATTATTATTAAACAAAAAAAAATTTTTACATGATCTGTTGCAATATAAAATACTCACTAGTACTAATTAAATTTTTATAAAATAAACTTAACACTTTTTTGTATTTGAAGAAAAAAAAAATTTTGGCTAGAGTATCCACTTACATGATTCAACTAACACAAAAAAATTCTCTTTATAAACTCTGTCACTTGCAGATCCCGCGCTGCTGTCTTAATTGTTGTTGGATGTTGCAGCTCCTGTGCTGCTGTTTTACTTGAAGTTGGTTGTTGCAGCTCCTGTGCTGCTGTTTTAATTGTTGTTGGTAGTGGAGTCCGACCACTTGTTGGGCGCCAATTAATTGATTTCCTTTCTGTAAGGATTGATGATTAGGTTGAGAGGCCACTGAGCCTCCTATTGCTGGCCTCAGGCTCAGACAATGAAACAAATTATTTAACGGCCAAGTGCCGGAGTGAATATTTATATAAGCGACTGACTGGAAGAGCGCTGTATTCAAAACTGAATTCTTAACACAAATTATGTTTCATTTAACATAAGCCAAAACTCGCATCACGCCACAATGTCATGGTCGGCAAGCCGACTCAGCAATCTTAGGCAATAACGGAAACTCTTGCAGCAAAACAAAAGTGTCCGGTTACCGCCGCTGACCATTGCATAGTAAACCCAAAAGTTTTTCATGCTTATTCATATTTAAAGCGAATTTTTGACCAATTGGCGCTATGGGAGCTATACAATATAGTTGTCCGATTTGGATCAAACTTGGTCAGTACATGTGCTGCATAGACATGTACTAGCTGTGTAAATTAGGTTGTTAGTCTCCACACGAATTATAAACTACAATACTGTACGATACGAACAAGTTCGCTAAAAACGGCATTGTAGTTTGAAAACTATTTTATCAATTGTGAGAAAAGTGGGCGTGGCAGTCCAAAATTTTAAATGGCAACGCAACTATGCTGTCGCTAGGAACTCCTGTGCCAGAATTGGTGATCCTAGGTGCCATAGTTACTGAGATATTAGCCGAAAACACAGAATTTTCCCGAGGTGTGTCCAGTTTTTTGCTTATTGTGGGCACATTGGGGCGTGGCATCGAAAAAAAAAAGATTGTTGTATTGACTGACTAAATATGTGATCGTTTGGCACCAAGCTCGAACTTGTAGATCTTACCATCTCTGAAATCTGTTTGTTCATACCGACAGACAGACAGAAGGACATAAATAAATGGGGTCTGCGATGCCTCCTTCTGCCTGTTACATACTTTTGCAAAAATCCAATATACTCTTGCAGAGAATATAAAATGTATATTGTGCAAATTTGGTTGAAATCAGTCAATAGACAATAGACCGAAAGTTATTAAAAGATAAAAATATAAAACAAGAAAGAATGCTATAGTCGCCTTGGGACGTTAGGATACCAGTTACTCAGTTTCAATTTGTTATTAACAATGGTAATGGATAAGATAGCTTGTCAAACACAGAACATTTTAATACGAAATTCATTTTTAGAGCATACTTTCGACCGATCGTTCCTATGGGAGCTATACGATATAGTAGTCCGATTAGGATCAAACTTGGTCAGTATGTATATATTGATGGCAAATGTATTCTGTGTGAGTTTGATTAATATAGCTTAGTTAAAGCAAAAGTTTATAATACTAATTCATATTTGGAGAGCAACTAAACACGTCATTCAAACTAGACACGAACACGCAATCCAAAAGCGTCCATACAAGTATGCGCAAACATTCGACGAATGAGTTGAAAAGCAAATCAAAGAAATGATTGAACAAGGAATTATTCATAAATTATTGTCGCCTTATTGCTAACCTATTTGGATTGTGCCAAAGAAACGTGATGTATAGGGTAAAGAAAAAAGTTTTTCATACTAATTCATATTTGGAGCGTATTTTTGACCGATCGGCCCTATGGGAGCTATATGATACGATTTGGATCAAACTTGGTCAGTACATATACTTCCTAGGCATGTACTATCTGTGTAAATTTAGTTCAGATAGCATGCCTAACAAAGTGTTCTACACTAAAACATTCTAGTTTTACCTGTACATTTACCTTTATATGCAAATAAAACGCCCTAAGATGGGCGTGTCAAAAAACAAAAACAAACTTGTACTGCTTGGGTATTGTACCTTTCATTTGCGACCACTATCATTTTTCTAGCTCTTATAGTCTCTGAGATCCTTTTGCTCATACAGACGGACGGACGGACAGACGGACAGGCGGACATGGCTATATCGACTCGGCTATGATGCTGATCAAGAATATATATACTTTATACAATGTACAGCGATTTTTCACTCATTCCAGAAAATCAAATGACAGCTACAAAAATGCGTTGTGTTAACATACTTACACGCAAGGGTATTGTAGACGCGCACAAGGTTAGACGCTTTTAGTGTAATATGTAGTTAACGCACTTTTTAATAAACTTTGAAAATATATTTTTTTCTCCCAACACGTGCAACAGTCGATGGACGATGCGTACAGATTATTTTTTTGGCAGCAAAGAGAACGAGGCCAGGTGCATGAGTCTATTTATAGGGCATAATTCCATGGAAAGCTCGGATTGGTGGTTCCGAAGGTATTAACGAAGCTAATGTTGCGAGAGAGACAAATGTTAAAGCTCTGTAACATAGTTGGTCGACATGCATAGCAAGGTGATTGATATGCTAATATCGTAAGCATAACTTTTATCGAATGCTATCATTGATCGCAACGTTATGGGATAACAGAACCATTTGAATATCGTTTTATGCCAAAAAGGCAACCATTACAAAGTGCCTAGTTACTGAGATATTTGCCTAAAAAATAAATTTTTCAGAGGTGCGTCTGGTTTTTGCTCATTGCGGGGCGGTAAGAGGCGTGGCAACATTTTGAAATAAACTTGATCTGCTCGCGAAGACAACGGACTTTTATTTCCAATTTTTACTCTCTTTTAGAGTACCTTAGTCTTTGTAGTAAGCTTAGTAATGTCTATTTAAAACGTCTGTCGTTTTAATTACATGATCTGGCCTTCTCAAATATGGTTAAGGCGCGATATTCTAAACTTTGAAATATAATATATAAGATAGAACTGATAAATTCTCCGTGCTCTGTGGAACTTGAGGAGGTGCGCCTTGTCGTAGCATTCAACATAGAACAATACAAATAATACATAAGATTGTCGAATCTCACGCGTTAGTATGTCTTGGGTTGCAGATCGGTCGTAAATGGAGTCTTGTTGGGAGCGTATACACTCGCCTTTAAGTGCACATGAAGGATACGACCTGCAAATCAATCATCTTTGTCGTTTTGTTTAAATGTTTAATGTAAAACAACGTAGCGTTTCTTTTTGTGTTTTCTGGTACTGGTGTATAGTGGAACTCTGGTACGCTCTGCATCATTGAACACTAGTCCACCGTGGGCAGCCAGAACCAAAAGCAAACACATTAAAGAGTAAGCCTGACCCACGGAGGTCGCTTGACTGACAGGTTGCTGGTCCCCAGACCACGTTTTCAGAGACTGTTTGGCCAAGGAGCGTAGGATGTTTTGCTACCTATGCGGCAGACCGAAGTGTCCTGAGTATCCGAAATGTCCTGAGTGTCAGGAAATCGGTCGAAGGGAATCTCGAAAGGATATGTGTAGCCCATTAGATTTAGGTTTGGTCGCGAGTAAGGATAAATGTAGGGTGACGATCGCTCAATCATCGGCCATTTAAGAATTCCTATCGACATTCTATTTGTGTCCTTATTAAGAAGAAGCAGCCTATCTCGGGATCGATTTCTGCCGCGCTTTTGGTCTAGCTCCACAAGTAGTCGGAGCTAAATCGCACCCGCTAAAAGACCGTCATTATCCCTTGTCTCCAGGAATGCAGCAGGTAGTGTGGGACGAGATTAACAAAATGTTGGCTATCGGTGTTATCAAGGAGAGTAATAGTCCGTGGAGTAACCATACCACAGTTGTACGAAGGCCGGACAAAAATCTGTTCTGTCTCGATGCCCGGATGCTTAACAATTTGTCGATCAAAGATGCCTATCCACTACCTTCACTAAATGAATCTTGCCTCGAGTCGACCAGACTCACTACATCGATCGTCGACCTCAAATTCGCCTTCTGATAGATCGAGCTAGAAGAGGAGAGCAAGGCATGTCCGGCGTTCACGGCACCAGGTCGTCCTTTATACCAGTTCAAGATGATGCCATTTGGATTGTGCAATGCAACACAACGACTCTGTCGCTCGATGGACAGAGTGATCGCAACGGAGCTGAGGTCGAATGTGTTCGTGTATCTGGACGACTTGCTGATCATCGCTCCAGACTTCACTACACATTTGGCGAATTTGGTAGCAGAATGCCTAAAAGTCTTCGGACAGTCTCGGACGGCCCGGCAACACCCACAGTAGCTCCGGCTAAGTGGGTGTTGCACGAGTCGGCGCCGACACTGAATGTCTTCCGTCTTCCTAGGCCGTAGCGTCTGCTGCCCATGGAAAGGCAAATACACAGCCCAGTCCGTCGTGGTACGGACGCATAAATATCATTCGTACGAAAGGTAATTTCGCTATTTGTCCAAGAAACACCAGCAACAACGATACAAGACCAACAGCGACAACAAACACCGTTAGTTCAACAGCAGCAACAACAATAATACAGCAGTAACAGAGGCGACAGCAGCGATAGTGACGTTACACCTCAGATGGGCCTCAGGCACAGTGGGACGGACGTGGTGAGCTTTCTTTTATGGTATTTTCTGTAATGTAATTTTTATTTAATTTATTATTTATTCAATTTATTATTTATTCAAATTATTATATATGATTTCGATTTGTCGGCTCTGTTCTATTTGGTAATTTAATTCGCTTGTAACTAATTCGATTTGGTACATACCAATATAATTTTTTTTTTTTTGGCACTGTCCGGCCCTTATGCCCCTTTGAGCTTTTAGGCATTCCCGAGACCCTTCATTTTTCCACACATAAGACAAAAAAATGAAATAGACAAAGACAAAAAATTGAGTAAAATTTAAGAATGATCTAACTGATCTCATCCTCTGCCTTTTTGGATAAGATTGCTTAAGTTCCTTCAATTAATTGTAACCTCTCACAAAATTTGTAGCGTTTTCCCAAAAGATGTTGTCGACGTGCCAAAAAAATGGATGAGTGCACGTATAATTTCCGCTGTTGTCAGATCGTGAATTAACTCTATATGAACTGCCTTTTAAGCGATATAGACAAATATGGCTATATATGCCTTATCAGGTTTCTTTACCCTAGCCTTATGGCGGATCCAGAGAGGTCCGCAGTAATCTACTCCTCTGTGTGAAAATGGTTTCGGTGGAGTAACTCTGGCTGAAGGCAGGATTCGCATCATTTCGCATCATAGACCGGAGGGTTGGAATCTTCGACACCGAACACAATTCCTCACAATGCATCTTGGAAGGGATGTGCCATTTAAGATCCAGTAATTTTGTTGGTAAATGGATCTAAGTTCCGACGGACAATCATTTTCACAATTGGGTTATTGTATGACAATAAAATCTGCTGCTTTGCTCTCTTAAGAAGTCGTTATTTTTTCCATTCGTCCTCCAAATACCATAAGTGTATCTTTAATGATAGGATGTAGACTCACAAATGGGCGGGCCATGTTAACACCTCCCTTTTTGACAATGTTAAAATTTATGGAAATTGTAAGACGAAGACTTTATCCAGGATAAAACCACCTTAGAGCCACTCTAATAGTACTAAGCTCAGCTCCAAATATGGCTGCGCATGGCTCCAGTAGTGGAATTGTTAAAAGTTTAAGGTGTACCAATTTTAAGTTCTCTCACGAAGATTTCAACGACTTCTTTTATATTAGTGTAAAATATTTATTGGTGCATCACCAATTACGCTTTCAACTTAGGTATTGCCATCTGTAAAATTTTTCCATTTATAAGATAACTGACAAGGAAATAGGAGGGCCTTTGCTTTCGTTTAGTCGAATCCTTTTTGTTGTTCCTAATGAATATCTGTATGCTTTCGCCAAATTTGGCATGTTCGTCTAAGATCATTTCCAAACTTAAGTTGGTAGCCATGATGATACAAGTTCGTTGTCTTAGTGTATAGACCCTTTGGAGGATATTTTATTTGCGTGTAGCTGGATACGCCTCTACTCACACCCTTGAAGTGGTCGATATACATTAATAACCTCTTGTGTAATTTCCAAAAACCTTTGTTCTAATTTATTGGTCGAGCGTAGTTAATCCAATGTAGCCGTTTGAGGATGAGGTGGTTAAACAATTTAACCAACATTTTTTGAATCCAAAATGTGGTAATTCCAAAATCCAGTCATAATTTGTAATCTTAAGTTGTTACCCAGCGTGACACGTTTTTTAAGGATTACGCAAATTACAATTAAATAGATCTATGAAATTACTCCAATAATCTCGTAGATTGTTTCTGTTGAATTGCCAGTGATGTCTGAAGTAGAATTTGTCAGATCCAAATTTTGTCTAACTAAAATTCGTAGTTGTCAATTCGTCTTTGTCTCTTCTGACTCTTACCACTGGTGGGGGAAATCAGATTATCTAAATAGTCGGGGTCACCAAATGTTAACTTGTCAGTGAGTTTTCCGTTCTTACACTTTGAGTAAGACCAGAGGGTTTTCAAATACCTTGCAGCCAGTTATTTGGATAAGTATCAGAATGTTCAGAGAGTGTATTGCATGCTTAGAAAGTTCCTTGCGTACTGATTTTATTGGAGCAATGTACGGGTTAATATACAGTTCTTACAGTCTAAGGATCAAGAGTTTCATAGGGTATCTTAGAGTATCTTAGAGCTAAAGAAACATGTGGTAACGATTAACATAAGAATACAAGTGCGTCTACATCAATTGACACCAGATGATTATAAGATGTCTGCGCATGGTGATCTCTACAAATAGAACAAGAAAGAATGCTATAGTCACCTCGTGACTGTAGGATACCCGTTACTCAGTTTCAATATATTATTAACAATGGTTATGGATAAGATAGCTTGGTAAACACAGAAAATTTTCATACAAATTCATGTTTAGAGAATATTTTTGACCGATCAACCATATGGGAACTATAGGTTATGGTAGTCCGATTTGGATCAAACTTGGTCAGTATATAAATATATTTTTGGAATATGTATTATGTGAGAGTTTGATTAACTTAGCTTAGTAAACCCAAAAGTTTTTCATACTAATTCCTATTTGGAGCGTATTTTTGACCGATCGGCCCTATGGGAGCTATATGATACGATTTGGATCAAACTTGGTCAGTACATATACTTCCTAGGCATGTACTATCTGTGTAAATTTAGTTCAGATAGCATGGATAACAAAGTGTTCTATACTAAAACATTCTTGTTTTACCTGTAAGTTAACACATATCACTTAATTTAGAATATTAAGCAACCCTCGCTATAGAGGGCTTTGTAAGTTAAGGAACAGCCCTCGCAATAGCGACACTGCATACTTTGTATCAGGGCGCTATAACTGCAATGGTCAGCGGCGGTAACCGGACACTTCTGTTTTGCTGCAAGAGTTTCCGTTATTGCCTAAGATTGCTGAGTCATGACATTGTGGCGTGATGCGAGTTTTGGCTTATGTTAAATGAAACATAATTTGTATTGAAAAATCAGTTTTGAATACAACGCTCTTCCAGTAAGTCGCTTAAATAAATATTCACTTCGGCAGTTAGCCGTTAAATAATTTGTTTCATTGTCTGAGCCCGAGGCCAGCAATAGGAGGCTCAGTCGCCTCTCAACCTAATCATCAATCCTTAGAGAAAGGAAATCAATTAATTTGTACATTTACCTTTCTATGCAAATAAAACGTCCTAAAGCGTGTCAAAAATAATTAAAGAATATATATACTTTATGGTGTCTGCCACGCCTCCTTCTCCCTGTTACATACATTCCAACGATTACAATATACCCTTTTATTCTACAAGTAACGGGTATAAAAAAAGGGTAACGACGGGTGCGTGCAGATGGTGTTGATATCTGTTTTGGTTTCCCTCCAGTGGTCTGCGGGTCTCTTGTTACAAAGAGGCCGATGTGGCCACTTAAAACTGCTCCCAGCCGTTGATCTACCGTTACTGTTAAAGATTGCCCTTAAATCGATAAATTGCAAAGCGGACAGTTCCAGAACAATACTGACGCCGATAAGACACAAATTTAACACCCAAACGTCTAAACTCACCCCTAATTTTTATACCCGTTACTCGTAGAGTAAAAGGGTATATTGTAATCGTTGGAATGTATGTAACAGGCAGAAGGAGGCGTGGCAGACCCCATAAAGTGTATATATTCTTGATCTGTCGTTGGCGGAAGGAAGTTGCTTGGAACCCTCGTTCCACTCATACACGATATTTGATGAGGATGAAGATGAGGATGAGGATGAGGATTTTATTCTGTTGAAAAATAGTTAAAGTACATTCTTAGTTTTATAACTTAAGTCTTACCGCAGTGACTGCTTCCCATCCCGCGCGTTTTTACAGAGAGCTTACAATATTCAATACAAGCGCTTAAATATACATACATACATAAGTGTGACCAACGCGTTGGGAAACATATTACCAAATTTGAAATCGAAACATTAACAGTCACTATCGATACTTATTATGAATTCGTTACTAATCGCTATCGGTCCGTCTCACGACATCCCCACCCCCGTGAAGGATCTACTTCACTCACGTCCAGTATAGCAAGCTTAGAGACGGGGCGCATTATCGTTCGGACATGGTTTCGATCAGCAACGCGTACGTCGGGCCACTCCATCTGGTCCCGCGTAGACTTCTTCCACGATGCCTTTTCGCCATTTCCTGCGTGGCAATGCTGGGTCACATAGAAATACTACATCTCCAGTGCGCATCGGTTTGGTGCTCCGGCACCATTTCTCTCGGCGTACAAGCTTAGGTAAATACTCACAGACCCATCTCTTCCAGAATCGGTCGCGCAACAGGCGCGCTATACGCCACTGCTTCCTAGTGTTTTGCGCGAGCTCCTTACTCTCAATGCCGGGTACATCTGGCAGATTCGCCGTTCCCTTTAACAAGTCGTTCGGTGTCAGAGGCTCCTCATGGTCTATAGATATTGGCAGGTGGGTAAGCGGACGAGAATTTACGACGTTCTCCGCTTCAATCAAAAAACTTTGGAGCACATGCTCCTTAGGCGCTAACTCCCTTAGTGTGAGGTTCAGAACTCGCTTCACACACTGTACCATTCTCTCCCAGACTCCTCCTTCAGATGGATTCGCTGGGCAGTTGAAGAGCCACTCGACTCCCTTGGTCGGCAGGTCATCCTGTATTCTCTCTGGCTCGAAAACATCTGTGAATCGCTTAGCCTCTCTGTCGGCTCCGACGAAGTTCTTGCCATTGTCGCTGCGCAGTCTACGTACTGGTCCGCGCCGGCAAAGGAAATTTCTCATGGCAACGATACAGGAGTCTGTCGAGAGAGCGTGCGCCACTTCCAAATGTATCGCTCTTGTTGTCAAGCACGTAAACAAGGCGACCCAGCGCTTCTCTTTACGTCTTCCAGACGATACGAGCAGTGGTCCAAAATAATCCAGTCCAGTATATTTCAATGGCCACCCATTGGCATCTAGTCGGTCCTCTGGCAAGGGACCCATCATTGGTGGCGCTGGTTGCGCCCGTTGTAACTTACATGTAGCACATGCGTACACAATCTTCTGCAGCAGTCTACGTAGATTCGTCACCCAGAACTTGACTCGAATCTCACTTATGGTGGCGTCCAGATTTTGATGTTTCATTTTAACATGAAAGTGTGCCACCATTAGCTCAGTCAGTGGATGCCGATGTGACAATATAATAGGCCGTCTGACGCCGTATGGCATGCATAGAGCAGCATCCACTCTTCCGTAGGCACGGAGAATTCCGCTTTCATCCAGATAAGGTGCTAAGTCCTGTATGTCGCTACGTCCAGCAAATATTTCCTTGTTATACGCGGCTCGGATCTCATCGGGAAATGTTTCACACTGGGACCGTCGTAGTAACAAGCCCTCCGCGTCCTCACATTCTGCTGCTGTTAGGCCATAGCGTTCGAGTTGATCCCTTTGGCCACGACATCGTCTTACGAATCGTTGTACCCATGCGGTGGTTCGTATCATCCTTGTGTAGCTCGAGAATCTCTGAAATGAAATAAAAAAGTGGCTAGCGGCGATCAGCGCAAACTCACTTGGCATCTCTTCTTCGTCGTCGAAGGTATCATCACGTATTGTTGGCTGCGGCCACTTGCTTCAAGAAAGTTGGTCCGATTAACCATCGAGATGTTTGGCTCACATCAACTTTTGATTGTGCCCTTGTTGCGTCGTCTGCAACATAGTTGGCACCCATCGCCATTGCGAAACTTCCGTGGACTCCAAGATCTCTGACACTCGGTTGCCGACAAACTGCTTATATCGGCGGTGAGTGCTGCCTATCCAGTGGAGCACTGTCTTAGAGTCCGTCCAAAGCACTATGTTGCTGATGGCTACGCTGTGCTCCTCTTTCACAGTGTTCAGCAACCTGGTTCCCAAGATGGCGGCTTGCAACTCCAGTCTTGGAATCGACATGGTTCTCATTGGCGCGCATTTCGTTTTAGCACATATAAAACGTACGCGTACTTCGCTGTCGGTTGTGACCCTCCAATAGGCCACTGCCGCAAATGCCGATTGACTTGCATCTACGAACACATGTAGTTGCGTATTCAATATTACTCCAGGTCCATAGTAGTAACGTGGACATCGAAATTTTCCCACGTTAATTATCTCTTGACGCCATTTGTCAAATGCGTCGGAAAGTCCGTCCGCTAGTGGTTCGTCCCACTTTACTTCACATCGCCAAATCTCTCTCAGCAGCAGTTTGGCGGTAATCATAAGGCAGCTCAATAATCCTAAGGGATCAAACGTGGACATTATTAGGCTCAGGAATTCTCTCTTAGTCGGAGTCCGTTTGCCATCCAATACGCTGCTCGGTACTCTATGGAATGTCACATTAAACTTGAACTCATCTGTGGCTGGCTGCCAGTACATTCCCAGTATCTTTTCCTCAGCGTCACACCATCCGACGTCCTCTGTGGTTCCCATTTGGCCCAAGGCGTCGATCACTTGTAGTGAGCTGGAAGCAAATTTGCACAATTCAAACCCAGCGTTCGCATATATCTCTTTTACCGGTCTTGACACGGCAATGGCTTCCAGCTCCGTCGCGAAGCTATCCACGTAATCGTCTACGTAGTGATAATCGGTGATGGCTTTAACTGCTCGTGCGTCCGTAGTTTGATACTGTAGCGCGTTAAGGTTCTTGACGTGCTATGCGGCACAGGGTGAGCAGGCTGGTGAGCAGGTATACATCCGGGTCTCGTTGATCATCACCAGTGGTTTGTAGTGCTGTGGGCCTTGGTCTAGTACGGAGTTTAACGATACATCGCCCACTTTGGCTTGTTTGGATTCATAACTCCAAAGTGTGGCAGGTACCATCTTTTTTCGACATTGCCCATGTCGACTTCGTGGCGTTCCAATCGCCTGGCGTACTTTTTACTCACATAATCATTCATAATCCGCTTATAGGCTTGTGCGAATTGTACATCACATTTCATCTTTTTCTCAATATTGATAAGCCTTTTATGCGCTATGCCATAGCTTGGCGGTAGCACAATGTTATCATATTTCCGTAGCAGCCCGGTTTGGTCGCGTTGCCCGACTCTCACTGTGGTGTCTTTCAGCATCTTCTGGCTTCTGTCGTCGGCTGCGACCGGCGGCGAAAGCTTCACTCCAAAGTTATCTATCTCGAAATAGTCGCTTACCATTTTTTGTACAGCATCATCTTGTGACACTGCTAGATGGCAGAACGTTGGCGTTGCTAACTTCTAACGTGTGTTGGAGGGTCCAAATACAACCCATCCAAGTTGGGTTTCGGCTGCGTATGGTCCTCGTTCTGTGACCTGTCTGGTCTTCATTGGTATCCCCAAGTAGGCGTGATCCAATCCAATAAGAAGCTTTGATACTGCTTTGCTGTACGGCTTCATCGGTAAGTTCATGTACTCCATGGCTCCTTGAATATCTCTTCGTTGCAGGCTTTGCATCGGCAAACTCAAGTTATGAACCGAATTCACATTCTTTAAGGCATATCGTTGGTCTTTTCCAGTTCCACTTACTTGCAGATTGACCACGGTAACTGGCACTTGGGCAGATTTGCCCCCAAACCAATTGATGTTCAGTTGTCGTCGTTCACCTTCCAGATTCAATTCACATCGAAGATCGTCATCCATCATGGACACAGAGGAGCCTTCGTCAAAGAGTGCGTACGTGTCTACCCGCATATTTCCTCGTCCGAATAGAGTCACAGGCAATATGCGGAATAGTAGCCGCATTTTATTTGGATCGACACAACTCAGGTTCCTCTCAGGCGCCGTTTCAATGGCCCTCGGAGTCGTCTCTCGGCTGGTGACTCTACGTGAGTCCGACAAACTTCTTCTTCTTTCATCTCTAGATCTCCGCCTGGCTGGCGGTGGGGATCTAGGGGAATTCAAGGCTTCGTGTAGCAGGCGGTGATGCCTTCCGCGGCATCCATTCTCTCCGCAGTCCTTGTCTCCACGGCAGAATCTGGCCATGTGACAGCCACGCAAACACGAGAAATATAACCGGTGCTCCTTCACATACCTCCACCTCGTCGGTGGGGAAGCTCGGTTGAAATCTTTACAGTGTATAACTCCATGCTGTCCATTACATATTGGACACCTTCTCCAGTCATCCTGTTTGTCGGCGCTTACATGTAGTACTCGACGTTTGGGTTCCTTTACCTCGACGACAGATATTGTGCAGATGACATTGGCTAAAAACGACCTACTAAAATGAACGATCGTCGGGTAAGTATTCAGTGTTGCACAGAATCTGGCCCATTCCACTCTTCTGGCTGTTGGCAGTTTTGTGACCAGTTTCTCGATCAACGTTGGATTTCCTAGGTGTTGTTCCCCATTCGGGATCAATTGTAGGTATGCGGTAACATTGCTCACGCACGTAGCAAACGGTATGATACGTGTCAACTGGTGCTCCTGAATAGGTTGCACTTCACGAGCGCTTTGAAGTTGGCTCCGAATAAGCTGCTCTGGTCGTCCATATCTGAACCGTAGTTGGTCAGTCACCGCCTTTACCGTCCTTGGATGGATAGATTGTTCTCCAAATCTGTGCAGCCGTATGCTGCCGTTGTTTCCGTATACGCATGGAAAAATATGGGCCAGTCTTCGGGCTGGCCTTCGAATTCAGGAAGATCCGGCAGTTTACGTGTCGTCCTCATCATCGGCGGAGTGGCTCCGCAAACAATCGTGGATGGCGTCGGTGCCATCAAAGTTTCCCTCGGGCTCATGTGCAAGGGAGCGCACCCTGGCGTTGCTTGCTCCCTGTAATTTGGTCTTGCATGACTCATAGTCACATAACAGCTCGATGATGGTTGTGCCATTCCATTTATGTGTATAGATGATGCACGCAAATATGTCAGTAAACTCCCAGTCATGTGTGTTGACATAACCTCCTTATTTTGCAGCAGTGCATTGCTGCCCGATGGCGGCTGTGCATTTTCGCTCACTGCTGTTGCCATGCTTCTTTGCAACAATTGATTCTCGTTTTCACATAACGGGAAGTTCCCAGCCAAAGATGGCGGCAGCGTGCTAGTTGTTTGGCTACCGTGGTAATGCAAAAGACGGAAAGCCAATATTATACACACTTTATTCAAGGACAAAATTATAACATTCATTCATTGTAAGTTTTCGTCAGGTTGTGAAATTAAAACAGAGTTGTTTTTGGTGGCATATATCGATATCAACGATAGATGGTTGTATCGAAAGTGGCAGGGTTGCCACAGTACTCCCCTTCCAGTGACGTAGTCATGATTATGTTTGGGAGAATCGCACACGAAACGGTTTTTCGTATGTTCGTAGCTTGGTGGTGGTTTCTTCAGAGTCGGCTTGTCGGTCCTCCTTAGTGACGAAAGCTGGCTTCAGTCGGTCCACTGAGACGGCGACTTCCTTGTCGTTCATTTTGATGATGTAGACCCGATCTGTTTCCCGTTTGATGACTTCATAGGGACCAGAATATGGACGCTCAAGCGGTTGTTTTACTGCATCAGTGCGTAAAAAGACGTGAGAGCATTGACCAATGTCTTTCAATAAAAACATTTTTTCCTTTACGTGATGAGCTGTAGGTGTTGGCCGAAGTTTATGAATATGCTCACGGAATGCGCTTAAAAACGATGCTGGAGTTGTGGGCTTGTCGACATCTTCAAAAAATTCGTTGGGTAAACGGATTACTGTTCCGTACAGCATTTCCGCAGCCGATGATTGCAAGTCTGGTTTAAAACTAGTGCGCAATCCAAGGAGCGCAGTTGGCAGTAGTTGTGTCCATGGAGTGTTACTGCTACACATCAAAGCTGCCTTTAATGATCGATGCCATCGTTCAACGAGTCCATTAGATTGTGGGTGGTAGGCAGTGGTGTGGATGTGTTTGCTTCCGACGAGTTGTGCTAGTGCTTTAAACAACTCTGATTCAAATTGGGAACCTTGATCAGTTGTTATTGTTTTGGGCGTCCCAAAACGTGCGATCCAGTGAGCGTAGAACTCTTTCGCTATCGTCTCTGCAGTGATGTCGGTAAGTGGCACAGCTTCAGGCCATCGTGAGAAACGGTCAATCATCGTAAGGCAGTACCTAAAGTTTTGATATAAAGGCATTACGATTATGTCTAAGTGTACATGATCGAAACGTCCTTCTGGTATTGCGATTTTCTCTGGTGCGATGTGATTGTGCTTATTGATTTTGGCACGTTGACAAGGAAGACAATTTCTGCACCACTCGATCACATTTTTCCTTATGGATGGCCATACAAACTTTTGCCGAATTTGTTGCAATGTCGTTCGTCCACTGGGGTGTGCCAAGTTGTGGAAAAATGTTAAGACCCTAAAACGTAGCTTGTTGGGTACATACGGGCGGATGTGTCCTGTGGAAATATCGCAGAATAGCGACACGTTGTCGTCGTACTGGACGTTTTGTAGTTTCAGTGCAGAATTTCCTTCTAACAGTTCCGACATTTCAGCATCTGTTGCCTGTGCCTCTTCGATTTCCGGTAGGCTTATTGCTGTGGGCATTCTAATAGCGCATAATCTGGAGAAGGCATCTGCGACGACGTTTTCCTCACCCTTTAAATGTGTTATTGTCGTGGAAAACTGTGAAATGTAGCTAAGATGTCGAAGTTGACGGGGAGATGCCTTTTCCGGTTTTTGATTGAAGGCATAAATTAGAGGTTTGTGATCCGTTCTTATCACAAAGTTCCGTGCTTCGACCAGGTGCTTGAAATATTTTATTCCTTCGAATACTGCTAACAGCTCTCTGTCGTACGTGCTGTAGTTGCGCTCAGCATTACTTAGCTTTTTGGAAAAAAATCCTAGTGGCTTCCAGCTGTCGCTTGTATGTTGCTCCAAAACAGCTCCAATCGCAACATCGGAAGCATCACAGGTCAGTGTGAGTTTTGCATCTGGTGATGGGAAAGACAATAGTGCTGCGTTAGCTACACTATTTTTGCAATCATTGAATGCAGAATTTAGTGATGATGTCCACTCGACATCATAATAGCTACACTATTTTTGCAATCATTGAATGCAGAATTTAGTGATGATGTCCACTCGATTTTTCGCTGATCGTTTTTCTTCACGTCCTTGAGTAGCTCAGTCAGTGGCGCTTGTATGTGTGAAGAGTGCTTAATGCATTTCCTGAATTAGTTTATTACGCCTAAAAACCGACCTAGTTGGCTTATGGTTTCTGGTCGTGGGTAATTGATAATGGCATCCATCCGGTCCTGCGGTGGTTTAATGCCACACTCGTTGATGGTGTAGCCCAGGAAGTTGACCTCTCGTTTTTCAAACTGACACTTACTGAGGTTTATACTCAGACCATGCTTCCGAAGAATTTGAAAAACGGAGCGAAGATGTTGTTCGTGCTCCTCTGTTGACTTTGACATGATTAGAATGTCGTCGATGTAGCAAAATACAAATTCCATGCCTCGAAAAATGTCGTCCATAAATCATTGGAAAGTTTGGGTGGCGTTTTTTAACCCAAATGGCATGAACAGAAACTCATAGAGCCCGAATGGTGTGCAAACGGCAGTCTTTTGGATGTCGTTAGTTGCCATCGGAATTTGATAATATGCCTTTACCAAGTCGAGTGTCGTGAAAATGGATTTACCGTGTAATTGCTCGGTGAAGTCATTGATGTGGGCTATAGGGTAACGATCAGGTACTGTGATTGCGTTGAGCTTCCTATAATCACCACATGCGCGCCAACCTCCGTCCTTTTTAGTTACCAAGTGTAGTGGGATTGACCAAGGACTTTGGACGGACGACATATCCCTTGTTGGAGTAAAAAATTTATCTCCTTTTTTTGCGGCTGCCAGTTTTTCGCCTGCTAGGCGACGTGGGCGATCCGAAACAGGTCTTCCATTTGTTTCGATGCAGTGTGAAACATCGTGCAGTTTTGTAGGAGTTTTAGCTGGTGATTTGGTGATGTCTATGAAGTCCTGCAGCAATTTCGGAACAACGATGCGTTTTGTACAGTGGACACCGAGTGTTGTGTCACAGTAGATAAGCATGCAGGTGTTGTGAGGCCAGTGACTGAATCAATTAAACATTGATTAGCGAGATCGATGAGCAACTGATAGTTTGTCAAAAAATCAGCGCCGATAATGGCCATTTGGACATCGGCAATTATAAATGGCCAAGTGAAATTGCGACGCAAGCCAAGGTTTAGCTCTGTAACATATTTGCCATATGTGTGGATGGCGGTCTGGTTAGCGGCGTATAGAACAAGATCGCAGGTTTTAGTCGTGTGCTTGACGTATGATCGTGGAACAACGGAGACAACGGATCCTGAGTCAATCAGGAATCGGATGTGGGAAACGCGATCGGTGATGTGTAGACGAGGCTCAGAGACGGATGCAATGTTTGTGTTGAGATCGCCGGAGTTGGGTTTGCTGTCGCCGACCAGCGCTTTGGACGACAGCCGTTTTAGTTTAACGGCTGGAACCGGGCACATGTAGGCCGACATTTCTGTGCCTCATCCCCAAATTTCTGGTGGTAGTAACACGGATCGGTTGTTGATCATCTGGTTTGCGTGACGTTGAGTTGTTCCGTGTTGATCGACCACGCGATGCACTGCGTGAGCGAGAATGACTTGTTTGCAGATTTTTGACATCTTTTTGAAGCGAGTCGAACTTCAGAGACAGCAAACGGAGGCTCTCGAAAATGTCTTTAAATGAGCCTGTGGATGCGACCGCACTCACAGCATTTGAAGCGGATTCCATAGCATACACTGTCCTGTTGCCTTCAGCCTCGAGCATTTTGTCTGCAATTTTGGCGAGCTTGTCTAAGTCCGTCTCTTCCCAAATAGTCAGCGTTGGTCGAATACTCTGCGGCATTTCTGCAAGGAAGAGTGTTAAAATAATTGGCTCACTTGCTGGATCCGGAGCGAGGCGACGCATGTTGGCCAAAATTTCGGACGGCTTTAAACCAGATGTTCCTCCTCCTTGAAGCAAGCGGCGTAATTTGGATTCAAAAGACTCAGCAAATTTTTCAAGCAGGCGGTTTTTAATTGCCTGATATTTGTTTGTTGTTGGTGGGCGAGTGACTAAATCCTCAACAGCAAGAATTATTTCTTCGTCTAAATGCACCGTGATGAGATCAAACTTGTCAACGTCGTCGTCTATTTTGTAGAAACGGAATGATCTTTCGATCTGTGCGAACCACAAATGAGGGTTGTTTCGTGCGAATTTTGGCAAGCGCATATGAGAGCGCTGGCTCGACGAAGGCTCATTTGGTGTTGTGTTGTTTGTTGCCCTTAATGACTCAAGTTGAGTCTGCAACTCTCGGATTTGCTCTTGAAGATCCATTGTTATATTGTTTTTAACTCGAGGTTCGTCTTCAAAATGTAATCGCCGCGGAGTAAGTGTGCGTAAGTCGTAGCGAATATTGTGGCGTCGTTTGTGCATAGAATGTCAAAACTACGAACTTTGCTAATTGTTTTAAATGTTTTTAATGTTGCGCTTCAATTTTAGTAAATTGATCACGTCGGGGTCACCACTTTGGCTACCGTGGTAATGTAAAAGACGGAAAGCCAATATTATACACACTTTATTTAAGGACAAAATTATAACATTCATTCATTGTAAGTTTTCGTCAGGTTGTGAAATTAAAACAGAGTTGTTTTTGGTGCCATATATCGATATCAACGATAGATGGTTGTATCGAAAGTGGCAGGGTTGCAGGGTAGGGTTGCTCACTCCAATGTTTTCGCGTTCAACGGTATCGTTTGCGGTACTTACTCGCAATTGGTTCGTCATTGAATTCCGAATTTCATTCTCCAATGTTGCGATCCTCTGTAGAAGACTGGCGACTTGGGTATTATTATTGTGTGTCTTCTCAGGCTTATTGGGCTGTGTACACACTTCTTGTCTCATCCGTGTGTGCGGCAACCGGCATACTCAAACCTCCAGATGTAGCACTGGGTGTATGCTGCGGTTGCGGCTCATCTGACGCAATCCTCACCGTTGGTGTCGCAGTCATCGCTGCGACTGCTGTGGTGGTCGTCTGTTCCTTATCATGTAGTCTAGGACTTCTTCTGGGCGAGTGTTGGGTTGGCATTCTCAACTTTCCCCAGGAATCTCACAACTCTCTAGCTGGGTGGGTGCGGGGTAGTCGCTACTACAGTTTCGACCATCGGGCAGCAATGCACTGCTGCAAAATAAGGAGGTTATGTCAACACACATGACTGGGAGTTTACCGACATATTTGCGTGCATCATCTACACACATAAATGGAATGGCACAACCATCATCGAAATGTTATGTGACTATGAGTCATGCAAGACCAAATTACAGGGAGCAAGCAACGCCAGGGTGCGCTCCCTTGCACATGAGCCCGAGGGAAACTTTGATGGCACCGACGCCATCCACGATTGTTTGCGGAGCCACTCCGCCGATGATGAGGACGACACGTAAACTGCCGGATCTTCCTGAATTCGAAGGCTAGCCCGAAGACTGGCCCATATTTTTCCATGCGTATACGGAAACAACGGCAGCATACGGCTGCACAGATTTGGAGAACAATCTAAGATTGATAAAGGCCTTGAAAGGAGAAGCAAGAGATACAGTAAAATCGTTGCTCATCCATCCAAGGACGGTAAAGGCGGTGACTGACCAACTACGGTTCAGATATGGACGACCAGAGCAGCTTATTCGGAGCCAACTTCAAAGCGCTCGTGAAGTGCAACCTATTCAGGAGCACCAGTTGACACGTATCATACCGTTTGCTACGTGCGTGAGCAATCTTACCGCATACCTACAATTGATCCCGAATGGGGAACAACACCTAGGAAATCCAACGTTGATCGAGAAACTGGTCACAAAACTGCCAACAGCCAGAAGAGTGGAATGGGCCAGATTCTGTGCAACACTGAATACTTACCCGACGATCGTTCATTTTAGTAGGTCGTTTTTAGCCAATGTCATCTGCACAATATCTGTCGTCGAGGTAAAGGAACCCAAACGTCGAGTACTACATGTAAGCGCCGACAAACAGGATGACTGGAGAAGGTGTCCAATATGTAATGGACAGCATGGAGTTATACACTGTAAAGATTTCAACCGAGCTTCCCCACCGACGAGGTGGAGGTATGTGAAGGAGCACCGGTTATATTTCTCGTGTTTGCGTGGCTGTCACATGGCCAGATTCTGCCGTGGAGACAAGGACTGCGGAGAGAATGGATGCCGCGGAAGGCATCACCGCCTGCTACACGAAGCCTTGAATTCCCCTAGATCCCCACCGCCAGCCAGGCGGAGATCTAGAGATGAAAGAAGAAGAAGTTTGTCGGACTCACGTAGAGTCACCAGCCGAGAGACGACTCCGAGGGCCATTGAAACGGCGCCTGAGAGGAACCTGAGTTGTGTCGATCCAAATAAAATGCGGCTACTATTCCGCATATTGCCTGTGACTCTATTCGGACGAGGAAATATGCGGGTAGACACGTACGCACTCTTTGACGAAGGCTCCTCTGTGTCCATGATGGATGACGATCTTCGATGTGAATTGAATCTGGAAGGTGAACGACGACAACTGAACATCAATTGGTTTGGGGGCAAATCTGCCCAAGTGCCAGTTACCGTGGTCAATCTGCAAGTAAGTGGAACTGGAAAAGACCAACGATATGCCTTAAAGAATGTGAATTCGGTTCATAACTTGAGTTTGCCGATGCAAAGCCTGCAACGAAGAGATATTCAAGGAGCCATGGAGTACATGAACTTACCGATGAAGCCGTAAAGCAAAGCAGTATCAAAGCTTCTTATTGGATTGGATCACGCCTACTTGGGGATACCAATGAAGACCAGACAGGTCACAGAACGAGGACCATACGCCGCCGAAACCCAACTTGGATGGGTTGTATTTGGACCCTCCAACACACGTTAGAAGTTAGCAACGCCAACGTTCTGCCATCTAGCAGTGTCACAAGATGATGCTGTACAAAAAATGGTAAGCGACTATTTCGAGATAGATAACTTTGGAGTGAAGCTTTCGCCGCCGGTCGCAGCCGACGACAGAAGCCAGAAGATGCTGAAAGACACCACAGTGAGAGTCGGGCAACGCGACCAAACCGGGCTGCTATGGAAATATGATAACATTGTGCTACCGCCAAGCTATGGCATAGCGCATAAAAGGCTTATCAATATTGAGAAAAAGATGAAATGTGATGTACAATTCGCACAAGCCTATAAGCGGATTATGAATGATTATGTGAGTAAAAAGTACGCCAGGCGATTGGAACGCCACGAAGTCGACATGGGCAATGTCGACAAAAGATGGTACCTGCCACACTTTGGAGTTATGAATCCAAACAAGCCAAAGTGGGCGATGTATCGTTAAACTCCGTACTAGACCAAGGCCCACAGCACTACAAACCACTGGTGATGATCAACGAGACCCGGATGTATACCTGCTCACCAGCCTGCTCACCCTGTGCCGCATAGCACGTCAAGAACCTTAACGCGCTACAGTATCAAACTACGGACGCACGAGCAGTTAAAGCCATCACCGATTATCACTACGTAGACGATTACGTGGATAGCTTCGCGACGGAGCTGGAAGCCATTGCCGTGTCAAGACCGGTAAAAGAGATATATGCGAACGCTGGGTTTGAATTGTGCAAATTTGCTTCCAGCTCACTACAAGTGATCGACGCCTTGGGCCAAATGGGAACCACATAGGACGTCGGATGGTGTGACGCTGAGGGAGAGAATTCCTGAGCCTAATAATGTCCACGTTTGATCCCTTAGGATTATTGAGCTGCCTTATGATTACCGCCAAACTGCTGCTGAGAGAGATTTGGCGATGTGAAGTAAAGTGGGACGAACCACTAGCGGACGGACTTTCCGACACATTTGACAAATGGCGTCAAGAGATAATTAACGTGGGAAAATTTCGATGTCCACGTTACTACTATGGACCTGGAGTAATATTGAATACGCAACTACATGTGTTCGTAGATGCAAGTCAATCGGCATTTGCGGCAGTGGCCTATTGGAGGGTCACAACCGACAGCGAAGTACGCGTACGTTTTATATGTGCTAAAACGAAATGCGCGCCAATGAGAACCATGTCGATTCCAAGACTGGAGTTGCAAGCCGCCATCTTGGGAACCAGGTTGCTGAACACTGTGAAAGAGGAGCACAGCGTAGCCATCAGCAACATAGTGCTTTGGACGGACTCTAAGACAGTGCTCCACTGGATAGGCAGCACTCACCGCCGATATAAGCAGTTTGTCGGCAACCGAGTGTCAGAGGTCTTGGAGTCCACGGAAGTTTCGCAATGGCGATGGGTGCCAACTATGTTGCAGACGACGCAACAAGGGCACAATCAAAAGTTGATTTGAGCCAAACATCTCGATGGTTAATTGGACCAACTTTGACAACTACGAATTTTAGTTAGACAAAATTTGGATCTGACAAATTCTACTTCAGCCATCACTGGCAGTTCAACAGAAACAATCTACGAGATTATTGGAGTAATTTCATAGATCTGTTTAATTGTAATTTGCGCTAATCCTTAAAAAACGTGTCACGCTGGGTAACAACTTAAGATTACAAATTATGACTGGATTTTGGAATTACCACATTTTGGATTCAAAAAAAGTTGGTTAAATTGTTTAACCACCTCATCCTCAAACGGCTACATTGGATTAACTACGCTCGACCAATAAATTAGAACAAAGGTTCTTGGAAATTACACAAGAGGTTATTAATGTATATCGACCACTTCAAGGGTGTGAGTAGAGGCGTATCCAGCTACACGCAAATAAAATATCCTCCAAAGGGTCTATACACTAAGACAACGTGGCTACCAACTTAAGTTTGGAAATGATCTTAGACGAACAAGCCAAATTTGGCGAACGCATACAGATATTCATTAGGAACAACAAAAAGGATTCGACTAAACGAAAGCAAAGGCCCTCCTATTTCCTTGTCAGTTATCTTATAAATGGAAAAATTTTACAGATGGCAATACCTAAGTTGAAAGCGTAATTGGTGATGCACCAATAAATATTTTACACTAATATAAAAGAAGTCGTTGAAATCTTCGTGAGAGAACTTAAAATTGGTACACCTTAAACTTTTAACAATTCCACTACTGGAGCCATGCGCAGCCATATTTGGAGCTGAGCTTAGTACTATTAGAGTGGCTCTAAGGTGGTTTTATCCTGGATAAAGTCTTCGTCTTACAATTTCCATAAATTTTAACATTGTCAAAAAGGGAGGTGTTAACATGGCCCGCCCATTTGTGAGTCTACATCCTATCATTAAAGATACACTTATGGTATTTGGAGGACGAATGGAAAAAATAACGACTTCTTAAGAGAGCAAAGCAGCAGATTTTATTGTCATACAATAACCCAATTGTGAAAATGATTGTCCGTCGGAACTTAGATCCATTTACCAACAAAATTACTGGATCTTAAATGGCACATCCCTTCCAAGATGCATTGTGAGGAATTGTGTTCGGTGTCGAAGATTCCAACCCTCCGGTCTATGATGCGAAATGATGCGAATCCTGCCTTCAGCCAGAGTTACTCCACCGAAACCATTTTCACACAGCGGAGTAGATTACTGCGGACCTCTCTGGATCCGCCATAAGGCTAGGGTAAAGAAACCTGATAAGGCATATATAGCCGTATTTGTCTATATCGCTTAAAAGGCAGTTCATATAGAGTTAATTCACGATCTGACAACAGCGGAAATTATACGTGCACTCATCCATTTTTTTGGCACGTCGACAACATCTTTTGGGAAAACGCTACAAATTTTGTGAGAGGTTACAATTAATTGAAGGAACTTAAGCAATCTTATCCAAAAAGGCAGAGGATGAGATCAGTTAGATCATTCTTAAATTTTACTCAATTTTTTGTCTTTGTCTATTTCATTTTTTTGTCTTATGTGTGGAAAAATGAAGGGTCTCGGGAATGCCTAAAAGCTCAAAGGGGCATAAGGGCCGGACAGTGCCAAAAAAAAAAAATTATATTGGTATGTACCAAATCGAATTAGTTACAAGCGAATTAAATTACCAAATAGAACAGAGCCGACAAATCGAAATCATATATAATAATTTGAATAAATAATAAATTGAATAAATAATAAATTAAATAAAAATTACATTACAGAAAATACCATAAAAGAAAGCTCACCACGTCCGTCCCACTGTGCCTGAGGCCCATCTGAGGTGTAACGTCACTATCGCTGCTGTCGCCTCTGTTACTGCTGTATTATTGTTGTTGCTGCTGTTGAACTAACGGTGTTTGTTGTCGCTGTTGGTCTTGTATCGTTGTTGCTGGTGTTTCTTGGACAAATAGCGAAATTACCTTTCGTACGAATGATATTTATGCGTCCGTACCACGACGGACTGGGCTGTGTATTTGCCTTTCCATGGGCAGCAGACGCTACGGCCTAGGAAGACGGAAGACATTCAGTGTCGGCGCCGACTCGTGCAACACCCACTTAGCCGGAGCTACTGTGGGTGTTGCCGGGCCGTCCGAGACTGTCCGAAGACTTTTAGGCATTCTGCTACCAAATTCGCCAAATGTGTAGTGAAGTCTGGAGCGATGATCAGCAAGTCGTCCAGATACACGAACACATTCGACCTCAGCTCCGTTGCGATCACTCTGTCCATCGAGCGACGGAGTCGTTGTGCTGCATTGCACAATCCAAATGGCATCATCTTGAACTGGTATAAAGGACGACCTCTCCTCTTCTAGCTCGATCTATCAGAAGGCGAATTTGAGGCCGACGAACGATGTAGTGAGTCTGGTCGACTCGAGGCAAGATTCATTTAGTGAAGGTAGTGGATAGGCATCTTTGATCGACAAATTGTTAAGCATCCGGGCATCGAGACAGAACAGATTTTTGTCCGGCCTTCGAACAACTGTGGTATGGTTACTCCACGGACTATTACTCTCCTTGATAACACCGATAGCCAACATTTTGTTAATCTCGTCCCACACTACCTGCTGCATTCCTGGAGACAAGGGATAATGACGGTCTTTTAGCGGGTGCGATTTAGCTCCGACTACTTGTGGAGCTAGACCAAAAGCGCGGCAGAAATCGATCCCGAGATAGGCTGCTTCTTCTTAATAAGGACACAAATAGAATGTCGATAGGAATTCTTAAATGGCCGATGATTGAGCGATCGTCACCCTACATTTATCCTTACTCGCTACCAAACCTAAATCTAATGGGCTACACATATCCTTTCGAGATTCCCTTCGACCGATTTCCTGACACTCAGGACACTTCGGATACTCAGGACACTTCGGTCTGCCGCATAGGTAGCAAAACATCCTACGCTCCTTGGCCAAACAGTCTCTGAAAACGTGGTCTGGGGACCAGCAACCTGTCAGTCAAGCGACCTCCGTGGGTCAGGCTTACTCTTTAATGTGTTTGCTTTTGGTTCTGGCTGCCCACGGTGGACTAGTGTTCAATGATGCAGAGCGTACCAGAGTTCCACTATACACCAGTACCAGAAAACACAAACATTAAACATTTAAACAAAACGACAAAGATGATTGATTTGCAGGTCGTATCCTTCATGTGCACTTAAAGGCGAGTGTATACGCTCCCAACAAGACTCCATTTACGACCGATCTGCAACCCAAGACATACTAACGCGTGAGATTCGACAATCTTATGTATTATTTGTATTGTTCTATGTTGAATGCTACGACAAGGCGCACCTCCTCAAGTTCCACAGAGCACGGAGAATTTATCAGTTCTATCTTATATATTATATTTCAAAGTTTAGAATATCGCGCCTTAACCATATTTGAGAAGGCCAGATCATGTAATTAAAACGACAGACGTTTTAAATAGACATTACTAAGCTTACTACAAAGACTAAGGTACTCTAAAAGAGAGTAAAAATTGGAAATAAAAGTCCGTTGCCTTCGCGAGCAGATCAAGTTTATTTCAAAATGTTGCCACGCCTCTTACCGCCCCGCAATGAGCAAAAACCAGACGCACCTCTGAAAAATTTATTTTTTAGGCAAATATCTCAGTAACTAGGCACTTTGTAATGGTTGCCTTTTTGGCATAAAACGATATTCAAATGGTTCTGTTATCCCATAACGTTGCGATCAATGATAGCATTCGATAAAAGTTATGCTTACGATATTAGCATATCAATCACCTTGCTATGCATGTCGACCAACTATGTTACAGAGCTTTAACATTTGTCTCTCTCGCAACATTAGCTTCGTTAATACCTTCGGAACCACCAATCCGAGCTTTCCATGGAATTATGCCCTATAAATAGACTCATGCACCTGGCCTCGTTCTCTTTGCTGCCAAAAAAATAATCTGTACGCATCGTCCATCGACTGTTGCACGTGTTGGGAGAAAAAAATATATTTTCAAAGTTTATTAAAAAGTGCGTTAACTACATATTACACTAAAAGCGTCTAACCTTGTGCGCGTCTACAATACCCTTGCGTGTAAGTATGTTAACACAACGCATTTTTGTAGCTGTCATTTGATTTTCTGGAATGAGTGAAAAATCGCTGTACATTGTATAAAGTATATATATTCTTGATCAGCATCATAGCCGAGTCGATATAGCCATGTCCGCCTGTCCGTCTGTCCGTCCGTCCGTCTGTATGAGCAAAAGGATCTCAGAGACTATAAGAGCTAGAAAAATGATAGTGGTCGCAAATGAAAGGTACAATACCCAAGCAGTACAAGTTTGTTTTTGTTTTTTGACACGCCCATCTTAGGGCGTTTTATTTGCATATAAAGGTAAATGTACAGGTAAAACTAGAATGTTTTAGTGTAGAACACTTTGTTAGGCATGCTATCTGAACTAAATTTACACAGATAGTACATGCCTAGGAAGTATATGTACTGACCAAGTTTGATCCAAATCGTATCATATAGCTCCCATAGGGCCGATCGGTCAAAAATACGCTCCAAATATGAATTAGTATGAAAAACTTTTTTCTTTACCCTATACATCACGTTTCTTTGGCACAATCCAAATAGGTTAGCAATAAGGCGACAATAATTTATGAATAATTCCTTGTTCAATCATTTCTTTGATTTGCTTTTCAACTCATTCGTCGAATGTTTGCGCATACTTGTATGGACGCTTTTGGATTGCGTGTTCGTGTCTAGTTTGAATGACGTGTTTAGTTGCTCTCCAAATATGAATTAGTATTATAAACTTTTGCTTTAACTAAGCTATATTAATCAAACTCACACAGAATACATTTGCCATCAATATATACATACTGACCAAGTTTGATCCTAATCGGACTACTATATCGTATAGCTCCCATAGGAACGATCGGTCGAAAGTATGCTCTAAAAATGAATTTCGTATTAAAATGTTCTGTGTTTGACAAGCTATCTTATCCATTACCATTGTTAATAACAAATTGAAACTGAGTAACTGGTATCCTAACGTCCCAAGGCGACTATAGCATTCTTTCTTGTTTTATATTTTTATCTTTTAATAACTTTCGGTCTATTGTCTATTGACTGATTTCAACCAAATTTGCACAATATACATTTTATATTCTCTGCAAGAGTATATTGGATTTTTGCAAAAGTATGTAACAGGCAGAAGGAGGCATCGCAGACCCCATTTATTTATGTCCTTCTGTCTGTCTGTCGGTATGAACAAACAGATTTCAGAGATGGTAAGATCTACAAGTTCGAGCTTGGTGCCAAACGATCACATATTTAGTCAGTCAATACAACAATCTTTTTTTTTCGATGCCACGCCCCAATGTGCCCACAATAAGCAAAAAACTGGACACACCTCGGGAAAATTCTGTGTTTTCGGCTAATATCTCAGTAACTATGGCACCTAGGATCACCAATTCTGGCACAGGAGTTCCTAGCGACAGCATAGTTGCGTTGCCATTTAAAATTTTGGACTGCCACGCCCACTTTTCTCACAATTGATAAAATAGTTTTCAAACTACAATGCCGTTTTTAGCGAACTTGTTCGTATCGTACAGTATTGTAGTTTATAATTCGTGTGGAGACTAACAACCTAATTTACACAGCTAGTACATGTCTATGCAGCACATGTACTGACCAAGTTTGATCCAAATCGGACAACTATATTGTATAGCTCCCATAGCGCCAATTGGTCAAAAATTCGCTTTAAATATGAATAAGCATGAAAAACTTTTGGGTTTACTATGCAATGGTCAGCGGCGGTAACCGGACACTTTTGTTTTGCTGCAAGAGTTTCCGTTATTGCCTATGATTGCTGAGTCGGCTTGCCGACCATGACATTGTGGCGTGATGCGAGTTTTGGCTTATGTTAAATGAAACATAATTTGTATTAAGAAATCAGTTTTGAATACAGCGCTCTTCCAGTCAGTCGCTTATATAAATATTCACTCCGGCACTTGGCCGTTAAATAATTTGTTTCATTGTCTGAGCCCGAGGCCAGCAATAGGAGGCTCAGTGGCCTCTCAACCTAATCATCAATCCTTACAGAAAGGAAATCAATTAATTGGCGCCCAACAAGTGGTCGGACTCCACTACCAACAACAATTAAAACAGCAGCACAGGAGCTGCAACAACCAACTTCAAGTAAAACAGCAGCACAGGAGCTGCAACAGCCAACAACAATTAAGACAGCAGCGCGGGATCTGCAAGTGACAGAGTTTATAAAGAGATTTTTTTTGTGTTAGTTGAATCATGTAAGTGGATACTCTAGCCAAATTTTTTTTTTCTTCAAATACAAAAAACTGTTAAGTTTATTTTATAAAAATTTAATTAGTACTAGTGAGTATTTTATATTGCAACAGATCATGTAAAAAATTTTTTTTTGTTTAATAATAATCAGAACTAAGTGAGAGTGACTGCTTTGAGAATTTTAGTTTAATTTGTGTTACTTTCTGTGCGTCTAAAATTGTGCATACAGTTCTCGTGGCTCAGAGCTGCGACGTAATTCGACCCATCTTTTGACGGCCCGTTTTATTTTTCGCGGCCGCTGGCCTGCGCATGTCACGCTTCAACCCATGTAGAAACCCTCGCAAGCAGTCTAGCTACTCAGATTCCGACTGTGACACTCATCATCAGAGTCCCGGCTACAAGACTTCTCCCTGCAGTTCCCTCTCCATCAGGTAAAATTGATCCATATCAGCTTAGGGAAGAGATAAGGTCGGCTATAAGCAATGCTTTAGCCGAACAGGCCGCTGCAAATCAGCAGAGGGAGCAAGCATTGACTCAAAGAATTAATGAGTTAGCTGAACAAATAGCAGCAGCAAACGTTACCGCCCACATAATGGCAGTTCTCGTAATTAATAGGCTGTTATCATCATAAGAAGCAAAATTAGGGGCCCCGCAGACGCGGTGCTGGCCTCATTTGGTACTGTATGGAATTTTGATGCGATAATAAATCGCCTTGATTTCACATACAGTGACAAGAGACCAATTCATGTCATTGAACAGGAATTAGGTACCTTGAGGCAAGGTGGCCTGTCCCTGCTTCAATATTACGATGAGGTGGAGAAGAAACTCACTCTTCTCACTGACAAAGTTAACATGTCATATGAGCCGGCTTTAGCAAAGGGCTTATGTGAAAAATTCCGCGACGATGCGTTGCGTGTGTTCATATCGGGTCTCAAGCGCAGTCTTACAGATGTGCTCTTTGCAGCAAAGCCCAGAGATTTGCCTTCAGCGCTAGCTCTCGCGCAAGAAGTCGAGTCAAATCATGAAAGGTACGCATTCGCGGCTAATTTCGCCAGAAGTCTAGAAGACAAAGAGCGCAAGCCGCATGCAAATGTGCAGGGGCAACAACTGGAGAGACAACAAGCCGAAACACAAGCTAGCGGTACAAAGAATCCGCATTTTAGTAAGCAAAGCAGGGCCACAGTTCAGACTGACCAACGAAGCAGCAGGCAACACAATAATAATGGCGCACCGGTGCCCATGGAGGTCGATCCTTCCTTCTCGAGGGTTTTCCAGCCCACTAGCACTGGCACCACGACGGATCCTGAAAAGGTTAGGGCAGTACAGGAGTATCCAGAACCTAAAACACTGTTTGGGGTCAGATCATTTTTAGGCCTCGCAAGCTATTACAGATGTTTGATTAGGACCCATCTCGAACATATTGAAGGGTGAAAATGGAACAGTCAGTAGGCATAGGTCCAGAAATATAAAAGTTCAATTCTCTGAAGTGCAGCAAGGGGCGTTTCAGAAGTGTAATGCTCAGGTACCCCGATTTTAAGAAGCCATTCGATCTAACGACCGATGCTTCAGCTCACGGCATAGGTGCAGTTTTGTCTCAAGAGGGTCGTCCTATAACAATGATTTGAAGAACATTGAAAGACAGCGAGGTTAACTATGCAACAAATGAGAGAGAGTTATTGGCCATCGTATGGTCACTTGCCAAATTAAGGCACTATTTGTGCGGACCATCAACCCTTGACCTTCGCAGTTTCGGAATCTAATCCAAATGCAAAGATTAAAAGGTGGAAAGCGCGCATTTACGAGTCTAATGCGCGTATCTTCTATAAACCTGGCAAGGACAATCTGGTTGCGGATGCCTTGTCAAGACAGCAGCTCAACGCTGTACATGAACAAGAAATTGAGTCTTGCGCAGCAACGATCCATAGTGAGGTATCTCTCACCAACACCATTGGGACAACAGACAAGCCTTTGAACTGTTTTCGATACCAAATAGTGCTAGAAGAGGCGCGTTTCCCCTTAAAACGAAGTTTTATTCTTTTCGGGAATAAGAAACGCTACTTGATCAGCTATACTTGCATCGAATCGCTGCTAGACGAGCTCGAAGATATAGTCTCACCCAAATGCGTAAATGCCCTCCACTGTAATTTACACACGCTTGCAATGGTACAAGATGTATTGGCTCGAAGATACCCGGCCACAAAGTTCTGGCACTGCAAAAATCGCGTGGACATATTTGCGGTTGGAGAAAGAAGGGAAATCCTCACAAACGAGCATAATAGGGCCCATAGGTCTGCACAGGAAAATATTAAGCAGGTACTCTCGGAGTACTACTTTCCAAAGATGGCAAAAATAGCCAATGAAATAGTACAAAATTGAACAAGAAAGAAAAGTACAGTCGAGTGCGCCCGACCGTATAATACTCTCTGCATTTGTCCCGATTAAATTATTAAAATCGGTATCCAGATATTACAATGTGAATTACTTGCATTAAAACACGTTGAAACAAAAACAATCTAAGCATAATCAAACACACATCTGTTTGTTTGTATTCGAATACACATACGTTTGACAATATGTATATGATGCAAATATGTATGTATGTATGTGTGTATTCGGCGCAGCCAGCTTCCGCGGGCAGCGCTGCCGACTCGCAGGCAGCGAAAACGTTCGAACATGTGCTTGTGTGTTTCTGTCTCGCTTGCACCTATGGGTTGATATTGCGTTCAATTATCAATATTGTAACGCTTCTAGTTTTCTTGTTTATAGTCCGATATTAATGCGCCTTTCAGGATAGTTTAATATAGTTAATCTCCACACGAATTATAAATAACAATACTATATGACACGAACAAGTTCGCAAAAAACGGCATTTGAAGTTTTTTCAAGTGTGGGAAAAGGGGGCGTGGCAGTCCAAAATTTTAAATGACGATGCAACTACTCTGTCGCTAGGAACCTTCGTACCCAAATTGGTGATCCTAGGTGCCATAGTTACTGAGATATTTGCCGAAAACACCAATTTTTTCCGAGGTGTGTCCAGTTTTTTGCTTATTGTGGGCGAATGGTGCGTGGCATCGAAAAAAAAAAGATTCTTGTATTGACTGACTAAATATGTGATCGATTGATACCAAGCTCGAATTTGTAGCTCTTACCATCTCTGAAATCTGTTTGTTCATACGGACGGACAGACAGACAGACAGACAGACGGACATGGCTATATCGACTCGGCTTGTGATGCTGATCAAGAATATATATACTTTATGGGGTCTGCCACGCCTCCTTCTGCCTGTTACATACATTTGCACAAACCCAATATACTCTTGCAGAGAGTATAACAAGAAAGAAAAGTACAGTCGAGCGCGCCTGACCGTATAATACTCTCTGCATTTGTGCCGATTAAATTATTAAAATCGGTATCGACATATTAAAATGTGAATTACTTGCATTAAAACACGTTGAAACAAAAACAGTCTAAGCATAATCAAACACACATCTGTTTGTTTTTATTCGAATACACATACGTTTGGCAATATGTATATGATGCAAATATGTATGTATGTATGTGTGTATTCGGCGCAGCCAGCGAACACGGGCAGCGAAAAAGTTCGAACATGTGCTTGTGTGTTTCTATCTCGCTTGCACCTATGGGTTGGTATTGCGTTCAATTATCAATATTGTAACGCTTCTAGTTTTCTTGTTTATAGTCCGATTTTAATGCGCCTTTCAGTATAGTTTAATATAGTTAGTCTCCACACGAAATATATAATTACAATACTGTACGATACGAACAAGTTCGCCAAAAACGGCATTGAAGGTTCCAGACTTTTTTATCAAATGTGGGAAAAGTGGGCGTGGCAGTCCAAAATTTTAAATGGCAATGTAACTATGCTGTCGCTAGGAACTCCGGTACCAGAATTGGTGATCCTAGGTGCCATCGTTACTGAGATATTTGCCGAAAACACCAATTTTTTCCGAGGTGTGTCCAGTTTTTTGCTTATTGTGGGCGAATGGGGCGTGGCATCGAAAAAAAAAATTCTTGTATTGACTGACTAAATATGTGATCGTTTGACACCAAACTCGAACTTGTAGCTCTTACCATCTCTGAAATCTGTTTGTTCATACGGACAGACGGACAGACGGTCAGACGGACAGACGGACAGACGGACAGACAGACGGACATAGCTATATCGACTCGGCTTGTGATGCTGATCAAGAATATATATACTTTATGGGGTCTGCCACGCCTCCTTCTGCCTGTTACATACTTTTGCACAAACCCAATATACTCTTGCAGAGAGTATAAAAACATGTGCTAGGGGTAAATACGATAGACACCCCAAAAAACAAATGCTTGGGGAAACGCCGATCCCCTCACATGTAGTAGAGATGTTACACATAGACATTTTCTCCACTGACAGAAAATACTTTCTCACTTGCATCGACAAGTTCTCTAAATTTGCTATTGTCCAACCGGTTCCTTCAAGGACCATTGTGGATCTGAAGCCAGCCTTAATGCAACTAATGAATTTTTTTTTCCAAAAGCCAAATCCATTTACTATGACAATGAACCGTCATTGAATTCAGAGACCATCATGACTATGCTAACAAACAACTATGGGGTCAGCATTTCAAATGCACCACCATTGTATAGCAATGGACAGGTTGAGCGCTTTCACAGCACTCTATTAGAGCTAGCCAGATGCCTAAATATCAATAAAGGCATAAGTGACACCGAAGAAGTCATTTTACTGGCTACAACTGAGTACAATAAGTCGATCCATTCGGTCATCGACCAGAGACCAGTTGATGTGGTTCAGGCGCACCCAGATAAGCCACAAGAAAAGATGCAAGAAAAGATCAGACGACGATCAGAGCTAGGGAGAACGTAAATCGGCAGAATAGGGTCTTTGACATTGGTGACAAGGTTTTAGTCAAGTCCAACCGACGGCTCGGAAACAAACTCACACCTTTATGTGATGAGAAGGCCGTTGAAGCAGACCTTCCTCATTCGAGGAAGGGTGGTCCACAAGGACAACCTAAAGTGACTCACTTGTTTTTTTTACACCTTTTTTTTAAGCCACTAGGCATACTCGTATAAGTTAGATATAGTTTTTCAATTTACTTTTAGCCACTTGGCATAGTTTTTATAAAACATTTTTGGTGGTGGACAGACCTCCTTAAAAAGGAAAACAAAAAAGTTGCTAAAAAGAAAGAAAACCAACTTCATTTCACAGGTTTGGATCCATATTACTCGTTTCCTTATCAGTGGCTTCGGCACACGTCACCGACTACTCGCGTGCCAAGTACATATCCATCGTCGATGGCGAGATCCGGATGGGAGGAATACGCATATGTTAGGCACTCGGCAAACCTCTCAGAGTACGTGCGAATGGTGGAAGAAACGGTCAAATTAATTAACATGTTCCCGGTATCGCACATGAAAAAACTTCTAAGTGTGGACACGGCGCACCTACAAGACCTCTTGCAGGCGTTAGGCACACACCATAGAGTCGCCAGGAGCTTAGATTTCCTAGGATCCATACTGAAGGTTGTTGCGGGTACACCCGATGCCGGTGATTTAGAGCAGACTAGGTTCACTGAAAGGCAACTAATAAATGCCAACAATAGACAAATAGAAATCAACACTAGAGTTCAAGACCAGCGTAACCAGTTAACAATCACTGTCAATAAAATTCTCAAGATAGCCAAAAACTCACAAGTTGACACTAGCCATTTATTTGAAACACTACTGTCTAGAAACAGAATGTTGATGATGGAGTTGCAAAATTTAATGCTTGCTATTACTCTCGCGAAGGCTAACATTGTTAGCCCAAACATTTTAGACCACTCAGATTTGAAATCAATTAGGCTAGAGGAACCCACCAACACTCCCATAGGAGATCTTATGTCCGTTGCGTCCGTAAAAGCTCTTCAATCCATTAACGCTATACATTTTAAAATCAAATTCCCAAAGATTAAAAAAGAGTACAGAAAAATTACTATTTATCCTGTCGTCCACAAGAACTTCATATTGCGATTGTTTGACAATGTCATAGCCGAATACGATGGAGAAACCCACACTCTGCAGAGTTGCGCCGCTTCACCTGGAGCCACATTTTGTCGTCTGGCATTAAAGAGTTCATGTGCCAAGGAGATCCATGCTGGTGACACGGCACTCTACGGGATCCAGCCGAGCAACCTGAATTAGGCGCGCAGTCCATCGACCAGATTCCGATCTCTCCCGGGAAGACGCCGTCGCGCAGGCAGGTCGAAAAAAGGAGGGCGAATGAATTTGGATGTAGGGTGACTGCTAACTTGATGGCTCTGTTTGGGATCCCATCTGGTCCTGGTGCTTTAAACCTTGGATGCTTTTTAGCCGAGTCGATCACCTCTTCTGGGGTTACCGGTGGGAAGAATCTGGATGCCACGGCATTGCCGTCGGGGTTTAATTCTCTGGCCTGCTGGAACGGGAAAAGCGTCTGCACTACGGTATCCGATTTGGCTCGCTCTGTGGGTGTGTATTGGCTGAATGCTTGCATCTTCTTCATAACGAGTTTATACGACCGTCCCCATGGTTCATGATCAGCCTTCTCACAGAGTGCTCTAAAACAGTTCAACAGTGCGCTGCGTTTCTGTTTACCGTCTGCCAGACTGCCTGTGGGGTATTGGGTCATGTCCATTAAGGGCGAAGAGAATGGCCATGTGGTCGCTTGCGGTGTACATGTCGTTCGAACATGTGTTTAAATGTTTTTGTCTCGCTTTCGCGCATACAGTGGTATTGCACTTAAATAACATAAACTTTGTAACGTAATAGATCTTTTTCCACTTAGCATTTGGAAGACTGTTTTGTAAGATATGAATTTGGCGAGTCGTTCTTGAGTCCCAGTGGCGATTGAAAAATGATTCCTCATATGCGCGATTCAATGAAGAGTCAGAAATTACTCACCTGTATGATCAAAACGTGATTTACTTAAAGTACAGCGACAAAATGTAAAACAATCGCCAATTGATCGCACAGGGGATTGAAATGCGATTGTTTTTACTTGTGCTTTGCAGTAAAATTCTGCATTTTGAAGAAGATGATTGATTGTCCTAATTGAGCAGATTCATTTCAATTCGTACAAATGCAAGGTAAAGTTCAACGCAGAAACATAATTAAAACAAGTAAGAAAGGCTACAGTCGATCTCGCCGACCGTAAAAGACCCCGTACTCCCATTAAATTAATTTAATCGGTATCTAAGTCTTACAGTGGATAGTACTTGAATTCGAACACGATGAATAAATTAAAAACTAAGGTTAATCGAACATAAGTCTGTTTGTCTGCATGCACATACCAATTCGTTCGAAATTATATAAATGTATGCACAAATATATGTATGTATGTATGTGCCTATTCGGCGCGGACAAAATGTGTGGGCAGCGCTGCCCCCACACAAGCATCGAGAACGTTCAAACATGTGTTTGTATATTTCTGTCTCGCTCTCGCGCGTAAGTGATATTCCAGTTAAATAACATAAACTTTGTTACGTGATAGGTCTTTTGTTAAAAGTAGGATTTTAATGCCACTTTCAGGATAGTTTGATATGATATGTCTCCAAGCGAATGTTAAATAACAACACTGTATTATTTGAATAAATGCCTTAAAAACGGCATTGAAGCCAGAATGTTTTTTTTTTAGCTCCTTTGACAAAAGAGGGCGTGGCATTACATTAAGGCTATCTTTATGAACCTGTATAACAAAATTGGTGCTCCTAAGTGCCATAGTTACTGAGATATTCGTCTAAAACACAAATTTTTTTGAAGTGTGTCTGGGTTTTTGCTTATTGCGGGGGCGTGGCAAAAATTTTGAAAAAAACTTAACCTGCCCGAAGTAATAACGGACTTTTTTTTCTAAATTTGGTAGCTCTAGCTTTTGTAGTTTAAAAGATCCAGGTGTTCATACGGACGGACGGACAGACAGACGGACCGATTTAAACCAAACTTGGTCAGTACATGTACTTCATAGACATGTACTATCCGTGTAAATTTGGTTCAGATAGCATAGCTAACAAAGTTTTCCATACTAAAACATTCTACTTTTACCTGTACATTTACCTTTATATGCAAATAAAACGCCCTAAGATGGGCGTGTCAAAAAACAAAAACAAACTTGTACTGCTTGGTTATTGTACCTTTCATTTGCGACCACTATCATCTTTCTAGCTCTTATAGTCTCTGAGATCCTTTTGCTCATACAGACGGACGGACGGACAGACGGACATGGCTATATCGACTCGGCTATTGATGCTGATCAAGAATACATATACTTTTTGGTGTCGGCCACACCTCCCCATCTACCCACACCGGGAGGGTGGGTAAACGAGTTACTGCAGCCCACTTGTATTAGGGGTGACTTTTACAAGCAGACATTCAGCTCGAAAATCTGAATCCGCTGTCAGTCGTTGTTAACACATTTTATTGCCTTTCCTTACGGAGTTGTGATTCTTTACTATATTTCATCCCATTTCTTTACCACTCTTTAGTGTTTTAGGGTTACTGAGTATTTCCAAGTATCACTTGGTGGTCCTGCGGGTTTCCCTCTTCAATGAATTTATTGCCGGTTACACCAAAGCCGGCGCTTACAAATAAGAATTCCTGGGCTATATTCTAACTACTTATGGGGTCTGCAACGCCTCCTTCTGCCTGTTTCATACTTTGCACAAACCCAATATACTCTTACAGAGGGTATAAAATAAAATTTACTTACTTTCATTCCAAATTTGTTGGCTCTAGCTCTTGTAGTTTAAACAAGAAAGAAAAGAACAGTCGAGCGCGCCCGACCGTATAACACTCTCTTCATGTGTCCCGATTAATATATTAAAATCGGTCTCGAGATTTTACAATGTGAATTACTTGCATTAAAACACGTTGAAACAAAAACAATCTAAGCATAATCAGACATACATCTTTTCGTTTGTATACGAATACACATACATTTGACATTAAATGTAAGCATTTATGTATGTATGTGTGTATTCGGCGCAGCCAGCGACCGCGGGCAGCGCTGCCGCCACAAAGGCAGCGAAAACGTTCGAACATGTGCTTGTATGTTTCTATCTCGCTTGCACCTATGGGTTGATATTGCGTTCAATTATCAATATTGTAACGCTTCCAGTTGTCTTGTTTATAGTCCGATTTTAATGCGCCTTTCAGGAGAGTTTAATATAGTTAGTTTCCACACGAATTATAAACTACAATACTGTACGATAAGAACAAGTTCGCTAAAAACGGCATTGAAGAGTTTTTTATCAAATGTGTGAAAAGTGGGCGTGGCAGTAAAAAATGATATATATATAGTATATTTACGCTGTCGCTAGGAACCTCCATACCAAAATTTGTGATCATAGGTGCTATAGTTACTGAGATATTCGCCGGAAACACAGATTTTTTCCGAAGTGTGTGTAGTTTCTTGCTCATTGTGGGCGAATTGGGCGTGGCATCGAAAAAAAAAGATTCTTGTATTGACTGACTAAATATGTGATCGATTGACACCAAGCTCGAACTTGTAGCTCTTACCATCTCTGAAATCTGTTTGTTCATACGGACGGACATACGGACATGGCTATATCGACTCGTCTTGTGATGCTAATCAGGAATATATATATTTTATGGGGTCTGCCACGCCTCCTTCTGCCTGTTACATACTTTGCACAAACCCAATATACTCTTGCAGAGAGTATAAAAAAAAAGCATTGAAAAATAAAATTGTATTTTTTAAATGCATATAAATAGGGTCTTTTCTGTGTATTCTACTTGACTTTAAATATAAAGCATAGAACTTTTTAGACCCCGTACTCTAAAAAAAATAGAGGGGGGTCTGTTAGGTTTGTCAGATTCGAAATGTGCGTAACAGGTAGAAAGAAGAGTTTCCGTCCCAATAAAGTATATATATTCTTGATCAGCATCAACAGCCGAGTCGATCTAGCGATGTCTGTCTGCCCGTCCGTCAGTTTGACTGTCTGTTTGTCCGCTGTCCGGATGAACATCTGTATCTTCTAAACGATAAGAGCTAGAGACGCCAAATTTGGAATGAAAGTCCGTCTTTATGACTGTACCTCCCCCGTAAATTGTGGAAAACGATATATCAGGACCAAATTCACATAGTACATAGTGTATGTGTGTGGTACTATGATAAATATTCTCACCAACTATAGCCTATGGCTCCCATATGACAAATTGGAAAAAAACTAGAAAATTTGCTTAAAAGTTGAAAAAACGAGAAAGAAAAGTACAGTCGAGCGCGCCCGACCGTATAATACTCGCTGCATTTGCCCCGATTAAATTATTAAAATCGGTATCGAGATATTACAATGGGTAGTACTTGCATTAAAACACGTTGACAGACAAACATTCTAAGCATAATCAAACATAAATCTGTTTCTTTGCATGCGAATACACATCCGTTTGACATTATACGTGTGTATATATGTATGTATGCGTGTATTCGGCGCGGCCAGCGTCCCCGAGCAGCGCTGCCGCCACACAGGCAGAGAAAACGTTCGAACATGTGCTTGTGTGTTTCTATCTCGCTTGCACCTTTGGGTTGATATTGCGTTCAATTATCAATATTGTAACACTCCTAGTTTTCTTGATTGTAGTCCGATTTTAATGCACCTTTCAAGATAGTTTGATATAAATAGTCTCCACACGAATTATTAATTACAATACTGTACGATAAGAAGTACCTTAAAAATGGCATTGAAGTTAGAAAATTGGTTTATTAATTGTGGGAAATGGAGGCGGGGCAGTCAAAAAATTTTAATGGCAATGCATTAATACAGTCGCTAAGAACCTCCGTTTCAATTGGCGATCCTAGGTGTCATAGTTACTGAGATATTCGCCGAAAACACCGAAAAGATGGCTGTCTGTGCTGGGGTTTGAACCGCAGACCTCATGTCAACAATTTGAAATAAACTTAACCTGCCTGACATATAGACGGACTTTCATTCCAAATTTCGTTTCTCTAGCTTTTGTAGCTTAAAAGATCCAGGGGTTCATCCGGACAAAAAAGAAAAGTACAGTCGAGCACGCCCGACCGTATAATACTCTCGGAATTTTTCACGATTAAATAATTAAAATCGGTATCCAGATATTACAAAGTGTAGTACTTGCATTAAAACACGTTGAAGCAAAAAAAAAAAAAAAACACATACATCTGTCTCGCTTGCACCAATGCGTTGATATTGCGTTCAATTATCAAGATAAGAACGTCCGCCTTTATAATACTGCCTGCTTTTACTCCCGATTAAATTAATTAAATATGTACCCAGGTATTACAATGGATAGTACTTGTATGAGAACACGTTAAAACAAAAACAATCTAAGCATAATCAAACATACATCTGTTTGTTTGTATGCGAATACACATATGGGCAATTCTCTAGTGTCGAAAGTGACATTCATACGCATTCAAAGTAAAAAAAAACGAATGCCTAAACATTTTTCCATTTTGAAAAATAGTAGATCTTATAGCTGCTGATTAGCACTATAATTGGTGCTAGGGATGATTTAAGACAAGTGTTGGTTTTAAAAATAAAAATAAAAATCCAAGGGGTACGCACGCTACAAAAATAGAAGTCGCTAGAAGCTTGAATGTTTTTTAGCTCTTATGACAAAAGAGGGCGTGGCATTACATTAAGGCTATCTTTGTGAACCTGCATAACAAAATTGGTGCTCCTAAGTGCCATAATTACTGGAATATTCGACTAAAAAACAAATTTTTTCGAAGTGTGTCTGGTTTTTTGCTTATTGCGGGGGCGTGGCAAAAATTTGAAATAAACTTTACCTGCCGATAAGTACCTGCAGATAAGTATAAGCGCAGTTCGCGTTTATATACATACATATGTACATACAGCTGTTGGAATTAGCTTGCTTGGTTGTGCTTTACTTTGATTTTGCTTTACTTCGTTTGTGTCAATGCTGCTTATACATACATACGCGCTAGCAAACATACGCTGATTAAGTGTTCTTGTTGTTTGTAGATCGTATCGTTTGTCTTCCTACGCATGCGCTGTTGTTGTTGGTAGATCGAATCGTTTGTCTACCTGCGCATGCGCTGTTGTTGTTTTTTTCACAGTGTGCAGTCAAATAATCCGAATATCGCTAATCATCTGATAATCATTTTCGCTTGTGCTTTTGCGTAGATTGTTATTTTGTTGTTGTTGACAACTGTCATTGCTTTTCTGCATACGCTTGCGCTTCTTTAGTTGCTGCCGTATCTGTTATGCGAGATGTCTGGTTAGCCAGCTAAATATCTTTAATATTTTAAATTTATTGATCGCCCAAATTGATAATCAGCTGATTATCTGTAATTATTTGATTATCTTCCTCAGTCAAAATTGTGATCGGCTGAATATCATTGGTGATAAACTTGCATTCAAATAAAGTCGAGAGTCTGCCCAAAGTGCGTACCAGGCATCAGAAAACGTACCTCAGCTTTCTCACCATTTTCACTTGACCAAACTAAAGGAAGCCAAATTTAGTGGTAAACACTCTGAATACTGACAATTTATCGGTCTGTTTAATAGCTTGGTAGACTCTGATCGCTCGATTTCAAATATTGAGAAATTCAATCATTTGATATCGTGCTTATCAGATGAGGCGTTAGGCACCATCAGGTATTTGATGTAAATTAACCAAATGCAGCAAATGCCGTATCTTTGAAACTCTCGCCTAGTTGTTGGTCAATGAGCCGTTGCCTAAGCCATTGGCAATCGATTTTCGGACAATGGTGGACTCAGTATCAGCAATACTTGAGTCGTTAATGTCGGTTGGAGATGAGCAAGATTTCGGAAATGCAACCTTGATTCATATAGTCATGTCGAAGGTAGATTTTTATACGTAATCGAAGTATGAGGAACAACTTGTCTATAACACATTGCCGAAATGGCCCGATATACGAAAAGGCGATATAAACATTTCTTTTAAAGAAGTTCCAGGCCCAGGATGAAGCAAACTTTTGAAAAAATCGTCGTTTGCGTGTACAAATGTTGAAATAGAGGCAGATCCCACCTGCCCTTTATGCAGTGACAACAACCTGATTGGAAATTGTCAAGGGTTCGCACAAATGCCAGTTGACAAAAGATTTGCGGGTACAAATGTTGAAAATGAGTCAACTCTGCATAAACTGCTTGCATTCAGGGCACAAAGTGTCAAACTGCACTGCGTCGAAGAGTTGAGTTTGTTCTCTTCTTCACAACAACCTACTTCACAAGTACGCACCCGTAGAAAATCACAAGCCTCTTCTCATCCTGCCCATGATGCTAACGAAACCGATCAGGTAATCCTTGCAACGGCTGTTGACAGATTCGGTCAGAATCGAAACGATCTCAAGTAAACTTTATGACGGAAGACCTCGCTCAAAATTTGCAACTTCAACGCAATAAGAAATGCTGAACCATAAAATCGGTTGGACAGTCGAGTTTGACTGCAAAAGCAAATTATCGACAATAGTTGCGTCTGGTGTATCGAGACATCAGTTCAGCGCCGAGTTTTGGGTGCTAAAATCAATTTGTATCAGGCAGCCAAATTGTTATCTTCCCATCAAGAAGATTACAGCAAACGTCAGTCCGGTGAAAAAAAATGCTTACCAAAAACCCAATATGCTGCTCAGTGATGCATCATAAAGATGTTCGATTTGAAGACAGTGTATACCGACACTGTGAGGTTGAAGCTGTTCTGCGGAGCGCATCGTTTGCAAACAAAGCTATCGGGACAGCGTTCGCAAATTGCGGACTGGACACTTTGGTGTCAATTTGACTTTCATGACTGATCCCAAAGTGCTGGAGTCGTCACAAATTGCCAAGAGACATTAACTTTCCACGAATTTGGCAGTCCATGATGTATATTTAATTTTCATGAACGAGAATCTTGACCTTGGTCGGATGTCGTTCATAAATACAGACGCTCCGCCATGTTACACCCTTTCATACCAGTGAGTTCCGAGACCTGATAACAGTTCCACCAACCTTCGAGTAGTAGCGGACGCGTCGTGTAAGAAAACGTTGTCACACTCTCTCGAGGAATTACTTGTCGGACCCACTATTTAGAGCGATCTAATTCGTTCATTTTGTAGGTTCCGTCTGAACCGACATGCCCTCACGGCAAATATCAAAACGGGCTAATTTCTGTTGGCAAAATGGTTTTCAAGCCATTTCAACGTCTTAGAAGAAGCGGAAATGAGAAACTTTGTGCGATGATTCGGAAGCCGCACTACATTGTATAACTACTTCCCCTTTACTATTAGCAACATGTCCATGTCCCGTCGGCAAGTTTCAGTTTGCTTTGGATAGGCGGCTGTTCTACCAGCAGCTTCTTCAGTCTGACGGTTTCCTGCACTAACTTCAGGTTGGAACTAAAGTTTTTCAAGGAGCTTCTTTTGGCCTTTCTAATGGCGACTTTGTATGCTTTAAGTGCGACTTTAAACTCCGTGTGTAACATATCCAACTTGGTAAGCTACCAGGTCTAAGCCATTTTAAACATCACTATCAGTATCAGAGGGACTTCTAAATGTAAGTCACCGACTCGATAACGCCTTGTTGTCCGAGCTCAGTAGACACGAGTCTCTCGAACTTGGCCCAGTCGGTATTCTGAGGATTCCTAGATTGTGATACCTTAGGGGTATGAAATTACATTCGAATTGAATATATTTGCTTAAGTTTTCAGTGCTGTAATTAGACATAATATAAGGATGTAGGCCTTTCCGTTCAAGTACGGCGGCTCTTATTCTGCTTACCATTAAGATGTAAATCGCATTGTAGTTGTTTGACCTTAGCCCCCCCCACTGTTTTCCCAGATGCAATCCACGATTCCTGGAATAGGCCACATCGGAACGCCCTTTTTCTTGGACAAACAGCAGCTCTGTTGATGACAACTTGCAACTTGCAATTTATTTGCAGTAAAATCATCTGGTGGGGTGTCTGCACATGCTGAGGACGGGTTGACTATTACAGTCAGGTTGCCGTCGCCCTCTTCGACCGCCTCGACATCTATACTCGATGGTGGCTTCAAAGACCGATTCGAAACCGAGATCTCTCTCCACTTCCCCAGCTACGAGCGTATTTATGTTCTTGTCTTCCGGATGGCGTTTCTTCAGACGTAGGTAGGCACTCCATACACTAAATGCCATCTTCTGAGTCGCGAGTATAAGATGTCCTCTGCCTCCTTATTGATCTGGACGATCACGTGCTGGCCCATCTCTTGCGGAAAATGTATCAGCATGCTGGTATGTTTTTCTTTTTGGTGCCTTTAATAAAGTCCGTTGTGTTGTGTGTAATGTACATTGTCGGCAGTTTTCGTAAGATGTAAAATGATTAATAAAAAGTACTGAGTGCGTTACGAATACAATAATAATACAATACAATAATAATAATACAATGTTAAACACAAGCATACATACACATATCTATTTATTTATTAAAGCATATAACATAGAAATGAAAAACAGCACGCCAATGGAAAGTACCGTGGTACAGCAAACACGGACGATTAAAAACCATAAGACCTCAATAAATAAGTATAAAACAAACAACTGCGACAACCATGCGCGACAAAGGTTAGTTTAGATTAGGTTATGCAGGACGCCCTCAAAGGAAGTTCATTGGCCACTTAGTGGCCCGTAGTGATCCGGTCGTGGAAGAGCTTTTATTAGAAGCCCTGCAGAATGTGAGATTGCTTGGCAAAAGCCAGCAGTTCCCTAGGCTCTCTTTTGGAGGCATCCTTTAGTAAGTTTAGATTTGATGCTCCTAGGCCCGTTAGCATCGCACGAACTAGTGCGGGGCAGTGGCATAAGAGGTGCTCAAAAGATTCGACGATACCTGGTTCATTGCATTTACTGCACCTTGCGTTGTCGGTGATGCCCAGTTTTACGCCACATTCGATTACAGCTTTCCTTGATACTCTGCTCAAGTTCACTATGTAGTGATCCCAGCGAGATCGCGACAGCCTCCAGCTCGTCTCTGAAAAGTTCGACGCCGGCTTTTGCCAGATTGTCTGCCTAGGAACCCAGTAGATGTGCACTGACCTTGTCGTGCATAGTCCATCTAGTGTTTCCTTGCTCACCCCGACTGTCCTGGAGCTCAAGGATGACGACATCATAGCTTTTATAGTTGCTTGGCTGTCTACGAGAATATAAATATTTTGAACTTCTGCGTCAAAGTGCATTGCAGTGGCCTGGTAGCTTGTACGATATTCGAGGGACCGGGTTGTCGCAATATATAGCGGCTCCTACTCCTCCGGCTATTTTTGAGCCATCGCTATAAATGTTCTCATAGCCGCTTCGTTTTCGTTGGCAACTCATCCAGTCGTTGAGTCCCAGGTGTGCTTTGACTTTGACCTAGAGGTCAAAGTATGTGTCATTCATTGTGAACCACATAGTCCGTTTGCCTGGGCATGTTCCTTCCAATGGCTCTATGCCCATATCCCTCTAGCGACAGACTTCCCCATTGCCCTCCCATTGCCGTCACAAGCCGGGCTTACATGTCTAGTGGAAGGATCCCTAGCAGTTCTTGAAGAGCTTTTGTTGAGGTACTTCAAAGCGCTCCTGTGCTGGAGTGGAGCGCTTGTACTTTGTACTTGTTCCATACGGGCTAGGTACGTCTTCTTTTCCATTGCTTGCCATAGAGCAGTGTTAGACGCACTACCGCAGTTTAGACCCAGTGCATAAGATGGGGTGACAGGCCCCATGTGCAGCTTAGCAACTTTTTGGCGACACTGTTGCCTTTTTCACCCTTTCTTCAACATTGATTATCCACGTAAGCTTGCTGTCCAGCATTGTCCCTAGATATTTCACCTGGGACTTTGGCTTTAGCTGGATGCCTTTCAGTGTTGGCGGGGTCCATTGCGGTACCTTGTACTTCTTCGTGAAGAGGATGAAGTCAGTCTTGTCCGCATTGATGTGTAGGCCGGCGTTGTTTGCCCATCTACCTATCTTCCTGAGAGTTTATTTCATAATAGAGATACGAGTTGAAGGGCAGACACCCGTAATAATTATGCTTATGTCATCAGCATATGCAGTTATTATAGGGGCCTCCTTATCAAAACTCTTGATTAGGTCATCGAGCACCAAATTCCACAGCAGATCGGATAGGACTACACCTTGCAGGGATGCCCCTATGGTTACTGGTTACTGGCTGCTCCATACTCTGACTGGAGTCTCTTGCAGGTTAGGATATTGTCAATCCAGTGTGTGATGGTTGGATGTGCGTCTATTGACACTAGCCGTTCAATAATGGTTTCGGCGCTTACGTTGTTGAATGCTCCACATATGGCTTCGAAGACACCTAGTGCGTATTCCTGGTAGTAGAAAACCCTCTCGATGGAGGCAACAAGCGTACATTTCACAGCTTTGGGTAGAGCGGTTCTCCATTCTGTGGGTATATGGCCTGTATTGAGACATGCTCTAAATATCCTGGACAGCCATGGAGTGATTGCATCTTTTGTGGACTAAATCATGGCTGGAATGATGCCGTCTAGACCCGGGGTCTTTATGCTCGTAAGTTGGTAGTCACCAGTGACTCACCACACAGCATGTTCTGGTGTTCTGTCCCATCCGGTAGCTCGACCGATTCCGAAAAGTGGGCGGACATAAGAGCCCCGAGAATTACCTCACTACACTCAGTCCAGACACCGTTATTAAGCTTCAGCTGACTTTGTAAAAGGGTTGCTTGGGTAGCAGCCTTCTGAGTCTTGCTGTTTCGGACACTGATTCCAAGCTGGAACAGAAGTTCCTCCAGGGATTCCTTTTAGCCTTCCTTATGTTATGCTTATATTCTCTGAGCAGGATCTTGTATTCATTATACACTAATTCCTACTCAGACTGCTTGGCTAATATGACCATTTCAATAAGATCAGTTCTTTGGGTAGAGAGTTCTGAGTTCCACCAGGGTGGTCTCGGTTTTTTTTTTGGGGTAGTCGGGCGACACGCCCTTAGAAAGGAGTCTCAGAAGGTCTGGTTTACGATAGATAGAGATGCCTCTATATCGTGCACCGACCTTATATTACCTGGCAGTCCTCGCTTGCAATTTACTTTTCTACGGCACACTTCCCAGTTAGCATTTCGGGGGTTCCTAAATTAGTTGTCTAGTCTAGCCTAGAATTAAGTATGAAATCAATAAGAGACTCGTTTCTGATATGGATGTCGGGGGACCCGCATACGCTGTGATAGGCGTGGGCATCTGCTCCGACTATCTGCTGGGCTGTGTTGGAGACGGTCTAGCTAGATAGCCTCTATAGCTCTTCTGTGGGTGCTGGCCTGTCATGTGACACATAGCATGAAGCTACTATCAGTTTCTGTTTACCGTTTTCAAGCAATACTGCTGCCACATCGTCAGTACTGTAATTAGACATTAAAAAAGTGTGAATGGCTTTCCGCACTAGTACGGCGGCTCTTATTTTGCATACCGTTACTGAGTAGAACGTACTCCAAGGCTATCAGGAGCTCCGCCGACGACAACTTGCTCTTATGGAGATTTAGCTGCAGAACCCTCATCCGGGGTTACTGCTGATATTGTCGCACACGGATTGACTGCAACCGTCAGGTCATCGTCTTCTTTTTCTTTGTCGTCGCCTTTGACCTCCAAACTGATGGCCTTGATACATTCTGGGATTGACGCGCAGCAGCTTCAGTGCACTAGAAATCTTTTCCCCAAAACAACACAACACAACAGCTTCCGCCTCCCACTCTCGCCACTCAGCCCTCGTCGATGAACAGCCCGCCTCAAATTACCAGCTTAGTTCCATTTATTTCAAGGCGTTGGGTCTTTCTTTGGATTGTGTTGACGCGTCGAAGAATCTGTCGTTCATCTTTTTTTTATCGTTGGTTATTATTTTCAAGAAGTCTGTCCATTATTTTCAGAATTGCACTCTAGTACGTAGTGTCCGACCATCCTGAGTTTTTTTTTTTTTTTTATCAAATATGAGTTTGAAATCAATCACAATGCGATACGCCGTAAAGCTTGGGCCTTTTGCGCACCACCCAAATCAACAAATTGTAGGAGCTTTTTGATGGTCTTATTATTCCCTCGCTTTCGACGTCCGCAACCTGTCGCTCCACTTCTACGGGCAGGTGAGAACGGTACAGGTACATTTTTGAGTACACAAGCTTCTGAGGGGTAGTGCGAATTTCGGGCGTCTCTGTCGTCTTGACGGTTGTACCAGGGACGGGTGGTTGGAAAATGTCCATGAACTCATCAGGCAAAAGATTAAGCGCCTTCAGAACCTCCTCAGAGTGCGTGTCGTCAAGCAGGAAATGCATATTAGCATAACTATTTCAAACTAGGCTATGCGTAACGATGCTAATGACTGAGTTACGTATAATGCATTCGGAGTCTGCAGTCAAAAGACCAGATCCTTGCAAGCTGATCAAATCTGGCTAAGTTTTGCAGACAGATGGTAAGCCCATCGTAGTTTGGGTGGCAAAAATCCATTGATTTTGAGATGCCATGTTTAACCATAAAAATTTTTGGTTTGTAAATGTGACTTGACATAATGGTGATGTTTTGTCGTTACACAGAAGAAACTCACAGCTTTCATTCATGAAGAATACTGCTTGATTGTTGTGACAAATTTATTCATCAGTACTGAAATGAAAACATCTTGCCCAATCTTCTCGTGAAAGTCCGAAGAATTGATACCGATGACTATTTACTCCAATCACTGCTCGGTCGATTTTTTGAGGGCCATTTGAGGGCCATTGTATAGCTCCCATAAGGCCGATCATTCAAAAATACGCTCCAAATATGAATTAGTATGAAAAACTTTTGGGTTTAATAAGCAAAGTTAATCAAACTCACATATAATACATATGCCAATAATATATATATATACTGACCAAGTTTGATCCAAATCGGACAACTATATCGTATAGCTTCCATAGAACGATCGGTCGAAAATATGCTCTAAACATGAATTTGTGTGAAAATGTTCTGTGTTTGCCAAGCTTATAACATATTGAAACTGAGTAACGGGTATCCTAAAGTCGCGAGACGACTATAGCATTCTTTTTTGTCTTGACAATTGGATTATTGTATGGCAGTAAGATTTGGTGCTTTGCTGTTTCAGGAAGTCAATAATTTTCCAAGCGTCCTCCGACTACAATGAGTGAATCCTTCATGAGGGGTTGTAGACTCGCGAATGGATAGGCCTTGGTGACTGTTCCTTTCTTGACCATGTTATAATATTCTGGAAATGCATTTTGTTGTACATTTCGCCGAATAAACAGGCGATCCTCATTCAGTTCATGCAGGTTTAGCTGCGTCGTAGCTGTTATTTTTTGCATATTAGAAACGATGCATATATGCAATGGTGTGTCGAAGCTTGCTGAATGAGTTGCTGTGCTTCATGTTGTATAAGTCCTGTCCTACGGCAATGGATGTTCTTGCAAAAGTCAAATATTGCTTCATTTGCTAATTTAATTCCAAGGTGGACAACGGAATCGAAGGAGTTTGAGTTGGCCATTGAGTTGATGGCCGGATAAAAATATTGGACCGTAAAACCAAAGTGAATGGGTTCGTTATTGGGCTGCTGATTTTCCTCGTGATAGGACGTCAGCGGAATTTTGAATGCTTCGCACGTGTCTCCATTGTCGTGGTAATGTCAATTCATGAATTTTAGATATTCGATTACCTACAAAAATGTGAAAATTGTAGGACGGACCCTTTGTCCAGGATAAAACTACCTTTGAGTCACTCCAATAGTACATTGGTGTTGCAACATCTAGATTGAATTCAACCTTTACCTTTTCCGCAAGGTCAGCTCCAACTAAGGCTGCGCATAGTTCCAGTCGTGGAATTGTAGAAAGTTTATTGGGAACTGTTCTGGATTTGGCACAAAAAAGTTGGACGGTGTCTCGTTTACATCTTTGTACTGCTCGCACATATGCGGCTGCTCCATAAGCCTTTTCTGATGCATCCACAAATGTGTGGATTTCCTTTGATATAGGAACCTGGCCATTGTCCTCCTTGTACGTCTGCCGTTCCTATTGTAACTGTGATGGGAGTACATCATCCCACTCTATCGCTTCTTTCCATAGTCCTTGCATAAGTATCTTCGATCTTACAGTTTTGGAATAATTCCAAAGGATCGAAGATCCTTTAGTTTAGTTAGAATCATTGTAGTCATTTCGGGTGCCTTTCTGCAGAATTGGTCCTTCTGGGCATCCAGACGATACCTAAGGTTATTATACTGCAGCTCCGCACCGAATTTTTCAAATCATATTTCCTTTATTTTTGTGTTGTTAGCACACCACTTCTGAGGTTTGCAAACTGCTGATTTGAGTAGTGTGTTGAGCTCCTGTTGCATTTCTATGACTTATAGCAAGGAATCAGCACGAGTCAAACAGATTTTTCTAGGATTGCCGCTCCGAGACTATATTTAGCTTTATTTAATTTGGCTAAATATTCTAAACATTTTGTAGCCATAAATGGTGCTGAGGTTGTACCGTGCGTAACTGTTTTTAAACGATAGAATTTTAACGGTTCGTATCGATGATGTCTCCAAAGAATCATCTGGAGAAACTGATCCTTGTGATTGATCCAAATTTGACGGTACATTTCCTCGATGTCTGCGGTAAATACGTATTTATGAGTACGAAAGCGTAGCAAAATGGCTAATAAATCGCTTTGTACTGTCGGACCAGCATGTAGTATGCTGTTCAACGTTCTGGCTCGCAATCCAGTGTTCTTTCCAGAGCTAGTAAACGTCGTATGGGGATTTCGCAAGACTTCTCCAGCTCTAAAGGGGTTTCAAAGAATATATTACTATGAATCGGTTGTCTTCTGCAGTTTGTACATTTTAAAGAAAATGTTTCCCACATCTCTCCTGCTCCGGAGCTGGTTTACATAGCATGACTTCATCCAATTGCCAGAGCATTTCGATGGTCTTGTCCAGTGTTTCCTCTGACGTTGCAACAGCGCAGGTGGATGAACTATGGGATGATGCCTTTATTTTGCCTGCTATAACCCATCCAAATTCTGTTCTGTCTGTGCATTCCGTCTTTTTCCTTTGCGCTTTTGGCTTTAACATGGATTAGTAGTGTTTCGCGCCGAGAAGGATGTCGATTTTGCCTAGTTTGTTGAAATTTGGATCTGCCAAACATATGTTTTTAGGCAATTCCAACTGTGATCCCTTAATGTGTTGAGTTGGTTGATCAGCAACGATGTGTCGCAATAGAAATGCTTCTAATCTCGACATAAAATCATTATTCCTTGATTTCATGAGAACATTTACGCTTTGTCGGCTGGTTTTGGGTTGGCCTTCATTTCATTCTATGCGCAACGATGAATCTGTAGTTTTTAATGATAGTCGCTTAAGCACCCTTTTAGAAATGCACCCATTCCAATCTTTCGTTGACTTTGTGTTTGAATTTTTCACAGACATACAGCTTATGGCTACCTTGCTAGCAGAAAGGACATGTGGGTGTTCTGTTTGTGCGCATGTTCCGTGTTCCTCCTTTGTGGGTGCTGTCTTTCCCCTAATGGCTTTCAAAAGTAAAAATCGCTTCTCCAGAAACGCCAAGAATCCGTTGATCTGTTGGAGCTCTCTTGTATTTTTAAGTAATTGCTCATATAGGGTGTGGTTAAACACATCTAACTTTTTTATTAAAATAAGAAGAAGAATTGGTTCCCACGTGTCCGTATATTGGTATATTCAGGGATATTCACCAGGGCAGCCACACTTTCATAAATGTAATCATGAAAGTTTTTAATTGCCTCTCCATCATTCGAAATGATCCAACAATTTCTGCAATATTGCTGTGCAAAGGACTCGTTTATTGTTAAAACGATTTTGCAACATTGTCCCGGCATTTTCATAACTTAATTCAAATGGCGAATTAATCTTTCTGCTTCTCCAGAAAGATTTGTCTTTAAATACCACATCTTTTGAATTGTGGGTAATGATGTTTCATGAATAATTTTTAAAAATAAATCATGGAATTGTTGCCATTTTAAATAATCACCATTAAATTTGGGTATAGCAACTTTCGGTAGTTGCAACGTTGAATTTTGGTTGCCTTGAGTTGACATGCTCGTTGCTGTCTCAGCACTCTTTACTGCTTGAATTTTTAAACTATAGACCAAATCTATAGGACTCTCAAACTCCCTATAAATCTCATAATGAATCGAAGTAATCTGACTCCATGAGTTCTGTATAATTTGTTTATGAGAAGTGTTCCAGATCTGCGTCATTATTCTGGATAATGAACTCCGCATAACATTTTATTGCCGTATGAGAGGGTCAATGCGACTTGTATTATTTGAATTTGCGTTAAATTCTCTATTGCATTTTTCAACTACTTCTTTTATGTTCAAATAGTAATTGGCTTCAAAATATTGACGCTTTATTGATGTTTCTCCAATTAAGCTTTCAACTTGGGCAATCCTCCATATTAGATAACTGATTCTTCTTATTAGTAAAATAGAAAGGCCTTTGTTTCCGTTCAGTTGAATCCCACTTATAGTTCCTAATGAACGCTTGTATCTGCTCGCCAGTTTTGGCTTGATCGTCTAAGATCGTTTCCAAACTCTCGTTGGTAGCCATGGTGTTACAAGTTCGTTGTCTTAGTGTATAGACTCGATATGCCTCTACTCACACTTTGAAGTGGTCGACATACACTAATAATTTAAAACACTTAACTAAACAAATTCCAGTCGTAATTTTGTAATCCTACGTTGTTACCCAGTGCAACTTTTCTTAAAGATTAACACAAATTACTTCAACAAATCTTAGAAATTACTCCAATAATTTCTGTTGAGTTTCCAGTAATGGCTGATGTAGGGTTTGTCTGTTTTAAAGTTTGGTAGTTGTCAATTTGTCCTTGTCTCTTCTAACTCTTACCACTTGGAGGATTCAGATTTGACTGCGTATCTAAAAACGTCGAGGTCACCAAATGTTCACTTGTCAGTGAGATTTCCTTTCTTACACTTTAAATAAGACCAGAGGGGTTTTCAAATACCTTGCGTTTTGAGTTATTTGGATGAGTATCAGAATGTTTAGAGAGTGTATTGCACGCACAGAATTTTTCTTGAATACTGATTTTATTGGAGCAATGTATGGGTTTATATACAGTTTTGCTTACAGTCTAAGGATCAATAGTTCCATAGACTGAGTATCTTAGAGCTAAAAAACATGTGGTAACGATTTAGTAAGGATTCAAGTGCATCTACATCAGTTTACACCAGATTGTAATACGATGTCTGCGCATGGGTAAATCTACAAATGGAAAAAAGATTCACGATGGGTGCGAGCAGATGGTGTTGATCTCAGTTTGGGTTTCCCTCCAGCGGTCTGCGTATCTCTCGTTATAAAGAGGCTGATGTGGCCCCTTAACATTCTCCCGGCCGGTGTTACTGTTACGCAGTGGCTGATGTGTCAAGTAACAGGCGGTGTTATTCCATACTGATTCGAAAAGTAATCCCGTCAGCTGTTGCATGATCTCAATATTTTCCGCAGTGGACTGCACCAAAAATGTTTTTGGTGTATTGGTGCAGCCGGAGGACACCTTGGTGCAAATAAAGTTCTTATTGGCTCCAGTGTCAATCAAAAACTGTAGCTTTGCCCCGTCTTCCGTACGGTACGCCTAATAAATTTTATTTGCCCCTCGTCGAGTATTCCTGAGTATTCGGCCATACCGGTTTCGTTCGGGTGATCGTTTGTTGCATAATACGGGTCCATCTCAGTGTATCCTCGGTGTACCCTTCACCACGCTTCAATCGCTGGGGCATCCAAATGATAATGCCTATGTTCCATGCGGAATGGGTTGGAAACTCTGCTTGGAGTCCTCCTAGAATTTCCCGGCGAACATATGATCGACCTCTAAGACTGCCCTGATTGATTGGACTTCATTTTCATTGCTAGTCTTGTGAACCATACCCTGTATCCTGTAACGAACGTTGGTCGGGGATTCATATTATGCTTAACGTAACCCTGCTCTGGTGTTGTTTAGCTATAGCCGTTAGCGTTCAAATATGGGCGTGCGGGACTTGACATCGGTCCCGTTTGACGTGTGTTTCCTGGAAATAAAGCGTTACCGGATGTGAACACGGGGCCCGCTCTTATGCACACATTCTGAAAATCTTTACAAAATGTCTATGCCTCAGGGAGACATGAGGAATTTAACGTCCAGCGCTTTCTTTCTGTTGATGTTCATGAGGGGAGATGCCACCTCAGTTGAGTAGGATGCGTTCCTCAACTTTTCCATTATCAAAGAAAAGTGACTGTTAACCCTATTGCAAAAACGTCCACACTAGTCGTGCCTTAAAGTATTTTCCCTAACTGAAGTATTCAAATCGCGATTTTCGGCGTAATGCAGAGCCAAGACATGCTGAATTTCGGGCCAATTATCATTAGGCACGCCATAAAAAGCCATAGCCACATCCGCGGGACCCCTTATCGTTTGCGTGACATACGTTATAATTGCTCTATACAGGGGCTTCTCTCTTACCATCTCATGGATTTTCAGGATGTTTTCAATCCTATTAGCCCGGAATTCGAACTCGTAAGCATTCCTCTCAAAGACTTGTAAGTCCTTTACGCAATCGGGTATTTTTCAGTACTAACTGAGATAGAAAATAGTACACAGAAAGATGGGTAGTAAGTCAAGAAGTGTATAAATAAGATTATTGACTTGAACAAAAAATTGGAATTGTTAATTTAATGTTGAAAGGATCTGAAAACAATCTACCACTTGAAGGTCGAAGCTGCCACAGTGGCCAACCCTTCGTCCCTGGTAAAGCTTTCATAATGTCCGGCTCTCTTTTTAAGAAGTTTGTTTTTTTTTTAAATAAAAAAAATAATTTTTGAATCAAAATGAAACGAACCGTTTTCCTGCATAGTATGTGTCCGTTCTGCCACATACATAGGTAGCAAAACCACTTTTGCTCTTTTTCAAAATCACAAATCGCTGAAAAGGTGATCTGGAAAACCACAATTCCAGCAACCAGCTGCCTTCGTGTCCCCACTCGTGCCTCCTGAACTTCATTATCTGGTCCGTCCGGTTCATCTTCAACCACTTCACTACTACATTGCGCCCCTCAAAGGGCTCCTTCTTCCATAAGCCTGTACGCCTGCTCTCATCCCTCAACTAATTCACGGTGTACACTTCAACTCACACATCATCCCGGAGACCCATTTTAATGATCTTGATGAGATGAGCCTAAGGCAGAGATTCTCGCAACCTCGACGCAAGCATCCGCCTGGAACAGAAAAAATCATCGCACGCCCCTACCTCTGGCGCTGTCTCTTTGTCGAACGCTATAAGCTTTACCTCATTCACGCCCTCGTGGAACCGCGGAAACCTCTCAGACACAGTCGGCCCAGGGCGCTCAAAACGCAACTGACTCACGATCGGTCGCAGGACGTCATTCATTGCCTTCATCACCTCCATGAAGTCTAGCATCTCTTCCTAGATGGTTTGGCAGATGACATCGTCCTGAGACTTCCTGAATGTAAGATACGCCTAGGCAAGCATCGCGTTCAATGCTGATGCGTCCTCCGTTCGCAGTTCTTAGTTCTGTTCCTACATTTTTGACCTATTAGTCTACGGCAGTGGAGTTCGTTCCAGTACGGCATACACCACTCTCCCTCTGGACAGCTTTATTTCGGGTATTATACCCTTCATCTTCATCTTCATCTTCAAAATCAACAACTAAATTCTGCCACTAAATATATATGTATATAAATAAAAAAATACAGTAAATATTTATAATATATAATATAACATATATAATATATATATATATATATAAATATATATCGCCCAGTGACACTCATATCCATCGGCACAAAGAATGCCGTCAGCACTTTAATGATATCGCCCGCTGCCACCCCGACACATGCGTCGGCACCCAGCGGTTGTTAGCCAAAACAGCGAAAAGTAAACTTCTAGTGCTGAGCCGGCGCGACAGTCGTCTTCATAGCAGCGTGTCGGCGTACACCGGATGCTCCAATCTGGAATCTGGTCGAGAACTATTGCTGCCTTCAAAATATTAAGTAAAGTTAAGAATAAATAAAGTTTGTGAAGTTCAATCCAAACTATTTCATTAGCGCTACAGGCAAGTGTCCTTTGGCGTTAACGGGCGCCCGAGCAGTGATCTTCTCCTCCTTATCAATACGGTTCCTGTAAAAAAAAATACAAACCTAAAATAAATAAGTCGTGCCAAGTTAAGAATGTGCAAGTGATAAATGTAATTTATTCGAGTGTGTGAACAATGCTAACAGAATTTGTGCGTGGAAATGCGTGTAATACGACAATAATACCATCTACAAAAGCAAATTAAATTTAAACAAGAAAGAAAAGTACAGTCAAGCACGCCCGACCGTATAACGCTTTCGGCATTATACCCCGATTGAATTATTAAAATCGATTACCGAGATATTACAATGGCTAGTACTTGCATTAAAACACGTTGAAGTAAAAACAATCTAAGCATAATCATCAAACAAAAATACATCTGTTTGTTTGTATGCGAATACACATACGTTTGACAATATATGATGCATATATGTATGTATGTGTGTATTCGGAGAGGCCAGCTTCCGCGGGCACCGCTGCCTTCACACAGACAGCGAACATGTGTTTGTATGTTACTGTCTCGCTTACACTTATGTATTGATCTTGCGTTCAATTATCAATATTGTAACGCTTCTAGTTTTGGTCCGATTATGATGCTTATGGTCCGATTTTAATAGTTTGATATAGTTAGTCTCCACACGAATTATAAATTACAATACTGTACGATAAGAACAAATCTCCTGGCAGCGTTAGTATATCTAAATTTAATTTCGCTGAGCCTAGAGAGATCTCCTCATTTAAGATTAGTGTATCCCCTGAAATGTTTCCTGCCATATGTGATCCAAAGTTTTGGCCTCCTCATATGATTGTTCACGAGTTTAAACAGAAGATTAGAACTCGTGCAACTCCTATCTCCCTTCCGACTAGTGGCCCATCTCAATCGGACCCAGCAATAGTCTCAAAAAACTAGACTCTGACCAACTTTTCATTCTATATCAGAATGTAAGGGGTTTGGGGTCTAAATTAAAACAATTACATAAGAATAGTTTCTCTTTTGATTCTGACATTGTTGCATTTTCAGAGACTTGGCTTAACTCTAGTATAGCTGATAATGAAATAATGTCATCAAAATTTAATATATTTAGACGCGATCGTCCTAATCGACGTGGTGGTGGAGTCCTTATTTCAGTGAAATCCAGCCTTAATGCTGAAATAATAGATGTTTCACCATTAGATGAAATTAAAATTGTTGCCGTTAAGGTTTCTTTTTCGTCATTTGCGCTTTATGTAACTTGTTCCTATATTCCTCCATCGGCTGAAATGTCGATTTATTTGCAACATTTCAATTTCATTAAAGAAACACTTAGTCACATTCGTGATCAAGATTTCTTTGTAACACTTGGTGATTTTAACTTGCCAAACTTTTCCTGGACGTGTTTTGACAAGTTTAATTACATTCCCACACCTAATAATGACTTTTTAGATGGTTTGATTGATCTTCCTCTTTTTCAAGTCAATCATATATATAATCGTCTAAACAGAATGCTGGATCTCATCTTTGTAAATGATTCATCCAGTGCCGTTGTCACTAGATCTTCTCCTGTAGTTGTGCCTGAAGATTCTTTTCATCCCACTCTTGAACTATCCTTGACTATTCCTAACTTAACCCATTTAGCTCCTTCTTTCTCTTCCAAGTCGCGCCGTTGCTTCCGCAAAGGAAATTATCCCTTGCTAAATCAACTGATTCTTGCTACCGACGGGTCTATACTATACAGCACGAATGATATTAACATAGCTGTCGAGTATTTTTACAACATTTTAAACTCAATCTTTGATGTCTGCATTCCATTTTGTGTTGTAAAGTCCGTTTCACGTAAACCACCTTGGTTTTCACCAAGACTATCCAATTTAAAAAACAAAAAATCTAAATATTTTAAAAAGTTTAAGCAGACAGGTTCTATCTTAGACTTTTTAAATTATTCTAAATTAAAAGCTGCCTTTACCCTTCTCAATTCTCAATGCTATGAAAGTTATCTCGTTCGCTGCAAGAATCAATTTGCGCGTGATCCTAAACAATTCTTTAATTTTGTTAATTCTAAACGTAAATCTAGTACCTTACCCAATTCCTTCTTTTTCAATTCCTGTAAAGTAATCGATGATTCGGCTGCTTCCGATCTCTTTGCTACCTTTTTTCAATCAACATACACCTCCAGTTTGCCTACTAACTTCTCTTACCCCTATAATCTCCCATCCACTAACTCTGTTTTCTTACCTCACATTACTGATAGTTGCATGCTTTCCTCAATTAACACCCTAAAGTCTTCCTTCTCTCCTGGGCCTGACAACATTCCAAGTTGTGTGCTCAAGGAGTGCTGTTTTTCCATAATAAAACCTCTCCTAATTCTTTTTAAACTTTCTTTAGAATCCTCTGTTTTTCCTAATTTATGGAAAGTTGTCCGCAATCCCTAAGCTCTTCGAAAAGATAATTACTTTGACGTTGCAACATCTTTGCAAGTCAATTATCTCCCCCTGCCCAACACGGATTCGTTAAGAGTCGGTCGACTTCGACCAATCTATTGGAATTTACCTCTTTTATAAATGAGGCATTCCTTAATAGAATGCAAACTGATGTCATTTATACCGACTTTAGTAAAGCATTTGACTCTGTGAATCCATACGTCCTTTTACTAAAACTCAGTATTTTAGGCTTCCCACCTTCCATTCTTCTGTGGATATCTTCATATCTAACAGGTAGGACCCAGAGGGTTATGCTTAGATCAGCCATCTCTAAATCAGTTTTTGTTACTTCTGGAGTTCCCCAGGGTAGTCACCTAGGACCTTTACTCTTTAATCTTTTTATAAACGACCTTCCCTGTTCGCTATCCCATTGTCGCATACTTATGTATGCAGATGATGTGAAATTATTATTATCTTATAAGAACCCTTCGGATCATGCGTTATTGCAAGAGGATTTAAACACAATGCATAACTGGTGCATAACAAATCACTTGCACCTCAATTTCTCTAAATGCCTGTTTATGACTTTTAACAGGGTTACTCCTTACATAGCCAATTACTATATTGACAACGTACCCTTAAAACGCATACTATTAGTTGAAGATCTTGGTGTTCTCTTTGATAATAAATTAAGTTTCACACATCATATCTCCACAATTGTTAATAAAGCCAAGGGCACTCTTGGATTTATTAAACGCTGGTCTAAGGAATTTAATGATCCCTTCGTCACTAAACTTCTTTATACATCCCTTGTCCGGCCTATTCTTGAATATTGTTCATGTGTCTGGTCTCCCCAACATGCACATACTCAAGATTTAATTGAGTCGGTGCAAAAGCAGTTTTTACTCTTTGCACTTCGCGGACTCAATTGGGACCCTAACCTTCGTCTTCCATCCTACACCAACAGGCTCTTACTCCTCGATCTTCCGTCCCTTATTAATCGCAGGAGAGTTCTTGGAGTCATTTTTCTTCATAAACTTATAATTGGCGATATCTGCTCCCCATCCCTCTTAGAACGTCTAAATTTTAACATTCCAGCCAGGGCAACCAGGTACTACATCCCTTTATTTCTTCCTACATGCACTACTGACTACGCTTTGCACAATCGTTTTCGGGTACTATGCGCTAATTATAATCATTACCATAGATTAATTGATACATCTCTTTCTCTTTTACAATTTAAAGCTTCACTTTTCAGCCAACTCCGTTAAATCTCTGATTTCCATGGGCAGTATGTTTGGAATCCCTTCCATTCATGCGTCCCTTTAAATCAGAGATCTTTCGTGTTAGTTTTGGCACACATTTTTATTGATCTGGTTGGGTTTTTCTGGGTTTTCCCAATCCTCGCAACATATGTTGGATCAATTTCAATACTTTTTATCCCCAGATTAACTATTAACTATTAACTATTAATTAATTTATCAATCTAATACATTTTTTTTTTTTTTTTAAGCCTTTTCAGTTTAAAATAAAATTTTTTTTCTTTTTATATTTTTACCTTGTAAAAATTATTAATATTAATTTTAATTATATTTATAAACTTATTTTTGCTTAATACTCGCGAGTGTTCTTAGTCTGCGTTAATAAATAAAATAAAATAAATGTCTTAAAAGCGTATTGAAGTTTTAAGATCATCATTTTACAAAATGGGTTAAATTTGAGGGGCTTTAGCACCCACAATTTAAAAACGATTTCAAAAATATTTCGGATATATCACCTATTTATCGAATTTTCAAGAAAATTTCATTGCGATATCACGACTAGAAGTATTTTTGGCCGCGGCTCAATACAAGCCGAACCACTGTGCTGTGTGGTGGCAGCGCTACCCGCGGACGCTGGCCGCCCCAAATACACGCATATATGCTGTAAAGAAGCGTTCTAGCCGGGGTACAGATCTCAGTCTGTCCAGGACTCGAATCTTACAAGAAATTTGTAATATTCGCGGAGACGCTGTAGACGGGGAAAAATGACCGGTCTGAGGCTAGATGATGGTGTAGGAAGCGGGCGGCAGGACGCCAAATCGAGGCAGGGATACTGCCGTCGTTTTCCCCGAGTCGCCGCGATGCCCTGCGAGATCGAAGCGGGGCGTTGAGGTACTCAGGCAGCCGCCGCTGTTCTCGTGCGGGAGAGCACTGTGGGGGAGGGGGGGAGCGAGACGCGAGATCTAAACGGGGAGCGCCGCCGTTGTTCTCACCAACGTCACGCGCTGCTCCGCGAGATCGAGACGGAGCGCCGAGGTACTCTGGCGGCTGCCGCTGTTCTCAGGCGAGGAGTGCAATAGGGATTGGGACGAGGCGAATGCGAGATCTAAACGGGGAGCGCCGCCGTTGATCTCAGCGACCCACTGCGTACAGGGTGAGAGAGCGTCTTGCGCGTCTCCGATCGTGGCTCGAGGGTACCAAGAGGCTACGATGGTTCTCAGCGAAAGACGGCGTTGATTCGTGAGAATTGAGTGTGACTCCAGGGGCACCGTAGAGTCGCGACTATTCTCTAACGAAACGGAAGTAACGGGAGTAGGGATGTTTTGGCTGAAACCTAACCAGCACTAGAAGTCAATCTCAACGGTTCTCTTTCTACTTACAGTTAAGTTTTTCTCTCCCTGTTGTTGCTCGCTGCGCACGTCCTCTTCTGTCAGCTGTCGATCGCAAAGTGCTGGCAGCGTTCTCGATCGAGTAGCGCGGAAGCTGTCCTGATATAACTCCACCACAAAAGCTGTCTCTTCACCATAGAGCTTTCGTGCAGGGTTGCACCCGACCGCTCTCCGCGCTCCCGACAGAGGGCGCTGGCAGCATCCTAAACTCCTATCGACTAAATATTCGATAACTTAAATAATAATTTCCTTCATGGAATTAAAGCCAATAATTCATTTGCTTACATCTAAATAATTCTCAACTACAATAATTCATTTACTTACATCTAAACAAGTCAAACATTAATCCTACTTATACTTATAAACTATGTAAGAGGGGGGGAGAACCACGCCTTACAATGCATCATATATTGTGAAATGTATTTGTATTCAAACAGATGTTTGTTTGTTTGTTTGATGATTATGCTTAGATTGTTTTTGTTGTTGTCAAGTACTACCCATTGAAATATCTCGATACTGATTTTAATAATTTAATCTGGAAAAAGTGCAGAGTATTATACGGTCAGGCGTGTTAGACTTTACTTTTTTTTCTGTCTTGTTCTTTTTGTCAAACGCTAACATCACAAAAATGATTTTTGCCACTGCCCCAGTGTGCGACGTTGCACTAGCTGCATTCAACAACCAAAAACAAGAAAGAAAAGTACAGTCGAGCGCGCCCGACCGTATAATACTCTCTGCATTTGTCCCGATTAAATTATTAAAATCGGTATCGAGATATTACAATTACTAGCATTAAAACACGTTGAAACAAAAACAATCTAAGCATAATCAAACATTCATCTGTTTGTTTGTATTCGAATACACATACGTTTGACAATATGTATATGATGCAAATATGTATGTATGTGTGTATTCGGAGCAGCCAGCGAACGCGGGCAGCGCTGCCGACACACAGGCAGCGAAAACGTTCGAACATGTGCTTGTGTGTTTCTATCTCGCTTGCACCTATGGGTTAATATTGCGTTCAATTATCAATATTGTAACGCTTCTAGTTTTCTTGTTTATAGTCCGATTTTAATGCGCCTTTCAGGATAGTTTAATATAGTTAGTCTCTACACCAGTTATAAACTACAATACTGTACGATACGGAAAAAACGGTATTGAAGCTTGAAAACTATTTTATAAATTGTGGGAAAAGTGGGCGTGGCAGTCAAAAATTTTAAATGGCAATGTAACTATGCTCTCGCAAAGAACACCCGTACCAGAATTGGTGATCCTAGGTGCCATAGTTACTGAGATATTTGCCGAAAACACAAATTTTTCACGAGGTGTGTCCAGTTTTTTGCTTATTGTGGGCGAATGGGGCGTGGCATCGAAAAAAAAAAAAGATTCTTGTATTGACTGACTAAATATCTGATCGTTTGACACCAAGCTCGAACTTGTAGCTCTTACCATCTCTGAAATATGTTTGTTCATACGGACAGACAGACAGACAGACAGACAGACAGACAGACAGACAGACAGACAGACAGACAGACAGACGGACAGACGGACAGACGGACATGGCTATATCGACTCGGCTTGTGATGCTGATCAAGAATATATATACTTTATGGGGTCTGCCACGCCTCCTTCTGCCTGTTACATACTTTTGCACAAACCCAATATACTCTTGCAGAGAGTATAAAAACCAGTTGACATATTCCTTAACCGAGCATCTCGTCTATCTCAAGAGCCACTAATCAACTCTAACAAGAAATAATGCTATAGTCGCCTCGCGACTTTAGGATACCTGTTCGGAGCAGCAGCAAATGACCAAGGTGTCATCTCAAAATGTTAACAACATACATTTAACATTTATGCATAGCAGCGCTCTCCACAAAGTATAATATAACTAGTTTTGGTAATCTCTTTATTTCTCATTCCCCAATTGCTGCAATTACTCTCATTCTTATTCGTCTTTTAAATCTCGATCTGATCGGTATGCTCTGAAGAGTGAAATTGTAAAATCGAAAATCAATAATTCACGAAAAAAGACGTTCACGTACTGTAAATAAATAAATGTTTTTAATCTGCGCAATTTGAACATAATTGTTTTAAATAGACAATAATTCATGCGATCTGAATTATTGACAACGGCGCGCAGAAAGTTGCTGAAAAAGCTCAGCAGCTCCCAACATTTTGGTGACCCCGACGTGATCTTAGTTCTTGAAAGTGAATCATTGATTAACTAGTTGTTATTTAAAGCACTCTAAAATTCGTACAGATAATCGCAAGAACATTACAAAACAAATCGGCGCGTTTCCCTTGCTCGTTTGATCGGTGCTCCGTAACATATCTACAGAGCAGTTAGAATTCTTGCCGTTATTGCATTCTCCGTTATTCGCCTACAGTTGTTGGCCGCTTGCATTGGATTCTCTTTTATTCGCGTACGGTTGTCGATCACTTGCATTGGATTCTCTTTTATTCGCGTACAGTTGTCGATCACTTGCATTTGGATTACAGTCGGTAAAAGAAATTCTGTCACACTTGCAAACAGAACAACTGATTGCGCAAAGCAGCTGAGCACTGTAACATAGCCCTACTATGACTGAAGATGTACCCGTCAATAGCACTCCGCAAATTGCGACTCCATCCAATGCTACTGTGCGTATCAGCATGCCAGCTGAAAGGATCGATTTTTTGACTCGAAAGGCTACGGCAATTTTCATTCGGCTTGAGACAATATGTAGCGATATCGATGAAAATAAACTGGCCAGTATAGATGAGTACTTCATAAACAGGCTTTTGGAAACTGTGAGTGAACTTAAGAGCAGCTTCTATTCCGCTCATGCTAGTTTGGCGGAGCTAAATTTTGAAGCCATCTCCAGTGAACTACCTGGCAAGTTTGATTCACTGTTGCTTGACCTGAAAGCAACGCTTCAGCGCGAACTCGCCAAAAGAAATCCCGCACAGCATTGCTCTACGTTTCGGACAAACACAACAGAATCCCCATCAATTGTAGTTGTTTCTAATCGCTCTCGGTTGCCACAATTATCAGTGGTTCATACACAGAGTGGACAAACTTCGTCTCCATGTTTAATGCAGTAATAGAGAAGGATGCAGAGCTCACTCCCGTCGAAAAGCTGCAGCATCTGCGTTCCTGTCTTAGTGGCACTGCGCTGGATACCGTGAGATCTTTGGAAATAAATGAAACAAATTATAGCATCGCTATGGGAATCCTAAAAGATCGATTCGATAACAAACGTCTTATTTTACAGGCACACGTCAGAGAGATATTTGGGCTAGACAAGATCGACACCTATGCAGCGAAGTTGCGTGAACTTACAGACCGGATCACATCCCATATAAGGGCTTTAGAATCGCTGGCAAAGAAAGAGGAGATTGCTGACTGTTTTGTTGTGCATGCGCTGCTCCAGGAGCTGAATAAACAGACTCAGGCGAAATGGGAGGAAGCGTCGACCAGCAATGATTTACCCTCGTGGGAGAAGCTAAGCGCATTTCTTGAGAAAAGATGTCGGACGCTAGAGAACGTATATTACGTCATGCACATCAATCATGCAGTAAGATCAACTAAGCCAGTAAGTGCGCGGAATACAAAATCTTTTATTACTTCAAACTCTTCTACGTCTGGTTGCGTGCTTTGTGAAGACGCTGCACATAAAATTTTTAATTGTCCCCGTTTCGAAATGATGTCCCCATATGACCGCCAAAACGAAGCAAAGAGGCTCTCCCTATGTCTCAACTGCCTAAAAAGGGGTCATATGGTTCGGGATTGCAAATCTGGATCCTGTCGAACTTGTAAAGCTAAGCATCACAGCTCCTTGCATTTCGCGCCAACACCTGCATCATTAGCGTGCATTTCCGCCCAGTCGGTTGCAGCACCAACAGCTCGTCAAGTCCTCATATCTCACTCCAACTCTGAGGCCGTGCTCCTCGCCACAGCAATTGTTTTCGTAAGGAATAGTACAGGCGAATATGTGCCCTGTCGAACCTTATTGGATTCCGGATCACAGCTGCAATTTATCACTCGTCGTTTTTCTCAGCTATTACACCTTCGAAAGGTCAAGTCATTTACAGCCGTATCCGGAATTGGAGATGCGAGTTTCCAAACCGAAGGCTACTCAATTGATCTTGTACTGAAGTCGCGGACTTCAGAATACACAGACTGCATTAATGCAGTCGTCGCACAGTCGATCACGGAAACCCAGCCAGGAGTTTCTGTACGAATTACGGATTGGGACATTCCCTCCAACATTCAGCTAGCAGACCCATCTTTTAACGTGCCGCAGCGGATAGATCTACTCATCGGAGCTGGTCTGTTTTTCGAGCTGCTGTGCGTCGGTCAGATTCAGCTGGCGCCCGGACTACCATTACTGCAGAAGACACACTTAGGTTGGATTCTCTCTGGTGGTGGGCAGCGCGCGCCAAAACTCTCGTCGTTCGTCGTAAGCAATAGATCTTCCGAAGCCAGCAGCTCTAATAATCGGCTAACTGAATTGGTTCAACGGTTTTGGGAAGTTGAACATTCATTTGAGCCAGCGGCCAAGGTAACTAGAGAGGAGATCGATTGCGAATTGCATTTCCAGAAGCATCACACTCGGTTATCTTCTGGAGAATACATGGTTCGCTTACCTGCAACATCCAGCTTGGACTCGCTAGGCGATTCATTTCAGCAGGCCAAGCGCCGTCTCGAACATCTTGAGCGCAAGCTCGCTCGGAACCCAAACCTTAGAAGTGAATATTCAAAGTTCATAGCGGAATACATCGAACTCAAGCATATGTCGCTCGTTTCCCCAATAGACATCGCAAAATGCAAATACTTTCTGCCTCACCATTGTGTTATAAAGGATGATAGTACCACGACTAAGCTTAGGGTCGTATTCGACGGCTCCGCCACAACAATGTCGGGATTATCTCTGAATAATGTCAGGACCAACTATACAATATAAGCTATTTAATACGCTAATTCGCTTTCGGACATTTCCTATTGCCTTAACTGCAGATATATGCAAAATGTATCGCTGCGTTCGTCTTGCCAATGACGACAGTTTCTATCAATGCATATTATGGCGCAATTCTCCAAAGGAAGAAATTAAGGTATATAAGTTGGACACTGTAACGTATGGGACGAAGCCAGCGGCTTTTCTTGCCATTCGCGCCATGCACCAGCTTGCTAAGGATGAATGCTCCTTGCTCCCAGTAGGCTCCCAAGTCGTGTTGCAGCACTTTTACGTGGATGATATGATATCCGGGGATGCGTCCTTGGAAGATGTTCACGTAATCATGCAGCAGACATCAGATCTTCTTTCAAAAGGAAATTTTCAGTTAAGGAAATGGTGTTCCAGTCATCAGGAAGCGCTTCACGGCGCACCCGAAACTGAACGGGAAAGCTTCGTCAAGTTCAATGACAGTTTGGAAGTCACAAAAACTCTTGGTCTAATTTGGGATCCCAAGGATGGCAATTTTCTCTTTGCTTTCTCTTCTCATTTAAGCGGCTCAAACCACACGAAGCTATCTGTGCTATCAGCGATTGCGAAATTCTACGACCCTCTCGGTCTCATTGGACCAACAATGACTAGGGCCAAGATCATTTTGCAGCGCATGTGAATAGATAAGCTGCAATGGGATGAAAGTGTGCCTCAATCTCTTAACGCAGCTTGGTCAAGCTTTTGTAAGAAGTTCTCCGATATGCGCCACGCAAAGTATCCACGCTACGTGTTGTTGCCAAATGCCGTGTCTGAAATCCACGCCTTTTGTGATGCCAGTCTAGATATGCCTGCATCTATATGCTGTCTCGCCTTGATAATCAATCTCAATGCCATCTGTTGTGTTCGTAGGCTCGTGTCGCGCCGCTAAAGACTCTAACGGTGCCGAAGCTGGAGCTCTGCGCTGCGCATCTGCTCTCTCTTTTGATATCGTCAGCATGCAAATCTTCTCCTGTAAGTTTCATTGTTGGTCTGATTCATAAGTAGTCTTATCTTGGTTACAGGACGAACAGTCTAAATTCAACGTATTCGTAGCCAACCGAGTTTGCACTATCCAGCAGATAACAAAAGACATGAGTTGGCATTACGTCCCTACTGCATTGAATCCTGCTGACATGTTGTCTAGAGGATCTTCTCCAAAAGACTTGCTTAGATCAGATCTCTGGTTGCACGGACCAAAGTTTTTGCTGGGCACAAGGACAGGATGGCCTCAGTCTTGTCTATCGGAGTCACAGTTGCCAGAGCTGCGAAACAAATCATTTTATTCCGCTATTGGCCCGTTGGATATATCCCTATCGTTTAAATATATAAACTCATTCTCCACCATGCAGAGAATTTTTGGATACGTACATAAGTTCGTTTCTCCTAGCAAACCGTCCGGCCAGGCGCAACTCAGTGCAGACCACATTCGTCGTGGAGCTCTTATGCTCATTCGCATCATCCAAAGGGCAAACATGTGAGAAGAGTATCGCCAGCTTCAAAACGGAAAAGGCATATCCTCAGCAAGCAGCATCATTTCGCTGTCGCCGTTCCTCGATGGCAGCGGGGTAATTCGTGTTGGCGGTCGACTGCGCCATTCCGCACTACCCTTCGATGCCCGCCATCCGATAATCTTGCCAAAGGATCACCCGTTTACGCTCGCCATGATAAGGCATTTGCACCTGTCGAACCTTCATGCTGGACCTCAAGCCCTGCTGGCCACAATTCGTCAGCAGTACTGGCCCATTGGAGGGTTAAAAGCTGTTTCGAAGGCTCTGCGAAAATGCATCATTTGCTCTCGTTCAAAACCTCGATTAATGGAACACATTATGGCCGATCTCCCAAAGGATCGTATTGAATACACCAGACCATTCTTCGTTTCTGGAGTGGATTATTTCGGACCATTCCAATATAAAGCTGACGTTCGCAATCGGCCGCCTCAGCGATGTTACATATGCATATTTGTGTGCTTTGCGACCAAAGCTGTATGGATGGAATTAGTAAAGGACTTGTCAACCGCCGCATTCTTGGGCGCCTTGAAGCGTTTTGTTGCCACTCGAGGATCGCCAGGATGCATATGGTCTGACAACGCTACAAATTTCGTCGGCGCTAAGAACGAGTTAGAAGATTTAAGGCAACTAGTTAGCAGCGAAACCCATTATGATGCAGTGCACGCTTGGTGTCTGGATCATAACATCGTATGGAAATTCATACCTCCACGGTCTCCCCATTTCGGTGGTTTATGGGAGTCAGCCGTTAAAAAAGCGAAGTATCACATGCGGCGTACCTTGATATCGTCGCTCCTTGTGTTTGACGAATTGCGTACATTAGTGTGCCAAATCCAAGCCATAATAAACTCAAGACCTATTATGTCCATTACAGAGAGCATAGCCGATATTGATGTGCTAACACCCGGTCACTTTCTCATTGGTGGTCCACTGAATGCACCACCGGAGCCGGATGTCTCTTCGCTGATCAATCTACAATCTACAATCGTCTTGATCAATGGCAGAAGGCCACAGCCCTTCAACAAATTTTCTGGAAACACTGGAGCGAGGAATATTTGACGCTTCTGCAGCAACGAGCGAAGTGGCGAGCTCCTCAGGCTCCCATTCGGATTGGTGATATCGTGAGCATCAAGGACGAGAATTTCCCCCCATTGAAGTGGCCACTCGCTCGAGTCATCGAAACCATATCTGGAGCTGATGGAACCATTCGAGTAGCAGTATTGAGGACACCGTCAGGAACCACTCGACGATCAGTAAACAAGATGTGCGTCCTTCCTGTTAATGATCCTGTTGAAAGCCCTGTACTTTCAACGGGTGGGATGATGTTCGGAGCAGCAGCAAATGACCAAGGTGGCATCTCAAAATGTTAACAACATACATTTAACATTTATGCATAGCAGCGCTCTCCACAAAGTATAACATAACTAGTTTTGGTAATCTCTTTATTTCTCATTCCCCAATTGCTGCAATTACTCTCATTCTTATTCGTCTTTCAAATCTCGATCTGATCGGTATGCTCTGAAGAGTGAAATTGTAAAATCTAAAATCAATAATTCACGAAAAAAGACGTTCACGTACTTTAAATAAATGTTTTTAATTTGCGCAATTTGAACATAATTGTTTTAAATAGACAATAATTCATGCGATCTGAATTATTGACAACGGCGCGCAGAAAGTTGCTGAAAAAGCTCACCAGCTCCCAACAATACCCGTTACTCAGTTTCAATATGTTATTAGCAATGGTTATGGATAAGATAGCTTGGCAAACACAGAGCATTTTCATACAAATTCATGTTTAGAGCATATTTTCGACCGATCGTTCCTAAGGAAGCTATACGATATAGTAGTCCGATTTGGATCAAACTTGGTCAGTATATATATAAATTAATTGATTTCCTTTCGCTAAGGATTGATGATTAGGTTGAGAGGCCACTGAGCCTCCTATTGCTGGCCTCGGGCTCAAACAATGAAACAAATTATTTAAAGGCTAAGTGCCGGAGTGAATATTTATTTAAGCGACTTACTGAAAGAGCGCTGTATTCAAAACTGATTTCGTAATACAAATTATGTTTCATTTAACATAAGCCAAAACTCGCATCACGCCACACTGTCATGGTCGGCAAGCCGACTCAGCAATCTTAGGCAATAACGAAAACTCTTGCAGCAAAACTAAAGTGTCCGGTTACCGCTAATGACCATTGCATCTATAGCGCGCTGATACAAAGTATGCAGTGTCGCTATTGCGAGGGCTGTTCCTTAACTTACAAAGCCCTTTATAGAGAGGGTTGCTTAATATTCTATATTAAGTGCTATGTGTTAACTACTCCCCCGTCCTCGGCCGACCCAATTCCGGCGACAACTTCTCGTGACTGCTTCGCAGACTTCTTTGCGTCGATGATCCGCCAAAGAGTGAGGCCAATGCAGATTAAAGCACAGCATATGGCTCCAATGATGAATGCCACACGATAGGCTTGATCAGTTCCGGCGTCCTTCTTGAATTGCTGGATCACCTCCAAATTACGTTCATTCAAACGATAACGATAGGTAAGGAAGGCTGAGGACATCTTGGCTGACAGTGATGTTCAGCAAAATAGAATTGGCAATACCCGGGACTCTATTGCGTGCGTTGTTGTGATTGTAAAACAGAGTCCCATTAATTGCGACTCGGTCTCCGAACGTGATGAGATGCGTGCCTTGTACCTGGATCTCAGTGCCGTTGTCCACCTGAATCCGTGCGAAACCGTCATTAAGGATGATGATTCCGTCATCTACATGGGTGATTATTTCCAGGTTGCTCGGCTGGACCTTGCAGTGTGCCGTGCCACCTGCATGGAGCTCCTTGGCACATTAACTCTTTAATGCCAGACGACAAAATGTGGCTCCAGGTGAACCGGCGCAACTCTGCCGTGTATGGATTTCTCCATCGAATTCGGCTATGACATTGTCAAACAATCGCAATATGAAGTTCTTGTGGACGACAGGATAAATAGTAATTTTTCTGTAAGCTTTTTTAATCTTTGGGAATTTGATTTTAAAATGTATAGCGTTAATGGATTGAAGAGCTTTTACGGACGCAACGGACATAAGATCTCCTATGGGAGTGTTGGTGGGTTCCTCTAGCCAAATTGATTTCAAATCTGAGTGGTCTAAAATGTTTGGGCTAACAATGTTAGCCTTCGCGAGAGTAATAGCAAGCATTAAATTTTGCAACTCCATCGTCAACATTCTGTTTCTAGACAGTAGTGTTTCAAATAAATGGCTAGTGTCAACTTGTGAGTTTTTGGCTATCTTGAGAATTTTATTGACAGTGATTGTTAACTGGTTACGCTGGTCTTGAACTCTAGTGTTGATTTCTATTTGTCTATTATTGGCATTTATTAGTTGCCTTTCAGTGAACCTAGTCTGCTCTAAATCACCGGCATCGGGTGTACCCGCAACAACCTTCAGTATGGATCCTAGGAAATCTAAGCTCCTGGCGACTCTATGGTGTGTGCCTAACGACTGCAAGAGGTCTTGTAGGTGCGCCGTGTCCACACTTAGAAGTTTTTTCATGTGCAATAGCGGGAACATGTCAATTAATTTGAACGTTTCTTCCACCATTCGCACGTACTCTGAGAGGTTTGCCGAGTGCCTAACATATGCGTATTCCTCCCATATCCAGATCTCGCCATCGACGATGGGAATGTACTTGGCACGCGAGTAGTCGGTGACATGTGCCGAAGCCACTGATAAGGAAACGAGTAATATGGATCCAAACCTGTGAAATGAAGTTGGTTTTCTTTCTTTTTAGCAACTTTTTTTGTTTTCCTTTTTAAGGACGTCTGTCCACCACCAAAAATGTTTTATGAAAACTATGCCAAGTGGCTAAAAGTAAATTGAAAAACTATATCTAACTTATACGAGTATGCCTAGTGGCTTAAAAAAAAGGTGTAAAAAAAACAAGTGAGTACCTTTAGGTTGTCCTTGTGGACCACCCTTCCTCGAATGAGGAAGGTCTGCTTCAACGGCCTTCTCATCACATAAAGGTGTGAGTTTGTTTCCGAGCCGTCGGTTGGACTTGACTAAAGGAAGGAACCGGTTGGTCAATAGCAAACTTAGAGAACTTGTCGATGCAAGTGAAAAAGTATTTCCTGTCAGTGGAGAAAATGTCTATGTGTAACATCTCTCCTACGTGTGAAGGGATCGGCGTCTCCCCAAGCTCTTGTTTTTTGGGGTGTCTATCGTATTTACCCCTAGCACATGTTTTTCAATTTTGTACTATTTCATTGGCTATTTTTACCATCTTTGGTAAGTAGTACACCGAGAGTACCTGCTTAACATTTTCCTGTGCAGACCTATGGGCCCTATTATGCTCGTTTGTGAGGAATTCCCTTCTTTCTCCAACCGCAAATATGTCCACTACGCGATTTTTGCAGTGCCAGAAGTTTGTGGCCGGGTATCTTCGAACCAATACATCTTGTACCATTGCAAGCGTGTGTAAATTACAGTGGAGGGCATTTACGCATTTGGGTGAGACTATATCTTCGAGCTCGTCTAGCAGCGATTCGATGCAAGTATAGCTGATCAAGTAGCGTTTCTTATTCCCGAAAAGAATAAAACTTCGTTTTAAGGGGAAACGCGCCTCTTCTAGCACTATTTGGTATCGAAAACAGTTCAAGGGCTTGTCTGTTGTCCCAATGGTGTTGGTGAGAGATACCTCACTGTGGATCGTTGCTGCGCAAGACTCAATTTCTTGTGCATGTACAGCGTTGAGCTGCTGTCTTGACAAGGCATCCGCAACCAGATTGTCCTTGCCAGAAGAAACGCGCATTAGACTCGTAAATGCGCCCTTTCCACCTTTTAATCTTCGCATCTGGATTAGATTCCGAAACTGCGAAGGACAAGGGTTGATGGTCAGTAAAGATATTAATGTCTTTCACCCCATACAAATAGTGCCTTAATTTGGCAAGTGACCATACGATGGCCAATAACCCTCTCTCATTTGTTGCATAGTTAACCTCGCTGTCCTTCAATTTTCTTGAAATCATTGTTACAAGATGACCCTCTTGAGACAAAACTGCACCTATGCCGTGAGCCGAAGCATCGGTCGTTAGATCGAATGGCTTCTTAAAATCGGGGTACCTGAGCACTACATTCTCGGACGACAAAATATCGCGCAACTTCTGAAACGCCCTTTGCTGCACTTCAGAGAATTGAACCTTTATATTTCTGGACCTATGCTTACTGACTGTTCCATTTTCACCTTCAATATGTTCGAGATGGGTCTTGCTATTGCGGCGAAGTCTCTAGTGAAACATCTGTAATAGCTTGAAATGATCTGACATCGAACACTGTTTTAGGTTCTGGATACTCCTGTATTGCCCTAACCTTTTCAGCAACCTGGTGATTATGAAACCAAGAAAGTTCACGCTTTTCTTAAAAAAAACGTGACTTTTCGACGGAGACCCTCATGTTTGCTTCGTGTAAGCTTTTTAGGACCCAATCCACGTGTTTAACGTGGGATTCCTCATCTTCTGAAAAGATGATTACGTCATCGACATAAACATAGCAAAATTTGCCGATTTGCTCTCGCAGTATGTCGTTGATGGTTCTTTGGAAGATGCTTGCTGCATTCTTTAATCCAAAGGGGGAGTCTTTTGAACTCGTACTTTCCCCGTTCTCAGAGAAAGAGGTTTTTTTACTGTCGCGTTCAGCGAGTATGATCTGGTGATAACCAGACTTGAGGTCTAATGTTGAAAAGAATTTGGCTCTCCCCAAATTCCCCAATATCATTAATATATTTGGCATAGGGTAATTGTCAGGTACGGTTCTTTCGTTAAGTTTACGAAAGTCCATTACCAACCTCATTTTCCTATTGCCCGCTTCATCAGTGCCCTTCTTGTCTACTACCCATATTGGGTTATTGCAGGGAGAGACGGACTTTTGAATTATATTATTCTTTAGCAGATCTTTGATTTCTTTATTAACGAAATCAGCTGCTCCCATTGGATATGGGTAAAGCTTGGCATAGATCGGTTGCTCATCTGTGGTCCTAATGGTAGCCACGACTGATGTGTTATACGGCAACACCTCGTCTGGGTCTGCAAAGGCTTTTTGTCTGGTCTTTAGCATTTTCAAAACAGGAAAGAAAAGTACAGTCGAGCGCGCCCGACCGTATAATACTCTCTGCATTTGTCCCGATTAAATTATTAAAATCGGTATCGCGATATTACAATGTGAATTACTTGCATTAAAACACGTTGAAACAAAAACAATCTAAGCGTAATCAAACACTCATCTGTTTGTTTGTATTCGAATACACATACGTTTGGCAATATGTACATGATGCATATATGTATGTATGTGTGTATTCGGTGCGGCCAGCGACCGCGGGCAGCGCTGCCGACACACAGGCAGCGAAAACGTTCGAACATGTGCTTGTGTGTTTCTATCGCGCTTGCACCTATGGGTTGATATTGCGTTCAATTATCAACATTGTAACGCTTCTAGTTTTCTTGTTTATAGTCCGATTTTAATGGGCCTTTCAGTATAGTTTAATATAGTTAGTCTCCACACGAATTATATAATTACAATACTGTACGATACGAACAAATTCGCCAAAAACGGCATTGAAGGTTCCAGACTTTTTTATCAAATGTAGGAAAAGTGGGCGTGGCAGTCCAAAATTTTAGATGGCAATGCAACTATGGTGTCGCTAGGAACCTCCCGTACCAAAATTGGTGAACCTAGGTGCCATAGTTACTGAGATATTTGCCGAAAACACCAATTTTTTCCGAGGTGTGTCCAGTTTTTTGCTTATTGTGGGCGAATGGGGCGTGGCATCGAAAAAAAAAATATTCTTGTATTGACTGACTAAATATGTGATCGTTTGACACCAAGCTCGAACTTGTAGCTCTTACCATCTCTGAAATCTGTTTGTTCATACGGACGGACAGACAGACAGACAGACGGACAGACGGACATGGCTATATCGACTCGGCTTGTGATGCTGATCAAGAATATATATACTTTATGGGGTCTGCCACGCCTCCTTCTGCCTGTTACATACTTTTGCACAAACCCAATATACTCTTGCAGAGAGTATAAAAAAAATTCTAGCTAATGGGGATGGCTCTGCACAGTCTACATTTGTGAAATTTACATTTTTGCACGTGTGGAAGGTGATTTGTTCGACCTCCGTGCCCCACTTAAGTTGTCCTGAAGCTAGACAAAGCGACGCAATTGCCTGCTTTAGCAGGTCAAGGCCTACAATCCCATCAAAAGTTGACAAGTCCGGCAAAAGAAAAAAAGTTGCCTTTAAGCCAAACATTGAAACAAAGCATTTGTGTGTAATTTGTGTCTCGCCGTGAATGGAGTGAATTTTGAAGTGGGACTCTACCAAGCGGACGCCCTTCAACCCTTCATGTGGCCGAATGAAATTCTTGGCCCGCCCGTGTCTATGAGGAATCGCATGTGAGTCCCTGCTACTCTTCGTCTGATGACGGGTAACAAGGATTTGCTCCTAAAAAATTGAGGGCATCAGAGTCATAACCAGCACCGTCATTGATTTGTGCCGCTGCGCTGGAGGCGGCACCAGCATACGCTTCTGCCTCCTGTCCCGCGTCTTGCGTGATGTGATTTAACCTCTGCTAATTTCTCTGACCGCCTGTGCGGTCAGATGCTGGGTGCTTCCTATTTGCGTAAGCAGGGGCCTGTGTGGGCTGGAAAACCCTCGAGAAGGAAGGATCGACCTCCATGGGCACCGGTGCGCCATTATTATTGTGTTACCGTTAGCTTGTGTTTAGGCTTGTTGCGAATGTCTCTCCTGTTGGTGCCCCTGCACTTTTGCATGCGGCTTGCGCTCTTTGTCTCCTAGACTTCTTGCGAAATTAGAAGCGAATGCGTACCTTTCATGATTTGACTCGACTTTTTGCGCGAGAGCTAGCGCTGAAGGCAAATCTCTGGGCTTTGCTGCAAGAGCATATCTGTAAGACTGCGCTTGAGACCCGATATGAACACACGCAATGCATCGTCGCGGAATTTTTCACATAAGCCCTTTGCTAAGGCCGGCTCATATGACATGTTAACTTTGTCAGTGAGAAGATTGAGTTTCTTCTCTACCTCATCGTAATATTGAAGAAGGGACAGGCCACCTTGCCTCAAGGTACCTAATTCCTGTTCAATGACATGAATTGTTCTCTTGTCACTGTATGTGAAATAAAGGCGATTTAATATTGCATCAAAATTCCATACAGTACCAAATGAGGCTAGCAAAGCGTCTGCGGAGCCCCTAATTTTGCTTCTTATGATGATAACAGCCTGATAATGATGAGAACTGCCATTATGTGGTCTGAAAATCTCGTAAGCTGCTAATGCTGCCTGCCTCCAAGATACATAAGATTCCTGTACTGCTGCAAACTCAGGTAAGCACTTGACGGCATCTAGCGGCTCGTCACAGTGAATGTCTTTTCTAATTTTTATAGCAACATACGCTACTACTTGTGGGGGGCGGCAACTTTAGCCGGAGTGAATATTTATTTAAGCGACTTACAAATTATGTTTCATTTAACATAAGCCAAAACTCGCATCACGCCACAATGTCATGGTCGGCAAGCCGACTCAGCAATCTTAGGCAATAACGAAAACTCTTGCAGCAAAACAAAAGTGTCCGGTTACTGCTGCTGACCATTGCATCTATAGCGCGCTGATACAAAGTATGCAGTGTCGATATTGCGAGGGCTGTTCCTTAACTTACAAAGCCCTCTATAGCGAGGGTTGCTTAACATTCTAAATTAAGTGCTATGTGTTTACTTATATTATTGGCAGATGTATTCTGTGTAAGTTTGATTTACATAGCTTAGTAAACCCAAAATTTTTTCATACTAATTCATATTTAGAGCGAATTTTTGACCAATTGGCGCTATGGGAGCTATACGATATAGTTGTCCGATTTGGATCAAACTTGGTCAGTACATGTACTTCCTAGACATGTACTAGCTGTGTAAATTTGGTTGTTAGTCTCCACACGAATTATAAACTACAATACTGTACGATACGAACAAGTTCGCTAAAAACGGCATTGTAGTTTGAAAACTATTTTATCAATTGTGGGAAAAGTGGGCTTGGCAGTCCAAAATTTTTAATGGCAACGCAACTATGCTGTCGCTAGGAACTCCCGTACCAGAATTGGTGATCCTAGGTGCCATAGTTACTGAGATATTAGCCGAAAACACAGAATTTTCCCGAGGTGTGTCCAGTTTTTTGCTTATTGTGGGCGCATTGGGGCGTGGCATCGAAAGAAAAAGATTGTTGTATTGACTGACTAAATATGTGATCGATTGGCACCAAGCTCGAACTTGTAGATCTTACCATCTCTGAAATCAGTTAAAATCAGTCAATAGACAATAGACCGAAAGTTATTAAAAGATAAAAATATAAAACAAGAAAGAATGCTATAGTCGCCTTGGGATACCAGTTACTCAGTTTCAATTTGTTATTAACATAGGTAATGGATAAGATAGCTTTGTCAAACACACACCATTTTAATACAAATTCATGTTTAGAGCATACTTTCGACCGATCGTTCCTATGGGAGCTATACGATATAGTAGTCAGATTTGGATCAAACTTGGTCAGTATATATATATTGATGGCAAATGTATTCTGTGACCGATCGGCCCTATGGGAGCTATATATACAGAAGTCCGATTTGGATCAAACTTGGTCAGATAGCATAGCTAACAAAAAAGTTTTCTATACTAAAATATTCTAGTTTTACCTGTACATTTACCTTTATATGAAGATAGTGGGCGTGTCAAAAAAACAAAAACAAACTTGTACTGCTTGGGTATTGTACCTTTCATTTGCGACCCCCTATCATCTTTCTAGCTCTTATAGTCTCTGATATCCTTTGGCTCATACAGATGGACGGACGGACAGGCGGACATGGCTATATCGACTCGGCTATTGATGATGATCAAGAATATTTATACCTTATGGGGTCTGCCACGCCACCTTCAAAAATTAGAATATTGATAATTGAACGCACTATCAACCCATTGGTGCAAGCGAGATAGAAACACACAAGCACATGTTCGAACGTTTTCGCTGCCTGTGTGCCGGCAGCGCTGCCCGCGGTCGCTGGCTGCGCCGAATACTCACATACATACATATATGCATCATATATTGTCAAACGCAAGTGTATTCGCATACAAACAAACAGATGTATGTTTGATTAAGCTTAGATTGTTTTTGTTTCAACGTGTTTTAATGCAAGTACTACACATTGTAATATCTGGATACCGATTTTAATAATTTATCGAAACAAATGCAGAGAGTATAATAGGGTTGGGCGCACTCGACTGTACTTTTCTTTCTTGGTTAGAGTACGGAGTCTAAAAACAAAAGCACATCGAACACTTCACTCATATCTCATATCTACCTAGCAGCAATCATTGGAATCACGGGTGGTTATCATTGTTTTAAATTTGAAGCTCTCGAACGGAGCGGATGGAGAGCCAACGGCTATTAAAGTTTAAATCATTTAGTAGCACTTGAGAAACTACATTAACTAACGTACGATACCATGGCCGTTTTGCAAGACCTCCACGGGTCGCAAGCCAATACATTAAGTCTCCACCAACTAAGGGAAACGCAGCTGAAGCTTCTCAAATTAACCAGTACCACACCAAGGAAAACAATATCAGTGGATTGGATAGGATCAGAGTGGAAAAGGGTAGGGGGTTCCCCCGACGCATTGGATTTGGACGACGTTCTCAAACACCAGAGTCTACTGACCACGTCCAACAATCAACAATACAAAATCAATGATGATCTTTGTGTGGCCATCCAAGGGGCAACAGGGAAAATAAATTAATTGATCGCCAGAGTCAAGGAGGAAATTTCAAGTGCCGATTTGTTACCAATACAGGAACTGTAAACATACGTTACCATTTGTACACTTCTTATTCTTCCAAGGTAATATCTGCCTTGCAAGCGGCTCTCACCAACGTAAGCAAGAAAGGACATCGGCTGAATGTAGAGTTGCCTTTGACCAATAGGCAACGACTTTCGGATTTGTCCCAAGGAATGACGATAGCAACAGGGACACAATACCCGTCGCTCCTACTTTTGGCAGTCATACTCTGGTGCCTGTGACGAAAGCTGACCCCGACGACTTGAAATACCGTGACGATGGATTGGAAGACACCACCCCCGCAGTCGACAGTTCTGGAGGAGTCCTGATCCACGGAACGTGGATCTTTGAAGGGGGAGGAGTTACCACCTAGCTCGAAGAGCATCAAAACCGTCGCCCACAGACACCCATATCCATCGGCACCCAGCGACTAGCTAATAGCTAGCACAAAGAATGCCGTCAGCACTGTAATACTATCGTCAGCTGACACCCCCGACATATTCAACGCCACCGAGCGCCCGGAGTATTTGATAAGAGGTTTCTAGCCAACACAGCGAAATGCACATTAAATAGTTCACCTACATCTGGGTTTGGTACCCAGAATTTAGCTTTTTTAATTGTCCCACATTGTCTACACGTGCATTAGATGAGTTTCTAAAATATCATCTAGACTCAGAAATAGGTGTATTAAACAAAATTGTGCAAAATTTATACCATTTTCTCTATATGGCGTAAAATTTAATACAATGTCTTAGTGTGGGTTAATATCGTGACTATCCACTATTTCTCGGAACACATTTGTTTATCATTGAGGATTTGAAAGTATTTTAGAGCTCTACAGAAATGCTGTACGAAGTTATTTTAAGTTTTTTTTTTTTACTGAACCATTTTTTGTGAAATACCGTTTCTAAATTAATGGTTTATATGTTTCCAAAGGTTGTCCATTTTAAATTCAGCAAAATTCACTTTCTTTCATCTGCTTCAGACGCTTGCACAAAACTGATTGAAACTTGCGATAACACACCAAATCTATGAACATCGAATTTCAACAGAACATAGTGCAAAGAGAATAACTTATAACAATGATAACGTTTTACACAAAAAAAAAATATTGAAAGTGAGAAACCATATCTGGCTTTGTATGCGGAAGATTGTTAGTTGGACTTTAGACTTATGGAGTTTTTGGGCTCTTATATGTAGGTAAATAAAGCGATCTCGATCTTGAAGAGATTAAGATTTAAGAGAGTTCTGTCTGGCGATTCTGGCGAATTGTTTATAATATTTGATAAGTTCGTGGGAAGCCAGAATTATTATTGTCACCATATGATTTTTTTATACTCTCTGCAAGAGTATATTGGGTTTGTGCAAATGTATGTAACAGGCAGAAGGAGGCGTGGCAGACCCCATAAAGTATATATATTATTGATCAGCATCACAAGCCGAGTCGATATAGCCATGTCCGTCTGTCCGTCTGTCCGTCTGTCTGTCTGTCTGTTTGTCTGTCTGTCTGTCTGTCTGTCTGTCTGTCTGTCTGTCCGTCTGTCCGTATGAACAAACAGATTTCAGAGATGGTAAGAGCTACAAGTTCGAGCTTGGTGTCAAACGATCAGAAATTTAGTCAGTCAATACAAGAATCTTTTTTTTTTCGATGCCACGCCCCATTCGCCCACAATAAGCAAAAAACTGGACACACCTCGTAAAAAATTTGTGTTTTCGGCAAATATCTCAGTAACTATGGCACCTACGATCACCAATTTGGGTACGGAGGTTCCTAGCGACAGCATAGTTACATTGCCATTTAAAAGTTTGGACTGCCACGCCCCCTTTTCCCACACTTGAAAAAACTTCAAATGCCGTTTTTTGCGAACTTGTTCTTATCATACAGTATTGTTTTATTATAACTGGTGTGGAGACTAACTATATTAAACTATCCTGAAAGGCGCATTAAAATCGGACTATAAACAAGAAAACTAGAAGCGTTACAATATTGATAATTGAACGCAATATCAACCCATAGGTGCAAGCGAGATAGAAACACACAAGCACATGTTCGAACGTTTTCGCTGCTTGTGTGTCGGCAGCGCTGCTCGCTGAAGCTGGCTGCGCCGAATACACACATACATGCATACATATTTGCATCATATACATATTGTCAAACGTATGTGTATTCGAATACAAACAAACAGATGTGTGTTTGATTATGCTTAGATTGTTTTTGTTTCAACGTGTTTTAATGCTAGTAATTCACATTGTAATATCTCGATACCGATTTTAATAATTTAATCGGGACAAATGCAGAGAGTATTATACGGTCGGGCGCGCTCGACTGTACTTTTCTTTCTTGTTATATAAAGATCCTTGACTAAGACAGAAGAATCAAAAACTACTAATGAAAAACAAGAAAGAAAAGTACAGTCGAGCACGCTCGACCGTATAATACTCTCTGCATTTGTTCCCGATTAAATTATTAAAATCGGTATCCAGATATTACAATGCGTAGTACTTGAATTAAAATATGTTGAAACAAAAACAATCTAAGCATAATCAAACACACATCTGTTTGTTTGCATGCGAATACACATACGTTTGACAATATATGATGCATATATGAATGTATGTGTGTATTCGGAGCAGCCAGCTTCCGCGTGCAGCGCTGCCGACACACAGGCAGTGCTTGTGTGTTTCTATCTCGGTTGCACCAAATATCAATATTGTAAAGCTTCTAGTTTTCTTGTTTATAGTCTGATTTGTATGCACCTTTCAGGATAGTTTAATATAGTTAGTCTCCGCACGAATTATAAATAACAATACGAACAAAATCGCTAAAAACGGCATTGAAGTTTGAAAACTATTTTATCAAGTGTGGGAAAAGGGGGCGTGGCAGTCCAAATTTTTAAATGGCAATGCAATTATGCTGTCGCTAGGAACTTCCGTACCCAAATTGGTGTTCCTAAGTGCTATAGTTACTGAGATATTTCCCGAAAACACCAATTTTTACCGAGGTGTGTCCAGTTTTTTCCTTTTTGTGGGCGAATGGGGCGTGGCATCGAAAAAAAAAGATTCTTGTATTGACTGACTAAATATCTGTTCGTTTGACACCAAGCTCGAACTTGTAGCTCTTACCATCTCTGAAATCTCTTTGTTCATACGGACAGACAGACAGACAGACGGACATGGCTATATCGACTCGGCTTGTGACGCTGATCAAGAATATATATACTTTATGGGGTCTGCCACGCCTCCTTCTGCCTGTTACATACTTTTGCACAAACCCAATATACTCTTGCAGAGAGTATAAAAAAACCAGTTGACATATTCCTTAACCGAGCATCTCGTCTATCTCAAGAGCCACTAATCAACTCTAACAAGAAATAATGCTATAGTCGCCTCGCGACTTTAGGATACCCGTTACTCAGTTTCAATATGTTATTAGCAATGGTTATGGATAAGATAGCTTGGCAAACACAGAGCATTTTCATACAAATTCATGTTTAGAGCATATTTTCGACCGATCGTTCCTAAGGAAGCTATACGATATAGTAGTCCGATTTGGATCAAACTTGGTCAGTATATATATAAATTAATTGATTTCCTTTCGCTAAGGATTGATGATTAGGTTGAGAGGCCACTGAGCCTCCTATTGCTGGCCTCGGGCTCAAACAATGAAACAAATTATTTAAAGGCTAAGTGCCGGAGTGAATATTTATTTAAGCGACTTACTGAAAGAGCGCTGTATTCAAAACTGATTTCGTAATACAAATTATGTTTCATTTAACATAAGCCAAAACTCGCATCACGCCACACTGTCATGGTCGGCAAGCCGACTCAGCAATCTTAGGCAATAACGAAAACTCTTGCAGCAAAACTAAAGTGTCCGGTTACCGCTGCTGACCATTGCATCTATAGCGCGCTGATACAAAGTATGCAGTGTCGCTATTGCGAGGGCTGTTCCTTAACTTACAAAGCCCTTTATAGAGAGGGTTGCTTAATATTCTATATTAAGTGCTATGTGTTACCTAGTCCCCCGTCCTCGGCCGTCCTCGGCCGACCCAATTCCGGCGACAACTTCTCGTAACTGCTTCGCAGACTTCTTTGCGTCGATGATCCGCCAAAGAGTGAGGCCAATGCAGATTAAAGCACAATGATGAATGCCACACGATAGGCTTGATCAGTTCCAGCGTCCTTCTTGAATTGCTGGATCACCTCCAAATTACGTTCATTCAAACGATAACGATAGGTAAGGGAGGCTGAGCCTTAGCCTTGCCCTAGCCTTTCCAGTCACTAAATACTCCAGATATCAGTTGACCGATATAATACTACGATACACTCGGTTATCGAAAAACAAGAAAGAAAAGTACAGTCGAGCGCGCCCGACCGTATAATACTCTCTGCATTTGTCCCGATTAAATTATTCAAATCGGTATCGAGATATTACAATTACTAGCATTAAAACACGTTGAAACAAAAACAATCTAAGCATAATCAAACATTCATCTGTTTGTTTGTATTCGAATACACATACGTTTGACAATATGTATATGATGCAAATATGTATGTATGTGTGTATTCGGAGCAGCCAGCGAACGCGGGCAGCGCTGCCGACACACAGGCAGCGAAAACGTTCGAACATGTGCTTGTGTGTTTCTATCTCGCTTGCACCTATGGGTTAATATTGCGTTCAATTATCAATATTGTAACGCTTCTAGTTTTCTTGTTTATAGTCCGATTTTAATGCGCCTTTCAGGATAGTTTAATATAGTTAGTCTCTACACCAGTTATAAACTACAATACTGTACGATACGGAAAAAACGGTATTGAAGCTTGAAAACTATTTTATAAATTGTGGGAAAAGTGGGCGTGGCAGTCAAAAATTTTAAATGGCAATGTAACTATGCTCTCGCAAAGAACACCCGTACCAGAATTGGTGATCCTAGGTGCCATAGTTACTGAGATATTTGCCGAAAACACAAATTTTTCACGAGGTGTGTCCAGTTTTTTGCTTATTGTGGGCGAATGGGGCGTGGCATCGAAAAAAAAAAAGATTCTTGTATTGACTGACTAAATATCTGATCGTTTGACACCAAGCTCGAACTTGTAGCTCTTACCATCTCTGAAATATGTTTGTTCATACGGACAGACAGACAGACAGACAGACAGACAGACGGACAGACGGACAGACGGACATGGCTATATCGACTCGGCTTGTGATGCTGATCAAGAATATATATACTTTATGGGGTCTGCCACGCCTCCTTCTGCCTGTTACATACTTTTGCACAAACCCAATATACTCTTGCAGAGAGTATAAAAACCAGTTGACATATTCCTTAACCGAGCATCTCGTCTATCTCAAGAGCCACTAATCAACTCTAACAAGAAATAATGCTATAGTCGCCTCGCGACTTTAGGATACCTGTTCGGAGCAGCAGCAAATGACCAAGGTGTCATCTCAAAATGTTAACAACATACATTTAACATTTATGCATAGCAGCGCTCTCCACAAAGTATAATATAACTAGTTTTGGTAATCTCTTTATTTCTCATTCCCCAATTACTGCAATTACTCTCATTCTTATTCGTCTTTTAAATCTCGGTCTGATCGGTATGCTCTGAAGAGTGAAATTGTAAAATCGAAAATCAATAATTCACGAAAAAAGACGTTCACGTACTGTAAATAAATAAATGTTTTTAATCTGCGCAATTTGAACATAATTGTTTTAAATAGACAATAATTCATGCGATCTGAATTATTGACAACGGCGCGCAGAAAGTTGCTGAAAAAGCTCAGCAGCTCCCAACATTTTGGTGACCCCGACGTGATCTTAGTTCTTGAAAGTGAATCATTGATTAACTAGTTGTTATTTAAAGCACTCTAAAATTCGTACAGATAATCGCAAGAACATTACAAAACAAATCGGCGCGTTTTCCTTGCTCGTTTGATCGGTGCTCCGTAACATATCTACAGAGCAGTTAGAATTCTTGCCGTTATTGCATTCTCCGTTATTCGCCTACAGTTGTTGGCCGCTTGCATTGGATTCTCTTTTATTCGCGTACGGTTGTCGATCACTTGCATTGGATTCTCTTTTATTCGCGTACAGTTGTCGATCACTTGCATTTGGATTACAGTCGGTAAAAGAAATTCTGTCACACTTGCAAACAGAACAACTGATTGCGCAAAGCAGCTGAGCACTGTAACATAGCCCTACTATGACTGAAGATGTACCCGTCAATAGCACTCCGCAAATTGCGACTCCATCCAATGCTACTGTGCGTATCAGCATGCCAGCTGAAAGGATCGATTTTTTGACTCGAAAGGCTACGGCAATTTTCATTCGGCTTGAGACAATATGTAGCGATATCGATGAAAATAAACTGGCCAGTATAGATGAGTACTTCATAAACAGGCTTTTGGAAACTGTGAGTGAACTTAAGAGCAGCTTCTATTCCGCTCATGCTAGTTTGGCGGAGCTAAATTTTGAAGCCATCTCCAGTGAACTACCTGGCAAGTTTGATTCACTGTTGCTTGACCTGAAAGCAACGCTTCAGCGCGAACTCGCCAAAAGAAATCCCGCACAGCATTGCTCTACGTTTCGGACAAACACAACAGAATCCCCATCAATTGTAGTTGTTTCTAATCGCTCTCGGTTGCCACAATTATCAGTGGTTCATACACAGAGTGGACAAACTTCGTCTCCATGTTTAATGCAGTAATAGAGAAGGATGCAGAGCTCACTCCCGTCGAAAAGCTGCAGCATCTGCGTTCCTGTCTTAGTGGCACTGCGCTGGATACCGTGAGATCTTTGGAAATAAATGAAACAAATTATAGCATCGCTATGGGAATCCTAAAAGATCGATTCGATAACAAACGTCTTATTTTACAGGCACACGTCAGAGAGATATTTGGGCTAGACAAGATCGACACCTATGCAGCGAAGTTGCGTGAACTTACAGACCGGATCACATCCCATATAAGGGCTTTAGAATCGCTGGCAAAGAAAGAGGAGATTGCTGACTGTTTTGTTGTGCATGCGCTGCTCCAGGAGCTGAATAAACAGACTCAGGCGAAATGGGAGGAAGCGTCGACCAGCAATGATTTACCCTCGTGGGAGAAGCTAAGCGCATTTCTTGAGAAAAGATGTCGGACGCTAGAGAACGTATATTACGTCATGCACATCAATCATGCAGTAAGATCAACTAAGCCAGTAAGTGCGCGGAATACAAAATCTTTTATTACTTCAAACTCTTCTACGTCTGGTTGCGTGCTTTGTGAAGACGCTGCACATAAAATTTTTAATTGTCCCCGTTTCGAAATGATGTCCTCATATGACCGCCAAAACGAAGCAAAGAGGCTCTCCCTATGTCTCAACTGCCTAAAAAGGGGTCATATGGTTCGGGATTGCAAATCTGGATCCTGTCGAACTTGTAAAGCTAAGCATCACAGCTCCTTGCATTTCGCGCCAACACCTGCATCATTAGCGTGCATTTCCGCCCAGTCGGTTGCAGCACCAACAGCTCGTCAAGCCCTCATATCTCACTCCAACTCTGAGGCCGTGCTCCTCGCCACAGCAATTGTTTTCGTAAGGAATAGTACAGGCGAATATGTGCCCTGTCGAACCTTATTGGATTCCGGATCACAGCTGCAATTTATCACTCGTCGTTTTTCTCAGCTATTACACCTTCGAAAGGTCAAGTCATTTACAGCCGTATCCGGAATTGGAGATGCGAGTTTCCAAACCGAAGGCTACTCAATTGATCTTGTACTGAAGTCGCGGACTTCAGAATACACAGACTGCATTAATGCAGTCGTCGCACAGTCGATCACGGAAACCCAGCCAGGAGTTTCTGTACGAATTACGGATTGGGACATTCCCTCCAACATTCAGCTAGCAGACCCATCTTTTAACGTGCCGCAGCGGATAGATCTACTCATCGGAGCTGGTCTGTTTTTCGAGCTGCTGTGCGTCGGTCAGATTCAGCTGGCGCCCGGACTACCATTACTGCAGAAGACACACTTAGGTTGGATTCTCTCTGGTGGTGGGCAGCGCGCGCCAAAACTCTCGTCGTTCGTCGTAAGCAATAGATCTTCCGAAGCCAGCAGCTCTAATAATCGGCTAACTGAATTGGTTCAACGGTTTTGGGAAGTTGAACATTCATTTGAGCCAGCGGCCAAGGTAACTAGAGAGGAGATCGATTGCGAATTGCATTTCCAGAAGCATCACACTCGGTTATCTTCTGGAGAATACATGATTCGCTTACCTGCAACATCCAGCTTGGACTCGCTAGGCGATTCATTTCAGCAGGCCAAGCGCCGTCTCGAACATCTTGAGCGCAAGCTCGCTCGGAACCCAAACCTTAGAAGTGAATATTCAAAGTTCATAGCGGAATACATCGAACTCAAGCATATGTCGCTCGTTTCCCCAATAGACATCGCAAAATGCAAATACTTTCTGCCTCACCATTGTGTTATAAAGGATGATAGTACCACGACTAAGCTTAGGGTCGTATTCGACGGCTCCGCCACAACAATGTCGGGATTATCTCTGAATAATGTCAGGACCAACTATACAATATAAGCTATTTAATACGCTAATTCGCTTTCGGACATTTCCTATTGCCTTAACTGCAGATATATGCAAAATGTATCGCTGCGTTCGTCTTGCCAATGACGACAGTTTCTATCAATGCATATTATGGCGCAATTCTCCAAAGGAAGAAATTAAGGTATATAAGTTGGACACTGTAACGTATGGGACGAAGCCAGCGGCTTTTCTTGCCATTCGCGCCATGCACCAGCTTGCTAAGGATGAATGCTCCTTGCTCCCAGTAGGCTCCCAAGTCGTGTTGCAGCACTTTTACGTGGATGATATGATATCCGGGGATGCGTCCTTGGAAGATGTTCACGTAATCATGCAGCAGACATCAGATCTTCTTTCAAAAGGAAATTTTCAGTTAAGGAAATGGTGTTCCAGTCATCAGGAAGCGCTTCACGGCGCACCCGAAACTGAACGGGAAAGCTTCGTCAAGTTCAATGACAGTTTGGAAGTCACAAAAACTCTTGGTCTAATTTGGGATCCCAAGGATGGCAATTTTCTCTTTGCTTTCTCTTCTCATTTAAGCGGCTCAAACCACACGAAGCTATCTGTGCTATCAGCGATTGCGAAATTCTACGACCCTCTCGGTCTCATTGGACCAACAATGACTAGGGCCAAGATCATTTTGCAGCGCATGTGAATAGATAAGCTGCAATGGGATGAAAGTGTGCCTCAATCTCTTAACGCAGCTTGGTCAAGCTTTTTGTAAGAAGTTCTCCGATATGCGCCACGCAAAGTATCCACGCTACGTGTTGTTGCCAAATGCCGTGTCTGAAATCCACGCCTTTTGTGATGCCAGTCTAGATATGCCTGCATCTATATGCTGTCTCGCCTTGATAATCAATCTCAATGCCATCTGTTGTGTTCGTAGGCTCGTGTCGCGCCGCTAAAGACTCTAACGGTGCCGAAGCTGGAGCTCTGCGCTGCGCATCTGCTCTCTCTTTTGATATCGTCAGCATGCAAATCTTCTCCTGTAAGTTTCATTGTTGGTCTGATTCATAAGTAGTCTTATCTTGGTTACAGGACGAACAGTCTAAATTCAACGTATTCGTAGCCAACCGAGTTTGCACTATCCAGCAGATAACAAAAGACATGAGTTGGCATTACGTCCCTACTGCATTGAATCCTGCTGACATGTTGTCTAGAGGATCTTCTCCAAAAGACTTGCTTAGATCAGATCTCTGGTTGCACGGACCAAAGTTTTTGCTGGGCACAAGGACAGGATGGCCTCAGTCTTGTCTATCGGAGTCACAGTTGCCAGAGCTGCGAAACAAATCATTTTATTCCGCTATTGACCCGTTGGATATATCCCTATCGTTTAAATATATAAACTCATTCTCCACCATGCAGAGAATTTTTGGATACGTACATAAGTTCGTTTCTCCTAGCAAACCGTCCGGCCAGGCGCAACTCAGTGCAGACCACATTCGTCGTGGAGCTCTTATGCTCATTCGCATCATCCAAAGGGCAAACATGTGAGAAGAGTATCGCCAGCTTCAAAACGGAAAAGGCATATCCTCAGCAAGCAGCATCATTTCGCTGTCGCCGTTCCTCGATGGCAGCGGGGTAATTCGTGTTGGCGGTCGACTGCGCCATTCCGCACTACCCTTCGATGCCCGCCATCCGATAATCTTGCCAAAGGATCACCCGTTTACGCTCGCCATGATAAGGCATTTGCACCTGTCGAACCTTCATGCTGGACCTCAAGCCCTGCTGGCCACAATTCGTCAGCAGTACTGGCCCATTGGAGGGTTAAAAGCTGTTTCGAAGGCTCTGCGAAAATGCATCATTTGCTCTCGTTCAAAACCTCGATTAATGGAACACATTATGGCCGATCTCCCAAAGGATCGTATTGAATACACCAGACCATTCTTCGTTTCTGGAGTGGATTATTTCGGACCATTCCAATATAAAGCTGACGTTCGCAATCGGCCGCCTCAGCGATGTTACATATGCATATTTGTGTGCTTTGCGACCAAAGCTGTATGGATGGAATTAGTAAAGGACTTGTCAACCGCCGCATTCTTGGGCGCCTTGAAGCGTTTTGTTGCCACTCGAGGATCGCCAGGATGCATATGGTCTGACAACGCTACAAATTTCGTCGGCGCTAAGAACGAGTTAGAAGATTTAAGGCAACTAGTTAGCAGCGAAACCCATTATGATGCAGTGCACGCTTGGTGTCTGGATCATAACATCGTATGGAAATTCATACCTCCACGGTCTCCCCATTTCGGTGGTTTATGGGAGTCAGCCGTTAAAAAAGCGAAGTATCACATGCGGCGTACCTTGATATCGTCGCTCCTTGTGTTTGACGAATTGCGTACATTAGTGTGCCAAATCCAAGCCATAATAAACTCAAGACCTATTATGTCCATTACAGAGAGCATAGCCGATATTGATGTGCTAACACCCGGTCACTTTCTCATTGGTGGTCCACTGAATGCACCACCGGAGCCGGATGTCTCTTCGCTGATCAATCTACAATCTACAATCGTCTTGATCAATGGCAGAAGGCCACAGCCCTTCAACAAATTTTCTGGAAACACTGGAGCGAGGAATATTTGACGCTTCTGCAGCAACGAGCGAAGTGGCGAGCTCCTCAGGCTCCCATTCGGATTGGTGATATCGTGAGCATCAAGGACGAGAATTTCCCCCCCATTGAAGTGGCCACTCGCTCGAGTCATCGAAACCATATCTGGAGCTGATGGAACCATTCGAGTAGCAGTATTGAGGACACCGTCAGGAACCACTCGACGATCAGTAAACAAGATGTGCGTCCTTCCTGTTAATGATCCTGTTGAAAGCCCTGTACTTTCAACGGGTGGGATGATGTTCGGAGCAGCAGCAAATGACCAAGGTGGCATCTCAAAATGTTAACAACATACATTTAACATTTATGCATAGCAGCGCTCTCCACAAAGTATAACATAACTAGTTTTGGTAATCTCTTTATTTCTCATTCCCCAATTGCTGCAATTACTCTCATTCTTATTCGTCTTTCAAATCTCGATCTGATCGGTATGCTCTGAAGAGTGAAATTGTAAAATCTAAAATCAATAATTCACGAAAAAAGACGTTCACGTACTTTAAATAAATGTTTTTAATTTGCGCAATTTGAACATAATTGTTTTAAATAGACAATAATTCATGCGATCTGAATTATTGACAACGGCGCGCAGAAAGTTGCTGAAAAAGCTCACCAGCTCCCAACAATACCCGTTACTCAGTTTCAATATGTTATTAGCAATGGTTATGGATAAGATAGCTTGGCAAACACAGAGCATTTTCATACAAATTCATGTTTAGAGCATATTTTCGACCGATCGTTCCTAAGGAAGCTATACGATATAGTAGTCCGATTTGGATCAAACTTGGTCAGTATATATATAAATTAATTGATTTCCTTTCGCTAAGGATTGATGATTAGGTTGAGAGGCCACTGAGCCTCCTATTGCTGGCCTCGGGCTCAAACAATGAAACAAATTATTTAAAGGCTAAGTGCCGGAGTGAATATTTATTTAAGCGACTTACTGAAAGAGCGCTGTATTCAAAACTGATTTCGTAATACAAATTATGTTTCATTTAACATAAGCCAAAACTCGCATCACGCCACACTGTCATGGTCGGCAAGCCGACTCAGCAATCTTAGGCAATAACGAAAACTCTTGCAGCAAAACTAAAGTGTCCGGTTACCGCTAATGACCATTGCATCTATAGCGCGCTGATACAAAGTATGCAGTGTCGCTATTGCGAGGGCTGTTCCTTAACTTACAAAGCCCTTTATAGAGAGGGTTGCTTAATATTCTATATTAAGTGCTATGTGTTAACTACTCCCCCGTCCTCGGCCGTCCTCGGCCGTCCTCGGCCGACCCAATTCCGGCGACAACTTCTCGTGACTGCTTCGCAGACTTCTTTGCGTCGATGATCCGCCAAAGAGTGAGGCCAATGCAGATTAAAGCACAGCATATGGCTCCAATGATGAATGCCACACGATAGGCTTGATCAGTTCCGGCGTCCTTCTTGAATTGCTGGATCACCTCCAAATTACGTTCATTCAAACGATAACGATAGGTAAGGAAGGCTGAGGACATCTTGGCTGACAGTGATGTTCAGCAAAATAGAATTGGCAATACCCGGGACTCTATTGCGTGCGTTGTTGTGATTGTAAAACAGAGTCCCATTAATTGCGACTCGGTCTCCGAACGTGATGAGATGCGTGCCTTGTACCTGGATCTCAGTGCCGTTGTCCACCTGAATCCGTGCGAAACCGTCATTAAGGATGATGATTCCGTCATCTACATGGGTGATTATTTCCAGGTTGCTCGGCTGGACCTTGCAGTGTGCCGTGCCACCTGCATGGAGCTCCTTGGCACATTAACTCTTTAATGCCAGACGACAAAATGTGGCTCCAGGTGAACCGGCGCAACTCTGCCGTGTATGGATTTCTCCATCGAATTCGGCTATGACATTGTCAAACAATCGCAATATGAAGTTCTTGTGGACGACAGGATAAATAGTAATTTTTCTGTAAGCTTTTTTAATCTTTGGGAATTTGATTTTAAAATGTATAGCGTTAATGGATTGAAGAGCTTTTACGGACGCAACGGACATAAGATCTCCTATGGGAGTGTTGGTGGGTTCCTCTAGCCAAATTGATTTCAAATCTGAGTGGTCTAAAATGTTTGGGCTAACAATGTTAGCCTTCGCGAGAGTAATAGCAAGCATTAAATTTTGCAACTCCATCGTCAACATTCTGTTTCTAGACAGTAGTGTTTCAAATAAATGGCTAGTGTCAACTTGTGAGTTTTTGGCTATCTTGAGAATTTTATTGACAGTGATTGTTAACTGGTTACGCTGGTCTTGAACTCTAGTGTTGATTTCTATTTGTCTATTATTGGCATTTATTAGTTGCCTTTCAGTGAACCTAGTCTGCTCTAAATCACCGGCATCGGGTGTACCCGCAACAACCTTCAGTATGGATCCTAGGAAATCTAAGCTCCTGGCGACTCTATGGTGTGTGCCTAACGACTGCAAGAGGTCTTGTAGGTGCGCCGTGTCCACACTTAGAAGTTTTTTCATGTGCAATAGCGGGAACATGTCAATTAATTTGACCGTTTCTTCCACCATTCGCACGTACTCTGAGAGGTTTGCCGAGTGCCTAACATATGCGTATTCCTCCCATATCCAGATCTCGCCATCGACGATGGGAATGTACTTGGCACGCGAGTAGTCGGTGACATGTGCCGAAGCCACTGATAAGGAAACGAGTAATATGGATCCAAACCTGTGAAATGAAGTTGGTTTTCTTTCTTTTTAGCAACTTTTTTGTTTTCCTTTTTAAGGACGTCTGTCCACCACCAAAAATGTTTTATAAAAACTATGCCAAGTGGCTAAAAGTAAATTGAAAAACTATATCTAACTTATACGAGTATGCCTAGTGGCTTAAAAAAAAGGTGTAAAAAAAACAAGTGAGTACCTTTAGGTTGTCCTTGTGGACCACCCTTCCTCGAATGAGGAAGGTCTGCTTCAACGGCCTTCTCATCACATAAAGGTGTGAGTTTGTTTTCGAGCCGTCGGTTGGACTTGACTAAAGGAAGGAACCGGTTGGTCAATAGCAAACTTAGAGAACTTGTCGATGTAAGTGAAAAAGTATTTCCTGTCAGTGGAGAAAATGTCTATGTGTAACATCTCTCCTACGTGTGAAGGGATCGGCGTCTCCCCAAGCTCTTGTTTTTTGGGGTGTCTATCGTATTTACCCCTAGCACATGTTTTTCAATTTTGTACTATTTCATTGGCTATTTTTACCATCTTTGGTAAGTAGTACTCCGAGAGTACCTGCTTAACATTTTCCTGTGCAGACCTATGGGCCCTATTATGCTCGTTTGTGAGGAATTCCCTTCTTTCTCCAACCGCAAATATGTCCACTACGCGATTTTTGCAGTGCCAGAAGTTTGTGGCCGGGTATCTTCGAACCAATACATCTTGTACCATTGCAAGCGTGTGTAAATTACAGTGGAGGGCATTTACGCATTTGGGTGAGACTATATCTTCGAGCTCGTCTAGCAGCGATTCGATGCAAGTATAGCTGATCAAGTAGCGTTTCTTATTCCCGAAAAGAATAAAACTTCGTTTTAAGGGGAAACGCGCCTCTTCTAGCACTATTTGGTATCGAAAACAGTTCAAGGGCTTGTCTGTTGTCCCAATGGTGTTGGTGAGAGATACCTCACTGTGGATCGTTGCTGCGCAAGACTCAATTTCTTGTGCATGTACAGCGTTGAGCTGCTGTCTTGACAAGGCATCCGCAACCAGATTGTCCTTGCCAGAAGAAACGCGCATTAGACTCGTAAATGCGCCCTTTCCACCTTTTAATCTTCGCATTTGGATTAGATTCCGAAACTGCGAAGGACAAGGGTTGATGGTCAGTAAAGATATTAATGTCTTTCACCCCATACAAATAGTGCCTTAATTTGGCAAGTGACCATACGATGGCCAATAACCCTCTCTCATTTGTTGCATAGTTAACCTCGCTGTCCTTCAATTTTCTTGAAATCATTGTTATAAGATGACCCTCTTGAGACAAAACTGCACCTATGCCGTGAGCCGAAGCATCGGTCGTTAGATCGAATGGCTTCTTAAAATCGGGGTACCTGAGCACTACATTCTCGGACGACAAAATATCGCGCAACTTCTGAAACGCCCTTTGCTGCACTTCAGAGAATTGAACCTTTATATTTCTGGACCTATGCTTACTGACTGTTCCATTTTCACCTTCAATATGTTCGAGATGGGTCTTGCTATTGCGGCGAAGTCTCTAGTGAAACATCTGTAATAGCTTGAAATGATCTGACATCGAACACTGTTTTAGGTTCTGGATACTCCTGTATTGCCCTAACCTTTTCAGCAACCTGGTGATTATGAAACCAAGAAAGTTCACGCTTTTCTTAAAAAAAACGTGACTTTTCGACGGAGACCCTCATGTTTGCTTCGTGTAAGCTTTTTAGGACCCAATCCACGTGTTTAATGTGGGATTCCTCATCTTCTGAAAAGATGATTACGTCATCGACATAAACATAGCAAAATTTGCCAATTTGCTCCCGCAGTATGTCGTCGATGGTTCTTTGGAAGATGCTTGCTGCATTCTTTAATCCAAAGGAGAGTCTTTTGAACTCGTACTTTCCCCGTTCTCAGAGAAAGAGGTTTTTTTACTGTCGCGTTCAGCGAGTATGATCTGGTGATAACCAGACTTGAGGTCTAATGTTGAAAAGAATTTGGCTCTCCCCAAATTCCCCAATATCATTAATATATTTGGCATAGGGTAATTGTCAGGTACGGTTCTTTCGTTAAGTTTACGAAAGTCCATTACCAACCTCATTTTCCTATTGCCCGCTTCATCAGTGCCCTTCTTGTCTACTACCCATATTGGGTTATTGCAGGGAGAGACGGACTTTTGAATTATATTATTCTTTAGCAGATCTTTGATTTCTTTATTAACGAAATCAGCTGCTCCCATTGGATATGGGTAAAGCTTGGCATAGATCGGTTGCTCATCTGTGGTCCTAATGGTAGCCACGACTGATGTGTTATACGGCAACACCTCGTCTGGGTCTGCAAAGGCTTTTTGTCTGGTCTTTAGCATTTTCAAAACAAGAAAGAAAAGTACAGTCGAGCGCGCCCGACCGTATAATACTCTCTGCATTTGTCCCGATTAAATTATTAAAATCGGTATCGCGATATTACAATGTGAATTACTTGCATTAAAACACGTTGAAACAAAAACAATCTAAGCGTAATCAAACACTCATCTGTTTGTTTGTATTCGAATACACATACGTTTGGCAATATGTACATGATGCATATATGTATGTATGTGTGTATTCGGTGCGGCCAGCGACCGCGGGCAGCGCTGCCGACACACAGGCAGCGAAAACGTTCGAACATGTGCTTGTGTGTTTCTATCGCGCTTGCACCTATGGGTTGATATTGCGTTCAATTATCAACATTGTAACGCTTCTAGTTTTCTTGTTTATAGTCCGATTTTAATGGGCCTTTCAGTATAGTTTAATATAGTTAGTCTCCACACGAATTATATAATTACAATACTGTACGATACGAACAAATTCGCCAAAAACGGCATTGAAGGTTCCAGACTTTTTTTATCAAATGTAGGAAAAGTGGGCGTGGCAGTCCAAAATTTTAGATGGCAATGCAACTATGGTGTCGCTAGGAACCTCCCGTACCAAAATTGGTGAACCTAGGTGCCATAGTTACTGAGATATTTGCCGAAAACACCAATTTTTTCCGAGGTGTGTCCAGTTTTTTGCTTATTGTGGGCGAATGGGGCGTGGCATCGAAAAAAAAAATATATTCTTGTATTGACTGACTAAATATGTGATCGTTTGACACCAAGCTCGAACTTGTAGCTCTTACCATCTCTGAAATCTGTTTGTTCATACGGACGGACAGACAGACAGACAGACGGACAGACGGACATGGCTATATCGACTCGGCTTGTGATGCTGATCAAGAATATATATACTTTATGGGGTCTGCCACGCCTCCTTCTGCCTGTTACATACTTTTGCACAAACCCAATATACTCTTGCAGAGAGTATAAAAAAAATTCTAGCTAATGGGGATGGCTCTGCACAGTCTACATTTGTGAAATTTACATTTTTGCACGTGTGGAAGGTGATTTGTTCGACCTCCGTGCCCCACTTAAGTTGTCCTGAAGCTAGACAAAGCGACGCAATTGCCTGCTTTAGCAGGTCAAGGCCTACAATCCCATCAAAAGTTGACAAGTCCGGCAAAAGAAAAAAAGTTGCCTTTAAGCCAAACATTGAAACAAAGCATTTGTGTGTAATTTGTGTCTCGCCGTGAATGGAGTGAATTTTGAAGTGGGACTCTACCGAGCGGACGCCCTTCAACCCTTCATGTGGCCGAATGAAATTCTTGGCCCGCCCGTGTCTATGAGGAATCGCATGTGAGTCCCTGCTACTCTTCGTCTGATGACGGGTAACAAGGATTTGCTCCTAAAAAATTGAGGGCATCAGAGTCATAACCAGCACCGTCATTGATTTGTGCCGCTGCGCTGGAGGCGGCACCAGCATACGCTTCTGCCTCCTGTCCCGCGTCTTGCGTGATGTGATTTAACCTCTGCTAATTTCTCTGACCGCCTGTGCGGTCAGATGCTGGGTGCTTCCTATTTGCGTAAGCAGGGGCCTGTGTGGGCTGGAAAACCCTCGAGAAGGAAGGATCGACCTCCATGGGCACCGGTGCGCCATTATTATTGTGTTACCGTTAGCTTGTGTTTAGGCTTGTTGCGAATGTCTCTCCTGTTGGTGCCCCTGCACTTTTGCATGCGGCTTGCGCTCTTTGTCTCCTAGACTTCTTGCGAAATTAGAAGCGAATGCGTACCTTTCATGATTTGACTCGACTTTTTGCGCGAGAGCTAGCGCTGAAGGCAAATCTCTGGGCTTTGCTGCAAGAGCATATCTGTAAGACTGCGCTTGAGACCCGATATGAACACACGCAATGCATCGTCGCGGAATTTTTCACATAAGCCCTTTGCTAAGGCCGGCTCATATGACATGTTAACTTTGTCAGTGAGAAGATTGAGTTTCTTCTCTACCTCATCGTAATATTGAAGAAGGGACAGGCCACCTTGCCTCAAGGTACCTAATTCCTGTTCAATGACATGAATTGTTCTCTTGTCACTGTATGTGAAATAAAGGCGATTTATTATTGCATCAAAATTCCATACAGTACCAAATGAGGCTAGCAAAGCGTCTGCGGAGCCCCTAATTTTGCTTCTTATGATGATAACAGCCTGATAATGATGAGAACTGCCATTATGTGGTCTGAAAATCTCGTAAGCTGCTAATGCTGCCTGCCTCCAAGATACATAAGATTCCTGTACTGCTGCAAACTCAGGTAAGCACTTGACGGCATCTAGCGGCTCGTCACAGTGAATGTCTTTTCTAATTTTTATAGCAACATACGCTACTACTTGTGGGGGGCGGCAACTTTAGCCGGAGTGAATATTTATTTAAGCGACTTACAAATTATGTTTCATTTAACATAAGCCAAAACTCGCATCACGCCACAATGTCATGGTCGGCAAGCCGACTCAGCAATCTTAGGCAATAACGAAAACTCTTGCAGCAAAACAAAAGTGTCCGGTTACTGCTGCTGACCATTGCATCTATAGCGCGCTGATACAAAGTATGCAGTGTCGATATTGCGAGGGCTGTTCCTTAACTTACAAAGCCCTCTATAGCGAGGGTTGCTTAACATTCTAAATTAAGTGCTATGTGTTTACTTATATTATTGGCAGATGTATTCTGTGTAAGTTTGATTTACATAGCTTAGTAAACCCAAAATTTTTTCATACTAATTCATATTTAGAGCGAATTTTTGACCAATTGGCGCTATGGGAGCTATACGATATAGTTGTCCGATTTGGATCAAACTTGGTCAGTACATGTACTTCCTAGACATGTACTAGCTGTGTAAATTTGGTTGTTAGTCTCCACACGAATTATAAACTACAATACTGTACGATACGAACAAGTTCGCTAAAAACGGCATTGTAGTTTGAAAACTATTTTATCAATTGTGGGAAAAGTGGGCTTGGCAGTCCAAAATTTTTTAATGGCAACGCAACTATGCTGTCGCTAGGAACTCCCGTACCAGAATTGGTGATCCTAGGTGCCATAGTTACTGAGATATTAGCCGAAAACACAGAATTTTCCCGAGGTGTGTCCAGTTTTTTGCTTATTGTGGGCGCATTGGGGCGTGGCATCGAAAGAAAAAGATTGTTGTATTGACTGACTAAATATGTGATCGATTGGCACCAAGCTCGAACTTGTAGATCTTACCATCTCTGAAATCAGTTGAAATCAGTCAATAGACAATAGACCGAAAGTTATTAAAAGATAAAAATATAAAACAAGAAAGAATGCTATAGTCGCCTTGGGATACCAGTTACTCAGTTTCAATTTGTTATTAACATAGGTAATGGATAAGATAGCTTTGTCAAACACACACCATTTTAATACAAATTCATGTTTAGAGCATACTTTCGACCGATCGTTCCTATGGGAGCTATACGATATAGTAGTCAGATTTGGATCAAACTTGGTCAGTATATATATATTGATGGCAAATGTATTCTGTGACCGATCGGCCCTATGGGAGCTATATATACAGAAGTCCGATTTGGATCAAACTTGGTCAGATAGCATAGCTAACAAAAAAGTTTTCTATACTAAAATATTCTAGTTTTACCTGTACATTTACCTTTATATGAAGATAGTGGGCGTGTCAAAAAAACAAAAACAAACTTGTACTGCTTGGGTATTGTACCTTTCATTTGCGACCCCCTATCATCTTTCTAGCTCTTATAGTCTCTGATATCCTTTGGCTCATACAGATGGACGGACGGACAGGCGGACATGGCTATATCGACTCGGCTATTGATGATGATCAAGAATATTTATACCTTATGGGGTCTGCCACGCCACCTTCAAAAATTAGAATATTGATAATTGAACGCACTATCAACCCATTGGTGCAAGCGAGATAGAAACACACAAGCACATGTTCGAACGTTTTCGCTGCCTGTGTGCCGGCAGCGCTGCCCGCGGTCGCTGGCTGCGCCGAATACTCACATACATACATATATGCATCATATATTGTCAAACGCAAGTGTATTCGCATACAAACAAACAGATGTATGTTTGATTAAGCTTAGATTGTTTTTGTTTCAACGTGTTTTAATGCAAGTACTACACATTGTAATATCTGGATACCGATTTTAATAATTTATCGAAACAAATGCAGAGAGTATAATAGGGTTGGGCGCACTCGACTGTACTTTTCTTTCTTGGTTAGAGTACGGAGTCTAAAAACAAAAGCACATCGAACACTTCACTCATATCTCATATCTACCTAGCAGCAATCATTGGAATCACGGGTGGTTATCATTGTTTTAAATTTGAAGCTCTCGAACGGAGCGGATGGAGAGCCAACGGCTATTAAAGTTTAAATCATTTAGTAGCACTTGAGAAACTACATTAACTAACGTACGATACCATGGCCGTTTTGCAAGACCTCCACGGGTCGCAAGCCAATACATTAAGTCTCCACCAACTAAGGGAAACGCAGCTGAAGCTTCTCAAATTAACCAGTACCACACCAAGGAAAACAATATCAGTGGATTGGATAGGATCAGAGTGGAAAAGGGTAGGGGGTTCCCCCGACGCATTGGATTTGGACGACGTTCTCAAACACCAGAGTCTACTGACCACGTCCAACAATCAACAATACAAAATCAATGATGATCTTTGTGTGGCCATCCAAGGGGCAACAGGGAAAATAAATTAATTGATCGCCAGAGTCAAGGAGGAAATTTCAAGTGCCGATTTGTTACCAATACAGGAACTGTAAACATACGTTACCATTTGTACACTTCTTATTCTTCCAAGGTAATATCTGCCTTGCAAGCGGCTCTCACCAACGTAAGCAAGAAAGGACATCGGCTGAATGTAGAGTTGCCTTTGACCAATAGGCAACGACTTTCGGATTTGTCCCAAGGAATGACGATAGCAACAGGGACACAATACCCGTCGCTCCTACTTTTGGCAGTCATACTCTGGTGCCTGTGACGAAAGCTGACCCCGACGACTTGAAATACCGTGACGATGGATTGGAAGACACCACCCCCGCAGTCGACAGTTCTGGAGGAGTCCTGATCCACGGAACGTGGATCTTTGAAGGGGGAGGAGTTACCACCTAGCTCGAAGAGCATCAAAACCGTCGCCCACAGACACCCATATCCATCGGCACCCAGCGACTAGCTAATAGCTAGCACAAAGAATGCCGTCAGCACTGTAATACTATCGTCAGCTGACACCCCCGACATATTCAACGCCACCGAGCGCCCGGAGTATTTGATAAGAGGTTTCTAGCCAACACAGCGAAATGCACATTAAATAGTTCACCTACATCTGGGTTTGGTACCCAGAATTTAGCTTTTTTAATTGTCCCACATTGTCTACACGTGCATTAGATGAGTTTCTAAAATATCATCTAGACTCAGAAATAGGTGTATTAAACAAAATTGTGCAAAATTTATACCATTTTCTCTATATGGCGTAAAATTTAATACAATGTCTTAGTGTGGGTTAATATCGTGACTATCCACTATTTCTCGGAACACATTTGTTTATCATTGAGGATTTGAAAGTATTTTAGAGCTCTACAGAAATGCTGTACGAAGTTATTTTAAGTTTTTTTTTTTTACTGAACCATTTTTTGTGAAATACCGTTTCTAAATTAATGGTTTATATGTTTCCAAAGGTTGTCCATTTTAAATTCAGCAAAATTCACTTTCTTTCATCTGCTTCAGACGCTTGCACAAAACTGATTGAAACTTGCGATAACACACCAAATCTATGAACATCGAATTTCAACAGAACATAGTGCAAAGAGAATAACTTATAACAATGATAACGTTTTACACAAAAAAAAAAATATTGAAAGTGAGAAACCATATCTGGCTTTGTATGCGGAAGATTGTTAGTTGGACTTTAGACTTATGGAGTTTTTGGGCTCTTATATGTAGGTAAATAAAGCGATCTCGATCTTGAAGAGATTAAGATTTAAGAGAGTTCTGTCTGGCGATTCTGGCGAATTGTTTATAATATTTGATAAGTTCGTGGGAAGCCAGAATTATTATTGTCACCATATGATTTTTTTATACTCTCTGCAAGAGTATATTGGGTTTGTGCAAATGTATGTAACAGGCAGAAGGAGGCGTGGCAGACCCCATAAAGTATATATATTATTGATCAGCATCACAAGCCGAGTCGATATAGCCATGTCCGTCTGTCCGTCTGTCCGTCTGTCCGTCTGTCTGTCTGTCTGTCTGTCTGTTTGTCTGTCTGTCTGTCTGTCTGTCTGTCCGTCTGTCCGTATGAACAAACAGATTTCAGAGATGGTAAGAGCTACAAGTTCGAGCTTGGTGTCAAACGATCAGAAATTTAGTCAGTCAATACAAGAATCTTTTTTTTTTTCGATGCCACGCCCCATTCGCCCACAATAAGCAAAAAACTGGACACACCTCGTTAAAAATTTGTGTTTCCGGCAAATATCTCAGTAACTATGGCACCTACGATCACCAATTTGGGTACGGAGGTTCCTAGCGACAGCATAGTTACATTGCCATTTAAAAGTTTGGACTGCCACGCCCCCTTTTCCCACACTTGAAAAAACTTCAAATGCCGTTTTTTGCGAACTTGTTCTTATCATACAGTATTGTTTTATTATAACTGGTGTGGAGACTAACTATATTAAACTATCCTGAAAGGCGCATTAAAATCGGACTATAAACAAGAAAACTAGAAGCGTTACAATATTGATAATTGAACGCAATATCAACCCATAGGTGCAAGCGAGATAGAAACACACAAGCACATGTTCGAACGTTTTCGCTGCTTGTGTGTCGGCAGCGCTGCTCGCTGAAGCTGGCTGCGCCGAATACACACATACATGCATACATATTTGCATCATATACATATTGTCAAACGTATGTGTATTCGAATACAAACAAACAGATGTGTGTTTGATTATGCTTAGATTGTTTTTGTTTCAACGTGTTTTAATGCTAGTAATTCACATTGTAATATCTCGATACCGATTTTAATAATTTAATCGGGACAAATGCAGAGAGTATTATACGGTCGGGCGCGCTCGACTGTACTTTTCTTTCTTGTTTTTTCGATGCCACGCCCCATTCGCCCACAATGAGCAAAAAACGGGACACACCTCGGAAAAAATTTGTGTTTTCGGCAAATATCTCAGTAACTATGGCACCTAGGATCACCAATTCTGGTACCCGAGCTCCTAGCGTTCCTAGTTGCGTTGCCGTTTAAAATTTTGGACTGCCATGCCCACTTTTCCCACATTTGATAAAAAAGTCTGGAACCTTCAATGCCGTTTTTGGCGAACTTGTTCGTATCGTACAGTATTGTTAATTCGTGTGGAGACTAACTATATTAAACTATACTGAAAGGCGCATTGAAATCGGACTATAAACAAGAAAACTAGAAGCGTTACAATATTGATAATTGAACGCAATATCAACCCATAGGTGCAAGCGAGATAGAAACACACAAGCTCATGTTCAAACGTTTTCGCTGCCTGTGTGTCGGCAGCGCAGCCCGCGGTCGCTGGCTGCGCCGAATACACACATACATTCATATTTGTATCATATACATATTGTCAAACGTTTGTGTATTCGAATACAAACAAACAGATGTGTGTTTGATTATGCTAAGATTGTTTTTGTTTCAACGTGTTTTAATGCAAGTAATTCACATTGTAATATCTCGATACCGTATTTAATAATTTAATCGGGACAAATGCAGAGAGTATTATACGGTCGGGCGCCCTCGACTGTACTTTTCTTTCTTGTTTTCGTTATGTTTTTTTATTATTAATTATATTAAGCTTTTGGTTTTATTTATTGAAAAGATATGTTAATATGTATTAAGTAAAAGGTTTAAATAATCTAATATGAAAAGAATAAGTACAATATCTAATTTCTTTCGAGCGCTATTAAGGGTCAAACTTAAAAAAAAGTTTTTTTTTTCAAGTGTACGCAGAGATATGAGAGCAAGTGTACCTACATATATGGGGCCACGCTTCCTTTTCCCTGTTACATACATTCCAACGATTACAGTATACACTTTTGTTCTACGAGTAACGGTTATATAAACTATTTTTTGTTAACTTTTTATTTTTCGGAGTCAAGTAGGCTTAGTAATTGAAATATTTTCATTACAAGCAGGCTTTACTTCAAACTTCGGTAAGCTAAGATATGTATTATTATACTTAGCGACATTTAACTATGAACACGAGTTTACCCATTTGAAAAAAAAAACAAGTATTGAAACATTTATAAAATTTACTTTTAAATCGGTTTCAATAACTATTTCTGGAATAGTAACAGTCGAAGTAATTCAAATAAATTTTGAAGTAAGGCGAAAACCATGAGTTCTGGGCATGATCATCAAAACTGTGGCGAAGACAACTGGATTGCAAGGGCCGCACATGAGAACATTGAGACTCAGTATCAGAAGGATTGTGACGGTAAGTCTTCTTATTTATTTTTTGCGATTCGACATTTAAGCTTTTCGTGCTTCGTTAAAACTTTGTGTAGCACTGTAGTTTTATTACTTTCTCATAAAGGAATTCGTTTGCCACTTTTACTTATAATACTGCAAAATTATGATAAACATTTCATTGTTTTTAAACATTTTGCTCATCATACAGATGTATTATTTTCGACCAATAGGGATCTTTTTAGACCCCGTACTCTAAAAAAGAGTATAGGGGTCTATTAGATTTGTCAGAAGCGAAATGTGCGTAACAGGCAGAAGGAGGCGTGGCCGACTCCATAAAGTATATATATTCTTGATCAGCATCAACAGCCGAGTCGATATAGCAATGTCCGTCTGTCCGTCCGTATGAACACCTGGATCTTTTAAACTACAAAAGCTAGAGCCACAAAATTTATAATGAAAGTCCGTTATTAACCCAGGCAGGTTAAGTTTATTTCAAATTTTTGCCACGCCCCTTACCGCCCCCGCAATGGGCAAAAAACCAGACACACCTCGAAACAAATTTAGTTTTAGGCCAATAACTCAGTAACTATGGCACTTAGGAACACCATTTCTGGTAAAGAGGTTGCTAGAGAGTGCCTTAATGCAATGCCATTAAAAATGTTGAGCTGCCACGCCCCCTTTTCTCATTAGAGTTAACCAAACGTTTACGCTTTAATGCATGTTTAAGGCATTTATTCATATAGTAGGGTGTTGTAATTCATCATTCGTATAGAGACATATAAAATCAAACTATTCTGAAAGTGGCATCAACATACTACCTTTAACAAAAGAGCTGCTGCGTTACAAAGTTTGTTATTTAACTGCAATATCACTTACGCGCGAGAGCGAGACAGAAACATACAAACACATGTTCGAACGTTTTCGATGCTTGTGTGGCGACAGCGCTGTCGGCAGACGCTGTGGCGACAGCGCTGCCGGCAGACGCTGGCCGCGCCGAATACACACATACACACATACATGCATACATATAATTTCAAACGAATGTGTGTTTGTATGAATAATATGTAAATGCTGATATTCGGAGAATTCTTGAAAGTGGCGCGTAGTGCAACAGATAGAGTTTGTCTGAGGTTGTATGTTCGAATGCTGGCAATGCGAATTGTTAAATTATTTTTTTTAAATTTCAATTCAAAATGTACATATAAAATTAAAATTTTTAAATTTCATTTGAAAATTTGAATTCAAATTGAATACAAATGTGCACTACTATGAGAGTACGGGGTCTTTTATAGTCGGCTCGATCGACTGTAGCCTTTTCTCAAAAGAGCTAAAAAACTTTTAAACTTCAATGCCGTTTTTAAGGCATTATTTTTATATTTTTAGACACCGTACTCTAAACAAGAAAGAAAATTACAGTCGAGCACGCCCGATCTTATAATACTCTCTGCATTTGCCCCGATTAAATTATTAAAATCGGTATCGAGATATTACAATGTGAATTACTTGCATTAAAACACGTTGAAACAAAAACAATCCAAACATAATCAAACACACATCTGATTGTATTCGAATACACATACGTTTGGCAATATGTATATGATGCAAATATGTATGTATGTATGCGTGTATTCGGCACGGCCAGCGTCCTCGAGAAGCGCTGCCGCCATACAGGCAGAGAAAATGTTCTAACATATGCTCGTGTGTTTCTATCTCGCTTGCACCAATGAGTTGATATTGCGTTCAATTATCAATATCGTAACGCTTCCAGTTTTCTTGTTTATAGTCTGATTTTAATGGGCCTTTCAGGATTATTTATTATAGTTAATCTCCACACGAATTATAAACTACAATAGTGTACGATACGAACAAGTTCGCTATAAACGGCATTGAAGTTTGACAACTATTTTATCAATTGTGGGAAAAGTGGGCGTGGCAGTCCAAAATTTTAAATGGCAATGTAACTATGCTGTCGCTAGAAACTCCCGTACCAGAATTGGTGATCCATAGTTACTGAGATATTTGCCGAAAACGCCAATTTTTCCCCTAGGTGTTTTCAGATTTTTTGCTTATTGTGGGCTAATGGGGCGTGGCATCGAAAAAAATAAGATTCCTGTATTGACTGACTAAATATGTGATCGTTTGACACCAAGCTCGAACTTGTAGCTCTTACTATCTCTGAAATCTGTTTGTTCATACGGACTCGGCTTGTGATGGTGATCAAGAATATATATACTTTATGGGGTCTGACACGCCTCCTTCTGCCTGTTACATACTTTTGCACAAACCCAATATACTCTTGCAGAGAGTATAAAAATACTATCTCCTCTTCAATACTATTTTCAATAATTGTAATTCAAGTACACGTGGTAGAAAATAAAGAGATAACTCTGTGTTTACCTACATTATTGAACGTACTAATTGTTGAGCGAAGTGTGGTCCAAGTGGTAGAGATGGTGTTAGTTTTCGTACCTGAATGTAAACCAAAGGTCTACGGTTCAAATCTTCGCAAAGACAGCAGTTTTATTGAATTTTCTAATAAAACTAAAATTTATAACATATAAATGCTGATAATCGTAAGATTCCTATAAGTTGGGCGTGGTGCAAGTGGTAGAGTTGCAACCTGGAACCTTCGTCTGGGGTCGCAGGTTCGAATGCTGACAAATGAGGATTGTTTATTTTATTTTTTTAAATTTTAATTCAAAATGTAAATATAATATTTTAATTTTTAAATTTCGTATTAAAATTTTAATTTAAATTAAATACAAATGCGGACTACTATGGGATGTATGTATATATATGTACGGACGTCTCTGAACTATTTTATTTTGATCAACTAAACGAATTTCTAATGGTAGTAACACGTCTATGCGTGACGCCATTTGATTGTTCCTTTAAAATTTCTTTCAGTCTCATTTATTTCTACATTGCTGTTAATCAAATCTTCTAGCATGACCACACTTTATTTGATATTGTAAACATTATAATTGTTAGCTTTTATAATTTCGCCAAAGCCTACATGCAAAGTTTCGCTACATACCACAATATTGTGCTTTAGACAATCTGGTAGGCCCATTATGTTAAGGTGCCGTTAAAAGTGGCCCAAGCGTATGAGATAAATAGGACTGTTGGAAACTCACCTGGTCGGGAGCAGTCTCCAATTTGTGTTTGCCAAGCAGCTCATCACTAATATTAAAATCAGTTCAAACCATAATTGCAAATATTTTTGCAGCAGGCCATTTCACCCAAAAATGAAAACATTAACCATCAAAGCGTTCATGGACGCCAGGGCAAAGAGAATTGATCGAACAAACACTGAAACTATTTATTGCTCAGCGGAGCAACAAACAGCAAGCAAAGGTCGCAACAGTTTGAAACGCTGTATTAATAAACAAGAAAGAAAAGTACAGTCGAGCCCGCCCGACCGTATAATACTCTCAGCACTTTCTTCCGATTTGTTCCCAGCGAAAATGTTCGAATATGTTTGTAAGTTTATGTCTCGCTTTGCATGCATTGATATTGCGTTCAATTATCAATTTGTTACGTTTCAAGCTTTCTTGTTTATAGTCCGATTTTTTTTTTTCAGAATAGTTTGATTTAATTAGTCTCAAAGCGAATAAAAATTACAAAAACTTGTAGCTCTTACCATTTCTGGGATCTGTTTGTTCATACGAATAGACAGACAAACAAACATAACTATATCGACTCGGCTTGTGATGCTGATCAACACTATCACTAACACTAACACTACCATATGGGGTCTGGCCGCCTCCTTCTGCCTGTTACATACTTTACACAAACACAATATGCTCTAGCACAAAGTACAAAATGGTACATTATTTGATAGCTAGTCGGTCATAGATTTACGGTAATCGAAAATGCTCCCACTGCTAATATTAATATAAACCCTCTTTACTCGTTGTATGCAGGGTCTACGAAATACGTTAACATTGGAAGACATGGCAACATACTTAAATAGAAAAAAAAAACAAGAAAGAATGCCATAGTCGCCTCGCGACTTTAGGATACCCGTTACTCAGTTTCAATTTGTTATTAACAATGGTGATGGATATAATAGCTTGGCAAACACAGAACATTTTCATAGAAATTCATATTTTGAGCGTATTTTCGACCGATCGGCCCTATGGGAGCTATACGATATAGTTGTCCGATTTGGATCAAACATATTCAGTACATGTACTTCCTAGATATGTACTTTCCGTGTAAATTTGGTTCAGATAGCATTGCTAACAAAAAAGTTTTCTATACTAAAACATTCTACGTTTACCTGTACATTTACCTTTATATGCAAATAAAACGCCCTAAAGTGGGCGAGTCAAAAACAAAAACAAACTTGTACTGCTTCGGTATTGTACCTTTCATTTGCGACCCCTATCATCTTTCTAGCTCTTATAGTCTCTGATATCCTTTTGTTCATACAGACGGACGGACGAACGGACGGACAGACGGACATGGCTATATCGAGTCGGCTATTGATGCTGATCAAGAATATATATACTTTATGGGGTCTGCCACGCATCCTTCTGCATGTTACATACATTCCAACGATTACAATATACCCTTTTACTCTACGAGTAACCGGTATAACTAGTAACAAAGAACCGAGTGTAAAAGACTCCGTCTCTTTCTAGTGTTCTTTCATCCAAAAAAGTAATTTTCGAACGATTTGTCCAATGAGATATATTGGATATAGTTGACCGATCGTGAAGAAGGTAAGGATACTTATAACGGTACCATACACAAAATGTCTGTAATAAAGTCACGATAGCGATTGAGATAAAATATATACGGACTTTCATTCCAAATTTTGCCGATCTAGCTCTTTTCTCGAAGATCCAGCTTCATTCTGCCAGTAACGTACATTTCGCTTCAAACGAACGAAACAGACCCTGTACTATGTTTTGTACTGGATATAAAAATGTTGAGATCAAAATCAATTCTGCCAACTCTACGTTATAAAATTTCGATACTGGTATGTTCTGTTGGTTGTCTTTTTGACAATTTAAAATTTTGCCAAAATAAAGAGATTAAACAAGAAAGAATGCTATAGTCGCCTCGCGACTTTAGGATACCCGTTACTCAGTTTCAATTTGTTATTAACAATGGTGATGGATATAATAGCTTGACAAACACAGAACATTTTCACAGAAATTCATGTTCATGGCCCTATGGGAGCTATACGTTATAGTAGTCCGATTTGGATCAAACTTGGTCAGTATGTATATATTATTGGCAGATGTATTCTGTGTGAGTTTGATTAATATAGCTTAGTTAACGCAAAAGTTTTCCATACTTATTCATTTTTGGAGCGTATTTTGGACCGATCGGCCCTATGGGAGCTATACGATATAGTTGTCCGATTTGGATCAAACTTGGTCAGTATATATATATTATTGGTAGATGTATTCTGTGTCAGTTTGATTAATATAGCTTAGTTAACGCAAAAGTTTTTCATACTTATTCATATTTGGAGCGTATTTTTGACCGATCGGCCCTATGGGAGCTATACGATATAGTTGTCCGATTTGCATCAAACTTGATCAGTATATGTACTTTCCGTGTAAATTTGGTTCAGATATCATAGCTAACAAAAAAGTTTTCTATACCAAAACATTCTACGTTTACCTGTACATTTACCTTTATATGCAAATAAAACGCCCTAAAGTGGGCGTGTCAAAAAACAAAAACAAACTTGTACTGCTTGGGTATTGTACCTTTCATTTGCGACCACTATCATTTTTCTAGCTCTTATAGTCTCTGAGATCCTTTTGTTCATACAGACGGACGGACGGACAGACGGACATGGCTATATCGACTCGGCTATTGATGCTGATCAAGAATATATATACTTTATGGGGTCTGCCACGCCTCCTTCTGCCTGTTACATACATTCCAACGATTACATATACCCTTTTACTTTACGAGTAACGGGTATAACAAGTATCATCAAACATACATCTCTTTGTTTGTATGCAAATACACTTTCATTTGACATATGTATGTACATGTATTTATGTATCTATTCCATTAGTCGACGCTGCTAGGCAGCGAAAACATTTGAGCATATGCTTGAATGTTTCTATCTCGCTTGCATCCATGCATTGATATTGAGTTCAATTATCAATGTTGTTACGTTTCTAGAGCTTGCTTGTTTATAGTTGGATTTTTATGCAACTTTCAGGATAGTTTGATATAGTTAGTCTCGACAGGAATTATAAATAACAATACTGTACGATAAGAACAAATGCCTTCAAAATGACATTGAAGTTTGAAAATTATTGTGTTTCTAGGGGGAAAAGGGGGCGTGGCAGTCCAACATTTTAAAAAACAATTCACTTATACTATCGCTAGGAACTGAAAAATTCGCCGTGGTACAGAAAAAAATAAAAAATTCTTATATTGACTAATTAAATATGTAATTGATTGAGAAGATCGAACTTATAGCTCTTACCATCAGTTTGTTCATACAGACGGATCAAGAATATACTTTATGGGGTCTGTCACGCCTTCTTCTGCATGTTACATACATTGCACTAACCCAATATACTCGTGCAGAGAGTATATAAAACAGGATTCAAGGCTGGGGAAAAGTAACCGAACGTCACCAAAATATAAGCATACAGATATTGTTAACTTCTACCCAATTAAAAAAAACTATTTATTCTATATTCAACGTAGTTCATGGCAACAGCGTTTGTCGTTTCTAACGCTGTTTGTAGAATTTTTTGCTGTTATTTAGAGCAAGAGTCAAGCATGACATATAATCTACATTTAACTTTGTCTTGGAATAGGCAACGATAGCGACTATATATTCTTGTTTATATATTTGTTGTTTGTTTAAATTTGTCGCGTTTGGCTCGTGGGCGACCTAAATGGCTCAAAACAACTCAGTTTGATTTTGTACAACGCGACGAAATGCCACATATGTTGCATGTAGCAAACGAGCGTTAAAGTGAAATGTTAACGGTCTCAAACATTGTTGTTTTTCTACTGAACGCAGTTTAAATTTTATATATATACATATTTTTTTTTCTGAACGAATATATATATAACTTTTTTAAAAAGCTAAATGTTTTGATACAGTGACAATGTACGTTTCATAACACGACAGCCTACCACCCACGAAACTCTACCCCTGTTGTGGACATGAGCGGATTAAGTGGTGGTCGCGTACAGTACTTACAGGCTCAGTTGTTTCCAGTATGCACGCTAACAACATCCAATGGAGGTAATATTTATGCAACAAAAAAATGGCACACTACAAATTATTTCAATAGGTATTTGTACGAACAATGCTCGTTCACACAGTTTATAAAGGTTCTTAAATTTTTAATTACGTATGCACATAGTTATATTTATTTATGTATTAATGCATATGAGTACTAAAATTTATAAATTCACACCAACCAAGTTTCATATATATGTACATTTTTGTTATTTCTTCTGTAACATCATACTCAGATAAACTAAACTGTTCGCTCACGTAAATTGTTTAAGTGCACCTTCTCATGGATTGAATCGACCAAATCGAATTTTTCTTAAAACTATTGATATATAGAATAAAGGATTTTCCGATCAGAAAAATATATCCGAAGTTTCAGCAACTCGAACCCACTTGCCTTCCACTTGCTGGAACGCGCTAAAAACAACCTTAAACAAATTTTTCTCAAACTGTTTTGCCAACCGAACTTCATGGGTAGGACTCGATCTATCCATCCGATTTACTTCATTCAAAAACTAAATAAACAAGAAAGAAAAGTACAGTCGAGCACGCCCGACGGTATAATACTCTCTGCAATTGTTCCCGATTAAATTATTAAAATTGGTATCCAGATATTACAATGCGTAGTACTTGCATTAAAATATGTTGAAACAGAAACAATCTAAGCCTAATCAAACACACATCTGTTTCTTTGCATGCGAATACACATACATATGTACGTTTGACAATATATGATGCATATATATATGTATGCGTGTATTCGGCGCGGCCAGCGTCCCCGAGCAGCGCTGCCGCCACACAGGCAGAGAAAACGTTCGAACATGTGCTTGTGTGTTTCTATCTCGCTTGCACCTATGGGTTGATATTGCGTTCAATTATCAATATTGTAATGCTTCTAGTTTTCATGTTTATAGTCCGATTTTAATGCGCCTTTCAGGATTGTTTAATATAGTTAGTCTCCACACCAGTTATAAACTACAATACTGTACGATGCGGAAAAAACGGCATTGAAGTTTGAAAACTATTTTATCAAATGTGGGAAAAGGGGGCATGGCAGTCCAAATTTTTAAAAGGCAATGCAGCTATGCTGTCGCTAGGAACTTCCGTACCCAAATTGGTGTGCCTTAGTGCTATAGTTACTGAGATATTTGCCGAAAACACCAATGTTTCCCGAGGTGTGTCCAGTTTTTTGCTTATTGTGGGCGAATGGGGCGTGGCATCGAAAAAAAAAAGATTCTTGTATTGACTGACTAAATATCTGATCGTTTGACACCAAGCTCGAACTTGTAGCTCTTACCATCTCTGAAATCTGTTTGTTCATACGGACAGACGGACGTGGCTATATCGACTCGGCTTGTGATGCTGATCAAGAATATATATACTTTATGGGGTCTGCCACGCCTCCTTCTGCCTGTTACATACTTTGCACAAACCCAATATACTCTTGCAGAGAGTATAAAAAACAAGTAAGAAAGGCTACAGTCGATAGAGCCGACTATAAAAGACCCCGTACTCTCATAGTAGTGCACATTTGTATTCAATTTTAAAATTTTAATTTTATATGTACATTTGAATTGAAATTTAAAAAGAATAATTTATCAATTCGCATTGCCAGCATTCGAGCCTAAAACCTCAGACCAACTCTATCAGTTGCACCACGCGCCAATTTCAAGAATTCTCCGAATATCAGCATTTACATATTGTTCATACAAACACACATTCGTTTGAAATTATATGTATGCATGTATGTATGTATGTGTGTATTCGGCGCGGCCAGCGTCTGCCGGCAGCGCTGTCGCCACACAAGCATCGAAAACGTTCGAACATGTGTTTGTATGTTTCTGTCTCGCTCTCGCGCGTATGTGATATTGCAGTTAAATAACAAACTTTGTAACGCAGTAGCTCTTTTGTTAAAGGTAGTATGTTGATGCCACTTTCAGAATAGTTTGATTTTATATGTCTCTATACGAATGTTGAATTACAACATCCTACTATATGAATAAATGCCTTAAACATGGCATTAAAGCGTAAACGTTTGGTTAACTCTAATGAGAAAAGGGGGCGTGGCAGCTCAAAATTTTTAATGGCATTGCCTTAAGGCTGTCTCTTGCAACCTGTTTACCAGAAATGGTGTTACTAAGTGCCATAGTTACTGAGTTATTGGCCTAAAACTACATTTTTTTCGAGGTGTGTCTGGTTTTTTGCTCATTGCGGGGGCGGTAAGGGGCGTGGCAGCAATTTGAAATAAAATTGATCAGCTCGCGAAGATAACGGACTTTCATTCCAAATTTCGTTTCTCTAGCTTTTGTAGCTTAAAAGATCCAGGTGTTCATCCGGACAGCGGACAGACAGACAGACGGACATTGCTATATCAATTCGGCTGTTGATGCTGATCAAGAGTATATATACTTTAAGGGCCTCCTTTTGCCTGTTACGCACATTCCGCTTTTGACAAACCTAATAGACCCCTATACTATACGGGGTCTAAAAACCGAATATTATTGTTATACACTATTTATATCCTTACCAAGTTTGGTTCGGTTCGGACATCTACATATAGCCTATAGCTCCAATAGGGAAAATCGGTTTTATCGGTTTTATTTGCTTCCGAACAGCGTTCATATCACAATGGAACTTCAAGCATTTTTGGCCAAACATTTAATTGCAATATTTTGTTTTTTTTTCATACCCTGCAGTAGAACCCAAAACTTTTTTTCTTGTTTGTATTAACTTATTTTGTTTGTCTTTATTATAGCTGGGTTCCTTGGAAATTTTCTTTCGAAAGGTATAAAGACTAATCAACTAGTTCTTAACACCGACGAAAAAACATTAAAACCAATTGCACGGCTGAAAGAACCACGCGATCTTTTTGCACTACCAAAGGACAAGGGTAATGATTGTCCACAGCAGGCCCCCAGATGGCCAGTAGAGTGTCAGGTAAGTGTTGCAAGTCTTCGTTCAAATATTGTATACATACACTCTTCGAGATAGGAATATTATTGTATGAAATTCAAATCGCAACAACAAGTAAAGATGTTAGAACAATTTATAAATTTTATAAATATTTCGGTCAAAAGTGACAACTAACTAATAGTACTAAGCTATCGACCAACAATCACTACGGTTCAACGCACTCATATATGTAATTCAAAGTAAAATTCAGGTTTAAGATTAACAAAAAAGAAAAGTACAGTCGAGCACGCCCGACCGTATAATACTCTCGGAATTTTTCACGATTAAATAATTAAAATCGGTATCCAGATATTACAAAGTGTAGTACTTGCATTAAAACACGTTGAAACAAAAAAAACAAGAAAGAAAAGTACAGTCGAGCGCGCCCGACCGTATAATACTCTCTGCATTTGTCCCGATTAAATTATTAAAATCGGTATCCACATATTACTATATGTTTTACTTGCATTAAAACACGTTGAAACAAAAACAATCTAAGCATAATCAAACACACATCTGTTTGTTTGTATTCGAATACACATACGTTTGACAATATACGATGCATGCATGTATGTATGTGTGTATTCGTCGCGGCCAGCGTCTGCAGGCAGCGCTGCCGCCACACAAGCAGCGAAAACGTTCGAAAATGTGCTTGTGTGTTTCTATCTCGCTTGCACCTATAGGTTGATATTGCGTTCAATTATCAATATTGTAACGCTTCTAGTTTTCTTGTTTATAGTCCGATTTTAATGCGCCTTTCAGTATAGTTTAATATAGTTAGTCTCCACACGAATTACAATAATTACAATACTGTACGATACGAACAAGTTCGCCAAACCCGGCATTGAAGGTTCCAGACTTTTTTATCAAATGTGGGAAAAGTGGGCGTGGCAGTTCAAAATTTTAAATGGCAATGCAACTATGCCGTCGCTACGAACATCCCGTTCCAAAATTGGTGATCCTAGGTGCCATAGTTTCTGAGATATTTGCCGAAAACACCAATTTTTTCCGAGGTGTGTTCAGTTTTTTGCTTATTGTGGGCGAACGGGGCGTGGCATCGAAAAAAAAAAGATTCTTGTATTGACTGACTAAATATGTGATCGTTTGACACCAAGCTCGAACTTGTAGCTCTTACCATCTCTGAAATCTGTTTGTTCATACGGACAGATGCCACGCCCCATTCGCCCACAATAAGCAAAAATCTGGACAGACCTCGAGAAAAATTTGTGTTTTCGGCAAATATCTCAATAACTATAGCATCTAGGATCACCAATTCTGGTACGGGAGGTTCCTAGCGACATCATAGTTGCATTGCCATCTAAAATTTTGGACTCACGCCCACTTTTCCCACATTTAATAAGAAAATCATCAATCTTCAATGCCGTTTTTAGCGAACTTGTTCTTATCGTACAGTATTGTAGTTTGTCAGAAGAGAAATGTGCGTAACAGGCAGAAGGAGGCGTGGCCTACCCCATAAAGTATATATATTCTTGATCAGCAGCAACAGCCGAGTCGATATAGCAATGTCCGTCTGTCCGTCTGTCTGTCTGTCCGTCTGTCCGTCTGTCCGTCCGTCCGTATAAGCACCTGGATCTTTTAAACTACAAAAGCTAGAGACACCAAATTTGGAATGAAAGTCCGTTATCTTCGCGAGCTGATCAATTTTATTTCAAATTGCTGCCACGCCCCTTACCGCCCCCGCAATGAGCAAAAAACCAGACACCCCTCGAAAAAAATGTACTTTTGGCCAATTATTATTCGTGTGGAGACCAACTATATTAAACTATCCTGAAAGGCGCATTAAAATCGGACTATAAACAAGAAAACTAGAAGCGTTACAATATTGATATTTGAACGCAATATCAACCCATTGGTGCAAGCGAGATAGAAACACACAAGCACATGTTCGAACGTTTTCGCTGCTTGTGTGTCGGCAGCGCTGCCCTCAGTCGCTGGCTGCGCCGAATACACACATACATATATATATGCATCATATATTGTCAAACGTACATATGTATGTGTATTCGCATGCAAAGAAACAGATGTGTGTTTGATTAGGCTTAGATTGTTTCTGTTTCAACATATTTTAATGCAAGTACTACGCATTGTAATATCTGGATACCAATTTTAATAATTTAATCGGGAACAATTGCAGAGAGTATTATACCGTCGGGCGTGCTCGACTGTACTTTTCTTTCTTGTTTTTATACCCGTTACTCGTAGAGTAAAAGGGTATATTGTAATCGTTGCAATGTATGTAACAGGTAGAAGGAGGCGTGGCAGACCCCATAAAGTATATATATTCTTGATCAGCATCAACAGCCGAGTCGATATTGCCATGTCCGCAGCAACAGCCGAGTCGAAATAGCAATGTCCGTCTGTCTGTCTGTCCGTCTGTCCGTCCGTCCGTATAAACACCTGGATCTTTTAAACTACAAAAGCTAGAGACACCAAATTTGGAATGAAAGTCCGTTATCTTCGCGAGCTGATCAATTTTGTTTCAAATTGCTGCCACGCCCCTTACCGCCCCCGCAATGAGCAAAAAACCAGACACCCCTCGAAAAAAATGTACTTTTGGCCAATAACTCAGTAACTATGGCACTTAGGAACACCATTGCTGGTCAGCAGGTTTCTAGAGACAGCCTTAATGCAATGCCTTAAAAAATTTTGAGCTGCCACTCCCCTTTTCCTCAAATAAGCTAAAAAACTTTTACACTTTAATGCTGTTTTTAAGGCATTTATTCATATAGTAGAGTGTTGTAATTCAACATTCGTATAGAGACGTATAAAATCAAACTATTCTGAAAGTGGCATAAAAATACTACCTTTAACAAAAGAGCTACTGCGTTAGAAAGTTTGTTATATAACTGCAATATCAATTACGCGCGAGAGCGAGACAGAAACATACAAACACATGTTCGAACGTTCTCGATGCTTGTGTGGCGACAGCGCTGCCGGCAGACGCTGGCCGTGCCGAATACACACATACATACATACATACATGCATACCGTATATGCATACATATAATTTCAATGCGAATTGTTAATTTAATTTTATTTTAATTTCAATTCTAAATGTACATTTAAAATTAAAATTTTTAAATTTCATTCGAAAATTTGAATTCATATTGAATACAATTGCGCACTACTATGGGAGTACGGGGTCTTTTACAGACGGCTCGATCGACTGTAGCCTTTCTTACTTGTTTTTTATACTTTACTCTTTTTTAGAGTACGGGGTCTAAACATATCAAATCAAACTATCCTTAAAATTGCATTAAAATCCTACTTTGAACAAAAGAGCTATGTTTATGTTACTTTACTGCAATATGGCTGTATGCGCGCAAGCGAGGTAGAAACATACAAATACATTTTCACCAACTATTTCATATACTACCGTAGCTATTTGATTTAGTAGTCCGATTTGGATGCAATTTGGTCCCATGGGAGCTATATGATGTAGTGGTCCGACCTCGATGAACTTTGGTTTGCACCTGGCTGAATTTGGTGTAGATATTTAAGGAACACTTTTTCATCCGATTGTTCCTTTGGGAGCTTTATGATATAGTGGTCCGATCTGGCCGATTTTAACCTATGAACTGCGTGTAGAGAGAATACAGATCTGTATCAATAGTCGAATCGATATGTCCGTCCGTCCGTCTGTATGAACAAATGTATCTCAGAGACTATAAGAGCTAGAAAATTTAAAGGAGCCGCAAATGAAATGTTTAATACCCAAGCAGTACAAGATTGTTTTTGTTTTTTGACACGCCCACTTTAAGGCGTTTATCTTCATATAAAAGTTAATGTACAAGTACAAGTAGAATGTTTTAGTACAAAAAAAGTGTATGTTGTCTATGTCATCTGAACTAAATTTACACGGATAGTACATGTCTAAAAAGTACGTCTACTAACCAAGTTTGATCGAAATCGGACAACTATATCGTATAGCTCCCATAGGGCCGTTCGGTCGAAAATACGCTCCAAATATGAATTAGTATGAAAAACTTTTGCGTTAACTAAGCTATATTAATCAAATTCACACAGAATACATTTGACAATAATATATATACTGACCAAGTTTGATCCAGATCGGACTACTATATTGTATAGAGGACGTATGGAAACGATCGCTCGAAAATAAGCTGTAAACATGAAGTTGTATGAAAATGTTCTGTGTTTGCTAAGCTATCTTATCCATCACCAAAACATATTGAAACTGAGTAGCGGATATCCTAAAGTCGCGAGGTGACTATAGCATTCTTTCTTGTTTATAATAGTTGTTATATAGTTGTCCGATTTTTATCAAACTTTGTCAGTATACATATGTTCTTCCTAGAAATGGTAAATAATGTGTGAATTTGGTTCCGTAGGTATATCCAACATAACAGTTCTATATACTTAAAATGCTTAGTATTTATTTGCGTCTTCTGGGGAAAAAGTTGAACATAATCAAAATATATAAATTTCAGTAAGACTCAATTTTAACGCATATGTGCATTTCCTTAAGACACAAGCCCGCGCTATTCGTGTCGAAACCGGATACTGTCTTTTCTCCATGAAGTTACAATTATAATTCTTATTACACAGGAAATAATTAACCACTTTATAAATCGCCAATTTAGAAACGTATGCTTACATTTAAGTACCACAGTTTAATTAAGTAATCTAAACAATAAAACAACAAAGAATGCTATACTCGTCGATATAACCATGTCTGTCGGTTCCTCTGCCCGTCTGTCTGTCCGTCGGTCTGGAGTACAATTTTAGACCATTCTATTTTCATAAAAAGGTTAAACCAGGTATAATAGCATATTTTAGTATACCAGTTAGGTAACCAAATTAACACAGGGAGTACATATACAACCCAAGATTATTTCAGCCAAAAATTAAGTCTTCTACTACAAAACATGTTTTACAATAGAAGTATTTTTTATGTTTTTTCTCCAAAATCGGACAAATGTTAACAATGTGGAATAATATTATTAGTCCAATATTCAGTGGATGGTCATTAGTAAGTTTGATAAACTCCGCTTGGTCAACGCAAAAGGTTTTCAAATCAATTCATATTTAGGTCATATATAGCAGCCATACAATATAGACCAATTTCAATAAAATTGATCAATATGTTTATATTTTTATACTCTCTGCAAGAGTATATTGGGTTTGTGCAAAAGTATGTAACAGGCAGAAGTAGGCGTGGTAGACCCCATAAAGTATGGGGTCATGATCAGCATGAATAGCCGAGTCGATATAGCCATGTCCTTCTGTCCGTCTGTCCGTCCGCCCGTCCGTCTGTATGAACAAAAGGATCTCAGAGACTATAAGAGCCAGAAAGATGATATGGGTCGCAAATGAAAGGTACAATACCCAAGCAGTACAAGTTTGTTTTTGTTTTTTGACACGCCCACTTTAGGGCGTTCTATCTTCATACAAAGGTAAATATACAGGTAAAACTAGAATGATTTAGTACAGAAAACTTTTTGTTAGCTATGATATCTGAACCAAATTTACACGGAAAGAACATGTCTAGGAAGTACATGTACTGACCAAGTTTGATCCAAATCGGACAACTATGTCGTATAGGTCCCATACTGCCGATCGGTCAAAAATACGCTCCAAATATAAATTAGTATGAAAAACTTTTGCGTTAACTAAGCTAGATTAACAAAACTCACACAGAATACATTTGCCATCAAAATATACACACTGACCATGTTTGAACCAAATCGGACTACTATATCGTATAGCTCCCATAGGAACGATCGGTCGAAAATATGCTCTAAACATGAATTTGTATGAAAATGTTCCGTGTTTGCCAAGCTATCACCATTGTTAATAACAAATTGAAACTGATTAACGGGTATCCTAAAGTCGCGAGGCGACTATAGCATTCTTTCTTGTTTAATCTCTTTATTTTGGCAAAATTTTAAATTGTCAAAAAGACAACCAACAGAACATACCAGTATCGAAATTTTATAACGTAGAGTTGGCAGAATTGATTTTGATCTCAACATTTTTATATCCAGTACAAAACATAGTACAGGGTCTGTTTCGTTCGTTTGAAGCGAAATGTACGTTACTGGCAGAATGAAGCTGGATCTTCGAGAAAAGAGCTAGATCGGCAAAATTTGGAATGAAAGTCCGTATATATTTTATCTCAATCGCTATCGTGACTTTAAATCAGACATTTTGTGTATGGTACCGTTATAAGTATCCTTACCTTCTTCACTATCGGTCAACTATATCCAATATATCTCGTTGGACAAATCGTTCGAAAATTACTTTTTTGGATGAAAGAACACTAGAACGAGACGGAGTCTTTTACACTCGGTTCTTTGTTACTAGTTATACCGGTTACTCATAGAGTTAAAGGGTATATTGTAATCGTTGGAATGTTTGTAACAAGCAGAAGGAGGCGTGGCAGACCCCATAAATTATATATATTCTTGATCAGCATCACAAGCCGAGTCGATATAGCCATGTCCGTCTGTCCGTCTGTCTGTCTGTCCGTATGAACAAACAGATTTCAGAGATGGTAAGAGCTACAAGTTCGAGCTTGGTGTCAAACGACCACATATTTAGTCAGTCAATACAAGAATCTTTTTTTTTCGATGCCACGCCCAAATGAGCCCAATGAGCAAAAAACTGGACACACCTCGTAAAAAATTGGTGTTTTCGGCAAATATCTCAGTAACTATGGCACCTATGTTCACCAATTCTGGTACGGGAGGTTCCTAGCGACAGCATAGTTGCATTGCCATTTAAAATTTTGGACTGCCAAGCCCACTTTTCCCACAAAAAGTCTGGAACTTTCAATGCCGTTTTTAGCGAACTTGTTCTTATCGTACAGTATTGTAGTTTATAATTCGTGTGGAGATTAACTATATTAAACTATCTTGAAAGGCGCATTAAAATCGGAATATAAACAAGAAAACTGGAAGCGTTACAATATTGATAATTGAACGCAATATCAATCCATTGGTGCAAGCGAGATAGAAACACAAGCACATGCTCGAATCTTTTCGCTGCCTGTGTGCCGGCAGCGCTGTCGCGGCCCGCGGCCCACGGTCGCTGGCTGCGCCGAATACACACATACATACATACATATTTGCATCATATACATATTGTCAAACGTATGTGTATTCGAATACAAACAAACAGATGTATGTAAGTTTGATTATGCTTAAATTGTTTCTGTTTCAACGTGTTTTAATGCAAGTAATTCACATTGTAATATCTCGATACCGATTTTAATAATTTAATCGGGACAAATGCAGAGAGTATTATACGGTCGGGCGCGCTCGACTGTACTTTTCTTTCTTGTTTTAAAGTACTATACTTGAACATTTTTTTATTTTTACCTCAACTCATTAAAATATTATATAACTAAAAAAAACTATTCTTAGGTTATTGAGGATCGCATTATGCACATTTCCACCGTGCCGTCTCAGGCAGAACCTCTTAATGTTCTATCAGGAAATGAGCTGAAGCCCCGCCCCGTGGGCGAGGAAAATGGTATAATTGTGTTTACCTACTGTCCCATAAGTGCTGTTAATTATGTGAGTATTTTATTGTAACATTTCTATAAACTTCGAAGTGTGCTCCGCCTGTACAGTCATTATTCAATGGAACATTCATCCGATGGGGGATGGGTGATTGTAAATATTGGGTTTCGTTGTATTTAACTAACTTTAAACAATTAAACAGGAAAACCATATTATCAAAGCCATAGTGCGTAAGCCAAGCGAAACTTCGGATGATTTTTCTGATTCGAGAAACTCTTTTACTTCACCTACTGAAAAAATGATACTGCATGATGAAAACTGTCAGATGATTAGCATGTCCAATATCTTTAACTGCGAAAAATCTCGATCTACAAAAAACGTAGCGAACAAATGCGATACAAGTAATGAAAGCAAAGATATTCCCAAAATGGCAACCATCGTAAATAATAAGGAACGTAAACAGAAATATTGCGCTAACGCAACTTATATAAATACTACAAAACGGGGCATGGATCCCGTAGACTATGAGGCCATTCAAATTAGCGACTTTTGGAACAACAAAAGAATTGGGTTTAAACCTGCCTCGCCTTACAACGTACTAAATCAGTTTGATAGGAAAGCATCGAAAACCACCATCAAGAAGGTTATCAATTATAAAGAGCAAACTATAAATTTTTGCGATTTAACTACAGACAGGGTACACAGCAAGTATGCGGTAACACCTTTAAAGCTTCCTAGGACAAAACATTCGCGTTCAGAAGTTACTTTTGAAAGAAGTTTACATCAATCTTCTGAACAAACTTCATCAAATCTGATCGACAGCCCGATGGATACAAAATGCAGTGATGACTGTAACAGAATTATTAGCGACAAAGCTAAGACCGATTATAAAAAGGGTGGCGTTGAAAACTCATTTGGTCGGCTGTCTGGTGGCGCTGATAAGCGTCCAGTCACAATTTTAGATTCAGTTTCAAATACAGAAACTATTATAGGAGGAAACAGTATATGCAGATTTGCATGTAAGCTTTGATAAATATATAGATAATTACTTGTATGAATTTCATTGTTTCTATACAAAACTAAGGCTTACATCCATATATGTACATATCTTCAACCTAAAATAGGAAAGAATGCTATCGCCGGCTCGCGACTTTAGGATACCTGTTCATCAATTTCAATGTGTTTTTAATAATGGGGTGTGATAATATTATTATTGCACTCGTTTGGGTGACGGGCACTAAGGATTTTTATTTTTTTAAGATTTTTTGGGAATTTCATATTTACAGCATAATTTATACCGATTGTCTCCATTTATACTAGTCCGATCCGAAGGAAATTCGTTCCATATGCTTATAGTATTGATGAATGTATTCTGTGTCAGTTTCATTAAGACAGCTCGATAGAAATTTCATATTTAGGGGTAGTTTTTGGGTGATTCTGGAGCAAAAAATCCTACTATCCTGTACAATTTGGTCCAGACAACGTAGATAAGAAAAAAGTTTCTGTTCCAAAAGCATACTATTTTTACCTTTGTATGAACTTATAGAACGTCAAAAGGGGGGCATGTCAAAACAATATTGTACTGCTTAGACATTTTAGCTTTCATTTGCGACCTCACGGGCCTTTATAGCTCCTATAGTCTCTGAGATCCTTTTGTCCATATAGCTCGGCTCGACTCGGCTTTTTAAGCTGATGAAGAATAAATGTACTTTAGGAGGTCTGCCTCATCTCCTTCTTCCTGTTACATACATTTTAACAATTACAGAATTCTCTTTTACTCTATCAGTCGAGCGCGCCCGACCGTATAATGCCCTCTGCATTTGCCCCGATTAAATTATTAAAATCGGTATCGAGATATTACAATGTGAATTACTTGCATTAAAACACGTTGAAACAGAAACAATCTAAGCATAATCAAACTTACATACATCTGTTTGTTTGTATTCGAATACACATACCTTTGACAATATGTATATGATGCAAATATGTATGTATGTATGTGTGTATTCGGCGCAGCCAGCGACCGCGGGCCACGACAGCGCTGCCGGCACACAGGCAGCGAAAACATTCGTGCATGTGCTTGTGTGTTTCTATCTCGCTTGCACCAATGGATTGATATTGCGTTCAATTTTCAATATTGTAACGCTTCTAGTTTTCTTGTTTATAGTCCGATTTTAATGCGCCTTTCAGGATAGTTTAATATAGTTAATCTCCACACGAATTATAAATAACAATACTGTATGATACGAACAAGTGCGCAAAAACGGCATTTGAAGTTTTTTCAAGTGTGGGAAAAGGGGGCGTGGCAGTCCAAATTTTTAAAAGGCAATGCAACTATGCTGTCGCTAGGAACTCCCGTACCCAAATTAGTGTTCCTAAGTGCCATAGTTACTGAGATATTTGCCGAAAACACCAAATTTTTCCCGAGGTGTGTCCAGTTTTTTGCTTATTGTGGGCGAATGGGGCGTGGCATCGAAAAAAAAAAAGATTCTTGTATTGACTGACTAAATATGTGATCGTTTGACACCAAGCTCAAACTTGTAGCTCTTACCATCTCTGAAATCTGTTTGTTCATACGGACAGACAGACAGACAGACGGACAGACAGACGGACATGGCTATATCGACTCGGCTTGTGACGCTGATCAAGAATATACATACTTTATGGGGTAGGCCACGCCTCCTTCTGCCTGTTACATACTTTTGCTCAAACCCAACATACTCTTGCAGAGAGTATAAAAATGTCTTAAAAACGTAAAAACGTGACTAAATATGTATTCTATTGAGACCAAATTCGAACTTGTAGCTCTTACCATCTCTGAAATCTATTTGTTCGTACGGACGGACAGACAGCCATGGCTATATCGGCTCGGCTTGGAATACTGATCAAGAATATATATAGTTTATGCACGTTAAATTCTTTGCACAAAACCAATAAACTCTTGCAGAGAGTATATTGATATTATAAAACGATTTTAATACATATATTAAATGGACAATAATTGCAATAGAACACGTTCAATCAAAAGTAAAGCAACAAACATAATTATGCGTTTGACATTATATGTATGCAATACACATGTATGTAAATATACAATTGGTCGGCACGATCAGCGTCTGCGGACAGCGCTGCCGCCACACATGCAGTGAAACATATGCTTTTACGTTTCTGTCTCGCTTGCACATCTGCATTGACACTGCGTTCAATTATCAATGTTGTTACTACGTTTCTAACATTCTTGTTTATATTCGGATTTTTCTGCCACTTTTAGGATAGTTTAATGAAGTTTAATGAGTTTTAAACTTTTAATGACATTGCATTTACGCAGGCGTCAGGAACCTGCATACCGAAATTGTTATTCCTATATGCCATAGTTACTGAAATATTCGCTAAAAACATCTATATTTCCGAAGTGTCTAGGTTTGCACCAAAAAAAAAGATTCTACTATTGACTGACTAAATATGGAGTCGTTAGTAACTAAGTACGAAATTTTAGCTCTTACCATCTCTGAAATCGTTTTGCTCGTACGGACAGACAGACGCAAGACAAACAGATGATGAAGAATATACGTGCTTTTAGGGTCTGCCACGCCTACTTCTGAAAGTATACAAATTTACAGTATCCTTTCGGTTCTGAGAGACCTAATAGACCTGACACTCTTTTCGACTATGTTATATGGACGTTGATGTACTAACGAGACAGTACATTCAAGGGGCCCAACAACACCAAGCAATGTGCTTATGAGTGCGCGGACCCCTGCAACCACCTCACACCCGGCCGGCCGAGGTGCACACCGCATAACGTTCGGCTATCGAGATTTAAGAGAGTTCTGTCGGCTAGGATTAGTGCAACGTCAGCAGTTTCAACCCCAATGTTGGAAATAACGATTCTGGCAAATTGTTTATAATATTTGATAAGTTCGTGGGAAGCCATAATTGTTATTGTCACCATTTGATTTTTTAGACCCCGTACTCTAAAAAAGAGTAGAGGGGTCTATTAGGTTTGTCAGAAGCGAAATGTGCGTAACAGGCAAAAGTAGGCGTGACCGACCCATAAAGTATATGTAGTTTTAGGCCAATAACTCAGTAACTATGGCACTTAGGAACACCATTTCTGGTAAGCAGGTTGCTAGAGACATTGCTTAATGCAATGCCATTAAAAATTTTGAGCTGCCACGCCCCCTTTTCTCATTAGAGTTAACCAAACTATTGCGCTTTAATGCCGTTTTTAAGGCATTTATTCGTATAGTAGAGTGTTGTAATTCAACATTCGTATAAAGACATATCAAATCAAACTATTCTGAAATGGCATCAAAATACTACCTTTAACAAAAGAGCTAGCACGTTCTAAATTTTGTTTTTTAACTGCTATATCACTTACGCGCGAGAGCGAGACAGAATCATACAAACACATGTTCGAACGTTCTCGATGCTTGTGTGGCGACAGCGCTGCCGGCAGACGCTGGCCGCGCCGAATACACACATACATACATACATGCATACATATACTTTCAAACGAATGTGTGTTTGTATGAATAATATGTAAATGCTGATAATCGAAGAATTCTTGAAAGTGGCTCGTGGTGCAACTGATAGAGTTGCGGCGCGTTGGTCTGAGGTTATTGTAGGTTCGAATGCTGGCAATGCGAATTATTAACAAAAGAGCAATAACGTTCTAAATTTTGTTTTTTAACTGCAATACACAATACGCGCCGAATACACACATACATACATGCATACATACATATATGCATACATATAATTTCAAACGAATGTGTGTTTGTATGAATAATATGTAAATGCTGATAATCGAAGAATTCTTGAAAGTGGAGCGCGGTGCAACTGATAGATTTGCGGCGCGTTGGTCTGAGGTTGTTGTAGGTTCGAATGCTGGCAATGTTAATTTAATTTTCTTTAAATTTCAATTCAAAATGTACATATAAAATTAAAATTTTTAAATTTCATCCAAAAATTTGAGTTCAAATTGAATACAAATGTGCACTTCTATGGGAGTACGGGGTCTTTTACATTCGGCTCGATAGACTGTAGCCTTTCTTACTTGTTGTATAACTGTTTAGTTTAATTCTGTGGGAAAGGAATGCATAACACAAATCATAAGTGTAATTTTACGCGTAACGTATGGGTACATGTGTCACTTTATATGGTATATTTCGCTATTTTCCTGAACTCTCTCTCATTCCCAGCAATTTTTCCTGGTAATTTAACCCTTACTCACTGTGGTTGGACAGCTCGAGATGAAACTACATTCCACATTCTCTGTGAAAGTGCCCTGGATGACTAATAAAGTGCTGACACAAAGCAATTATTTGACCTTATTGGTGTGGATTTTCGATTTCTAATTATACCCGTTGCTCGTAGAGTAAAAGGGTATATTGTAATCGTTGGAATGTATGTAACAAGCCGGAAGAGGCGTGGCAGACCCCATAAAGTATATATATTCTTGATCAGCATCAATAGCCGAGTCGATATAGCCATGTCCGTCTGTCCGTCCGTCCGTCCGGCTGTCCGTCTGTATGAACAAAAGGATCTCAGAGACTATAAGAGCTAGAAAAATGATAGTGGTCGCAAATGAAAGGTACAATACCCAAGCAGTACAAGTTTGTTTTTGTTTTTTGACACGCCCACTTTAGGGCGTTTTATTTGCATATAAAGGTAAATGTACAGGTAAACGTAGAATGTATTAGTATACAAAACTTTTTTGTTAGCTATGCTATCTGAACGAAATTTACACAGAAATTACATATCTAGGACCATTACATATCATGTACTGACCAAGTTTGATACAAATCGGACAACTATATCGTATAGCTCCCATAGGGCCGATCGGTCAAAAATACGCTCCAAATATGAATAAGTATGAAAAACTTTTGCGTTAACTAAGCTAGATTAACAAAACTCACACAGAATACATCTGCCAATAATATATATATACAGTTTGATACAAATCGGGCAACTATATCGTATAGCTTTCATAGGAACAATCGGTCGAAAATATGCTCTAAAAATTAATTTCTATGAAAATGTTCTGTGTTTGCCAAGCTATTTTATCCATCACCATTTTTAATAACAAATTGAAACTGAAAATGTTCTGTGTTTGCCAAGCTATTTTATCCATCACCATTTTTAATAACAAATTGAAACTGAGTAACGGGTATCCTAAAGTCGCGAGGCGGCTATAGCATTCTTTCTTGTTTTATTTTTTGTTTATTTATTTTTTTTGTTTTAAAGCATTAGTTACAAAGTTTTGTGATCGTCCTAAAGAATTTGGGATGTCTTTATGTGTTTTCCCATCCTTACGAAGCCGTCAAACAATTCGCCTCTCTTCCAAAATTCAATGTACAGCCTGACCCATCTTAAAATGTACAATTTAATAAATACAATTTGATAAGCCTGCCTGTATCTTTCTGGTTACAGACGACGATATTACCTAGTAACATTGGTGATTTAGATGTAGATCGTTCCAATAGATCAGCTAGGTAGGATTATTCCTTCAGAGTTTTAAAATAATAAGTTCCTTGATTAAGTTGTTGTTTTGGTTTGTTTATTCTTTGTGATTTAAATAATAAATTTAAAAACAAGTTAACTGGTCGCCAGACTGCCTTGATGAGTTCTGGCCAAGACGGCCGGCTGACTCCACTCGATGTTGTTGTTGTTAAGTTGCGCAAGTGGTGGAAATCTGACTCCGCAAATTGATGTTGCAACGATATACCGTATACGGTATTGGGTTATCGACGGTGCGAGTAATGTTGGCCCTGTGCGGGGCGTCGGTAACAGCGGGAGTGCCGGTCGTTGCCTCGTGAACCATCCATCTCAGCTTGAGGGTGCCGAGATGGGAAAGGGTTTTGCAGCTGTTAACTCCTTCCCGGTCGAGCAAGTTGGTGTTTACGACAGAGATTTTTGCCAGCTTGCTTCCCTGGTTATTTCGTCGATCTGGTTGGCCAAAATTATTGACTTCTGGAGAACCGTTGTAGCTATTTGAGTTTCTTCATCGATTGCGTATTTTCTTGCGGTGACCTCATTGAGCTTTTGAAGTGATTCGTGGGTCGTGTCGTACAACCTGGTGCTGAACCTGATTGGCTGGTTGCAAAAACTCTTAACATCGTCTTGTGACTGAAGAATGGCATTCCAGTTTGGTGAACCTACAGCCCATTTCGATGTGGATCCTATCCAGGCCATGGATCGTGGCTTCCGCGTAATTCTGGCCATTCTTTTGATTCTATCTGCAGCCCTCTTAACATGTTGACTCCTCTCATCACTAATCCTTCTGTCTTCTTGATGTTCCGGTGTTCTGCTCCAAGTCGCTTACATGAGCGAGTTTAAATGCTCCGTTTAGGCGTCACACGTCTTCTTGTTGCAACGGGACGAGCAACATAACTAAAGATGTGAAGAGCTATCACTTAGTGGAAGACAACCACCCTTGGGAAAGAAGCGTTACTTGATTGTTCTCTACTTTACTTATTCTATAGTGTAAATGTTCGTTAAACATTTTTTTTTTGCTTTTTTTTTTTTGGTTTGCGAAGCGTAATTCTCTTTCATTGAAATAATGTACTCAAAACTCTCTTTAAATTTCTTTTATCCGACTTGTGAAAACTTGTTTTAGATTGAATTTTTATGGTGAACTTCCCATTCTCTGGAGCTTGCTCTGGCATGCAACGCTGCTTCTCTTCACTTTGTATCTGCTTGTTATAAATATAGACCCTGTCGCCAACATCATACGACTTTATTTAACGTGGAGTTCATCATATCCTACGTATATTGAAGCAACCCTCGAATTACTTTTTGCGTTTGTTGCCTAAAGTCCGTAAATCTCCGATAATTAATCGAGGAAGTGCTATCGAAAAAAATTATGACTGGCTTTCAACCCGTTTCTGAGTGGACAGAGTTATTATATCCGTCTACGGCTATGGGAGTTAACTCCTTCATTTTCAGCGTAGGGTTGTGTTTCTTTAGACACTTTCATATATGTCTAGAGAAACGTCGAGTGAAATCTTTCTACCTGCCCATTAACCTCACTTTTTTGTGTCGCGGTATAGTACACGTGTACCCCCAAAGACTGCAAATAGTTCAAAACATTTGTGCATTATAGACCTCTCTCATTATTTGACGCAAGTGCTTTCTTCGCTTTAAAATAGTGAAGTACCTTGGCTAACCTTTCGCGTAGGTAAATTGCTGCTCCAAATCATTAATAGGGAAGAGCTTTGCAAATTTCAAAAAATGTGGTCTTTGCAACTCAAACTTTAGCTTCTCGATCATGAATAGATTAAGATATAAAATTTTGCTCGGGTATGTGTCTGTCAAATTTTTTTTTGATTTGCAGACTTGGCAAAAAAATACTTATGCCTACGTCTTATGATACGTTATGATACGTCTTGCCATTTTAGGGAAGTAAAACTGTTCGAGGATTTTTCATTTCCTTAGAGTTTCATTACCTATTATCTTAAAAATTTCCTCGTCATCATTCAGATCCACAGCTAACCGTTGTATTATACCTATTTTATAGGTGTTTATTATCAACGGCTTCAAGTAATACCAAAGCTAATTTTCTAAGTTCTGCATTAAGTTACTGTCAAGTAGCGTGTTTACCCAGCGCGTGGGACTTCGCAAGCATATTCTGACCAGAGAACTGCACGGGTGGTGGTTTTTTGTACTCGAGTAATATACACAGAATATGCGGTGGCGGTCTTACTCTGTATATGTTTTTACTTAAAGCGAAATTACTCGAGTATTTTTTTTACTCGTACCCGAAATTCCGAGTATCGTCAATACTCTTTTTGAAATGGGTGTCGCTTGTGCACTTCATTTTTTGAAGCATCAGAAAATGAATATGCCGCCAAATACAGAGTATGAAAAATACTTACACATAATATTTGTGTACTTGAGCGACGGTTTGCCGTCAGGAAATTGAACAGCGTGCGTAAGATGATAAAAACGGTTTGTGCATTTGCGAGAATACATGTAATAACAGGTAGCAAATTACAGTTTTTGGGGTTTGCCCAAAAAACCAAATAGCCAACATTTCTACAATATGCATTTTGAGAGTTAAATTTTTTAGATAAATGGATACTTCATGACAAATTGTGACTTAGAATATTCAAACAACAAATTATCAATCAGGTGTACCATAATCAACTTGTAATCTGTTGCTCACCTCGATTATAAATAAGTTGAATATTTAAATTTACAACTTTATGTAAAATGTTGATAAAAACAATTTACTAATGCAATTTGCTTTACTTCTTACTTGAACTATTATTTATTAATTCCATTACATTTATCAAGTTCAAAACAAAAGGTCGGCGAAAGACGACTTACGCACAAAACGATCAAGTAAAAACAAGAAAGGATGCTATATTCGCCTCGCGACTTTAGGATACCCGTTACTCAGTTTCAATTTGTTATTAACAATGGTGATGGATATAATAGCTTGGCAAACACAGAACATTTTCATAGAAATTCATGTTTAGAGAATATTTTCGACCGATCGTTCCTATGGAAGCTATACGATATAGTTGTCCGATTTGTTTCAAACTTGGTCAGTATATATATATATTATTGGCAGATGTATTCTGTGTGAGCTTGATTAATATAGCTTAGTTAACGCAAAAGTTTTCCATACTAACTCAAATTTAGAGCGTATTTTTCACCGATCGGCCATATGGGAGCTATACTATATAGTTGTCCGATTTGGGTCAAACTTGGTCAATATATATATATATATATTATTGTCAGATGTATTCTGTGTGAGTTTGATTAATATAGCTTAGTTAACGCAATAGTTTTCCATACTAACTCAAATTTAGAGCGTATTTTTCACCGATCGGCCCTATGGGAGCTATACGATATAGTTGTCCGATTTGGACCAAACTTGGTCAGTACATGTTCCTAGATATGTACTTTCCGTGTAAATTTGGTTCAGATAGCATAGCTAACAAAAAAGTTTTCTATACTAAAACATTCTACGTTTACCTGTACATTTACCTTTATATGCAAATAAAACGCCCTAAAGTGGGCGTGTCAAAAAACAAAAACAAACTTGTACTGCTTGGGTATTGTACCTTTCATTTGCGACCACTATCATTTTTCTAGCTCTTATAGTCTCTGAGATCCTTTTGTTCATACAGACGGACGGACGGACGGACGGACGGACAGACGGACATGGCTATATCGACTTGGCTATTGATGCTGATCAAGAATATATATACTTTATGGGGTCTGCCACGCCTCCTTCTGCCTGTTACATACATTCCAACGATTACAATATACCCTTTTACTCTACGAGTAACGGGTATAAAAATGCAAATACTCGAGTAAAAATTTACTTGTACTTCACAAGGGGGTTTTTATACCCGTTACTCGTAGAGTAAAAGGGTATATTGTAATCGTTGGAATGTATGTAACAGGCAGAAGGAGGCGTGGCAGACCCCATAAAGTATATATATTCTTGATCAGCATCAATAGCCGAGTCGATATAGCCATGTCAGTCTGTCCGTCCATCCGTCCGTCCGTCCGTCCGTCCGTCCGTCCGTCCGTCCGTCTGTATGAACAAAAGGATCTCAGAGACTATAAGAGCTAGAAAAATGCTAGTGGTCTCAAATGAAAGGTACAATACCCAAGCAGTACAAGTTTGTTTTTGTTTTTTGCCACGCCCACTTTAGGGCGTTTTATTTGCATATAAAGGTAAATGTTCAGGTAAACGTAGAATGTTTTAGTACAGAAAACTTTTTGTTAGCTATGCTATCTGAACCAAATTTACACGGAAAGTGCATATCTAGGAAGTACATGTACTGACTAAGTTTGATCCAAATCGGACAACTATATCGTATAGCTCCCATAGGGCCGATCGGTCGAAAATATGCTCTAAATATGAGTTAGTATGGAAAACTTTTGCGTTAACTAAGCTATATTAATCAAACTCACACAGAATACATCTGCCAATAATATATATATATATACTGACCAAGTTTGATCCAAATCGGACAACTATATCGTATAGCTCCCATAGGGCCGATCGGTCGAAAATATGCTCTAAATATGAGTTAGTATGGAAAACTTTTGCGTTAACTAAGCTATATTAATCAAACTCACACAGAATACATCTGCCAATAATATATATATACTGACCAAGTTTGATCCAAATCGGACAACTATATCGCATAGCTCCCATAGGGCCGATCGGTCGAAAATATGCTCTAAATATGAGTTAGTATGGAAAACTTTTGCGTTAACTAAGCTATATTAATCAAACTCATACAGAGTACATCTGCCAATAATATATATATACTGACCAAGTTTGATACAAATCGGACAACTATATCGTATAGCTTCCATAGGAACGATCGGTCGAAAATATGCTCTAAACATGAATTTCTATGAAAATGTTCTGTGTTTGCCAAGCTATTATATTCATCACCATTGCTAATAACAAATTGAAACTAGTAACGGGTATCCTAAAGTCGCGAGGCGACTATAGCATTCTTTCTTGTTTTTGAGTAAAAATATGATGCGGTGTTTACGCGAGTAAGTAAAAACATGAGTGGGTAAAAATATCTCTTCATGAAATACTCAAACGAAAAGAAGTAAAACAAGAAAGAATGCTATAGTCGCTATGCGACTTTAGGATACCCGTTACTCAGTTTCAATTTGTTATTAACAATTGTTATGAATATAATAGCTTGGCAAACACAGAACATTTTCATAGAAATTCATGTTTAGAGAATATTTTCGACCGATCGGCCCTATGGGAGCTATACGATATAGTTGTCCGATTTGGATCAAACTTGGTCAGTACATGTTCCTAGATATGTACTTTCCGTGTAAATTTGGTTCAGATAGCATAGCTAACAAAAAAGTTTTCTATACTAAAACATTGAACGTTTACCTGTACATTTACCGTTATATGCAAATAAAACGCCCTAAAGTGGGCGTGTCAAAAAACAAAAACAAACTTGTACTGCTTGGGTATTGTACCTTTCATTTGCGACCACTATCATTTTTCTAGCTTTTATAGTCTCTGAGATCCTTTTGTTCATAAAGACGGACGAACGGACGGACAGACGGACATGGCTATATCGACTCGGCTATTGATGCTGATCAAGAATATATATACTTTATGGGGTCTGCCACGCCTCCTTCTCCTTGTTACATACATTCCAATGATTACAATATACCCTTTTACTTTACGAGTAACGGGTATAATTACTCTACGAGTAACGGGTATAAAAAAATGATTTGAGACGAAAAGTACTCTGTGTGTGTTTTTGGTATTTTTACATGCGGTGTATAGCTGACCTATCCGGGTCGAATACCAGCTGATTTATTAAGGGAAATTTCGACATGCTGAATTAGCCGGATGCGTCCTGAAGGGTGGTGTGGACCGTTGCTATTGAATCCGAACTATATTGCTACGTTTGAACGTAGGAATTCTGTTTTCGGGCATATTTGGTTACGTCGAAGCAAACTTATACATTATTTTAAAACCCTTCCAGAGGGTATTATGTTTTTGTCACGAAGTTTGCAACGAATTGAAGGTGTCGTTTCCGACCAGCATCAACAGCCGAGTTGATATAGCCATGTCCGTGTGTCTTTCCGTCTGTTTCTATGCGAACTAGTCTCTTAGATCTGTATTCTCTCTGCACGCATCATATTTCAAGCATTTATATGTTAAAATCGGCTAGATTGGACTTCTATATCAATTCGATTCGATTCGCTTTCGCTGACGGACGTGTTTTACATCGCTTCTATTTCATTTCAAGTTTTCCTCGCTTAATTGCTCTAATTCGTATCATACTTCTGGCTTAATTCCTTTGCTACATTGTGTGCTACATCGGTTGTGTTGATACACATTGTTTTAATAAACATTAAAGCCAATTTTTAATAATTTTGTTTTTAATAATTTTGTTTTCTAAGCAACAACAATTCCACAGCCAAACATTCTGTTTACTTATTTTTGCGTTTGTTTGTCGCTGTGTAATTTGTTCTTGTAATTTTACGCCGTTGCTTGTGCTAACACTTTGTTTGTGTAAACATTCTCTCGGCGCTATCTTCGTGCTCTCTTCTATATTTACGCTCCCGTCGCGCTCTCATCTGTTTTACCGCGCTTATCTTATTTTTGGTGTTGGCCGGTTATTCCGTTTTTCTTGTTTTCGGTCGACGCGCCCGCGCATAATTTGTTTTTGTGCATTTATTATTGTCGTAAGTAAACATCAGTAGCTTGCGCATTAACCCTAGCTTGCCTTTTTATTTTTCAACTAACTTTTTATTTCAACAGTGCTTATTAGCTTCTATTTATTCCATTTTATTAATTCATTGCTTACACTAATTACCTCCACTATGTACGTCTGTTATAATTCAAATTGCCAGGTGCGAACAAATGTTAAGATGGGTTTTGTTTGCTGCTGGCTATGTGAAAATGTTTCACATGAAAAATGTGCAGGCCTCAACGGCCGAATTATTGACCTGATTGAGTCTAAATCAGGCTTAAAGTGGACTTGTGAAGCTTGTAGGGATGTCTAAAGAGACATTATGAGCTTCATGCGACACACTAAGAGAGGCTTTGGGGATCTATTTGGCAGATTTAAAAGTCTGTCTGATAGTTTTGCAGCTTTGGATAAGGAGTTTAAAGGCCTAAAAGTCTTAAATGATTCTCCAAAGCGTAAAAAGGCCAATTTTAGATTGTCGATTGGCCCTAACGAACTTTCAGTCCCTCATCACATACCCACAACGTCCGCACCTTCTCTAATAAATTTTTCATCCCCTTCTCCAAATATAATTGTTAGTAGTGATGACAACTTTATCTTACCCACAGAAGTTGTCCCCACTCCCGAAGTAATTGTTCCTGATTCATTAGTTGTCAATACTGTTGCTGTTGCCGAATCAAGCAATTTAGTTGTTCCTGATTCGTTAGTAGTCAATACTGTTGCAGTTGGTGAATCAAGCAATGAGTCTATCAGAGCTGTTGCGGAAGCTATTACAGTGTCCGATAAAAAGACTCTCGTAGGTGTTCCACCAAAGAAACAATTATTTGTTTATAGGCTTGCCCCTGATACCACATCGGATGATGTCAAGGCCTTTATTCAGGCTAAATCTGAAGCTAACATTACGGTGGAGAAATTTAAGTTCTCATATCATCGGGAAATTTCTTCATTTAAAGTAAGTGTTCCTGCCAAATATTTTAGTACAATTTGTTGTAAAGAATTTTGGCCGGACCATTTAATAATAAAGGAATATACAGCTAAGAAAAGAAATCGGACTCCGATTGCACTGCCGTCTAATCCTGTCCCGGCCTCTGATTCCGGAAAAAACTAACTTCCTCCCTCTCGTTTGCCTATCAAAATGTAAGAGGTCTTCTTAGTAAACTTAGTAATATGTATTTAAATAGTCTGTCTTTTTCATTTCATGTCGTGGCCTTTTCTGAGACATGGTTAAGGCCCGATGTTTTAGATTCAGAAATCCTTTTCAATAAATTCGCTATCTATAGAAAAGATCGTACATCCCGCCGAGGTGGTGGTGTGCTTATTGCCGTCGATGTTAACTTATCCTCGGAAGAAGTAACAATCGATGGCTCTGTGGATATCGAATTTGTTGCTATTAAGTTATGCCTAAATAACGTTAGAGTTTTCATTACCTGCTCCTATATTCCTCCTTCTTCTGACTCTTCTCTTTATTTATTACACTTTTCTGCTATTAAATCAGTTTCATCTATGTTATCTGATCGTGACTTTCTTGTAGTTCTTGGCGATTTTAATATTGCTGGTACTACATGGATTTCGTGTCCCGACTCTGCCGTGTTGACCCCCACGACTCAGCACGATTTTCTTGATGAGCTGTTTGGAATTTCATTGCTTCAAATCAATGCTATTCCAAACTCTTTAAATAGAATGCTTGATCTGATTTTTGTTTTGGACCCTTCCTGTTTTTCTGTTTCCCGTATACAACCCTTATCAAATCCTGAAGATCCTTATCACCCGACTTTGGAAGTGTTGATTGATTTACCTGATCGGGTGACCCGTACTAGTAGTATATCTACTAAACGGTCTCGTCAGTTTCGGAAAGCCGACTTTAACAAGTTAAATGTGCTGCTATCCCAAACTGACTGGTCCCGACTGTTCATGTGTAGAGATATGGATAGTGCAATTACAACCTTTTATAATACCTTGAATTCCTTAATTGATGTCTGTGTTCCGCTCTGTGTTCCAACCAGGTCTAATAAGCCTATTTGGTTTACCCGTGAGTTAACATTGCTCAAAAATAGAAAGTCGAAATGTTATAAGAGATTCAGGGAAACTGGCTCTTCCTTGCATTTCTCGCGATATCTAATTGCTCGATCTGATTTCTATGTTTTGAATGACCGTCGTTATAAGGAATACCTTACTGACTGTGGTCAACAGTTCAGAAGGAATCCGAGACGGTTTTATAACTTCGTTAATTCGAAGCGTAAATCATCAAGGCTTCCATCTAGTGTGTTCTTTGAAAGAGAATCTGCTAATTCGGATAAGGCTATCGCCGACTTATTTGCCGATTTTTTTCAAACTACTTACAGTAAGCACGAGTATAACTGTGACTCACCCTATCCTTATCATTTAAATTCCTTCAATAGTAATTTTACACCAGTCATCACCGAAAGCTCTCTCTTATGTAATTTAAAGGCTACTAAATCTGTTTTTTCGCCTGGTCCAGACGGAGTCCCTGGCTGTGTGCTTAAAAACTGTGCAGACGGCCTTTTAAAGCCCTTGTATAAACTATTTACATTGTCTGTTGAAACATGCTGTTTCCCTGAGGTTTGGAAATCATCTTACATTATTCCTCTTCACAAAAAAGGAAATAAATCCGATGTTTGCAACTATAGGGGTATTTCCAAGTTGTCTGCTATTCCCAAGGCTTTTGAGAAATTAATAACTTCTCAACTGCAACATTTCTGTAGATCCATGATTTCACCCAGCCAGCATGGGTTTGTGAAATATAGATCCACTACCACTAACCTGTTAGAATTTACATCATTTGCATTGAAGGGCTTTGAGAGAAAATTGCAAACTGACGTCATTTACACAGATTTCAGGAAGGCTTTCGATTCCGTTAATCACAGCCTATTAATACATAAGCTCAATCTTTTGGGTCTTTCCTATAACTTTACTATTTGGATTTTTAATTACTTGAGCTCTAGAACACAACATGTTTATTTTAAAGACACTTTGTCCAAATCTGTTCAAGTAACTTCGGGTGTTCCACAAGGAAGCCATCTCGGTCCCTTGTTATTTATATTATTCATAAATGATCTTCCATCAGCGATCAGTTACTCTCGTGTGCTTATGTATGCCGACGACGTTAAATTCTGTGTTTCGGCTGCTGAGTCTGTTCTTGGGACCAGGTTACAATCTGATCTATGTAGTTTTCAAATCTGGTGTCAAGCTAATTTATTAAACCTTAACTTTAGTAAGTGTAACGTAATGTCCTTCAGTAGGCGCCTCCCTTTCCAAAACGTTTACATTCTGAATGGCTACTCTCTTAAAAGAATTAAGTCGGTCACTGATTTGGGTATCCTTATGGATCCTAAGCTCAAGTTCGATAGGCATGTATTGTCAATTACTAATCGTGCTTTTAGTGTCCTGGGCTTCATAAAGCGCTGGTCGAAAGAATTTAACGATCCCTATTTAACGAAAACACTTTTTACTGCCTTGGTACGGCCTATTCTTGAATATGGATCATGTATTTGGTCACCCCAATACAGGATTCATCAGGATAGAATAGAATCTGTACAAAAACAATTTCTTCTTTTTGCACTAAGGTCTCTCAACTGGAATACTAACATACGCTTACCTTCCTATCGTAGTAGACTTTTATTAATTAATCTGCCTTCTTTGTCTGATCGTAGAACAGTGCTCGGTGTAATTTTTCTACACAAACTAATCAATGGTGAAATTGATTCTTCAGAATTACTCAGCCAGATTAGTTTTTCTGTTCCGATTAGACCAACTAGAAACTTTCTTCCGCTCTCTCTTCAACCTTGTTCTACCAACTTTGCTATCCATAATCCTTTCCGAGTCCTATGTAGTAACGACAACAAACTTTCTCGAGTTGTAGGTAGTTCTACTTCGACCCCCTTAATTAGAACTTCTCTTCTCTGTCACCTGTATAGATCTTAATTATCTTAGCTTAATAATTTAAAATGTATTGTATTTCGTTTTTAGTTATTCTATGTTCTAATTTTAAATTCGATTCGCGTTTATCGCTAGCCGTACGTTATGCGGTGTGCCCCTCGGTCGGTTGGGCGGGAGGTGGCTGCATTATTTGCAGGGTTCCGCGCGCTAACAAGCACGTTGCTTGGTGTTGCTGGGCCACTTGAATGTACTGTCCCGTTAGTACATCAACGTCCATATATATATCATATAGCTCCCATAGGAACAATCGGTTGAAAATGCTTAGTATGAACATTTTCGTTGTCTATTGACCGATTTCAACGAAATTCACGCAGAATGAATTTGCGTTATCTACCATCTGTTAACCAAATTTCATCCAAATCGGACTTCTAAATCATATAACTACCATAGAAATAATTGGTTATTAAAACCAAATTAATACAATATTCATGACTGCAAGGGTATTTAATCTTCGTCTTGTTTTTTTGTTTTGTTTTCATTCTAATATTGTAAGATTTATTTTGAGTGAAATTGTGTACTGCAAAAAAAAATGGACTTATGGGACAGTGACCAACCGTATTATCCGTACTGTTGGCGGCGTGACAACATTATGCAAAAAAAAGTGCTGTTTTTAATGGGCGTGAATTCGACAATTCATGCCTAGTTTGTATTATGTTGCAATGTGATTTTTTAAGTATGTACAATATGGTGAAAAAAAATTCCTCAAATTGCTCTCACTTGCTAAGAAGCTAAGCACTGATTCTGAAAATTGTGCGGACTTGCGTAGCGATTATAAATTCGAGACTTCACCTGACCAAGTGTTGAGTTCTCAGCAGCAACTACGTTTACCTCGCCCGCCTGGTTCACACTTTATGTCACCTTTGAAAAATGGGCCTTCCCTTTTCTCCCTCTGCCTTGTTTTTGGCTCTCCTAGCCAATCCGTTACTCGCTCGAGAGATAGCGACTCGCACAACTTCGACGTCTCCGGGAATTGTGCTATGAACTCGTCTTAGAGACCATTGTAATGAAGGTCGGCTTTCGTTCTTCAGCACCTCCATGTCGCCAGGTTGCACATTGGACAGGGTAGAATGCAACATTTTCTCTCCTGTAATTGGTATAAATTGCTAGAACTGCTGCTTCTTCAAAAGGCCTGCTATATCATGCAAACATGCTGCCAATAACTTTAAGAAACCTTTTTTCAGGTATGTACAAATCTGTTATACCGAAGTGCGCACCTCATAAAAGGTCAGAAAACAGTTTCCAACGAAGCCGCACAAATCGTACTTGGCTGCTTTGACAGCAGCTTCCCACAACCGTCCCAATGGTGGAGAACGAGGAGGAATACAATACCAATTGATTCGAATCGAGCAACGAAATACGTTGATGTAACATTTTACCGCAGTCCTGTTTCTGATTTCCGATTTGAAGTAAAATGGTCGGTAAAATGGATGCCATGACATGCTCGCGCAATTAAGGGCGTAGCCTGAGGTAGCTCACGCACACGATCAAAACTGACTTAATGTCTCAAGAGGCAGGCAATCAAAACTTGATGATCTATGCCAAAATTAGCCAGTTGAATGCTTTTGATGAACAGGTGAATCCCCTCTTTACGTCCTGTGTATTGAGTGGTTGCTGTGATTGTGTTCCATACAAAGGAGGCTTAAGAATCTAGTAATACCTGCGAAAACCCGTTGAAGGCGTCCAAACGAGTTTTGGAATGTACAGTGCGTTGATAGATCTGGTGTACGGAAGATACTAAAGTCTTGTGCCGTCGTTCTAGAAATTCTGTTGGATAATTCACTGCTGGTGACCATTCGCTGCTTCCGTGGCATAAGGATTCAGGACCTTGAGCCAAAGTTGGCAATTGGACTGCTCTGATGGTGTGCATCCTCGTGATAGGATGTGAAGAAACATGTTTCCAGAACATTCCATTTGTTCACCCTTGAATCTGCAAGATAATGTTGCATAAAAAAACATTAAAATATGATGCGGTTTCGCGTATCGAGGTTGGCGCCACCGTTGAATTAAATCAACAATAGTATGTGTATTTAAATTGCAAGCTCTGGGAGATGCTCACGGGGAGTATCAAATGCTGCAAAGCGGATGAGAGGTCTAATTTCGGGATGGTAAGCGCTTTCAGCTTTGAGCATTTCTTCCATATGGCCTCAAATAATGTTTTAAGCTCAGTTGGATTGTTCACTGCTTGTGGTCATTCAGTGGAGCTACTCTTGATCTTTCACATAACAATCTCTTCGTGAATTGTCCATAAAGTGCGGAACGGATGTAAACGCATGCGACAAAAGCGACCATACTTGCGTCGCAGATAGAATGATTTTCCCATTTGCGTCAGAAAGGATACCATGGCGCGGAAACCTGAGGCTGCGGATAAATAAAATGTTCCCGAAGATCTTGATTTAGACAGAATGAAGCGATTGCGGAAAGCTCTCATCCCAATCTAAGTTCTCCATCCATTTGGTCTGAAAGAATATTTTCATTTTTATGATTATAGGCGTGGTCAAATCGTCAGTGAGGACTTTTCCTTCGTTTCCTTCTGTGATAATTTCATCCGCCTAAAAGTCCATTCGAACGGTTGTAGCTGCCAATACAAGCTGGTGTATTGCACGGATGGCCAAGAAAGCGCCTGTCTTTGTTCCGTATGTTACTGTATCCATTTTGTATATCTTTATTTTGTTCTTTGATATATCACTGCAAATACTCATCAGGCAGGGTGACACGAACGCATCTGTACTTATTACGAATTTTAAAAGGAACATTAAAAGACGAAAACGGATGAGTATATTGAAGATTTTCGGCTGAATTGTCGAACCAGTGAAAAAAACGTCGTTAAAAAAATGCGCCTGAGGTAGTTTTGGCCGATCGGTCAAAAATGGTGCGCCACTTTTTTGTTGTGCAGTCAGGCTACTGAACTCAATACTGAGGTAGATAATGCTTTCTTTTTGCTAATGACATATGCGCTAAATCAAAGTTTTTCAGGATAAAAGCTGAATAATGATGCATCAATTGCGGTTCCCGCTCTAGTTTGGCCTGACTTAAAACGTCTTAAAGCACTCAGGTAGGAGTTACCTAGCGCTAACATTTGCTTTAGTCAAGATGAGAATCAAATTTTGGCCCATATTCAGTCTAGTACAGTCAGCTGCTCGCACAAAGCATCCTCACCTGAAAAAAATCCCATCTGTCCAGGGAGACTATCGACATCATCATGTCATCTATGACTGAAAGCTCAGGCATTGAGCACAATGCAGCTAAAGTTGAATACCTATGTGACTGATGAGAACAGTCACCAAAAATGATCATGCTGATCAGCAATACGCAATAATGGCAACGCAGAAGAGATCAAAGCAGTAAATCAATACATTAAAAAAAATCTTGTTGCTTTTTGTAGATTTATAATTGCATTTAAATTGCATTTGTTCATACTATTTTAATACAACCTGGTAAAAACAAATTTTATTAATAAAAAATTAAAATAAATAATTCCTGCCAGACTCGAACCTTCACTATATCAGCACAGCCACAGCCTCTCTCGGTCACTTGTCGCCGTAAACAAAACAGAAGAGCAATCTCTTTCATACTCGATCGCAAATTTGTCGAAAACACAAATTTTAGCAGCGAGCCGATGGTTCAAATGTGATGTTGCGAGACTTCGCCAAATGTGTATATCTGGCAAGCTAGAGAGGGACAAACATATAAACATAAAACGAGAGCACAAGCGACATAACCGTGCTCATCGTTTCGCTGACTGATACAGAGTAAATTTATTTTCGTCAGCGTTCAATTTGCTGAGAGGCGATCGGGTCTCTCGGGCGCTATGACGTTCGGCTTTTTCTGAACCTCTGTGGAGATCCATGAGTAGGGTGCATTTGCTTTCAAAAAATCTTGAGTTTGACGCATCTATGTATTCTATGGGTAGTGCTCAAAGTCATAGTCAAAGTCAGAGCCATATTGGCAAAATTGCCTTTGTGATGTCGGATTCATCGTTGAACTTTATAGGTTTCTCGCGATCACCAGTGAGGACATCCCGCTCGCTGGAGAAGCTTAGTCTTGTCTTGCATACGAATTGGGCAAACTTCACCGACAGACTCTCCTCCTGTGATAAGGCCATCGACGTAAAAATCCCTTCGATCGATTGTAGCTGGCAATACGTAAGCATCCTCTTCATCGCCAGTGTTCGTAGTACGGCGGTATTAATTGACGGGTGCCAATATCTTCTGATGGTGCGGACGTGTAGAGAGCTGTGGTTGAATTTGAAATCGAACGCGCAGTTCTACGTTTAATGAGTTTCCAGTCTTTATTGTAAGAAATCCATTCACACGAGTACAGTGAGCGGGGTGAAATAAAAACTTGAAAATACAAAAGAATTGAAAAATAGCGACAGAATTCGCGTCTTTTGTAAATGACGCTTTACAATGTAATTCCCGTCACTCCGTTCGCTGATCAGCGTTCGCTTTGAGATCGACTCTCATGTGTAAACGTTGCTTTCCCGACATTGCCTGTCCCACCGAAGCCCCAACACCCATTATGATAAAATTGATGGCTGTTAATACAGTAAACAGTCGATCTACTGCAAATTTCTACAGTTCCCATATCACCTCATAACATAACTGTGGTACCTTGAAATACTTGAAATGTAGCGAATTCAAGCTCTAAAAGTTCTCGATGTCGACGTAAAAGTCACCCCATTACTACTCCAATTGAAGTTCAGCCTCCCCTGTTTACGACCGTGGCTATCCTCAGACACGACTATTGAGTCTATTGCTGCATTTATCGCTACTAAAACTCCTAGTAGTGTTTCCATTTCCCTGATCATAGAGAAATCTCTTCCTTTAACATTAGTGTGCCCCCTGATCTGATACAGACTCTTAACCCTGAATCTTCCGTCCCTTATTAATTGTATGAGAGTTCTTGGAGTTATTTCCTATCCAAACTAATAGTTGGTGATATTCGTTCCCCATCACTTTTAGAACACCTTAAATTTAATATTCAAACCTTTATTTCTTCCTTCATGTACTATAAAGTACGCTTTGCACAATCGTTTCGGATATTATTGATACATCTCTCCCTTTAATCTCTGATTCTGAAGGGCAGTAAGTTTAGAATCTCTGCCATTCATACGTCCCCTTAAATCAAAGATCTTTCTTGATAGTTTTGGAATATATTTTTATTGATCTGACTTGACTCGCAACTCGACTTGAATTTTCCCCTCGAATGAGATTAGTCAAATGTTCATACCTAAGAAACTTTGGAGTTCATAAGTGGGTGTTTTCATAGCCTTAATAACATCCACCCTTTTATAGTCTGCCGGATTCCTTCTGATGTAACTACGTAGCCTAGAAATGCTAGTTGTGAATGTAGACAGTGTGATTTTTCTAGATACACCTGCAACCTTAACTTATTGAATACTGCTCGAAGGTTTTCCCAGTGGCTTCATAATCCTTACTAAAGACTATGATGCCTACTACGAAGACGTAACAAATCTTACCGATGTGTTCTCTTAATACATCGTCAATCATCGTATGGAAAACTGATGGAGCATTCTTCAATCTAAAAGGGAGACGAAGGCATTCGAACTTTCCGTTCAAAAGTCAAGATGCTGTGTTTTTAAACGATTTCTTCATGTTGATCTGGTGAAACCCCGACGTCGAATGTTGAGAATATTTTAAGGTATAAGGTAGGTATCAAAAATAGTGACCGGATTAAGGGGTTTGAAGTCAATTACCATTCGATAGTGTTTTTCTTTGGAGAATCCAAGCTGGAGAATTGTACAGAATGCTAGAAAGTCTGATTATAGGATAGCGTAACCATTTTTCGATTTGTTTCTACACATATTCTCCGAAAGCAGGGTATGTGCTGGTATACTAATGGGAATTTCCGCTCTTACACTCGTCTCTACGGCCTCTCCGGGCGAAAGTGGTTCGAAGATTTTAGAGTATTCAACAAGTAGTGTATTAAGTGTCTTCTTATCAACCTCCGAATGCTCTGTCACGAGAAGCCTTTGCCAACAAGGGTATTTTAATTTCAGGTGTTATTTCTCCTATCAATTTAGCTCATCGCAATTAAGCTCATTCGTATCCTTATTTCGATAAGTCTCTACATTGTAAGGGTTAGTCGTTGGATTTTAATACACCTTCTTCGAAGCGGCCTCAGAGAAATATGGAGCCACGTCTAAGTTGTCCAGTTGTACGGGGCACTCGGGCTCCGTTTGAAGCTTCTGCTGCCTTCTCCTTGGGCGCTAAAACATGACGGGTGATTTTTGGGAAAACTGAGAGCTCCTTGAAGTGTAAGATAGGTTCGCGTGAATAGGTGGGGGGTATCTGTGGGCGCGGGGTTGGCATGTTGGTTTGGGTACTTATTTGCTTTTAGGCAAATAGATTATGCCTTAGGCAGGGTTTTCGGTTTTTGCACTATCAACCATTTTGAAATATATTCGTCCAGTCTTTTAATGAAGACGTCTAATGCTCGGTCTCCAAATGATTATATGTATGCGCTAACTCTATTATTTCTACATTTTCGATAAGCTGCTTAAAATAAACCTTAAAAGCTCCAGCAAGTTTCATAAAGTCGCCTCGAACATGGTGAGGATCTCCTTTATTTCTCCCGTACAAACAAGAAAATTCGGAGAAGATGAAGCTAGTTGATTAAAATTTTCTGTTTGTATTACTTGAAAATTTAACAGTTATAAAAAAAGTCTTTTTATTTTAATTTCAGGATATTGCATTTTTTTGTCTTATAATTTATTTTCTTAAATATTTTATCTACTGAATACGTTTCACTCACCCCTTGTTACAAGATGTGTTGTTCCATTGGTGTTGTTGGCTGTAATTTTAGCTCACACTCATAGGCAGATTCTAAAGATAAAAAACAAAATCTTAGTATTGGAATACAATAGGTGTTTAACATATATTTTTTTAATTTTGGGCAATCGACTTTATCTGTGCTTTTTAGACCCCGTACTCTAAAAAAGAGTAGAGGGGTCTATCAGGTTTGTCAGAAGTGAAATGTGCGTAACAGGCAGAAGGAGGCGTGGCCGACCCCATAAAGTATATATATTCTTGATCAGCATCAACAGCCGAGTCGATATAGCAATGTCCGTCTGTCCGTCTGTTTGTCTGTCCGTCTGTCCGTCCGTCCGTATGAACACCTGGATCTTTTAAACTACAAAAGCTAGAGAGCTTTAGAGTCGCGAGGCGACTATAGCATTCTTTCTTGTTTTTTTTTTTGATGTCACGCCACATTCGCCCACAATAAGCAAAAGCTGGACACATCTCGAAAAAAAATCTGTGTTTTCTGCAAATATCTCATTAAATGTGGCACCTAGGATCACCAATTTTGGTACGGATGTTCCTAGCGACAGCATAGTTGCATTGCCATTTAATATTTTGGACTGCCACTCCCACTTTTCCCACAATTGATAAAATAGTTTTTAAACTTCAATACCGTTTTTAGCAAACTTGTTCGTATCGTACAGTATTGTAGTTTATAATTCGTGTGGAGACTAACTATATTAAACTATCCTGAAAGGCGCATTAAAATCGGACTATAAAGAAGAATACTAGAAGCGTTACAATATTGATATTTGAACGCAATATCAACCCATTGGTGCAAGCGAGATAGAAACACACAAGCACATGTTCGAACGTTTTCGCTGCCTGTGTGGCCCGCTGAAGCTGGCCGCGCCGAATACACATATACATACATATATGCAGCATATATTGTCGAACGCACATATGCATGTGTATTCGCATGCAAACAAACATATGTATGTTTGATTATGGGTAGATCGTTTTTGTTTCAACGTGTTTTAATGCAAGTACTACACATTGTAATATCTCGATACCGATTTTAATAGTTTAATCGGGAAAAGTACAGAGAGTATTATGCAGTCGGGCGTGCTCGAATGTGCGTGGGAAAAGGGGGCGTGGCAGTCCAATCTTTTAAATGGCAATGTAACTATGCTGTCGCTAGGAACCTCCGTACCCAAATTGGTGATCGTAGGTGCCATAGTTACTGAGATATTTGCCGAAAACACAAATTTTTTACGAGGTGTGTCCAGTTTTTTGCTTATTGTGGGCGAATGGGGCGTGGCATCGAAAAAAAAAAAGATTCTTGTATTGACTGACTAAATTTCTGATCGTTTGACACCAAGCTCGAACTTGTAGCTCTTACCATCTCTGAAATCTGTTTGTTCATACGGACAGACAGACAGACAGACAGACAGACAGACAGACAGACAGACAGACGGACAGACGGACATGGCTATATCGACTCGGCTTGTGATGCTGATCAATAATATATATACTTTATGGGGTCTGCCACGCCTCCTTCTGCCTGTTACATACATTTGCACAAACCCAATATACTCTTGCAGAGAATATAAAAACTACTGTCTCCTCACCAACAACTATTTTCAATAATTGTAATTTATGTACACGTGGTAGAAAGAGAAGAGATCGGACTACTATATCGTATAGCTCCCATAGGAACGATCGGTGGAAAATACGCTCTAAACATGAATTGGTATGAAAATGTTCTGTGTTTGCCAAGCTATTATATCCATCACTATTGTTAATAACAAATTGAAACTGAGTAACGGGTATCCTAAAGTCGCGAGGCGACTATAGCATTCTTTCTTGTTTTTTTTTTTTTGATGTCACGCCACATTCGCCCACAATAAGCAAAAGCTGGACACATCTCGAAAAAAAATCTGTGTTTTCTGCAAATATCTCATTAACTGTGGCACCTAGGATCACCAATTTTGGTACGGATGTTCCTAGCGACAGCATAGTTGCATTGCCATTTAATATTTTGGACTGCCACTCCCACTTTTCCCACAATTGATAAAATAGTTTTTAAACTTCAATACCGTTTTTAGCGAACTTGTTCGTATCGTACAGTATTGTAGTTTATAATTCGTGTGGAGACTAACTATATTAAACTATCCTGAAAGGCGCATTAAAATCAGACTATAAAGAAGAATACTAGAAGCGTTACAATATTGATATTTGAACGCAATATCAACCCATTGGTGCAAGCGAGATAGAAACACACAAGCACATGTTCGAACGTTTTCGCTGCCTGTGTGGCCCGCTGAAGCTGGCCGCGCCGAATACACATATACATACATATATGCAGCATATATTGTCGAACGCACATATGCATGTGTATTCGCATGCAAACAAACATATGTATGTTTGATTATGGGTAGATCGTTTTTGTTTCAACGTGTTTTAATGCAAGTACTACACATTGTAATATCTCGATACCGATTTTAATAGTTTAATCGGGAAAAGTACAGAGAGTATTATGCAGTCGGGCGTGCTCGACTGTACTTTTCTTTCTTGTTTTTTTTTTTCATAATGTGTAGATATGAATTTTGGTTCAATTAATACCAGATTCGCTATTCCTTTAGAAGAAACAGATACCATTTTAAATTTTTTGATTATGCCTAGATTTATAAGATTTATCGATGCTTAAAGTTAAAAAAAAAACCGAATATTAATGTGATACACTGTGATACACTTATGTCAGGCAGATCAAATTTATTTCAAATTGTTGCCACGCCCCTTACCGCTCCGCAAATTGTAAAAACTACTGTCTCCTCATCAACAACTATTTTCAATAATTGTAATTTATGTACACGTGGTAGAAAGAGAAGAGATAACTACATTTGCCTACATTTTTGAACAATATAATTATTTGACGAAATGTGGCCCAAGTGGTAAAGACGCCTATTATTATTTTTCGTACTAGAATGAAACCTAAGATCTGCGGTTAGAATTTCGGCAGAGACAGACATTTCATAAATTTTTTTTTCTATAACAAAAATTATTACATGTAACTGCAGATAATCGCATTCTCGTACCTTCGTCTAAGATCGCAGTTTCGAATGCGAATGAGAATTGATATTTTACTTTTTTAAATTTCAATTGGAAATGTAAATATAGTATTTTAAATGGTGCAGTTGGTAGGATTTCGGTTTGTTGTTTGGAGTATATGAAGTCATTGGTGTTTATTTAATTTTTAAAATTTCATTTTTATTTTCAAATTTTAATTTAAATTAAACACCAATGCGAAATACTGTGGGTACGGGGTCTTTTACAGTCGCCTCGCCGGACTATAGCCTAACTTTTTTAATTTTTATAGAAATACATACAAATTATTAGTCCACAAATGACATTGTTATTGTAATTTACTAAAATTGGCTTTGCCTTCAGTAGCTGATGATAATATGTCAATACCTTTGATGAAAACACCACTCTCTAAACGAGAGGTAAGCATGGCGGCAGCAGTTGCAGCTCTTGCGAGGGGACGACGTCGAGGCTTTGAGCCAATACCAAACGCCGATATAAGCGGCACTTATATAAGTAGATGCACTAATACAAGTACCTATGAGATTGACAGCCATGAAACGAATACTGAAATTAATAATATTGGAAAGCCATATTTTCAATCTCAACCTATTTCCTTTGATATACCCCAAATGCAGTTTAGTCGATCAGCGGTGGGCGGTGCTAAGTTTGTCACAAATTGCCACCCTATGAACGCAGAAGAATATGAAAGTCTGGAGTTCGAGTCACGCTTTGAGTCTGGAAACCTGGCAAAGGCGGTTCAAATCACGCCGACATACTATGAACTTTATTTACGACCCGATCTTTATACAAGTCGGTCCAAGCAATGGTTTTACTTTAGAGTTCGCCGAACACATCGTAACATGTTATATCGCTTTTCCATTGTCAATCTGGTTAAATCTGATAGCCTTTATAACGATGGAATGCAGCCTGTCATGTACTCTACACTGGGTGCAAAACAAAAGAACGAAGGATGGCGAAGATGTGGCAATAACATTTCATATTATCGTAATGACGATGAGTAAGTTGAGGAAAATGCAATAGTTATATAATATATTTATAATTGTTCTTATCTACAGAAGTAACAGCAACACAAATGAGGAGGATGAAGATATATCTAGCTACACATTAACCTTTACGATCGAGTTTGAACATGATGATGATACCGTGTATTTTGCACATAGCTATCCGTATACCTACAGTGATTTGCAGGTATGCTAAGAAGAACGCACGAAGCTTTTGATACGAATACTTGTTTCCCACAGGATTATTTGATGGATATACAACGACATCCCATTAAATCCAAATTTTGTAAACTGCGCCTCTTATGCCGCACACTAGCCGGCAACAATGTTTATTATCTCACAGTTACCGCTCCATCTAATAACGAGGACAGTGTACGGGTAAGCAAGCAAAAAGAAAGCAGGTTGTTTTCAGACCCCGTACTCTAGAAAAGAGTAGAGGGGTCTATTAAGTTTTTCTGAAGCGAAATGTGCGTAACAGGCAGAAGAAGGCCCCATAAAGTATATATATTCTTGATCAGCATCAACAGCCGAGTCTGCCACGCCTCCTTCTGTCTGTTACATACTTTGCACAAACCTAATATACTCTTGCAGAGAGTATAAAAACTACTATCTCCTCTGAAAACACTATTTTCAATAATTGTAATACATGTACACGTGGTAGAAAAGGAAGTGATAACTCTATGTTTACCTACATTATTGAACGGCCTGATAATTCAATGAAGTGTTGCCTAGGTGGTAGAGACGCATGGTATTGTTCGCTCTTGAAAGTAAACCTAATGTCTACGGTTCGAATCTCGGCACAGACAGCCGTTTCGCTTATTTTTCTTATATAACAAAATATTTATAACATACTATAAAGGCAGATAATCGAAAGGTTATTAAAAGCGGGGTGTGGCGCAACTGTTAGAGTTGCAGCACATTCTGGAATCTTCGTCTGGGGTCGCAGGTTCGAATACAGACAGTGAAAATCTTTAATATTATTGTTTTAAATTTCGATTCAAAATGTATGTATATATACTTTTAATTTTTTAATTTTAATCTAAATTAAATATTAATGCTCACTACTATGGGAGTTCGGGGTGAAAATCTTTAATATTATTTGTATACTCTCTGCAAGAGTATATTGGGTTTGTGCAAAGTTTGGGGTTAAGTAAAGTAAATGCGCGGCTCAGGATTGGAAAAAGTGCGCAGGCAAATATGGGAATTTCCAGAATGGGAATTTGATAAAAAATAACTTTGAAAATTATACATGAGTTAATTAAATTTAACAAATATTATTTTTATATGTTTTAATAGTCTTAAGACATTTTGACTACAGGAAACTTAGTAAATTATTCATGAGGGAGGAACATGAGGGGGAACACGTCAACGAGATTTTTTAACTACATTATAATTATAAGTACACTGAGTTTTTTTTTGTTTAAGCGAGCTTATTCGTTAATAATTAATTTGACTTAACTGAATGAGTTTAGATTTAGAAAGAATGTTGACTTTGTTAGCATTTAAGCAGCATTTTCAGATCCACGAATTTCCAAATAATAATAGTTAATATTTACAGTTCAAAAAATATACCTTATGGGGTCTGCCTCGCCTCCTTCTGCCTTCTGTTACATACTTTGCACAAACCCAAAAATATAAACCTAAACAAATAAGTTAGTAACAAAATTTAGTAAATAAGTAAAGAAAACAAATTAAATTTATGTTAAAAAAATATTAAAAATACTACTTTTTGGGCAGAAAAATTAGTGAACTGCAATTCTTTGACACTCCCACATTAGGGCATCCTTTGTTTATCAAAAGGTAAAGCTGTGTTTATGCGATATGAAGACTAGGCTTTTGGCTTCATATGGCAATCACGCAGCTATATCAATAATGCCAGAGGCGCGAACAATTGTTTTAATCCGCTCTTTTTAGACCCCGTACTCTAAAAAAGAGTAGAGGGGTCTATTAGGTTTGTCAGAAGCGAAATGTGCGTAACAGGCAGAAGGAGGCGTGGCCGACCCCATAAAGTATATATATTCTTGATCAGCATCAACAGCCGAGTCGATATAGCAATGTCCGTCTGTCTGTCCGTCCGTATGAACACCTGGATCTTTTAAACTACAAAAGCTAGAGCCACCAAATTTATAATGAAAGTCCGTTATTAACCCAGGCAGGTTAAGTTTATTTCAAATTTTTGCCACGCCCCTTACCGCCCCCGCAATGAGCAAAAAACCAGACACACCTCGAAAAAAAATGTAGTTTTAGGCCAATAACTCAGTAACTATGGCACTTAGGAACACCATTTCTGGTAAACAGGTTGCTAGAGACATCCTTAATGCAATGCCATTAAAAATTTTGAGCTGCCACGCCCCCTTTTCTCCTGAGAGGTAACCAAACGTTTTCACTTTAATGCCATGTTTAAGGCATTTATTCATATAGTAGGGTGTTGTAATTCAACATAAGTATAGAGACATATAAAATCAACTTATTCTGAAAGTGCCATCATCATACTACTTTTAACAAAAGAGTTACTGCGTTACAAAGTTTGTTATTTAACTGCAATATCACTTACGCGCGAGAGCGAGACAGAAACATACAAACACATGTTCGAACGTTTTCGATGCTTGTGTGGCGACAGCGCTGCCGGTAGACGCTGTGGCGACAGCGCTGCCGGCAGACGCTGGCCGCGCCGAATACACACATACATACATACATGCATACATATAATTTCAAACGAATGTGTGTTTGTATGAATAATATGTAAATGCTGATATTCGGGGAGAATTCTTGGAAGTTGTGCGTGGTGCAACTGATAGAGTTTGTCTGAGGTTGTAGGTTCGAATGCTGGCAATGCGAATTGTTAAATTATTTTTTTTTTAAATTTCAATTCAAATTGAATACTAATGTGCACTACTATGAGAGTACGGGGTCTTTTATAGTTGGCTCGGTCGACTGTAGCCTTTCTTACTTGTTTTTTGCCGTGCATGTTAGAAAGCTTTTAATTACATATATCGGCGATTCAGTCGGCATCCTCCATACGGCTGCAGTGAGTCCATGGCGCTTTAAATAATTGCGTTGCGGCCGAATCTGATCCACTCTTTGCAGCTTTGAGCTCCACTCACTCGAAGGCGATCGTAGGTCCTCTGGTAGCATATCGTCCTACAAGATATTCCGTTGCCAGATCCCTCTCAAGAAGATTTTTTTCATTAATGCGGAACACGCAAAAATACCAGTGCATTAAATGTCGATAATAATGTGGACTCTCGGGCTGTCTTGCAGATATATTTAGTCCCTTTCTGCATCCCAGTTGATTGAGAAGCGCTTTCATTGGGAGCTATTCTTGACTTGCCATATAAAAGTTTGAGAGAGAAAAGTAAACAACGCACTATGAATCGGATGTCTTCTGCCTTTTGCATCCTCGATAATCACGCCTTTATCCCTTGCGCTTCTGGTTTAATTATAGTGTAGTAATGTTTGGCGCTTTGAAGGGTTTGCCTGGTTTGTTGAAATAAGGATCTTCCAAACATATATTTGGGCAATTTCAAATTGGATCCCTTTTGGGCCCATTTGGTTAATCAGCAACGATGTGTGGAAGTACAACGCTTCTAATCTCTTTGTGAATTCCTTAATTTGTATTTGCCCTCCGACAGGGATGGTTTTGGGGGCCCGACTTCCATTCCGACTATGCGCAATGGTAAATACTCAGTTATAAATAAGTCGCTTAATTACCCTTTCTTTCCTTCCTTGTATTGTACACGAGCTGTTGCTAATAACACATAAACGTGTGTTTTTCTGGATTTGTAGAATTTGACTTAATAGCTGGATTTTTGAAGTTTGTTTTTAATGCATTTAAGGCAACAACCCCTCTTACAACATTAAGGCCAGTGATCGTTGGCGAAACAATTCATGGAAGTTTTTTATTTTTCTTCACCCGTTCCTATCTTTGAAAGCCAAACTTTCATGAAGGTTTTTAATTGCTTCTCCGTCTTTTGAAATCCTAGGTTGATTTAAAAATTTCTGCAATATTGTTGCACAGGACTTGCTTATTATTTAATAGAACTGGTAGAATTTTCCAGGCAATTGAATTCTGTTAAGGACAAATGGCAAACACATCTTTCTTTTTCACTCGATAGAATTGCTATTAAGAATAGACAATAATAGACAATGAAGTTTCATAAATCATTTTCGAAAATAATTTATTAAATTGCTGCAATTTAAAATAATCGCTGTTAAGATTGTATATAGCAACCTTTGGTATTCGTAACGCGAAATTTAGCTCTGTGTCGACAGGGTAGTTGATTTCTCAGCGCTGGTTGCTGCTTGAATTTTTACGAATTTTTCTCCGCTGAAAAGTTGCCTAAATTATAGCCCAAGTCTATAGGATTCAAGACGGGGGACACACTTATTATTGACATTTAATGTATCCTAAATTTAACATATTACAACGAATAATAGCGTGTGTGCTTGAGTTGAAGAAAAATATGCAATTTCCAATTTGAGGTAATTGAAATATTCACATACATATAGGGTGGGCGTTATATCGATCTTAATCCAAATTTTTAATCGAATGTAGTGTTAATTATCGTTGTTCTACTGCGAATATCCTATGTCGCCAGGTTTCAAATTGGGCTGGGTAGAATGCAACTGTCTTCTTTTCTGTCATAAGGATAAATAGCTAGAGCTCTACCTCCTTTAAAAGAGCTGCGGTATCATCTAAACATGCTGCCAATAACTTTAAAAAACCTTTCTTCAGGTATGTACAAATCTGTTATACCAAAGTGCGCACCTTATAAAAGGTCAGAACACAGTTTCCAACGAAGCGGCACAAATCGTACTTGGCTGCTTTGACAGCAGCTTCTGACAACCGTCCCAATGGTGGAGAACGAGGAGGAATACAATACCAATTGATTTGAATTGAGCAACGAAATACGTTGATGTAACATTTTACCGCAGTCCTGTTTCTGATTTCCGATTTGAAGTAAAATGGTCGGTAAAATGGATGCCATGACATGCTCGCGCAATTAAGGGCGTAGCCTGAGGTAGCTCACGCACACGATCAAAACTGACTTAATGTCTCAAGAGGCAGGCAATCAAAACTTGATGATCTATGCCAAAATTAGCCAGTTGAATGCTTTTGATGAACAGGTGAATCCCCTCTACGTCCTGTGTATTGAGTGGTTGCTGTGATTGTGTTCCATACAAAGGAGGCTTAAGAATCTAGTAATACCTGCGAAAATCCGTTGAAGGCGTCCAAACGAGTTTTGGAATGTACAGTGCGTTGATAGATCTGGTGTACGGAAGATACTAAAGTCTTGTGCCGTCGTTCTAGAAATTCTGTTGGATAATTCACTGCTGGTGACCATTCGCTGCTTCCGTGGCATAAGGATTCAGGACCTTGAGCCAAAGTTGGCAATTGGACTGCTCTGATGGTGTGCATCCTCGTGATAGGATGTGAAGAAACATGTTTCCAGAACATTCCATTTGTTCACCCTTGAATCTGCAAGATAATGTTGCATAAAAAAACATTAAAATATGAATTAAACCAACAATAGTATGTGTATTTAAATTGCAAGCTCTGGGAGATGCTCACGGGGAGTATCAAAAGCTGCAAAGCGGATGAGAGGTCTAATTTCGGGATGGTAAGCGCTTTGAGCTTTGAGCATTCCTTCAATATGGCCTCAAATAATGTTTTAAGCTCAGTTGAATTGTTCACTGCTTGTGGTCATTCAGTGGAGCTACTCTCGAACTTTCACATAAAAATCTCTTCGTGAATTGTTCATAAAGTGCGGAACGGATGTAAAAGCATGCGACAAAAGCGACCATACTTGCGTCGCAGATAGAATGATTTTACCATTTGCGTCAGAAAGGATACCATGGCACGGAAACCTGAGGCTGCGGATAAATAAAATGCTCCCGATGATCTTGATTTAGGCAGAATGAAGAGATTGCGGAAAGCTCTCATCCCAATCTAAGTTCTCCATCCATTTGGTCTGAAAGAATATTTTCATTTTTGTGATTATAGGCGTGGTCAATTCCAGAGGGCCTTAGAACCTAGCGATAGCTGACAAAATGCTATTTTTGGTCCTTCGCGTGTCTAAAGCCATATTGGCAAAATTGAACAATAACTTATTTAAGCTCGGGTCCCAATACAATCCTTATGCCTTTGAGATGTTGGATCCGTCGTGGAACTTCATAGGTTTATTGCTATCTGTCTCCAATTCGTCAGTGAGGGCTTTTCCTTCGTTTCCTCCTGTGATAATTTCATCCGCGTAAAAGTCCACTCGACCGATTGTAGCTGCCAATGCAAGCTGATGCATTGCACGGATGGCCAAGAAAGCGCCTGTCTTTGTTCCGTATGTTACTGTATCCATTTTGTATATCTTTATTTTGTTCTTTGATATATCACTGCAAATACTCATCAGGCAGGGTGACACGAACGCACCTGTACATATTACGAATTTTAAAAGGAACATTAAAAGACGAAAACGGATGAGTATATTGAAGATTTTCGGCTGAATTGTCGAACCAGTGAAAAAAACGTCGTTAAAAAAATGCGCCTGAGGTAGTTTTGGCCGATCGGTCAAAAATGGTGCGCAACTTTTTTGTTGTGCAGTCAGGCTACTGAACTCAATACTGAGGTAGATAATGCTTTCTTTTTGCTAATGACATATGCGCTAAATCAAAGTTTTTCAGGATAAAAGCTGAATAATGATGCATCAATTGCGGTTCCCGCTCTAGTTTGGCCTGACATAAAACGTCTTAAAGCACTCAGGTAGGAGTTACCTAGCGCTAACATTTGCTTTAGTCAAGATGAGAATCAAATTTTGGCCCATATTCAGTCTAGTACAGTCTGCTTTAAACAGCTGCTCGCACAAAGCATCCTCACCTGAAAAAAATCCCATCTCTCCAGGGAGACTATCGACATCATCATGTCATCTATGACTGAAAGCTCAGGCATTGAGCACAATGCTGCTAAAGTTGAATACCTATGTGACTGATGAGAACAGTCACAAAAAATGATCCTGCTGATCAGCAATACGCAATAATGGCAACGCAGATGAGATCAAAGCAGTAGATCAATACAATAAAAGAAAGAAAAGTACAGTCGAGCACGCCCGACCGTATAATACTCTCTGCATTTGTCAAGATTAAATTATTAAAATAAAATGAATTACTTGCATTAAAACACGTTGAAACAAAAACAATCTTAGCATAATTAAACATACATCTGTTTGGTTGTATTCGAGTACACATACGTTTGACAATATGTACATATATGATGCAAATATGTATGTATGTATGTATGTGTGTATTCGGCGCAGCCAGCGACCGCGGGCAGCGGGCAGCGGGCCGCGACAGCGCTGCCGGCACACAGGCAGCGAAAACATTCGAGTATGTGCTTGTGTGTTTCTATCTCGCTTGCACCTATGGGTTGATATTGCGTTCAATTATCAATATTGTAACGCTTCTAGTTTTCTTCTTTATAGTCCGATTTTAATGCGCCTTTCAGGATAGTTTAATATAGTTAATCTCCACACGAGGCGTTTCCGACCACATAAATTATATATATTCTTGATCAGCATCAACAGCCAAGTCGATATAGCCATGTCCGTCTGTCCGTCTGTCTGTCCGTCTATTTCTATGCGAACTAGTCTCTCAGTTTTAATGATCTTAATGAATCTTAATGAAATTTGGTACAGGTCTGTATTCTCTCTGCACGCAGTTCATATGTAAAAATCGGCCAGATCGGACCACTATATCATATAGCTCCCATAGGAACAATCGGTTGAAAATGCTTAGTATGAACATTTTCGGTGTCTATTGACCGATTTCAACGAAATTCACACTGAATGTATTTCTTAATGTCCCACATCTGTTGACCAAAATTCATCCAAATCGGACCACTATATCATATAGCTTCCATAGGAACAATCGGTTGAAAAGGCCTAGTATGAACATTTTCGGTGTCTATTGACCGATTTCAACGAAATTCACGGAGAATGTATTTCTCATTGACTGACCCAACTGACCAAATTTGACCAAATTTCATCCAAATCGGACCACTATATCATATAATTTCAAATCGGACTACTATATCATATAAATAATATATATACATATATCTATATATATATATATATATATATATATATATATATATATATATATATATATATAAATAATTGGTTTAAACAACCAAATTAATGCAATACTCATGACTGCAAGGGTATTTAATCTTCGGCGAGCCGAAGATAACCGTTTTTTCTTGTTTTCTTTTCAATTGTCTTTATATTAAACGTCTATGGTTTTGGTAGAGTTTTTTTTTGTTTCGTTGCGGTTTTAAGTTTTTATCTGCGCGCCACACGTAATTGTATTTTGTTAGCACAGTGGTGTCACATTGTCTATATCGTCTCTGTGCTTTTTTTGTTTTTATTGTAATTATATTATTGGTGTGTAAGTCAACATATGTATTTTTGTTATGTATATAATTTCGTTGCCACGTTCACAGATTTATAACATTATTATACAATCAGGACACCACATACCAAAAAATTATCATCAACACCAGACTGACACAAGAAAAACGGCAAAAGAATAATCACGACGACGATCCGGCCACGCAACTTCGTGCCGATCTCCAAAAATCAACTCCTCGTTTGACTCTAAGGCCACCTGTTGCTATGCATAATTCGAATTCTCCTATCCCTATTCCATGCAACGGTGCCTTAGAGTCAACGACCGTCTGCCCTTGGCCTCTATCCTCTCTTCCTCATCCTTCTTCTTACTAATCCGTACTCTTATACCCTAACTCTCATACTTCCCCTCTCTCCACCACATGGCCACCCCAGCTGAGCAGAACAGTGTGCGATGAATTTCTAACACTTATCGATATTTCGATTCTGCTCAGCCCCAGATGCAACATCACTCGAAGATTTGCACCCGTCTCGCTGGTGTTTAAGCCTGCGAGGGAAGTGGTGCCAATATTCGAGCGCATGGGGGCTGTCCATTTAGATTCTGCCGCGCCCAACGTAGGCCATCGCCCAAACATTGAGATGAGCTAGCCGGGCTTATAATCGTATATCTTTGGCGTGAAATACCCCTATTGGTCGCCCACCCTCGTTCTCCAGCTCGAACATGTTTGCGCCCACTGCTTTTCGGACGCGAGCTTTCAGGAATTTTCGAGCAAATTTTGCATTGAACGCGTTTTTGAAATCGCTTAATACGAAATTTCGCCGAAAGACCTCCTGCCCCGGAACCAAGTGCAGTTCTCTTGCTCGCTCATTATAGCGCAGACTGCTCCGTTCATACGCCTGATGTAGGTGCCTCTGGATTCTATCCTGGATGATCCGTTGTTTATCGGCTCGACCTAACGTAACCAGCTCGTGCTCACACAGCGACTTTAGCTTATGAGCCAAAGCGTACTGGGCCCCGTTCAGCATCAAATTTTGCCCGAATACCGCAAAGATCGGAGTGACTCCCGTTGCTGCATGGACGCTGTTACGCAGCGCTGCCTCGATCTCCGGGAGGTAAAGATCCCATTCGCGATGGTCGTTTACCAAATACGCCCCAATCGCTGCTAGGACCGACCGATTGACCCGTTCCGCCGTATTGCTCTGCGGAGAGTAAATGGCAGTCCTTAAATGCGTGATCCCATATGCCTGCGTCATCTCCTCGAAAGTTCCCTACGAATTGCCCGCCATGATCGGAGTGAATTACCTCGGGCACTCCAAACTTCAGGAACACCTCGTGCACCAGGAATTCCACTACCGCCTTTGCTGTTGCTTCGCGCATGGCTTTCAGGAAAAGGAATTTAGAAAAGTGATCGACGACGATAAATATCCATGCATGGCCCCTTTTCGATCTTGGATACTTTCCTAAGAAGTCTATATATAACTTCTGGAATGGCCTTTCCGTCACTACTTCTGTCCCTATTCCCACTTGCATCCTAAAATTCGTTGCTTTCACTTCTTTGCACACGTCGCAACTTCGGACGAAATCGGCCACTTGCACAGCCATTTTTGGCCAGAAATATTGCCTCCGCAAAACATGCAACGTCTTCGCCATTCCTCCGTGTGCCGACGTGTGCTCCTCATGCGCTCTCCGGATCAGCTCATGGGTGAGTGATGCAGGTACCCAAAGCTTCCAAACACAGTCCTCAAGTTCGTCTTCCAACTTACTTGATGACATGTGTTTGAATATTAAGCCCCCTTCCACTTTCAGGTCTGGCAACTGCTGCTTGTTCTCCTCAATTTCCTGAACTAATTCCTTATACTCCTCAGTGTCAAATTCGTTCGTTTGGAACCCCAAAATCGCGCTATGATCTAATCCCTCCATTACTTTGGCCACTACTGCTTCTAGGCTTCGTAAGAGCGTATCGGCCACAACGTTTTCCGACCCTTTCCGATGCTCAATCACGAAGTCTAATGCCTGCAACTGCAACGACCATCTCGCTAATCGACCACTTAGGTCTTTCAAAGACATAAGCCACTTCAGGCTGGCATGGTCAGTGATGACGGTGAACGGCATGAGTTCGATATAGGGCCTGAACTTTTGGATGGCCATGATCGCCGCTAAGCACTCCTTCTCAGTCACTGAGTAGTTGAGCTGATGGTTATTCAACTTGACCGAGAAGTACGCAATCGGTCTTTCATGATCAGCGTCGTCCGTTTGGAATAGCACCGCCCCCACTCCAGAGTGCGAAGCTTCGCATTGGACATAGAATCTTTTTTCGAAGTCCGCATGCACCACAACTGGAACCGTAGTCAACGCCTTCTTCAATGCATGTACTGCTTTAACTCCTTCTTCTCCCAGACTAAATTTCCTGCCTCCGTTTGACTTTAAAGCATCCGTCAGTGGAACTGCTATAGCAGCAAAGTTACGGATGAACCTTCGATACCATCCAGCCGTGCCTAGGAAGGATCGTTCCTCAGTCACCGATCTTGGCACTGGGATGTTCTCTATGGCTGTTACCCTAGCTGGGTCCATCCGCAGCGTTCCCCCCCAAATACCTGAGAGACTTAAAGCAGAATTTCGACTTCTTTAGCCCTATCGTCAAATTCGCTGCTTTCAGGCATTCCGCTACCCTATCTAAATATGCCAAATTAGTCTCGAAGTCTGCACAAGTCGTCCAAGTATACGAACACATTCGATCTTAGCTCCGTCGGGATCACCTTGTCCATCAAACGACACAGAATTTGAGCTGCATTGCACAACCCGAATGGCATCATTCTGAACTGGTATAGGGGACGACCTGGTACCGTGGTCACAGTCGTCTTTCCCAGTACTACCTTCTCGAATGACAAAAACCTGTCCTTCACAGCTTCTAAAACGGCCTCCTGCTCCGGCTCTAAGTACCACGCCTCCGGCTCGGCTTCATCGGCCTCGTCGTCTGTATAATGGGCAATTTGTTCCGTCACCGCAGAGACCACCCTCGCGGGCTTCGACTCTGGCGCTTTAGCTTCGACTACTTCTGGAGCTAAACAAAAAGCGCGCCAGAAATCGATCCCAAACTAGGCTGCTTGCTCCAAATACGGACACATATAGAAGGTAGTTTCCCTCATCTTTCCCTGGTACTCGATCGGAATTTTCAAGCGGCCGATGATCGAGCGATCGTCGCCCGACGCGGTGCGCACTGATGACACGTAGGGCTGCACTGACAAGCCCAGCTCGCGACATCCTTTCCCGAGTAGGCTAACCGTTGCTCCCGAGTCAAGTAAGCCGCGCACTTGCCTCCCCTCGAGCCTTACCTCAGCGAAAACGCGAGGATCAGTCCGAGAGTTTCACCCTACGTTTTCCACCACTTGCTTCTTAACTCAGGGCCTCCTGCGGTATCTTTCGCGTGCCTTTTTCATCGTACGAGTCACCAGTCGCATCCCGTCGAGCAAGCGATCGTCGAAAATCCGATTTCGCGCATCGAGGTACGCCCTAATCCGCTCTTCATATGGCAGCAACCGAAAAATATTTCTATTTCTACCGTTATCAACTATAGAACGGCAACTAATCTTATCTCCTAAGGCACCTAAACCTACTTGACGACTTTCATCCATACTCGCTACCAAACCTATTTCTAATGGACTACACTTATCCTTTTTTCCTACCAAAATTAAATCTACTTCCTCTCGAGGTTCTCCTGGCGGTACGAGTCTCCCGTCTTCCTCGCACCCCTCCGACCATTTCCCTGGCACTCCGGACAGTTAGGACAGAAGATGTCCGGTCTGCCACAAAGGTAGCAAAACACCTTCCTTTCCTTGGCCAAACAGTCCCTGAACATGTGGTCTGGAAGACCACAATTCCAGCAACCTGGTCTCTGCTGCCTTCGTGCCCCCTCTCGCGCCTCTTCTACTTCGATCTGGGGTTCTTCCGACTCCCTTTCGGCCAGTTGCACCTCACTCACCACTTGGCGTCCATCCATTTCGCCATACCTCGGCGGTGGTCGTCCCTCAAACGGCCTGACCGTGTTCCTCCTCCCGTACGCCTGCTCCACCTCACTACACTCATCTCTCAACTGGTCCAGGGTGTACACTTCGAGTGCATACACGTAACGTGCGAGATCATCCCGGAGCCCCTTCTTGATGATCTTGATGAGACGAGCTTCAGGCGGGGGTTCCCGCAACCTCGATGCGAGCTTCCTCATAGCGTAGAGAAAGTCGTCAGCACTCTCACTGCTCCTTTACCTACGTTGCATCAGCTCGTGCATCTTGTCGTGCTCGGTCTGGGTTCCTCTGAATCCAGCCAATAACGCACGCTTCAGCTCGTCCCATCGCTCCACTCGAAACTGCCGCACGTGTAGCCAGTACCAATCCCTGGCCCTTCCTTTGTGGAGGAGGTAGAAGCAGCGCAGTACCTCATCCCAAAGGCACCTAAACTGGCACTGGAGGAACTCCACGCGGAAAATAAAATCTTCCACGGAGGATTTGTTTGGGTCTCCGTCGAATGACATGTCCCGCTTCGCAATCTTCGACCACATCGGTCGCCCAGCGAAGCCCTCGTCTGCTCGCCCAGACCTGATCACCCGGGTAATCATTGGCCCGTCTGTCTTCGACCCTCCACTGTGACATCGCCGTATTGCGCCATGTCCGCGTTTGCAGATCGGCTGGCCTAAACCTAATGTGTTCCTCCGGCGACACCATTCTTGGTGGCTTAGAAAATGGGTTTGGCGCGGCTTCCGACGACCCGCTTCTCCTCGTGCCCAAACCTGCACCTAACCCTGGCCCTGCCTCATCATCGAACGCCACCAGCTCATCCTCTTTTGCGCCTGCATCGAATCGTGGCAAGCCCTCGGCTACCGTCCGCGTATACGCTCCCTACAAGACTCCATTAAGGACCCATCTGCAAACCAAAACATATGTACTACCACGTGAGATTCGACAATCTTATGTGTTATTTATTTTCTTCCGGTTCGTATGCTACGACGAGGCGCACCTCGTCGAGCTCCATTTCCAAATTGGGCGCCATGTTGTTACGTCTCGGCTTGTCTTCTGGGGCTGCCACGGCTAGCTCATTCGCCTCAGGGCGGGGTTGTTAACCAAAGCCCACTGAGCGTACAATCCACAATCATCGATTGGGGAACCTCTACACGAACAACACCAACACTAAACAACTATCGGCCATCTCTATCGGCGGCATCGATGTTTTGCCGCAACGTACCCATCCCACCTGTGGCGGCAGCATTCAAACCGTTTTGCTGCGTCACCCATAATCAAATGTCTATGTTAGCTCGCTTACTCCAGGCTATGCATTCCGCCTTCCATCAATAACTCTACTCACACATATTCATTTTGACATAATCATACATATATTCTCTTACTCTTACTATACATTACTTGGTTCTTATTTATATATATATTTTACACACTATTAAATTTCATTTTATTTAAATTTATTTTTTTTATGTTTACTTTAAATTTTAAATTTTTTGCCTATTTCATGTAGTTTTTTATTTTGTTTGTGTGCATTCGCCTATATTTATCTGCGGGGAGGTCACGGGGGTACCTAAAACGACCTATGAGCTCAAATGGGGTATAGGGGGCTGGGCGGTGCCAATAATATGTAACTTGACAGGTACTAAGTGTACCACAGTGTCATTAACCTCTGAGCGAACAAAATACACAACACAAAAAAAACCAACTAGAAATTATGACAAATGATGTTTTACATCATGAGCAGAAATATTTAAATAATTAATAATTCTAATTTTTTTTATATATAAATAAATAAACATATGAATAAATAAATACTACAAAAAAAAAGTACAGGAAAAAACTACGGCTGTCTAGGGCGACACAGCTCACCACATCCGTCTCACTGTGCTTGCGCGCACAGCTGATGCTGCGTGACGTCACTGTCACTGCGGTCTTCTGGCCGGTGTCGTATCGTTGTTGTTATTGTCGTTGCACAGCCTACTCAGTCGCTGCTGGTTTTGTTCGTTGTTGCTGTTGTTGTTGTGGCGAAATTTGTTTATGTTGGGTTTTAATGTTGTTTGTTGGAGCAGTTATTGTTGGTTTTTATTGTCGTATGTTGGAGTCAATGTTGCTGGTTGTTTTCTTTATATTTTTATTTTCAATTGTCTTTATATTAAACGTCTATGGTTTTGGTAGTGTTTTTTTTTTTGTTTCGTTGCGGTTTTAAGTTTTTATCTGCGCGCCACACGTAATTTTATTTTGTTAGCACAGTGGTGTCACATTGTCTATATCGTCTCTGTGGTTTTTTTGTTTTTATTGTAATTATATTATTGGTGTGTAAGTCAACATATGTATTTTTGTTATGTATATAATTTCGTTGCCACGTTCACAGATTTATAACATTATACAATCAGGACACCACATACCAAAAAATTATCATCAACACCAGACTGACACAAGAAAAACGGCAAAAGAATAATCACGACGACGATCCGGCCACGCAACTTCGTGCCGATCTCCAAAAATCAACTCCTCGTTTGACTCTAAGGCCACCTGTTGCTATGCATAATTCGAATTCTCCTATCCCTATTCCATGCAACGGTTCCTTAGAGTCAACGACCATCTGCCCTTGGCGTCTATCCTCTCTTCATCATCCTCTCTCTTTCTAATCCGTACTCTTATACCCTAACTCTCATACTTCCCCTCTCTCCTCCACATGGCCACCCCAGCTGAGCAGAACAGTGTGCGATGAATTTCTAACACTTATCGATATTTCGATTCTGCTCAGCCCCAGATGCAACATGTATCTAGATACCGATTTTAATAATATAATCATATAATCAGGAACAAAGTGCAAAGGATATTTTACGGTCGGGCGTGGTGGACTATACTTTTCTTTCTTGTTAGCAAACGCAGAATATGTTCATACAAATTCATGTTTAGATCATGTTTTCGAGCGATTGTTCCTTTGTTAGATTTGATATATAAACGCACTGGACTACTTACGGAATAACTAGCAACGGGTTCTTTCGAATGTAGAATTTACTACATCGATTAAATTAGGGAACTAGTCGATTAATAGTTTTTGAATTTGCTTTATATGTATGTATTAATATTAATTCCATTAGCAGCGCAAGAAATCAATAGTAGTATCTGCTCGTGTACATCCCAGTGAGACACCATCTTCCTGGATGATGAAGGGTTTAATGGACTTTATAACCGGCGATACAACTGTCGCTAAACGACTGCGTCATAAATTTATATTTAAGCTTGTGCCTATGTTAAATCCAGATGGTGTCATCGTGGGTAACACGCGAAATTCACTAACAGGCAAAGACTTAAATCGGCAATATCGAACTGTAATTCGAGAGACATATCCATCAATTTGGTACACAAAAGCCATGATTAGAAGGTAAATTATTAAGTTTAGGATCATTTAAAAAACAAATGATTTGATTCACAGCAACATTTTTAGACTGATTGAGGAATGTGGTGTGGCCATGTATTGTGATATGCATGCTCATTCACGCAAACACAACATATTTATATATGGCTGTGAGAACAAGCGCAATCCTGAAAAAAGGCTTACCGAGCAAGTTTTTCCATTGATGCTTCACAAAAACAGCGCTGATCGGGTAGGTTTTAAACTTAAAGATTTATGACGAATACACTAATAATTTTAACATTTGTTAGTTTTCTTTTGAAAGTTGTAAGTTCAAAATTCAACGGAGCAAAGAAGGTACTGGCCGTATTGTCGTTTGGATGCTTGGGATCACAAATAGTTACACGATTGAAGCGTCATTTGGAGGTTCCTCACTTGGTTCGCGTAAGGGAACCCATTTTAACACACAGGTAAACTGAATTTTAACAGTGAACAAACACACATACAAATTTAAAAACTACCTCATACTTTGCAGGATTATGAACACATGGGTCGTGCGTTTTGTGAGACTTTATTGGACTATTGTGATGAAAATCCGAACAAAGTAAAGCGACATGCTAAATTATTTAAGCAAATCAAAAAGATTAGAAAACGCGAAAAACGCGAACAGAAAGCATTGAAATTACAAAAAATGGCTGATCAGGGATGTATTTTAAGCGACAAATTAAAAGTGAATCGTTCTGTGGAGAAAACAGTCTTCTAGGAATGTATTTCACCATTTACATTGATACACAATTAGCCTTTTAAGAACAAATTTATTTATCGCTTGTTACATGTTTGAAAAAAAAACGTTGTATGGTTCTCTTTTGTTTCTATTTTGCTGATTAACCCAATGGTGTTCAGAATTAATGACGAACAGAGTTAAATACAATAATTCTTTTAGTTCATTAAAGTATTAGTTTTATTCAAGAAGGTTAATGTTTTAACTAAACAGCTTGAGGAGTGAATAGTGAATATATTTTGCGGCATGGCTGCCCGAATTTATATTAAATCTCTCTAATACCTTTTAAAATTAAAGCTACATCCATATTTTGTCGTTTGTTTTTATTTTTTATCACAAAAAGTGTTAGTTTTAGCACAGTTTTGTCATTTAAAAATATTTAAGCTCTTGCTTAACAGCCCCAGAAACAACTGACCTAAAGAAGCATATATAATTTGAAATAAAATAACTAGAAAATATTACTATTACTTCTACTCAATATCAACTGTAGACTCTACCTGTTCATTGTTTGCTAATTTTAATTTTTTCATACTTGGAAAACGCTAATTCGAATAAGGTTTCGTACAGAAACAGTTAATATGTTACCTCATTGATTTTCTGCATTTATTGTATTTATTGTACATAAAGTGCTGCAATGTGGTCATGTAAAAATTATTTTTTTCGCCGCGTAATACTCTCTGCATTTTATTCCTATAGTCGTCTCGCGACTTTAGGATACACGTTACTCAGTTTCAATATGTCATTAACAATGGTGATGAATAAGATAGCTTGGCAAACACAGAACATTTTCATACAAATTCATGTTTAGAGAATATTTTCGACCGATCGTTCCTATGGAAGCTATACGATATAGTAGTCCGATTTTAATCAAACTTGGTAAGTGTGCATATATTATTGGCATATGTATTCTGTGTGAGTTTGATTAATTTAGCTTAGTTAACGCAAAAGTTTTCCATACTTATTCATTTTTGGAGCGTATTTTGGACCGATCGGCCCTATGGGAGCTATACGATATAGTTGTTCAATTTGGACCAATTTGGACATGTACTATTCTTGTAAATTTTTTTCGGATAGCAAAACTAAAAAAAAAATTTTTTTATACTTAAACCTTCTAGTTTTACCTGTACATTTACCTTTATATGAAGATAGAACGCACTAAAGTGGGCGTATCAAAAAACAAAAACAAACTTGTACTGCTTGGGTATTGTACCTATCATTTTTCTAGCTCTTATAGTCTCTGAGATCGTTTGGTTCATACAGACGGACGGACGGACAGACGGACATGGCTATATCGACTCGGCTATTAATGCAGATCAAGAATATATATACTTTATGGGGTTTGCCACGCCTCCTTCTCCCTGTTACATAAATTCCAACGATTACAATATACCCTATCACTCTACGAGTAACGGGTATAACAAACATCTGTTTGTCTGTATGCACATACATACACGTTTAGCATTATTTGTATGTATCTATACCGTGGGTCTGCACGGACTGCGTTCGCGGGCAGCGCTGAATCCACACTTGCAGCGAAAACTTTCAAAACATATGTTTGAATGTTTCAGTCTCGTTTGCACACATGCATTGGCATTGCGGCCAATATCAATATTGTTACGTTTCTAGCTTTCTTTTTATACTCTCTGCAAGAGTATATTGGGTTTGTGCAAAAGTATGTAACATGCAGAAGGAGGCGTTGCAGACCCCATAAAGTATATATATTCTTGATCAGCATCACAAACCCAGTCGATATAGCCATGTCCGTCTGTCTGTCCGCATGAACAAACAGATTTCAGAGCTGGTAAGAGCTACAAGTTCGAGCTTGGTCTCAATCGATCACATATTTAGTCAGTTAATACAAGAATCTTTTTTTTTTTCGATGCGACGCCTCATTCGCCCACAATGAGTCAAAACCTCGACACACCTCGAAAAAAATAGATGTTGTTATAAAATAATTCTCACTTTCGTACCGTTTTTAAGCATTTGTTCATGTGCGATAGTGTTGCAATTTGAAATTCGTTCGGCTTAAAAATGGCATTGAAGTTTGAAGGTTTTCGTCTCTAGGAACTTGCATAATAAAATTGGTGTTCCTAAGTGTCAGAGTTACCGAGATAAAAAAACATAGATTTTTCCCGAGGTGTCTAGTTTTTTGCTCATTGGCTACAATTTGAAATAAACATGAATTGCTCGCTATTATGGTGGCACTATCTCTTGTAGTTTAAAAGAAACAGGGGTTCATACGGACAGATGGAAAGACAGATAGACGGACGGATATCGACTTGGCTGTTGATGCTGATCAAGAGTATATACACTTTATGGGGTCGTCTACGCTTCCTTCTGCCTGTTTCGCACATTTCGTTTCAGACAAACGTAATAGACCCCTTTACACTTTTTTAGAGTACGAGGTCTAAAAATGTTGAGCAAGGTTAAGTTCGGTTCTGCGTTTGCGAAGCCATCTTATTTATAAACTTAACGATTGCACTTATATTATTATTATACCACATTGTTAGTAACATATTGAAATTGAGGAACGGGTATCATAAAGTCGCGAGGCGACTACAGAATTCTTTTTTAGTTTACATTCGAATGGTTCTAACAGACGATTTTCTTGCAATTGTAAACTGCAAAAGCTACAAAATGAAAGTTTGGGATTTTCTTAAATAGTTATAACTAATAAGTTGAGTATCGTTTAAAAAAAAATAATCATTAAAAAAATCTTGTGGGCTAGAGGGTTATTAAGCTGTATTATTGTAAAGAATTCTGTTCGAATATATTATTACTTTATTGTGCTTAAACTCCGAACCCATTTTTTCCACAATATCAAAATTTTAGTAAATATTGTATCGTATCGTGTATATTACATTTTAAATGAGTATGACTCATCTATCAGCTGACGATCATTCCATACCATTACCATCTCTTTGACTTTTTGCGAGAGAGCTATAGTAGAGAATATTTATTCTTGGTTATCCGACTTTCTGTCCGTTTCGTCTGTATCTCGGAGACTGCAAGAGCTAAAGACACAATTTTGAATGAAAGTTTGTCTATGCTTTGAAACACCCCATAACTATAACTTAGAAACTACAAGAGCTAGTATGATCAAATTCAGACTTTAGTAAGGGAAACTAAAGCCTGCATCTTCTATTGTATGAAAATATGTAATTTTAATAGACCAGTCTCGATTAACCTTAGACAAAAGGCAGTGTGTATGTCATGATAAGTAGGATAAGGAGTGCAAAGTGTCTATACGACTTTTCGTTGGCCTGTTGCTTTTCATACTAGTTTGGAGTACAGACTACTATTGTGTTAAGTTAATTTTAAATACTTGGAACGCCACTACTTCCCCCGGAAATTGTAAAATAAACAGCTTGGAAATTATTACTGATTGAATTCAAACATTATGTACATGGTGCCATAAGACAATAGTTTGCAATAACAAATTGTTAATTAAACTTATATACATAGCCTTAGTAAATCTGTTGCGGATCGGATAAAGGACCTAAAGAACAATTCGATCGAAACTTGAAATAAATTTTAGTACGGAGGTTGCTAGCGACAGCATAAATGCATTGTGATTTAAAGTTTTGATCTGCCACGCCCAGAGACAGAATCACACAAATACATGTTCGAACGTTTTCGCTGCCTGTGTGTCGGCAGCGCTGCCCGCGGTCGCTGGTTGCTCCGAATACACACACACATACATACATATTTACATCATATATGTACATATTGTCAAACGTATGTGTATTCGCATACAAACAAACATATGTATGTTTGATTATGCTTAGATTGTTTTTGTTTCAACGTGTTTTAATGCAAGAACTACACATTGTAATATCTCGATACCGATTGTAATAATTTAATCGGGAAAAAATGCAGGGATTAGTATACGGTCGGGCGTGCTCGACTGTACTTTTCTTTCTTGTTTTCGGATGCCACACCCCATTTGAGCTCAAAACTAGACACTCCTCGGAAATCGATGTTTTTGGCACATATCTGAGTAACATACATTTTGGTATGCAGGTTATTTGAAACAGCTGCATAAAAATCCATGAAGATTATCCACATTACACAATTTACATTTGAATGCAATGATATTGCGTGCGTGCGTGCAAGTGGAACAGAAACATACAAAGTTTGTATTACTAACATATAATTGACGCTGACCGTGCGTATATTTTTACAAAGTCGGGCGAGGTCGACTGCACATTTATTTCTTGTTTAAGTATTTAAATAAGTGTTTCTTGTCTACATTAACTGGACCAATCAAAATATAATAAAAAATTTCGTTTAATTAAACAATCTTAAAAGATATCCTTCGGTCGATAGAGCCCAACTGTATATGATTTCTTGTTTTCATTTGGTGAATTCAGCTTTGATTCGGAAATTTTTTTTGAATATTTTCTAAGAATTTTTTAAAATTTCTCTTATTTTTTTGAAAATACCAGTTTGCTGAAAATCTTAATTATAGGTAAGAATGAAAATTTAAATTTTTATATTTGAATCATTTACAAAAATTAAAATGAAAAGTCGTTTTTCGAAAAAACATTATATAAATTCGTAAAAATGGGAAGTTGACAACAATGCTGATCACTAGCTGTTTTGTTTAATAAAAATTAAAATTTATTATTACTAATGGCTTATTGTTAACATGATAACTTATTACGGCTAGCTTCGCAAAAATTGTTTGGGCCTATATATGAACATTTCTACATCGACTATAATACATATATGTATATACTTTATGAGGGCGGCAACGAATAGACACAGACGGTCAGACAGACAGATTGACATGGCAATATCGATTCAACTGCTTATGCTAATCAAGACAAAAAGAAAAGTACAGTTGAGCACCGCCACACATGCAGAAACGCGTGATCACATGTTTGAATGTTTCTGTCTCGCTTTCACACGTGCGTTGCCATTGCATTCAATTATCAATGTTTTTACTTTTATAGCTTTCTTGTCTATAATCGGATTTTTATGCATTCAGGATAGTTTGATATAATTAGTCTTCACACGAATTATGAATTACAATACTATAATATAAGAACAAATGCCTTAAAAATGGCATTGAAATTTAAAAATTATTTAATTTTTTGTGTGAAATGGAGGCGTGACAGCTCAAAAATGCCATTGCCTTCATGCAGTCACTAAGTACGTTCGTACCAATATTGGTATTCCTATGTGACATAGTTACTAAGATATTCTCCAAAACACCGATTTTTTCTGAGGTGTGTCCAGGTTTTGCCTCAAGGGGCGGACACAGACAGAGAGTATAACAATTTGAGACTGCACCCATTAAGAAAGTACATTCCTTTATTTTATCAGCATCAAAATCAGATGCACATATAGTAGTCTGTTTTATCTACAAGCTAGTATTTCTGATTTAAAACTCTCTTAATAAAACTTGAGTAAGGTTTTTCTGGTTTCAGCAAACAATTTATAAGTAATTAGAAAGACAGCAAAGGTCGATCGAAACAGTCCCTCTAGTAAGAATTTTCGTTTCGGATCCAAACAAAGTTACGATACATATAACATAAAATTGTATATAATGTGATCAATTGGTCATAAAAGCATAAAACAAAATTTATGCTTTTGCTAATTTAATCATTTAGGACATGTTAATTACACCAGTAGGGACCAGCGTTGCTTGAGTTGTTTAAGTGATCTACTCAATATTTATCAATGTAGGAATTGATCGTAAATTACAATTTATAAAGCGCTTGTAGAAACCTAACGATATTTTTCAAATCGTCAATTTCAATTTAAAGCTGTTCGTAACCAATTCCGCAAACCTTAAATTAAAACGTTGCCAAAATAGTGAATTTGAATGCTATCTATCGCCCATCGCTATTTGAATAATTCTTATAAGTGTAAATGTTATATATATCTTTTGTACATGTACATATGTATATATCTTTTGTAGTTGCACATATAGTATACATATGAGTATGCTGTATGTATGCTTTTTAATATTTTCATTACATGTTTTACATAATTTTCATATACATGTGTTAAATATGTATATACATTTTCACATATACATCAAAAATGTAATATGAAGTATACTTAGCGCTTATATAATATAGTATCGCATTACACTAGTTATTTTGTAGTGTGCAATGAATTGAGTTCAACCGAAAATAAAATACCACTACATATGTATGTTCATAAACTTTTTTTTTTCAATTTTCAAGACAACAATTATTACTAATGCTAATAAACTAACATTTACAATAGATTTTAAATTTACTCAAACAACAGGAAAGACTACGCTCCAAAATAATTGAAAGACTGATGCGCGAAGGTTCAAGTGCCGATGAACCGTTGAATATTCCATTGTCTGATTATTCCAGGTAAGTTTAAAGGCTAAAAAAATAAACGTTGATATTATTTACAAAACAATGTTTTTTGATTATATGGCATGTAGATCTACATATTACTAATTCGTTTATATTGACAATCTTCTGATATCTGATTACTAAATCATTCAGATGTCATTTAATTATTAAAATATATTGATATAATAAAAACATGTTGTCTTTATTAAACTAATTAAAACAAATTCACAAAACATTTATATACATATTGTTTTTATACTCTCTGCAAGAGTCTATTTGGTTTGTGAAAAGTATCTTACAGGCAGAAGAAGGCTTTTCCGACCCTATAAAATATATATATTTTTGATCAGCATTACAAGCAAAGTCGATATAGTCATATCCCTCTGTCTGTCTGTCCGTATGAAGATTTCAAAGAAATTATCCAATGTCGACTCCTTGTTTAGTCAGTCATTACAATAATCTTTTACGACCCCGTACTCTAAAAAAGAGTAGAGGGGTCTATATATATATATATATATATTCTTGATCAGCATCAACAGCCGTGTCGATATAGCAATGTCCGTCTGTCCGTCTGTCTGTCCGTCCGTCCGTATGAACACCTGGATCTTTAGACCCCGTACTCTAAACAAGAGTATAGGGGTCTATTAGGTTTGTCAGAAGCGAAATGTGCGTAACAGGCAGAAGGAGGCGTGGCCGACCCAATAAAGTATATATATTCTAGATCAGCATCAACAGCCGAGTCGATATAGCAATGTCCGTTTGTCTGTCCGTCCGTATCAACACCTGGATCTTTTAAACTACAAGAGCTAGAGCCACAAAATTTGGAATGAAAGTCCGTCTATATGTCAGGCAGGTTAAGTTTATTTCAAGTTTTTGCCACGACCCCTACCGCACCCGCAAATTGTAAAAAACCGTTTTCATTGCACTACAACTTTAAAACTATGAAAGCTAAGCTACTGTGTAACCAAATTTACACAGTAGGTGTATGGTACAACTATAACTATCCTCACCAAGTTTCATCAAGATCGGACAACTATAGCTTATAGCTCCCGTAGGACAAATCGGTCAAAAACAAAAAATTTGTATGAAGACATGTAGTATTTGCTAAGTGATCGCAACCAAACTCACACAGAATGTGTACATAATTATTAAAAGTAACCTCACCAAATTTGGTCCAAGTCGGACAACTACAACATATGAAACATCAATGTTTATCTACTTTAGGCGTCCTGATTGTCAACAGTGCTGTGGTCCAAGTGAAAGACATGCGTTAAAGAAACATGAGGTCTGCGGTTCGAACCCCAGGCAGACAGGCATTTCTTTTCTTTTTCTTTTTCTATAACAAAACATTATTATATGTAAATGCAGATAATCAGCAGTAACTGCAGATTGAGGTGTGGTGCATATGGTAGAGTGGCGACATGTGAGAATCCTGTGTCTGAAACCGCGGGTTCGATTGCAGCTAGCGCATAACTTTTTTACTTTTTTAAATTTTAATTTAAACTATTATCTTTTTTAAATTTGTATTTTAAAATATGAATCAGTCTACTGCTTCTTCTTTTAAGTTTGTAAGTATTTTTGTATGCGCACTACAAGGAGTACTGGGTCTTATACATTTCTGGTAAGCAGGTTGCTAGAAACAGCCTTAATGCAATGCCATTAAAAATTTTGAGCTGCCACGCCCCCTTTTCTCAAAAGAGCTAAAAAAATTTGAAACTTCAATGCCGTTTTTAAGGCATTTATTCATGTAGTAGAGTGTTGTAATTCAAAATTCGTATAGAGACATATCAAATTAAACTATTCTGAAAGTGGCATCAAAATACTACCTTTAACAAAAGAGCAATTACATTCTAAATTTTGTTATTTAACTGCAATGGCGCGTGGTGCAACTTGTAGAGTTGCTGCGCATTGGTCTGAGGTTGTAGGGTTTGAATTGTGGCAATGCGAATTATTAAATTATTTTTTTTAAATTTCAATTAAAAATGTACATATAAAATTAAAATTTTTAAATTTCATTTGAAAATTTGAATTCAAATTGAATACAAATGTGCACTACTATGGGAGTACGGTGTCTTTTACAGTCGGCTCGATCGACTGTAGCCTTTCTTAATTGTTTTACTTTTACTTTAGCTAGCTTTCTTGTTTAAAGTCGGATTTTTATACAACTTTCAGGATAGTTTTATTTAATTAGCCTACAAGCGAATTATTAAATACAATACTGTTAGATAAGTGGCATTGAAGTTTGAAAATTATTTTGTTTCTAGTGGGAAAAGGGAAAATGGGTACCGAAATTGGTATTCCCATATGTCATAGTTACTGAGATATTCGCCAAAAACACAGATTTTCTCCGAGGTGTGTCCCGGTTTTTCATCATGGAAATGGGATGTGACATCAAAAAAAAGATTCTTGTATTGACTGAATAAACATGTAGTCGATAGTAACTAAGTTCGAATTTGTAGGTCTTACCATCTCTGAAATCGGACAGAAAGACAGTCGGACAGACGGACATTGCTATACCGACTAGACTTTTGACGCTGATCAAGAATACATATACTTTATGAGGCCTGCCAAGCGTGCCTGTTACATACTTTGCACAAACCCAATATACTCTTGCAGAGAGTATTAAACAAGGAATAATGCGTATGTCGCCACGCCACTTTAAGATATCCGTTACTCAGTTTCAATATGTTATTAGCAATGGGGTATAATAATAATATTAGTGCAATCGTTTTGGTGATGGGTAAGATAGCTTGGTTAACACAGAACATTTTCAAACAAATTCATGTTTAGTGCATATTTTCAATCGATTGATCTTATGGAGCTATAGTGTATGATCAGTATGGTCAGTATGATAACATTATTGGCAAATGTATCCTATAGCTTAGTCAACGCATAAGTTATTCCTATTAATTTATATTTTGGTCTTATTTTTGACCGATCGTCACTATGGGAGCTATACGATATAGTAGTCCGATTTGGATCAAACTTGGTCAGTACATGTACTTCATAGGTATCAGAGACCCGTAACGAGCATAAAAATTTCGAGTATACTCGAACGCTTACTCGTGTTCGAGAATGTTCGAACAAATTTGATACTCGATCGTTTGTGCGCGTACCGGGGGCATGCTTATACTCGTTTTACTAGAGTATATACTCGAGTATTTTGCCGTTATATTTATTAAATGTTGCAAGCAAGCCAAACAGAAATTGAAACATAAAATATTCTCAGAGGTGGTACTGCATTACATGTTTTGACGTCTTTAAATATTGTTTTTTAAATAAATTGACATTTAATAATAAATTAAATTCTGTTTATATTATTTTGTTCATAAGTTTTTTACAGAATTAAAATGTGCCGATTTGTAGAAATCTGCATTACAATAGTATTTTGGAACCCTTTATAACGCTCAACAGATAAATGTAGATAGGCTGACCTTTTGAAGATTCCCTTGTTTGGCCAGAGTATGACTCTCTGAGTTTTGTAAAAGGCGTGTTTTGCATTTAGCGCAATATTTGCAGCAGGTAGAATGTCTTCCGTTTGTGTTTTTCTGTCTTTAAAAAAATATAAGCGAAATGCGTGGTATGTCAAACATATCAATACTTGCTCGCACAAATACACACAAACAAAGACAAGTCTCGAAATTGTTGCGCGTGCCATCAGTGTTGTTCTCTAAATTGTTTTCCGCCAGATCTAGCTTTTACTTATGTGTACATTGGAAAATCAATGCACATATATTACAATTATTTCATTTTTCATGTTACACATTATGGATTTTAAATTTATTAATAATAAAAGAAGGAGAAAAATGCATATATACTTAAACAATTGTCTTATTATTTTTCATAGGAATTTAGCCTTATCGCTTTTTTTTCGTCAGAACTAGCATATTTGCCTCTCACTGAATGACAACACTGCGAACGTTACGCAACGCAAGCGAACCAACGAACTTGCATGTTACTCGAACGTTTTGTACTGAAAAGACGGTCAGGGCAGGTTGCTTTCGAATACTCGTTGGAATATTCGTTTGTAACTCAAACGATCAGCAAACTATCTATGGGGCTGATCGTTCTGATCGCGACCAAATTGTTTGATATCAAACAATCAGGTTTGAATCATTCAGAAAACGGACAACTGATCATTGTGATTCGAACATTTTTCGGACAGCCCGTTTAATTACTCTTTACCCGATCCTTTGATGAAAAGTTCGAACATACTCAAGTATACTCGTTGCAGGTCTCTGATAGGTATGTTCAGATAGCACAGCTATCAAAGAAGTTTTCTATACTAACATTGTATTTTTAACTGTACACTTAACTATATATAATAATAGAACGCCTTAAAGTGGGCGTGTCAAAAACAACAAATTTATACTGCTTGGGTTTTGTACCTTTCATTTGCGACCCCTTTCACCTTTCTATCTTTAATATTCTCTGAGATCCTTTTGTTCATACAGACGGACGGACGGGCATTCGGACATGGCTATAACGACTTGTCCATGGATGCTGATCAAGAATATATATACTTTATGGGGTTTGCCACGCCTCCTTATCTTTTACTCTACGAGTAACGAGAACAGAATACGTTAGACAGATCAAGTATATTTCTTGTTTTAAAAAGTTTAAAGCTTAGACTGAAAGAAAAAAATTGGTCCATTGAGTTTGTCAGTTAAGAAATGCGTATAATAGTTAAATGGAAGGACACTCATTTCAGCCGGAAAGGTGATGGGCTCTGTTTTCTTGAAACCACAAGGTATGATACACGATAACTATCAACAGCGAGCCGACTGTAAAACCATACTCAATCTAGTGAAAACCTTACAATACAGATAAGTAATTTTTGACCGATTGTCTTATGCAAGCCATTGGTTATATTTCTCCGATCCGGATCACGGTCACGATAGCTTAACTAAGTCTACATTTCTTCATTAAAATCTCATATTTTCTGTTATAGTTTTTAAGTTATTATGTTTTGAACATAGTTTTTATACCCGTTACTCGTAGAGTAAAAGGGTATATTGTAATCGTTTGAATGTATGTAACAGGCAGAAGGAGGCGTGGCAGACCCCATAAAGTATATATATTCTTGATCAGCATCAATAGCCGAGTCGATATAGCCATGTCCGTCTGTCCGACAGTCAGTCCGTCCGTCCGTCCGTCTGTATGAACAAAAGGATCTCAGAGACTATAAGAGCTAGAAAAATGATAGTGGTCGCAAATGAAAGGTACAATACCCAAGCAGTACAAGTTTGTTTTTGTTTTTTGACACGCCCTCTTTAGGTCGTTTTATTTGCATATAAAGGTAAATGTACAGGTAAACGTAGAATGTTTTGGTATAGAAAACTTTTTTGTTAGCTATGCTATCTGAACCAAATTTACACAGAATTTACATATCTACATGGATTGACCAAGTTTGATCCAAATCGGACAACTATATCGTATAGCTCCCATATTTACTTTCCATCGGTGAAAAATAGGCTCCAAATATGAGTTAGTATGGAAAACTTTTGCGTTAACCAAGCTATATTAATCAAACTCACACAGAATACATCTGACAATAATATATTTATACTGACCAAGTTTGAAATAAATCGGACAACTATATCGTATAGCTCCCATAGGAAAGATCGTTCGAAAATATGCTCTAAACATGAATTTCTATGAAAATGTTCTGTGTTTGCCAAGCTATTATATCCATCACCATTGTTAATAACAAATTGAAACTGAGTAACGGGTATTCTAAAGTCGCGAGGCGACTATAGCATTCTTTCTTGTTTTGTTTACAATTTACAAGGGCGTTAGGTGGGGTACACCAATTTGAATTCAACTTGATCTGCTAGCGAAGGAGTCGCACTTTCATTCAAAATTTCGTGACTCTAGCTCTTTTAGTCGTCAGGTGTTCATACAGACGGACGTACATTTTGAAATCGCTATATTAACTCGGCTGTTGATTCTGATCAAGAATAGACCTCTCTACTCTTTTTTAGACTACGGGGCTTAAAAATGTCACTCGCCGGGTCAAATGAGGAGGTCACCGACGCCTCTGAAGCCTACTTTGCAGACCACTAGAAAATATATTTTTCAGACGGGTCAAAAAAGTTGCAGCTTCCCTAGGTTAAGTGTATCGAGATAATAAAGCTAACTACTTATCGGACCGTATTTGTATTAAGTATATTTTCTCTCAAAACTTCAGGAATTAAAAGATTTTATTTTCATCGTTTGAAAATTAATAAATTTATAAATATTTCTAAAATAAGTACCTATCTGAATTTAGTGACGCGGGAAATAGCAGTTCCAGCTCCGACAATGAAGGCAAACACTCAATAACCGCCTCGGATTTAGAAGGTCCATGTTGTGCAAACATTCGTGCGCCACCCAGTTCTCCCGAAGTAATTCATGAGATTCGAAAGGTAGGTACTATTCTTAAATATGAAAAGTAGAGCAATAATATCAATTCGCCTTTAGTTTCGTGTAAGACGCATGCACAAAGTAATGCATGTCTTGGATCAAATTTATTTTTCGCCGGTTCTTCAGCAAAAGTTTAAATCTTTGGCACGACTTAAACTGCGTCGACAAAAATTAGGACGAAAATCAACCAAGCATGTTAATGAAAGTGAAAAAATTACGTGTTCACCTAATAATGAGAAGCTTAGAGGCATTAAAATATTTCAACCATCAGCAGAATCCTTAAGTTCCGAGAGCATTGGTTCTCAGTCCTCGGATATAGTTATTGATGTTTATACCGACAATCGAATGATAACTAAACAATTGTCTCTTAAACGAATCAAGAAAAAGAAACTTATGCCCACAGAAAAAAGAAAATTTGATACATTGAATAGTAAAATGCGTATTAATAGAAATTTACGACTCTGGCTGGCCAACAGGCGTATTTTTATTTTTCGCCAGAAAAAGGTACTTATCATTAACATACATATTATAAGTTATCCTAATATATGAAATTAGTTATCATACAAATTAATTAAATCAGTATCTGGGTATTACAATGATACTTGTATTCGGACACGTTAAAATAAAAACAGGAAAGAAAAGTACAGTCAAGCGCGCCCGACCGTACTCAGGCCTGGGTCGAAGCCAATGATTATCAATACCGGCGGGGCTGCTATGCCCGGCGTCTTGTTTATGATTTCGCGCCGGTTTACGTACTTTGTTCCATTTATTACAGCAACGCGCTCAAACACGATGAGGAAAGTACCGTTGACTAATACTGATACTAGCAGGACTCTCGTTTAAGACCATGATTCCGTCATCTACCATTGTGATACGTTCCAGATGACTAGGCTGCGTGTTAGAATGTGCTGTGCTTCCGGCGTTTAATTCTCAGGTGTCATGCGTTGCCAACTTGCGGATCGAGGCAGCTTGTTACCGTAGCTTGTTGTCGCATTCAAGAACAGTGTGCTCTTGGGATACCGGGAGAATGCTGAACTTTCTATATATAAACTAAGTTCTGGGATATTTGATTAAAACGTGGCCAATATTTTCGGACTGGAAAATCTTAATACTAGATGCCTCCATCAGACTAACTATAGGAACTTCTACGGGATGTTTGATAAGCACAGATTTTAAATTGTCGTGGTCAAAGGTTGTTGGATGTATTATGTTGGCTTTTGCATGAGTGATTGTGAGCATTAAATTTTGGATTCCATTTATTTATACTCTCTGCAAGAGTATATTGGGTTTGTGCAAAGTATGTAACAGGCAGAAGGAGGCGTGGCAGACCCCATAAAGTATATATTCTTGATCAGCATCACAAGCCGAGTCGATATAGCCATGTCCGTCTGTCCGTCTGTCTGTCTGTTCGTATGAACAAACAGATTTCAGAGATGGTAAGAGCTACAAGTTCGAGCTTGGTGTCAAACGATCAGATATTTAGTCAGTCAATACAAAAACTTTTTTTTTTTCGATGCCACGCCCCATTCGCCCACAATAAGCAAAAAACTGCACACACCTCGGAAAAAATTGGTGTTTTCGGCAAATATCTCAGTAACTATGGCACTTAGGAACACGGGAGTTCCTAGCGACAGCATAGTTGCATTGTCATTTAAAAATTTGGACTGCTACGCCCTCTTTTTCCCACATTTGATAAAATAGTTTTCAAACTTCAATGCCGTATTTAGCAAACTTGTTCGTATCGTACAGTATTGTAGTTTATAATTCGTGTGGAGACTAACTATATTAAACTATCCTGAACGGCGCATTAAAATTGGGTTATAAACAAGAAAACTAGAAGCGTTACAATATTGATATTTGTACGCTGTATCAATCCATAGGTGCAAGCGAGACAGAAACACACAAGCACATGTTCGAACGATTTCGCTGTCTGTGTGGCGGCAGCGCTGCCTTCGGACGCTGGCAGCGCCGATTACACACACACATACATGTATGCATCATATATTGTCAAACGTATGTGTATTCTCATACAAACAAACAGATGTATGTTTGATTATGCTTAGATTGTTTTTGTTTCATCGTGTTTTAATGCAAGTACGTTCTATTTCTGGCCATTAATGCCTCGAGGCGTGTCTAATAAATAACTATTTTTGCTCTAATCATCTGATTTACTGTATCGGTTAATTGATTTATGTGCTTCTTGGTTTGTGTTTATTATTACCTGTCTGTTGTTTGATTCGGTTAATTTTGTTTCGGTCATTCTAATCTTTTCTAAGTCTTTAGCGTACGGTGTGCCGGCCACTACCTTAAGTGTTGTCCCAGGGAAATCCAATAGTACTGCAAAATAATCGATATTTTCAAGTATTGATATTTACGATATTCTGAGAGGGAAGAATCGATATTAACGATATATCGGTACCCCAATTTATTTATTATTTTTTAGAAAATGGTCTATTTTTATGTTTTAATATTCCCAAATGGATAAAAACAAATTGCTTCAGTAAAAAACAAGAAAGAATGCTATAGTCGCTTCGCGACTTTAGGATACCCGTTACTCAGTTTCAATTTGTTATTAACAATGGTGATGGATATAATAGCTTGGCAAACACAGAACATTTTCATAGAAATTCATGTTTAGAGCATATTTTCGACCGATCGTTCCTATGGAAGCTATACGATATAGTTGTCCGATTTGTATCAGTATATATATATTATTGGCAGATGAATTCTGTGTGAGTTTGATTAATATAGCTTAGTTAACGCAAAAGTTTTAAATACTAACTCATATTTAGAGCGTATTTTTGACCGATCGGCCCTAAGGGCGCTATTCGATATAGCTGTCCGATTTGGATCAAACTTGGTCAGTATATATATATTATTGGCAGATGTACTCTGTGTGAGTTTGGTAAATATAGCTTAGTTGACGCAAAAGTTTTTCATACTTATTAATATTTGGAGCGTATTTTTGACCGATCGGCCCTATAGGAGCTATACGATATAGTTGTCCGATTTGGATCAAACTTGGTCAGTATATATATATTATTGGCAGATGTATTTTGTGTGAGTTTGGTTAATCTAGCTTAGTTAAAGCAAAAGTTTTTCATACGTATTCATATTTGGAGCGTATTTTTGGCCGATCGGCCCTATGGGAGCTATACGATATAGTTGTCCGATTTGGATCAAACTCAGTACATGTACTTCCTAAATATGTCCTTTCCGTGTAAATTTGGTTCATATAGCATAGCTAACAAAAAAGTTTTCTGTACTAAAACATTCTACGTTTACCTGTACATTTACCTTTATATGCAAATAAAACGACCTAAAGTGGGCGTGTCAAAAAACAAAAAGAAACTTGTACTGCTTGGGTATTGTACCTTTCATTTGCGACCCCTATCATTTTTCTAGCTCTTATAGTCTCTGAGATCCTTTTGTTCATGCAGACGGACGGACGGACGGACTGACTGTCGGACAGACGGACATGGCTATATCGACTCGGCTATTGATGCTGATCAAGAATATATATACTTTATGGGGTCTGCCACGCCTTTACCCTTTACCCTTTTACTCTACGAGTAACGGGTATAATAAAACAAAATCCCGTACAATGTGTAGCACTTGCAATTGAAAAAAAAAAACAATCCAAGCATAATCAAACATTCATCTGTTTGTTTGCATGCGAATACACATACATATGTACGTTTGACAATATATGCTGCATATATGTATGTATGAGTGTATTCGGCGCAGCCAGCTTCCGCGCCTTTCGGGATAGTTTAATATAGTTAATCTCCACACGAATTATAAATAACAATACTGTATAATACGAACAAGTTCGCAAAAAAACGGCATTTGAAGTTTTTTCAAGTGTGGGAAAAGGGGGCGTGGCAGTCCAAATTTTAAATGACAATGCAACTATGCTCTCGCAAAGAACACCCGTACCGGAATTGGTGATCCTAGGTGCCATAGTTACTGAGATATTTGCCGAAATTACCAATTTTTCACGAGGTGTGTCCAGTTTTTTGCTTATTGTGGGCGAATGGGGCGTGGCATCGAAAAAAAAAAAGATTCTTGTATTGACTGACTAAATATCTGATCGTTTGACACCAAGCTCGAACTTGTAGCTCTTACCATCTCTGAAATCTGTTTGTTCATACGGACAGACGGACAGATAGACAGACAGACAGACGGACAGACGGACATGGCTATATCGACTCGGCTTGTGATGCTGATCAAGAATATATATACTTTATGGGATCTGCCACGCTTCCTTCTGCCTGTTACATACTTTTGCACAAACCCAATATACTCTTGCAGAGAGTATAAAAATAATTGCCTTCATGGCAGTTTGATTAGTATCAAACTTTTTTTGTTTAAAAAGGTCAATTTGTCGACTGTTCCTGGCTTTAAGGAACCACGTCTAGAGTTGGCGATTAGTCCAGCTTTGCTGAACATTCGCTTACTTTCGGCAGATGTTGCCGGAATACATAAATATTTTTTTTGGTAGCGTTTGAAGAGCTACGTTGTTGTTGGCGTTCTGAATAATGTATATTCATGGATATAACAATATTAATTAGTGCAATAATTACCTTCCATTAAATTAGAGGATCCTGATTCTCATCCAAATTTCGACTCGAGTAGGTTAACAATTGAGTCAGCTCTGTCATTTTGGATTTTTTGGTCTATGTTTTTTTTGACCCGTTGAAAAAATGTCTGAATGAGTTCAATGACACTGGGGATATAAAGCACGATTTTTTTGTTGCAACATCAAAAGACTGTAATATATTTACGATGTCTTGCACAGCGTCGATTTCCTCTGCAGTTAAGGGGGCCGTTGCCTTTGCCGTGCTCAAGAACCTTTGCAAGGGCGTCTTTCGTTGCCAGAATCCGCTCTAGCATTGCAAGAGCACTATTCCATCTAGTGGGCATTTCTTGCTTTAGACTGTAGCTTTTGGCCGCTGGCAATTGCGCTTCCCGAAACTTAGCGTATGTAATGTTGGTATACTTAATGAATGTTACAATTCTTTTGCATTTTGCAACTATTATTTGCACACTGTCTAAGCCGTCTGTCTAAAACATGGCAAATTTTTATTCTTTATAATTTCGCACATCTTAATCATTGTTCTATCATTATCAGTGACTATGGCTGCAACTTTATTGAATATATGCCACTCATTCAAATCACTTGTTAGTGAGTCTGCAATATTTTGTGCACTGTGATTGGTATCATCATGTAACGTGTTGGTCGACAGCACAGCAGAGCGCAATATGAATTGTTGGTCTATAAAATGGCACGTCACTGTTATATAGGACTCACTTGGCAATGATGTCCACATGTCAGTCGTGATTGCCACACTTTCCACTGAGCCCAGCATATTCATCAATGCGGTCTTCATTGACACATACCTGTTCTCAATTTGAACTTTTTTTAAAGTTGTTCTAGACGGCAAATCGTAGTGTGGGTCAAGCACTCGACAGAATTTGCGAAAGCCTTATTCGTCTATCAGGCTAAACGGCTGCATGCTAGTTGCCACAGACTCTGATAATGCGTCGTCAACTTTTACTTTGCGTTGTGAATTTGCCTCATACTTTTTGTTGGTAAAGGGAAGAACACTTCCAGGTTTTGGTGGAATTTCCGACTCGCGCAGCGTTGGATGCATGCGGGCTAGGTGGTTCTGGAGATTTGTGGTATTTCCACTAGTCTTACAGACCTTCCCGCACTTTCGACACACCGTACTGGTGTCATCCTTCGCCTTATCAAAAAAAAATCCAAACCTTCGATTTTTTGGCAGTTCCCGCGTTTTTGTTCTCCTCTTCTGAATCACGGAAGTCATCCACCGCTGCGCCTAAAATTACATGCAAAAATTATATGTCTTTCAATTACTAAATTTCTATTGTACTTACGTTTTCGATTAACAAATTGGTCCATCTTTCACTTTTTGATGTATAAAATAAAACCAATGCAATTTTTTAACATATTTGCATATGTAATGTTAGCAATAATTACTTTTAAAAATAATATCAATAATCGATTAAAATGAAGAATAATGCATATCGATATATAAATAAGCAAGTTGATATATAAATAAGCAAGTTGGCAATATCGATACGATGAGTTTCGATACTAACTTAAATATAGACCCAAGAAGAGAACATTGTAAAAGTAGCATCGTGCGAAATAAAATAAATAAAAGTGTTAAAAACTTTACATATCAGGTGTGGGGTATGCCCAATGCTCATAGTGACTGGTTGAAACAAATCAAACCTGTACAAAAGAAAAAAAAAAACAAATTTAAAAGCAAAGCTTAAATTTTAAATAAAGTTGTGTGCAGTAATAAAAAAAAAAAAAAACTTGGTAATGAAAGATATTGACAATTTGTTTGATACCCAAATTCAGTCCAAACCTGAAAAAGCAGAGAAGTTAATGCCAGACTTCGTCATAGGTGACGCCGACAACTTGACGCCAAGATCTTATAAAATTCACGATAACAATAAAATGGCGGAACAACCGTTACGAGATGCTGAAAATTCGAGAGAAGCGCAGGCGATTTCACATTGTTGCGAAATCAAGGCCAAGATTTCAAATGAATTGCAATACTTGGAGGACTTGGAGAAGCTTTATGTGACTCGTAAGCGGGTTGCTGACCTGCAGGCCGCCCTTGAGAGTAGCGAAAGGTTCACTAAGTCGGACCAAAATGTCTTGGATGTGAACGATGTGGAAGCTTTGATGCGCCCTTTTTCGGGTGATGACAACTACTCCGTGTTAATGTGGACCCGAGACTTCGAGGATGTTATGAATGCCTACAATGTTAGTCATATGAAGCGATTCATTTATGCCAAACGTCTATTAACCGGATCTGCCCAGTTGTATATACACAACACTGGTATATTAAACTGGAGGGACCTGAAGGAGGAGCTTATTCACATCTTTAAGCACAAAGTCTCATCTTGGGATGTCGGCAAGCAACTTGAAGCGCGTAAAATCCAAAAAGGGGAGAGTGCGTTGCGTTATTTTGTTGCTAAATGCAGCATCGCCATGCAAGCTGAGTTGGCCGTAAATGATGTTGTTCAGTTCATCGTCAACGGACTGCAGGATACAACAGGCGCTGCAGCGTCTATGAGGTATTGCACCTCGTTGGATGAGTTACGTGAGAAACTCATCATATATAATCAATTTCGTCAGCCACCTAGTGCAGCAGCAACTCAAAACTCCGGTAGGCGAATTGAAGACGTAAGGTGTTTCAATTGTCGTCAGATGGGCCACATGATGTTAGAGTGCAAGAGTGCAGAGTGAGTTTCACCTGGTGAGCAGAGATGTAATGTTCGTGCTTTTATTGATACTGGTAGTCCTGTAAGTTTTCTTGATGAATCATTAATACCTAAAAATTTAGTGTTAAGACCATGTTTTGAAAAATATTATGGATTAGGTGGAAAAAGTATTCATATTAAGGGCCAAATGAAGGGTCAAATAACTTTTGTCATGAAGACACATGTAGTTTTATTTTTTGTAGTACGCTCAAGAACATTACCAGCTTTAGTACTATTAGGTCGTGATGCTTTGCGGAAGATGAATATTAAGTTAGTTTATATAAATGAAATAAAAAGCACGAGTAATACAACTAAATCTTTGTTCACTACTATTACCGATAAAATATTTCAAAAAATCCCATAGACATCAATACGTCACAGATAGTGTCCAATGAGGACACGCAAATAGCCGAAAACTCTAACGAATTTCAAGACTTCTGTGCCAATATTGAAATAGAAGAAAGCGAAGAATATAATGTAGGATTAAGTTTTGGTAGACATTTATTTGAAGAATGTTCCGCATTGTTGAGGTCCAGATATTTGACTAATTCTTGTAAAAATGTAATGAATGCAGGACAACAGATGAGCATTAGACTTACTGACACAACTCCTTTTCATTGCTCACCAAGATGATTAAGCTATTTTGAGAGAGAGAGAGTGGCGGAAATTATTGAAGATCTGTTAGAGAAAAAGATAATACGACCTAGTGAATCCCCGTATGCATCTCCAATCGTACTTGTGAAAAAGAAATCTGGTGAAATTCGGATGTGCGCCGATTATAGAGGACTGAATAAGCTTACTGTCCGTGACAATTTCCCATTGCCCCTTATAGAGGATTGCTTAGAGTATCTGGAAAACAAACAGTGTTTTTCGGTAATTGATCTTAAGCAAGGGTTTCATCAAATTGCAGTCGAGGAGAAATCAGTGCTGTATACATCTTTTGTCACTCCCCACGGCTAATATGAGTATGTGAAAATGCCATTTGGGCTTAGGAATGGTCCAGCTATTTTTCAAAGATTTATATTTAGTGTATTCAAGGACCTTATTCGAGCTAAGAAAATAGTCGCCTATATGGACGATATAGTAGTGGCTACTAAAACGGTTGAGGAGCATTTAGACATTTTGGCTAAGCTTATGGATCGAATAAGTGATTATAATCTGGAAATAAACCTTAAGAAGTGTATATTTATTCAACAAGAATGTGACTTTTTAGGATATAGAGTCAATAAACATGGTATATCGCCAAATAATTCCCACCTTGATGTTTTGAGGGAATACCCAATGCCTATTAATTTGAAAAGCTTGCATTCATGTTTAGAACTCTTTTCATATTTTCGTCGTTTTGTGTTCTCGTTTGCTAGTATAGCCAGGCCACTGACGGATTTATTAAAGAATGGAGGTCCTTTTCCTCTTAACAATAAACAAATAGAGCCTTTTAATGCATTAAAGTCAGCATTGTCAAATCCTCCGGTACTAGCAATATTTAGTCCCAATAGAGATACAGAGCTGCACACTGATGCCAGTGCACACGGTTTTGGAGCTATATTAATGCAGAAACAGGATGACGGGAAAATGCATCCTGTAGCATTTTTTTCAGGAAAAACTACAGCGGCTGAATCCAGATACCATAGCTTTGAGCTGGAGACTCTTGCCATTATTTACGCATTGCGTCGCTTTAGGGTTTATTTGGAACATAGAGCATTTAAAATAGTGACAGATTGTAATTCTTTAGCACAACCCCTTAGTAGAAAATCCATTAATCCTAAGATTGCTCGATGGTCTTTAGAAGTGGAAAATTATGATTACCGTATTGAACACAGACCTGGAAGCAACATGTCGCATGTCGATGCCTTAAGTAGATAGACGGAGTTAATTGAGAACCGTAGTGAGAACCATATTGATACCCATAGGAGTGACCGTAGTGAGAACCATTTTGATACCCATAGGAGTGACCGTAGTGAGAACCATATTGATACCCATAGCAGTGACCGTAGTGAGAACCATATTGATACCCATAGGAGTGACCGTAGTGAGAACCATATTGATACCCATAGGAGAGACCGTAGTGAGAACCATATTGATACCCATAGGAGTGACCGTAGTCAGAACCATATTGATAGGAGTGACCGCGGTGAGAACCATATTAATGCCCCTAATGATGGCCATAATGGGAACATAGGTAACATTCATAGTGAGAAGCATAGTGTCTCTTATAGTCGGAATTACCAAACAAATAGGGATTTGGACGGAAGAAAAGAAGGCCGGGGAGGTGATATAAGGATAAAGGAAGTTATAGAGAACTGTTGTAGGGATAGGCGTGGTGAGCAATTAGCTGACTTAAAGGAATCCTTAATATCTCCTTTACCTATTGTAGGCGTAGTTGGTGTCACGAAGGAGGATGTAGATTTGTTGCTACATGTTGAACAGATGAGAGATCCTGATATCGAAAAAAACTAGGAATTTATTGGAAAATGCTGAAGTGTTGGGTTTTGAGCTAGTAGATGGAGTAGTGTACAAAATTAATGAAACAGATGAGTTACGGCTGTATGTGCCTTTCAGTATGGAAAACCAATTAATTCAAATTTCACATGAGAAATTAGGACACTTAGCGACGGAAAAGTGTGTGAATGATTTAAAAAAGTCATATTGGTTTCCTTCCATGCGTAGTAAGGTTGAAAAATTTATTAGAAACTGTTTACCTTGTATATTGCATTCTGTCCCAAAGACGATCCATGATAGAACATTGCATAGTATACCCAAACCCTGTGTGCCCTTTCATACACTCCATATAGACCATTTAGGACCCTTGCCAAGCATAAATTCCAAAAGGAAACACTTGTTAGTAATAGTCGACGCATTTACGAAATTTGTAAAGTTATTCCCAGTAAACAGTACAAGTACGCGAGAAGCTAGGGATGCACTTACTAAATATTTTGAATTTTATAGTCGTCCTAAACGAATAATATCAGATCGTGGAACATGCTTTACTTCTTTGGACTTTAGTTCCTTCTTGACTGAACGTGATATAGAGCATATTAAAGTCGTAACAGGTGCGCCACAGGCTAATGGTCAGGTTGAGCGAGTAAATCGGGTATTAACACCCATGCTAGGAAAGTTATCAGAACCATTACTTCAGGCGGATTGGCATAAACTTATGTATAGAGTAGAATATGCTATTAATAATGCAGTACATAGTAGTACGCAAAAATCCCCTAGTATGTTACTATTTGGAGTTGACCAAAAGGGTCCCATTGTGGATGAATTAGCGGAGTACTTGGAAGATAGAGTTAATAACGTAGGTCATAGAGATCTAGAACAAATTAGGAAGACAGCTGGGGAAAAGATACTGCAGTCGCAGATACGAAATGAAAACATGTATAGAAAAAAGCATAGAGTGCCTTTAAAATATAATGTTGGTGATTTTGTAGCAATAAGAAACGTAGATACAACGCCATGTATTAATAAAAAGTTTGCTCCAAAATACCGTGGCCCATATAAAATAAGCCTTGTATTTGATAATGATCGTTACGAAGTTACAGATATAGATAATTGTCAGTTAACCTAATTACCATATTGTAGTGTTTTAGAACCAGCAAGGCTTAAGCCTTGGGCTATTTGTGTAAGCTTAGTATTAAACAATAGTAAGTAAGTCGTGGTCGACTATTATTGTCAGGTCGGCCGAATGTAATGTTAGCAATAATTACTTTTAAAAAATAATATCAATAATCGATTAAAATGAAGAACAATGCATATCGATATATAAATAAGCAAGTGTATCGATATTGCACATTGGCAATATCGATACGATGAGTTTCGATACTAACTTAAATATAGACCCGCAAGAAGAGAACATTGTAAAGGTAGCATCGTGCGAAATAAAATAAATAAAGTGTTAAAAACTTTACACATAATTAAATAAATAAGCAACTTACCCAGCCAACGCCAACGCAAAGTGTGACCAGTTTTTCGATATATCGATATTAGGAAAATCTAATCGATATAAACCCAAATTTTGAAAATATCGATAATATTGATATTGCTGAGATATTACTGCAGCACTAAAATCCAAGCTTCTGGAAATTCTGTGGTGCACCTATAAAACGGACAGAAGCCTTCTAGTATGGTTAAAATCGACCTCCAATAGTTTTTTTTAATAATTTTGTTGGATTTGGTGAACACTTTTTCTCCTACCTCAAATATTCTGTTTTGCCTGTGTGGATTGTTTCTGTCCAGTTGTACCTGTTGAGTTTTCTCAATCTTTGCTCTAATGGCATCCCTTAATTCATCAGTCGATGAATGTATCACTTCTATAGCTTCCTTGCGTGTCTCTGAATGCAGTGAACGGTTGTACTCTAGAATTGCAACTAGGATAATTTCGACCGTATCGTCGATCTTCCCAGCTTAATGCATCTAGCAATTTCCGACAACGTGCTGTGGAATCGCTCCACTTGGCCATTAGAAGTACTATGTAATAGTGGTACATTTACCACATCAATTCCAAAGTTGTTCTTTAACAATGACGTAATGGTTTCTGAATTAAATGCTGCCTCATTGTCGGAATACACAACCTTTGTTTTGGGAAAAACGTTTATAATTTGGATGATAGGGCCTTTCAGGTCTGCTATGGTACGTGATATTATTGGTTGCACTATTGCGAATTTAGAAAACTTATCGACAAATGTCAGAAATTGTTTCTTATCGGTCGAGTAAATGTCAATGTGCAACCGCTCGCCGGGAAATGATGGTGTTGGTGTTTCTCCGAGAATCTGTTTTTTCGGGTGCCTGTCGTATTTAGCCCTAGTACATGTTTTGCAGTTGGCCAAAACTTCCGTAACTAGCCTGGTCATTTTCGGAAAGTAATCCTGTGCGGCTCTGTGCGCCCGATTGTACTCTGCTATGACAATTTCCCTTTGTTCGTTTTTGTCAACTATGTTTACCATATTTTTACAGTACCAAAACTTTGTTGACGGGACTGTTCTCACTAACTCATGCTGGATGTATGCCAGCGCCGGTAGATCACAATGTACAGCATTGACCACACTAGGATTAACTACTGCATTAACTTCCTTTAGGATCTCGTTTCTATCAGTGAAGTGAATTTTGTGGCGTGCTTTTTCGCCAAAGAGTATGAAGTTTCGTTTTAGAGAGAACCTTGATTCCTCTAAAACTATCTGGTTTCTGAAACAATTCTCAGTAGCTTCTATTATATAAGTTACAGATAATTCACTATGAATTGTTGCTGCGTCGGATATAACTTCACTTTGCAGAGCATTCACGTTCTGTCGCGAGAGTGCGTCTGCTACGTGGTTTTCTTTACCCGGTTTGTAGTGGATGTTTGCGTTATGCTCGTCGATATACGTTTTCCATCTTTTAAACATACATTGGGGTTTCTATCAGACACCGCAAGCGTTAATAGCTGGTGGTCTGTGTATATGTTAATGTCCCTTGTACCATATAGGTATTGCTGTAATTTTCCCAGGGCCCAAACCCTGTAGCATCTCGTTCTGGAGTACCAAAATCTATGGTTGTTTTCTTTGACATCTGTTTACTGATGGACCCATTCTCTCATTTCAACAAATTTGTCACTGGCTTTACAATTGCTGCAAAGTCTTTAACAAAACAATTGTAGTAGCTGGCCAATCTCGTTTTGAAAAAATGGGTTTTTTCTTTTGAAACTTTCATGTTGGCATCGCATAGAACTCTTTAGAACCGAATCTATGTGCTTTTAGTTTTCAAAAAATAGATCACGTCGTCTACGTAAACATAACAAGATTTTCCAATATGTTTACGCAATACGTCGTCTATCGCTCTTTAGAAGATGCTTCCCGCATTCTTCAATCCAAACGGTAGTCTGCAGAATTCATACTTTCGGTTGTTTACGGAGAAAGCTGTTTCCTCGCGATCTTGCTCTGCCAAGTAAATTTGGTGATAACTGGACTTTATATCTGCGATGGTCTTTTCATTTAGTTTCTTAAAACCAATTACCAGTCGCTAATTCCTGCTCCCACTTTTGTCGAAACCCTTTTTGTCAACGACCCATGTTGTGTTATTGTAGGGTGACCTTGAAGGCCTAATGAGGCCATTTTGCAGCAAATCTTTAATTTCTTTTTTTACAAAGTCATTGACGCCCATGGGATGCGGATATAGTTTTGAATATACTGGCTTATCGTACGGATCGTAGCCAGAACAAATGTATTGAACGGCAACGCCTCGTTAGAGGTCGTGAACGCTCTAGCTCTGTTCAAAATCATGCTCCTAACTTCAGCTTTTACGACTTCCGGTACGCCAATATCATTCACGTAGGTGAAATTGACGTTGTCACAATAATGATGATGTAGATTTTCAAATACAGATCCATGATTGATTGTACAATTCTCGGTATCTAGGGCTGATCCTACTTGCGTTAGCAAATCGAAATCTGTAATTCCATCAAATGGTGTTAAGGAGTCTAATAAAAAAGGAAGCTGATTTCCCGAAAATGTTCATTAAACACTTATGGGTTACTTTGTTAGAACCGTGGATGGAACTAACTGTAAAAGGGGAGCTGACCGAGATTACATTTTTTAGCTCCTTTACGGGTTTGATGTAGTTTTTGGCCGCTTATGTGTCAATTAATAACTTTAGTTTTCTCCCATCCAGCGGTCGTTCGACGAACGGACACCTTGGAGCGATCAATAAACAAGAAAGAAAAGTACAGTCGAGCACGCCCAACCGTGTAATACTCTCTGCATTTTTTATACTTGCAAGAGTATATTGGGTTTGTGCAAAAGTATGTAACAGGCAGAAGGAGGCGTGGCAGACCCCATAAAGTATATATATTCTTGATCAGCATCACAAGCCGAGTCGATATAGCCATGTCCGTCTGTCTGTCCGTCTGTCCGTATGAACAAACAGATTTCAGAGATGGTAAAAGCTACAAGTTCGAGCTTGGTGTCAAACGATCAGATATTTAGTCAGTCAATACAAGAATCTTTTTTTTTTCGATGCCACGCTCCATTCGCCCACAATAAGCAAAAAACTGGACACACCTCGGAAAAAATTGGTGTTTTCGGCAAATATCTCAGTAACTATTGCACCTAGGATCACCAATTCTGGAGCGGGAGGTTCGTAGCGACGGCAAAGTTGCATTGCCATTTAAAATTTTGGACTGCCACGCCCACTTTTCCCACATTTGATAAAAAAGGCTGGAACCTTCAATGCCGGGTTTGGCGAACTTGTTCGTATCGCACAGTATTGTAATTACATAATTCGTGTGGAGACTAACTATATTAAACTATACTGAAAGGCGCATTAAAATCGGACTATAAACAAGAAAACTAGAAGCGTTACAATATTGATAATTGAACGCAATACCAACCCATAGGTGCAAGCGAGATAGAAACACACAAGCACATGTTCGAACGTTTTCGCTGCCTGTGTGTCGGCAGCGCTGCCCGCGGTCGCTGGCTGCGCCGAATACACACATACATACATACATACATACATATTTGCATCATACACATATTGCCAAACGTATGTGCATTCGAATACAAACAAACAGATGTGTGTTTGATTATGCTTAGATTGTTTTTGTTTCAACGTGTTTTAATGCAAGTAATTCACATTGTAATATCTCGATACCGATTTTAATAATTTAATCGGGACAAATGCAGAGAGTATTATACGGTCGGGCGCGCTCAACTGTACTTTTCTTTCTTGTTTCTGATTAAATTATTAAAATCGGTATCCAGATATTACAATGAATAGTACTTGCATTAAAACACGTTGAAACAAAAACAATCTAAGCATAATCAAACGTACATCTGTTTGTTTGTATGCGAATACACATACGTTTGACAATATAAGATGCATACATTTATGTATGTGTGTATTCGGCAGCGCTGCCGCCACACAGGCGGCGAAAACGTTTGAACATGTGCTTGTGTGTTTCTATCTCGCTTGCACCAATGGGTTGATATTGCGTTCAATTATCAATATTGTAACGCTTCTAGTTTTCTTGCTTATAGTCCGATTTTATTACGCCTTTCAGGATAGTTTAATATAGTTAGTCTCCACAAGAATTATAAACTACAATACTGTACGATAAGAACAAGTTCGCTAAAAACGGCATTGAAGTTTGAAAACTATTTTATCAATTGTGGGAAAAGGGGCCGTGGCAGTCCAAATTTGTCCAAACAGTCCAAACGGCAATGCAACTATACTGTCGCTAGAAACTTCCGTTTCCAAATTGATGTTCCTATGTGCCATAGTTACTGAGATATTTGCCGAAAACACAAATTTTTCCAGAGGTGTGTCCAGTTTTTTGCTTATTGTGGGCGAATGGGATGTGGCATCGAAAAAAAAGATTCTTGTATTGACTGACTAAATATCTGATCGTTTGACACCAAGCTTGAACTTACTCTTGCTCTTACCGTCTCTGAAACCTGTTTGTTCATACGGACAGAAAGACAGACGGACATGGCTATATCGACTCGACTTGTGATGCTGATCAAGAATATATATACTTTATGGGGTCTGCCACGCCTCCTTCTGCCTGTTACATACTTTGCACAAACCCAATATACTCTTGCAGAGGGTATAAAAATTTACCAAGTCATTATCACTTGCTGCCTCAGCTTCATCATGGGCTTCTGCGACAGCGGCTTCGGTGGCCCTATAATAATCTTGATCTTAGTCATTGTTCGCTTGCTGAATAGTGTTTTGCACACGCTGACGTCTCTGGTCCGTCATTCGTTCAGAACCCTGTCTCTTTTGAGCCTGTGAATTTTCGTTCTGGGTGTTAGCCCCTTGATTCTGCCCAAATGCTGTAGGCTACCTAAACTTAGTCATGGTAGATCCCGTATCCATTGGTTCTGGTACTGACCTTTTGTCTTCTTTAGGACTCTGACTACTGTTCTTTTGCTGTGTCTTATTTTGTTTTTTGAAAAAATGTGAGTTTCTATCTTGGCCATATTAGGCTCCATTGATTTTCTCCTGCTTCGTATTTGCTATTTTCACCTGCCTGAGCCCTGTCCTCCATAGCTTTTGCATATGTGGCTGAAAAAATTCTACGCCCTATACTCGCTGCTGCGCCCCTGGCGAAAGCTAATGCAGATTAAGGCCTGAAACGAAGGCATGCAAAGCATCAGCTCTGACTTCTTCGTTGAGCAAGTTTGCTGTATCTGCTTGATGTGTCATCACGATCTTATTTGCAACCAATGTCAATCTGTGTACAACCTCATTATAGTATTCCATGAGGCTGGAATTACCCTGTCTGACCATATCAAGGTTCTGGGGAAAGCGCCTATTATAGCGTCAAAATTTAATACAGTGTTATGCGACACCAATAGCGCTCTTGCTGTATCTCTGATTTTGTTCCGAATAATAGTTACAGCTTGGTAACGCGCTGATACCAACGAATGGCTGGAAAAGTTTATAGGCATCTGTGGCAGATTGTCTCCATGCACATAAGTATCCTGAGTTCCATTGAACTCGTGCACCGATTTCATAATGTCTAATTTTATATCGCACTGGATGTCTGGATTTACGCTAATCACCTGATATGTTTCGACCTGAGGTGCTTCTATGTGTAATTTTTGAATAACTTGTTTCAGTGAATTAAACTGCGTATTAAATCTAATTGTTGGTTGAAAGCCTACTGGATCGTATTCCCACTCGTTTTCACTTTAACTATCACTTCCTATTTTTTTCTTTATTTCCCTATATGGGCCAAAACTAGTCATTAGCTTTTGCGGAAAAGATCTCTTTAGGGACACTTCACACTAAATTACGGCCGAGTAAGTATATTCGGCAATAGGCATTACTTGAATAGAAATTTGGTATATATATTTTGTTTTACTTCATTCAACAACTTAATGTTTTTAATTTATTTTAATGTTTAATTTATGTTTTTAATTTATGTGTTTATTGCTTATGCCGATCAAACTATTCCATTTACATGTTTTCTGAATTTATGAACTAAACTTCTTAGCTTCTACACTGGGTGTGGGTTGCTTTAACGTTATGCGCCAATTAAATAGATGTGTTGTCCAAAGTTGTTGAAGATGATCTCCAGAGCTGCAGCTGTTGATGTGGGTATTCCGGATGCAGAGGTTCCGCAAGGTTACCGTTTTTAGACCCCGTACTCTAAAAAAGAGTGAGAAGCGAAATGTGCGTAACAGGCATAAGGAGGCGTGGCCGACCCCATAAAGTATATATATTCTTGATCAACAGCCGAGTCGATATAGCAATGTCCGTCTGTATGTCTGTCCGTCCGTCCGTATGAACACCTGGATCTTTTGAATCCGTTATTTTCGCGAGCAGATCAAGAATATTTCAAATTGTTGCCACGCCTCTTACCGCCCCCGCTATGAGCAAAAAACCAGACACACCTCGAAAAAAATGTAGTTTTAGGCCAATAACTCAGTAACTATGGCACTTGCGCTGATTCGGCAACTTGAGCGTAACAGCTGGCTAACATTTTTGCTTTTGTTTACGTTAAGCAACAATGTTCGAGGGGCACTCGTTAACTTACACACATTCATACATATAATATCAAAAATCCCACTATAAACAAAAGAGCTATTACGTTACAAAGTTTATGTTATTTAACTGCAATATCACTCTATGCGTGAGAGCGAGACAGAAACATATGTTAAAAGGTTTTCGCTGCGTGTGTGCCGGCAGCACTGCCAACAGACGCTGGCCGTGCCGACTAATGCTAACCATATATATGTAAATGGGTTTGTGCAAAGTATGTTTGTAATACTTTCAAGACATGTACTATTCCTGTAATAGTAGCAAACAAAACCCACCTTAACGTTTGTTCGCACATGGCAGTTTGGGTTATAGCAAACGCCTCCTTCTGCCTGTTACATACATTCCAACGATTACAATATACCCTTTTACTCTACGAGTAACGGGTATAATAACAAGTGTGGGAAAAGGGGGCGTGGCAGTCCAAAATTTTAAATGGCAATGCAACTATGCTGTCGCTAAGAACCTCCGTACCTAAATTGGTGATCCTAGGTGCCATAGTTACTGAGATATTAGCCGAAAACACCAATTTTTCCCGAGGTGTGTCTAGTTTTTTGCTCATTGTGTTCGAATGGGGCGTGGCATCGAAAAAAAAAGATTATTGTATTGACTGACTAAATATGTGATCGTTTGACACCAAGCTCGATCTTGTAGCTCTTACCATCTCTGAGATCTGTTTGTTCATACGGACAGACAGACAGACAGGCAGACGGACAAATGGACATGGCTATATCGACTTGGCTTGTGACGCTGATCAAGAATATATATACTTTATGGGGTCTGCCACGCCTCCTTCTGCCTGTTACATACTTTTGAACAAACCCAATATACTCTTGCAGAGAGTATAACAAGAAAGAAAAGTACAGTCGAGTGCGCCCGACCGTATAATACTCTCTCCAATTGTTCCCGATTAAATTATTAAAATTGGTATTCAGATATTACAATGCGTAGTACTTGCATTAAAATATGTTGAAACAGAAACAATCTAAGCCTAATCAAACACACATCTGTTTCTTTGCATGCGAATACACATACATATGTACGTTTGACAATATATGCTGAATATGTGTATGTATGTGTGTATTTGGCGCGGCCAGCGACCGTGGGCAGCGCTGCCGACACACAGGCAGCGAAAACGTTCGAACATGTGCTTGTATGTTTCTATCTCGCTTGCACCAATGGGTTGATATTACTTTCAATTATCAATATTTTAACGCTTCTAGTTTTCTTGTTTATAGTCCGATTTTAATGAGCCTTTCAGGATAGTATAATATAGTTAGTCTTTTAGCCGATAGCCCGCGGCTTTATTATTGTTTAGTCGTTGAAAAGCGTCTTCGACTTGTGTATGGCTAGGGATGGGATCATTAAGACCATCACCTCTTTTTGGGTTTAGTGGCTCAACTTCATCAGGTTCATTTTCACTATTTCCAGGCAAAAGACTTTCAAAGTGATCCCGCCATAACCTCAGTACCGTCTCTGAATCTGTCACAAGTTTTCCGTCATCACTCCTGCAGGCAAGCGATCCAGACTTATACCCTTGAATCATACACTTGACTCTCCGGTGAATGTCACGGGCATCATTCCTGCCTCTGCAACTCTTCATCTTCTCACACTCAAGCCTCCATCTTCTCTGATTGGGGTTATCGGATCTTCTTCGTCATACTCTTGGTTGTCTCCAGTCAATAGCCTTCATGCCTCTTATTCCTGAAAAGGCGCTTCCCATACCGGCTCTGCGTCTTATAAAAATCGACCACTGCTCGTGTAGCTCCTGCTAGCAGCGTTCGTCTATAGGCGGCGTCTTTGCAGCAGTCGCTTCCCGACACTCCTAGTCATACCATGGATTCCGTTTTGGACGTTGGAATCCATGGGTTCCGACGGCAGAAGCGTTAATAGCGTTAGACGTGTACCCCCACACATCCGGGATATTTATAGGCATTGGAGAGAGCTGTCCAAGCCGACATAAAAGTCGATGGAGAATGCATTCATGTGCTGTTGTGATTGCAGCTTTACGATGTCAAGCTTTTTTGTCACACCTTTGCGTGCGATCTTCGTCACAGCCTTGGCTGCGACAAGGTAATGGTCAGAGTCGATGTTAGGTCCGCGGTATGATCGTACAAAAAGAATGTTAGACGCAAGACTTGCATCGATCACAACATGTTCAATCTGGTTGCGAGTCAGTTAGCCAGGTTGCCTTATGGATGTCGAGGTGACAGAATCTACTAATTATCATACTGTGCGCTGCAAAACCTATTAGTTTAAGCCCATTGTTCGACGTAGACTCATGTAAGCTATGCTGTACAACAGTTGCTCCAAAGACGCCTTACTGTCTTATTTTGGCATTAAAATCTCCCAATAGGATCTTAGTGTCATGTAACCGGCAAAGGATATACGCACTGTCGAGCTCTGTATAGAAAGCATCCTTGGTAGCATCGTAATTCTAATCCGTTGAATCGTGCGCACAGATTGGGCTGATGTTAAAGATCTTGGCGGCTACTCGGATCTTCGAAATTCGCTCACATTTTGGTGTAATCTCCGAAACTCGGTGCCGTAGCTTGGTTCCTACGACGAATCCACAACCAAACTCATCTGTATGACAGCTGTAATACATATCACAGTTTCTTTTCCTTATACAGTTCCTTCCACCGCAATACCTGAATAGCTGTAATGTCAGCCTTCAAATTCGTGAGAGTATCCACTATTGTTGAGTGGCACCATGTCTGTACAATGTCCGTACATTCCCAGTGCATACTCTCAAATCATTGTCCGTTTTGCATTTGCCGTGGTAGTCAACGTTATTCGGGTTCATATCCGAAGCTTTTCTTGCATTCTTCACTGACTTTGTTGTTTTCCATGGATGGATATCAAGTCCTACGCCATAACCTACTTTAAGGATTCGGATTATAATAATATCTGGATACCGATTTAATTAATTTAATCGGGAATAAAAGCAGAGAATATTATACGGTCGGGCGCGATAGAGTTTATTTCGTATTGTTGCCAAGCCCCTAACCGACGCCGAAAACTGTAAAAACTGCCTCCAAAAACTGAGTTCAATAGTTACAATTAATGTGCACATAGCTTGAAGAAAAGAGATACATTAGTGGCGTTATTCGTGTGTAGCGAAGTGTAATCCAAGTGGTAGCTGACAATTAGAATTGTTAATTTATGTTTTATACCCTGTGAGGGTATATGGGGTTTGTGCAAACAAGTTTTGACCGTCTGTTCGTCCGTATGAATGCCGACTACTTTAATATGCAGGTACATAGATCAATTTCAATTTTTGACACGCCCTCTACCGCCACCCCCCCAAATTTTAAAAAACATATTGAAAACGCGATAACTTGAAAACTAATAAAGCTTTCGAGACCAAATTCAAATATTATGTGCTTAGCACTAATATAATTATCCATACCAAGTTTGGTCCGGCTTGGACCAAAATATACTACAAGCCAAATTGGCTGAAAATAGTTCATTGTATGAAAAAATGGTGTGAGCAAGTGTAAGCGATGCAGATAATCAAATCAGAACGGTATAGATTTGATTCATCTATTGCTAACAGTTCTTTAGTTAATTTGAGCGATTCATTATCAATTGGATTGATTGATTTACCACGCAAAGTGGAGATTTCTATATTCTTAAGGCAGGACATTACCTCTTACGGTCGGGTGAGCCCGACTGTACTTTGATTCTGTTCTGTTTATTTTTTTGTTAATTTTGTTGTTGTTTTGAAATTGTAATACAAATTGAAATAAATTGCGCACTACTGCGAGTACAGGTCTTTTACATTCGGTTCGCTCGACTGTAGCCTTTCTTACTTGTTTAAATTAAAAATTTTAATATTTTCGTGTGGATTAAGAATGTTATGTACCTTTGTGCGATTCTTGGTCTTTTTTCAGAACCGAAGACAACGTGTGCGCAGCAAACCTCTTAAGAAACGTGGTGAAACAACCCGCACAGCTCTTGATTTGCCTACTACTGATCCAGGATCAGATTTACATTTCTCCACAGACGATGAGGAACTGTCAAACAATATTGTAGGACACGGGGTAGTGCCACCATTACGACACACTTTACTGCAAAGCGAGTTGCAGCGTCGTTATATTGAAGAAATTGGTGATATGGTAGTGCAGAAACCTAAACTTGTTAATCACAAGCCACCTGAACTTATAGTTACAACACCTTCGAAGATGCCGATTTCCATCTGTCGTAAAAAGTTGGAAGTTTACAAGATAACACCGCATACTGCTCCTGAAAAACAAAGCGATGGGCAGTCTAACTGTCATACTATTACAAAGGGTGCTCAACGAACTACTTCTTGGCATAATCTAAATCAAGTAAGCGGACAGTCCAGGCCAAATATTTCTATCAGTGACTTCAATCCAGGCATAAAAGTGAACAAGACGTATTCTCGCCGGTAAGTTACTATGTGCTTTCAAAAATTAAGTTTTATTACTCTCCTTTTAAACAGCACTGCGAATAGCAAATTCATTCCAATATCCCAGGAAAGAAACGAAAGTCTAGGCAACTCTAAGGATTTACATCTGAGACTATCATTAAAAAAGAAAATTTGGACTGGAGCTCATGGTGAGCTTGGCAATAAACTTTTGCCTGGGCACAAGAGACCTCAATCTAAGGCACACTGTCAGGTCGAAACTGTAATGGAGTCGATAGCTAACCCTGCAACTTTTTGCAAAGTTGTTTCGAACAACAAGGACTTATCAATATTAGATGTTGAAGACTGTGCTGTATTGCCACCCACTTTCATAGGAGCGCCGCGAGGACCTCAAAAATTAGAACAGCTGGACTTATTTAAGTACATTATCCATATCATCAAAAAATATCTGAAATGAATAAATTTATCTATTATAGTGCCTGCTCGCAAAAACTTCTATTGTGGCAAGAGGAACACAAAAAACTCCAGCCATTGCATGCGCGTCTTATGGGTGGTACCACCGTCAAGATAGAGAATACGCAGGCAATTCGAGGCAATAAGGTCAAAACCAGATCTAAAACACTCAGGTGTAGTGAAATTACAAATATGAATGTTATTGGATCCACTGCGAAGAATCAGCGTAACTCCAGTATTATTAAAATAGCGGAGACGTCCCAATTACTTACACAAATTTCTGGAGCTCGTAAAAGCTCAGACTACTCAGTCAACACTGTATTGCAAAAAAAGAAACTAATACCCATGCAACGCTTGATATTTAAAAAGCAGACAAATAACGTTGCCGAGCAAACTCGTACTGCTTTTGATAATGATGTGCAACAGTCTGCTAGGTTGTCAACAAGTAAGTTTAAGACGAGTGGCTTAGTGGTTACAGCGGTGCAACAGTCGGTGACTAATACAACAGAAAGTGGTTGCATTTCGAGGCGATTGCGCCATTCAAGTGTTTTCCATAAAAAATGCGGCGAGGGCACCTCTGGTGTAAAAATGTTACACTGCCGAAATACCAATTTATTACAGGCAACTAAACCCTCTGCGTCGTTTTCATTGGATACAGCTAATCTTGTTCGTAAAGTGAAGAACAAATTAAAGAAACGAAAATCACGTTCACTTGTAAATACCGCTGCATCAGAAATTAAGTGAAAGATTTTCACGTATAATCCGGCTTAATCATTAATATGGAGTTTTTCCGACAATTTGACCAAACGACAGAAAGCATTTGTATAAACATTATATTATTTATGGGCATAGTATATAAAATATTAAGAAATATCAAAATTTAAGCATCATAGCTATACAAATTTACGATGCGCTTTAAGAAAATAATAGTCAATTATTAATAATGAACATTTTTGGCCTTAACCATTTGCTCTTAAAATTTTCAATAAACACTTGTTTAGCTTTCAATCTGTCTTTTACTGTATTAGAAATGACAATATATATGCCTATTTGAAACAAAATATTACACTTTTGTAAATATTAAAATGGATTCTATTTAAGGGTATCGCGGCATTTAAGTTTATCAGCACAGGTCGAACCTTGAGAATTAATTACTAGGATGATTCGTGTTTTTTCTAACATTTCGTTTTTATTTTTCGGTCACTTCAAAAATATATGAAATTTGTACTTGTTATTTTGATTTCCTCGTTCATTTAATTCCTTGTTTAATCGTTTGGCTTTAAAAAAAGCAGCGTACAGGATCAGATCCGCGGCCCTCTACTGATTAGTACTACTGCTTGCCGAGATTAGCCCACAGCGGATAAGATCAAATACACATCTATTTACTTATTAGTAGAATAACGTGTCGGGATTGACCCACGACGGATGGGATCGGATCTATATCTACCGTGTCGGGATCAGCCCTCGACGAATCAGATACACATCTAACTAATGATCAGAATAATAACGTTCTGGGATTAGCCCACAGCGGATTGGATCAGATCCACATCTATCCACAATGATTAGGGGGCTATGCAGAAGGAATAAAAAGGACGCTTGAATCGGATTCAGATTTTTATTTCTATTAATTAATTAGTTGTTACTTATTATACCCAAAACTACCCTGCTGCACTTTATAACGGAACCTTAATGCCTCGCTTTCACCAACTTCCTTATTATTCTCGTAAAAGCGCGTAAACTCGCAACGTCTACAATCTCTTTTTGCTGATCAAAAAGTAAAAGCGACGCTCTTCATCGAGCAACTTAAAAGTCGACGAGATACAACTCCACCATAAAACAAGTAAGAAAGGCTACAGTCGATCGAGCCGACTGTAAAAGACCCCGTACTCCCACAGAAGTGCGCAATTGTATTCAATTTAAATTCAAATTTTCGAATGAAATTTAAAAATTTTAATTTTATATGTACATTTTGAATTGAAATTTAAAAAAAATTAAATTAACAATTCGCATTGCCGCAACTCTATCAGGTGCACCACGCGCCACTTTCAAGAATTCTCCGATAATCAGCATTTACATATTATTCATTCAAACACACATTCGTTTAAAATTATATGTATGCATGTATGTATGTATGTGTGTATTCGGCGCGGCCAGCGTCTGCCGGCAGCGCTGTCGCCACAGCGTCTGCCGACAGCGCTGTCGCCACACAAGCATCGAAAACGTTCGAACATGTGTTTGTATGTTTCTGTCTCGCTCTCGCGCGTAAGTGATATTGCAGTTAAATAACAAACTTTGTAACGCAGTAGCTCTTTTGTTAAAGGTAGTATGTTGATGCCACTTTCAGAATAGTTTGATTTTATATGTCTCTATACGAATGTTGAATTACAACACCCTACTATATGAATAAATGCCTTAAACATGGCATTAAAGCGTAAACGTTTGGTTAACTCTAATGAGAATAGGGGGCGTGGCAGCTCAAAATTTTTAATGGCATTGCATTAAGGCACTCTCTAGCAAGCTGTTTACCAGAAATGGTGTTCCTAAGTGCCATAGTTACTGAGTTATTGGCCTAAAACTAAATTTTTTCGAGGTGTGTCTGGTTTTTTGCTCATTGCGGGGGCGGTAAGGGGCGTGGCAAAAATTTGAAATAAACTTAACCTGCCTGGGTTAATAACGGACTTTCATTATAAATTTGGTGGCTCTAGCTTTTGTAGTTTAAAAGATCCAGGTGTTCATACGGACCGACAGACGGACATTGCTATATCGACTCGGCTGTTGATGCTGATCAAGAATATATATACTTTATGGAGTCGGCCACGCCTCCTTCTGCCTGTTACGCACATTTCGCTTCTGACAAACCTAATAGACCCCTCTACTCTTTTTTAGAGTACGGGGTCTAAAAACTGTCTTCACCACGGAGCTTTCGCGCAGGCTCGACTGCTTGCTGCGCTGGCGATAGTGGGCGTCGCCTGTGCAATACAAACTCCTGCCGCTATCTTTGAATAAATAATAGCTGGCTACTTCTTATTCAACTTGTAATTTAATTGCCTTTTGCGGCGCGAAAAACAAAACTTATCTTAATTCAAAAGGTAAAAGTACGTAAAATCAAAAGTTAACAAATTCAACACTTAAATCTACTATACCTTCACTGGCGTATTTATGAGTTAATAATAGTATATATATATAAAACAAGTAAGAAAGACTACAGTCGATCGAGCCGACTGTAAAAGACCCCGTACTCCCATAGAAGTGCACATTTGTATTTAATTTGAATTCAAATTTTTAAATGAAATTTAAAAATTTTAATTTTATATGAACATTTTGAATTGAAATTTAAAGAAAATTAAATTAACAATTCGCATTGCCAGCATTCGAACCTACAACCTCAGACAAACTCTATCAGTTGCACCACGCACCACTTTCAAGAATTCTCCGATTATCAGCATTTACATATTATTCATACAAATACACATTCGTTTGAAATTATATGTATGCATGTATGTATGTATGTGTGTATTCGGCGCGGCCAGCGTCTGCCGGCAGCGCTGTCGCCATACAAGCATCGAGAACGTTCGAACATGTGTTTGTATATTTCTGTCTCGCTCTCGTGCGTAAGTGGTATTGCAGTTAAAAAACACACATTGTAACGTGTATGACTCTTTTGTTAAAGGTAGGATTTTGATGCCACTTTCAGAATAGTTTGATTTGATATGTCTCTATACGAATGTTGAATTACAACTCTCTACTATATGAATAAATGCCTTAAAAACGGCATTAAAGCGCAATAGTTTGGTTAACTCTAATGAGAAAAAGGGGCGTGGCAGCTCAAAATTTTTAATGGCATTGCATTAAGGCTGTCTCTAGCAAACTTGCTTACCAGAAATGGTGTTCCTAAATGCCAAGTTACTGAGTTATTGGCCTAGAACTACATTTTTTTTCGAGGTGTGTCTGGTTTTTTGCTCATTGCGGGGGCGGTAAGGGGCGTGGCAACAATTTGAAATAAACTTGATCTGCTCGCGAAGATAACGGACTTTCATTCCAAATTTGGTGTCTCTAGCTTTTGTAGTTTAAAAGATCCAGGTGTTCATACGGTTGGACGGACAGACAGACAGACGGACATTGCTATATCGACTCGGCTGTTGATTCTGATCAAGAGTATATATACTTTATGGGCTCGGTCACACCTCTGACAAACTTAATAGACCCCTCTTCTCTTTCTTAGAGTACGAGTTACTAAAAACAAAACCAACCAACAATAGCAGTTCGATAGTAGCAGAAACAAAAGTGACAAAAACCTGCAGCACAGGAGAGACAATAGCGGCAAGTGAACACACGTCATGAAAGTAAAGGAAACAACCAATTTAACCGCGAGGGCATGAAAGGATAGAAAATGAACGAGAAACAGTATAACGAACACAGGACAACGAAGACTCGAACACGAAATAGAAGTCACGAATCACAAAAGCACATTCAATGGAATGATCATGCGGTGAGCGTAAAAATTTTATGAAGGTCTAAAGTGCGAATGTGCCAAAAAGTGAAATAAATAAACAAATAAGTTAAACAAAATTTAAACAAGATAGAATGCTATAGTCGCCTCGCGACTTTAGGATACCTGTTACTAAGTTTCAATATGTTATTAACAATGGATGTGGATAAGATAGCTTGGCAAACAGAACATTTTCATACAAATTCATGTTTAGAGCATATTTTTGACCGATCGGCCCTATGGGAGCTATACGATATAGTTGTCCGATTTGGATCAGTACATGTACTTCCTAGACATGTACTTTCTGTGTAAATTTGGTTCAGATAGCATGGCTAACAAAAAAGTTTTCTATACTAAAACATTCTAGTTTCACCTGTACATTTACCATTATATGAAAATGAATCGCCCTAAAGTGGGCGTGTCAAAAAAAAAACAAACTTGTACTGCTTGGGTATTGCACCTTTCATTTGCGACCCGTTTAATGTTTTTAGCTCTTATAGTCTCTGAGATCCTTTTGTTCATACAGATGGACGGACGGACGGACGGACAGACGGACGGACAGATAGACAGATGGACAGACGGACATGACTATATCGACTCGGCTATTGATGCTAATCAGGAATATATATACTTTATGGGGTCTGCCACGCCTCCTTCTGTAGTAGCGTCCTGAGTCAATTTAAGGCCGACCTGCCGCGCCGGACGAGAGCAATCGACACACTTTCGCACCCTTCCTTTTTAGCAGGTGACAGCTCTCACCATTGCGTCACTTCCTCTTTTCGCCTGACGTTGCAGCCCATTAATAAATTTTCTGTTTAGAGCCCGGCCTAAGAAACCTTCTTACAACAGTAATATTTTTAATAGATAATAGATACAAAATTATTTTATTGTTGAAATTTGTAGTCATCTGTCTCGCTTGCACTTATGCATTGGTATTGCGTCTCAATATTGTTACGTTTCTAACTTTCTTGTTTATAATCCAATTATTATGCATGTTGCAGGATAATTTGATGTAATTTGTCTCTACACGAATTATAAATTATCGTATAGTAACGATAAAAACAAATATCTTAAAAATGCCATTGAAGTTTGAAAATTATTTATGCTTAATGGGGTCTGTCACACCGTCTTCTACCTGTTAAATATGTACAATTGAACAAACCCAATATAGTCTTGTAGAGAGTATAAAAATAGTCTTAACACTAATACAGATAGCAAATAATTTTAAAATGATTTAAAATGAAATAAGAAATAGGAAAATTTTTAGCCTAAGGACAAAATATAAATAGCATATAAAACTTGAAAAAAATTATTTGAGCAAAGAAATTACAAGAGGTGGTTAGCATTACCTGGAGTTGTAGCGCTGTATTTAATCATGTTGATAGTGGGTGGTAAAACGCAAATTTTAAAATTTTCTGTAACAGGTAGAGCGGGTACGTTGCGCCAAAACATCGATGCCACCGATAGAGGTGACAAATATTCTTTTAGAGTTGTTAGTTTTCGTGTCGAGTAGTTGTGGTGACGTAGAGGTTCCCCACTACATTATTGTGGATTCTAAGCTCGTTGGGCTTTGCTTAACCACCCCGTCCTGACGCGCATGAGCTAGTCGTCGTATCCTGAGAAAAGAAGGAAAGTATGGCGCCCAAACTGGAAATGGATCTCGCCGAGATGCGCCGACCCCGCATATAGTAAGATTGTTACATACACATATATATATGCATACATATGATTTTAAACGTTTGTGTATTTGCATACAAACAAACATGTGTAAATTAAATAGTTGCGTTGTCCCACGTTGCTGTCCAGAGCTGCAGCTGCTGATGTGGGAGTATGGGTTCCGTAAGGTTCCGTTCTTTAGGATGATTATGGTGGAGAGATTACTTGTCTCTCGTATCACTGGGCTTGTGCCACAGCAATGCAGAAATAATTATTTTAAAGTGTTTTACGGCTAGTTGCCGGAGCAGAGTTTATTGAACGAGCTTTTCGCTTTCGTTGTAAGAACAAAACTGAATTTGGAACCACCAGCAAGCTGGGGCGTAAGCTAAACCAAAAGTACTTAGTTGCTAAGGAATACAAAGATACAAAATATACGTACTTAAAGCTGCAAAACTACAGCCGGCGAGCCGACTGGGCATAAGTGATAACGCTGATCTTGCATCATGTGCAAGATATCAGGTTACCGTCGGTTGACCGTCGCATCTAGGGCGCTGAACTGAACTTTCGCTGAGACGGCAACTTCAGCGTAACTGCTGGCTAACATTTTTGCGTTTATTTATGTTACACAACAATGTTACACTCGTTAACTACTCCCCCCTCAGAAGTATGACCGTCCCCGTTCATCTTATAGCTGTCCACGCTCGCCTGTATCTTCTGTGAGGCTCGTCTTCTTCTCAAACTCTGGTAGAGGAGAATGGAACCGCTGAGACTCAGGCTGAACTGTGGCAGCAAACCATGCCATAGGCGAACCGGCCGATGTTACCTCTTCCTGAAGTTCTTGGATGATATATAGGTTGTTGTTGTTCATCCTTTGTAGTAGTGGCATGCTCAGGACTGGGTCGTGGCCAATGATCTTCAATACCGGCGAAGCTGTTATGCCCGGCGTCTTGTTAATGATTGCGCGCCGGTTCACATACTTAATGACAGCTACGCGCTCGAACACGATGAGGAAAGTACCGTTGACTGATCCTGTTGCGCCGTCATCGGTGCTGATACTGGCAGGACTCTCGTTTAAAACCATGATGCCGTCATCTACCATTGTAATACGCTCCAGGTGACTAGGTTGCGTGATACAATGTGCTGTGCTTCCAGCATGAAATTCGCGTGCGCAGGTGTCATGCGTTGCCGATTTACAGATCGAGGCGTAAGTTGTTGTGGTGCAGCTTGTTACCGCTAAAACGTCGTTGTCGCATTCAGCTACGGTGCCATCTTGAAGCTGAAGTACAGTGTGCTCTTGGCACACCGGGAGAATGTTGACCTTTCTACATATAAACTTAATTCTGGGATATTCGATTAAAATGTGGACAATATTTTCGGACTGGAAAATCTTAATATTAGATGCCTCCATCAGGATAACTATAGGAACTTCTGCGGGATGTTTGATAAGCACAGATTTTAAATCATCGTGATCAAAGATTGTTGGGTTTATTAAATAAATTTCGATTCGCTTTCATAAATTTCGATTCGCTTTCGCTGACGGACGTGTTTTACATCGCTTCTATTTCATTTCAAGTTTTCCTCGCTTAATTGCTCAAATTCGTATCATACTTCTGGCTTAATTCCTTTGCTACATTGTGTGCTACATCGGTTGTGTTGATACACATTGTTTTAATAAACTTTAAAGCCAATTTTTAATAATTTTGTTTTCTAAGCAACAACAATTCCACAGCCAAACATTCTGTTTACTTATTTCTGCGCTTGTTTGTCGCTGTGTAATTTGTTCTTGTAATTTTACGCCGTTGCTTGTGCTAACACTTTGTTTGTGTAAACATTCTCTCGGCGCTATCTTCGTGCTCTCTTCTATATTTACGCTCCCGTCGCGCTCTCATCTGTTTTACCGCGCTTATCTTATTTTTGGTGTTGGCCGGTTATTCCGTTTTTCTTGTTTTCGGTCGCCGCGCCCGCGCATTATTTGTTTTTGTGCATTTATTATTGTCGTAAGTAAACATTAGTAGCTTGCACATTAACCCTAGCTTGCCTTTTTATTTTTCAACTAACTTTTTATTTCAACAGTGCTTATTAGCTTTCTATTTATTCCATTTTATTAATTCATTGCTTACACTAATTACCTCCACTATGTACGTCTGTTACAATTCAAATTGCCAGGTGCGAACAAATGTTAAGATGGGTTTTGTTTGCTGCTGGCTATGTGAAAATGTTTCACATGAAAAATGTGCTGGCCTCAACGGCCGAATTATTGACCTGATTGAGTCTAAATCAGGCTTAAAGTGGACTTGTGAAGCTTGTAGGGATGTCGAAAGAGACATTATGAGCTTCATGCGACACACTAAGAGAGGCTTTGGGGATCTATTTGGCAGATTTAAAAGTCTGTCTGATAGTTTTGCAGCTTTGGATAAGGAGTTTAAAGGCCTAAAAGTCTTAAATGATTCTCCAAAGCGTAAAAAGGCCAATTTTAGATTGTCGATTGGCCCTAACGAACTTTCAGTCCCTCATCACATACCCACAACGTCCGCACCTTCTCTAATAAATTTTTCATCCCCTTCTCCAAATATAATTGTTAGTAGTGATGACAACTTTATCTTACCCACAGAAGTTGTCCCCACTCCCGAAGTAATTGTCCCTGATTCATTAGTTGTCAATACTGTTGCTGTTGGCGAATCAAGCAATTTAGTTGTTCCTGATTCGTTAGTAGTCAATACTGTTGCAGTTGGTGAATCAAGCAATGAGTCTATCAGAGCTGTTGCGGAAGCTATTACAGTGTCCGATAAAAAGACTCTCGTAGGTGTTCCACCAAAGAAACAATTATTTGTTTCTAGGCTTGCCCCTGATACCACATCGGATGATGTCAAGGCCTTTATTCAGGCTAAATCTGAAGCTAACATTACGGTGGAGAAATTTAAGTTCTCATATCATCGGGAAATTTCTTCATTTAAAGTAAGTGTTCCTGCCAAATATTTTAGTACAATTTGTTGTAAAGAATTTTGGCCGGACCATTTAATAATAAAGGAATATACAGCTAAGAAAAGAAATCGGACTCCGATTGCACTGCCGTCTAACCCTGTCCCGGCCTCTGATTCCGGAAAAAACTAACTTCCTCCCTCTCGTTTGCCTATCAAAATGTAAGAGGTCTTCTTAGTAAACTTAGTAATATGTATTTAAATAGTCTGTCTTTTTCATTTCATGTCGTGGCCTTTTCTGAGACATGGTTAAGGCCCGATGTTTTAGATTCAGAAATCCTTTTCAATAAATTCGCTATCTATAGAAAAGATCGTACATCCCGCCGAGGTGGTGGTGTGCTTATTGCCGTCGATGTTAACTTATCCTCGGAAGAAGTAACAATCGATGGCTCTGTGGATATCGAATTTGTTGCTATTAAGTTATGCCTAAATAACGTTAGAGTTTTCATTACCTGCTCCTATATTCCTCCTTCTTCTGACTCTTCTCTGTATTTATTACACTTTTCTGCTATTAAATCAGTTTCATCTATGTTATCTGATCGTGATTTTCTTGTAGTTCTTGGCGATTTTAATATTGCTGGTACTACATGGATTTCGTGTCCCGACTCTGCCGTGTTGACCCCCACGACTCAGCACGATTTTCTTGATGAGCTGTTTGGAATTTCATTGCTTCAAATCAATGATATTCCAAACTCTTTAAATAGAATGCTTGATCTGATTTTTGTTTTGGACCCTTCCTGTTTTTCTGTTTCCCGCATAAAACCCTTATCAAATCCTGAAGATCCTTATCACCCGACTCTGGAGGTGTTGATTGATTTACCTGATCGGGTGACCCGTACTAGTAGTATATCTACTAAACGGTCTCGTCAGTTTCGGAAAGCCGACTTTAACAAGTTAAATGTGTTGCTATCCCAAACTGACTGGTCCCGACTGTTCATGTGTAGAGATATGGATAGTGCAATTACAACCTTCTATAATACCTTGAATTCCTTAATTGATGTCTGTGTTCCGTTCTGTGTTCCAACCAGGTCTAATAAGCCTATTTGGTTTACCCGTGAGTTAACATTGCTCAAAAATAGAAAGTCGAAATGTTATAAGAGATTCAGGGAAACTGGCTCTTCCTTGCATTTCTCGCGATATCTAATTGCTCGATCTGATTTCTATGTTTTGAATGACCGTCGTTATAAGGAATACCTTACTGACTGTGGTCAACAGTTCAGAAGGAATCCGAGACGGTTTTATAACTTCGTTAATTCGAAGCGTAAATCATCAACGCTTCCATCTAGTGTGTTCTTTGAAAGAGAATCTGCTAATTCGGATAAGGCTATCGCCGACTTATTTGCCGATTTTTTTCAAACTACTTACAGTAAGCACGAGTATAACTGTGACTCACCCTATCCTTATAATTTAAATTCCTTCAATAGTAATTTTACACCAGTCATCACCGAAAGCTCTCTCTTATGTAATTTAAAGGCTACTAAATCTGTTTTTTCGCCTGGTCCAGACGGAGTCCCTGGCTGTGTGCTTAAAAACTGTGCAGACGGCCTTTTAAAGCCCTTGTATAAACTATTTGCATTGTCTGTTGAAACATGCTGTTTCCCTGATGTTTGGAAATCATCTTACATTATTCCTCTTCACAAAAAAGGAAATAAATCCGATGTTTGCAACTATAGGGGTATTTCCAAGTTGTCTGCTATTCCCAAGGTTTTTGAGAAATTAATAACTTCTCAACTGCAACATTTCTGTAGATCCATGATTTCACCCTGCCAGCATGGGTTTGTGAAATATAGATCCACTACCACTAACCTGTTAGAATTTACATCATTTGCATTGAAGGGCTTTGAGAGAAAATTGCAAACTGACGTCATTTACACAGATTTCAGTAAGGCTTTCGACTCCGTTAATCACAGCCTATTAATACATAAGCTCAATCTTTTGGGTCTTTCGTATAACTTTACTATTTGGATTTTTAATTACTTGAGTTCTAGAACACAACATGTTTATTTTAAAGACACTTTGTCCAAATCTGTTCAAGTAACTTCGGGTGTTCCACAAGGAAGCCATCTCGGTCCCTTGTTATTTATATTGTTCATAAATGATCTTCCATCAGCGATCAGTTACTCTCGTGTGCTTATGTATGCCGACGACGTTAAACTCTGTGTTTCGGCTGCTGAGTCTGTTCTTGGGACCAGGTTACAATCTGATCTATGTAGTTTTCAAATCTGGTGTCAAGCTAATTTATTAAACCTTAACTTTAGTAAGTGTAACGTAATGTCCTTCAGTAGGCGCCTCCCTTTCCAAAACGTTTACATTCTGAATGGCAACTCTCTTAAAAGAATTGAGTCGGTCACTGATTTGGGTATCCTTATGGATCCTAAGCTCAAGTTCGATAGGCATGTATTGTCAATTACTAATCGTGCTTTTAGTGTCCTGGGCTTCATAAAGCGCTGGTCGAAAGAATTTAACGATCCATATTTAACGAAAACACTTTTTACTGCCTTGGTACGGCCTATTCTTGAATATGGATCATGTATTTGGTCACCCCAATACAGGATTCATCAGGATAGAATAGAATCTGTACAAAAACAATTTCTTCTTTTTGCACTAAGGTCTCTCAACTGGAATACTAACATACGCTTACCTTCCTATCGTAGTAGACTTTTACTAATTAATCTTCCTTCTTTGTCTGATCGTAGAACAGTGCTCGGTGTAATTTTTCTACACAAACTAATCAATGGTGAAATTGATTCTTCAGAATTACTCAGCCAGATTAGTTTTGCTGTTCCGATTAGACCAACTAGAAACTTTCTTCCGCTCTCTCTTCAACCTTGTTCTACCAACTTTGCTATTCATAATCCTTTCCGAGTCCTATGTAGTAACTACAACAAACTTTCTCGAGTTGTTGGTAGTTCTACTTCGACCCCCTTAATTAGAACTTATCTTCTCTGTCACCTGTCTAGATCTTAGTTATCTTAGCTTAATAATTTAAAATGTATTGTATTTCGTTTTTAGTTATTTTATGTTCTAACTTATAAATTCGATTCGCGTTTATCGCTAGCCGTACGTTATGCGGTGTGCCCCTCGGTCGGTTGGGCGGGAGGTGGCTGCATTATTTGCAGGGTTCCGCGCGCTAACAAGCACGTTGCTTGGTGTTGCTGGGCCACTTGAATGTACTGTCCCGTTAGTACATCAACGTCCATATATAATATATAATATTATGTTGGCTTTTGCAAGAGTGATCGTGAGCATTCAATTTTGGATTTTATTTATTAACATTCTATTTCTGGCCAATAATGCCTCGTACAAATGTGGCGTGTCTATTAGATCATTCTCCTTGCTTTAATTATCTTATTTACTGTATCGGTTAATTGATTTAGGAAAAAAGTTTATAATTTGGATGATAGGGCCTTTCACGTCTGTTATGGTACGTGATATTATTGGTTGCACTATTGCGAATTTAGAAAACTTATCGACACATGTCAGAAATTGTTTCTTATCGGTCGAGAAAATGTCAATGTGCAACCGCTCGCCGGGAAATGATGGTGTTGGTGTTTCTCCGAGAATTTGTTTTTTCGGGTGCCTGTCGTATTTGGACTTAGTGCAAGTTCTGCAGTTGGCCACAACTTCCTTAGCCAGCCTGGCCATTTTCGGAAAGTAATACGATTGCGCTCTGCTATGACAATGTCCCTTTATTCGGTTTTGTCAATTATGTCGATTACCATATTTTTACAGTACCAAAACATTGTTGACGGGAATGTTCTCACTAACTCATGCTGGATGTATGCCAGCGCCGGTAGATCACAATGTACAGCATTGACCACACTAGGATTAACTACTGCATTAACTTCCTTTAGGATCTCGTTTCTATCAGTGAAGTGAATTTTGTGGAGTGTTTTTTCGCCAAAGAATATGAAGTTTCGTTTTAGAGAAAACCTTGATTCCTCTAAAACTATCTGGTTTCTGAAACAATTCTCAGTAGCTTCTATTATATAAGTTACAGATAATTCACTATGAATTGTTGCTGCGTCGGATATAACTTCACTTTGCAGAGCATTCACGTTCTGTCGCGAGAGTGCGTCTGCTACGTGGTTTTCTTTACCCGGTTTGTAGTGGATGTTTGCGTTATGCTCGTCGATATACGTTTTCCATCTTTTAAACATACATTGGGGTTTCTATCAGACACCGCAAGCGTTAATAGCTGGTGGTCTGTGTATATGTTAATGTCCCTTGTACCATATAGGTATTGCTGTAATTTTCCCAGGGCCCAAACCATATTGGTTTCCTTCCATGCGTAGTAAGGTTGAAAAATTTATTAGAAACTGTTTACCTTGTATATTGCATTCTGTCCCAAAGACGATCCATGATAGAACATTGCATAGTATACCCAAACCCTGTGTGCCCTTTCATACACTCCATATAGACCATTTAGGACCCTTGCCAAGCATAAATTCCAAAAGGAAACACTTGTTAGTAATAGTCGACGCATTTACGAAATTTGTAAAGTTATTCCCAGTAAACAGTACAAGTACGCGGGAAGCTAGGGATGCACTTACTAAATATTTTGAATTTTATAGTCGTCCTAAACGAATAATATCAGATCGTGGAACATGCTTTACTTCTTTGGACTTTAGTTTCTTCTTGACTGAACGTGATATAGAGCATATTAAAGTCGTAACAGGTGCGCCACAGGCTAATGGTCAGGTTGAGCGAGTAAATCGGGTATTAACACCCATGCTAGGAAAGTTATCAGAACCATTACTTCAGGCGGATTGGCATAAACTTATGTATAGAGTAGAATATGCTATTAATAATGCAGTACATAGTAGTACGCAAAAATCCCCTAGTATGTTACTATTTGGAGTTGACCGAAAGGGTCCCATTGTGGATGATTTAGCGGAGTACTTGGAAGATAGAGTTAATAACGTAGGTCATAGAGATCTAGAACAAATTAGGAAGACAGCTGGGGAAAAGATACTGCAGTCGCAGATACGAAATGAAAACATGTATAGAAAAAAGCATAGAGTGCCTTTAAAATATAATGTTGGTGATTTGGTAGCAATAAGAAACGTAGATACAACGCCAGCTATTAATAAAAAGTTTGCTCCAAAATACCGTGGCCCATATAAAATAAGCCTTGTATTTGATAATGATCGTTACGAAGTTACAGATATAGATAATTGTCAGTTAACCTAATTACCATATTGTAGTGTTTTAGAACCAGCAAGGCTTAAGCCTTGGGCTATTTGTGTAAGCTTAGTATTAAACAATAGTAAGTAAGTCGTGGTCGACTATTATTGTCAGGTCGGCCGAATGTAATGTTAGCAATAATTACTTTTAAAAATAATATCAATAATCGATTAAAATGAAGAACAATGCATATCGATATATAAATAAGCAAGTTGTATCGATATTGCACATTGGCAATATCGATACGATGAGTTTCGATACTAACTTAAATATAGACCCGCAAGAAGAGAACATTGTAAAGGTAGCATCGTGCGAAATAAAATAAAGTGTTAAAAACTTTACACATAATTAAATAAATAAGCAACTTACCCAGCCAACGCCAACGCAAAGTGTGACCAGTTTTTCGATATATCGATATTAGGAAAATCTAATCGATATAAACCCAAATTTTGAAAATATCGATAATATTGATATTGCTGAGATATTACTGCAGCACTAAAATCCAAGCTTCTGGAAATTCTGTGGTGCACCTATAAAACGGACAGAAGCCTTCTAGTATGGTTAAAATCGACCTCCAATAGTTTTTTTTAATAATTTTGTTGGATTTGGTGAACACTTTTTCTCCTACCTCAAATATTCTGTTTTGCCTGTGTGGATTGTTTCTGTCCAGTTGTACCTGTTGAGTTTTCTCAATCTTTGCTCTAATGGCATCCCTTAATTCATCAGTCGATGAATGTATCACTTCTATAGCTTCCTTGCGTGTCTCTGAATGCAGTGAACGGTTGTACTCTAGAATTGCAACTAGGATAATTTCGACCGTATCGTCGATCTTCCCAGCTTAATGCATCTAGCAATTTCCGACAACGTGCTGTGGAATCGCTCCACTTGGCCATTAGAAATACTATGTAATGGTGGTACATTTACCACATCAATTCCAAAGTTGTTCTTTAACAATGACGTAATGGTTTCTGAATTAAATGCTGCCTCATTGTCGGAATACACAACCTTTGTTTTGGGAAAAACGTTTATAATTTGGATGATAGGGCCTTTCAGGTCTGCTATGGTACGTGATATTATTGGTTGCACTATTGCGAATTTAGAAAACTTATCGACAAATGTCAGAAATTGTTTCTTATCGGTCGAGTAAATGTCAATGTGCAACCGCTCGCCGGGAAATGATGGTGTTGGTGTTTCTCCGAGAATCTGTTTTTTCGGGTGCCTGTCGTATTTAGCCCTAGTACATGTTTTGCAGTTGGCCAAAACTTCCGTAACTAGCCTGGTCATTTTCGGAAAGTAATCCTGTGCGGCTCTGTGCGCCCGATTGTACTCTGCTATGACAATTTCCCTTTGTTCGTTTTTGTCAACTATGTTTACCATATTTTTACAGTACCAAAACTTTGTTGACGGGACTGTTCTCACTAACTCATGCTGGATGTATGCCAGCGCCGGTAGATCACAATGTACAGCATTGACCACACTAGGATTAACTACTGCGTTAACTTCCTTTAGGATTTCATTTCTATCAGTAAAGTGAATTTTGTGGAGTGTTTTTTCGCCAAAGAATATGAAGTTTCGTTTTAGAGAAAACCTTGATTCCTCTAAAACTATCTGGTTTCTAAAACAATTCAAAGGTTTCTCAGTAGCTTCTATTGTATAAGTTACAGATAATTCACTATGAATTGTTGCTGCGTCGGATATTACTTCACTTTGCAGAGCATTCACGTTCTGTCGCGAGAGTGCGTCTGCTACGTGGTTTTTTTTACCCGGTTTGTAGTGGATCTTTGCGTTATGATCGTCGATATACGCTTTCCATCTTTTTATCTTTGCATTGGGGTTTCTATCAGACACCGCAAACGTTAATGGCTGATGGTCTGTGTATATGTTAATGTCCCTTGTACGATATAGGTATTGTTGAAATTTTCCCAAGGCCCAAACTATAGCTAATAGTTCCCTCTCGTTGGTGGCATAATGTGACTCACTGTCTTTTAATGATCTCGAAATCATTGTTATGGGTCTGTTGTCCTGAGACAGTACTGCGCCAATACCATGGGCAGAGGCATCCGTCATCAAATCGAATGGTTTCCTGAAATCTGGGTATCTGAGAGTAACGTCCTCTGAGGCTAGAACATTCCTTAATTTTTCGAACGCATCTCGCTCTGGAGTGCCAAAATCTATGGTTGTTTTCTTTGACATGTGTTTAATGACGGACCCATTCTCTCCTTTTAACAAATTTGTCAATGGCCTTGCAATTGCTGCAAAGTCTTTAACAAAATATCTGTAGTAGCTGGCCAATCCTAGGAATGATCTAAGCTCATACAGGGATTTCGGTTCCGGATATTCTTGTATAGCCCTTACCTTTTCCGGGTCTGTTTTAGCGCCACCCAGAGTCACGATGAACCCTAAGTATTCTACGCTCGTTTTGAAAAAATGGGTTTTTTCTTTTGAAACTTTCATGTTGGCATCGCATAGGCTCTTTAGAACCCAATCTATGTGCTTTATATGATCCTTTTCATTTTCAGAAAAAATTATTACGTCGTCTACGTAAACATAACAAGATTTTCCAATTTGTTCACGCAACACGTCGTTTATCGCTCTTTGGAAGATGCTTCAATCCGAACGGTAGTCTGCAGAATTCATACTTTCCGCCGTTTACGGAGAAAGCTGTTTTCTCGCGATCTTGCTCTGCCAAGTAAATTTGGTGATAGCCGGACTTTAGATCTAATGTCTTAAAGTATTTGGCTTTACACAAGTTCGACAATATCATGGATATGTTGGGCATTGGATACTTATCTGCGATGGTCTTTTCGTTTAGTTTCCTAAAGTCAATTACCAGTCGCTTATTCCTGCTCCCACTCTCGTCTAGACCCTTTTTGTCAACGACCCATATTGGGTTATTGTAGGGTGACCTTGAAGGCCTAATGATGCCATTCTGCAGCAAATCTTTAATTTCTTTTTTTTACAAAGTTTTTTTTACCCCCAAGGGATGCGGATATAATTTCGAATATAATGGCTTGTCGTCCTCTGTACGGATCGTAGCCACAACAGATGTATTGAACGGCAACGCCTCGTTAGAGGTCATGAATGCTCTAGCTCTGTTCAAAATCATACTCCTAAATTCAGCTTTTATGACTTCCGGTACGACAATATCATTCACGTTGGTGAAATTGACGTTGTCACAATAATGATGCTGCAGCTTTTCAGATACAGATCCATGATTGATTGTACCATTCTCGGTATCTAAGGTTGCTCCTACTTGCATTAGCAAGTCGAAACCTATAATACCATCCAATGGTGTTAAGAGGTCTAATAAAAAAAAATTAGCTGATTTCCCGAAAATGTTCATTGAAAACTTATGGGTTACTTTGTTAGAACCGTGGATGGAACTAACCGTGAAAGGGGAGCTGACCGGGACTAGATTTTTTAGCTCCTTTACGGGCTTGATGTAGTTTTTGGCCGCTCCTGTGTCAATCAATATTTTTAGTTTTATCCCAGCCAGCTGTCGTTCGACGAACGGCAACCGGGAGCGCTTCTGTCCAAATGCTGTAGGTTGTCTAAAATTAGTCATCGCGGATCCCGTATCCATTGGTTCTGGTGCTGACCTTTTATCCTCTTTAGGATTCTGATCACTGTTGCTTTGCTGTTGCCTATTTGTTTTTTAAAAAAATGTGGGTTTCTATCTTGGCCATATTCGGCTTCATTGTTTTTCCCCTGTTTATCGTATGAGAGCGCCTGGTGTTTGCTATTTTCACCTGACTGAGTTCTGTCCTCCATAGCTCGCTTCTGCCTCTCTGGCGAAAGCTAATGCAGATGGCAAATCTCTGGGCTGGGCCGGGAATACCACTGCTTTCAATGATTTCTTAAGGCCTGAAGCAAAGGCATGCAAAGCATCAGCTCTAACTTCTTCGTTAAGGAGTCTGGCTGTATCCGCTTCATGCGTCATCACGATCTTATTCGCAACCAACGTCAATCTGCGTTCAACCTCATCGTAGTATTCCTGTCTGACCATTTCAAGGTTCTGGCGCAAGAGCCTAAGTGACGTCTTGTAGTGCTCTTGCTGTACCTCTGATTTTGTTCCGAATAATAGTTACCGCTTGGTAATGCGCGCTACTACCCACGAATGGCTGGAAAAGTTCATAGGCATCTGTGGCGGATTTTCTCCATGCCACATAATCATCCTGAGATCCATTGAACTCGGGTACTGATTGTATAATGTCTAATTTTATATCACAGTGGATGTCTGGATTTACGCTAATCCTCTGATATGCTTCGACCTGAGGTGCTTCTATGTTTAATTTTTGAATATCTTGTTTTAGTAAATTAAACTGTGCATTAAATCTGATTCCTTGCGCCGCTAACGCCTGACTGACAGCATTCGCTACTAACGCTTGCACTTGGTTCATGTCCATGTTAACTGTCGGTTTAAAGCCTACCTGCTCGTATTCCCACTCGTTTTCACCTTCACTATCACTTATTATTTTTTTCTTTACTTCCCAATACGGGCCAAAACTTGTCATTAACTTTTTCGTAATCGATCTCTTTAGGGACACTTCACATTAAATCATGGCCGAGTAAGTATATTCGACAATGGCATTACTTGAACAGAAATTTAATATATTTAAAGTATAGAAAACGAATATTATATTCGGCTTGATTCACGATCACTTATTTGTTTTTATTTCATTCAATTTATTTAATTCAATTTTTAAATCTGTACTGATTAAACATTCCACTTACATGTTTTCTGAATTTATTTCTTATCTTCTACCCTGGGTGTTGGGTTCTTAAAAGTTGGGCGACAATTAAATAGTTGCGTTGTCCCACGTTGCTGTCCAGAGCTGCAGCTGCTGATGTGTGGGAGTAAGGATTCCGTAAGGTTCCGTTCTTTAGGATGATTATGGTGGAGAGAGTACTTATCTCTCGTATCACTGGGCTTGTGCAACAGCAATGCAGAAATAATTATTTTAAAGTGTTTTACGGCTAGTTGCCGGAGAAGAGTTTATTAAACGAGCTGACCAGCGTTATGGCATACCAAGCAAAAATGGAAGCCGGTCACACTTTTGCCGGTTGTCGTTCTCTTTTTTCACCAACGCCGAGATTACCAGACGTATCGATCAATGCTAAGCGAAATCCACTGATATAATTGCCATCCGGCCAATAAATAATCGTTTATACTCTGTTTACAACTCAGTAGTGGGATATCCACAAGCTAACATCAATCTGCTGAGGAAACACAACGATGGTGACTAAAGAGGATCTGATTAAAATTCTGCGGACACGCGGCATAGAAATGCCAGCCTCAGCCACTGTGGTCCAGCTGCGGCGCCTCTATAATGAGGCTCTAAAACAGTCGAGTGCCCAGCAGTTGGCCACAGTGGACCACGCCCGGTGGGATACCTCAGTCGGAGCAGGCGGCGCTGGCGGCACAGACGGCTCTGGATCAACAACTGTCAAAATTTCGGAAGCAAAAGGAGCTACTGGAACTCCAATGTCAGATTGCGGAGCTCCAGCGACAGCTCGGGGGCAATACAAATCCCGCCTCACGGACAACTGATGTGAGTATGATTGAAACCATGGTTTCTCAATTCTCAGGCGACAACGCCTATGATGTGCCCAAATGGATCAGCGACTTGGAGGATGCGTGCGCCCTCCTCCAATTGGACGAGAGGATGCGGTTGGAAGGAACGGCGGAAGTCTTCTTAAGGACCGTCACCGTACACCGGTACAAGGACCTGAAGGCGGTCCTCATTCGCGAGTTTGGACGTGCCCGCAGTACCGAGGAGGTGTACGCGGCTTTACGTGCTAGATGTCGGCAGCTTGGAGAGGGGTACTTGCGATACGCCCTAGAGATGCTGTAGATCGCCATGCATCGGGCGATCCCTGAGGGCATGCTGGTCGACTTGATCATCGATGGATTAAAGGAGAACTCACCAGCTGTTGGGATGCTGTACGCCGCTCGGACGTTACCCGAGCTGAAGAACCTGCTGGAGCGTTACGAGCGGCGGTGGCTCCAGACGGTGTCGTCAAACCAGGCCGGCAGCGTAAGCCGGTTGGTACGAAAGACTGCGGTTGGACTGAAGACGTCGGACAGGCAGGGAGACTCATCGACGGCAGAGATCCGCTGTTTTAATCGGGCATTATAAAAGCCAATACCGCATCCCGGAATCGTGGCTTAAGTGTGCCAAGATGGGACACCAATACAAGGCGTGCCCGGAAAGGGCAGGAGCAACGGGCAGTAACCAGGCTGCCACAGTAGAGGGGCAGCCGGAACCGATGGATAGTGTTGCGATTATTTCAAATCAAAATATCAGTGAGTTTAATCAGACGTTTTCTTTACTCGATTCGGGCAGCCCTAAGTTATTCACCCGGGAGTCGGAGAATCCAAAATCCTGCCGTCTCCGCCCACAACTGCTGTAGTGCCGTAGCCTCGGAGGAGGCCGCATTTTGTCACTAGGGCAAATTATGTGCTCTGTGCGCATCAAAAATAACGCAAAAGTATTAATTAATAAAATGTTTATATAACCGAATTCTGATACTGCGTTGCCTCTCATTTTGGGGAGGTATTTTTAAAAGAAGGCCAATATTGTGCTGTGCCAAATCCCATGCCAAGGTGACAAAAATCGGTCCAGAGGTCCTGATGAGACTAACAGGGATTACCACAATAAACTCACTGCTGTTCTGATGCCCAATAATTTCCAAGAAAAAGACGCCATATGTGTGGCGGTCGGGTCAGAGGTGTTTTTTTTGGTTGTTGAGCCCACTATGACGCTGACGGGGCAGTTGGGAATAGACAAAAACGAAAACATAGACGAGGCATTAGCAATTATAAATGCGATAGACGTATCCGTAGGAGAAGACGAACGATTTGACATAGAGCCATCATTGTTACCAGAGCAGTCGGACGTGCTAAATGAAGTCATTAAGGAATCTTATTTAGATGTACCAGAGGAGCATATTAGCCCAATAGATTATGAAATGAAAATCGAATTAACTAATCAGACTCCGTTGTTTTGTCGCCGTTTTTCTCATCATGAGTGCCAGGAGGTTCGTCAGTTCTGTGAAGATCTATTAGCAGCTGGAATTATTCGACATAGTAATTCGCCATCTATTGTGCCCGTCCGTAAGAAGGACAATACCCTGAGTATGTGTGTCGACAATCGGCCGTTGAATAAGATAACTGTTCGTGACCACTTTCCAATTCCACTCCTAGATGATTGCTGAAAAATTCAAAAACTAATTTGATTAAAACAAATTGTACATAAGTTCATTAACGATTAGCAATTCAACTAACATGCTAGCTTAAATATAAGAGTTGTACTTCAAGTAATCTAATGCTACAAATTCAATGTTTTTCTCTTAACTAATGTTTCAATGTTCTCTTAAAACTAACTTATGCTAACTTATGCGGGTTTCACCACGTCAAGATGCACCCAGACTCAGTTAAATACACATCCTTTGTGATACCTGATGGCCAGTTTGAGAATGTGCGCATGCCGTTTGGGCTCTGTAATGATCCTCCAGTATTTGCCAGATTTGTGTATTTTGCTCTGAAGGATCTGATTCACCAGGGTCAGCTAGTCATTTATGTGGATGATATTCGAGGGATTTTGAGACTCATATAGGTGTCCTGAAGGAGACTTTTCATATGTTACGGGTAAATGGCCTATGTTTGAAGCTAACCAAATGTCGTTTTGCATACCGTGAACTAGAGTATCTAGGTTATTTAGCCAGTTCTGCCGGGATTACGCCCAATATGGCACATCTCCAACTCCAGTGTTGTCCATATATGACCCGAAGTTAGAGACCGAGTTGCATTGCGATGCGAGCTCCTCAGGGTTTGGAGCAATGCTCCTCCAGAACAGGAAGATGGTAAATTTCACCCAGTTTTCTATTTTTCTAAAACCGCTTCCGCATCTGAGTCCAAATTGCATAGCTATGAGTTAGAGACGTTAGCCATAAACTATGCCCTGAAACGGTTCGAGACGTACTTCAAATTTATCCCGTTTAAGATCGTAACTGATTACAATTCGTTAGCGTTGACCCTCAAGAAAGGAGGATCTTCCGCGAAAATAGCGCGTTGGGCGCTCCTGCTGGAACTACAACTATACAAATGTCTCGCTCGGGAGTCAATATGTCCCATGTTGACGCCCTGAGTACACTAGAAACAGTGGCTTATATTGATGATTTGAATTTAGACTTCCAACTACAGCTGAAGCAGAACAATGATCCTGATGTTGTCAAGCTGCGGAATGATTTGGAGGGTCATGACGTGCCCGGGTTTGAACTAGTAGATAGGGTGGTCGATCACCCCAGAGGGTGCGGCGGATATATCTCCCCGCGGAAATGATTCAGTATGTGATAAGGACAGCGCATAAAAAACTGGGTCATTTGGCTACCGAGAAATGTTGTACGCACATTAGGAATCATTATTGGTTCCCGTATATGAAGTCACAAGTAGACAATTTTATCAAAATTTGCAAGAAGTGCATCTACTATTCCTCCTCCACACAAAGTAAGAACGCTACCCTGCATAAGATTCCGAACGTCCCCTTGCCGTTTGATACCATACACATTGACCATTTGGGCCCGCTTCCGTGCATCCGCTCCAAAAAGAAGTACCTCCTGGTGGTAATAGACGCTTTTACGAAATTTGTCAAGCTATACCCTGTGGCCACCACCAGTTCCCGGGAAGCATGTCATTGCCTGGCCCGGTATTTCGAGAATTATAGCCGGCCAAGATGGATTATTAACGATAGGGGTACGTGTTTCACCTCTGCCGAATTTGCTGAGTTCGAGAAGTCGCACAACATTGTACATGTTCTGAATGCCACGGCCTGTCCAAGAACCAATGGTCAGGTAGAGCGCGTCAACCGTGTCTTTGCTCCGATGCTAAGCACGTTGGTGTGGGTATTGATGAAATATCTGAGTCGTTGAGTACCAAATTTCTTGAACGGAATCCCACTTTAGGAGAGGTGCGGAAGATTGCTCTGCAGAACATCCTAAGGTCTCAGGAATATAACGCTGGGTATTTCGCGAAGCATCACCGTCCCGCCGATTTTGTAGCCGTACGAATTGTGGATACGACGTCAGGAGTGAATAAGAAATTTATAAAGCGTTACCGTGGCCCCTATGTGGTCCACAAAAAGCTACCCAATGGCCGATATGTTATTCGTGACGTGGACGGATCTCAGATCACCCAACTGCCCTATGACGGTGTCCTGGACTCTTCTAAGCTGAAGTTGTGGGATGTGAACTACATCTCTGACTGTCTGAAATACGGCAGCACTGACCAGGTGGGCGGATAGCATCTTAAGTTTCAGGCCATGGAATCGAGGGCGATTAATTGTCAAGACGGCCGAGTTTTAAGAAGTTTGTAATTGCAATCGATGTTTAAAGTAACTTTGTAATTATTGATTAGAATTAAATATTGTTAAGCGTTTTAATGTTAGTATATTTTAGTATTTTAAGACCAGCCAGACCAGCGTTATGGTATCCCAAGGAAAAATGGAAAAATTGCAGGTTGTCGTTCTCTTTTTTCACCGACGCCGAGATTACCAGACGTATCGCCTTGTTGGGTTGTATTTTGGCCTTGTTTAAAATGTGGCATTTTGTTAAAATTTTTTCATGTCTTGGCATAGAACGATTTTCCTGCCTATTAGTTTCACCTTAGTTATTCTTATCCTCAACTGCTTTAGCAAATGTTGCAGCGAACATGCTTCTATTTATTATACTCTCTGCAAGAGTATATTGGGTTTGTGCAAAGTATGTAACAGGCAAAAGGAGGCGTGGCAGACCCCATAAAGTATATATATTCTTGATCAGCATCACAAGTCGAGTCGATATAGCCATGTCCGTCTGTCCATCCGTCTGTCCGTCTGTCTATCTATCAGTCTGACCAAACAGACAAACAGATTTCAGAGATGATAAGAGCTACAAGTTTGAGTTTGGTCTCAATTGATCACTTATTTAATCAGTCAATACAAGAATCTTTTTTTTTTCGATGCCACGCCCCATTCACACACAATGATAAAAAACCTCACCTCGGAAAAAATCGGTGTTTTCGGCAAATATCTCAGTAACTATGGCACCTAGGATCATCAATTTTGGTATGGAGGTTTCTAGCGACAGCATAAATATATTGCCATTTTGAGCTGCCACGCCCCATTTTCTCACAATTAATAATAATAATTCTCTCGTTCCGTTTCTAAGGCATTTGTTGATATAGTACAGTATTGTAAATTATAATTCGTATGGAGACTAATTATATCAAACTATCCTGAAAGGTGCATTAAAATCGGACTATAAACAAGAATACTAGAAGCTAGAAAATGTGCATACATATAGTTTCAAACTTATGTATGTGAATTTACATAGAAACAAACAGTTGTATGTTTGAATATACTGTGTTTTTTATTTTTTTCAACGTAAATATGTGCAATCAAGTCTAGCAATAATTGTATCAAAATTGGTAATGCGTTTTAATTTGGAATATTGATATACCTCGATGGCTGCTTGTCTCCACGGCACACATTCTTCGTGGTAACCACTCAATTTCCGCACAGATTTTGCAACATTTACTTCAACCCCACATCTAATTGTGGGATCGATTCTTGCACTTGCACCTGAACTTGGGGCGTTTTTATTCTAAGCCATCTCACTTGATTTCTCAATACACTTGATTTCCTGTGCAAGTGTGCTGCTGACATCATTTTCTGCTCTTGATTCGACTCCGGCTTTTGATTTTTTCAGAAGCAGCAGAAGAAGCAAAAGCAAATGAAATTAAACTTCTTGCAGTTTTTTAGAACATTATTATTTGCTCTTTAAAACATGCTTCCCGCATTTTTCAATACAAAGGGTAACCGGCAGGATTCGTACTTTCCGCCGTTTACTGAAAATTTTCTCGCGATCTTTTTCAGCTTTATAAATATAAATGGTCGGCTGAAAATTCCCGGGTCTGACCTATAGATGGCGACACTATAACTTAATATGTGGCGGTCTGGCAACACACCTATCGGCAATGTGCAGAATTGCTAGAAGGTCGATAGTCCAGGGCTAACAACAACGACGCTACGCGCGTTGAAAGAAGAAGCTGGATGAATTTCACATTAATTAATAATTACGGAGATCTAAGAGAGAATAAAATAGAGAGCATAACATTCGTGTTAGCTATAGTGGTGACCCCGACGTGAAAGAACAAAAACTCGAAAATGCAACAAGCATTCAAAAATTAATAAATAAGTGCTAATATTGTACAAAAGTTATGCAAATATCACATTTTGGCAGTATATACAAAAACGACGCCAAAACGAGTGCTACGACTTGCGCTCTTTAATTGCAAGAAAACTATGTTTTGACGAAACCGAACTTGAAAACGTTTTTATCATGGATGTCCTGCAAACCCAAATGCGAGAACTTCAAATACAATTGGACACACTCAGGTCAAATAACTTAGTTGCATCAAACGATTATCAGTCTGGTCAATGAACGACTTCAATTCACTTGCCACGTTTTGCACGAAGCTACTCTCATCTTTGGTTTGCTCAAATCGAGCGTTCGTTCAGTCTACACAACGTTCACCTCGACACTGACAAATGTGGCCTGATCACGGTGCATTTGGATGAAGAGATCATCCACGCCGTCGAGGATTTGGTAACTTGCCCACCGGCGACAAACAAGTATCAAGCAATCAAAGACCGTTTTATTGAGAAATTCGCCGAGTCGTCAGAGTCTAAGCTACGGCGCTTACTGCAAGGAGGAGGAACAATAGGCTCGAAGCCTTCTGATATATTAGCCAACATGCGCCGTCTTGCTCCCGATCCAGCTAGTGAGACCATTATTCGGACATAGTTCCTGGCGGAGATGCCACAATCCATACGTCCAATGTTAACAGTTTGGGAAGAATCTGACCTTAACCAACTTGCCAAGATTGCGGACAAGATGCTTGAAGCTGTTGGACACAATTCAGTCCAGGCATTGGATTCAGATGCTTTAAACTCCGTGAGTGCTGTAACTTCTAATGCCTCATTGAAAGACGTCTATGAGAGTCTACGACTACTAACCGCGAAGTTCGACAGTCTTCAAAAGGAAGTAAAAAGCATGCAGGTAGGACACTCTCGCTCACGCAGTAAATCGCGTGGCAGATCGCCTCGGAATCAGTCGACGTCTCTAGCTCCAAATGGACAAGAATCAAAACTTTGCTTCTACCATCTGAAATTTGGAAATGAGGCAAAGAAGTGTCGTCCAGACTGTCCCCATTATTAGTCGTTAAACTAAAACGGCTGTCGTCAAGTCGCGCAAGTCGGCGACAGCATATTCAACTGCGGCGATTTCAACACACAAACTTTGTCCGTCTCCGAGCCTCGCCTGCATATTACCGATCGCATCTCACTCATTCGCTTCCTCATCGACTCTGGATCCGTTGTTTCTGTCATTCCACGCAATCTGGCTAAGCAAAACAATAAACTCGGCAACCTCACACTGTATGCCGCAAACGGAACAACAATTCCCACCTATGGACGTTCGCCGATGGAATTAAATCTGGGATTACGTCGTTGTTTTTCTTGGCCCTTCATTGTGTCCGACTTGCAAATGGCTATTATTGGTGCTGATTTTCTGTCGAAGTACCAGTTGCTCATTGATCTCAACAAGAGACAATTGATTGATTCGACCACTGGTTTGAAGTCTTCAACATGCTTGTTAAACACAAAAAGTTTTTCTATATCAACAATACAGAATGTGTCAAAGTTCCAACATCTGTTGAAACGAATGTAACATTACCGACAAGAACAATAACTAGCTTGCACGAAGTTCGCCATCACATCGAAACAATATGCGCACCGATTTCGGATCGACCACGCCGCTTGGCGGGCGAAAAACTCTCGCCACTGCAAAAGCGGAAATCAACTTCCTTATAAAAGAAGGCATATGCCGGCCCTCGAACAGCCCTTGGTCAAGTCCACTCCACATGGTGGCAAAGAAAGATGGCGGTTGGCGGTCTTGTGGCGACTATCGGAAGCTGAACTCAGTAACCACACCTGACCGTTACCCAATAGCGCATATCCACGATTTTACGGATCAGCTTCACTGAAAATCGATTTTTACCACACTCGAATTGGTAAAAGCCTACTACCAAATTCCAAAGAGTGGACACCTGAGCGTATTACTGCATTCGAAGAGTGTAAACGGAGTGTCGCTAATGCAACGCTATTAGCTCATTCATTTCCGAATGCAAAGCTAGCCTTGACTTGCGATGTCTCTGACGTTGCGATTGGAGCAGCTCTAGAGCAGCAAGTCAACGATTCGTGGCAACCAATTGGTTTTTTTTCAAAGAAACTCAACAACTCTGAGAAGAACTACAGCATATAGGACAGAGAGCTACTATCCGTCTACGAAGCTGTCAGGTACTTTATGCATCTGCTAGATGGACGAATTTTCGTGATCAGGACAGACCATAAGCCGCTTATTTACGCTTTTCGACAGCGCCCTGAAAAAGCATCGCCTCGGCAGATTCGACACCTGAGCTTTATCTCTCAATATTCAACAGAGATCACGTACATCAAAGGAAGTTACAACGTAGTTTCTGACGCCTTTTCCAGACTCTGCACTATTGAGATGCCGACGACAGTGAAGTTGCAGCAGATTGAAGAAGCCCAAGCGGTCGATGCGGAACTAATCCACCTGATAGAAGGATACACATCGCTGAAGCTGCAGAAAGTCAACTATAACGACAACGTGTCGTTATACTGCAACATTTCAACGGGATACATTCGTCCGTACATTCCTCAAGCTCTTCGGAACCAGATTTGCGGATCTTTTCACAATCCTTCGCATCCAAGTGGCCGTTCGACACTCAAGCAAATAAAACAAAAGTTTGTTTGGCCATCAATCAACAAGGATGTCATCAAATGGTGCAGGAACTGCTTGCCTTGTCAGCGAGCGAAAATCAACAGGCACAATCATCTAACACCAGATAAAATCATCGTTCCCAATGGAAGATTCGACCACGTCCACATTGACATTGTTATAATGCCGTTATATGAAGGCTACCGGTATTGTCTTACAATGATCGACAGGTTCACTCGCTGGCCAGAAGCTATTCCGTTGACCAACATCACGGCCGAAACCGTCGCCAACGCACTTTGGTCTCATTGGATCACTCGATTTGGAACTCCCAAAACAATCACAACAGACCAGGGCAGTCAATTCGAGTCCGCAATGTTCAAAGAACTTGCACACCTCATAGGCAGTGATCACATCCATACCACAGCCTATCATCCACAATCCAACGGATTGGTTGAAAGATGGCATCGGACGTTTAAGGCTGCTTTAATGTGTCACACGGACACTCCCTGGCCAAAGCTCTTACCAGCAGTCCTACTAGGTCTTCGATCTTGCTTTAAAGAGGATTTACAATCAACAGTGGCCGAAATGCTGTACGGAACCCCTATTCGAATACCAAACGAATTTTTTGATGACGTCGAGTCAACAATCAGCCCGACAACTTTCATCAGCAGCTTCAGGGAACACATGCGAAAAATTCGTCCAAAACAAACAGCTCATCATGGTTCTACGAAGATGTTTATACTCAAGGGTATCGACTAATGCTCCCATGTTTTTTTACGCAATGACGCCGTTAAAAAACCACTGGAGCCCCCATACTCTGGCCCGTACGAAGTGATCGATCGTAACAGCGAGCGAGTGTTCACCATCAGGATGGATAGCAAGCTCGTAGCGGTGTCCGTCGACCGACTCAAACCCGCTTTCCTAGTCAAAGATGACACCATCATTGGCTCACAACCCACTGCCAATGAGCCACGTACATACGCAAGGACACCGAGAGTACACTTCACACAATCGTGAAGTCGTCACTGAAGAGGGAGTACTGTGGCGGTCTGGCAACACACATATCGGCAATGTGCAGAATTGCTAGAAGGTCGATAGTCCAGGGCTAACAACAACGACGCTACGCGCGTTGAAAGAAGAAGCTGGATGAATTTCACAACTTGAATAATTACGGAGATCTAAGAGAGAATAAAATAGAGAGCATAACATTCGTGTTCGCTATAAATACGTTTTATTTTTAGATAGCACCAACATTTAAAAGATTGTAGGTAAAATTTGAAAGAATACTTTCCACCAATTGAAAAAAATTTCACAACATGAGAATCACTTTGCGCAGGAATAGTTAAAAAAATTGAAAATGGCAAAAGTTTAATACAAGTAAAAGCCCCGAGAAGTTTGGATGCGTGATCCTTTGCTTAAGGATTGGTTATCCATTGACCCAATAACGATGGCAAGAAAAGGGACACGAAACAGCTTTATCCATGTATTTTGCAATACATTCGGCCATTAACCCAGTCGACCATTTGGGCATTTTGTGCACGGACAAGTTTTCAGACGCTTCTTGTTTAAAATTTCACAAATTTACATTGCCTTCAAAGTACTTAAATCAAATATCTACAAACGAAACATACACTTCCGAGGAGGAAAATATTACCGTTCTCGACTGTCTCCTCATGTTAACAATGTAAGAATATATAAGAATATGCCTCAAAACAAAGTTTTTTTAGACCCCGTACTCTAAAAAAGAGTAGAGGGGTCTGTTAGGTTTGTCAGAAGCGAAATGTGCGTAACAGGCAGAAGGAGGCGTGGGCGACCCCATAAAGTATATATATTCTTGATCAGCATCAACTGCCGAGTCGATATAGCAATGTCCGTCTGTCCGTCTGTCTGTCTGTCCGTCTGTCCGTCTGTCTGTCCGACCGTATGAACACCTGGATGTTTTAAACTACAAAATCTAGAAGCACCAAATTTATAATGAAAGTCCGTTATTAAGTCAGGCAGGTTAAGTTTATTTCAAATTTTTGCCACGCCCCTTACCGCCCCCAATGAGCAAAAAACCAGATACACCTCGAAAAAAAAAATGTAATTTGAGGCCAATAACTCAGTAACTATGGCACTTAGGAACACCATTTCTGGTAAGCAGGTTGCTAGAGACAGCCTTAATGCAATGCCATTAAAAATGTTGAGCTGCCACGCCCCCTTTTCTCATGAGAGTTAACCAAACGTTTTCACTTTAATGCCGTTTTTAAAGCATTTATTCATATAGTAGGATGTTGTAATTCAACATTCGTATAGAGACGTATAAAATCAAACTATACTGAAAGTGGCATCAAAATACTACCTTTAACAAAAGAGCTAACACGTTCTAAATTTTGTTTTTTTATACTCTCTGCAAGAGTATATTGGGTTTGTGCAAATGTATGTAACAGTCAGAAGGAGGCGTGGTAGACCCCATAAAACATATATATTCTTGATCAGCGTCACAAGCCGAGTCGATATAGCCATGTCCGTCTGTCCGTCTGTCTGTCTGTCCGTCCGTATGAACAAACAGATTTCAGAGATGGTAAGAGCTACAAGTTTGAGCTTGGTGTCAAACGATGAGATATTTAGTCAGTCAATACAAAAAAATTTTTTTGCCACGCCCCATTCGCCCACAATAAGCAAAAAACTGGACACACCTCGGAAAAATTTGTGTTTTCGGCAAATATCTCAATAACTATGGCACCTAGGATCACCAATTCTGGAACGGGAGGTTCCTAGCGACGGCATAGTTGCAGTGCCATTTAAAATTTTGGACTGCCACGCCCACTTTTCCCACATTTGATAAAAAAGTCTGGAAACTTCAATGCCGGGTTTGGCGAACTTGTTCGTATCGTACAGTATTGTAATTATATAATTCGTGTGGAGACTTACTATATTAAACTATACTGAAAGGCGCATTAAAATCGGACTATAAACAAGAAAACTAGAAGCGTTACCATATTGATAATTGAACGCAATATCAACCCATTGGTGCAAGCGAGATAGAAACACACAAGCACATGTTCGAACGTTTTCGCTGCTTGTGTGTCGGCAGCACTGCCCGCAGTCGCTGGCCGCGCCGAATACACACATACATACATATATGCATCATACATTGTCAAATGTACATATGTATGTGTATTCGCATGCAAACAAACAGATGTGTATTTGATTATGCTTAGATTATTTTTGTTTGAACATATTTTAATTCAAGTACTACGCATTGTAATATCTGGATACCGATTTTAATAATTTAATCGGGAACAAATGCAGAGAGTATTATACGGTCGGGCGTGCTCGACTGTACTTTTCTTTCTTGTTTTATAATGTAATTGTTTTCAACTAATAAATTCGTTCCGCGTTTTTCGTTAGCCGCACGTTAAGCGGTGTGCCCTGGGTCAGTTGGGCGGGAGGTGGCTGTATTATCTGCAGGGTTCTGTGCGTTAGCAAGCACGTTGCTTGGTGTTACTGGGCCACTTGGATGTACTGTCTCGTTAGTGCATCAACGCCCAAATATTAATTATATCGAACTATTCTGAATCGGACTATAAACAAGAAAGCTAGAAACGTTGCAACATTGAGAATTGAACGCAATATCAGTGCATGAGTGCAAGCGAGGCAGAAACATACAAGCATATAATCAAAAGTTTTCGCTGCCTGTGTGGCGTCCGCTCTGCCTGCTCACGCTGGTAGCACCGGCCAGTGGAATATATACATACATATGTATGTATAAGTAAAACTGAACTAGTCCTTTTCACTAATAAACACAAAATAACTTTTCCTAAACTACCCTCTGTCTTTGCGGCGAAGTCCTTTAACTCAGCGATAGATCTAAATACCTCTTAAACTCAGTGAGAGTGCTAAATATCTTGTCATCTATATAGACAGAAAGCTGAACTGGAATTTCTGTATTAAGGACAGAACTCGAAACGGCTCCGGTTCCCTCTTCACATGCAGAAAGCCTATTGGGTTACTGTGGGGTCTAGCACCCCTTATCTCGCGTTGGCTGTATACAGCTATTATTCATCCGATCCTCTTATATGCCGGACTATATGCGGCACGAATATATTCGGCGCCGTAATCACAACTCCCGAGAGATCTATCCTCTACACTGCATCCGTTGCTATTATGGGAACGAAAACCGCCACACTCTCTGCACTAAAAATGAGAGAAGATCGCCTGGATAGTTTCCACCAACGTCAACTTTAACCACCTTCCAGAGACCCAGACTCTATCCCGTGTATTGCTCGTCACATTTGCCCAGTCTACCAGCTCGAGCTTTCAATCACGGTACACTTATACTAGAGAAGCGACAGCTTTCGTTTACTGGAGCACGGTGCGGTCTTGGTAGGTGCCCGAGACACTAGCAAAAGCGGGCATCGAACTACCGGACGACAGAACTCATCACTTGGAGCACCTTTTTGTTGCTGCCCATCTCTAGAACGCACAAGATTAAGTTGCCTAGGGGCACCTCAACTCTCCTCGATGGAAGATGCCTCAAAAAGGGCACTAGTGAAACTGCTAGCCTTTGCCAAGCGCTCTCGCATCCTAAATGACTTTAAGCCATAGCATACTCAGGGAGCGTTGGTCACACTTGAGTATATTTAAGGGCTTATATTGAAAATTGTAAGCTCTATGTGAAACGCGCGGGATGGAAAGCAGTCACTATGGTAAGACATAAGTCATAAAACTAAGAATAAGCTTGGAACTATTTTTCAACAAAATAAAAACATCATTATATAGTCAAATACCATGTATGAGTGGAACATGGGTTCCAAGCAACTTCCTTCCGTTAACGACACTCATCAAGGCGTATTATGTGATGCTGGAAATGCTTGTAAGTTAAATACGGCAATTTACGGCATTAAACAAGCAGCTCGAAGCTGGTTTCTAGTATTTCAACAAACATTAAAAGAATGGAACTGTGTATATATGTTGATGTCGTAGTCATAGCCACAAAAGACATAGAAAGAATGAATAATTTAAGTAAAAAACGACATACGACATTTTATTGGAATCGGACTTGAATTAAATTAAGGTAAAATATATTTATATATAAAGATAAATAAAATAATTTAGAATAAATTCAAATGGACAACTGCAATTTTGTTAGTACCCCTTTACCGAGTAAACTCAGATGAGGATTGCAATGTCCCATGTTTTTACCTTATTAGATTCCTTATGTACATAATGCTTTGTACGCGTCCAGATTTTCTAGGTCTGTCAAAATTCGTTAGCCTTGAATTGTGTTCCATTGTCACTCACTATAGTTGCGGGGAAACAAAATCTGTGAAAGAACCCCCGTTGTGGACTTACTCACTGGGCGAGCTTCGAAAGAGAGCCACAAGGCTCTGTAATCAAGTAAATTACCTAGACTCAGACAAGGCATGGAGCATGTAGCATGACAGCTATAAAAGCTCTCTATCCTCCTAGAACAAGTTACTACGCAAAGCCAAACGCAACTCCTAGCGTAAGTTCCGCTCTAGTGTAGAAGACACCTTTAGAAGCCGCTAGACTCAGAAGGATACACTCTCACACTACTCCCTTTTTGGGCTTCCCTAAGCGCAGTGAAAACTCCTGGACTGGCGAGGAGTCGCGAGAACTGCTGATGGGCACCCACTTTTCAGGGTGCTCTGGCAACCCTAACACTCCGTCACGCTCACAATCAGGCGACCTGTACGGCCCGCCCCTATTATTGATCAGCAAGTGTAATATCTCTGGAGCTATTAAAAGTTTCAAACCCTTTTAATCTCTTGGTCCGAATGGTTTTATTCCAGCCCATCTAAACTAAGTGCATCAGATATTCAAAGAAATCCTCCTATTCAGAGTCATTCCCAAACCTTTTCTACGATCCAAAGTAGTTGTCATCCCTAAGGCAGTGAAAATATCTAATTGTAGCCCAAATGCCTTCAGATCTATAAGTCTATCATATATTAGACTCATGTGCTTGAAAGGTCGCTCCCCTTGTTGCCTACGCAAATGACGTAACCATTATTTTCTCCGTCAAATTCTGCGACCGGATGAGTAATTCATTGTTCTATCTAAGTGGGCCACAAGTAACGGTCTAGACCAAGCTGGTTCTTCATATGAAAAAACACAAAATTCACCCTCTAAGACTTCCCTCACTTTGAGTGGAACGTCTCAAATTAAGTGATAAAGCTAACTACCTTGGCGTTTATCTTGACAGAAAACTGAATTGGAATGCATGCAAAGAAGATAGGGTGAAGAAATCCTGCGTAACCCTCCTTACATGCAGGAAGACCATTGGTCTGAAATTAGGCGTGAACCCCCACGCTACCAGATGGCTATATACTGCCGTTGTCCTCCCTATTCTTCCGCATGGTATAGTACTGTGGTGGCGTGCTCTTAAAAAGAAAACAACATTATCTAAACTTAAAAAAATCCAGCGTATGGGAGCGCTATTTACCCTGTATGCCTTACGCTCTACACCGGAGGAGGCTATTGACGCCATTCTCCACTTTACCCCACTAGACATAATCGGCAGAAAATTAGCATCCCTTTCTGCGGTTAAAATGAGAAAAGCTAACCTCTGGAGCTCAAATATTCTGTCTGTTTCCCTTTAAATTTTTCAATACCGACTATTGCACTCCAACAGAGTATACAAATACCCCTTTTAATGTGGATTCTCCTCCATTCAATTCTACACCGACTGCTCAAAAGCGGAAGGTAGAACGGGTGGAGGAATCTTCGCTCTGAACTTGGCATCTCCAGTTCTTTTGGACTACCATTTCACTGAAGCGTCTTCCGAGCAGAAATGTTTACTATCAAAGAAGCCCTCCAGACTATGACCATACCGTATGGGTGCAAGATCTGCCTCATATCAGATAGTCAGGTAGCACTTAAATCATTTAGGTCTGTCTTCTCCAACTCCAGAAGTACAAATGAATGTCGCAGGTTTCTGATTGAGATGGCCGAACATGGTCTCTGGCTTTAGTGACATAGAGGGTAATTGCGCTGTATATGAGAGGGAAGGATCCATGCCTTTTGCGACTTGCAGACTCACCATTGATAAACACTTTGAACACCTAGCCGACTTAAGGTGGCCAGCCACCTCCTGATGTAGGATATCTCGTCTCATATGGCCTTCCCGATCAAAATACCGATCCCCTAGACTTCGCAGGCTAAATCGAACAAACTGCTCCAGTGTCTCGCAGTTTACACCATATGTAGAGAGAATTGCGATGATTCAAATTTCTGTTAAACTCTTGAACATCAGCCTCATCTGTGCGCACGCCCTAATGCCCGTCACATGGCGGTAAAATTCTCTTGGGAGATTTTAATGCCAAAACCGGACGGGAGGGCATCTTTGGAGCAACCGTTGGGAAGCATGAGTCTACCTCGGACAATGCGCTTAGGCTAATAGGAGTTGCTGCTGCGCACAACATGATAGTTCGTAGCACTGGATTTCGTCATCTCGACATCCATTAGGCATCCTGGTTCTCCCCTGATCGACTGATTAGTAATCAGATTGATCATGTTGTGATCTCATGCCGACTGGCAGAACTCTCTCCAACGCCTATAAATACTACGGATATATGGTCTTACATATCCTACGCTATAACCATTTCTGTTGTTGAAACTCTTGGATTCCAGCGCACCCTGAAACGGAATGCATGGTATGACCAGGAGTATCGATAAGCGACTGCTGCAAAGGACGCCGCCAACAGAAGAACACTGCAAGCAGGAGCCACTCGAGCGGTGGTGAACATTTATAGGGCGGGACATGGAAAGGCTTGAGTGTGAAAAGTAAAGTAAGAAAGTGGAGAGTAGCAGAGGCAGGAATGATGCCCGTGACTTTAACCGGAGCGTCAAACGTATGACTCAAGGGTATAGGCCTGGATCGCTTGCCTGCAGGAGTGATGACGGAAACCATGTGACAGATGCGGGGATGGTACTGAGGTTATGGCGGGATTATTTGAAAGTCTTTTAGCTGGAAACAGTGATAATGAACCTGACGAAGTTGATCCACTGCTTTAAACATGCTAACGACTGGCGTAGCCCGAATTGGCAATCCGATCATGTCGGAGTTCGGTGAAAATCGTGATCTGTTGCTCATGAAAAGCGAGGGTACTCTAACAATGTCGCAAGCGGCTGCAAGTTGGGCTCGGCGTCACAATGGCAACGCTGTGTCTGAAAACGCTTCTTAGGGACCCCATGCACGGAATACTTGGAGGATAAGCTGGCGCTGAAAAGCGATGTTCACATCGACGAATACGAGACGTTAGATCAGGTGTTCGAGGGTATACCTGACAACAGCATGTGCATCCAAGCGAGTTTGCAAAACATCTCTAGTACTAGGCAATTAATTCACGCCGTAGACCTACGGTTTACATTCAAGTTTAAAAAATAATACTAGTCATCTCTACCACTTGGGCCACACTCAGTTTATTAATTAGATCGTTCAATATTGTAGGTAAACATAGAGTTATCTCTTCTCTTATGATCTGCCTGACATAAGTACGTCCGTCCTTACAATAGTTTTATTCCCGATTAAATTAATTAAACCATTATCTAGGTCTTACAATGGATAGTACTCCGGAGTCCCAAATGCCTACTTTTGACGGTGCTGGGTGGCTCAATGGAGCCAAGATCCTGAAGTGTAACGATGAGCCGACACTCGGATGGTTAAGGCTGACGGTCCCGACATTGGGCGCAATCTGGAAAGGAGCCCAGCTGGAGGTGGTGGACAGGGAGAATATCCCGTCCAAACCCAAGGCGAAGGTGCTCTTCCCAATTGCTGTTCAAATAGACTAAGCACTACGGTTGCTCCAGCGGCAAAACAAGGATGTCCCAACCAGCGACTGGAGGATGTTTCATGCCGGTACCTGCTAACCATCAGAGGAAGGCCAGCATGTAATCCTTCAGATTAACAAGGAAGCGGAGGACGTCTTGTGCGCTAGGTTCGTAAAGATTACATGGGGTGTACCTACGTCTGAAGAAACGCTACCCCGTGGACGCACACACGCGCTAAGTTAGGGAGGTGGAGAGACCTTGGTCTCGAAGCCACCCAGTCACTGGACATCGCTTCGGACGAGGAGGCAGACGAAGAAGAAGGTGATCTGACTGTGATAGTCAACCCGTCTGCGGCAGGTGATGAGGGTACTTGAGATAAACCTGCATAAATGCAAGTTGGCATCGACGGAGCTCCTGTTAGCCTTGGAGCAGGGGGCCCGTCGATGTGGCCTTAGTCCAGGAACCATGGATTGTCTCTGGGTAAATCGGTCGAAACGGCACTGAACTCATTAGTCGCCTCCATCGAGAAGACGCTTCACAGTAAAGAATACGCACTAGGAGTCTTCATAGACATCTCAGGTGCATTCAACAACGTCCGCACTAACACTATTATCGATAGACTCCGGGCAATCGATACACACCCAACCATTACGCACGAGATCAGTTACCTGCTAGGCTGTAGGAAGGTCCAGTCGGAATGGGGTGCAGTTACGTCTACAAAATGCACAAACAGAGGCACTCCCCAGGGAGGAGTCCTGTCTCCGCTTCTGTGGAACTTAGTAGTAGACGACCTCATAAAGAGATTTGATAGAGGAGCCCTAAAAATAACTGCATATGCAGATGACATTTGCATAATTATAACAGGAGTCTGCCCATCGACTCTCAGCTCCATTATGGAAAGGACCCTATGGGAATTATGTAAGTAGGCGGAAGAAGCCGCGCTACATATCAATGCAGAAAAGACGCACCTCATTCTCTTCACCAAGATATACAAGGTACCGCGATGGTCCCCACCAATGATAAACGGAAAGCGTCTTAAACTCAGCACCCATGTGAAGTACCTTGGCACGGTGCCGGACAGCAAACTGACTTGGAGAGTCAATGTTGAAGAAATGGTGAAATGGCAATCATGGCGCTGTATGCATCCAAGAAGATGCTCAGTTGCTCTTGGGGTCTGTCACCAAGACTCATGCATTGGATCTTAATTTCAGTCGTCCATCCGACACTGCTCTACAGAGTTCTTGTGTGAAGGCAGGCTATCGAAAAGAAGACCTACCTTGCCTTAATGGAAAAGGCACAACGCCAAGCCGTTATATGCATCACAGGCGCCCTTCGCACTACCCCATCAAAGCTCTAGAAAGCCTCCTGGGTCTACCACCGCTAGACCTACACTCGAAGCTAGTGGCAGCCAAGTTTGCCCAGCGTCTCACAGTTCTAGGCTGCATATCACTACAAGGCTATGGGCATAGCTCCATAGGGAGGAATATGACCACGCGATCCGCTCAAACCTATTAACTGCCTTAAAGTTAGAACCCGGGTGCATCCAGGGCCCAATGACTGGAAGAACTGCCCTAGTTGGCATGAAGGTCATCTCAGCATTTATACGGACCGCTCTAAGATGGCATGTGGAGTAGGAGCTGCCGTATATTGTGAACATTGGGATAAACACACAATCAACCTCATGGTTGACAGTCAGGCAGCCATTAAGTCTATGATGTCGTCTACTCTCAGCTCCAGAACGGTCAAGGTGAGCAGGGAGGCATTAGATAACCAATGTACGACCATGTCAATGCATATCTATTGGGTCAGTAGCCAAAAGAATGAGTTCGATGCACAACTTAGCCGATTCCGACTGCATCTCTCTCAGAAAGAATGTAGGATGCTAATCGGAGTACTCACTGGTCACTGCCTAGCGACTACGCATGCGGCCAATATTGGTATTACCACGAAACACTGACTGCAAAATATGAAAATACCCTTACATCTCCGAAACACTAAAACATCTACTTTGCCACTGTCCTGCTTAAGAGCGAACAAGGCTAAGATGTCTAGGTGCAACGCAAATTCGGCATCAGAGCGCTCACCAAGAGACCTACAGATGTTCGCGAAACGCTCCCTAATTCTCCTGGACTTCTAGCCTGAATAACCTCCGCGCCCGGAATACTAAGGGCCGTATGCGGCTTATATACAGTACCCGCGATGACGTCCCGATTAACCTAACCTAACACATTGAAACAAAAAAAAAACGAAGTTTAATCGAATATAAATCTGTTTGTCTACATGCACACAAAAATTCGTTTGAAATTATATGTATATCTGCCCATATATATGTATAGCATTGGTCGGACGGCCAGCGTCTGTGGGCAGCGCTGTCGCCACACATGCAGCGGAAACATTTGAAAAGATGTTTGTATGTTTCTGTCTCGCTTGAGCGCATTCAGTGATATTGCAGATAAATAACATAAACTTTGTTACGTGATAGCTCTCTTGTGGGATTTTTATACAACTTTTAGGATAGTTTGATATGTCTCAAAACGAATGCTAAATTACAACACTGTAGCATGCCTTAAAAACGAAATAGAAGTTTGAAAGTTTTTTACTTCTTATGAGAAAAGGGGGCGTTGCAAATTGTTAATAACATTGCATTAGGGCTGCCTCTAGGCACCTGCATACCAAAATTGGCGCTCTTAAGTAAAATAGTTACTACGATTTTATCCTAAAAAATACATTTTACGAGGTGTGTCTAGTTATTTGCTCATTGCCGGGGTGGTATGGGGCGTGGCAACAATTTGAAATAAATGTGATCTGCCTGACATAATAGCGGACTTTCATTCTAAATTTGGTGGCTCAAGCTTTTGTAGTTTCCAGATGTTCATACGGACGAACGGACGGACAGACGGACATCGCTATATCGACCCAGCTGTTGATGTTGATCAAGAATATATATACTTTATGGGGTCGGCCACGTCTCATTCTGCCTGTTACGCACATTTCGATTCTGACAAACTTAATAGACCCCTCTACCCGTTTTTAGAGTACGGGGCTTAAAAAATATTAAGAAGGAAACACAATGATTCATATTTAAAAAAACACATTTGTATGTGTGTAAAAGAGTATATACATATTTAGTGAAAAATCGGAAACTGAATAACTCAAAATAGATTACAAGTTCAGAAACGCTACGATTGAAACAGGTCCTTGTTATAGTCATGTTTCTGGATGCTGACTAATGCTAACTCAATCTTTGATGTCTGCATTCCATACAGTGTTGTGTAACGAACACATGAAGTGTGCAGCAGACTGGAGGAGTACTCTGCCTACGGTGTTGACTTGAGCTCAGTGAAAATGGGGTGGGTACTTTGCCACCTAGTAAGCTACTGTGCCACATAACTAAAATTTGTAGACAGAGTTGAATAAGGAAAATATTATAACTGTAAAACGAACAGAACAGCGGCCAAAATGACAATCTTTAGACAAGAACTGTGATGTTAATGTTCTTCTTCTTTTCCCTCTCAACCTGTGAAGACTTTAAAGCTACATGTTTTTACCCTAATGTCAATGCAACAAAATTATTAAAGGGTAAGTCACAGATTTAATTCAATAGCTTATTTTTTATCGTTTATCTATTATCGTTTTGCTCTTATCGTTTTATCTCGTATCCCTTATCGTTAAATACCTTTGAATAGGGCGTAAGGGTTAGATCAGTTACCTAAAAATTCTATATTCGAAAACCTTTTCATAGCCTTTTGGCCGTCAGCCGTCGGATATACAGGGGGAAGAACAGTGGACTTCGGTCTTACTTCCGTAACTGTATATAACGACGGAAGTGCAACTATACTCTCCTCGTGAGGGCGGCTGGAAACAGATACATGGTACGGTCATGTGTCTCCCATGGATGCTGAAGAATGGTAGTCGGGCTAGAAGTAGAACACTTCTCCAAAAAGTCACCCCAATCCAAAGGTGGAACAACATGTGCCAATGGATGCATAGTCGAGGGGTGCTCGATCGCTAATATGCAGACTCTGGGTACCTTCCAACCCCCAGTTTTACCCTATGCTTACCACGTCAAAGCGGGCTGTGGCGTGGTGGACTTTCCCTTCCCGCTCACTCGTGGGACCAAATATGTACAAATCTATACAACAAAAGAACAAAATGGAGGCCGACACTCCAGTAACAAGTCGGATGGGACAAGACAATCACAATGCAAACGTGCTGAAGGACAAGCCGGTTTATAGATCTCTAAAGATTGTTGGTGAAGTGGTTCCGGCAAGACAACCGGCAACCGACCCGAAGGGGACACCTAAGTGCACCTCCCGCTTTGGGGGCAACGGTATGCAGAGCATTATTGCGGCTGCTGTGTCGGATGCGTCGGCGGTATGTTTGGGTGCCGCTGTGTTCAACAACACAGACAAACAGCAGAAGAAACAGTCCTATCAGGACAAGAAAAGGGCCGCTTTCGTTCTGTCTAAGGACAAGCGAAGCAAGGTCGTCCCAGCAAGATCCTTCGCGAACGTGGCAAGGAACAGCATCCTCGTCGGGGTCCTAGACATGGGCTCCCCGGAGGGACTGGGTGTCTGCGACAAGTGGAGGATGGTTAAAAATGAACTTCAGGACAAGCTCTTAACTATCCTTCAGTAGAAGTGAGGGCTCCTCCTACTTGTGAGGATGCAGGGTGAAAGCCATAGCTTGCTTGGATGCCCGCTCTGTAGACTTGTACAGGAAGGCAGTCGCCTCTTTCGGAGAGGTATACCCATCAGAAAAACCGGAGATAGTTTACTGGGACTGTGTTCGTAGCAATCCACGTGCAAGTGGGTATCCGAGTAGCCAGCGGAGCCAGACAAGATTCTGCGGCTACTGTAAGTCTGCAATCCTAACCTTTCGACAGCAAACTGGAAAGCCATCAAAGTGGAAGCCGCTGTAGGACTATCAAGACAGTTCGTGCTGACGCTTGATGAGGCGTCAGTAAAGATCCTCGAGGAAATAGATGGGAATGTAGCCTACTGTTTTATAAGAGCCCACACCCACATTTTCAAGGCGGATGTCAAGCCCAAAGAATGCTCCAAGAAGGTAGCCGAGGAGGAGCCAGCCTATCTATCAGACACAATAGATCTGGAGGAGAACATACTGGATTGGTATGCCTCGGAGGAGAGTGACCTCGCCAGGGGGCTTAGGAGGATCGGAGTGTCTGCGTTAGAGAAGCTGGAGGAGGATGACTCAGTCACCAACGTCACGGTGGTGCAAGTAAAATCTCAGGATGTCCCTAAACATCTTGCAGATAAAACTTCACTGTAAAGCAGAAGCAGCTCCTTGCAGAGCGGAAAGCAGACGTCCTCATACAGGAACCGTGGGTCTGTAAATGCCGCATTTCTGGTTTGACCTCTGCGATAAATCGGGCTTCATGTACAGCCTGTTCACTTAGCAGAAGGGCACTACGGCCAAAACTTCCACGGTGGTCTCGTCCCTTGGACGTGCTACGCACTAAAGCCAGAAAGTTTTTTAATCTGGCCAAGTGATTGAACTCTGTAGATGTTTGGCTTAGCTACAAAACCTCTCTATTTTCCTAAAACAAGGAGCTACGTAAAGCCAAGCGCAACTCCTGCCGTATGTTCTGCACTGAAATTGAAGAAACCTCTGAGGCAGCAAGACTCATTAATGATGGCTGCCGTCCTGACGTTGTTAAATGCACCTAAAATGTCTAGGAAGACTCCTAGTGCGTACTCATGATGGTCGACAGCTCTTTCGATCGAAGCTACTATCGTGTGCAGTGCTGTTTCGACCGATTTCCATTTTGTGTAGGCGTGCTGTTTAGTAGACAGCCTCCCTTCCACATTACTTCTAATATAGAGATCTAATAGCTTCTCCATGGTGTTTGGCAGGAAGGATGTCAGACTTATTGGCCTACAGTCCTTCGGGCAGCTGTGGCTTCATTTACCAGCTTTGGGTAGAAATGCTACTCTCGCTGTTCTCCATTCGGTATGAATATGGCCTGTACTGAGACATGCTCTAAATATCCTGAGCAGCCATGGAATGATCACATCTTTTGTGAAATGTAGCATGGCTGGAATAATACTGTCATGACCAGGGCTTTTTATATTCTTGAAAGAGTCAATGGCCCATCGAACCTTTTGGGTAGTGAATATTTCCATGCGGAGTTGATGTTCACCGCATGGAATATCCTGATGCTTCGTCCCGTTCGGTAGCTCTACGGATTCTGGGAAGTGGGCGGTCATAAGGGCATCTAGAGTTTCCTCACTACTCTCAGTCCAAGCTCCACCATCAAGTCTCAGCTGACTTTGAACAGACGGTTGCTTGGATAGCAGCCTTCTTAGTCTTGCTGTTTCGGGGATCGACTCCAGTTGAGAACAGAAGTTTCTCCAGGAATGCCTTTTTTCCCTTCGGATACTGCGCTTGTAGATTCCGAGCAGGGTCTTTTAGTCTTCGCACACTAGAACCTCCCCAGAGTGCTTAGCCAGTCTAAACATTTCCACGAGATTTTTCTTTGAGTAGAGACTTCGGATTTCCACCAGTGTGGTTTCGATCTCCTTCATTGCTTGGACGGTCTACATGACTTTTTAAAGGAGTCACGGACGGTCTTGCATACAAACGATAGAGATGACTCTATGTCGCATGCTGACAAAATTTCACCTGGTGCCCCTAGTCCAGTGTTAACATGCATATAGAACTCTACCCACTTTGCGTTCCTGGGGTTCCTGTATGAGTTGAGTTTGGGAATGCGGTTAAAGTCACAATCAAACTGTATAGTTCTGTGGTCTAAGAAGGAGGGTGTTTCGAAGACCCTCCAGCTTGTTATGACCGCGTCTGACGCAAGTGTGAGATCGGGAAAGTTGCAGGAGGTGGGGCCTACATATATATGCACCTCCCCAATGTTTGCAATGCATAGCTTAGAGCTAAGTATAAATTCAAAGAAAGACTCACCTCTTATATTTGTGTCGGGTGACCCCCATACGCTATGGTGGGCGTTGGCATCTGTTCCGACTATCAGTTGGGCTGTGCCGGAGACTGTCTCCCTGGCTAGTCTCTCAAGTTCATCCGGGGGTGCACGCCTGTCGTGCGCCATGTAGCATGAAGCCTCTATCAAGCGCTTCGTTCCGCACTTTATCAGGACTGCTGCTAGGTTGTCAGTTCTGTAATTGGACATTAGATGAACATGAAGGCCTTTCCGTATGAGTATGCGGCTCTTGTTTTGCTTACCGTTGCTGAATAGTATGTGTTATAGTTGGTTGACCTTAGCCCCGCCACGATATTGCCTGACGCAATCCACGGCTCCTGGACTTAGGACACTTCAACGGGCCCTTGCCCTAAGGGTTACAGAAGCTCCGCCGACGCTATCTTACTCTTATGTAGGTTGAGCTGCAGTAGCCTCATCCGGGGTAGCTGCCGCACCTACATCGGACTGGTTGATTACTAGCGTCAGGTCTCCGTCCTCTCCGTCGTCATCGCCAGAGTCTCGGGCGATTACCATGCTCCGGGTGGCTTCGAGGACCGACTCAAGGCCAAGGTCCTTCTCTACCTCCCCAGCTGCCAGAGTGTGCGCAGCCTTATCTTCCGGATGTGGCTTCATATGACGCAGGAAGACGCTCCCTACGCCCCACGCCATTTTGCCATGGCGTGCGTATAGCAGGTCCTCCGCCTCCTTTTTGACCTGAAGGATGACGTGCTGAAGAAGGCGCCAGCGTGATGAACCTTCCAATTGCTGGTTGGAACGTCCTTGTTTTGGCGCTGCAGCTCCGTTGACAGGGATGGGGAAGAGTACCTTTGACTTTGGTTTGGACGGGATATTATCCCTGTCTACCAACTCAGTTTGGCCCCCACCCACACCTCACCCATCGTAGAGGCCTTTTGCCTCAGCCAGCTGAGCGTCGGGCATCCTTACATTTGAGGATTTTGGTCCCATTGAGCCACCCAGAACCGTCAAAGGTAGGCATGGGTGTCTCTGGTTCCTCCTCCATTCTCGCCATGAGCTGCCCGACGAGCAGTCCGTGGATGGTTTTCCACCTTTCCTCCGTGATCCTGTAGTCGCTCCTGTCGATGAGAGCCACGATGAGGTGCCGTTCAGCGACTTCCTTTATCGTTGCTTTCCTCCTGGTTTTGTTCGGACGAGGGATGGCGCCTTTATGACCACGCTACAGTTTGCTGACCGGAGCCTCCTTAGCTCCGGTGATCTCGGTAGAGCGCTGCCTCTTCGCTGCCATCATCTCGTCCACCCGATGATGCCTTCATTGAGGTATCTTCTCGAAGTGACGGCGGCTCTCCTCTAACTGCTGCGACGCCCAGGTTAGTTTGGCCGTGTCCTCTGGGGACTCGCGCGCTTTGTCCCTTCCCTACGCAGGGAGCTGGAACCGCGTACAGGGGAGCGCAGAAGGTTCTCCTCCTCGGCCATCGTAACCGACACCACACTGTCGAGGTCCGAGCCTGCTTCAACTACGGCGCCCGTGCGGTCCGTTTCCTGTCGTTTGTTGCAGTAGCTGTACAACAGACTTGGCCTGCTCCCGGTAAGTCTCAGGTGTGACCACTGGCGACACGCAATGAGGATTTCTCCACCCCGTGCCCGCCGGTGGTACCGGTCACGCTTCCCACCTACGTTTGGGCTGACATCCCAGCCCCGGTTGATTGATTTAACGAACTTTCCGTGTTGCTGGATTCTCCTCGGCTCATTTATTCAGGTAGTCACTCGTAGCGTTGTATACCTACTGCCAGGCTTACCTCTAGCAATGGCTAGACGTACCAAGACTCCGGACCCAGCCTTAGCTTAGGGCAAGTGACAGTGCATCATCCGGTCGCGAGGGACGATTCAGTGTCCCTTGCCCGGCCGGCACCCTCGGGGAGGGTTCAGCTAGAAGATTTTTGCCATGCCTCGTGTTATTTTAACAAAAAAGTTAGATCGGTTGAATCACAGCCTATATTAGCAATCACTTAAAAACACAAGACAGCTCCCAACGTTAAAGGGATTCTTAGCGTTTCTGGAGCAGTGATTTTTAGCTTTGGAAGATATTGGAGCATCCATAAAGAAAAAACAAAGAACATGCGCGCGGACATCAACAAACAGAACACCCACATGTCCATTCTACCAGCAAGGTGACCATAAGCTGTATGTCTGTGAATAATTCAAGTCACACGAAGTCAACGAAAGATTATAATGGGTGCATTTCTAAAAAGGTGTTTAAGCAACCATCATTAAAAACTACAGATTTATCATTGCGCATAGAAGGAATTGAAGGCCAACCCAAAACCAGCCGACAAAGGGTAAATGTTCTCATGAAATCGAAGAATAATGATTTCATGTCGAGACTAGAATCATTTCTATTGCCACACATCGTTGCTGATCAACCAACTCAGCACATTAAGCGATCACAGTTGAAATTGTCTAAAAACCTTGCGGAGAAGGTAAAGGTTGAACTCAATCTTTACCAATGTACTTTTGGAGTGACTCAAAGGTGGTTTTATCCAGGATAAAGGCTCCGTCCTACAAATTCCACACATTTGTAGCGAATCGGATATACAAAGCTCAGGAATAAACATTATCACGACACTGGAGACACGTTCCAATCAACCAAAATCACGCTGAAGTTCTATCACGAGGAATATCGGCAGCCCAATTACGGACCCATTTACTCTGGTCTTACGGTCTAATATTTTTATCCGGGTCATCATCTCAATGGCAAACATAAACTGCATTGATTACGTTGTCTACCTTGGAATCAAATTTGGAAAGAAAGCAATATTTGACTTTTGCAAGGACATCCATTGCCATAGGACAGAACATAGAACAAGAAGCACAGCAACTCATTCAACAAGCTTCAAATTATTATTGCATATATGCGTCTTTTATGCAAAAAACTGAACAGCTACGACGCAGCTAAACCTGCATGAGCTGGAAGTGGCTCGCCTGTTTATTCTGCGAAATGTACAACAAAATGCATTTCCAGAATATTATGACATGGTCAAGAAAGAAACTGTCACAAAGGCCTGCCCATTCCTGAGTCTACACCCCATCATGAAGGATTCACTCATTGTAATTGGAGGACGTTTGGAGAATTCTCGACTTCCTGAGACAGCAAAGCAACAAATTTTACTGCCATGCAATGATCCAATTGTAAAAATGATTGTCCAAGAAATTCACGAACAGAACATGCACTGCGCTCCGTTGGATCTTTGGTCTATTTACCAACAAAATTACTGGATCTTGAATGGCACATCCCTTCCAAGAAGCATTGTGAGGATTCGGTGCCGAAGGTTCCAACCCTCCGGCTTACAACAAATGATGGGAGTCCTACTTTCATGCAGAGTAACCTTTCGGGATACACCATAAGGTCAGAGGAAAGAAACCTGATAAGGCATATATGTCTGTATTTGTCTGTTTTTCCTCAAAGGCAGTACATCTAGAGTTGTTTCATGATTTGACTAAAGCTGCGTTTATATGTGTACTCAAACGCTTTTTGGCACGTAGAGGAAGGATCAACACCATTTATTGTGACAACGCGACAAATTTCGTGGGAGGTTGCAATTAGTTGAAGGAACTCAATGAAGCCATCTTATCCAGAAGGGCTAAGGAAGAGATTACTGAGAGCTGCAATAAATTGAAAATCAATTTGAATTTTATTCCACCACGTGCCCCTCACTTCGGCTTATGGGAAGCAGCAGTCAAATCAGCAACAAACATTTTTAAAAGAAATGTGGAAACAGCATCACTCACGTTCGAAGAATTGAACACAGTGATCGCGGAATTGGAAGCCATATTTAACTCAAGGCCACTAACACCACATTTATTGGATCCCAACGATCTAAAATCGATCACACCAGGAGACCTTCTAACCGGTAAGCCTTTGGTAAGCCAAGTACACTGTGAACCAAAAAATACCACAATTCATAAACAATGAGACCATTCGTCAAAACTCCGGCACAATTTTTGGACCGGATGATCCTCAAAATATCTTAAATTGCATTTACCTCTGCCCAATATCAAGGAAGGTACACTGGTACACATTAAGGAAGATAACATTCCAAGTATGCATGCGTAAGATCATCAAGGTATACTATGGATATATATGGACCAGAAAAACTAGTGAGGTGCGCAGACGTTAAAACTCAAAGAGGTATCATACAGAGAGAAATACTCCGACTGTGCGCACTGCTACCAGAAGACGAATTCACAGCGGAGTTATCTCAAAAACGGGCATCACAACCAGAAGAAGACTCCACTCCCATCAAGGATATTGTCTCTAAAAAGCGCAAGACATCCGGACTACAATCACTAGATACAACAGCAATGTTAATGCTGATGTTACTACTGTTAGCACTTCCGAAATCAGTAAATATTACGCAATTTGGAACACAACCAGAGATATACTTTGAAAGGATAGGAACGAGTGGCTTCATCATATCCGAATGGAAAATTATTGCGTACTATAATCTGGCACCATATTGGGAAGGTATGAAAAGAATCTCAGCAACAACAGAAAGAGTGCTCAAAATTACAGACCAGTTCGGCCTGTAAGACAATGTATTAACATTTCAAACACATCGAAGAAGAACTCAAGATGGAAAACGGATTCCTTTAACCCACCAGAAACCGACGATCACCATTAGACATATTTGGAAATATCGTTTACATCCTATTTGAAATCCTTGATTCTAATTAAGCATTGACAATGGCTCAAACGAACGCGAACAAACGTCAGTAATAGATGCAACTGTAAACATTTTAAAACGAAACGAAGGAACTATCTCGAATCGATTGGATTTGTTTAAAACACAAAAATCTTAACATGGCCAATAAAACAAGCCGGCTTTGACTTTTCCAATCGTACATCACGCTCTCAACTCAACTCACTATGATTGGCATAAATCTACAGGGAATACAGACAGAAAATGTTAGTGTATTAACAGACATCCGCCATAAAAGCAAAAGCCCATTGCTAATATCCCCACGGCAACTTGAAGAGCAATTGGAGTTTATGCAGACTCATCTATCTGAAGAACACGCCCTGCCAGCTCATAAGAACAATATTGTCCAACTCTTCAAACTGATGGAAGCCAAGGGAACAGTGGATGGACAACATGTTATTTTTCTATCTGAAAAGTGGCTTTACTTGGAATAGAAAAAATGGAACTATACAAACTCGTTCACATTCCAGTTAAGAGCAGTAAAGGCATAAAATTAATAAAAATCGATCGAGCAGTGATTGGAGTCAATAGTCATCGAGATCAATTTGTCGGACTTTCACGAGAAGATTGGGTAAGATGGTTCTATTTTACCACTGATGAATACATTTGTCACAACAAACAATCACTTTTTTCCATGGATCAAAGCTGTGTGTTTCTACTATACAATGAAAAAACTTCACCCTTATGTCCAGTCACATATACAAACCAAACATTTGTATGGTTAAACTTGGCATCTCAAAATCAAGGGACATTTGCGGCCCAAACTACAATGGACATATCAGCCTTCTGCAAAAATAGTCGAGAGTTGATCAGCTTGACGTCAACAATATAACACAAAACACATTTCAAACAAAAATAGACAAAATAAGTGACGACGAATTTACACGACTCCAGTCAGAACTGATGCCGGCGGACAACATGAAATTACCTTTCGATATTGCACCACATCAGATTTGGAATAGTTATGCTAAAATTCATAACTTACATCATAAAACGATACAGGAAATATAGGAGAAATCAGACGACCAACAATCAATAAAAGGAGATGTCACTAGCAGAGATTTGATCACCCCAATCAATGGTGCAGCAAACTATATCATCACCCAAGGGCCCGGTTTTAAACTCCAACCTCGACAAATCTCACGCAATTACTTGTTCAACTGCTGTTTAATGGCTAGGAATATATTAGTAAACACACTAGCCACAGTGTAACAGTAGATCAACGACCGGGAACAGTTTAAGTGGCCACACCGGACTCTTTGAAACAAGACACCTACAGACCGCTGGAGGGAAACCCAAACAGAGATCAACACCATCTGCACGCACCCGTCGTTACCTTTTTATACTCTCTGCAAGAGTATATTCGGTTTGTGCAAAGTATGTAACAGGCAGAAGGCAAACCCCATAAAGTATATATATTCTTGATCAGCATCACAAGCCGAGTCGATATAGCCATGTCCGTCTGTCTGTCTGTCTGTCCGTCTGTCCGTATGAACAAACAGATTTCAGATATGGTAAGAGCTACAAGTTCGAGCTTGGTGTCAAACGATCACATATTTAGTCAGTCAATACAAGAATCTTTTTTTTCGATGCCACGTTCCATTCGCCCACAATAAGCAAAAAACTGGACACACCTCTGGAAAAATTTGTGTTTTCGGCAAATATCTCAGTAACTATGGCACCTAGTAGCAATTTGGGTACGGAGGTTCCTAGCAACAGCATATCTGCATTGCCATTTAAAATTCTGCCACGCCAATTTTTCCCACAATTAATAAAATAATTTACAAATTTCAATGCCGTTTTTAGCGATCTTGTTCTTATCGTACAGTATTGTAATTTATAATTCGTGTGGAGACTAACTATATTAAAGTATCCTAAAAGGCGCATTAAAATCGGACTATAAACAAGAAAACTAGAAGCGTTACAATATTGATAATTGAATGCAATATCAACCCATTGGTGCAAGCGAGATAGAAACACACAAGCACATGTTCGAACATTTTCGCTGCCTGTGTCGCGGCAGAGCAGCCCGCGGAACCTGGCTGCGCCCAATTCACACATACATATATGCATCATACATTGTCAAATGTACATATGTATGTGTATTCGCATGCAAACAAACAGATGTGTATTTGATTATGCTTAGATTGGTTATGTTTCAACGGATTTTAATGCAAGTACTACGAATTGTAATATCTCGATACCGATTTTAATATTTTAATCGAGAAAAAATTCAGAGACTATTATATGGTCGGGCGTTCTCGACTCTATTTATCTTTCTTGTTTTACATACGTCGCTACTTCGGATGAAATCGGCTACTTGTACTGCCATCTTGGGCCAAAAGTATTGTCTTTGTAAAGCGTGCAAAGTCTTTGCCATTCAACCATGCGCAGACCTGTGTTCTATATGCTCTCTTCGTGCGTAAGCGAAGAAAGCTTTTAAATTCACCCCTCAAGTTCGTCTTACAATTTACTTCGTGACATGCGTTTGAAAACTAGTCCCCCTTTCACTTTCAGGTCTGGCAATTGCTGCTGGTTTTCCTTAATTTCCTAAGCTTATTCGCTATACTCCTCAGTCTCGAATTCATTCGTTTCGATCCCTAACATCGCCCCATGGTCTAACTTCAGCTGAACCTCGGCCACTACAGCTTCCAAGCTTCGTAAGCGCGTGTCGGCCAATATATATTCTGACCCATTCCGATGCTCGATATGACCACCTACCTAATCGGCCACTCAGATCTTTCAGAGACATCAGCCATTTCAAGCTAGCATTGTCAGTGATGACAGTAAACGACAAGAGTTTGATATAGGGCCTGAGTTTCTGGTTTGCCATGATCGCAGCTAAGCACTCCCTTGCAGTCATTGAATAGTTGAGCCGCTGCATATTAATTTTGGCAGAGAAATACGCGTTGGGTATCTCATGCTCAGCGTCGTCTGGTTGGAACAGAACCGCGCCCACCACAGCTTTTGAATCATCGCACTGAACATAGAATCCCTTACTAAAATCGGCATGTACCATAACTGGGGACGTTGTCCGAGCCTTCTTTAATGCCTGCACTGCTTTAAATTCTTTCTCGCTAATTCTGAACTCCGTACCTCCATTCGACTTTAATGCATCTGTCAAAGGAACCGATATCGCTGCAAAGTTATTTTTTCGATTCGATTTCTTTAAACCTACCGGGCATCATACAGATACGATTTTTTTCCGGTATTAGCACTAGTGAATGTAGTACTAGGTTACTTCACGGACTTCTACTTTCCTCGGTGACACCGATAGCCAACACCTTGTCGATCTCCTCCCACAACACATGTTGCACAGGTGGAGACAACGGGTAGAGTCGGTCTTTCACCGGCTGTGCTCCTGCCGCCAACACTATCTTATGTTGAACTCATGCCTTCTTTTCCCTTCCTACTTTCTCGAATACCAAAACATATCTTTCACTGCTCCTAGCTCGGCTTCCTCGCTCATGTCTTCTACGTAATGGGCAATTTGTTCCATCAGCGCCGCGACTTCCGTCACGCGATTCGACTTTGATGCTTTAGCTCTTACTTCTCCTGGACCTGGACCAAAAGCGGGCCAGAATCCGATCTCGAAAAAAGGCTGCTTGCCATAAATAAGAACACAAGTAGGAGCTCGTTTCCCTAATATTTCCTTGGTACTTTCACGCGGCCGATGATCGAGCGATCGTCACCCGAAGCGGTGCGCACTAAAGGCAGGTAGGGACACGAGTAGGCTGACCATTGCTCCAGAGTCAAGTAAGCCGCGCACTTGTCGTCTCTTGAGTCTTACCTCCGCGAATACGCAGTTATCAGACAGAAAGCTCCGTCCTACGGCCTCCACCACCTGTATCTTGACTTGACGTCTTCTCTGAAATCTCTCGCGTGACTTTTTCATCCTCCGTCTCATCATCCGCATCGCGTCGAGCAAACGACCGTCGAAAATCCTGTTTAATGCCCCTAGATACGCTCTGATTCGCTCTTAATACGTCAACAAACAAAAATTCTTCCTATTCCTGTCTCTAGAACTATCCTTATCACCCAGCGGACGACGATCAACCTTATCTCCTTACTCGCTGCCAATCCTATTTCTACTGGACTACACATATCCTTATTTCTTACCAAATATCTATATCCTTCCGGGATTCTACTGGCGGTACGAGTCTGGCGATTAAGAACACTGTGGTCTGAAGGTATTGGGTCGGCAACATAGGTAGCAAATAACGCATAAAAAATTAAAAATCGCAAAATAAAAAAAAAAAAAAAAAAATGAAATAAATAAATAAATATATTATTAAATAATAAATATAAATATGTATAAACAAGAAAGAAAAGTACAGTCGAGCGCGCCCGACCGTATAATACTCTCTGCATTTGTCCCGATTAAATTATTAAAATCGGTATCCACATATTACTATATGTTTTACTTGCACTAAAACACGTTGAAACAAAAACAATCTAAGAATAATCAAACATACATCTGTTTGTTTGCATGCGAATACACATACGTTTGACAATATGTATATGATGCAAATATGTATGTATGTGTGTATTCGGAGCAGCCAGCGACCGCGGGCAGCTCTGCCGACACACAGGCAGCGAAAACGTTCGAACATGTGCTTGTGTGTTTCTATCTCGCTTGCACCTATGGGTTGGTATTGCGTTCAATTATCAATATTGTAACGCTTCTAGTTTTCTTGTTTATTGTCCGATTTTAATGCGCCTTTCAGTTTAGTTTAATATAGTTAGTCTCCACACGAACTATATAATTTCAATACTGTACGATACGAACAAGTTCGCCAAACCCGGCATTGAAGGTTCCAGCCTTTTTTTATCAAATGTGGGAAAAGTGGGCGTGGCAGTCCAAAATTTTAAATGGCAATGCAACTATGCCGTCGCTACGAACCTCCCGTTCCAGAATTGGTGATCCTAGGTGCCGTAGTTACTGAGATATTTGCCGAAAACACCAATTTTTTCCGAGGTGTGTCCAGTTTTTTGCTTATTGTGGGCGAATGGGGCGTGGCATCGAAAAAAAAAAAGATTCTTGTATTGACTGACTAAATATCTGATCGTTTGACACCAAGCTCGAACTTGTAGCTCTTACCATCTCTGAAATCTGTTTGTTCATACGGACAGACAGACAGACAGACAGACAGACGGACAGACGGACAGACGGACAGACGGACAGACGGACATGGCTATATCGACTCGGCTTGTGATGCTGATCAAGAATATATATACTTTATGGGGTCTGCCACGCCTCCTTCTGCCTGTTACATACTTTTGCACAAACCCAATATACTCTTGCAGAGAGTATAAAAACAAGAAAGAAAAGTACAGTCGAGGGCGCCCGACCGTATAATACTCTCTGCATTTGTCCCGATTAAATTATTAAAATCGGTATCGAGATATTACAATGTGAATTACTTGCATTAAAACACGTTGAAACAAAAACAATCTAAGCATAATCAAACACACATCTGTTTGTTTGTATTCGAATACACATACGTTTGGCAATATGTATATGATGCAAATATGTATGCATGTATGTGTGTATTCGGCGCAGCCAGCGACCGCGGGCAGCGCTGCCGACACACAGGCAGCGAAAACGTTCGAACATGTGCTTGTGTGTTTCTATCTCGCTTGCACCTATGGGTTGGTATTGCGTTCAATTATCAATATTGTAACGCTTCTAGTTTTCTTGTTTATAGTCCGATTTTAATGCGCCTTTCAGGATAGTTTAATATAGTTAGTCTCCACACGAACTATATAATTACAATACTGTACGATACGAACAAGTTCGCCAAACCCGGCATTGAAGGTTCCAGCCTTTTTTTATCAAATGTGGGAAAAGTGGGCGTGGCAGTCCAAAATTTTAAATGGCAATGCAACTATGCCGTCGCTACGAACCTCCCGTTCCAGAATTGGTGATCCTAGGTGCCATAGTTACTGAGATATTTGCCGAAAACACCAATTTTTTTCCGAGGTGTGTCCAGTTTTTTGCTTATTGTGGGCGAATGGGGCGTGGCATCGAAAAAAAAAAAGATTCTTGTATTGACTGACTAAATATCTGATCGTTTGACACCAAGCTCGAACTTGTAGCTCCTACCATCTCTGAAATCTGTTTGTTCATACGGACAGACAGACAGACAGACGGACAGACGGACAGACAGACAGACGGACAGACGGACAGACGGACATGGCTATATCGACTCGGCTTGTGATGCTGATCAAGAATATATATACTTTATGGGGTCTGCCACGCCCACTTCTGCCTGTTACATACTTTTGCACAAACCCAATATACTCTTGCAGAGAGTATAAAAATTAAGTAATGAATATAAGTAAATAAATACAAACTAATAGTTATCATAAATATTTTTAAATAATCATTATATAATACCAAATACTTATTAAATACTATCTATAAATAAACACTAATCACAGAATAAATACAAAAAAAATAAATATTACACAACAACCATTTATAAATATCTACTAAATGTTGCATCTGGGGTGTTGGAAATTCATCGCACACTGTTCTGCTCAGCTGGGGTGGCCATATTGGAAAGAGAGGGAAAGTATGAGAGTAAGGGTATAAGAGTACGGGTTAGAAAGAGAGAGGATGAGAAAGACAGGATAGAGGCCAAGGGCAGACGGCAACAGGTGGCCTTTGTTACGACTCGGCTTGTCTTCCCTGGGCCTACCACGGCTAGCTCATTCGCCTCAGGGCGGGGTTGTTAACTAAAGCCCACACAGCGTACAATCCACAATCATCGATTGGGGAACCTCTACACAAACACTACCAACACTAAACAACTGTCGGCCATCTCTTTTGGCGTCATCGATGTTTCGCCGCAACGTACCCAACCTAACTGTGCCGGCAGCATTCAAACTGTTTTGCTGCGCCACCCATAATCTAATGTCTATGTCAGCTCGCTTACTCCAGGCTATGCATTCCGCCTTTCATCAATAACTCTACTCACACATATTCATTTTGACATAATCATACATATATTCTCTTACTCTTACTATACATTACTTGGTTCTTATTTATATATATATTTTACACACTATTAAATTTCATTTTATTTAAATTTATTATTTATTTAAATTTATTATCTGCAAGAGTATATTGGGTTTGTGCAAAAGTATGTAACAGGCAGAAGGAGGCGTGGCCAGCGTCACAAGCCGAGTCGATATTGCCATGTCCGTCTGTCTGTCCGCCTGTCCGTATGAACAAACAGATTTCAGAGATGGTAAGAGATACAAGCTCGAGCTTGATGTCAAACGATCACATATTTAGTCAGTCAATACAAGAATCTTTTTTTTTCGATGCCACGCCCCATTCGCCCACAATAAGCAAAAAACTGGACACACCTCGGAAAAAATTGGTGTTTTCGGCAAATATCTCAGTAACTATGGCACCTAGGATCACCAATTCTGGTACCGGAGTTCCTAGCGACGGCATAGTTGCGTTGCCATTTAAAATTTTGGACTGCCACGCCCACTTTTCCCACATTTGATAAAAAAGTCTGGAACCTTCAATGCCGTTTTTGGCGAACTTGTTCTTATCGTACAGTATTGTAATTATATAATTCGTGTGGAGACTAACTATATTAAACTATACTGAAAGGCGCATTAAAATCGGAAACAAGAAAACTAGAAGCGTTTGATAATTGAACGCAATATTAACCCATAGGTGCAAGCGAGACAGAAGCACACAAGCACATGTTCGAACGTTTTCGCTGCCTGTGTGTCGGCAGCGCTGCCCGCGGTCGCTGGCTGCGTCGAATACACACATACATATTTGCATCATATACATATTGCCAAACGTATGTGTATTCGAATACAAACAAACAGATGTGTGTTTGATTATGCTTAGATTGTTTTTGTTTCAATGTGCTTTATTGCAAGTACTACACATTGTATTATCTGGAAACCGATTTTAATAATTTAATCGGGACAAATGCAGAGAGTATTATACGGTCGGGCGAGCTCGACTGTACGTTTCTTTCTTGTTATACTCTCTGCAAGAGTATATTGGGTTTGTGCAAATGTATGTAACAGGCAGAAGGAGGAGTATATATATTCGAATATATATATATTCGAATATATATAGGCGAATGCACACAAACAAAATAAACAAGAAAGAAAAGTACAGTCAAGCACGCCCGACCGTATAATACTCTCTGCATTTGTTCCCGGTTAAATTATTAAAATCGGTATTCAGATATTACAATGCGTAGTACTTGAATTAAAATATGTTGAAACAAAAACAATCTAAGCATAATCAAATACACATCTGTTTGTTTGCATGCGAATACACATACATATGTACATTTGACAATGTATGATGCATATATGTATGTATGTGTGTATTCGTCGCGGCCAGCGACTGCGGGCAGCGCTGCTGACACACAAGCAGCGAAAACGTTCGAACATGTGCTTGTGTGCTTCTGTCTCGCTTGCACCAATGGGTTGATATTGCGTTCAATTATCAATATTGTAACGCTTCTAGTTTTCTTTTTTATAGTCTGATTTTAATGCGCCTTTCAGGATAGTTTAATATAGTTAGTCTCCACACGAATTATAAGCTACAATACTGTACGATAAGAACAAGTTCGCTAAAAATGGCATTGAAGATTAATGATTTTATATCAAATGTGGGAAAAGTGGGCGTGGCAGTCCAAAATTTTAAATGGCAATGCAACTATGCTGTCGCTAGAAACCTCCCGTACCAGAATTCATGATCCTAGGTGCCATAGTTATTGAGATATTTGCCGAAAACACAAATTTTTCCGAGGTGTGTCCAGTTTTTTGCTTATTGTGGGCGAATGGGGCGTGGCATCGAAAAAAAAAAGATTCTTGTATTGACTGACTAAATATCTGATCGTTTGACACCAAGCTCGAACTTGTAGCTCTTACCATCTCTGAAATCTGTTTGTTCATACGGACGGACAGACGGACAGACGGACAGACAGACAGACGGACAGACGGACAGACGGACATGGCTATATCAACTCGGCTTGTGATGCTGATCAAGAATATATATACTTTATGGGGTCTGCCACGCCTCCTTCTGCCTGTTACAAACTTTTGTACAAACCCAATATACTCTTGCAGAGAGTATAAAAAGTACAGGACAAAACTACGGCTCTCTAGGGCGACACAGCTACCACATCCGTCTCACTGTGCTTGCGCGCACAGCTGATCTGCGCGCCACACGTAATTGTATTTTGTTAGCACAGTGGTGTCACATTGTCTATATCGTCTCTGTGTTTTTTTGTTTTTATTGTAATTATATTATTGGTGTGTAAGTCAACATATGTATTTTTGTTATGTATATAATTTCGTTGCCACGTTCACAGATTTATAACATTATACAATCAGGACACCACATACCAAAAAATTATCATCAACACCAGACTGACACAAGAAAAACGGCAAAAGAATAATCACGACGACGATCCGGCCACGCAACTTCGTGCCGATCTCCAAAAATCAACTCCTCGTTTGACTCTAAGGCCACCTGTTGCTATGCATAATTCGAATTCTCCTATCCCTATTCCATGCAACGGTTCATTAGAGTCAACGACCATCTGCCCTTGGCCTCTATCCTTTCTTCATCATCCTCTCTCTTTCTAATCCGTACTCTTATACCCTAACTCTCATACTTCCCCTCTCTCCACCACATGGCCACCCCAGCTGAGCAGAACAGTGTGCGATGAATTTCTAACACTTATCGATATTTCGATTCTGCTCAGTCCCAGATGCAACATCACTCGAAGATTTTCACCCGGCTCGCAGGTGTTTATGCCTGCGAGGGAAGTGGTGCCAATATTCGAGCGCATGGGGGCTGTCCATTTAGATTCTGCCGCGCCCAAGTGGAGTTCTCTTGCTCGCTCATTATAGCGCAGACTGCTCCGTTCATACGCCTGATGTAGGTGCCTCTGGATTCTATCCTGGATGATCCGTTGTTTATCGGCTCGACCTAACGTAACCAGCTCATGCTCACACAGCGACTTTAGCTTACGAGCCAAAGCGTACTGGGCCCCGTTCAGCATCAAATTTTGCCCGAATACCGCAAAGAACGGAGTGACTCCCGTTGCTGCATGGACGCTGTTACGCAGCGCTGCCTCGATCTCCGGGAGGTAAAGATCCCATTCGCGATGGTCGTTTTCCAAATACGCCCTAATCGCTGCTAGGACCGACCGATTGACCCGTTCCGCCGTATTGCTCTGCGGAGAGTAAATGGCAGTCCTTAAATGCGTGATCCCATATGCCTGCGTCATCTCCTCGAAAGTCTTCCCTACGAATTGCCCGCCATGATCGGAGTGAATTACCTCGGGCACTCCAAACTTCAGGAACACCTCGTGCACCAGGAATTCCACTACCGCCTTTGCTGTTGTTTCGCGCATGGCTTTCAGGAAAAGGAATTTAGAAAAGTGATCGACGACGATAAATATCCATGCATGGCCCCTTTTCATTCTTGGATACTTTCCTAAGAAGTCTATATATAACTTCTGGAATGGCCTTTCCGTCACTACTTCTGTCCCTATTCCCACTTGCATCCTAAAATTCGTCGCTTTCACTTCTTTGCACACATCGCAACTTCGGACGAAATCGGCCACTTGCACAGCCATTTTTGGCCAGAAATATTGCCTCCGCAAAACATGCAACGTCTTCGCCATTCCTCCGTGTGCCGACGTGTGCTCCTCATGCGCTCTCCGGATCAGCTCATGGGTGAGTGATGCAGGTACCCAAAGCTTCCAAACACAGTCCTCAAGTTCGTCTTCCAACTTACTTGATGACATGTGTTTGAATATTAAGCCCCCTTCCACTTTCAGGTCTGGCAACTGCTGCTTGTTCTCCTCAATTTCCTGAACTAATTCCTTATACTCCTCAGTGTCAAATTCGTTCGTTTGGAACCCCAAAATCGCGCTATGATCTAATCCCTCCATTACTTTGGCCACTACTGCTTCTAGGCTTCGTAAGAGCGTATTGGCCACAACGTTTTCCGACCCTTTCCGATGCTCAATCACGAAGTCTAATGCCTGCAACTGCAATGACCATCTTGCTAATCGACCACTTAGGCCTTTTAGAGACACAAGAGTTCGATATAGGGCCTGAACTTTTGGATGGCCATGATCGCCGCTAAGCACTCCTTCTCAGTCACTGAGTACTTGAGCTGATACTTACTCAACTTGGTCGAGAAGAACGCAATCGGTCTTTCATGATCAGCGTCGTCCAGTTGGAATAGCACCGCCCCCACTCCAGAGTGCGAAGCATCGCACTGGACATAGAATCTTTTTCGGAAGTCCGCATGCACCAAAACTGGAGCAGCAATCAACGCCTTCTTCAATGCCTGCACTGTTTTAACTCCTTTGTCTCCCAGACTAAATTTCCTGCCTCCCTTTGACTTTAGAGCATCCGTCAGTGGAATTGCTATCGCAGCATAGTTACGGATGAACCTTTGTACCTCTCTCACCGATCTTGGCACTGGGATGTTCTCTATGGCTGTTACCCTAGCTAGTTACAAACCCCAAATACCTGAGAGATTTATAGCAGAATTTCGACTTCTTTAGACCTATCGTCAAATTCGCTGCTTTCAGGCATTCCGCTACTCTATCTACCTATCACCTTGTCCATCAAACGACACAGACTTTGAGCTGCATTGCACAACCCGAATGGCATCATTCTGAACTGGTATAGGGGACGACCTGGTACCGTGAACGCCGTGCATGCCTTGCTCTCTTCTTCTAGCTCGATCTGCCAGAAGGCGAATTTGAGATCGACGCTAGAAATATGAGTCTGGTCGACTCTGGACAAAATTCCCTCAATGGAAGGTAGCGGATATGCGTCCTTGATCGACAGATTGTTGAGCTTCCGGGCATCGAGACAGAACCGATCTTTGTCCGGCCTTCGTACCACTGTGGTACGGTTACTCCACGGACTGTTGCTCTCTTCGATGACACCGATAGCCTCGTCCCACACCACCTGTTGCATTGCCGGAGACAAAGGATAATGGTGATCTTTCACCGGCTGCGCTTCTGACACTAGCTCTATCTTGTGCCTTATCACAGTCGTCTTTCCCAGTACTACCTTCTCGAATGACAAAAACCTGTCCTTCACAGCTTCTAAAACGGCCTCCTGCTCCGGCTCTAAGTACCACGCCTCCGGCTCGGCTTCATCGGCCTCGTCGTCTGTATAATGGGCAATTTGTTCCGTCACCGCAGAGACCACACTCGCGGGCTTTGACTCTGGCGCTTTAGCTCCGACTACTTCTGGAGCTAGACCAAAAGCGCGCCAGAAATCGATCCCAAAATAGGCTGCTTGCTCCAAATACGGACACATATAGAAGGTAGTTTCCCTCATCTTTCCCTGGTACTCGATCGGAATTTTCAAGCGGCCGATGATCGAGCGATCGTCGCCCGACGCGGTGCGCACTGATGACACGTAGGGCTGCACTGACAAGCCCAGCTCGTCTACCAGCTCGCGACATCCTTTCCCGAGTAGGCTAACCGTTGCTCCCGAGTCAAGTAAGCCGCGCACTTGCCTCCCCTCGAGCCTTACCTCAGCGAAAACGCGAGGATCAGTCCCCGAGAGTTTCACCCTACGTTTTCCACCGCTTGCTTCTTAACTCAGGGCCTCCTGCGGTATCTTTCGCGTGCCTTTTTCATCGTACGAGTCACCAGTCGCATCCCGTCGAGCAAGCGATCGTCGAAAATCCGATTTCGCGCATCCAGGTACGCCCTAATCCGCTCTTCATATGGCAGCAACCGAAAAATATTTCTATTTCTACCGTTATCAACTATAGAACGACAACTAATCTTATCTCCTAAGGCACCTAAACCTACTTGACGACTTTCATCCATACTCGCTACCAAACCTATTTCTAATGGACTACACTTATCCTTTTTTCCTACCAAAATTAAATCTACTTCCTCTCGAGGTTCTCCTGGCGGTACGAGTCTCCCGTTTTCCTCGCACCCTCCGACCATTTCCCTGGCACTCCGGACAGTTAGGACAGAAGGTGTCCGGTCTGCCACAAAGGTAGCAAAACACCTTCCTTTCCTTGGCCAAACAGTCCCTGAACATGTGGTCTGGTCTCTGCTGTCTTCGTGCCCCCTCTCGCGCCTCTTCTACTTTGATCTCGGGTTCTTCCGACTCCCTTTCGGCCAGTTGCACCTCACTCACCACTTGGCGTCCATCCATTTCGCCATACCTCGGCGGTGGTCGTCCCTCAAACGGCCTGACCGTGTTCCTCCTCCCGTACGCCTGCTCCACCTCACTACACTCATCTCTCAACTGGTCCAGGGTGTACACTTCGAGTGCACACACGTAACGTGCGAGATCATCCCGGAGCCCCTTCTTGATGATCTTGATGAGACGAGCTTCAGGCGGGGGTTCCCGCAACCTCGATGCGAGCTTCCTCATAGCGTAGAGAAAGTCGTCAGCACTCTCACTGCTCCTTTGCCTACGTTGCATCAGCTCGTGCATCTTGTCGTGCTCGGTCTGGGTTCCTCTGAATCCAGCCAATAACGCACGCTTCAGCTCGTCCCATCGCTCCACTCGAAACTGCCGCACGTGTAGCCAGTACCAATCCCTGGCACTTCCTTCGAGGAGGAGGTGGTAGCAGCGCAGTACCTCATTGCAAGCGCACATATACTGGCGTTGGAGGAACTCCACGCGGAGAATTAAGTCTTCCATGGAGGATTTGTTTGGGTCTCCGTCGAAAGACACGTCCCACCTCTCAATCTTCGACCACAACGGTCGTGTTTGCGGATCGGCTGGCCTAAACCTAATGGGTTCATCCGGCGTCATCATTCTTGGTGGCTTCGAAAATGGGTTTGATTCGGCTTCCGACGACACACTTCTCCTCGTGCCCAAACCTGCACCTAGCTCTGGCCCTGCCTCATCATCGAACGCCATCAGCTCATCCTCTTTCGCACCTGCGTGGAATCGTGACAAGCCCTCGGCTACCGTCGGCTGCTGATGCCTCCTCCGATGGCAGTTCTGGCTTCGGCTCGTCCCCTTTCGCCCTAGCTGACTCCTGAGGCGGTGTTCGTGCCACTGAGCCATAAACCCCTTGCGGAAGATCACTCTCCCATGAGCTGTCTCTTTGGACAGCCTTCTGGCGAGTATTATACCCGTGAGCCCCTTCGCCTTCAGCCATTACCAAAACAGCAAATATCGAATAAAAAAAATATATAAATTCTTCCTAAATAGCTATATTAATCAGTACATAAAAAGAAAACCCCACTATACTAACGAAAAATAATTACAAACAAAAATGATGAATCTGCCGGCTCGAGCTGACTAAACCTACGTCAACCATATGGTTCGATAGAAATGGCCAGACATCTAATGTACAACAAAAACAAAACACATGTCAGATCGTCAGCTGAGCTGACGTCAAGAGACCTCCGTGGGGCAGACTTACTCTTTTATTGCATTTTCTTTTGGTTCTGGCTGCCCACGGTGGGATAGTGTCCAATGATGCAGCGCGCACTAGAGTTATTCTCTGTACGGGTCACCATTGGCCACTATGCACTGTAAAGAAGCGTTCTAGCCGGGGTACAAATCTCAGTCTGTCCAGGGCTCGAATCTTACAAGAAATTTGTAACATTCGCGGAGACGCTGCAGACGGGGAAAACGGTCGATCTGGGGGTGGGTGTTGATATGAGAGAAGGGGGGGGAGCGGGACGCGAGATCGAGGCAGGGACGCTGCCGTCGTTCTCAGCGAGCCGATGCGATGCTCTGCGAGATCGAAGCGCGGCGCCGAGGTGCTCTGGCAGCCAGCGCTGTTCTCATGCGAGAGAGCACTGCGTGAGGAGGGGGGGAAGCGAGACGCGAGATCTAAACGGGGAGCGCCGCCGTTGTTCTCAGCTATGTCACGCGCCGCTCCGCGAGATCAAAACGGAGCGCCGAGGTACTCTGGCGGCCGCCGCTGTTCTCAGGCGAGGAGCGCTATTAGGATTGGGACGATGCGAACGCGAGATCTAAACGGGGAGCGCCGCCGTTGATCTCAGCGAGTCGTTGGATACAGGGTAAGAGAACGTCTTGCGAGTTTCCAATCGTGGCTCAAGGGTACCAAGAGGCTACGATGGTTCTCAGCGAAAGACGGCGTTGATTCGTGAGAATTGAGTGCGACTCTAGGGGCGCCGTAGAGTCGCGACTATTCTCTAACGAAACGGAAGCGAGTGGGAGTAGGGATACGGTGGATGAGACCGAATTCGCGAGAAACAACACGCTGTTTGGTCTTTCTTTTCTTTTCTTTTTATTTTCTCTTCTCTGTGTCGCACTGGCCCTAACTGTTTCTAGTACTTACAGTTATCTCCTGTCTCTCCTTGCTGTTCGCGTCTGTTCTTCTTGGCTCTCGATCGCAAAGTGCCGGCAGCACTCTCGATCGAGCAGCGCGGAAGCTGTCCTGATACAACTCCACCACGAAAGCTCTCTTTTCACCACAGAGCTTTCGTGCAGGGTTGCATCCGACCGCTCCCCGCGCTCACGACAGAGGGCGCTGCCAGCATCCCTACGCTCCTATCGACAACTAATTCAAACTAATTCAACTGATTCGAACTTAAATGTAACAATTCATTATTAAACTTATAATACAAACTTAAATGTAATAATTCCAATAGCGAACTTATAAACTACAAAATCCAAACTTAAATATAATAATTCCATTATTAAACTTACAAACTACAAACTTAACCATGTAAGACGGGGGAAGAAACCCCGCCTTACACCCCCCCCTTTCCCACCAGAGTCACAGTTACGGCTCCTCGGGCCGTAATCGTGACGGAAAAGGCTCGTGCGCCGCTGACCACCCGGAAACGGGTCCTCCTGTCACGCCTTCCGCCTTCGTCCACCTCCTTCCTCAATAGTCGGACCGTCTCCGCGTCCAACGCGATATCCCTCGGCCTGATGACCCAATCCGCCGGGATTAGTGGCAACAGGTCCGGTTGCTCCACCGCCGCCCCGAAAATTTCGTCGAGATCGGGTGTCCAGATGATGCCGTCCTCGCCCAGCTCGGCCATCAGCTCCGCCTCTGAGGAGGTAGTAAGCGGTGGCTCCACCTCCATCGCCATCAACTCCGCGTCGGCTGACGGCTCATTGTTGTTGTTGGGTCGCAGCTGCGGGCCTACTTCCGGGTTTCGGAGGAGCCCAGGTGGCGCTCGCGGGGATTGCGCGGCGCTCGCAGCTGCGGCCTTTTGCCGTCAGGGCTCGCCTCCGACGTCGCCTGCCTCTGGCCTTGTCGTCCCCTGCGTCGTTTCCTCCGGGGCTTCCGTCGCCTCGGGTTCTCCACGACCCCTGGTAGGAAGCGGATGCTCACGTGTGGGAACGTGCTCGCGGAGTCCACTTCCCATCTGCCGTTGCTGAACATGCGACGACACGTCTGTCCGTCTTCGTCGTCGCTGCTCCCCGGCTCGAAGTTGGCGACGTACGACGTTCGGCTCATCGTCTCTGCGGGTCTAAGCTTCCCTGCACTCGACGATACTTCCGGGGCGAGGTCATCCGACTGCTCGTCGCTTGTCGCCAACGCGACGCCGAAGGCGACGCTGGTCGTCGACTCCGCCTGGCTGCCTCCGTGGGCCCCACCGGCGACGCTGGTCGCGTCCCTTTCGACCCTCTGGCTCCGGCTCTACGGGATCCGGTTGCATCAAGGCTGGCAGCGGTTCTGGTGACGGCGGCTCCTCGTAGTATGGCGGGGCTTGCCGCATCCCTGGCATACGGACGTAGATCGTCGTCGCCCGGATCTCCATCATTTGGACCGCGTCCGCCAAGCGTTCATACGAGTGCGTCACCGACTCGTAGACGGTGTGCCGGTACTCTGCCTCGTCCTCCTCTGACTCGTCGCGCTCCCACCCGTCGGGGTCCTCTCCTTCGGCGCTTCCGGGCTCCTCGACCTCCGGGTCTTCGGCTTCGTCGTCCTCTGCGTCTTCCTCCTCCGACACTTCCACCTCGGACCAGTGGTCGTCTCGCCTGCGCGCGTAAAAGGTCCGCCCGATCCGCGGATCCCTCGGCGGCCATCCTCCATCCTCCGGCCCCCGCTCCTCGCTTGGGCGTGGCTCCGTGGCGTCGCTATCCGCCGATACCTCCGCATCCTCTTCGCTGCTGATCCAAATGCAGTCTTCGTCCATCGTGTTTTTTTTTCTGTTCACTGCGGTTGTGGAAGAGAGAAATAGAATGGGTATTACTAGTCCTACCCTACCTGCTACCTTCCTACCAGTGCGACTGTCAGGATGACTTATGCCATATATTACAAAGTTCTTATTTCTAATTGTACAATCCGTTCTTATTCTATTCCTTATACATTACGTGCCTACCGAGAACCCCCCTCTTTGACCTCCTTGGCCTGCGTCACTCGCCCTTTTTTCCTGGCGAGCTCGCGGCCTGCAGGGGAATCCAAGGTTTCGTCATTGTCTTCAGGGTCTTGGAAATAGGGTTTCAGTGCGATTAAGTTGGCCACCCGCTTCTTGCGTTCACCTTCGCGAGTGAGACGCACGATGTTGGGGGAGATGAAGCTAGCCACCCTGTAGGGCCCATCGTACTTCGGGGCGAGTTTGGCCGCAAACCCTTCTGCTGCATTGGACAGCTGGTGCTGCCTTACCATGACTTCTGCTCCAACAGTGGGTCGCCATTCCCTTCTCCTGAGGTTGTAGTGCCTTCCTTGGTCCATCGATGCCTTCTGTAGGTTGTTCCGCATTATCTCGAACACTTCTCGTAGCTTCCTCTCCTTATCCTGCGGACTCACCGGGTTCGTGGCCGATCCTGGTGTTACCTCGTCGTATAGCGCTGCTGGGAGGCGAGGTTCTCTACCCTGCACGAGGAACGATGCGCTGAATCCTGTCGAGTCCGCCACGCTGGAGTTGACCGCCAGCGCTATTTCGGGTAGCAGTTCGTCCCACGAACTCTGGTGTCCCTCGATGAACTGCGCTATCATCGTCTTCACTGTTCTGTTTGTCCTTTCCGTGGGGTTTTCCTGAGGGCAGTAGGGAGCCGTATACTGCAGAGTCACCCCAAGGGACTCCATGTACTTCCTGAATGCCGTGCTCTTAAACTGAACTCCGTTGTCGCAGACGAAGGTCTTCGGTACACCGAAATGGCTCAATATCCTCTCGCGAAACGCTTGCTGTAACAATGCTGCGGTCGCCCTTTTGAGTGGGACCAATTCCACCCACTTAGAGAAAGCGTCGTGGAAGACCAGCAGCATTGTGTTGCCGCGTCTCGAGCGAGGGAGGGGCCCGACGAAATCTGCGCATATGATGGTCATCGGCTCCGCCACCTGTCGCGTCAGCATCCGTCCCGCCGGCTTCCTCTGCTCCGTCTTATACTTCTGACAACATTTGCAACATTTAACATACCTGGTCGCTTCTCGGAACATACCCGGCCAGTAGTACCGCTGTGCCAATCTCGACGCCGTCTTCCTCACCCCTTGGTGTCCTGCGGTCGGTTCGTCGTGGCATTCCTCTAGTACCCTTTTCCTCTGGTTCTTGGGCACGCATAACTTCCAGGGAATGTAATCCTCGTTGTCCGTTCTCTGTCCCAGATTCCTATACAACTGCCCGTTCTCTTCGACGTAGTCCGGGAACTTCTCTGGCTGGGCCCTTATCTGGTCCCGCATCTTCGTTATCCAGCCGCACTTGGGGTCCTCGGCAGCCATTTGCTGGCACGAATCCAGGGGCTGCCGGGAAAGTGCGTCAGCCACCGCGTTCAACTTACCCTTACGGTACCTTATGTCGAACTGGAACTGCTGTAACTCCAAGGCCCATCTCGCTATCCTCCCGGATGGACTTTCTATGGAGTTCAGCCATTTGAGTGCCAAGTGATCCGTCACCACTTCGAAACGATAGCCCTCCAGATAGCACTGCATCTTTCTGATGGCCCACACTATTGCCAGGCACTCCTTCTCCGTTGCTAAGTAGTTCCTTTCCGCCGCCAGTAACTTCCGACTGGCGTACGCTACCACTCTTTCGTCCTCGTCTATCACCTGCGTCAATACGGCTCCTATGCCGTAGTCGCTCGCATCGGTCTGCAGCGAAAATTTTGCTGAAAAGTCGGGACACGCCAACACCGGGGCTGTCGTCAACTTCTCCTTCAACTCCTGCAGCGCCTTCTCCTGTGCCTCTCCCCAGGCCCACTTCTGGCCTTTTCTGAGGAGGGATGTCATCGGTTCGACCAGTGTGGCGAAGTTCGGTACGAACCTCCTGTACCACGATGCCATTCCTAGGCATTGGCGCAGCGTCTTTAGGTTGTGGGGAGCCTGAAGGTTCCGGATCGCATCGACCTTGTCGGGATCTGTACAGATACCTTCACCGCTTACCACATGACCTAAATACGCCAGCCTCTTCTGGAAGAACCGACATTTCTTCCTGTTCAACCTCAAGTTAGCCGCCCACAACCGTCGGAATACCTCCTTTAGATTCGCCACGTGCTGCTCTTTCGTGGCTCCTGTCACCACGATGTCGTCCAGGTACGCGAAGGCGTGCGGTTCCATCTCTGGACCTATGACCGTGTCCAAGGCTCGCTGGAAGGTTGCTCCTGCCGAATGAAGGCCGAATGGCATCACTCGCCATTGGAACAATCCTCTCCCCGGCACGGTGAAAGCTGTGCATTCACGGCTATCCGCAGCCATCGGGATCTGCCAGTATCCTTGCTTCAAGTCCAGCGTCGATATGTATTTGGCGTGGTGCAACCTCTCAAGGATGTGATTTATCCGAGGGACTGGATAAGCATCCGGTATGGAGTGCGCATTGAGCTGTCGGTAGTCCACGCACATCCGCCACTCCCCAGTCTTTTTCCTCACCAAGACTATCGGAGCGCTGTGCGGACTGCGCGACCTCTCTATGGCACCTGCTCGGATGAGCTCGTCTACCTGCTCGTCAATCACCTTCTGCATCGCCGGGTTCTTCGGAAAGTAGCGCTGCTTCAAAGGCTTGGTGTCTCTCATCCGGATGCTGTGTTCCGCGATGTGTGAGACCCCCGACAATCCCTCGAACAACGTCAACTCTCTTTCCAGGAACTCACATACCTCGGGCTCGAGGTCGGACGGCCATTCCGCGTCCTCGGCCTGGGACTTCTTCGTTCCCTCTTCTTCTTCCATCAACCGCGCTCCCGGGGTGGCCTCAACGCTGGCCCCTGGCGCTCTAATTGTTCTACCTCTTGTCTCCGTTATAGACTCACCCGTTGGCTTCTCGTCTGCTTCGCCTGCTGATTCGTCTTGACCATCTCGGCTCCTCACTCTCTTCCCTCGTCGTTGCGGCTTCGCCTCCTCCTCGGTCGGCGTGGCTATCGATGGTGGTGTCCTCACCCTTTCGGGGGGTTTGCGCTCGTCGTTCGCGACCAACTCCATGGACAGCTGTGCGAGCCCGACCCGGATCGTGGTGCCCATGCCACACAAAAAGTCCATCCCTAGGATGACATTGTCGAGCATGGTGGGCATGCCCAGCACCACCGTCTTCACTGTCTTCCCTCCAAGGCTGATGTCCACCAGGAGTGCCCTCTTTAGCACCACGGAAGACCCATCCGCCAACCGTATCTTCGCCTCCACCGGGAGCCTCTCGCCTTTGACGTTCTGCTTCCGTAGCCATTCCTCGCTCACGGAGCTGCGAGTTGCTCCGGTGTCGACTGTGGCCGTTGTCTCGTGGCCGCCGATCGTCACTCGCGCCACGATCTTCCCTCCTTTTACCACCATTGGTGCTCTTATTGCCTGGAGCTGGGGTTCGCGGCGCGGGCCTCCTCCTGGCTTGAGGGGCGCCTCAGGTCGTTTCCCGACATCGGCCGTTCGCAGCATTCTTTGCTATTTCGACCTTGCTTCCCACAAAGCCGACAAAACAGAACCTGCGCATTGGGGCACTCTCGGACGAAATGACCGCTCTGCCCGCACCTATGACATGCCCGTCGTGGGTCGAAGCCGCCACTGCTTCGCACTGTTCCCCCTTGCGGTGGCGCGAGCTGGGCCGCGGCTGGACGTGCTGCTGTCGACTGACTTGCCGTTCGCGGTCCCCCCGTCTCGGGCCGAAACGGGTTTGATGGCCTTGCCCTCGCCCCTGCGAATGCTGGCTCATCCTTGCCTCTCGCCATTGCGCGAGAATATTCCGCATCCTGCTCGCGGAGGCTTTCGAACTCGGTGGCCATCTGTGTCAGCTGCGCCAGTGTTGCGAAGTCATGCCTGCGCACGTGCAGCCGATAGTCCGGGGCTGCGTTTTCGTGCACTCGATACAACTCCTGCGCCGCACTGTACCCCGCGCGCCTCATCAGCACCCGTAGGTTCAGCAGGTATTCCTTGAACTTTTCGTTGTGTCTCTGCCGGTGTGAGCGTATCTGATCCTCCAGGCGCTCGAAATAATGGGGGGGCAGGAAGAAATCTAGGAACTCTGTCCGGAATGCTGACCACGACGCGTTCCACAGCCCGCTTGTCAAAAACCAGCTCGCTGCCTGGTCGACCATCACTTCGCTCATGGCCGCAGGCATGTGGTCCATGTCGATCCTGTACGTCGCGGCCCGCTGCTCCAGGATTTCTAAAAATCCCAGCGGATCCTCTTGGCCGCCGTACCTGACTCCCCATTTGCGCACCTGGTCAGCCACTCCTCTTTGTGTCCGTGCCTCTTCGTCGTGTGTGCATGCCATCATCGGCGCTTCTTCCACCCGTATCTCGGGTGGGCACTTTCGGACCGTCGGCGGTGGTTTCCACGACGCTGGCGTGGGTTGCTCATACAGGTGGGACCTCCGTAAGTCCGGCTCAGACTTTTGAAACGGCCATCCGCCGAATTCACCGGTGGGGGGTTCGACGAGCTTCCCATATTGGGCCTCTAGCTCGGCGAGTCTGTTCCGGGCTTCCCTACTGTGGCCCCCGCTTTGTATGAACGACGCCACCCGCTTTCTTAACTCCTCTACGCGGCCCTCCCTGTCGAGGCCGAATTCCTGGGCAATCGCCATTAATTCCTCCTTACGACGGTAATACACCCATCGTACCCCCAACGTTATCTCGAGAGACTCACCTGGTTCCATCTCGGTCGTGCTGTCTGGTTTCGCTCGAAAATAACACAAAAGAGGGAATTCCTATTCTTTTTCCCTTCTTGACCCCTGACGTCGTCGTTGAATTGCTTGAGGAACCCAGTCGAAAATTCCTCGATGAACTCCTTGACGACACTATGCGATTCCTCTGTGGGTTCCTCGATGAACTCCTCGGTGAGTTCCTTGAGGACAGTCCGGCGAGAATTCCTCGATGAATTTTCACTCCCGCCTTGCGGCACTTTATGAGTTATATACTCCCAAAGAAATGTTCAGTTTGAGCCAAAACAAATTCTCAAAATTAAAAAAAAAAAAAATCAAAAAAAAACAAAAAAACTATTTTGACCGCTTCTGACTGGCCTCCGGCCCACTGTAATCTCTGTTCGATTCTGGGTGCACCACTGTACATCCCCTTTTTTTTATTTTTTTTTTTTTTTTTTTTTTTGTCCACTTTAATATGGCCTACGGCCCACTGTAGTTTTTTTTTCCCTTTTGATTTACTTTTACACGGCCTTTGGCCCACTGTGCTTTTTGTCCACTTTCATACGGCCCTCGGCCCACTGTGGTTTTTGTCCACTATTCGCGGCCTTTGGCCCACTGTAATTTTTGTTCGCTTTTACATGGCCTTTGGCCCACTGTAACTTTTGTTCACTTTTACACGGCCCTTGGCCCACTGTAGTTTCTGTTTTTCGCCAGCGCTATTTCGGGTAGCAGTTCGTCCCACGAACTCTGGTGTCCCTCGATGAACTGCGCTATCATCGTCTTCACTGTTCTGTTTGTCCTTTCCGTGGGGTTTTCCTGAGGACAGTAGGGAGCCGTGTACTGCAGAGTCACCCCAAGGGACTCCATGTACTTCCTGAATGCCGTGCTCTTAAACTGAACTCCATTGTCGCAGACGAAGGTCTTCGGTACACCGAAATGGCTCAATATCCTCTCGCGAAACGCTTGCTGTAACAATGCTGCGGTCGCCCTTTTGAGTGGGACCAATTCCACCCACTTAGAGAAAGCGTCGTGGAAGACCAGCAGCATTGTGTTGCCGCGTCTCGAGCGAGGGAGGGGCCCGACGAAATCTGCGTATATGATGGTCATCGGCTCCGCCACCTGTCGCGTCAGCATCCGTCCCGCCGGCTTCCTCTGCTCCGTCTTATACTTCTGACAACACTTGCAACATTTAACATACCTGGTCGCTTCTCGGAACATGCCCGGCCAGTAGTATCGCTGTGCCAATCTCGACGCCGTCTTCCTCACCCCTTGGTGTCCTGCGGTCGGTTCGTCGTGGCATTCCTCTAGTACCCTTTTCCTCTGGTTCTTGGGCACGCATAACTTCCAGGGAATGTAATCCTCGTTGTCCGTTCTCTGTCCCAGATTCCTATACAACTGCCCGTTCTCTTCGACGTAGTCCGGGAACTTCTCTGGCTGGGCCCTTATCTGGTCCCGCATCTTCGTTATCCAGCCGCACTTGGGGTCCTCGGCAGCCATTTGCTGGCACGAATCCAGGGACCACCGCGTTCAACTTACCCTTACGGTACCTTATGTCGAACTGGAACTGCTGTAACTCCAAGGCCCATCTCGCTATCCTCCCGAATGGACTTTCTATGGAGTTCAGCCATTTGAGTGCCAAGTGATCCGTCACCACTTCGAAACGATAGCCCTCCAGATAGCACTGCATCTTTTTGATGGCCCACACTATCGCCAGGCACTCCTTCTCCGTTGCTGAGTAGTTCCTTTCCGCCGCCAGTAACTTCCGACTGGCGTACGCTACCACTCTTTCGTCTTCGTCTATCACCTGCGTCAATACGGCTCCTATGCCGTAGTCGCTCGCATCGGTCTGCAGCGAAAATTTTGCTGAAAAGTCGGGACACGCCAACACCGGGGCTGTCGTCAACTTCTCCTTCAACTCCTGCAGCGCCTTCTCCTGTGCCTCTCCCCAGGCCCACTTCTGGCCTTTTCTGAGGAGGGATGTCATCGGTTCGACCAGTGTGGCGAAGTTCGGTACGAACCTCCTGTACCACGATGCCATTCCTAGGCATTGGCGCAGCGTCTTTAGGTTGTGGGGAGCCTGAAGGTTCCGGATCGCGTCGACCTTGTCGGGATCTGTACAGATACCTTCACCGCTTACCACATGACCTAAATACGCCAGCCTCTTCTGGAAGAACCGACATTTCTTCCTGTTCAACCTCAAGTTAGCCGCCCGCAACCGTCGGAATACCTCCTTTAGATTCGCCACGTGCTTCTCTTTCGTGCCTCCTGTCACCACGATGTCGTCCAGGTACGCGAAGGCGTGCGGTTCCATCTCAGGACCTATGACCGTGTCCAAGGCTCGCTGGAAGGTTGCTCCTGCCGAATGAAGGCCGAATGGCATCACTCGCCATTGGAACAATCCTCTCCCCGGCACGGTGAAAGCTGTGCATTCACGGCTATCCGCAGCCATCGGGATCTGCCAGTATCCTTGCTTCAAGTCCAGCGTCGATATGTATTTGGCGTGGTGCAACCTCTCAAGGATGTGATTTATCCGAGGGACTGGATAAGCATCCGGTATGGAGTGCGCATTGAGCTGTCGGTAGTCCACGCACATCCGCCACTCCCCAGCCTTTTTCCTCACCAAGACTATCGGAGCGCTGTGCGGACTGCGCGACCTCTCTATGGCACCTGCTCGGATGAGCTCGTCTACCTGCTCGTCAATCACCTTCTGCATCGCCGGGTTCTTCGGAAAGTAGCGCTGCTTCAAAGGCTTGGTGTCTCTCATCCGGATGCTGTGTTCCGCGATGTGTGAGACCCCGACAATCCCTCGAACAACGTCAACTCTCTTTCCAAGAACTCACATACCTCGGGCTCGAGGTCGGACGGCCATTCCGCGTCCTCGGCCTGGGACTTCTTCGTTCCCTCTTCTTCTTCCATCAACCGCGCTCCCGGGGTGACCTCAACGCTGGCCCCCGGCGCTCTAATTGCTCCACCTCTTGTTTCCGTCATAGGCTCACCCGTTAGCTTCTCGTCTGCTTCGCCTGCTGATTCGTCTTGACCATCTCGGCTCCTCATTCTCTTCCCTCGTCGTTGCGGCTTCGCCTTCTCTTCGGTCGGCGTGGCTATCGATGGTGGCGTACTCACCCTTTCGGGGGGTTTGCGCTCGTCGTTCGCGACCAACTCCATGGACAGCTGTGCGAGCCCGACCCGGATCGTGGTGCCCATGCCACACAAAAAGTCCATCCCCAGGATGACATTGTCGAGCATGGTGGGCATGCCCAGCACCACCGTCTTCACTGTCTTCCCTCCAAGGCTGATGTCCACCAGGAGTGCCCTCTTTAGCACCACGGAAGACCCATCCGCCAACCGTATCTTCGCCTCCACCGGGAGCCTCTCGCCTTTGACGTTCTGCTTCCGCAGCCATTCCTCGCTCACGAAGCTGCGAGTTGCTCCGGTGTCGACTGTGGCCGTTGTCTCGTGGCCGCCGATCGTCACTCGCGCCACGATCTTCCCTCCTTTTACCACCATTGGTGCTCTTATTGCCTGGAGCTGCGGTTCGCGGCGCGGGCCTCCTCCTGGCTTGAGGGGCGCCTCAGGTCGTTTCCCGACATCGGCCGTTCGCAGCATTCTTTGCTATTTTGACCTTGCTTCCCACAAAGCCGACAAAACAGTACCTGCGCATTGGGGCACTCTCGGACGAAATGACCGCTCTGCCCGCACCTATGACATGCCCGTCGTGGGTCGAAGCCGCCACTGCTTTGCACTGTTCCCCCTTGCGGTGGCGCGAGCTGGGCCGCGGCTGGACGTGCTGCTGTCGACTGACTTGCCGTTCGCGGTCCCCCCGTCTCGGGCCGAAACGGGTTTGGTGGCCTTGCCCTCGCCCCTGCGAATGCTGGCTCATCCTTGCCTCTCGCCATTGCGCGAGAATATTCCGCATCCTGCTCGCGGAGGCTTTCGAACTCGGTGGCCATCTGTGTCAGCTGCGCCAGTGTTGCGAAGTCATGCCTGCGCACGTGCAGCCGATAGTCCGGGGCTGCGTTTTCGTACACTCGATACAACTCCTGCGCCGCACTGTACCCCGCGCGCCTCATCAGCACCCGTAGGTTCAGCAGGTATTCCTTGAACTTTTCGTTGTGTCTCTGCCGGTGTGAGCGTATCTGATCCTCCAGGCGCTCGAAATAATGGGGGGGCAGGAAGAAATCTAGGAACTCTGTCCGGAATGCTGACCACGACGCGTTCCACAGCCCGCTTGTCAAAAACCAGCTCGCTGCCTGGTCGACCATCACTTCGCTCATGGCCGCAGGCATGTGGTCCATGTCGATCCTGTACGTCGCGGCCCGCTGCTCCAGGATTTCTAAAAATCCCAGCGGATCCTCTTGGCCGCCGTACCTGACTCCCCATTTGCGCACCTGGTCAGCCACTCCTCTTTGTGTCCGTGCCCCTTCGTCGTGTGTGCATGCCATCATCGGCGCTTCTTCCACCCGTATCTCGGGTGGGCACTTTCGGACCGTCGGCGGTGGTTTCCACGACGCTGGCGTGGGTTGCTCATACAGGTGGGACCTCCGTAAGTCCGGCTCAGACTTTTGAAACGGCCATCCGCCGAATTCACCGGTGGGGGGGTTCGACGAGCTTCCCATATTGGGCCTCTAGCTCGGCGAGTCTGTTCCGGGCTTCCCTACTGTGGCCCCCGCTTTGTATGAACGACGCCACCCGCTTTCTTAACTCCTCTACGCGGCCCTCCCTGTCGAGGCCGAATTCCTGGGCAATCGCCATTAATTCCTCCTTACGACGGTAATACACCCATCGTACCCCCAACGTTATCTCGAGAGACTCACCTGGTTCCATCTCGGTCGTGCTGTCTGGTTTCGCTCGAAAATAACACAAAAGAGGGAATTCCTATTCTTTTTCCCTTCTTGACCCCTGACGTCGTCGTTGAATTGCTTGAGGAACCCAGTCGAAAATTCCTCGATGAACTCCTTGACGACACTATGCGATTCCTCTGTGGGTTCCTCGATGAACTCCTCGGTGAGTTCCTTGAGGACAGTCCGGCGAGAATTCCTCGATGAATTTTCACTCCCGCCTTGCGGCACTTTATGAGTTATATACTCCCAAAGAAATGTTCAGTTGTTGAGCCAAAACAAATTCTCAAAATTAAAAAACAAAAAAAATCAAAAAAAAACAAAAAACTATTTTGACCGCTTCTGACTGGCCTCCGGCCCACTGTAATCTCTGTTCGATTCTGGGTGCACCACTGTACATCCCCTTTTTTTTTCCAAATTTTTTTTTTTTTTTTTTTTGTCCACTTTAATATGGCCTACGGCCCACTGTAGTTTTTTTTTCCCTTTTGATTTACTTTTACACGGCCTTTGGCCCACTGTGCTTTTTGTCCACTTTCATACGGCCCTCGGCCCACTGTGGTTTTTGTCCACTATTCGCGGCCTTTGGCCCACTGTAATTTTTGTTCGCTTTTACATGGCCTTTGGCCCACTGTAACTTTTGTTCACTTTTACACGGCCCTTGGCCCACTGTAGTTTCTGTTTTTCGCCGCGCGTCGTGACGTCATGCACTTGTCACCGTTTTTCGAACTCGTGCTCTGCCAAACCCACCACCAAAACGCATGTATGTGTGTGTGAGCGGGCACGCGTCTGTGACGTCACACGCATGCACTTGTTTCCCGATTCTCGCTGTTCCCTTTTTGCGGGGACGGGTCGCCGCGCTCGCCACCGAACCGTTGGCTTAACGTCGCGCGCGCTCTGTCTAATCGGCGTTTGTCGCTGTGCCAAATTCCGCCAATGCTTGGCGCGTCTGCACTAGCAGGTACCGGCGCGCGTCGAAAGTGCGACAAATGTTTCCCCGCCCGTTTTATATACCACTCGCCCAGCTGCTGGTTTTGAGCGCGCACTTTTACCGTTTTGCGTGTGTCGCTATATTACCAGAGCTAGGGTATCGTCGGGTATATTGGGCTATGCCACCGCGCACGTGATTTTAATGTTCTTTTTTTTTCCTCTTTTTGCACAAAACTCGACCTGTACGCGTCTGACGGCCACGTGTCAGAAAAACGCAAATTTTTTTTCCCCCAAAAAAAAAAAATCCAAACTTTTCTACCCAAAACTCGTAGATCACCAGATCGTGCAGGCAATCTGGTAGTCGAACACCAAATCCCAGACCAGTGTTAGTGCGCACTCGCGGGTTTTAATTCGCGAGACGCGAGATCTAAACGGGGAGCGCCGCCGTTGTTCTCAGCTATGTCACGCGCCGCTCCGCGAGATCAAAACGGAGCGCCGAGGTACTCTGGCGGCCGCCGCTGTTCTCAGGCGAGGAGCGCTATTAGGATTGGGACGATGCGAACGCGAGATCTAAACGGGGAGCGCCGCCGTTGATCTCAGCGAGTCGTTGGATACAGGGTAAGAGAACGTCTTGCGAGTTTCCAATCGTGGCTCAAGGGTACCAAGAGGCTACGATGGTTCTCAGCGAAAGACGGCGTTGATTCGTGAGAATTGAGTGCGACTCTAGGGGCGCCGTAGAGTCGCGACTATTCTCTAACGAAACGGAAGCGAGTGGGAGTAGGGATACGGTGGATGAGACCGAATTCGCGAGAAACAACACGCTGTTTGGTCTTTCTTTTCTTTTCTTTTCTTTTTATTTTCTCTTCTCTGTGTCGCACTGGCCCTAACTGTATCTAGTACTTACAGTTATCTCCTGTCTCTCCTTGCTGTTCGCGTCTGTTCTTCTTGGCTCTCGATCGCAAAGTGCCGGCAGCACTCTCGATCGAGCAGCGCGGAAGCTGTCCTGATACAACTCCACCACGAAAGCTCTCTTCTCACTCCAGAGCTTTCGTGCAGGGTTGCATCCGACCGCTCCCCGCGCTCACGACAGAGGGCGCTGCCAGCATCCCTACGAACTAATTCAACTGATTCGAACTTAAATGTAACAATTCATTATTAAACTTATAATACAAACTTAAATGTAATAATTCCAATAGCGAACTTATAAACTACAAAATCCAAACTTAAATATAATAATTCCATTATTAAACTTACAAACTACAAACTTAACCATGTAAGACGGGGGAAGAAACCATCGTCGTCACGATGCATCGCGTGCTGGAGTTTCTATTCCCCGCACGGGTCACCGTGATCAGCCGATAGTTTTGGCCGGACAACCAGTACCAGAAAATACAAAAGGACGCTTTACGTTACTTTACAAAAAAAAAACAAGAAAGAAAAGTACAGTCGAGCGCGCCCGACCGTATAATACTCTCTGCATTTGTCCCGATTCAATCATTAAAATCGGTATCGAGATATTACAATGTGAATTACTTGCATTAAAACACGTTGAAACAAAAACAATCTAAGCATAATCAAACACACATCTGTTTGTTTGTATTCGAATACACATACATTTGACAATATGTATATGATGCAAATATGTATGCATGTATGTGTGTATTCGGCGCAGCCAGCGACCGCGGGCAGCGCTGCCGACACACAGGCAGCGAAAACGTTCGAACATGTGCTTGTGTGTTTCTATCTCGCTTGCACCAATGGGTTGATATAGCGTTCAATTATCAATATTGTAACGCTTCTAGTTTTCTTGTTTATAGTCCGATTTTAATGCGCCTTTCAGTATAGTTTAATATAGTTAGTCTCCACACGAGCTATATAATTACAATACTGTACGATACGAACAAGTTCGCCAAACCCGGCATTGAAGGTTCCAGACTTTTTTATCAAATGTGGGAAAAGTGGGCGTGGCAGTCAACAATTTTAAATGGCAATGCAACTATGCCGTCGCTAGGAACCTCCCGTTCCAGAATTGGTGATCCTAGGTGCCATAGTTACTGAGATATTTGCCGAAAACACCAATTTTTTCCGAGGTGTGTCCAGTTTTTTGCTTATTGTGGGCGAATGGGGCGTGGCATCGAAAAAAAAAAGATTCTTGTATTGACTGACTAAATATCTGATCGTTTGACACCAAGCTCGAACTTGTAGCTCTTACCATCTCTGAAATCTGTTTGTTCATACGGACAGACAGACAGACAGACAGACAGACAGACAGACAGACAGACAGACAGACGGACAGACGGACAGACGGACATGGCTATATCGACTCGGCTTGTGATGCTGATCAAGAATATATATACTTTATGGGGTCTGCCACGCCTCCTTCTGCCTGTTACATACTTTTGCACAAACCCAATATACTCTTGCAGAGAGTATAACAATCTAAGCATAATCAAACACACATCTGTTTGCTTGTATTCGAATACACATACGTTTGGCAATATGTATATGATGCAAATGTGTATATATGTATGTGTGTATTCGGCGCAGCCAGCGACCGCGGGCAGCGCTGCCGACACACAGGCAGCGAAAACGTTCGAACATGTGCTTGTGTGTTTCTATCTCGCTTGCACCAATGGGTTGATATTGCGTTCAATTATTAATATTGTAATGCTTCTAGTTTTCTTGTTTATAGTCCGATTTTAATGCGCCTTTCAGGATAGTTTAATATAGTTAGTCTCCACACCAGTTATAAACTACAATACTGTACGATACGGAAAAAACGGTATTGAAGCTTGAAAACTATTTTATAAATTGTGGGAAAAGTGGGCGTGGCAGTCAACAATTTTAAATGGCAATGTAACTATGCTCTCGCAAAGAACACCCGTACCAGAATTGGTGATCCTAGGTGCCATAGTTACTGAGTTATTTGCCGAAAACTCCAATTTTTCACGAGGGGTGTCCAGTTTTTTGCTTATTGTGGGCGAATGGGGCGTGGCATCGAAAAAAAAAAAGATTCTTGTATTGACTGACTAAATATCTGATCGTTTGACACCAAGCTCGAACTTGTAGCTCTTACCATCTCTGAAATCTGTTTGTTCATACGGACAGACAGACAGACAGACAGACAGACGGACAGACGGACATGGCTATATCGACTCGGCTTGTGATGCTGATCAAGAGTATATATACTTTATGGGGTCTGCCACGCCTCCTTCTGCCTGTTACATACATTTGCACAAACCCAATATACTCTTGCAGAGAGTATAATATTAAGACAAAACGACAAAGATGCGTGAGATTCGACAATCTTATGTGTTATTTATTTTCTTCTGGTTCGTATGCAACGACGAGGCGCACCTCGTCGAGCTCCATTTCCAGTTTGGGCGCCATATCTGTTGTTACGACTCGACTTGTCTTCCCTGGGGCTACCACGGCTAGCTCATTCGCCTCTGGGCGGGGTTGTTAACCAAAGCCCAGCATCGCTATGGGCGGCATCGATATTTTTGCCGCAGCTTACCCACCATACCTGTGGCGAAAACTATTAAAATTTTGTATTGTGTTTGTGCAAAAATTTGTAACAAGCAGAAGGAGGCGTGGCAGACCATATAAAGTAGTTATATTCCTGAACAGCATCACAAGCCGAGTCGATATAGCCATGTCCGTCTGTCTGTCCGTCCGCATTTCAGAGATGGTAAGAGCACCAATTTCAAACATAGTCTCAATCGACCACATATATATTTTTTTTTTGGAAACCACGCCGCATTCGCCCATAATGTGGAAAATCCTGGACATACCTCGCAAATAATAGATGTTTTCGGCGAATATCTTTGTAAGTATGGCACCTAGATTCACCAGTACGGAGGTTCCTAGAGACAGCATAAATGACATATTATTAAAAATTTTGGGCTGCCACGTCCCCTTTTCGCACAAATAATAAAATAATTCTACATTTTTGTACGCCATTTGTTCATATAGTACAGTGTTGTAATGAAACATTCGTTTGGAGACATATAAAATCAAACTATCCTGAAAGCGGCATAAATATCATACTATAAACAAGAGAGCTATAGCGCAACACAGTTTATGTTAGTTATCTGCAATATGACTGTATGCGGGGAAGCGAGACAGAAACATACAATCATATATTTGAATGTTTGCCGAATACACCATATGTGTGTATATATATAATGTCAAACGTATGTATATTTGCATACAAACAAACAGATGTACATATGTTTCATTTTACTTGTTTTTATACTCTCTGCAAGAGTATATTGGGTTTGTGCAAAAGTATGTAACAGGCAGAAGGAGGCGTGGCAGACCCCATAAAGTATATATATTCTTGATCAGCATCACAAGCCGAGTCGATATAGCCATGTCCGTCTGTCCGTCTGTCCGTCTGTCTGTCTGTCCGTCTGTCTGTCTGTCCGTCTGTCTGTCTGTCCGTCTGCCTGTCCGTATGAACAAACAGATTTCAGAGATGGTAAGAGCTACAAGTTCGAGCTTGGTGTCAAACGATCAGATATTTAGTCAGTCAATACAAGAATCTTTTTTTTTTTCGATGCCACGCCCCATTCGCCCACAATAAGCAAAAAACTGGACACACCTCGGAAAAAATTGGTGTTTTCGGCAAATATCTCAGTAACTATGGCACCTAGGATCACCAATTCTGGAACGGGAGGTTCGTAGCGACGGCATAGTTGCATTGCCATTTAAAATTTTGGACTGCCACGCCCACTTTTCCCACATTTGATAAAAAAGGCTGGAACCTTCAATGCCGGGTTTTGCGAACTTGTTCGTATCGTACAGTATTGTAATTAATATAATACGTGTGGAGACTAACTATATTAAACTATACTGAAAGGCGCATTAAAATCGGACAATAAACAAGAAAACTAGAAGCGTTACAATATTGATAATTGAACGCAATATCAACCCATAGGTGCAAGCGAGATAGAAACACACAAGCACATGTTCGAACGTTTTCGCTGCCTGTGTGTCGGCAGCGCTGCCCGCGGTCGCTGGCTGCGCCGAATACACACATACATACATACATATTTGCTTCATATACATATTGTCAAACGTATGTGTATTCGAATACAAGCAAACAGATGTGTGTTTGATTATGCTTAGATTGTTTTTGTTTCAACGTGTTTTAATGCAAGTAATTCACATTGTAATATCTCGTTACCGATTTTAATAATTTAATCGGGACAAATGCAGAGAGTATTATACGGTCGGGCGCGCTCGACTGTACTTTTCTTTCTTGTTTTTTTGTTTCAACATGTTTTATTTCAAGTACCATCCATTGTAATATCTTGATACCAATTTTAATAATTTATTCGTGAGAAATGCAGAGAGTATTATACGGTCGGGTGTGCTCGACTGTACTTTTCTTTTCTTGTTTTATAATGAAATTTACAAAATTAAAATTTTATATTTTCATTTTCAATTGTAAATTATATAATAAAATTAACAATTCTCATTGTTAGCCATCGAACCTGCAACCCTAGATGAAGAATGTACATGTACATGTATGTACTATTCGTGTAAATTTAGTTCAGATAGCATAGCTAAGAGTTTTTTATACTAAAACTTTCTAGTTTTATTTGTTTCTTTTACTTTCTGCAAGAGTATATTGGGTTTGTACAAAATAATGTAACAGGCAGAAGAAGACATGGCAGACCCCATAAAGTATATATAATATTAATCAGCATCACAAGTCGAATCGATATAGCCATGTCCGTCTGTCTGTCCGTCCCTATGAACAAACAGATTTCAGAGATGGTAAGAGCTACAAGTTCGAACTTAGTCACAATTGACTACATATTAGGTCAGTCAATACAAGAATCTTTTTCTTTCGATGCCATGCCCTATTCGCCCACAATGAGCATAGAACTAGACAAACCTCAGAAAAAATGTGCGTTTTTATACTCTCTGCAAGAGTATATTGGGTTTGTGCAAATGTATGTAACAGGCAGAAGGAGGCGTGGCAGACCCCATAAAGTATATATATTATTGATCAGCATCACAAGCCGAGTCGATATAGCCATGTCCGTCTGTCCGTCTGTCCGTCTGTCTGTCTGTCCGTCTGTCTGTCTGTCCGTCTGTCTGTCTGTCTGTCCGTATGAACAAACAGATTTCAGAGATGGTAAGAGCTACAAGTTCGAGCTTGGTGTCAAACGATCAGATATTTAGTCAGTCAATACAAGAATCTTTTTTTTTTCCGCTGCCACGCCCCATTCCCCCACAATAAGCAAAAAACTGGACACACCTCGTGAAAAATTGGTGTTTTCGGCAAATATCTCAGTAACTATGGCACCTAGGATCACCAATTCTGGTACGGGTGTTCTTTGCGAGAGAATAGTTACATTGTCATTTAAAATTTTTGACTGCCACGCCCACTTTTCCCACAATTTATAAAATAGTTTTCAAGCTTCAATACCGTTTTTTCCGTATCGTACAGTATTGTAGTTTATAACTGGTGTGGAGACTAACTATATTAAACTATCCTGAAAGGCGCATTAAAATCGGACTATAAACATGAAAACTAGAAGCATTACAATATTGATAATTGAACGCAATATCAACCCATAGGTGCAAGCGAGATAGAAACACACAAGCACATGTTCGAACGTTTTCGCTGCTTGTGTGTCGGCAGCGCTGCCCGCGGAAGCTAGCCGAATACACACATACATACATATATGCAGCATATATTGTCAAACGTATATATTATGTAAGTGTATTCGCATGCAAACAAACAGATGTATGTTTGATTATGCTTAGATTATTTTTGTTTCAACGTGTTTTAATGCAAGTGCTACACATTGTAATATCTGGATACCGATTTTAATAATTTAATCGGGACAAATGCAGAGAGTATTATACGGTCGGGCGCCCTCGACTGTACTTTTCTTTCTTGTTTTCGAATGTCTCAGTAGCTATGGCACATAGAAATACCAATTTTGATAAGCAGATTCCTCTGTATAGCATAAATCCATTGTCAATTAAAATCATGGACTGACACGCTCCCTGTTCCCACATGAAATAAAATAATTTTCATACTTTAATGCCGTTTTTAAGGTATTAGTTCTTATCGTATAGTATTGTAATTATTATTGGAGCCTGTCGCGAAAACGGAGCGAGAATGAACACACGCAGGGTTGAACTTTACGTAAGTTTTATTATTTCAAACATATAAGACCGCACAATATTAAATATGTCGTTGCAATGTGGTAAAATGATAAATCGTCCATTCTCAATGTGCGCAAACCACGATACCAAAGTATTTTTATCCGCCGGTAACTGCTACTCGTGATCACACTTTTGGAGTGAACATGCCACCCCCCTTGCAACAGTTGCAATTGCCTATCCCGGCCAAGATAGCCTCGTTCTGGATCGCCTAGATACCGCAGGAGCCGGAAAGAACCCACCCTAAGATGGTGCTCTGACCAACAGGCAGGCCTCCAGTACTAGGTAGACAGCCCGCTTGGATAACATCCGGATAGATGTTCCCTCCGAATATGATAGACACGACAGCCGGCTGCGGATCAGTCAGTACTAGGTTGGATAACTGATTCCGTACGCCCTCTGAGACCTCTCGCACGGGGGTGCGGATCCGTAAGTCCTCCTCAACCCTCAGGAAAATCTCTCGACGGAAGTCAGCATTTCTTGGTGATCCCAGGATGGTCATGTAAACGCATTCGACCCCGTCGGGGGTGGCGGATAATCCCAACGCCTTGGGAAAGGACTCCGTGATGCGGCTCTAGGGGGCGCACGCGTCCAATAAAGCGCATGCCATAAATTGCCTCTGGCCATTGCCAACTCGGACTAGAGCCGTGGGCATCACCATCGTCGCACATTGCTGGACCAAGGAGGTCAAAATCGGCGGTCAGGATGAGCCGACCTTAGCGCTACAGGTTGCCCACAGGTTCGACAGCTATCACTGCTTCGACATGTGCTAGACGAGTGCTCGTGGGCCAAATAATTAGGACAATACTTGTTGATAAACACTGCGGGCAATCTCTTCTCCGCAAGAAGATTGAGGAAACGTCTGCACTGGCGGAGTGCATGAACGACTCTGCATAACCGGCAGCGGTAAGAGTTGACCCCGCGCTATTTGTTACGCTGTGCCGGCTGGGAACTCGGTTGTGTTGGAGCCATTCGAAAAACGTTGTTGTTCACGCTAAAAGGAGACAAGCGATTGGTAAGTACGGTTACTGGAGAGGGTGTGATATTGGGACAAAATTAGGACAGGACAAGGAGCAGTTTCGGGATCGCTGTGGAGCAGAATCAACTTCGCCACAGGACGTTTGATAATGCCACGGGAGATCCGAACATCTAATACACGCACAAAAACGTCGGCGCCAGGATGAGCGCTTTCAACACGTCCCAACCGCCATTCAGTTTGAGGTAGATTGTCTTAATATATGATGAATAGGTCGTCCTTCTAAAGATTGCGGATCGGATGTCGCCATTTGTTCCGTTTGTGCAGGTCTTTCAGATATTCGTCCTTTCATCGGCGACAGAACTGATTATGTAGGGCCTTAAGACGCTGCCCGCGATTGATCAGGGACATCGGTTCTTCATGGATCTCAGGCTCACCAATAGGTGAGGAAATGTGCTGAACTTAGCGCGAGCAAATCTGATGACTCCTCCGACATAGGGGAAATAGATCGTGAGTTCAAGCAAGCCTCTACCTTGCATAATAGGGTCGAGAGCTCCTCAATGGTATACATAAATCCAGATGTAGACTTATAAAAACAGCTTTAAAGCTTTTGACTCCCGCTTCTCATAACCCTCTCATGTGAGAAGCGATGGGAGGAATGAATTCCCATGAGAGGATTTGAGATCCGTGGGTTCTCTTAATGGATTATTTGGTGACCTCTAGGAAGTCATTGTCTAGCACCGTAGAAGCACCCACAAAGGTTTTACCATTATCGGAATAAATGCGCTGAAGACACCTGCGTCTCGCGGCAAAACGAGAAAACGCTGCGATTAATTTTTCGTTCGTGAGGTCAGATGTGGCTTCCTGATAAATGGCCTTAGTGGTGAAACACACAAAGACACAAACATACCGCTTGGTTATTAAACAGGCATGTCCGGTGTAGTCTTTGATCTCGAATGGTGTGATTGTGCGTGTGTGCGTGAAGTGTTTCGAGAAGATTACACGATATCGTGGCAAATGTCTCATTAGTTGTAAATAGGGCCGACGCCTATACAGAATTCGTGCCTTGCATGTGTGGGACTGAGATTTGATCAAGTTTTTCACCTTGGGAACTAGAACTTAGAGCGAAGGGCTCTCTGCATGAGCTGATTGTCTCCATGGAGTATAATCCATTGAGTGAAACGTATAAGTAGTCGCACCAGGCTACAGTGATACGGCAAAAGGATGGGATGTCGCTCGTCGTAGGTAAGCGATTCCGAGGCTTGTAGTCGTCCGCACGCACTGAGATCGCTGAAGGACCGGGAAGTTTTTTTGTATGCAACAGAGCTCTGGGGGTACTGGTGGCACCATAAGTCATTATCAGCCAGGTTAGGCAATAAAACGCCACGGCTCGGGAGGTCAGCAGGGTTGTCTTCAGAACGCACATGGGCAGTTACTCGATTGGCAACATATGTGGTCCATCGGCATGGCGGTTTTTGGAACCATACCAACACGATGGTGGAGTCTGTCCAGAAGAAGGATTGTTCAGGCTGGATTGTAAGGTTAGCAACAATTGCTGCATACAGGTCAGCAAGGAGTACTGTCCCACATAATTCGAGGCGAGGGAGCGGGAGAGTCTTGACCGGGGCTACTCGCGTCTTCGCGACGAGTAGATGAACGCTAATACGGTGCTTATGTTGCACCCTTACGTAAAGCGTCTCGGAGCTGCTGGATGGCGGCATGAGTATCCTCTGGAGTGTGAGTTCCTGCAAAAACATCATCAACTTTTATGAATTGACAAAGAATATTGCTCGCCCTTAGGAAGATGCTTTCGACGTCTTGGGCAAGCTGCAGGAGTACTCGAATTGCTAAAAAAGGGGCGCGATTTACACCGAACGTAACTGTTTGGAGCGCATAATCGGCGACCCGTGTATTTTCATCCCGGAAAAGGCTACGCTTGAAGGGCGTATTCTTCGAATCGACCATGATTTGTCTATACATCTTTGTAACGTCGGCGTTGAAAACATAGCGGAAGCATCTCCACTTGAGAGTCTGCAACGTGAGGTTGGCTTGCAGGGTTGGGCCAGTATCTAGAACGTCATTAAGGCTAAGTCCGTTGGTGGACGGACAAGATGCATTGAATACTGCGCGGGTTTTGGTGGATGTGCTCGGGCTTGAATACAGCGAAGGTAGAAATTTGAAGTGCCAGTTGGAGAAGGGACTCGGAACATATGTCCCAGCTGGATATATTCTTGCAGCAATGCATTATATGTGTTGTTTAAGGAAGGGTTCTTCTGCAAATGAGCCTAATTCATTAAGAACTGCGCCAAGGCAATCGATCGAGAATGACTGAGTTCAATGCCCTGCGGAGCTTTGAATGGCAACGACACCACATATCTACTATCGTGTCTCCTTCTGGTAGTGTCGCGAAAGTGTTTCTCACACTTAATATTTACCTCTCTTTCCAGTTTGACTGAGAGAAATTCCACCTCCCAAAACGCTGACTTCTCTGGTAGCCAATGTCTATGTGGATAGGCAGGATATGGATTGACATGGCTCACTGAGGATGGGTCCGCTAGGAACCCACCCGAAAATGGTTTCTTGTGCAAGCAACGAGCAGCACACCTGAGTTTGGACACCAACCAAGAGAATAGACGGAAGCACGTCATCACCGATTAGCAAATCAGTTTGCGAGCTTCGGTGGAAGAACGGGTCAGCCAATTGGAAGTTTGGAAAATCTTAAAGCGCATCGTCGGGAATGGAGGTAGATGGAAGGGCGCCCGTTAATCGATGCACTACTAAGTCTACTGACACTGACACGTATTCTGGGATCGGAAATGAACGTGCCCTTCGATCCAGAATTTATCAGACCGCGCGCAGGATAGCTGGTACCCAAGTGTTGAATATTTACCATTGCCGTGCCTAAGAGTACTCCGTCGGTGCCTGACTCGGACAGAATTGCTCCGTGTTGACGTCATGAATTGACGCTTCGGCTGAAATTGCTCGATGAAGCAGAGTATGCGCACTCGTGCAAACTCGCAACTTATGTTGTTTAATTGCTGCTATACGATCTTGGATAGGCAACTGGAGAAAGTTGGGGCAGAGTCGGATGGGATGATTTTCCCGACCATATAGCTTGCAGGCTTGTAGTTTGACATTGCCTGTAGCTTCGAAGGAGTAAAGATTTGTGGCTGCTGGAGTTCTTCGTACGACCGGAGGCTGTGCTGGAGTAGTCGAGCCGGACGGCCCGTCGATGGCTTCCAGTGTACAAAAACGATCGATTAAGAAATTATTGAAGTCCTGCCACGATGGAAGCGCGGTTTTATAAGGAAGAGATTGCTTGGAGCTTGGAGCTACACCAGTGCACGAGCAAGTTGTCCCAGTTTGCGATGTTCACGCCGGAATGTTCTACCGCAGTCAGTGCCCCATAAACAGTGCTTTGCAATTACTTAAGGGCTGCTGATTCATGTGCTGCCAAATCGAATGTGCGGATCTTAGCACATGAATTTTTTTTTATTAAAGACGGAAAATAAATAAGTATTGAATGTAGGCAATAAATATGCCGGTAGTTTGGTAAATAATGATAGATGTCGAATATGTAAATACTCTTAGAAAATAACACGCCGATAGTTGTATTTAATGAAGACAATATATATGCCGATAATTTTCCAAATAATGAGGGTTGTTGGATATTAATGGACGATGTGTATGTAAATGTTCGTTGAAAGTAACACGCCGATAGTTTTATATAACAAAGTTTTAGGTGCCGATAGTTAGTTTTCACAAATGGATTTATTGCACCGATAGTTTAGGTGTATTTGGGACTTGCTCATGAACTCAATGCTGGATACAGCTGTCGTGAGGAAGGGGATAATGACAACAATTCAACGATATTTGCACCACAAGAAATGGGTATGAGATTATAACTGGATTTTTTTTTAGTGTGGGAAGAAGGAATACCACTATTCTTTTCACAGTTCACTTGCATACCCAGTAGAAAAATTTTCCCGAAAACTGCACATTTTTCGTGCGAATAACTCACACAGAAGTAGTCCCTACTACAGAATTTTTCTAGGCGTCAACAAGTTCTGAGCAGCAAAACCAACAGAGCAATCTTTAACAAGAAAGAAAAGTACAGTCGAGGGCGCCCGACCGTATAATACTCTCTGCATTTGTCCCGATTAAATTATTAAAATCGGTATCGAGATATTACAATGTGAATTACTTGCATTAAAACACGTTGAAACAAAAACAATCTAAGCATAATCAAACACACATCTGTTTGTTTGTAATCGAATACACATACGTTTGGCAATATGTATATGATGCAAATATGTATGTATGCATGTGTGTATTCGGCGCAGCCAGCGACCGCGGGCAGCGCTGCCGACACACAGGCAGCGAAAACGTTCGAACATGTGCTTGTGTGTTTCTATCTCGCTTGCACCTATGGGTTGATATTGCGTTCAATTATCAATATTGTAACGCTTCTAGTTTTCTTGTTTATAGTCCGATTTTAATGGGCCTTTCAGGATAGTTTAATATAGTTAGTCTCCACACCAGTTATAAACTACAATACTGTCAGATACGAACAAGTTCGCTAAAAACGGTATTGAAGCTTGAAGCTCTATTTTATAAATTGTGGGAAAAGTGGGCGTGGCAGTCAAAAAATTTAAATGGCAATGTAACTATGCTCTCGCAAAGAACACCCGTACCAGAATTGGTGATCCTAGGTGCCATAGTTACTGAGATATTTGCCGAAAACACCAATTTTTCACGAGGCGTGTCCAGTTTTTTGCTTATTGTGGGCGAATGGGGCGTGGCATCGAAAAAAAAAAAGATTCTTGTATTGACTGACTAAATATCTGATCGTTTGACACCAAGCTCGAACTTGTAGCTCTTACCATCTCTGAAATCTGTTTGTTCATACGGACAGACAGACAGACAGACGGACAGACAGACAGACGGACAGACGGACAGACGGACATGGCTATATCAACTCGGCTTGTGATGCTGATCAAGAATATATATACTTTATGGGGTCTGCCACGCCTCCTTCTGCCTGTTACATACATTTGCACAAACCCAATATACTCTTGCAGAGAGTATAAAAAATTATCACAAAAGTGTGAATTGCTCGCTGACCAGAGCAGCGTGAAATTCTCACTTGTCAAACGTAATATTCTTACTGCGAATTTTCCATTGAACGAGGGATGTAGTACCTAACTCTATAGTATTTCTGTAGTTCAGCTGTACAGAATTAAGGTACTACTGAATTAATTTCCAATAGGGTACGTACATGTGTGTGGAACGGCACTTGCACAATGGACACAAACTAAAGTACATTTATGTCTACAGAATATTAGCATGCCACAGAGACAATAGTGGAACAACGGAATACCACAAATAATTTCGCAGTTGTTGCTTATACTGATTTTTACGTATGCGTAGAATGCACTTGCACTGCGTACTGATTTGCCACTGTTTTCAGCTGGAATACAACAAAAACTACAGTGGACAGTCGCTGGATGGAACTCGCTGGGGCGAGGGAAAAAGTATCCGGCTTGAAGGACCAATGTTTGGAGCAGAGCAAGGAAAGGCTGCAGTATATCGGAGAAGTGTCGTGCCGGCGTTCTAAGTGTGGGTGTATGTGGGTATGTGCGGGTGCTGGCACTACGACTTCGTTGAAAATATAGAAGGGGGCGTGGAGCCTGTCGCGAAAAGGGAGCGAGAATGAACACAAGCGGGGTTGAACTTTTCGTAAGTTTTATTATTTCAACAAGAAAGAAAAGTGCAGTCGAGCACGCACAACCGTATAATACTCTCTGCATTTTTCCCGATTAAATTGTAAAAATCGGTATCCAGGTATTAAAGTGTGTAGCACTTTCATTAAAACACGTTGAAACAAAAACAATTAAACATAATCAAACACACATCTGTTTATTTGTATGCGAATACACATACGTTTGACAATATGTATATGATGCAAATATGTATGTATGTGTGTATTCGGCGCGGCCAGCGTCCGCCGGCAGCGCTGCCGCCACGCAGGCAGAGAAAACTTTCGAACATATGCTTGTGTGTTTCTATCTCGCTTGCACCAATGGGTTGATAGCGTTCAATTATCAATATTGTAACGATTCTAGTTTTCTTGTTTATATTCCGATTTTAATGCGCCTTTCAAGATAGTTTAATATAGTTAGTCTTCACACGAATTATAAACTACAATACTGTCAGATACGAACAAGTTCGCTAAAAACGGTATAGAAGTTTAAAAACTATTTTAATTATTGTGGGAAAAGTGGGGGTGGCAGTCCAAAATTTTAAATGGCAATGCAACTATGCTGTCGCTAGGAACCTCCGTACACAAATTTGTGATGCTAAGTGCCATAGTTACTGAGATATTTGCCGAAAACACCAATTTTTCCCTGGTTATGTCCAGTTTATGGCTTATTGTGGGCGAATGGGGCGTGGCATCGACTCGGCTTGTGATGGTGATCAAGAATATATATACTTTATGGGTCTGCCTCGCCTCCTTCTGCCTGTTACATACTTTTGCACAAACCCAATATACTCTTGCAGAGAGTATATAAATATAAGACCGCACAAGATTAAGCTACAAAATTGATTAAGTCGCTGCACTGCGACAAAATGATAAATCATTCATTCTCAATGTGCCCAAACCACATTGCGGGCCGCGATACCAAAGTATTTTTATCCGCCGGTAACGGCTACTCGTGATCACACTTTTGGCGTAAACAATATGTACAGTGTATCACATTAAAATTCGGTTTTTTTTCAGCTTTAAGCATCGACAAAACTAACGAACCTTGGCAGAATCAAAAAATGATAATTTTTTTATTATAGCTCAGACTTCCACTATAGAGTTATTAAATACAAGTAAGAAAGGCTACAGTCGATCGAGCCGACTGTAAAAGAACACGTACTCCCATTGTAGTGCACATTTGTATTTAATTTGAATTAAAATATTCAAATGTAATTTAAAAATTTTAATTTGGTATGTAAATTTTAAATTGAAATTTAAAAAACATTATATTAACAATTCTCATTGTCAGCATTCGAACCTACAACATCAAGCGAACGCGCAGCAACTCTACCAGTTGCACCACGCGCCATTTTCAAGAATTCTCCGATTATCAGCATTTACATATTATTCATACATAAAACACATTCGTTTGAAATTATATCTATGCATGTATGCATATGTATGTATGTGTGTATTCGGCGCGGCCAGCGATACGATACGAGCAAAATCACTAAAAACGGCATTGAAGTTTCAACACTATTTTATCAAATGTGGGAAAAGGGGACGTGGCAGTTCAAATTTTTAAATGGCAATGCAACTATGCTGTCGCTAGGAACTCCCGTACCCAAATTAGTGTTCCTAAGTGCCAAAGTTACTGAGATATTTTCCGAAAACAACAAAATTTTCCCGAGGTGTGTCCAGCTTTTTGCTTATTGTGGGCGAATGGGGCGTGGCATCGAAAAAAAAAAGATTCTTGAATTGACTGACTAAATATGTGATCGTTTGACACCAAGCTCAAACTTGTAGCTCTTACCATCTCTGAAATCTGTTTGTTCATACGGACAGACAGACGGATAGACAGACGGACATGGCTATATCGACTCGGCTTGTGATGCTGATCAAGAATATATATACTTTATGGGGTCTGCCACGCCTCCTTCTGCCTGTTACATACTTTTGCACAAACCCAATATACTCTTGCAGAGAGTATAAAAATTGTATACCAAACGTTAATTAATTTAACAATTTTTATTGACAATTTTTACAGCCATTTAAGCAGTTTTTAAAAATTTCATAAAAATCTGGCTATTTTTCTTCGGAGATTTTGGAAGCACTGATTTAGCGGTAGTCAAAAGGAACGTTTTTCTACACTCTGCAAGAGTATATTGGGTTTGTGCAAAGTATGTAACAGGCAGTAGGAGGCGTGGCAGACCCCATAAAGTATATATATTCTTGGTCAGCACCACAAGCCGAGTCGTCTGTCTGTCCGTCTGTCTGTCTGTCTGTCTGTCCGTATGAACAAACAGATTTCAGAGATGGTAAGAGCTACAAGTTCGAGCTTGGTGTCATACGATCACATATTTAGTCAGTCAATACAAGAATTTTTTTGTTATTCGATTCCACACCCCATTCGCCCACAATAAGCAAAAAAGTGGACACACCTCGGAAAAAATTGGTGTTTTCGGCAAATATCTCAGTAACTATGACACCTAGGATCACCAATTTGGGTACGAAGGTTCCTAGCGACAGAGTAGTTGCATCGTCATTTAAAATTTTGGACTGCCACGCCCCCTTTTCCCACACTTGAAAAAACTTCTAATGCCGTTTTTTGCGAACTTGTTCGTGTCATATAGTATTGTTATTTATAATTCGTGTGGAGATTAACTATATTAAACTATCCTGAAAGGCGCATTAAAATCGGACTATAAACAAGAAAACTAGAAGCGTTACAATATTGATAATTGAACGCAATATCAACCCATAGGTGCAAGCGAGATAGAAACACACAAGCACATGTTCGAACGTTTTCGCTGCCTGCGAGTCGGCAGCGCTGCCCGCGGAAGCTGGCTGCGCCGAATACACACATACATACATACATATTTGCATCATATACATATTGCCAAACGTATGTGTATTCGAATACAAACAAACAGATGTGTGTTTGATTATGCTTAGATTGTTTTTGTTTCAACGTGTTTTAATGCAAGTAATTCACATTGTAATATCTCGATACCGATTTTAATAATTTAATCGGGACAAATGCAGAGAGTATTATACGGTCGGGCGCGCTCGACTGTACTTTTCTTTCTTGTTTATTTTTTTTGTGTGCATTCGCCTATATAACGGGGGGGTCTATAACGACCTATGAGCTCAAAGGGGGTATAGGGGGCCGGACGGTGCCAATAATATGTAACTTGGCAGGTACTAAGTGTACCACAGTGTCATTAACGTCTGAGCGAACAAAATACACAACACAAAAAAAAAACCAACTAGAAATTATGACAAATGATGTTTTACATCATGAGCAGAAATATTTAAATAATAAACAATTCTAATTTTTTTTATATATAAATAAATAAACATGTGAATAAATAAATACTACAAAAAATCAGAAAGAAAAGTACAGTCAAGCACGCCCGACAGTATAATACTCTCTGCATTTGTTCCCGATTAAATTATTAAAATCGGTATCCAGATATTACAATGCGTAGTACTTGAATTAAAATATGTTGAAACAAAAACAATCTAAGCATAATCAAATACACATCTGTTTGTTTGCATGCGAATACACATACATATGTACATTTGACAATGTATGATGCATATATGTATGTATGTGTGTATTCGTCGCGGCCAGCGACTGCGGGCAGCGCTGCTGACACACAAGCAGCGAAAACGTTCCAACATGTGCTTGTGTGTTTCTATCTCGCTTGCACCAATGGGTTGATATTGCGTTCAATTATCAATATTGTAACGCTTCTAGTTTTCTTGTTTATAGTCCGATTTTAATGCGCCTTTCAGGATAGTTTAATATAGTTAGTCTCCACACGAATTATAAGCTACAATACTGTACGATACGAACAAGTTCGCTAAAAATGGCATTGAAGATTGATGATTTTATATCAAATGTGGGAAAAGTGGGCGTGGCAGTCCAAAATTTTAAATGGCAATGCAACTATGCTGTCGCTAGAAACCTCCCGTACCAGAATTCGTGATCCTAGGTGCCATAGTTATTGAGATATTTGCCGAAAACACAAATTTTTCCGAGGTGTGTCCAGTTTTTTGCTTATTGTGGGCGAATGGGGCGTGGCATCGAAAAATATTCTTGTATTGACTGACTAAATATCTGATCGTTTGACACCAAGCTCAAACTTGTAGCTCTTACCATCTCTGAAATCTGTTTGTTCATACGGACGGACAGACAGACAGACGGACATGGCTATATCGACTCGGCTTGTGACGCTGATCAAGAATATATATACTTTATGGGGTCTGCCACGCCTCCTTCTGCCTGTTACATACTTTTGCACAAACCCAATATACTCTTGCAGAGAGTATAAAAAGTACAGGACAAAACTACGGCTGTCTAGGGCGACACAGCTCACCACATCCGTCTCACTGTGCTTGCGCGCACAGCTGATCTGCGCGCCACACGTAATTGTATTTGGTTAGCACAGTGGTGTCACATTGTCTATATCGTCTCTGTGTTTTTTTGTTTTTATTGTAATTATATTATTGGTGTGTAAGTCAACATATGTATTTTTGTTATGTATATAATTTCGTTGCCACGTTCACAGATTTATAACATTATACAATCAGGACACCACATACCAAAAAATTATCATCAACACCAGACTGACACAAGAAAAACGGCAAAAGAATAATCACGACGACGATCCGGCCACGCAACTTCGTGCCGATCTCCAAAAATCAACTCCTCGTTTGACTCTAAGGCCACCTGTTGCTATGCATAATTCGAATTCTCCTATCCCTATTCCATGCAACGGTTCCTTAGAGTCAACGACCATCTGCCCTTGGCGTCTATCCTCTCTTCATCATCCTCTCTCTTTCTAATCCGTACTCTTATACCCTAACTCTCATACTTCCCCTCTCTCCTCCACATGGCCACCCCAGCTGAGCAGAACAGTGTGCGATGAATTTCTAACACTTATCGATATTTCGATTCTGCTCAGTCCCAGATGCAACATCACTCGAAGATTTGCACCCGGCTCGCAGGTGTTTATGCCTGCGAGGGAAGTGGTGCCAATATTCGAGCGCATGGGGGCTGTCCATTTAGATTCTGCCGCGCCCAAGTGGAGTTCTCTTGCTCGCTCATTATAGCGCAGACTGCTCCGTTCATACGCCTGATGTAGGTGCCTCTGGATTCTATCCTGGATGATCCGTTGTTTATCGGCTCGACCTAACGTAACCAGCTCATGCTCACACAGCGACTTTAGCTTACGAGCCAAAGCGTACTGGGCCCCGTTCAGCATCAAATTTTGCCCGAATACCGCAAAGAACGGAGTGACTCCCGTTGCTGCATGGACGCTGTTACGCAGCGCTGCCTCGATCTCCGGGAGGTAAAGATCCCATTCGCGATGGTCGTTTTCCAAATACGCCCTAATCGCTGCTAGGACCGACCGATTGACCCGTTCCGCCGTATTGCTCTGCGGAGAGTAAATGGCAGTCCTTAAATGCGTGATCCCATATGCCTGCGTCATCTCCTCGAAAGTCTTCCCTACGAATTGCCCGCCATGATCGGAGTGAATTACCTCGGGCACTCCAAACTTCAGGAACACCTCGTGCACCAGGAATTCCACTACCGCCTTTGCTGTTGCTTCGCGCATGGCTTTCAGGAAAAGGAATTTAGAAAAGTGATCGACGACGATAAATATCCATGCATGGCCCCTTTTCGATCTTGGATACTTTCCTAAGAAGTCTATATATAACTTCTGGAATGGCCTTTCCGTCACTACTTCTGTCCCTATTCCCACTTGCATCCTAAAATTCGTCGCTTTCACTTCTTTGCACACATCGCAACTTCGGACGAAATCGGCCACTTGCACAGCCATTTTTGGCCAGAAATATTGCCTCCGCAAAACATGCAACGTCTTCGCCATTCCTCCGTGTGCCGACGTGTGCTCCTCATGGGCTCTCCGGATCAGCTCATGGGTGAGTGATGCAGGTACCCAAAGCTTCCAAACACAGTCCTCAAGTTCGTCTTCCAACTTACTTGATGACATGTGTTTGAATATTAAGCCCCCTTCCACTTTCAGGTCTGGCAACTGCTGCTTGTTCTCCTCAATTTCCTGAACTAATTCCTTATACTCCTCAGTGTCAAATTCGTTCGTTTGGAACCCCAAAATCGCGCTATGATCTAATCCCTCCATTACTTTGGCCACTACTGCTTCTAGGCTTCGTAAGAGCGTATCGGCCACAACGTTTTCCGACCCTTTCCGATGCTCAATCACGAAGTCTAATGCCTGCAACTGCAATGACCATCTTGCTAATCGACCACTTAGGCCTTTTAGAGACACAAGAGTTCGATATAGGGCCTGAACTTTTGGATGGCCATGATCGCCGCTAAGCACTCCTTCTCAGTCACTGAGTACTTGAGCTGATACTTACTCAACTTGGTCGAGAAGAACGCAATCGGTCTTTCATGATCAGCGTCGTCCAGTTGGAATAGCACCGCCCCCACTCCAGAGTGCGAAGCATCGCACTGGACATAGAATCTTTTTCGGAAGTCCGCATGCACCAAAACTGGAGCAGCAATCAACGCCTTCTTCAATGCCTGCACTGTTTTAACTCCTTTGTCTCCCAGACTAAATTTCCTGCCTCCCTTTGACTTTAGAGCATCCGTCAGTGGAATTGCTATCGCAGCAAAGTTACGGATGAACCTTTGTACCTCTCTCACCGATCTTGGCACTAGGATGTTCTCTATGGCTGTTTCCCTTAGCTAGTTACAAACCCCAAATACCTGAGAGATTTATAGCAGAATTTCGACTTCTTTAGACCTATCGTCAAATTCGCTGCTTTCAGGCATTCCGCTACTCTATCTACCTATCACCTTGTCCATCAAACGACACAGACTTTGAGCTGCATTGCACAACCCGAATGGCATCATTCTGAACTGGTATAGGGGACGACCTGGTACCGTGAACGCCGTGCATGCCTTGCTCTCTTCTTCTAGCTCGATCTGCCAGAAGGCGAATTTGAGATCGACGCTAGAAATATGAGTCTGGTCGACTCTGGACAAAATTCCCTCAATGGAAGGTAGCGGATATGCGTCCTTGATCGACAGATTGTTGAGCTTCCGGGCATCGAGACAGAACCGATCTTTGTCCGGCCTTCGTACCACTGTGGTACGGTTACTCCACGGACTGTTGCTCTCTTCGATGACACCGATAGCCTCGTCCCACACCACCTGTTGCATTGCCGGAGACAAAGGATAATGGTGATCTTTCACCGGCTGCGCTTCTGACACTAGCTCTATCTTGTGCTCTAAGTACCACGCCTCCGGCTCGGCTTCATCGGCCTCGTCGTCTGTATAATGGGCAATTTGTTCCGTCACCGCAGAGACCACACTCGCGGGCTTTGACTCTGGCGCTTTAGCTCCGACTACTTCTGGAGCTAGACCAAAAGCGCGCCAGAAATCGATCCCAAAATAGGCTGCTTGCTCCAAATACGGACACATATAGAAGGTAGTTTCCCTCATCTTTCCCTGGTACTCGATCGGAATTTTCAAGCGGCTGATGATCGAGCGATCGTCGCACGACGCGGTGCACACTGATGACACGTAGGGCTGCACTGACAAGCCCAGCTCGTCTACCAGCTCGCGACATCCTTTCCCGAGTAGGCTAACCGTTGCTCCCGAGTCAAGTAAGCCGCGCACTTGCCTCCCCTCGAGCCTTACCTCAGCGAAAACGCGAGGATCAGTCCGAGAGTTTCACCCTACGTTTTCCACCACTTGCTTCTTAACTCAGGGCCTCCTGCGGTATCTTTCGCGTGCCTTTTTCATCGTACGAGTCACCAGTCGCATCCCGTCGAGCAAGCGATCGTCGAAAATCCGATTTCGCGCATCCAGGTACGCCCTAATCCGCTCTTCATATGGCAGCAACCGAAAAATATTTCTATTTCTACCGTTATCAACTATAGAACGACAACTAATCTTATCTCCTAAGGCACCTAAACCTACTTGACGACTTTCATCCATACTCGCTACCAAACCTATTTCTAATGGACTACACTTATCCTTATTTCCTACCAAAATTAAATCTACTTCCTCTCGAGGTTCTCCTGGCGGTACGAGTCTCCCGTCTTCCTCGCACCCTCCGACCATTTCCCTGGCACTCCGGACAGTTAGGACAGAAGGTGTCCGGTCTGCCACAAAGGTAGCAAAACACCTTCCTTTCCTTGGCCAAACAGTCCCTGAACATGTGGTCTGGAAGACCACAATTCCAGCAACCTGGTCTCTGCTGCCTTCGTGCCCCCTCTCGCGCCTCTTCTACTTTGATCTCGGGTTCTTCCAACTCCCTTTCGGCCAGTTGCACCTCACTCACCACTTGGCGTCCATCCATTTCGCCATACCTCGGCGGTGGTCGTCCCTCAAACGGCCTGACCGTGTTCCTCCTCCCGTACGCCTGCTCCACCTCACTACACTCATCTCTCAACTGGTCCAGGGTGTACACTTCGAGTGCATACACGTAACGTGCGAGATCATCCCGGAGCCCCTTCTTGATGATCTTGATGAGACGAGCTTCATGTCTTCCATGGAGGATTTGTTTGGGTCTCCGTCGAAAGACACGTCCCACCTCTCAATCTTCGACCACAACGGTCGCGTTTGCGGATCGGCTGGCCTAAACCTAATGGGTTCATCCGGCGTCATCATTCTTGGTGGCTTCGAAAATGGGTTTGATTCGGCTTCCGACGACACACTTCTCCTCGTGCCCAAACCTGCACCTAGCTCTGGCCCTGCCTCATCATCGAACGCCATCAGCTCATCCTCTTTCGCACCTGCGTGGAATCGTGACAAGCCCTCGGCTACCGTCGGCTGCTGATGCCTCCTCCGATGGCAGTTCTGGCTTCGGCTCGTCCCCTTTCGCCCTAGCTGACTCCTGAGGCGGTGTTCGTGCCACTGAGCCATAAACCCCTTGCGGAAGATCACTCTCCCATGAGCTGTCCCTTTGGACAGCCTTCTGGCGAGTATTATACCCGTGAGCCCCTTCGCCTTCAGCCATTACCAAAACAGCAAATATCGAATAAAAAAAATATATAAATTCTTCCTAAATAGCTATATTAATCAGTACATAAAAAGAAAACCCCCCTATACTAACGAAAAATAATTACAAACAAAAATGATGAATCTGCCGGTTCGAGCTGACAAAACCTACGTCAACCATATGGTTCGATAGAAATGGCCAGACATCTAATGTACAACAAAAACAAAACACGAGATATCTGTTGACATGACAGATCGTCAGCTGAGCTGACGATCGACAGTCAAGAGACCTCCGTGGGGCAGACTTACTCTTTTATTGCATTTTCTTTTGGTTCTGGCTGCCCACGGTGGGATAGTGTCCAATGATGCAGCGCGCACTAGAGTTATTCTCTGTACGGGTCACCATTGGCCACTATGCACCACCTAACCGACCATCGTCGTCAGGATGCATCGCGTGCTGGAGTTTCTATTCCCCGCACGGGTCACCGTGATCAGCCGATAGTTTTGGCCGGACAACCAGTACCAGAAAATACAAAAGGACGCTTTACGTTACTTTAAAAAAAAAAAATATTAAGACAAAACGACAAAGATGTGTGGTTTGCAGATCGTACCGTTCATGTGCAATTGTAGGCGAGCGTATACGTTCCCAACAAGACTCCATTAAGGACCGATCTGCACACCAAAACATACTAGCACGTGAGATTCGACAATCTTATGTGTTATTTATTTTCTTCTGGTTCGTATGCAACGACGAGGCGCACCTCGTCGAGCTCCATTTTCAGTTTGGGCGCCATATCTGTTGTTATGACTCGACTTGTCTTCCCTGGGGCTACCACGGCTATCTCATTCGCCTCAGGGCGGTGTTGTTAACCAAAGCCCAGCATCGCTATGGGCGGCATCGATATTTTTGCCGCAGCTTACCCACCATACCTGTGGCGAAACTTGAACTCTGGTGTCCCTCGATGAACTGCTGCTATCATCGTCTCTCACTGTTCTTGTTTGTCCTTTCCGTGGGGTTTTCCAGAGGACAGTAGGAGCCGTATACTGCAGAGTCACCCCAAGGGACTCCATGTACTTCCTGAATGCCGTGCTCTTAAACTGAACTCCATTGTCGCAGACGAAGGTCTTCGGTATACCGAAATGGCTTAATATCCTCTCGCGAAACGCTTGCTGTAACAATGCTGCGGTCGCCCTTTTGAGTGGGACCAATTCCACCCACTTAGAGAAAGCGTCGTGGAAGACCAGCAGCATTGTGTTGCCGCGTCTCGAGCGAGGGAGGGGCCCGACGAAATCTGCGCATATGATGGTCATCGGCTCCGCCACCTGTCGCGTCAGCATCCGTCCCGCCGGCTTCCTCTGCTCCGTCTTATACTTCTGACAACACTTGCAACATTTAACATACCTGGTCGCTTCTCGGAACATGCCCGGCCAGTAGTATCGCTGTGCCAATCTTGACGCCGTCTTCCTCACCCCTTGGTGTCCTGCGGTCGGTTCGTCGTGGCATTCCTCTAGTACCCTTTTCCTCTGGTTCTTGGGCACGCATAACTTCCAGGGAATGTAATCCTCGTTGTCCGTTCTCTGTCCCAGATTCCTATACAACTGCCCGTTCTCTTCGACATAGTCCGGGAACTTCTCTGGCTGGGCCCTTATCTAGTCCCGCATCTTCGTTATCCAGCCGCACTTGGCGTCCTCGGCAGCCATTTGCTGGCACGAATCCAGGGGCTGCCGGGAAAGTGCGTCAGCCACCGCGTTCAACTTACCTTTACGGTACCTTATGTCGAACTGGAACTGCTGTAACTCCAAGGCCCATCTCGCTATCCTCCCGGATGGACTTTCTATGGGGTTCAGCCATTTGAGTGCCAAGTGGTCCGTCACCACTTCGAAACGATAGCCCTCCAGATAGCACTGCATCTTTCTGATGGCCCACACTATCGCTAGGCACTCCTTCTCCGTTGCTGAGTAGTTCCTTTCCGCCGCCAGTAACTTCCGACTGGCGTACGCTACCACTCTTTCGTCCTCGTCTATCACCTGCGTCAATACGGCTCCTATGCCGTAGTCGCTCGCATCGGTCTGCAGCGAAAATTTTGCTGAAAAGTCGGGACACGCCAACACCGGGGCTGTCGTCAACTTCTCCTTCAACTCCTGCAGCGCCTTCTCCTGTGCCTCTCCCCAGGCCCACTTCTGGCCTTTTCTGAGGAGGGATGTCATCGGTTCGACCAGTGTGGCGAAGTTCGGTACGAACCTCCTGTACCACGATGCCATTCCTAGGCATTGGCGCAGCGTCTTTAGGTTGTGGGGAGCCTGAAGGTTCCGGATCGCATCGACCTTGTCGGGATCTGTACAGATACCTTCACCGCTTACCACATGACCTAAGTACGCCAGCCTCTTCTGGAAGAACCGACATTTCTTCCTGTTCAACCTCAAGTTAGCCGCCCGCAACCGTCGGAATACCTCCTTTAGATTCGCCACGTGCTGCTCTTTCGTGGCTCCTGTCACCACGATGTCGTCCAGGTACGCGAAGGCGTGCGGCTCCATCTCTGGACCTATGACCGTGTCCAAGGCTCGCTGGAAGGTTGCTCCTGCCGAATGAAGGCCGAATGGCATCACTCGCCATTGGAACAATCCTCTCCCCGGCACGGTGAAAGCTGTGCATTCACGGCTATCCGCAGCCATCGGGATCTGCCAGTATCCTTGCTTCAAGTCCAGCGTCGATATGTATTTGGCGTGGTGCAACCTCTCAAGGATGTGATTTATCCGAGGGACTGGATAAGCATCCGGTATGGAGTGCGCATTGAGCTGTCGGTAGTCCACGCACATCCGCCACTCCCCAGTCTTTTTCCTCACCAAGACTATCGGAGCGCTGTGCGGACTGCGCGACCTCTCTATGGCACCTGCTCGGATGAGCTCGTCTACCTGCTCGTCAATCACCTTCTGCATCGCCGGGTTCTTCGGAAAGTAGCGCTGCTTCAAAGGCTTGGTGTCTCTCATCCGGATGCTGTGTTCCGCGATGTGTGAGACCCCCGACAATCCCTCGAACAACGTCAACTCTCTTTCCAAGAACTCACATACCTCGGGCTCGAGGTCGGACGGCCATTCCGCGTCCTCGGCCTGGGACTTCTTCGTTCCCTCTTCTTCTTCCATCAACCGCGCTCCCGGGGTGACCTCAACGCTGGCCCCTGGCGCTCTAATTGTTCTACCCCTTGTTTCCGTTATAGACTCACCCGTTGGCTTCTCGTCTGCTTCGCCTGCTGATTCGTCTTGACCATCTCGGCTCCTCATTCTCTTCCCTCGTCGTTGCGGCTTCGCCTCCTCTTCGGTCGGCGTGGCTATCGATGGTGGTGTCCTCACCCTTTCGGGGGGTTTGCGCTCTTCGTTTGCGACCAACTCCATGGACAGCTGTGCGAGCCCGACCCGGATCGTGGTGCCCATGCCACACAAAAAGTCCATCCCCAGGATGACATTGTCGAGCATGGTGGGCATGCCCAGCACCACCGTCTTCACTGTCTTCCCTCCAAGGCTGATGTCCACCAGGAGTGCCCTCTTTAGCACCACGGAAGACCCATCCGCCAACCGTATCTTCGCCTCCACCGGGAGCCTCTCGCCTTTGACGTTCTGCTTCCGTAGCCATTCCTCGCTCACGAAGCTGCGAGTTGCTCCGGTGTCGACTGTGGCCGTTGTCTCGTGGCCGCCGATCGTCACTCGCGCCACGATCTTCCCTCCTTTTACCACCATTGGTGCTCTTATTGCCTGGAGCTGGGGTTCGCGGCGCGGGCCTCCTCCTGGCTTGAGGGGCGCCTCAGGTCGTTTCCCGACATCGGCCGTTCGCAGCATTCTTTGCTATTTCGACCTTGCTTCCCACAAAGCCGACAAAACAGTACCTGCGCATTGGGGCACTCTCCGGACGAAATGACCGCTCTGCCCGCACCTATGACATGCCCTTGCGGTGGCGCCAGCTGGGCCGCGGCTGGACGTGCTGCTGTCGACTGACTTGCCGTTCGCGGTCCCCCCGTCTCGGGCCGAAACGGGTTTGGTGGCCTTGCCCTCGCCCCTGCGAATGCTGGCTCACCCTTGCCTCTCGTCATTGCACGAGAATATTCCGCATCCTGCTCGCGGAGGCTTTCGTATTCGGTGGCCATCTGTGTCAGCTGCGCCAATGTTGCGAAGTCGTGCCTGCGTACATGCAGCCGATAGTCCGGGGCTGCGTTTTCGTACACTCGATACAACTCCTGCGCCGGACTGTACCCCGCGCGCCTCATCAGCACCCGTAGGTTCAGCAGGTATTCCTTGAACTTTTCGTTGTGTCTCTGCCGGTGTGAGCGTATCTGATCCTCCAGGCGCTCGAAATAATGGGGGGGCAGGAAGAAATCTAGGAACTCTGTCCGGAATGCTGACCACGACGCGTTCCACAGCCCGCTTGTCAAAAACCAGCTCGCTGCCTGGTCGACCATCACTTCGCTCATGGCCGCAGGCATGTGGTCCATGTCGATCCTGTACGTCGCGGCCCGCTGCTCCAGGATTTCTAAAAATCCCAGCGGATCCTCTTGGCCGCCGTACCTGACTCCCCATTTGCGCACCTGGTCAGCCACTCCTCTTTGTGTCCGTGCCTCTTCGTCGTGTGTGCATGCCATCATCGGCGCTTCTTCCACCCGTATCTCGGGTGGGCACTTTCGGACCGTCGGCGGTGGTTTCCACGACGCTGGCGTGGGCTGTTCATACAGGTGGGACCTCCGTAAGTCCGGTTCAGACTTTTGAAACGGCCGTCCGCCGAATTCGCCGGTGGGGGGTTCGACGAGCTTCCCATATTGGGCCTCTAGCTCGGCGAGTCTGTTCCGGGCTTCCCTACTGTGGCCCCCGCCTTGTATGAACGACGCCACCCGCTTTCTTAACTCCTCTACGCGGCCCCTCCCTGTCGAGGCCGAATTCCTGGGCAATCGCCATTAACTCCTCCTTACGACGGTAATACACCCATCGTACCCCCAACGTTATCTCGAGAGACTCACCTGGTTCCATCTCGGTCGGGCTGTCTAGTTTCGCTCGAAAATGACACAAAAGAGGGAATTCCTATTCTTTTTCCCTTCTTGGCCCCTGACGTCGTCGTTGAATTCCTTGAGGAGCCCAGTCGAAAATTCCTCGATGAACTCCTTGACGACACTATGCGATTCCTCTGTGGGTTCCTCGATGAACTCCTCGGAGTTCCTTGAGGACAGTCCGGCGAGAATTCCTCGATGGATTTTCACTCCCGCTTTGCGGCACTTTATGAGTTATATGCTCCCAAAGAAATGTTCAGTTGTTGAGCCAAAACAAATTTTCAAAAGTTTTTTTTTTTTTTTTTTTTTGTCCACTTTAATATGGCCTACGGCCCACTGTAGTTTTTTTTTTCCCCTTTTGGTTTACTTTTACACGGCCTTTGGCCCACTGTGGTTTTTGTCCACTATTCACGGCCTTTGGCCCACTGTAATTTTTGTTCGCTTTTACACGGCCCGTGGCCCACTGTAATTACTGTTCGCTTTTTGTTCGCTTTTTTTTTTTGTCCACTTCTATATGGCCTTTGGCCCACTGTAACTTTTGTTCACTTTTATACGGCCCTTGGCCCACTGTGGCTTTTGTTTTTCACTGCGCGTCGTGACGTCACGCACTTGTCACCGTTTTTCAAACTCGTGCTCTGCCAAACCCACCACCAAAACGCATGTATGTGTGTGTGAGCGGGCACGCGCCTGTGACGTCACACGCATGCACTTATTTCCCGATTCTCGCTGCTCCCTTTTTGCGGGGACGGGTCGCCGCGCTCGCCAACGAACCGTTGGCTTGACGTCGCGCGCGCTCTGTCTAATCGGCGTTTGTCGCTGTGCCAAATTCCGCCAATGCTTGGCGCGTCTGCACTAGCAGGTACCGGCGCGCGTCGAAAGTGCGACAAATGTTTCCCCGCCCGTTTTATATACCCCTCGCCCAGCTGCTGGTTTTGAGCGCGCACTCTTACCGTTTTGCGTGTGCCGCTATATTGCCAGAGCTAGGGTATCGTCGGGTATATTGGGCTATGCCACCGCGCACGTGATTTTAATGTTTTCTTTTTTTTTTCTTTTGCACAAAACTCGACCTGTACGCGTCTGACGGCCACGTGTCAGAAAAAACGCAAAAATTTTCTTCTTCAAAAAAACCAAACTATTCTACCTCCTCATAGATCACCAGATCGTGCAGGCAATCTGGTAGTCGACCACCAAATCCCAGACCAGTGTTAGTGCGCACTTGCGAGTTTCCAATCGCGGCTCAAGGGTACCAAGAGGCTACGATGGTTCTCAGCGAAAGACGGCGTTGATTCGTGAGAATTGAGTGCGACTCTAGGGGCGCCGTAGAGTCGCGACTATTCTCTAACGAAACGGAAGCGAGTGGGAGTAGGGATACGGTGGATGAGACCTAATTCGCGAGAAATGACACGCTGTTTGGTCTTTTTCTTTTCCTTTTCTTTTATTCTTTCTCCTTCTTTCTGTCGCACTGGCCCTAACTGTTCTTCCTACTTACAGTTGCTTCCTTGTCGCTGCTCGCTGCTTACGTCCGGTTCTCTTGGCTCTCGATCGCAAAGTGCTGGCAGCACTCTCGATCGAGCAGCGCGGAAGCTGTCCTGATACAACTCCACCACGAAAGCTCTCTTCTCACCACAGAGCTTTCGTGCAGGGTTGCATCCGACCGCTCCCCGCGCTCTCGACAGAGGGCGCTGCCAGCATCCCTACGCTCCTATCGACAACTAATTCAAACTTAAATCTAACTGATTCTAACTTAAATGTAACAATTCATTATCAAACTTAAATGTAATAATTCCAATAAACTACAATCTTATGTGTTATTTATTTTCTTCTGGTTCGTATGCAACGACGAGGCGCACCTCGTCGAGCTCCATTTTCAGTTTGGGCGCCATATCTGTTGTTATGACTCGACTTGTCTTCCCTGGGGCTACCACGGCTATCTCATTCGCCTCAGGGCGGTGTTGTTAACCAAAGCCCAGCATCGCTATGGGCGGCATCGATATTTTTGCCGCAGCTTACCCACCATACCTGTGGCGAAAACTATTAAAATTTTGTATTGTGTTTGTGCAAAAATTTGTAACAAGCAGAAGGAGGCGTGGCAGACCATATAAAGTAGTTATATTCCTGAACAGCATCACAAGCCGAGTCGATATAGCCATGTCCGTCTGTCTGTCCGTCCGCATTTCAGAGATGGTGAGAGCACCAAGTTCAAACATAGTCTCAATCGACCACATATATATTTTTTTTTTGGAAACCACGCCGCATTCGCCCATAATGTGGAAAATCCTGGACATACCTCGCAAATAATAGATGTTTTCCGCGAATATCTTTGTAAGTATGGCACCTAGATTCACCAGTACGGAGGTTCCTAGAAACAGCATAAATGACATATTATTAAAAATTTTGGGCTGCCACGTCCCCTTTTCGCACAAATAATAAAATAATTCTACATTGTTGTACGCCATTTGTTCATATAGTACAGTGTTGTAATGAAACATTCGTTTGGAGACATATAAAATCAAACTATCCTGAAAGCGGCATAAATATCATACTATAAACAAGAGAGCTATAGCGCAACACAGTTTATGTTAGTTATCTGCAATATGACTGTATGCGGGGAAGCGAGACAGAAACATACAATCATATATTTGAATGTTTGCCGAATACACCATATGTGTGTATATATATAATGTCAAACGTATGTATATTTGCATACAAACAAACAGATGTACATATGTTTCATTTTACTTGTTTTTTTTTTGTTTCAACATGTTTTATTTCAAGTACCATCCATTGTAATATCTTGATACCAATTTTAATAATTTATTCGTGAGAAATGCAGAGAGTATTATACGGTCGGGTGTGCTCGACTGTACTTTTCTTTCTTGTTTTATAATGAAATTTACAAAATTAAAATTTTATATTTTCATTTTCAATTGTAATTTATATAATTAAATTAACAATTCTCATTGTTAGCTATCGAACCTGCAACCCTAGATGAAGAATGTACATGTACATGTATGTACTATTCGTGTAAATTTAGTTCAGATAGCATAGCTAAGAGTTTTTTATACTAAAACTTTCTAGTTTTATTTGTTTCTTTTACTTTCTGCAAGAGTATATTGGGTTTGTACAAAATAATGTAACAGGCAGAAGAAGACATGGCAGACCCCATAAAGTATATATAATATTAATCAGCATCACAAGTCGAATCGATATAGCCATGTCCGTCTGTCTGTCCGTCCCTATGAACAAACAGATTTCAGAGATGGTAAGAGCTACAAGTTCGAACTTAGTCACAATTGACTACATATTAGGTCAGTCAATACAAGAATCTTTTTCTTTCGATGCCATGCCCTATTCGCCCACAATGAGCATAGAACTAGACAAACCTCAGAAAAAATGTGCGTTTTTTTCGAATGTCTCAGTAGCTATGGCACATAGAAATACCAATTTTGATAAGCAGATTCCTCTGTATAGCATAAATCCATTGTCAATTAAAATCATGGACTGACACGCTCCCTGTTCCCACATGAAATAAAATAATTTTCATACTTTAATGCCGTTTTTAAGGTATTAGTTCTTATCGTATAGTATTGTAATTATTATTGGAGCCTGTCGCGAAAACGGAGCGAGAATGAACACACGCAGGGTTGAACTTTACGTAAGTTTTATTATTTCAAACATATAAGACCGCACAATATTAAATATGTCGTTGCAATGTGGTAAAATGATAAATCGTCCATTCTCAATGTGCGCAAACCACGATACCAAAGTATTTTTATCCGCCGGTAACTGCTACTCGTGATCACACTTTTGGAGTGAACATGCCACCCCCCTTGCAACAGTTGCAATTGCCTATCCCGGCCAAGATAGCCTCGTTCTGGATCGCCTAGATACCGCAGGAGCCGGAAAGAACCCACCCTAAGATGGTGCTCTGACCAACAGGCAGGCCTCCAGTACTAGGTAGACAGCCAGCTTGGATAACATCCGGATAGATGTTCCCTCCGAATATGATAGACACGACAGCCGGCTGCGGATCAGTCAGTACTAGGTTGGATAACTGATTCCGTACGCCCTCTGAGACCTCTCGCACGGGGGTGCGGATCCGTAAGTCCTCCTCAACCCTCAGGAAAATCTCTCGACGGAAGTCAGCATTTCTTGGTGATCCCAGGATGGTCATGTAAGCGCATTCGACCCCGTCGGGGGTGGCGGATAATCCCAACGCCTTGGGAAAGGACTCCGTGATGCGGCTCTAGGGGGCGCACGCGTCCAATAAAGCGCATGCCATAAATTGCCTCTGGCCATTGCCAACTCGGACTAGAGCCGTGGGCATCACCATCGTCGCACATTGCTGGACCAAGGAGGTCAAAATCGGCGGTCAGGATGAGCCGACCTTAGCGCTACAGGTTGCCCACAGGTTCGACAGCTATCACTGCTTCGACATGTGCTAGACGAGTGCTCGTGAGCCAAATAATTAGGACAATACTTGTTGATAAACACTGCGGGCAATCTCTTCTCCGCAAGAAGATTGAGGAAACGTCTGCACTGGCGGAGTGCATGAACGACTCTGCATAACCGGCAGCGGTAAGAGTTGACCCCGCGCTATTTGTTACGCTGTGCCGGCTGGGATCTCGGTTGTGTTGGAGCCATTCGAAAAACGTTATTGTTCACGCTAAAAGGAGACAAGCGATTGGTAAGTACGGTTACTGGAGAGGGTGTGATATTGGGACAAAATTAGGACAGGACAAGGAGCAGTTTCGGGATCGCTGTGGAGCAGAATCAACTTCGCCACAGGACGTTTGATAATGCCACGGGAGATCCGAACATCTAATACACGCACAAAAACGTCGGCGCCAGGATGAGCGCTTTCAACACGTCCCAACCGCCATTCAGTTTGAGGTAGATTGTCTTAATATATGATGCATAGGTCGTCCTTCTAAAGATTGCGGATCGGATGTCGCCATTTGTTCCGTTTCTGCAGGTCTTTCAGATATTCGTCCTTTCATCGGCGACAGAACTGATTATGTAGGGCCTTAAGACGCTGCCCGCGATTGATCAGGGACATCGGTTCTTCATGGATCTCAGGCTCACCAATAGGTGAGGAAATGTGCTGAACTTAGCGCGAGCAAATCTGATGACTCCTCCGACATAGGGGAAATAGATCGTGAGTTCAAGCAAGCCTCTACCTTGCATAATAGGGTCGAGAGCTCCTGAATGGTATACATAAATCCAGATGTAGACTTATAAAAACAGCTTTAAAGCTTTTGACTCCCGCTTCCCATAACCCTCTCATGTGAGAAGCGATGGGAGGAATGAATTCCCATGAGAGGATTTGAGATCCGTGGGTTCTCTTAATGGATTATTTGGTGACCTCTAGGAAGTCATTGTCTAGCACCGTAGAAGCACCCACAAAGGTTTTACCATTATCGGAATAAATGCGCTGAAGACACCTGCGTCTCGCGGCAAAACGAGAAAACGCTGCGATTAATTTTTCGTTCGTGAGGTCAGATGTGGCTTCCTGATAAATGGCCTTAGTGGTGAAACACACAAAGACACAAACATACCGCTTGGTTATTAAACAGGCATGTCCGGTGTAGTCTTTGATCTCGAATGGTGTGATTGTGCGTGTGTGCGTGAAGTGTTTCGAGAAGGTTACACGATATCGTGGCAAATGTCTCATTAGTTGTAAATAGGGCCGACGCCTATACAGAATTCGTGCCTTCCATGTGTGGGACTGAGATTTGATCAAGTTTTTCACCTTGGGAACTAGAACTTAGAGCGAAGGACTCTCTGCATGAGCTGATTGTCTCCATGGAGTGTAATCCATTGAGTGAAACGTATAAGTAGTCGCGCCAGGCTACAGTGATACGGCAAAAGGATGGGATGTCGCTCGTCGTAGGTAAGCGATTCCGAGGCTTGTAGTCGTCCGCACGCACTGAGATCGCTGAAGGACCGGGAAGTTTTTTTGTATGCAACAGAGCTCTGGGGGTACTGGTGGCACCATAAGTCATTATCAGCCAGGTTAGGCAATAAAACGCCACGGCTCGGGAGGTCAGCAGGGTTGTCTTCAGAACGCACATGGGCAGTTACTCGATTGGCAACATATGTGGTCCATCGGCATGGCGGTTTTTGGAACCATACCAACACGATGGTGGAGTCTGTCCAGAAGAAGGATTGTTCAGGCTGGATTGTAAGGTTAGCAACAATTGCTGCATACAGGTCAGCAAGGAGTACTGTCCCACATAATTCGAGGCGAGGGAGCGGGAGAGTCTTGACCGGGGCTACTCGCGTCTTCGCGACGAGTAGATGAACGCTAATACGGTGCTTATGTTGCACCCTTACGTAAAGCGCTGCGCCGTAAGCCCTTTGGGATGCGTCACAAAACCCATGTACCTGCCATTGCGTTTGCAGCCCAGTCTCTATCCATCTGTGAATGTGGAAAAGCATGCCATTATTGAAGGAGGCAGGTCGGAAGTGGGTCATCCCAACCAATTTCGGTAAGCCAAAACTGCTGCATAAAGATTTTGGCACGAATGACGAAAGGGGCTAACCAACCGGCTGGATCGAAAAGCTTCGCAATCTGAGACAAGACTATTCGTTTAGTAATGGTCTGTTGAACCACTGGTTTCGCCTTCCGGCGAATTCCCAGTGTTTTTGCGTTAGTGGCATCCTCGATCTCAAGAAATTCGTTATTTAGAAGATGATCCTTAGAAATGGCCTGTTGTAAAGGCTTGTGATTTGACGTCCATTTCCTCAAGGGAAAGCCCGCGGAGTGCATAGCGTCTCGGAGCTGCTGGATGGCGGCATGAGTATCCTCTGGAGTGTGAGTTCCTGCAAAAACATCATCAACTTTTATGAATTGACAAAGAATATTGCTCGCCCTTAGGAAGATGCTTTCGACGTCTTGGGCAAGCTGCAGGAGTACTCGAATTGCTAAAAAAGGTGCGCGATTTACACCGAACGTAACTGTTTGGAGCGCATAATCGGCGACCCGTGTATTTTCATCCCGGAAAAGGCTACGCTTGAAGGGCGTATTCTTCGAATCGACCATGATTTGTCTATACATCTTCGTAACGTCGGCGTTGAAAACATAGCGGAAGCATCTCCACTTGAGAGTCTGCAACGTGAGGTTGGCTTGCAGGGTTGGGCCAGTATCTAGAACGTCATTAAGGCTAACTCCGTTGGTGGACGGACAAGATGCATTGAATACTGCGCGGGTTTTGGTGGATGTGCTCGGGCTTAAATACAGCGAAGGTAGAAATTTGAAGTGCCAGTTGGAGAAGGGACTCGGAACATATGTCCCAGCTGGATATATTCTTGCAGCAATGCATTATATGTGTTGTTTAAGGAAGGGTTCTTCTGCAAATGAGCCTAATTCATTAAGAACTGCGCCAAGGCAATCGATCGAGAATGACTGAGTTCAATGCCCTGCGGAGCTTTGAATGGCAACGACACCACATATCTACTATCGTGTCTCCTTCTGGTAGTGTCGCGAAAGTGTTTCTCACACTTAATATTTACCTCTCTTTCCAGTTTGACTGAGAGAAATTCCACCTCCCAAAACGCTGACTTCTCTGGTAGCCAATGTCTATGTGGATAGGCAGGATATGGATTGACATGGCTCACTGAGGATGGGTCCGCTGGGAACCCACCCGAAAATGGTTTCTTGTGCAAGCAACGAGCAGCACACCTGAGTTTGGACACCAACCAAGAGAATAGACGAAAGCACGTCATCACCGATTAGCAAATAGCAGTTTGCGAGCTTCGGTGGAAGAACGGGTCAGCCAATTGGAAGTTTGGAAAATCTTAAAGCGCATCGTCGGGAATGGAGGTAGATGGAAGGGCGCCCGTTAATCGATGCACTACTAAGTCTACTGACACTGACACGTATTCTGGGATCGGAAATGAACGTGCCCTTCGATCCAGAATCTATCAGACCGCGCGCAGGATAGCTGGTACCCAAGTGTTGAATATTTACCATTGCCGTGCCTAAGAGTACTCCGTCGGTGCCTGACTCGGACAGAATTGGTCCGTGTTGACGTCATGAATTGACGCTTCAGCTGAAATTGCTCGATGAAGCAGAGTATGCGCACTCGTGCAAACTCGCAACTTATGTTGTTTAATTGCTGCTATACGATCTTGGACAGGCAACTGGAGAAAGTTGGGGCAGAGTCGGATGGGATGATTTTCCCGACCATATAGCTTGCAGGCTTGTAGTTTGACATTGCCTGTAGCTTCGAAGGAGTAAAGATTTGTGGCTGCTGGAGTTCTTCGTACGACCGGAGGCTGTGCTGGAGTAGTCGAGCCGGACGGCCCGTCGATGGCTTCCAGTGTACAAAAACGATCGATTAAGAAATTATTGAAGTCCTGCCACGATGGAAGCGCGGTTTTATAAGGAAGAGATTGCTTGGAGCTTGGAGCTACACCAGTGCACGAGCAAGTTGTCCCAGTTTGCGATGTTCACGCCGGAATGTTCTACCGCAGTCAGTGCCCCATAAACAGTGCTTTGCAATTACTTAAGGGCTGCTGATTCATGTGCTGCCAAATCGAATGTGCGGATCTTAGCACATGAATTTTTTTTTATTAAAGACGGAAAATAAATAAGTATTGAATGTAGGCAATAAATATGCCGGTAGTTTGGTAAATAATGATAGATGTCGAATATGTAAATACTCTTAGAAAATAACACGCCGATAGTTGTATTTAATGAAGACAATATATATGCCGATAATTTTCCAAATAATGAAGGTTGTTGGATATTATTCGTTGAAAGTAACACGCCGATAGTTTTATATAACAAAGTTTTAGGTGCCGATAGTTAGTTTTCACAAATGGATTTATTGCACCGATAGTTTAGGTGTATTTGGGACTTGCTCATGAACTCAATGCTGGATACAGTTGTCGTGAGGAAGGGGATAATGACAACAATTCAACGATATTTGCACCACAAGAAATGGGTATGAGATTATAACTGGATTTTTTTTTAGTGTGGGAAGAAGGAATACCACTATTCTTTTCACAGTTCACTTGCATACCCAGTAGAAAAATTTTCCCGAAAACTGCACATTTTTCGTGCGAATAACTCACACAGAAGTAGTCCCTACTACAGAATTTTTCTAGGCGTCAACAAGTTCTGAGCAGCAAAACCAACAGAGCAATCTTTAAAAAATTATCACAAAAGTGTGAATTGCTCGCTGACCAGAGCAGCGTGAAATTCTCACTGGTCAAACGTAATATTCTTACTGCGAATTTTCCATTGAACGAGGGATGTAGTACCTAACTCTATAGTATTTCTGTAGTTCAGCTGTACAGAATTAAGGTACTACTGAATTAATTTCCAATAGGGTACGTACATGTGTGTGGAACGGCACTTGCACAATGGACACAAACTAAAGTACATTTATGTCTACAGAATATTAGCATGCCACAGAGACAATAGTGGAACAACGGAATACCACAAATAATTTCGCAGTTGTTGCTTATACTGATTTTTACGTATGCGTAGAATGCACTTGCACTGCGTACTGATTTGCCACTGTTTTCAGCTGGAATACAACAAAAACTACAGTGGACAGTCGCTGGATGGATAGCGGAACTGTTTCACGTTACATTATGTATGGCTGATGTCTTTATAAATGACTATACTTATCAGTTCCGCCACCGATGAACTCGCTGGGGCGAGGGAAAAAGTATCCGGCTTGAAGGACCAATGTTTGGAGCAGAGCAAGGAGAGGCTGCAGTATATCGGAGAAGTGTCGTGCCGGCGTTCCAAGTGTGGGTGTATGTGGGTATGTGCGGGTGCTGGCACTACGACTTCGTTGAAAATATAGAAGGGGGCGTGGAGCCTGTCGCGAAAAGGGAGCGAGAATGAACACAAGCGGGGTTGAACTTTTCGTAAGTTTTATTATTTCAACAAGAAAGAAAAGTGCAGTCGAGCACGCACAACCGTATAATACTCTCTGCATTTTTCCCGATTAAATTGTAAAAATCGGTATCCAGGTATTAAAGTGTGTAGCACTTTCATTAAAACACGTTGAAACAAAAACAATTAAACATAATCAAACACACATCTGTTTATTTGTATGCGAATACACATACGTTTGACAATATGTATATGATGCAAATATGTATGTATGTGTGTATTCGGCGCGGCCAGCGTCCGCCGGCAGCGCTGCCGCCACGCAGGCAGAGAAAACTTTCGAACATATGCTTGTGTGTTTCTATCTCGCTTGCACCAATGGGTTGATAGCGTTCAATTATCAATATTGTAACGATTCTAGTTTTCTTGTTTATATTCCGATTTTAATGCGCCTTTCAGGATAGTTTAATATAGTTAGTCTTCACACGAATTATAAACTACAATACTGTCAGATACGAACAAGTTCGCTAAAAACGGTATAGAAGTTTAAAAACTTTTTTAATTATTGTGGGAAAAGTGGGGGTGGCAGTCCAAAATTTTAAATGGCAATGCAACTATGCTGTCGCTAGGAACCTCCGTACACAAATTTGTGATGCTAAGTGCCATAGTTACTGAGATATTTGCCGAAAACACCAATTTTTCCCTGGTTATGTCCAGTTTATGGCTTATTGTGGGAGAATGGGGCGTGGCATCGAAAAAAAATAAAAGTACTCGGCTTGTGATGGTGATCAAGAATATATATACTTTATGGGTCTGCCTCGCCTCCTTCTGCCTGTTACATACTTTTGCACAAACCCAATATACTCTTGCAGAGAGTATATAAATATAAGACCGCACAAGATTAAGCTACAAAATTGATTAAGTCGCTGCACTGCGACAAAATGATAAATCATTCATTCTCAATGTGCCCAAACCACATTGCGGGCCGCGATACCAAAGTATTTTTATCCGCCGGTAACGGCTACTCGTGATCACACTTTTGGCGTAAACAATATGTACAGTGTATCACATTAAAATTCGTTTTTTTTTCAGCTTTAAGCATCGACAAAACTAACGAACCTTGGCAGAATCAAAAAATGATAATTTTTTTATTATAGCTCAGACTTCCACTATAGAATTATTAAATACAAGTAAGAAAGGCTACAGTCGATCGAGCCGACTGTAAAAGAACACGTACTCCCATTGTAGTGCACATTTGTATTTAATTTGAATTAAAATATTCAAATGTAATTTAAAAATTTTAATTTGGTATGTAAATTTTAAATTGAAATTTAAAAAACATTATATTAACAATTCTCATTGTCAGCATTCGAACCTACAACATCAAGCGAACGCGCAGCAACTCTACCAGTTGCACCACGCGCCATTTTCAAGAATTCTCCGATTATCAGCATTTACATATTATTCATACATAAAACACATTCGTTTGAAATTATATCTATGCATGTATGCATATGTATGTATGTGTGTATTCGGCGCGGCCAGCGATACGATACGAGCAAAATCACTAAAAACGGCATTGAAGTTTCAACACTATTTTATCAAATGTGGGAAAAGGGGACGTGGCAGTTCAAATTTTTAAATGGCAATGCAACTATGCTGTCGCTAGGAACTCCCGTACCCAAATTAGTGTTCCTAAGTGCCATAGTTACTGAGATATTTTCCGAAAACACCAAAATTTTCCCGAGGTGTGTCCAGCTTTTTGCTTATTGTGGGCGAATGGGGCGTGGCATCGAAAAAAAAAAGATTCTTGAATTGACTGACTAAATATGTGATCGTTTGACACCAAGCTCAAACTTGTAGCTCTTACCATCTCTGAAATCTGTTTGTTCATACGGACAGACAGACGGATAGACAGACGGACATGGCTATATCGACTCGGCTTGTGATGCTGATCAAGAATATATATACTTTATGGGGTCTGCCACGCCTCCTTCTGCCTGTTACATACTTTTGCACAAACCCAATATACTCTTGCAGAGAGTATAAAAATTGTATACCAAACGTTAATTAATTTAACAATTTTTATTGACAATTTTTACAGCCATTTAAGCAGTTTTTAAAAATTTCATAAAAATCTGGCTATTTTTCTTCGGAGATTTTGGAAGCACTGATTTAGCGGTAGTCAAAAGGAACGTTTTTCTACACTCTGCAAGAGTATATTGGGTTTGTGCAAAGTATGTAACAGGCAGTAGGAGGCGTGGCAGACCCCATAAAGTATATATATTCTTGGTCAGCACCACAAGCCGAGTCGTCTGTCTGTCCGTCTGTCTGTCTGTCTGTCTGTCCGTATGAACAAACAGATTTCAGAGATGGTAAGAGCTACAAGTTCGAGCTTGGTGTCATACGATCACATATTTAGTCAGTCAATACAAGAATTTTTTTTGTTATTCGATTCCACACCCCATTCGCCCACAATAAGCAAAAAAGTGGACACACCTCGGAAAAAATTGGTGTTTTCGGCAAATATCTCAGTAACTATGACACCTAGGATCACCAATTTGGGTACGAAGGTTCCTAGCGACAGAGTAGTTGCATCGTCATTTAAAATTTTGGACTGCCACGCCCCCTTTTCCCACACTTGAAAAAACTTCTAATGCCGTTTTTTGCGAACTTGTTCGTGTCATATAGTATTGTTATTTATAATTCGTGTGGAGATTAACTATATTAAACTATCCTGAAAGGCGCATTAAAATCGGACTATAAACAAGAAAACTAGAAGCGTTACAATATTGATAATTGAACTCAATATCAACCCATAGGTGCAAGCGAGATAGAAACACACAAGCACATGTTCGAACGTTTTCGCTGCTTGTGTGTCGGCAGCGCTGCCCGCGGTCGCCTGCTGCGCCGAATACACACATACATACATATTTGCATCATATACATATTGTCAAACGTATGTGTATTCGCATACAAATAAACAGATGTGTGTTTGATTATGTTTTATTGTTTTTGTTTCAACGTGTTTTAATGCAAGTAATTCACATTGTAATATCTCGATACCGATTTTAATAATTTAATCGGGAGAAATGCAGAGAGTATTATACGGTCGGGCGCGCTCGACTGTACTTTTCTTTCTTGTTTCCCTTACTGCATCTAGCTTGTCGCTCCCACTCTTAGAATCGCACTCTTCTTTTCGCCTTCTGTAAGATATATCCTCTCCCATAATCCTATTTGTGTAGTTTTGTCATTCGTTTTGACTTAATTCGTTGCAAACGTTTTGATTGAGCAGTTGTTGTCGTCGATTTAAATTTTTATCGTCAATTGCAATTAAAAACTAAACGAAATGTGATTTTAATTACGATTAATATAAAAATATATATTAATGTTAATAATATTATTATTAATAAACCTAATAATTCAGTTTTCAATAAGTGCGTTAGTTTGTGAGTGTGTGTGTCATTCGATATTAATCTGTGTGTTAGACTTCAAAAACGTTTGATAAAATTTGAACGACGCGTAATTTGTGACGTAGATTGTTCCTTCGTAGACACCGCTCGCGATTTTCGGTGCTCATTTGTTGTGTTAAAAAATCGAGTTCGGCGAGCGCGACTTAATTTCCTAGCAATTTTAAACCGCGCACAACTTTTCAGTTCATTTTCGGTTAACGCTTATTAACAGTTATTGTAGAAAGTTTTAAGTATTGCCCAATTTTAAATTTTATAAATTTATATAATTTTTCATTACATTTTATATTGTATTATATTATAATTTGCATATATTATATAATTATAATTTTATATATTCAATTTTAATATTTTGTTTTGTAATTGTTAATTGCCGCGCAGAAGGAAGCTATCTGCTGCTGCACAATCCCAAGTTCGTAGGGAAAGAAATAGGTTAAATAGAGAAGATGCACAGTATGCAGATAGAGAGCGTAGGTTGAATTCCCAATCTCAAAAAACTCTTAGGTCAGTCAGTGAAAACCGAGTAGCAGAACAGATTGGGAATTCACTGCAGCATTCACGCCGTGGTGCACGCTTAAAAGTTATAGAATAGGCAGATGATACTTCCCGTAGGATAGTTAGGAGACAGAATCCACAGGTAAGGCAGAGCGAGAGGGCTTCAGATGCCCATAGCAGACAAATAAATAGGCTTAATCTACATGTTAGGCAGAGCGACGAAGTCGTAGGGAAAATTCTGAAGAAAGAGATCGCGAACAGACAGTCAATAGTTCGCGTAGGGCAATAAGGAGACAGGATTCAGAGGTTAGGCAGAGCGAGAGGGATTCAGATGCCCATCGCAAAAGAAGTCGTCGGAAAAATTCTGATCTTTATTTTGGAAAAAAAAAACTAAAAGTTTCATTACCAATAGCTTAGTTTTCCCTCAACTTCCACAACGTTTAAAGGATTTAAAGAGCTTAGAAGAAAGATTAGTTTCTTCGCGGCTACCGTTCATGATCATAAAAGCTTTGGATTATGATCGACAAAATAGCATCAAACGAGCTGTAGTTAATGTGCTTATTCCAGTTACGAAGATCGTAACTTCCCTTCCAAGGGCTTTATGTGACGCCGAGATTGTTCAACTCCACCTCAAACGTAGATTAGAATATCGTCACGGCTTTATGATGAAAACTATATCTACATTTCGTTTTGTTGATGCAATTAGGTATTTGTTTGTAGGTACTGAGCATTACAGAGAGCATGAAATTAGCATTAATGAGGAATTGTTACGTTATCATACATCTGAAGTCCTTCCATTTATTGCATCAAGACAAGATATACCCGTAGTTCGTGAAATTGGTGATAGAGCTGCAAACGCAAATGTAGATGAGAATGCTCCAGTAGAAGAGGAAGAACAGATAATGTCTGTCTTCCCTGCATTGATATGCAGCGTCTTCCACCCACTTACATAATTCCCGAAGGGGCCTTTCCATTATGGAGCTGAGCGTAGATGGGCAGACTCTCGTAATAATTATGCATATGTCATCCACATATGCAGTTATTTTCGGGGCTCCTCTATCAAATCTCTTAATGAGGTCGTCAACTACTAGGTTCCACAGAAGCGGAAACAGGACTCCTCTCAGGGGAGTGCCTCTGCTTTCGCTTCTTATTATTGATGCTGTACTCCACTCCGACTGAACGCTCCTACAGTTTAGGAGATTTCTGATCCAGTGCATAATGGTTGGGTGTGTATCGATCCCCCTAAGCGAGCGATAATAGCGTTGGTACTGACGTTGTTAAAAGCACCCGAGATGTCCACGAAGACGCCCAGAGCATATTCTTTACTACGTAGCGCCTTTTCAATTGAGGCGACGAGCGAGTGTAGTGCCGTTTCGACGGATTTACCCTTTGCGTAGGCGTGCTGATTCGCTGACAACCGATTCTCAGCTACATTTCTGATGCTGATATCCACCAGCTTTTCCATTGTTTTCGGCATAAAGCATGTGAGACTGATTGGTCTGTAATCCTTTTGGCTGCTATGGCCACATTTACCTGATTCGGGCAGGAATACCACGCGCGCAGTTCTCCATTGACATAGAATATGTCCAGTTGAGCCAGGCCTCGAAAATTTTAATTAGCCTTGGGATGACTATGTTTTTGGTGGCTTGCAGCATGGCTGGTGTGATTTTGCCTATACCTTTATCTTTAGAAGGAGTTAATGGCCCATAGTACTTTATGTCAGGTAAATAGTTCTCTTGGAAGTGAGAGGTCGTGACGCACGGAGCACTGCCGCGCCTTCTCTGTGAGTGGCGGAGAACAGCCCGGAAAATGGGTAGACATAAGAACTTCTAGAGTATCCTTACTACTCTCCGTCCATGATCCGTCGCCTAGTTTCAGTCGGCTTTGAATAGGCGGCTGCTTAGACAGCAGCCTCCTCAGCCTGGCGGTCTCTGGCACTGACACCAGCTTGGGACCAAAGTTCCTTCAGAAGCTCCTTGTGGCCTTCTTAATGGCATTCATTGTATGATCTGAGAGCAACCTTATATTGGTCATAAATCATTTGCGTGCCGGTCTGTCTAGCTAGCCTGAACAGAGCCTTGGCATCGTTTCTTAGTGCTGAAAGTTCGACATTCCAACAGAGTGGTTTGGACCTCACCTAGATGGTTGGTAGGACTTGTTATAGGCGTCTGGGAGGGTGATGTTTAATAATAAGAGAGATATCTCAATGTCACTCACCAACTTGATAACGCTTGGTCGACCTAGTACCCTGGACACGAGTGTCTCGAATAGGGTTCAATCAGCATTCCAAGGGTTCAAAGGTGTGTCTCTTTTAGGAATGCATTCAAAGTTACATTCGAATTGAATGTACTTGTGGTCTGAGAATGAGGGTCTGTCTAGGACCCGCCAGTTTGTGAGATCAAGGATGTTAGAGGACGTAGGACCTACATACGTATGTACATCCCCCGTTTTAGCAATACTTAGGTTTGTGGTTAGGATAAAATCTAAAAAATCTAGTGTTTGTGTCGGCTGTGCCCCATACGCAATGGTGTGCGTTGGAGTCTGTTCCGACTATGTGTTGGTTTGCTCCCTTTGTTTCAGTCAGTTTGACGAGTTCTACGGGTGGGGCCGGCAGGTCGTGCGCCATGTAGCATGATCCTACTCTGAGATGCGTCCCATCGTTCTCAAGTCTGACTGCATTTAGATCTTCAGTGCTGTAATTAGGTATAAGATAAGCGTGTAGGCCTTTCCGTACAAGTACGGCGGTTCTTAATCTGCTTACCGTCGATATATGAGTTGTTAGACCTTAGCCCCACTATCATGATGCCAGAAGCAATCCATGGTTCCTGGATTAAGGCCACATCGACGAGCCCTTGCAACGATGCTAACTTGCTTTTATGCAGGTTAATCTGCAGTACCCTAATTTGTTGGGGTACCTGCACCTGCTGCTGACGGGTTGAATATCACGGTCAGGTCTCCGTCCTCTTCGTCCGCTTCCTCCTCCGAAGCGATATTCAGTGACTCGGTGGCTTCGAGGACCGATTCGAGACAGAGATCCCTCCCCACCTCACCACCTGCGAGCGCGTGTGTGTTTTTGTATTCGTGGTGGCGTTTTTTCAGGTGTAGGTACATACTACCTACATCCCAAGCCATCTTCCCGAACCGTAGATATGGAATGTCCTCCGCTTCTTTGTTAATCTGGAGAACTACACTCTGGCCTTTCTCCTTTAGGAAGAAGGTACCAGAAAGCAACACCTTCCAATCCCTGGACAAAACATCCTTGTTTTGGAGCTGTAACAACCGAAGGGCTTGGTTACCTTGGACCACAATCGCCTAAGCTTTGGACGGGATATTCTCCCTGTTCAGCACCTCCAGCTGTGCTCCTTTCCAGTCCGCGCCCAGTGTCCGGACCACTACCCTTAGCCATCCAAATGTTGGGGCGTCTTTACACTTCAGAATCTTGCACGCGTTGCGCCACCCCTCACTGTCAAAGGTTGGCATGGGGGCCTCTGGGTCCTCGTCTATCTTGTGCAACAGCTTCTCGACAAGCTTCTCGTGAACGATCTTCCACCGGTCCTCCGCGATCTTGCCGTTCTAGTCGCTCATGTCTATCAGAGCCACGATGAGGTGTCGTTTGGTGACGTCCGTCATCGCAGCTCGTTTGGCGTACCGTTTCTTTTGGGCCTCACTGCCGTTTGCTCTTCGTAGCATCTCTGCTCCTGTTGCTGTCGGCTGAGCCTTGCCTCTTCTCCACCAATATCTCCTCCATTTAGTTGGCGTATTCGCTCGATGTCGCCTGCATCTGCGGCAGCTGAGCATAGTGTCGGCGGCTTTCGGCAATCCTTATCTCGGTCCAGGCCAGCTTAGCCTTGTCGTTTTCGGACTGAATCACTGAGCCATGGAGCCGACTCTGGATTTTAAGCGCCGCCTATGCGGGAAGCTGGTACCTTGCACCGGAGAGCGCAACAGCTTTTTCTCTTCCGTCATTGTAACCGACACAGCGCTCTCAAGGTCAGAGTCTTCGTAGACTGTGGTACCTGAGCGGGTCAGTTTGGGCTTTTGTTTGTCGGCAGTCGTACTACATCTGTCCTGGCCTGCTCCTGTTTAATCAGAGGAGTACCACTGGCGACACTCAGAGAGGATTTCTTCTCCCAGTCACTCCTTCCACCGACGTTTGGGCTGACATCCCAGCTCGAGTTGAGTCATTACATTGACCTTCCATTGCATTTAAAGACCTTCTTCCGGCTCATTTGTTCAGGTTGACACCCCTAGCGTTTTATGCCTGCCGCCAGGCTTACCTCTAGCCATGGCGTATGTTCTTCAACATGTCAGGGTATGGGACCACGTCATAGCTAGACACTGCATTGCCTCGGAGAACAAGTGAGAGTACATCAACCGGTCGCCCGGGGCGATGCAGTGGCCATTGCCCAGCCGTCACCCTCGGGGAGGGCTCATCTAGAAGATTTAGCCAGCCACAATTTGAGCAGGAGTGAAAAAAAATTGCGTAGAAAGCTTCACAAAACTTACTAGATCAGAGGTTAGGAATTTTGATAGAAGGCCTTGTAGGGTAGATAAGCTTTTTAACAATCTTAGGAAAATGCAGCTTTTTAATATGTGGAATAATTATTCCATTTGCTTGAGAAAGCACAGCGCTTCCCGCGGCGTTACAGCTAGGACAGCCTCTAATGAGGAAGAAATAAATAGGTTAATTCAGTTTGATGAGGGATTTAAAATTTTAAAGGGCATTCCCTCGTCTCGTGCTCATTGGGAAGCAGAGAAATAGAAGGTAATGGCCATGATTAGTCAATTTGGCATTCCTTCGTTCTTTATAACGCTCTCTCCTGTAGAAAGTAAATAGTTAGAACTGATAGTTATTTTAAAGAAAACAGTTAGGAAGGAAGTTCGAACCGAAGAAGAAGCAGCTAGCTTAGAAAGGTCTGAAATTGTAGAACTAATTAGGCCAGACCCAGTTACGGGTGCTATGTATTTTGATTATAGGTATAGGCAGAATTTAATAGTTATGAAAAAGGATGGAGGCATTTTCGGCCAACAATCTCTGTATGAGTATTATTGGCGAGTAGAGTTTCAACACCGGGGTTTTCCACATATTCATGGAATGTTTTGGTTAAAAGTCGCCCCTTTATTTGATTCTAGTAATCCTTCCACTTGTCCGCCTGTTGTACAGTTTGATGATCAGTTTATTATGACGAAAAAGAATCCAAGAAACTATGAATTGAAACCTTTCATTTTATACCAAACGCATAAGCATACTCCGTCATGTCTGCGTAGCATCAGAAATAGGCAAATCTGTCGTTTTGGTATACTATCTCCTCCGCAAATACTATTTTCAATAATTGTAGACGTGGTAAAAAAGAAGAGATAACTCTCAGCCCTTTCGCTTATTTTTTTTCTTATATAACAAAAATTTATAACATATAAAGGCAGATAATCGAAAGGTTATTCAAAGCGGGGCGTGGTGCAATTCGAAGAGTTGCAGCACATTCTGGAACCTTCGTCTGGGGTCGCAGGTCTTGCTTTCTCCAACAGATTTTATGTTTACATTATAGGCTACCATATTAGGTTCAATTCATTACTTAGGCTAGTACTTCATTTTCTTTTGCTAATACTAACTACTTATATTCATGATCCAACACGGTCACTGATTTGGGTATCATTATGTATCCTAAGCTCAAGTGCGATAAACATGTTTTGTCAATTACTTACCGTGCTATACTAGGCTTCGTAAATCGGTGGTCGAAAAAATGTAACGATCCGTACTTAACAAAAACACTTTTTACTGCCTGGGTATGACCTATTGTTGAAATTGATCTTGTATATCTTCTTTTTGCAATAAAGGCCCTCAACTAATATTCGCTTGCCTTCCTATCATAGTAGACCTTTACTAATAAATCGTCTTTTTTTCGCAGGACGGTGATCGGTGTAACTTTCTTACACAAACTATTCCACAGTGAAATTGATTCTTCCAAATTTATTAGCAAGATTAGTTTCGCTGTTTCGATCAGACCCACTAAAAACATTCTTCTACTCTCTCTTCAACCTTGTACTACTTACGTTGCTATCCATAACACATTTCGAGTATTGTCTACTAACTCCAACAAACTTTTTCGAGTTGTAGGTAGCTCTACTTTAATCCCTTTAATAAGAATTTCTCTTTTTTGTCAGTTGTGTGAAGATATAAGAGATTATTTTTCTTTGGCCGCATGGACATTATTTCTTAAAAGCTAAATCGATGTTCACAAAACACGTCTGTCTGCTAGTTCGTCGGCGATTAAAGAGAACAGAAAAAGCCACGAGTGTTCCCACGTTCTTTATTTTCTGAGATGCCATAACGCGTGCAGCAGATCTTAAAATACTAGAAATACTACACTTAACAATTGCGTCGTTTAACAATACTTAATTCTAATCGATAATAGTAAACTTATTCTAAACATCCGCCCCCGATTCCTAGTGTTTCGAGTCTTTATATGCTACCCACCCACCTGGTCAGTGTTAACTTATTTCAGACGTCAGACGTGCAGTTTACTTTGGGGCCGACCGACAACTTCAGCTTAAATAGTCCAGAAAACCGTCATAGGGCAGTGGTGTAATCTTGGAACCGTCAACATCACGAATTACATATCGGTGATTGGGTAACTTTTTGTGGACCACATAGGGGCCGCGGTAGCGTTTTATATATTTTGTATTCGTTATTAACATCATATCTACATTTCGTATAACTTCAAAGCCGACTTCTTTATACTGTACTTCGAGGCGGTGATGCTTCCCGAAACACTCAGCATTGTATTCCTGAGATTTTTTAATATTCTGTAGCGCACTTTTACGGACTTCTCCCAAAGTTGGGTTCTGATCAAGAAATGTACTACTTAAAGATTCCGATACTTCATCGATGACAACACCCCGCTGTTTAACACCAAACAGGAGAACGGAGAGAGCGAAACTTGTAACAGCATTGTTCAGAGCAAACTCGACTTTCGGCAGCTGCCGCACCTAGTCAGCATGGTCTAGCAGCTTCGTCAGTTTGCTTTACATCGGACTCAGGACACGGCTAACGCGTTCTACCTGACCATTGGCCCTCGGGGAGGCAGTGCCATTAAGAACATATACAATGTTGCGTGACTGTCTAAGGCGGCCACCGAACTAACCGCCTTAAATGCATTGTTTTTGGCGTCTATTGGCAGCGCGGCGAGCAGTCATGGAAATCTCCGGACAAAAGCTCAGGGGTGCAGACAGAGCTTTCGTGGTGGAGTTGTATTGCGACGGCTTCTGCGCTGCTCGATTGAGAGCCCCGACTTTACTTATTGATCGAGTCGGCGCGCCTACAGAAGCATAGCGCAAGTATAATTAATATAACTGACTAATGAATAGAAATAAAAATTGTACAGGGGCTGAGCTGGAACTGGAGCGGGCATTAAGCCCGGCGTTAGGATGAGTCAATACTTTACTGCACCGTTTTTTGCACAAAATAAATTTGCATGCAAAATCTGACCCAGGGCAGACTGAGATCTGTACCCCGAGTAGAAAACGACTTTACAACTGTACAAACTCATCGGATTTGAAGCAGGTACCTCTATCACTAAAAAAGAAAAGTAGATACACTTCATGCAATAATGACGCATAGAGTGTGTACAACAGTTCGCAGTGGCCAAATGACTCAGTTTCTCATTAACTGTCCTTATCGCACTCTGAATTATCTCCGCAAGGAAATATAACTGCAGTACACCATGGGGCGATCGACGATACACCATTTGTGAGTTCAAATCCAGGCACGTCATGATTCTCCAGATCATTACGTAGCTTGACAATAACAGGATCACGATTCTGCGTCAGTTGTAGTTGGAAGTCTAAATTCAAATCATCAATGTTAGCTACCGTCTCTTATCTACTCAGGGCGTCAACGTGAGGCATATTCACTCCAAAACGATGGACAATTTTATAATGAAATTTGAAAATTGCCATCTTTCTGCTTCTGGAGGAGCATCTCTCCAAACCCTGAGGAACTCGCGTTGTAATGCAGCTCGTTCTCTGACTTTGGATCATTAATAGACAGTACTGGCTCTTCTATTAGCATGGACGGCATCATTCGGAATGCGTGAAGGCATTTATCAGAGAAAACATAGGGGACTTCTTTCCTCAACAAGTAAGAAAGGCTACAGTCGATCGAGCCAACTGTAAAAGACCCCGTACTCCCATAGTAGTGCGCATTTGTATTCAATTTGAATTCAAATTTTCAAATGAAAATTAAAAATTTTTGCCAGCATTCGAACCTACAACCTCAGACCAACGCGCCACAACTCTATCAGTAGCACCACGCGCCAGTTCTCCGATTATCAGCATTTACATTTTATTCATACAAGCACACATTCGTTTGAAATTATATGTATGCATGTATGTATGTATGTGTGTATTCGGCGGGGCCAGCGTCTGCCGGCAGCGCTGTCGCCACACAAGCATCGAGAACGTTCGAACATGTGTTTGTATGTTTCTGTCTCGCTTTCGCGCGTATGTTATATTGCAGTTAAAAAACAAAATTTAGTACGTAATTGCTCTCTTGTTAAACGTAGTATTTTGATGCCACTTTCAGAATAGTTTGATTTGATGTGTCTCTGTACGAATGTTGAATTACAACACTCTACTATATGAATAAATGCCTTAAAACTGGCATTACAGTTTAAAAGTTTTTTTAGCTCTTTCGAGAAAAGGGGACGTGGCAGCTCCAAATTGGCAAAATGGCATTGCATTAAGCCTGTCTCTAGCAACCTGCTTAGCAGAAATGGTGTTCCTAAGTGCCATAGTTACTGAGTTATTGGCCTAAAACTACATTTTTTTTTCGAGGTGTGTCTGGTTTTTTGCTCATTGCGGGGGCGGTAAGGGGCGTGGCAACAATTTGAAATAAATTTAACCTGCCTGAGTTAATAACGGACTTTCAATATAAATTTGGTGGCTCTAGCTTTTGTGGTTTAAAAGATCCGGGTATTCGTACGGACGGACGGACAGACAGACGGACAGACGGACATTGCTATATCGACTCTGCTGTTGATGCTGATCAAGAATATATTTAATTTTTGGGGGTCGGCCACGCTTCCTTCTGCCCGTTACATACTTTGCACAAACCCAATATACTCTTGCAGAGAGTATAAAAAGTGGTGAAACTAACTAGAAGCATTGCTCAGTCCTGTTCTTTCAAAAAAAAAAACAATCTACATTTTTGGTAAATGTGTAAGAAGATCGCTAGAAAAAAAATTAATAAAAAGACGTTTACATAACTCAACGGAGGTTTTCCCAATACATTTCATAATGCCTCAAGAACATAAAAAACAACCCAACGGATGTAGTCCCGATGCGTGTACTGTGATGCATCAATAAAACACAACGGATGCAAGCACGATACGTTTACTGTGCTGTATCAAAACGACGAGATGTCCATCGTCACGAAAATTTCCGAGCTCATTTTAGACGAGCTGAGATTCTTTATGCGACAACGAGAATTAGCTACGAGCGGTAATAGAGAGCAGTTGATGCAAAGATTAATTGAGCTGGTCACCCATCTGCAGGGCACGCACAACGATGCTGCTAACGCCAATTCTGCATACAACGTGGCCAGTTTCTCCGCAGATCTTCGCTCAGAATTTTGATCAATGCCAGATGAAGCCGAAGACTAATGGGCAATGTCCAACGGAACGAGATGTACTAAGGAGACAATTACCGAGTATTGTTTTCGGATGTCCGCTCTCGGAAGCCACTACAAGCTGAATGAATCAACCATCATGCGATACGCAAGTTCAGGTCTCAAACACCGTGAGTTCAGATGAAGCAAATGAGAGGCTCAGCTGATAATTATTTTCACAATCCAAATGAAGCCGGGGTTATCCTGTAAAGCGTAAAGAAACGAAACCGAAGCGAGAAAATGCCGTGACTTCCGACTAAAAGCAGTCACGAAAATGCTTCAATTGTGATGAGGTTGAACATTTCTCAGCAAACTGCCCTCAGCCGCAGAAACATAGTCGCTGTACCTGTTGCAAAGTCCATAAGAATGGAGACTGCAAATTCGCTTCGCACTTGCTTTGCAAACGGACGTGTTTTTTTTCTTCCTCATTTAATAGTCACTTTTCGTCGCTTTTTTCACTTTATAAATCAATTCAAGTCAATTTTATCAATATCAATACTTTGTGTCATACACCGGCTGTGTAAACGCAAGGTTTAAATACACTAACTAACATATTTAATAATTTCTTTGCAATATTTACCAAAACAAAGCTTAGCCAAAGCAAGTTGTTTGTTTGTTTGTGCACTTGCTTTGTTGTCTCTCAACTAGCTTTGTTTTTGTAACTTGCAGTTTTTGCTTGTTTGCTGCTCTCTGCCTAGAACGTTTCAGTCGCGAGCGTAATCTATAAATAGATTTTTACTCTGTCGCGTCATCTCTCTCTCTCTGCTCTTTGTAAGCCGCGCTTTGACTCACCCCTCTGCTATCCCGCGATCTAAGTGTTGTTGGTGCTGGCTACCTAATCTTCGTTGGTAAAATTTTCGTTTGGCGCGCAAACAATTTTGTTTTTGTAAGTACGCTGTATTTCTGCTTTAGCTTAGCATTCTGTTTACTTAACCCTTGTGCATATCTGTCATACTTTTTAACACTCTATACAAATTTTAAATTTGTTATATTTTTCTTTTCTATTAGATTTGTATATTTTTGCAGTATAATCTTTTCTTTTCGTTGTTGCTAAATTTTAATTTTGCCATTATAAATGTCTGCTATAGTAAAAATTGCCAGGTGCGAAACAACGTTAAAGTGGGTTTCGTTTGTTGCTGGCTGTGTGATAATGTTTCACACGAAAAATGTGCTGGCCTTAACGGCCGTATTATCGACCTGATAAGCTCTAATTCGGGTATAAAATGGACATGTGAGTCCTGCAGGGATGTTAAAAAGGACATGATGGGCTTCATGAGTCAAACAAAAAGAGGCTTTGGTGAACTATTGGGCAGATTTAAGAACCTGTTGTATAGTTTCACCTCGTTGGATAAAGATTCAAAAGTATGAATCTTTTGAATGATTCTCCAAAGCGGAAAAAGGCCAATTTTAGGTTGTCAATTGGTCCAAATGAACTTTTAGTTCCTCCTCATATCCCCATTAATTCAGATCCGTCTTTAATAAATCTTTCTTCCCCATCTCCAATTAGTATTGTCAGTAGGAATGATAATTTTACTTCCCCCACAGAAATTACTCCTACGGACACCGAGCCAGTCCCTGATTCAGTCGCTGTCAATACAGTTGTTGTTGACCAGCATACTACTACTAGTCTACTAGTCAATCTACCAGTGTTGTTAGTTCAAAAGACGTTATGACAGTGGTAGATAATAACTTGACTCTTATAGGTATTCCACCGAAAAAAACAAATCTTTTTTTCAAGGCTTGCCCCTGATACTACATCTGATGATGTCAAGACTTTTATACAAGCCAAATCTATAGCCAACATTACGGTTGAAAAATTCAAATTTACGTATGCTCGGGAGATTTCTTCATTTAAAATAAGTGTTCCGGCCGAACAATTTAACAAAATATGCTGCAAAGAGTTCTGGCCGGACCACTTAGTGGTGAAAGAATATACTGCCAAAAAAAGAAATCGGACTCCGATTGATCTATCTGCGTCTTCGTCTAACCAACTAAACTCTTCTAACAAAAAAAACTAAACTCCTACCTCTCGCTTGCCTATCAGAATGTAAGAGGTCTTTGTAGCAAGCTTAGCAACCTTTACTTATCTAGTGTTTCTTTTCCTTTTCATGTCATTGCCTTTACTGAAACTTGGTTAAGGCCTGACATTCTAAATACAGAGATATTCTGCGATAACTTTTCCCTTTTTAGAAAGGATCGCACTTCTCGTCGTGGTGGTGGTGCTGATCTTTCCTCTGAAGTAGTTAATTTAGAATTTATTGCGATAAAGATTTGTATTTTCAATGTTTCCATTTTTATTACTTGCTCTTATATTCCTCCTTCTTCTGATAGTTCTGTTTATTTTGAACATTTCCTAGCTATCAAATCTGTTTCTTCCCTAATTTTCGATCGGGATATCCTCGTGGTTCTGGGTGATTTTAACATTGCAGAAACTACTTGGTTATCCACTCCAGGCTCTGCTGTATTGACTCCCACGACGCAGAGTGATTTCCTTGATCATTTACTTGGGATTTCTCTATCTCAAATAAATGGCATTCCCAATTCTTTAAATAAGATGCTTGATCTTATTTTTGTATTAGACCCATCATTTCTGTTTCCCGTATTGCTTCCCTTTCTATTCCTGAAGATCCATATCACCCGACTTTGGAATTGTTAATGGATTTGCCTACCCAAATGGGTAAGTCCAGCTCGAGACCCAGCAAGCGTATTCGCCAGTTTCGGAAGGCTGATTTTAATAAGTTAAATCAGCTTTTATCCCAGACTGACTGGTCATGGCTGTTCAAGTGCAGGGATATGGATGAAGCAGTTGCATTTTTTTACCTTACTCTAAATAATTTATTTGAACTTTGTGTTCCATCTTGTGTTCCTAGTATCTCTAAAAACCCAATTTGGTTTACACGTGAATTGACACGGTTAAAAAACATTAAATCTAAATTTTATAAGAAATTCAAGAAATCTGGCTCCTCCCTGGATCTCTCTCGATATGTAATTGCTCGATCAGATTTCTTTGCATTGAACAGCCTGTGCTATCGGAATTACCTTAGAAGCTGTGGTCAGCAGTTTCGAAGTAATCCTAAACTTTTTATAACTTCGTTAATGCGAAGCGCAAATCATCAACACTTCCTTCCTCAATGGTTTTTGAAAATAAGACTGCTAACTCTGATCAGGCTATAGCCGATTTATTTGCTGATTTTTTCCAATCAACTTATTGCATTCATCAAAATAATCTAAACTTGCCTTATCCTTACCGTGTAAATGCTTCTAATTGTAATTTTATGCCATTGATCACTGAAGAATCGCTTTTGAGTGATCTAAAGGCTGTTAAACCTGTTCTTTCCCCGGGCCCGGATGGAGTTCCAGGTTGCGTGCTCAGAAACTGTGCCGACCAACTCTTGAAACCTTTGTATACATTATTTAATTTGTCTGTTGAGTCGTGTTGCTTTCCTGACATCTGGAAATCATCTTTTATTATTCCCCTTCATAAAAAGGGTACTAAATCTGACACTTGTAACTATAGGGGTATCTCAAAGTTGTCTGCAATTCCTAAAACTTTTGAGAAATTAATAACTTCTCAATTGCAACATCTTTGTAGATCAATTGTTTCACCTTGCCAGCACGGGTTTATGAAATATAGATCTACTACCACTAACTTATTAGAATTTACTTCCATTGTTATACAGGGGTTTCAAAATAAATTGCAAACAGATGTCATTTACACTGATTTTAGCAAGGCTTTTGATACCGTTAATCATTGTCTTTTAATACATAAACATAATTTGCTTGGATTTCCAGATAAATTAATTCTTTGGATTGCGAACTATTTATGTTCTAGAACTCAAAAAGTTAATTTTAATGGCACGTTATCCAAGCCCGTGCGTGTTACCTCGGGAGTTCCTCAAGGAAGCCATCTTGGGCCTTTACTTTTTTCACTATTCATTAATGATCTGCCTTCAGCGATTTCTAGTTCCCGGTTTCTGATGTATGCCGATGATGTAAAACTTTGTTTGTCACGAACTGAATCTTGCCTGAGTCACGGTCTACAAAGCGATTCAAGCCTGGTGTATAGTTAACTTACTACATCTCAATTTTAGTAAATGTAACGTAATGTCCTATAGTAGGCGAATTCCAACCTACAATAACTACTTTCTTGACGGCAAGCCTCTTCAGAGAATAGAGTCGGTTAATGATTTGGGTATCCTTTTCGATCCAAAACTAAAGTTTGATAAGCACATCTCTTCTGTTGCTAATCGAGCATTTGGTGTCTTGGGTTTCATAAAGCGGTGGTCTAAGGAATTCGACGATCCCTACCTAACAAAAACTCTTTATACTTCACTTGTACGCCCTATTCTTGAATATGGATCGTGTGTATGGTCTCCCCAATACATGATTTATCAGGACAGATTAGAATCTGTACAAAAACAATTTCTTCTGTTTGCCCTTAGGGGCCTTAGCTGGAATACTAATATTAGACTACCTTCGTATCGTAGTAGACTTTTATTGATTAACCTTCTTCCCTTTCGGATCGTAGAACCATGCTTGGTGTAGTTTTCTTACATAAACTAATTAATGGTCAGACAGATTCCCCGTATCTAATTAGCCAAATTAGATTTGCTGTTCCGATGCGTAATACTAGAAACTTTCTTCCTTTGTCCCTTCAACGTTGTACCACGAATTATGCTTTACATAATCCGTTTCGTATCCTATGTACTAACTATAATAGTTTTTCTCATGTAGTGTGTGGAGCCACTTCTTTATCAACACTTAGAATATCACTTCTCTCCTACATATCTAATCGCGTGCCTTACCGTTGAACAACGCGTTACTGTCATTTGACTTAAATTTTATATAATTTTATTTGGTTGGTCTGGTTAGTGTTTTTCTGGGGTTTCCCTAACCCTTGCAACGAATGATGGACCAACGTTTCTTAATTGTTTTTAATTTTTTTAATACTTCCCCAGTAAGTTAAGTTCATTAATTAAACTTAAATTTAATTATAATGTCAATTTCAAACCTTTTTTTTCTCTTTTGTTTTTAAATTTAATGTGGGTCTTGCTTTTGATTATTTTCTTATGCTTAGCTGCATTAATTTAATTCATTTTTCTTTTTGTGTCGACTGTTAATAGTCAGACAATAAATAAATAAATAAAATTCAACGGTACGAACGCACGATTACAACACTCTACTATATGAATAAATGCCTTAAAACTGGCATTACAGTTTAAAAGTTTTTTTAGCTCTTTCGAGAAAAGGGGACGTGGCAGCTCCAAATTGGCAAAATGGCATTGCATTAAGCCTGTCTCTAGCAACCTGCTTAGCAGAAATGGTGTTCCTAAGTGCCATAGTTACTGAGTTATTGGCCTAAAACTACATTTTTTTTTCGAGGTGTGTCTGGTTTTTTGCTCATTGCGGGGGCGGTAAGGGGCGTGGCAACAATTTGAAATAAATTTAACCTGCCTGAGTTAATAACGGACTTTCAATATAAATTTGGTGGCTCTAGCTTTTGTGGTTTAAAAGATCCGGGTATTCGTACGGACGGACGGACAGACAGACGGACAGACGGACATTGCTATATCGACTCTGCTGTTGATGCTGATCAAGAATATATTTAATTTTTGGGGGTCGGCCACGCTTCCTTCTGCCCGTTACATACTTTGCACAAACCCAATATACTCTTGCAGAGAGTATAAAAAGTGGTGAAACTAACTAGAAGCATTGCTCAGTCCTGTTCTTTCAAAAAAAAAAACAATCTACATTTTTGGTAAATGTGTAAGAAGATCGCTAGAAAAAAAATTAATAAAAAGACGTTTACATAACTCAACGGAGGTTTTCCCAATACATTTCATAATGCCTCAAGAACATAAAAAACAACCCAACGGATGTAGTCCCGATGCGTGTACTGTGATGCATCAATAAAACACAACGGATGCAAGCACGATACGTTTACTGTGCTGTATCAAAACGACGAGATGTCCATCGTCACGAAAATTTCCGAGCTCATTTTAGACGAGCTGAGATTCTTTATGCGACAACGAGAATTAGCTACGAGCGGTAATAGAGAGCAGTTGATGCAAAGATTAATTGCTTACGGAGAACCTGTCGAAATCATCATGCCATCAAAACGGAGCGTCTGAAATGTCAGAGTTCAAAAACACTAACCACAAAAACACGAGCTGGTCACCCATCTGCAGGGCACGCACAACGATGCTGCTAACGCCAATTCTGCATACAACGTGGCCAGTTTCTCCGCAGATCTTCGCTCAGAATTTTGATCAATGCCAGATGAAGCCGAAGACTAATGGGCAATGTCCAACGGAACGAGATGTACTAAGGAGACAATTACCGAGTATTGTTTTCGGATGTCCGCTCTCGGAAGCCACTACAAGCTGAATGAATCAACCATCATGCGATACGCAAGTTCAGGTCTCAAACACCGTGAGTTCAGATGAAGCAAATGAGAGGCTCAGCTGATAATTATTTTCACAATCCAAATGAAGCCGGGGTTATCCTGTAAAGCGTAAAGAAACGAAACCGAAGCGAGAAAATGCCGTGACTTCCGACTAAAAGCAGTCACGAAAATGCTTCAATTGTGATGAGATTGAACATTTCTCAGCAAACTGCCCTCAGCCGCAGAAACATAGTCGCTGTACCTGTAGCAAAGTCCATAAGAATGGAGACTGCAAAGTCAACGGTACGAACGCACGATAAGTAGATGCTCTTAATCAAGATGAAAAGTTTAGTAAAATCTTTACGTTCAATCAATTCAGTACTAGGCTTTTGTTGACACTGGCAGTCAATGTACAATGGTTCACCAATCAGTGGCTGACCAAATTAATGCTGAGTTACGCATATGATAATAAAAGACATTTGTGGGTGAGTGCGCATTTTAAACGAATCGATATTCATTAATCTGATGGTAGATCAAGCGACGATCCCCACACAGGCTTACATTGTGGACAATGAATTGCTCAAAGAAGATATTCTCCTCAGGCAAGATGTACTTGTTAACTCCAACGTTTCTGTTATTTTAAACAATAGGCAACTAAATTTCGTAAACAAACACATTGTCCAAAAAGTCAGAACTACTCCCGACACACAGTATAATAAACTGTTAATTTCAACGAAGTTGCCGAAAAATTAAGTATGATAGAAATGGGTCAAAACTACACGGATGTATTTTCCACTGGCTTAGGGAAAACAGATATAGTAGAATCGAACTGTATGTATACTTCATGTTCTGAGGTGCTTTTGTAGCTTAATCCTCTGCGTTCAACTCTGTAGGTACCCATCGCCAGTCAAATTCATCAGTAGTTTCATCCGTATTTCGCTTATCTGATGAACAAAAAATTGTTTATATTGACGATGATCGGAACGTATTCATGTCATTACAGTTGTCGAATCAGACCACCATGTGCAACTGCGTGGTTTGAAGCTATGACACCCTGAAATTGTAATTTTAAGGCTAATTCCCAGAACATCAGCGTGTAGTTCAAGTTGTGGCACGGATAACAGTTTCAAGGGTGCACATTTGGTCTTCCCTGCAATAAATTTGAGTTCAATTTGACCATTTAAGCTAACTCTCCAATAAGCAACTGATGCAAACGCCATCTCACTAGCATCTTCAAATATGTGCAGGTCTATATTCACCAATGGGTCTAAAAATGTAAGAGAATAGCACCTTTTCATTTTAAAACTCTTAATAACTTAATACTCTTAACTGGAAAATCCAATGTTTGAACCGTCCGAATAAATCATCTGGTATTTGTTCATTCCAGATAAATGCTGTACGCCACACATCCTGTACTAGAACCTTCCCGTGAATCATCATGTCGGCTATCATCCGAAAGGATCGTACACTGACACAACCAAACTGAGCGACTGTCGGTTCACCTGTAGTTTTGCAAAGTGCATTCCAAGTATTTTGTCCACTATTTCCATATCAATTCTGACTGTTATTTTGGGAAGGTTCCCCGATGCATTGTTTGGCTTTTTCTCAACTTCCACTAATTTTGACCCGAATCCTCATAAATCAAATTTACCCAGTTTGTGAACCTCTTTAACCTCATTATTTACTTCATCGTCCTTCATAAGCCCCGTACTCTAAAAAAGAGTAGAGGGGTCTATTAGGTTTGTCAGAAGCGAAATGTGCGTAACAGGTAGAAGGATGCGTGGCCGACCCTATAAAAAATATATATTCTTGATCGGCGTCAACAGCCGAGTCGATATAGCAATGTTCGTCTGTCTGGCCGTCCGTTCGTATGAACACCTGGATCTTTTAAACTACAAATGCTAGAGCCGCCAAATTTAAAATAAAAGTATTTTATTAAGTCAGGCAGGTTAAGTTTATTTCAAATTGATGCCACGCTCCCTACCGGCCCCGCAATAAGCAAAAAACCAGAAACACCTCTGAAAAATTTATGTTTTAGGCGAATAACTCAGTAACTATGGCACTTAGAAGCACCAATTCCGGTATGCAGGTTTCTAGTGACAGCCCTAATGCAATGCCATTAAAATTTGAGCTGCCTCGCCCCCTTTTCTCATAAAATTAAAAAAAAGTAGTACAGTGTTGTAATTTAACATTCGTTTGGAGACATATCATATCAAACTATCCTGAAAGTGGTATCAAAATCCTACTTTTAACAAAAGAGCTATCACGTTACAAAGTTTATGTTATATAACTACAATATCACTGTACGCGCGAGAGCGAGACAGAAACATACAAACACATTTTCGAGCGTTGTGTGGCGGCAGCGCTGCCCGCAGATGCCTGCCGCGCCGAATACACACATATGTGCATACATATAATTTCAAACGTTTGTGTATTTGCATACAATCAAACATACATATGTACATAAGCATGTTTAATTATGCTTAGATTGTTTTTGTTTTAACGTGTTCTAATAGTAGTACTATCCATTGTAATACCTGAATACCGATTTAATTAATTTTATCGGGAATAAAAGCAGAGAGTATTATACAGTGCTTGACTACTTTTCTTTCTTGTAAGGGCGGACGTACTTATGTTTATTTCAAATTGTTGCCACGCCCCTTACTGACTCCGTAAATTGCAAAAACTACTATCTCCTCTGCAAATACTATTTTCAATAATTGTAGACGTGGTAAAAAAGAAGAGATAACTCTGGGCTTACCTAAATTATTGAACGGCCTAATAATTCAACGAAGTGTAGCCTTGGTGGTAGCGACGCGTGGTATTGTTCGCACAGACAGCAGTTTCGCTTATTTTTTTCTTATATAACAAAAATTGATAACATATAAAGGCAGATAATCGAAAGGTTATTCAAAGCGGGGCGTGGTGCAATTGGAAGAGTTGCAGCACATTCTGGAACCTTCGTCTGGGGTCGCAGGTCTAGCTTGCACCAATCGGTTGATATTGCGTTCAATTATCAATATTGTAACGCTTCTAGTTTTCTTGTTTATAGTCCAATTTTAATGCACCTTTCAGGATAGTTTAATATAGGTAGTCTCCAACCAAATTATACTTAACAATACTGTACGATAAGAACAAGATCGCTAAAAACGCCATTGAAGTTTGTAAATTATTTTACTAATTGTGGGAAATGGGGGCGCGGCAGCTCAAAACTTTAAATTGCAATGCTTTATGCTGTCGCTAGAAACTTTCGTACTAAAATTTGTGATTCTAGGTGCTATTTTTTCCGAGGTGTATCTAGTTTTTTGCTCATTGTGGGCGATTGGGGAGTGGCATCGAAAAAAAAGGTATTTGTATTGACTGACTAAATATGTGATGGTTCGACAGCAAGCTCGAACTTGTAGCTCCTAACATCTCTGAAATCTGGTTGTTCATACGGACAGAGAGGCAGACGGACATGGCTATATCGACTCGGCTTGTGATGCTGATCAAGAATATATATACTTTATGGGATCTGCCACGACTCCTTCTGTCTGTTACATACTGTGCACAAACCCAATATACCCTTGCAAAGAGTATAATAATACGGAATACTAGCAACGTATAAAACAGCATAAAAATTTGAAGACCATTGATAGAAGATAGAGCTTTTGTGTATTCATTGCGGATTTTAGTTGAAGTCGAAAGAGGTCACTCTGTTGATATTTGTTCTCAGCTTGTATAAGTCTTTTAATCAAAGTAATAAATTCTTCATGATTGTTATAATGTGTAAACGATATGTGTTCAAGACATTTCTTTAGAAGTTTTGTTATTTTATTGCAAAAAGTCATAAAAAACGTTATCTATATTTAAAAGCTATATTAACAAGAAAAAACGGCTCGCCGAAGATTATATACCCTTGCAGTCATGAATATTGCATTAATTTGGTTTTAACAACCAATTATTTCTATGGTAGTTATATGATTTAGAAGTCCGATTTGGATAAAATTTGGTCAACAGATGGGAAACAATAAGAAATTCATTCTGCGTGAATTTCGTTGATATCGGTCAATGAACTCTTAGATATTGAGCTTCTTTTTCGTGACCGCGGCCAAACTATTGGCAAACTGTTGGGCAGCTTCCGCTTGATACGCCTTAAGATTATTATGTGTGGCCTGTTAATTAAATGAAATAATAAAATAAAAGTAACACATACAGTGAAAAATTACCAAAAGGCACAAATAAGATAGTTACATTAACAGCGTCTTTTAACTCAATGTTGGCTAAACGTTGTATTCCACGGAAGTTTCTTCCAAGAATACGGCCCAATTCAAATCGAGAAATTGTGTAACTCTCAGTTGTCGATGTTGTTTGATCACTTGAATGATCCTCTTGATTTTGAACCTATAAGAAAATAAGTAATTAACTATTAAACTTAGGAATGGACTGAAATAAAAATTGAAATATAAATTATTTTCTTATATGACATAGTTATTAGATTCTTATCTAGCTTTTGCTATTTTAATAAAGTACGTCAATTATATAATATATTCGACGCATACGTTGCATTAAGATGTACATTAGTAATTGTTAAAAAATCAGTGATAGGTCTAGAAAATATTCAATTTTATTCAACTTTCCGATCTAAACGCACATATTATGTGTAAAGCATGATTTAATATATCCTACAATTTTTAGACCCTGTACTCTAAAAAAATAGTAGAGGGGGCTATTAGGTTTGTCAGAAGCGAAATGTGCGTAACAGGCAGAAGGATGCGTGGCCGACCCTATAAAGTATATATATTCTTGATCAGCATCAACAGCTGAGTCGATATAGCAATGTCCGTCTGTATGAAAACCTGGATCTTTTAAACTACAAAAGCTGGAACCACCAAATTTAGAGTGAACGTTCGTTATTAAGTGAGGCAGCTTAAGTTTATTTCAAATTTTTTCCACACCCCCTGCCGCCCCGCAATGATCTAAAAACCAGAAACCTCTGAAAAAATTTATGTTTTAGACGAATATCTCAGTAACTATGGCACTTAGAAGCTCCAATTCCGGTATGCAGGTTCCTAGTGACAACCCTAATGCAATGCCATTAAAATTTGATCTGCAACGCGCCCTTTTCTCATAAAAGCTAAAAAAAACTTTCAAACTTCAATGCCATGTTTAAGGCATTTATTCAAATAGTACAGTGTTGTAATTTAACATTCGTTTGAAGACATATCATATCAAACTATCCTGAAAGCGGCATCAAAATCCAACTTTTAGCAAAAGAGCTATCACGTTACAAAGTTTATGTTATTTAACTACAATATCACTGTACGCGCGAGAGCGAGACAGAAACATACAAATACATTTTCGAACGTTCTCGGTGTTTGTGTGGCGGCAGCGCTGCCCGCAGATGCTGGCCGCGCCGAATACACACATACATACATATAGCATCATATACAAATTGTCAAACGTATGTGTATTCGCATGCAAACAAACAGATGTATGTTTGATTGTGCTAAGATTGTTTTTGTTACAACGTGTTTTAATGCAAGTAATATTCATTGTAATATCGATACCGATTTTAATAATTTAATCGGGAAAAATGCGAGAGTATTATACGGTCGGGCGTGCTCGACTGTACTTTTCTTTCTTGTTTTTCCTGTATTACAAAAATTTATAACATATAAAGGCAGATAATCGAAAGTTTATTAAAAGTGGGGCGTGGTGCAACTGTTAGAGTTGCAGCACATTCTGGAACCTTCGTCTGGGGTCGCATGGGTTCGAATACAGGCAGTGAAAATCTGTGATATTATTTTTTTAAATTTCAATTCAAAATGTTAATATACTTTTAATTTTTTAAATTTCGTATTAAAATTTTAATATATATTAAATATAAATGCGTACTACTATGGGAGTATATGGGTCTTCTACAGGCGGCTCGATCGACTGTAGCCTTTCTTACATGTTTGTGTTGAAGCTAGCAACGAAGTCATCCACGTAATGTTTATTTACTCTAGCATATATTACAGCTTCTGCATACTTTGTGGCAGTTTGTGCGCTTACATTTTTTATACGCCCACTTTCGAGCGTTCTATCTTCATATAAATGTAAATGTACAGGTTTTAGCTGTGCTATCTGAACCGAATTTACACGGTTAGTGCATGTCTAAGAATTACTGACCAAGTTTAATCTAAATCGGACAACTATATCGGCCAATTGCTCAAAAATACGCTCAAAATATGAATTAATATGAAACACTTTTGCTTTGACTAAGCTTTATTAATCAAACTCACATAGGATATGTTTGCCAATAAGATAAATATACTGATCAAGTTTTATTTAAATCGGACTATTATTTCGTTAAGCTCCCATAGCAACGATCGGTCGAAAATATGCTCTATAGATAAATATGTTTGAAAATGTTCTGTGTTTGTCAAGCTGCCTTATCCATCACCATTGTTAATAACATATTGAAACTGAGTAACCGGTATCCTAAATTCGGGTGGCGACCTGTAGCATTCTTTCTTGTTTATTTTTTTTTGCTTTCTGCAAGAGTATATTGGATTTGTGCAATAGTAACAGGCAGAAGGAGACGAGGCAGACCTCATAAAGTATATATATTCTTGATTAGCATAAATAACCGAGTCGAAATAGCGATGTCCGGTTGTCTGTCCGTCTGTGTGAAGAAAAGGATCTCAGAGACGATAAGAGCTAGAATGGTGAAAGGGGTCGCAAATGAAATGTACCCGAGCAGTACAAGTTTGTTTTTGCTTTTCACACGTCCACTTTAGGGCGTTCTATCTTCATATTAAGGTATATATTATATTATTGGACGTTGATGTACTAACGAGACAGTACATTCAAGTAGCCCAGCAACTCAAAGCAATTTGCTTGTTTTCGCGCGGAACACTGCAGATAATACAGCCACGTCCCGCCTAACCGACCGCACACCGCATAACGTGTGGCTAACGAAAAACGCGGAACGAATTTGTTAATTGAAAACAATTATAAATATATAACAAATAAGAAAAATACAGTCGAGCGCGCCCGACCGTATAATACTCTCTGCATTTGTCCCGATTAAATTCTTAAAATCGGTATCGAGATATTACAATGTGAATTACTTACATTAAAACACGTTGAAACAAAAACAATCTAAGCATAATCAAACATTCATCTGTTTGTTTGTATTCAAATACACATACGTTTGGCAATATGTATATGATGCAAATATGTATGTATGTATGTGTGTATTCGGCGCAGCCAGCGACCGCGGGCAGCGCTGCCGACACACAGGCAGCTAAAACGTTCGAACATGTGCTTGTGTGTTTCTATCTCGCTTGCACCTATGGGTTGATATTGCGTTCAATTATCAATATTGTAACGCTTCTAGTTTTCTTGTTTATAGTCCGATTTAAATGTGCCTTTCAGTATAGTTTAATATAGTTAGTCTCCACACGAATTATATAATTACAATACTGTACGATTCGAACAAGTTTGCCAAAACCGGCATTGAAGGTTCCAGACGTTTTTATCAAATGTGGGAAAAGTGGGCGCGGCAGTCCAAAATTTTAAATGGCAATGCAACTATGCCGTGGCTAGGAACCTCCCGTTCCAGAATTGGTGATCCTAGGTGCCATAGTTACTGAGATATTTACCGAAAACACCATTTTTTTCCGAGGTGTATCCAGTTTTTTGCTTATTGTGGGCTAATGGGGCGTGGCATCGAAAAAAAAAAAATTCGTGTATTGACTGACTAAATATGTGATCGTTTGACACCAAGCTCGAACTTGTAGCTCTTACCATCTCTGAAATCTGTTTGTTCATACGGACAGACAGACAGACGGACAGACGGACAGAAGGACATGGCTATATCGACTCGGCTTGTGATGCTGATCAAGAATATATATACTTTATGGTGTCTGCCACGCCTCCTTCTGCCTGTTACATACTTTTGCACAAACCCAATATACTCTTCCAGAGAGTATAAAAACAATATAAACAAGAAATTTGGGTTCAATACCCAATTATTGCTATGGTAGTTTTATGATTTAGAAGTCCGAGTTGGATGAAATCTACAAATGGGAGACAATGAGAAATTCATTCTGCGTGAATTTTGTTGAAATCGGTCAATAGACACCGAAAATGTTTATACTAAGCATTTGCAACCGATTGTTCCTATGGAAGCTATATGATATAGTCGTCCGATCTGGCAGATTTTTACATATGAACTGCATGCAGAGAGAAGACAGATCTGTACCAAATTTCATCAAGATAGCTTTAAAACTGAGAGACTAGGTCGCATGGAAACAGACGGATAGACAGACGAACATGTCGACTAGGCTGTTGATGCTGATCAAGAATATATATACTTTATATGGTCGGAAACGCTTCCTTCAATTCGTTGCAAACTTCGTGACAAAAACATAATACCCTCTGCAAGGGTATAAAAATACAATACGATATAAACTGTATTAATTAAAGACTTCAGTTCCAAGAAGAGACTCAGAAGCCGACACACAGAGTTTGACATTGTAGGCATATTTGCAGATGGCAAATCATTTATGAACAATAAATATAAATAGCAAAGAACCGAGATGGCTTCCTTGTGGGACACCAGAAGTAACTTGAATACATTTCTCGCTTGGCTATCAGAATGTGAGAGGTCTTTGTAGCAAACTTAGCAACCTTTACTTATCTAGTGTTCTTTTCCTTTTCATGTCATTGCTTTTACTGAAACTAGGTTAAGGCCTGACATTCTTAATACAGAGATATTCTGCGATAACTTTTCCCTTTTTAGGAAGGATCACACTTCTCGTCGTGGTGGTGGTGTACTGATAGCTGTTATTGCCGATCTTTCCTCTGAAGTAGTTAACCTTAATATTTCTACAGATTTAGTATTTATTTTCGTGGTTCTGAGTGATTTTAACATTGCAGGATTTACTTGGATGTCCACTCCAGGCTCTGCTGTATTGACTCCCACGACGTAGAATGATTTCCTGTTTCCCGCATTGCTACCCTTTCTATCCCTGAAGTTTCATATCACCCGACTTTGGAATTATTGATGGAATGGCCTACCCAAATGGGAAAGTCTAGCTCGAGACTCAGAAAAAGTATATTGAACTTTGTGTTCCATCCATTCCATTTGTGTTCCAAGTATCTCTAAAAAACATATTTGGTTTGCACGTGAATTAACACGGCTAAAAAACATTAAGTCTAAATTTTATAAGAAATTCAGGGTAGTTGCTCAATCTGATTTCTCAGCATTGAACAGCCTGTGCTATCGGAATTACCTTAGAAGCTGTGATCAGCAGTTTCGAAGTAATCCTAAACTTTTTTATAACTTCGTTATTGCGAAGCGCAAATCATCAACAGTTCTTTATTCAATGGTCTTTGAAAATATAACAGCTAATACTGATCAGGGTATAGCCGATTAACTATCCCTACCTGACAAAAACTATTTATACTTCACTCGTACGCCCTATTCTTGAATATGGATCGTGTGTATGGTCTCCCCAATACCCGATTCATCAGGACAGATTAGAAGCTGTACAAAAGCAATTTCTTCTGTTTGCTCTTAGGGGCCTGGAATACTAATATTTGATTACCTTCGTATCGTAGTAGACTTTTGTTGATTGACCTTCCTTCCCTTTCGGATCGCAAAACCATGCTTGGTGTAGTTTCCTTACACAAACTAATTAAAGGTAAGATAGATTCCTCGTATCTAATTAGCGTTACTAACATTTGATTTAATTTTTATTTATTAGACCCCGTACTCTAAAAAAGAGTAGAGGGGTCTATTAGGTTTGTCAGAAGCGAAATGTGCGTAACAGGCAGAAGGAGGCGTGGCCGACCCCATAAAGTATATATATTCTAGATCAGCATCAACAGCCGAGTCGATATAGCAATGTCCGTCTGTCCGTCTGTCCGTCCGTCCGTATGAACACCTGGATCTTTTAAACTACAAAAGCTAGAGAAAATTCCAAATTTGGAATGAAAGTCCGTTATCTTCGCGAGCAGATCAAGTTTATTTCAAATTGTTGTCACGCCCCTTACCGCCCCCGCAATGAGCAAAAAACCAGACACACCTCGAAAAAAATTTACTTTTAGGCCAATAACTCAGTAACTATGGCACTTAGGAACACCGTTTCTGGTAAACAGGTTGCTAGTGACACCCTTAATGCAATGCCATTCCCTTTTCCCCACATCAGCTAAAAAACTTTTACACTTTAATGCCGTTTTTAAGGCATTTATTCATAAAGTAGAGTGTTGTAATTCAACATTCGTATAGAGACATATAAAATCAAACTATTCTGAAAGTGCCATCAACATACTACCTTTAACAAAAGAGCTACTGCGTTACAAAGTTTGTTATTTAACTGCAATATCACTTACGCGCGAGAGCGAGACAGAAACATACAAACACATGTTCGAACGTTTTCGATGCTTGTGTGGCGACAGCGCTGCCGGCAGACGCTGTGGCGACAGTGTTTTTCTGTTGTTTTCCTAACCCTTGCAACAACGTTTCTTAATGTTTTTAATTTTTTTAATACTTCCCCAGTTATTCAATTAATTAAACTTCAATTTAAATCATAATGCCAATTTTTATATTCTTGCAGAGGGTATAATGTTTTTGTCACGAAGTTTGTAACGCATTGAAGGAGACGTTTCCGACCACATAAAGTATATATATTCTTTATCAGCATCAGCATCAACAGCCGAGTCGGTATAGCAATGTCCGTCTGTCCATCTGTCTGTCCGTCTGTTTCTATGCGAACTAGTCACTCAGTTTTAAAGCTATCTTGATGAAATTTGTTACAGATCTGTATTCTCTCTGTACGCAGTTCATATGTTAAAATCACCGTGTGGTTAACGGACTCAAAAGCCTTGCTGAAATCTGTAGAAATGACGTCAGTTTGAAACTTTTTATAAAAACCCTGCAGTGCAAATAATATGAATTCTAACAGGTTACTGGATCTAAATATATTCACAAATCTATGCTGGCAGGGTGAAATAATGGTTGTACAGAAATGTTGCAGTTAAGAAGTTACTAATTTCTTAAAAGCCTTGGGTATAGCAGACAACTTGGAAAAAGGAGGGTATTATGTTTTTGTCACGAAGTTTGTAACGCATTGAAGGAGGTGTTTCCGAAGCTATAAAGTGTATATATTCTTGTTGGAATATCATCAACATTCAAACAATAACATTACACAACACTAAGTTATGAATTATTAGATTATGTTAATCTGGTCACACTTGAATCTGTTCTCCTTCTTCTTAAAAAGCCTAAGCTGTAACGTGGTGTCGATGTTGCATACGAAAAGAATAATCTTTAAATATAAAGTCAATCTATATATAAAACATAAATCAAACATTGAGAGTTATTATTTATTCATTTAATCTCCTTTTCTAATAGGTTATGGGCCCAGTCCATGCCAGTTAAAAAAATTATAATAATTGCAAATAGTTGTGAAATTAGTCTACGTGCGTGCTTGTGCATTTTTATACTCTCTGCAAGAGTATATTGGGTTTGTGCAAAAGTATGTAACAGGCAGAAGGAGGCGTGGCAGACCCCATAAAGTATATATATTCTTGATCAGCATCACAAGCCGAGTCGATATAGCCATGTCCGTCTGTCCGTCTGTCTGTCTGTCTGTCTGTCCGTCTGTCTGTCCGTCCGTATGAACAAACAGATTTCAGAGATGGTAAGAGCTACAAGTTCGAGCTTGGTGTCAAACGATCACATATTTAGTCAGTCAATACAAGAATCTTTTTTTTTTTGCGATGCCACGCCCCATTCGCCCACAATGAGCAAAAAACTAGACACACCTCGGGAAAAATCGATGTTTTCGGCAAATATCTCAGTAACTATGGCACCTAGGATCACCAATTTGGGTACGGAGGTTCCTAGCGACAGCATAGTTGCATTGCCATTTAAAATTTTGGACTGCCACGCCCCCTTTTCCCACATTTGAAAAAACTTCAAATGCCGTTTTTTAGGAACTTGTTCGTATCATACAGTATTGTTATCTATAATTCGTGTGGAGATTAACTATATTAAACTATCCTGAAAGGCGCATTAAAATCGGACTATAAACAAGAAAACTAGAAGCGTTACAATATTGATAATTGAACGCAATACCAACCCATAGGTGCAAGCCAGATAGAAACACACAAGCACATGTTCGAACGTTTTCGCTGCCTGTGTGTCGGCAGCGCTGCCCGCGGTCGCTGGCTGCGCCGAATACACACATACATACATACATATTTGCATCATATACAGATTGCCAAACGTATGTGTATTCGAATATCAACAAACAGATGTGTGTTTGATTATGCTTAGATTGTTTTTGTTTCAACATATTTTAATGCAAGTACTACGCATTGTAATATCTGGATACCGATTTTAATAATTTAATCGGGAAAAGTGCAGAGAGTATTATATAGTCGGGCGTGCTCGACTGTACTTTTCTTTCTTGTTGTATATATAGCACTGTGTGTATATATATACACATAAACATAATGGAAAATAATAAGAATAATATTAAACCTTTTAATGGCGAGAAATATTCCGTATGGAAATTTCGAGTCAGGGCTTTGTTAAGTGAATTAAATATACTTAAAGTGGTGGATGAGGAAATTCCTGTGGAGGTTGACGATACTTGGAAGCAGGCAGATCGAAGTGCAAAGAGCGTGTTAATCAAGCACTTAAGTGACTCATTCCAAAACTATGCGGCAGGCGATGTTTCGGCGCGCGCAATTTTTCAGAATTTAAGCGCCATATATGAGCGCAGAAGTCTTGCGTCGCAGTTAGCTGCACACAAACGCCTAAAAACACTCAAACTGTTGAGTGAAATGACGCTTTCGAGTCATTTTATTGTCTTTGACGAAATAGTGAGTGAGTTATTGGCGGCTGGCGCAAAAATGGAAGAGATGAACAAGGTTGCATATTTGTTGCAGACTTTGCCTTCATCTTACAACAGTGTAATAACTGCAATGGAAACTATGTCGGATGCCACTCTGTCGTTAGTTTTGTAAAAAACAAGTTATTAGATTTTGAAATAAAATAGAGGAATGAAAGTACAGATACAAGTAAAAAGGTCATGAATGCAGTTGGAAAAAGCAATTATAATTTTAATAAAAATAATAGATTTAAAGCTAGAAAAGCACAACAGAAAAAAAATTTTTAAGGGAAAAACTAAAAATAATATGAAGTGTCATCATTGTGGCAGAGAGGGGCATTTAAAGAAAAATTGTTACCATTTTATTAGGATTAATAAAAACAAAGCAGATAATAATAATAAAGATAAAAATCAAGCTCAACTTGCAACATCGACACCCGGGTTTGCGTCTATGATGAAGAAAATAATAAACAATAATAAAACAAACGATAAACACGGTTTTATACTCGATTCGGGCGCAACTGATCATTTAATCAATGACGAGTCTCTGTTTGTTGATTACGTGGTTTTGGAGCAGCCCATTAAAATCGCTGTGGCAAAAGAAGGCGCATATATTTATGCTACGAAGCGTGGAGTTGTACGGCTGCACAATGGAAACAATATTACTCTGGAGGATGTGCTTTATTGTAAGGAGGCAGCGGGAAACCTCATGTCCGTCAAGCGCCTGCAACAGGCTGGGATGACGATTAAGTTCGACAGTGACGGTGCACAGTGGGGCAGCGGGCCGAAAAATTTTGCAAAAATCATATCTTTTGAACCAGGGGAGGTATTTGAACAAATTAAAAAGCATTTAATAGATAACTTATTAAGCTTTAGAAGGAATGTCTGAACAGGGTGATCCGTCAACAGGGTGCTTCAAAATTCTTTAATGTTTCTGCCCATATTAAACGTATAAAATGAAAATTAAAAATACTTTTTTTTATCACAAAGTAATATTTTTAGTATTGTTTTACCATAAACATAACATATCAATATGTTTTAATTCGTTTTCATTACTAATTTACTTAATTTTGTTACTAACATTTTTGGTTGAATTATTTTGAGGTTATATTTCAAATTTTTTTTTAGTGGCCAATTTTCATTAAAATGAGTTCAAACATTGGTTGTAATATATAATAAACTTATTATTTTGGAACTGTAACTATTACCATTAAAATTATTTGGAAATACGTGCATCTGAAGATGCTGCGTAAATGCTTACGAAGTACACATTCTTTCTAAAACTAACCCTATTAAATTAACTTAAAATTAATCGAATAAGATCGCTTCAACAAAAGAAATCAGTGTACTTTTATTTACAATGCATTTAAGAAATCTCATTGAAGTGTTTCTCCCTCATGGAATCATCCAAACTCAAAAATCTTTTTTTGTACCTTAAAAGAACAATTTACTTAGTTACCTCTACCCAAAATGTCTTAAGACTGGTAAAACGCATAAAAAATAATTTGTGTTAAATTTAACTAACTAAGGTAGTATTTACAAAATGATTTTACACAATTTTTTTATTAAATTCCCACTCAGGAATTCCCATATTTGCATGGGCTCTTCTTCTTCCATACATAAAACGCGCATTTTTAGCACGAGGTTGCGCTCGTTTTATGACTTTTAATTCTAAACGGGCAAACTAGGGCAAAGGAAATTACATAAGCATATTAGAAGAAGGTTCATTCTATCATATGTATATAGTCTCCTCGTGAACATCGGTGAACATTAGAAGTTATGTCCATGTTAAATTAAAAAAACTGCCCAAAAATAGTATATTTTTTAAACTTTTTTGGAATATTCAGTTATAAAACGAAAATTAAATGTTTTACTGAATTTAATAAAGAATTAATTATGTTTGAATAAAAAAATAACAACTTTAAGATTGATCGATTATTTCTCCCAAAATTCAATTTTAAAGTCGATACTTTGCGCGGAAAATTTATGTATTTTGGCAAATTTCAGGAAATAGGTCAACTTTGAGGGACTCTAGCACCCACAATTTTCAACCGATTTGAAAAAAATTTCGGATTTATCACCCGTGATCATTTTTTAACCAAACGCAATTTTTCTTTTTGTCGTACGCACCGCCCCATTGTGCGGTGTGTCGATTTAAAAAAATGGAGTGATCGTTGTTAAAAAGTCAGTTATGTTCAATGATATACCTGTAATTGAATTCCAAGCATACAGTGCAGATACTAGGAATAAAAATAAATATCGGCTATGGCATGAGAGGTTAGGCCATATAAGCAATGGAAAATTAATTGAAATAAAGAAAAATAATTTATTTTGTGACAGCAGTCTTCTTGGTGATTTAGAAATATCAGATGAAATTTGTGAACATTGTCTAAACGGAAAACAGTCTAGGTTGCCATTTAAGCAATATAAAAACAAAAGTTATGTAAAACGACCCTTGTTTATAATACATTCTGATGTTTGTGGTCCAATTACACCAGCAACACTAGATGATAAAAATTATTTTGTAATTTTTGTAGATCAATTTACACATTATTGTGTAACCTATTTGTTGAAATACAAATCAGATGTATTCAACGCATTCAAGGATTTTGTAGCAAAGAGCGAAACTCACTTTAACCTCAAGATTGTCAATTTGTATATTGACAACGGTAGAGAGTACCTGTCGAATGAGATGCGTGAGTTCTGCGTATCAAAAGGGTTAACTTATCATTTAACTGTGCCACATACACCTCAGTTGAATGGTGTGTCAGAACGAATGATAAGGACCATTACAGAGAAAGCTCGTGCCATGGTAAATGGTGCACAGCTAGATAAAAGCTTCTGGGGTGAAGCTGTCCTAACGGCAACATATTTAATAAATAGAACTCCAAGCAAAGCACTTGGTAACAGCACAAAAACCCCATATGAGATGTGGCATAATAGAAAGCCTAATTTAAAGTTTCTAAGAGTGTTTGGTTCAACCGTATATGTACACAATAAAATTAAAAAAGGTAAATTTGATGAGAAATCGTATAAATCCATATTTATAGGATATGAACCAAATGGACTTAAATTATGGGATGCCATTAAAGAAAAGTTTATTGTTGCCAGGGACGTTGTTGTAGACGAAACCAATATGGTTAATTCTAGAGCAGTAAAATTTGAAACAGATGTCCTGAAAGAGAGTAAGAAAAGAAGTCGAGAAGAATTCCTAAATGATAGTAAGGAATGTGATCAGTTTAATTTCCAGAATGATAGTACGGAAAATGATAAAACAAAATTCCCGAATGATAGTAAGAAGGATAGTTTAATTTCAGAAGATAGTACGAAAAGATAAACAAAATTCCCGAATGATAGTAAGGAAGTGATAGTTTAATTTCCAGAATGATAGTATGGAAAATATAAAACAAAATCCAATTAAAAATTATATTTAATTCAGAATGAAGTACGGAAAATGATAAAACAAAATTCCCGAATGATAGTAAGGAATGTGATCAGTTTAATTTCAGAATGAATAAAATAAAATTCCGAATGATAGTAAGGAATGTGATCAGTTTAATTTCAGAATGATAGTCGAAAATGAAAAACAAAATCCTGAATGATAGTAAGGAATGTGAAAAACTGAATTTTCCGAAAGAAAGTAGAAACAGAAAAACTGATCTCCTGAATGAAAGTAAGGAAATATATATCCCGAATGAGAGTAAGGATTGTAGAGCTGCTGATCATCCTGAGGATCCAAATGTTCCAAGCAGAAAAAGTGAAAGACTAAAGACTAAGCCTAAAGTATCATATTTTGATGATGACGATGATAGTTTAAACAAATTTGTTTTTATTTGATTTTTTTATTTTGTTTTATTATTTGATGAAGTCCCAACTTCATTTGAAGAAATAAAACATCGAAACGATAGATCTGATTGGGAGGAAGCAATAAGGACAGAGTTGAATGCCCATGAAATTAATAACACCTGGACAGCTGTAAAGAAGCCAGTTGATAAAAATATTGTAGATAGTTAGAAATGGGTATTTTCTATTAAATATAATGAACTAGGAATACCAATAAAACACAAAGCTAGATTGGTTGCAAGAGGATTCACTCAAAAATACCAAGTCGATTATGAGGAAACATTTGCTCCCGTTGCCAGAATTGCAAGTTTCAGATGTATATTGTCATTAGCAGTTCAGAATGATTTGAAAGTACATCAGATGGATGTAAAAACAGCTTTCCTGAACGGAACATTAAATGAGGAGATATATATGGAACCTCCCCAAGGTGTATTATGTAATACTGGACATATATGCAAATTGAATAAGGCAATATATGGACTCAAGCAAGCAGCGAGATGCTGGTTTCAAGTATTTGAGCAAACGTTGAAAGAATGTGAGTTTGTAAACTCTCCAGTAGATAGATGTATATATATTCTCGATAAAGGTGACATCAAAGAAAACATATATGTACTGTTATATGTTGATGATGTAGTAATAGCAACAGGAAACATGGAAAGAATGAATAATTTCAAATTATATTTAAGTGAAAAATTTAGAATGACTGACTTAAATGAGATACGTCATTTTATTGGTATCAGAATAGAAATGCATAAAGATACAATTTATTTGAGCCAGGCTGCATATGTAAAAAGAATTTTAAATAAATATAACATGGATAGTTGTAACTCGGTTAGTACTCCGCTACCAAATAAATTGAATTTTGAGTTACTTAATTCAGATGAAGAATGTAATGCTCCATGTCGTAACCTTATTGGATGTTTAATGTACATTATGGTATGTACACGCCCAGATTTAACTGCAGCTATAAATATTTTGAGTAGATATAGTAGCAAGAATAATGCAGAATTATGGCAATGTCTAAAAAGGGTTGTTAGATATTTGAAGGGAACTGTTGACATGAAACTCGTTTTTAAAAGAAACCCAATTTTTGAGAATACATTAGTTGGTTATGTAGATTCTGATTGGGGTAGTAATGAAGTAGATAGAAAAAGTACAACGGGTTTCTTATTTAAAATGTTCGATGCCAACCTAATTTGTTGGAATACAAAACGACAGAATTCAGTCGCAGCTTCATCAACTGAAGCAGAGTATATGGCTCTATTTGAAGCTGTAAGAGAAGCTTTATGGTTGAAAGCGTTTTTAAGTAGTGTTAATATTAAACTCAACAAATCAGTTAAAATTTATGAAGACAATCAAGGCTGTATAAGTATTGCAAATAACCCCTCATGCCATAAAAGAGCAAAGCATATTGATATAAAATATCATTTTACAAGAGAACAAGTAGAAAATAATGAGATTTCTCTCGAGTACATATCCACAGACAATCAACTTGCTGACATCTTCACAAAGCCGTTACCAGCCGGAAGATTTAAGGAGTTGCGAAACAAATTGGGATTACTGCAAGAAGAGTGATACACCTACACCGATGCTGAGAGAATCCATATTGGATTTTTAAAATGAATATTGAATTAATTCTATTTTTTATTTTTTGTTTGAACAATTGAATTGTTAAAGTAGTCTTATTTGAACAAATGAATTGTTACAATATTTTTAAGTTATAATAGTGATCTGATTCAAGTTTTTCTGGGTTTTTCTTGAATCCAAAGAGCGAATGCTAGATCACTGAATAAGTCCCAGAATGGACACGAACCACGAAAGAATAAGTTAAATTTTGAATATTATCATTTACTTTATTATTAATGTAATGTTATGTTTGAGGAGGGCGTGTTGGAATATCATCAACATTCAAACAATAACATTACACAACACTAAGTTATGAATTATTAGATTATGTTAATCTGGTCACACTTGAATCTGTTCTCCTTCATCTTCTTAAAAAGCCTAAGCTGTAACGTGGTGTCGATGTTGCATACGAAAAGAATAATCTTTAAATATAAAGTCAATCTATATATAAAACATAAATCAAACATTGAGAGTTATTATTTATTCATTTAATATCTTTTTCTAATAATTCTTGATCAGCATCAACAGCCGAGTTGATATAGCAATGCACGTCTGTTTCAATGGGAACTAGTTTCTCAGTTTTAAATCTAACTTGATAAAATTTGGTAAAGACCTGTATTCTCTTTGCACGCAGTTCATATGTTAAAATCGCCAGATCGGACCACTATATCATATAGTCCCCATACAACAATCAGACGAAAAAATTGTTTTTTTTTAATATCTACACCAAATTTATCATATTTACATTTAGTACCAAATCAAATGTGCAAACCAAATTTCATCGAGGTCGAACCTCTATATCTTATAGCTCCCATAGGAACAATCGGTTGAAAATGCTTAGTATGAACATTTTCGGTGTCCATTGACCGAATTCAACCAAATTCACGCAGAATGAATTTCTAATCGTGTCCCACCTGTTGATCAAATTTCATCCAAATCGGACTTCTTAATCAGATAGCTACCATTGAGATAATTGGTGATTGAAACCAAATTAATGCAATATACATGTCTGAATTGGTATTTAATCTTCGGCGAGCCGAAGATAACCCTTTCTATACCCGTTACTCGTAGAGTAATAGGGTATATTGTAATCGTTGGAATTTATGTAACAGGGAGAAGGCGGAGTGGCAAACCCCATGAAGTATATATATTCTTGATGAGCATCAATAGCCGAGTCGATAGAGCCATGTCCGTCAGTCCCGTCCGTCCGTTCTTCTGTATGAACAAACGGATTTTAGAGACTATAAGAGATAGAAAGATGATAGGGTTCGCAAATGAAAGGTACAATGCCCAAGCAGTACAAGTTTGTTTTTGTTTTTTGTGACACGCCCACTTTAGAGCGTTCTATCTTCATATAAAGGTAAATGTACAGGTAAAACTAGAATGTTTTACTATAGAAGCCATGCTATCCTAACCAAATTTTCACAGATAGTACACGTTCAGGAAGTACATATACTGACCAAGTTTGATCCAAATCGGACAACTATATCGTATAGCTCCCATAGAAACGATCGGTCAAAAATATGCTCTAAACATGAATTTGTATGAAAAGTTTCTGTGTTTGCCCAGCTATCTTATCCATAACCATTGCAAATAACATATTGAAACTGAGTAACGGGTATCCTAAAGTCGCGAGGCTACTATAGCATTCTATCTTGTTTCTTGTTTTTTTCATGCAAGATGATTTCCAAGCATCAGGGAAACAATATGATTCAACAGACATCAATTAAGGAATTCAAAGAGTAATACAAAATTTTGATTGCACTGTTGAGATATGGACACATGAACAGCCGGACCAGTCACTCTGGGATAACATTATATTTAATTTGTTAAAATCGGCTTTCCGAAACTGACGAGATCGCTTAATCTGAACGAAGTTCAGATTACCCGGGTAGGTAATCAATCAATACTTCCAGAGACGGATGAAAAGGCTCCTCAGGATTGGATAAGAGTGTGGTACGGGAGACAGAATAGCGGGATCCAAAACAAAAATCAGATCGAGCATTGTATTTAATGAGTATGGGGCAGCATTCATGTGAAACAATGAAATTCCAAACAAATTATTAAGAAAATCAAACTGAGCAAGAGTGGTCAACACGCCAGAGTCAGGACACGAAATCCATGTAGTACCTGCAATAATAAAATCGCCAAGAACTACAAGAAAATCACGATCGAATAGCTTAGGGGAAACTGATTTATCAGCTTAAGAGTGCAATAAATAAAGCGAAGAGTCTGAATAAGGAGGAATATAGGTGTTATTTAGGCATAACTTAATAGCAACAAATTCAATATCCAAAGGGCCATCTGTTATTACTTCTTCCGAATATAAATTAACATCGACGGCAATAAGTACACCACCACCGCGGCGAGATGTACAATCCAATAGATTGAGAATTTATTGGAAATAATTTCGGAATTTAAAATATCGGGCCTTAACCATGTTTCGGAAAAGGCCACGACATTAAATGGAAATGACAGCCTACTTAAGTAAAGTTTACTATGTTTGCTACAAAGACCTCTCACATTTTAATAAGCTAATGAGAGGGAAGTTAGTTAGTGAGAAGTTAGTCTTTTTCCGGCACCAGAGGCCGGAACAGGATTCGGAGGCATTGAAATCGGAGTCTGATTTCGTTTCTTCACTGTATACTCTTTTATTATTAAGTGGTCCTACCGAAATTTTTTACAGCAGATTGTGCTGAAATATTTGGAACACTTACTTTCAATGAAGAAATTTCTCGAAGATATAAAAATTTAAGTTTTTCTACCGTAATGTTGGCTTCTGATTTGGCCTGAATAAAGGCCTTTACATCATCTGATGTGGTATCATGGGTAAGCCTTGATACAAATATTTGCTTCTTTGGTGGAGCACCTATAAGAGCTTTTTATCGGGCACTGTAATTACTTCCGTAGAAGCAAAAGCAGTGATAGACTCATTCATTGATTCCTCAACTGCAACAGTATTGACAACTAACAAATCATAAGCTATTATTTCGGAGCTCGTAGGGACAACTATTGTGCTTGGAGAAGGGATGAAAAATTTATTATTGAAGGTGCGGACAACGTAGATATGTGAAATGGGACCGAAAGTTCATTAGGGCTAATCGAAAATCTAAAATTGGTCTTTTCACGCTTTGGAGAATCATGCAAGCCTTTTAAATCTTTGAACTCCTTATCCAAAGCTGAGAAACTATCGGACAGATCTTTAAATCTGCCAAATAGGTCCCCTAAGCCTCTCCTAGTATGTCTTATGAAGCTCATCATGGTCCTTTCGACATCCCTACAAACTTCACATGTCCACTTTAAAGTTGATTTAGACTCAATCAGGTCAATATTTCAGCCGTTGACGCCTGCACACTTTTCATGTGAAACATTTTCACATAGCCAGCAGCAAACAAAACCCACCCTAACGTTCCTTCGAAGCTGGCAATTTGAATTGTAACAGACGTACATATTATTATTATTTCATATTAAAAGAGTATATGAAGAACCTAAATGAAACCTGACAAAAATACAATTTAAAATGAGAACAAGAAAGAAAAGTACAGTCGAGCGCGCCCGACCGTATAATACTCTCTGCATTTGTCCCGATTAAATTATTAAAATCGGTATCGAGATATTACAATTACTAGCATTAAAACACGTTGAAACAAAAACAATCTAAGCATAATCAAACATTCATCTGTTTGTTTGTATTCGAATACACATACGTTTGACAATATGTATATGATGCAAATATGTATGTATGTGTGCATTCGGAGCAGCCAGCGAACGCGGGCAGCGCTGCCGACACACAGGCAGCGAAAACGTTCGAACATGTGCTTGTGTGTTTCTATCTCGCTTGCACCTATGGGTTGATATTGCGTTCAATTATCAATATTGTAACGCTTCTAGTTTTCTTGTTTATAGTCCGATTTTAATGCGCCTTTCAGGATAGTTTAATATAGTTAGTCTCTACACCAGTTATAAACTACAATACTGTACGATACGGAAAAAACGGTATTGAAGCTTGAAAACTATTTTATAAATTGTGGGAAAGTGGGCGTGGCAGTCAAAACAAGAAAGAAAAGTACAGTCGAGCGCGCCCGACCGTATAATACTCTCTGCATTTGTCCCGATTAAATTATTAAAATCGGTATCGAGATATTACAATGTGAATTACTAGCATTAAAACACGTTGAAACAAAAACAATCTAAGCATAATCAAACATTCATCTGTTTGTTTGTATTCGAATACACATACGTTTGGCAATATGTATATGATGCAAATATGTATGTATGTATGTGTGTATTCGGCGCAGCCAGCGACCGCGGGCAGCGCTGCCGACACACAGGCAGCGAAAACGTTCGAACATGTGCTTGTGTGTTTCTATCTCGCTTGCACCTATGGGTTGGTATTGCGTTCAATTATCAATATTGTAACGCTTCTAGTTTTCTTGTTTATAGTCCGATTTTAATGCGCCTTTCAGTATAGTTTAATATAGTTAGGTCTCCACACGAATGATATAATTACAATACTGTACGATACGAACAAGTTCGCCAAAACCGGCATTAAAGGTTCCAGACTTTTTTATCAAATGTGGGAAAAGTGGGCGTGGCAGTCCAAAATTTTAAATGGCAATGCAACTATGCCGTCGCTAGGAACCTCCCATTCCAGAATTGGTGATCCTAGGTGCCATAGTTACTGAGATATTTGCCGAAAACACCAATTTTTTCCGAGGTGTGTCCAGTTTTTTGCTTATTGTGGGCGAATGGGGCGTGGCATCGAAAAAAAAAAAGATTCTTGTATTGACTGACTAAATATCTGATCGTTTGACACCAAGCTCGAACTTGTAGCTCTTACCATCTCTGAAATCTGTTTGTTCATACGGACAGACAGACAGACAGACGGACAGACAGACGGACAGACGGACAGACGGACATGGCTATATCGACTCGGCTTGTGATGCTGATCAAGAATATATATACTTTATGGGGTCTGCCACGCCTCATTCTGCCTGTTACATACATTTGCACAAACCCAATATACTCTTGCAGAGAGTATAAAAATGGCAATGTAACTATGCTCTCGCAAAGAACACCCGTACCAGAATTGGTGATCCTAGGTGCCATAGTTACTGAGATATTTGCCGAAAACACAAATTTTTCACGAGGTGTGTCCAGTTTTTTGCTTATTGTGGGCGAATGGGGCGTGGCATCGAAATATCTGATCGTTTGACACCATCTGATCTGATCGTTTGACACCAAGCTCGAACTTGTAGCTCTTACCATCTCTGAAATATGTTTGTTCATACGGACAGACAGACAGACAGACGGACAGACGGACAGACGGACATGGCTATATCGACTCGGCTTGTGATGCTGATCAAGAATATATATACTTTATGGGGTCTGCCACGCCTCCTTCTGCCTGTTACATACTTTTGCACAAACCCAATATACTCTTGCAGAGAGTATAAAAACGTAGGCATATTATTAATATTTCATATTAAAAGAGTATATAATGAAGCTTAATGAAGCCTGATAAAAAAATACAATTTAAAATGAGTAACGGGTATAATAAAATGAGAAAAACATAGGCAAACTAGGGTTAATGTGCAAGCTACTGATGTTTACTTCCGACAATAACAAATTAAATTCACAAAACCAAATTACCGAAAACTAACATAATGACCGCGGTAAAACAGATGAGAGCGCGTCGAGAGCCTAAAGAGAAGAAGGCACGAAGATAGCGACAAGATAAAATCTACAACAAAACAAACGCAAGCAACGGCGTAAAATTATAAGAACATTTTCACAGCGTCAAACAAGCACAGAAATAAGTAAACAGAATGTTTGGCTGTAGAATTGTTGTTGCCTTTGAACACAAATTATTTAAAATTTGCTTTATAGTATATTAAAACAATGTTTCAACACAACCGATGTGTCACTCAATGTTGCAAAGGGATTAATCCAGAAATATCAAACAAATTTAGGAAAACTTAAAAAGAATCAGAAGCGATGTAAAACACGTCCGTCAGCGAAAGCGAATTGAAGCGAATGAGCGATTCGAAGTGAATGTACAGGTACAAATAGAATGTTTTAGTATAAACAACTTTTTTGTAAGCTGTGCCATCTGAACCTAGGAAGTACATGAACTGACTTGGTTTTATCCAAATCGGTCGAAAGTATGCTCCAAATATGAACTGGTATGAACAACTTTTGAGATGAAGAAGGTATGTTAATAAAATTCATTTTCAATTCATTTTCCAATTATATAAACAGGCTGACCAAGTTTCCTCCGTACTTATATGTCGTATAGCTCCCATAGGAAAGATCGTCCCTAAAGTAAGCTCAAAATATGAATTAAGAGGAATAATTTATGCGTTGACTAAGCTATATTAATAAAAACCACACAGGATAAGTTATTCAATAATATAAACATACTGACCAAGTATCATGTACATATATATAATATAAGCTATATACCTGAATTTATATGAAAATGTTCTGTGTTAACCAAACTATCTTATACATCACCTAAACGATTGCACTAATATCAGTGCACTTTTACTATAGCATTTATTCTTGATTATAATTTGTAAGTAGGCTAATTATTTCAAACTATCCTGAAAATTTCATAAAAATGCGACTGTAAACAATAAAGGTAGAAAGGTAATAACATTTATAAATGAACACAATGGCAACGCATGAGTGCAAACGAGACAGAAATACATATGCAAAAACATGTTCGAACGTTTTGGCTGCATGTGTAGCGGCAGCGATGCACGTTGGTTCTCATCGGGGTTCAGATCTCAGTCTGTCCAGTGCTCGAATTTTACAAGAAATTTATAAAACGTTGTTCTCGGCGGAAAGGTGGCGTTGGTTCACGAAACCGCGTCGCGACTCTAGGAGCACCGTAGAGTAGACGCAGCACTCCAGCAAAACACAGGAGTAAGAGGGGTTGGGCGGGGGTGGCCCTTATGTGACCGGAGCCGTGCCCAGTATCGGCAACGCTCTCGGTCGAGCAGCGCGATAGCCGTCGAGACACAACTTTACCACGCTGTTTTCGTGCCGGCAGGAGCTGTGGGCTTAATCTTATTTAAAAACAAATATATTTATTACTCATTTATGATGCATTGCAAAATTTGAATCTGTAAAATCTAGTCAATTTCGAGGGTGAATGAGCAAACTCTTAATACCAATTAAAAGCAAATGTCTGCAGAATAGCTGACCACACCGGCAATCTGTAAAACCTGTAGAGATGTGAATATTAATGTTTAGTCTTTGCACATAATCATATGGTACTTTTGCAGTCTTGGCATATATGCAAATACCAAATATCGTATGCATTCGATATTTACTATAAGTTATCATAATATGCGATATCGATATATTGATTGACGATGTTTAATTTAAGTGGCAACTGCCATTCTCTGCATAAATTGCATACGATATATCGATACTTTAAATTACATGCATAAGCAGTGCTGCCAACTTAGCTGTTTTCCTGCGAGATCTGGCTGTTTTACAATGTCAAATGCGGAAAAATTTTGAATCTGGCTGCTGGCTGGAAATGTTGTTTCCGATTCAACTTTGTCAGCCTAAAATATACTTTTCCACCAATTGAAAAAAATTTCTAAACTTGAGAATCACTTTGCGCAGGAACAGTTAAAACAAGAAAGAAAAGTACAGTCGAGCGCGCCCGACCGTATAATACTCTCTGCATTTGTCCCGATTAAATTATTAAAATCGGTATCCACATATTACTATGTGTTTTACTTGCATTAAAACACGTTGAAACAAAAACAATCTAAGCATAATCAAACATTCATCTGTTCGTTTGTATTCGAATACACATACGTTTGACAATATGTATATGATGCAAATATGTATGTATGTGTGTATTCGGAGCAGCCAGCGACCGCGGGCAGCGCTGCCGACACACAGGCAGCGAAAACGTTCGAACATGTGCTTGTGTGTTTCTATCTCGCTTGCACCTATGGGTTGATATTGCGTTCAATTATCAATATTGTAACGCTTCTAGTTTTCTTGTTTATAGTCCAATTTTAATGCGCCTTTCAGGATAGTTTAATATAGTTAGTCTCCACACCAGTTATAAACTACAATACTGTACGATACGGAAAAAACGGCATTGAAGCTTGAAAACTATTATATAAATTGTGGGAAAAGTGGGCGTGGCAGTCAAAAATTTTAAATGGCAATGTAACTATGCTCTCGCAAAGAACACCCGTACCCAAATTGGTGATCCTAGGTGCCATAGTCACAAATATACATCACCCAATTAAACTAAGTAAGTTAGGTGTCGGCTTAAAGCTTGTAGTTATAAGTAAACTTGTAATAAATATTATAAATAGTTTAAGTTGATTAAGCAACAACAGTAAAATAAAATAAAATATATGAATAAACAATAACGAAACTTACCTATTTAATACATTTAATATAATCATTATTTAAGACCACAAACTCAAATAAAGCCCAGGGTTTACTATTATTACTATTCTTACCAATTTGAGTTTGGAAAGGATAGCAAATCAGTCGATCTCAACCATTTATTTGTATATTTATGTGTATATCATGATTGCAACTATCATCAAAAAGTTCGAATCTGACAACTATTTCCCATAGATTACTTATGTATTTGTTTGAAAAAATGTGCACTATAGTGAGTAGGAGAAAATTTTCAGTCGACTGGCTCGACTCCGGTCTTTCGCTCAATCTTGTCGCTGTATTTTGATGCGGTGGTAGTTTTTACCATAAATCTTACAATTTTTCTTATTACTTCTTTTCTGTATTTCATGAATATTTTCCTAATCGAACCTTGAGAAAGAAAATCGATATATTCAAAACACTCATTAATTTCAAACGCTCATTTTCCCTACATAAAGGAAAAAATCGACCGATTTGTCCTTAACGAGCTAAAGCTATATGTATTTGTCCGATCCGGATCACACTTGGTACGGGTAGTTATGATGACGAAACTCACATAATGTATTTGTTTGTTTTCGATCGCTCAATTAACACATGTCTTCAACCAAATTATTCATTTTTATAATGCTACCATACATATAATGTGTGAACTTGGTCCCTATAGCAATTGTTATATATATGTTAATATAGTTTTTTGCAATTTATGGTTATGTGAAAAAAGTTTCTGGTGAGGTGAACATAGTTTCTTACAATTTGCGACGACGGTAGAGGGCGTGGCAACAATTTGAAATTAACTCGACAGGATATAAATACATTCTTTCATTTCGCATTTGGAGGCTCTAACACTTATAGTTTTGAAGATCAAGTCGGTCGTCTAATTCTACTTGTTACGCACATTTTACTTCGGGCAAATACAAAAGACTAAGCTACTCTTTTTATACTCTCTGCAAGAGTATATTGGGTTTGTGCAAAAGTATGTAACAGGCAGAAGGAGGCGTGGCCGACCCCATAAAGTATATATATTCTTGATCAGCGTCACAAGCCGAGTCGATATAGCCATGTCCGTCTGTCTGTCTGTCCGTATGAACAAACAGATTTCAGAGATGGTAAGAGCTACAAGTTCGAACTTGGTGTCAAACGATCACATATTTAGTCAGTCAATACAAGAATCTTTTTTTTGTCGATGCCACGAACCATTCGCCAAAATAAGCAAATAACTAGACACACCTCGGAAAAATCGATGTTTTCGGCAAATATCTCAGTAACTATGGCAGCTAGGATCACCAATTTGGGTACGGAGGTTCCTAGCGACAGCACAGTTGCATTGCCATTTAAAATTTTGGACTGCCAACCCCCTTTTCCCACACTTTAAAAAACTTCAAATGCCGTTTTTGCGAACTTGTTCGTATCATACAGTATTGTTATTTATAATTCGTGTGGAGACTAACTATATTAAACTATCCTGAAAGGCGCATTAAAATCGGACTATAAACAAGAAAACTAGAATCGTTACAATATTGATAATTGAACGCAATATCAACCCATTGGTGCAAGCGAGACAGAAGCACACAAGCACATGTTTGAACGTTTTCGCTGCCTGTGTGTCGGCAGCGCTGCCCGCGGTCGCTGGCTGCGCCGAACACTCACATACATACATATATGCAGCATATATTGTCAAAGGTACATATGTATGTGTATTCGCATGCAAACAAACAGATGTATGTTTGATTATGCTTAGATTGTTTTTGTTACAACGTGTTTTAATGCAAGTGCTACACATTGCAATATCTGGATACCGATTTTAATATTTTAATCAGGAAAAGTGCAGAGAGTATTAAACAGTCGGGCGTGCTCGACTGTACGTTTCTTTCTTGTTATTCATTAAACTGTTCTACTGTTAAATCTGTTTCCTCTATGTTGTCCGATCGTGACTTTCTTGTAGTTCTTTGCGATTTTAATATTGCAGGAACAACATGGATTTCGTGTCCCGATTCTGCCGTGTAGACCCCCACGACTCGGCACGATTTTCTTGACGATCTGTTTTGAATTTCATTGATTCAGATCAATGCTATTCCAAACTCTCTAAATAGATTTCATTTTTGTTTTGGATTTTGGATCCATCCTGTTTTTCTGTTTCCCGTATCAAACCTTATTGCATATATTTTCCTTATATTATATTATATTATCAATCCTTATTACCCGACTTTGGAAGTGTTGATTGATTTACCTGCCAGGGTGACCCGTACTAGTAGTAAATCTACTAAGCGATCTCATCAGTTTCGGAAAGCCGATTTTAACAAGTTAAATTTACTGTTATCCCAGACTGATTGGCCATGGCTGTTCATGTGTAGCGATATGGAGAGTGCACTCACAACCCTTTATTATACCTTGAATTCCTTACTTGATGTCTGTGTTCCGCTTTGTGTGCCAACCAGGTTTGGTTTACCCGTGAGTTAACATTGCATAAAAATAGAAAGTCGAAATTCTATAAGAGTTTCGGGGAAACTGGCTCTTCCTTGTATCTCTCTCGATATCTGATTGCTCGACCTGATTTCTATGCTTTGAATGACCGTTGTTATAAGGAATACCATACTGATTCCGAAGGAATCCGAAACGGTTTTATAACTTCGTTAATTCAAAGCGTAAATCATCAACGCATCCATCTAGTGTGGTCTTTGAAAGAGAAAATGCTATTTCGTATAAGGCTATCGCCGACTTCTTTCCCGATTTTTTTCAAACGACTTATAGCATGCAAGTGTACAAATGTGACGCACCCTACCCTTACCCAAGAATCTTATTTTTTTTTAGATGCCACGCCCCATTTCCCAACAATGAAACAAAAAAACTGGACACACCTAAAAAAAAATCGATGTTGTCAGCGAATATCTCAGTAACTATCGCACACAGGATCACCAATTTTGAAACGGATGATCGTTAATGCATTGCCATTTAAAATTTTTGGCTGTCACGTCTCCATTTCCCACAAGTAATAAACTAATTTTCTAACTTCAATGCCATTTCTAAGGTACTTCTTCTTATTGAACAGTATTGTAATTATTAATTCGTGTGGAGACTAACTACATCAAACTATCCTGAAAGGTGCATTAAAATCGGACTTTAAACAAGAAAACTAGGAGCGTTACAATATTGATAATTAATCGCAATATCAATACATGAGTGCAAGCGAGACAGAAACATACAAGCACATTCTCGAACATTTTCGCGGCCTGTGTGGCGGCAGCGCTGCCCGCGGACGCTAGCCGCGTCGAATACACACACGTGCATATATGCAGCATATATTGTCAAACGCATGTGTATTCGCATACCGAGAAACAGATGTATGTTTGATTATGCTTAGATTGTTTTTGTTTCATAGTGTTTTAATGCAAGTAATTCACATTGTAATATCTCGATACCGATTTTAATAATTTAATCGGGAAAAAATGCAGAGAGTATTATACGGTCGGGCGTGCTCGACTGTACTTTTCATTCTTGTTTTAGAGTACATGTCTCGAAAACATTCGGCTTGAAGTCAATAAACAATAGTTTTGAAAATTCATATAAAAAATTATTCTGAAATGAAGGGCCGTCTCTTTCGTGTGCCGATCCTATAGCTCCCAGCTCAAATCAAGTAAATAAGAAATTTGTATGAAGACAAATAAAGTTAGCTAAGCGATCGAAACCAAACTCAGACATGTACATCATGATTATAACTTCGCACAATAATTTTGGACTAATTTATCCTATATTAGTGTGGCTGAAAAGTTCGAGCAATTTATTTAAGGATTTCAGCAGCACCATAATACTGCTTAATCGAAAAGGTTCCGCCAACAAAATAAAATATAACTTCATTAGGTCAATAACATTAGAATTAAAACAAAAATGTTCAAAATTGCCTCCATTAGCATCAATACGTTTTATACACGCTTTGGAAAGTCGTCGACAATAGGCGACGACCAGGGGTGTCTTCCCAGTGGCCCAGATCCTGGCCCAGACCTTTACCGAGGCCGGAAAATGACTGCGGTCGATGGTTTTTGCTACCGCGATCTTTTGCTGACCCTTTCTAAACAGTTGACGGCGTTTTGGCGGTTGTGAAGTGGCTCGATTGTGAAAATCTTATAATCGGTAAAGAGGACTTTAAACAGGCGACCACTGCCGACCAGCCGACGCATTCGGCGACATTTCTTGAACTGTTTTGCCTTCATTGCGTTCAAGAAGTGGACGCGAGCTATCTTGTAGCTCCACAGTTTAAGCTTCCTTCTAACGATGTTTTGGGCGCATTCGCTGCTCAGTTCCGAGCTCTCTGGCCATCTTGGACGCCTCAGGATTGCGTCGAACTCAGCAATGCAGCTTGTTGTTTTTGGGAAAAAAAAAAAACAATTTATATAATAGAACAGGAGATGGGCACGCTTAGACAAGGCGGCCTGTTAGTGCTTGAGCATTATGACGAGGTTGAGAACACCTACCACCAAGATCTGGCAGGGGCATGTGCGAAAAATTCAGGGGCGACGCCGTATGGGTTTATATATCTGGCCTGAGACGCAACTTGATCGATGTGATATTCGCTGCTTATACCCCCCCACCATCGGCCTTGGCATTGGCTCAGGATGTGAACCATGATCGTTATACGTTTGCAGCGAATTTCGCAAAAAGCTTTGAAGACAAGGCAAGGAACCAGGGTCGGAATCAGAACTAACAAAACTCTAACCAGCACCAGAATCAAGCAGGCCAAGAGAAAAGTCCCGCCTTTGAGAAACAAAAAAAAACAGCGAGGTGCTGAGGCTAGGACGACAAGCGGAACTAGTCCAAGTCAAAATTTAGCAACCTACTATCAGGGAGCACAGGGGTCTGATAAATCTAACACATATAGTATGACCGGTCCGAGGCGTCAGAGGATGGACCAACAAAACTGAGAAAGATGCAACCTATAGTGGAAAGGCGGTGAAAAATGTTGCCGAAGTTGAAGACAGGTCGGACAATGAATACGAGAGCGACGGTGTCAATTTTCTTTTTGACAGCGTTAATTTTTTAAGCCAAAATCCCTATGGCTGTTCCCTCGGCGAAGAGTAGCGGGGGTCAGCATTAAATTTTGAATGGGCGCATCTGAAAATGACATCAAGCCGATTAAAGCTGTGCGCGCGGTCGAACCAAATTCGTCATCCAGTCCATTCATGGGTCGAAAAGTATAACTGAAAAGTGCTTGCTACCCATGTTTGGTCAGATGGCAACGTTCTTCATTCTGAATAACTTATCCACATTCGATGGAATCATTGGCCTCGATTTACTAAACAGGTTGACGTTGGTATTAACCTGAGAGAGGGTAAGTTAGTAGGAGGTGTTTCTAAGAAGATTTACTACTATAACTGCAAAGATATGAATCACTCAAAGATTCTTGATATCGAAGGTCCAGGTCGTAGTAATATCTCAATTTTTGCAAGTACTAAAGGACTGTGTGAAGGTATTCGCAGACCCTAACGAGTCTTTGCCTTTTAACACAGCCGTCATTCCTACCATAAGAACGATAGATGAACAGGTTGTTCATTCCAAACTATGTATACCCATACGCATGAGGTGTGGATGATTTTGTTGCCATGGAGGTAAACGACCTTCTGAAAAACGACATCATTAGAAAGTCCCGTTCACCATATAACAACCTAGTTTAGGAGGTGCATAAAAAGGGGTTTGACAGCGATGGGAATATCAACAAGAAAAAACGGTTATCTTCGGCTCGCCGAAGATTAAATACCCTTGCAGTCATGAGTATTGCATTAATTTGGTTTTTTTAACCAATTATTTCTATGGTAGTTATATGGTATAGTAGTCCGATTTGAAATTTGGTCAACAGTTGGGACACAATGAGAAATACATTCTCCGTGAATTCCGTTGAAATCGGTCAATAGACACCGAAAATGTTCATACTAGGCCTTTTCAACCGATTGTTCCTATGGAAGCTATATGATATAGTGGTCCGATTTGGATGAAATTTGGTCAACAGTTGGGACACAATGAGAAATACATTCTCCGTGAATTTCGTTGAAATCGGTCAATAGACACCGAAAATGTTCATACTAAGCATTTTCAACCGATTGTTCCTATGGGAGCTATATGATATAGTGGTCCGATTTGGATGAAATTTGGTCAACAGATGTGGGACAATGAGAAATACATTCTCCGTGAATTTCGTTGAAATCGGTCAATAGACACCGAAAATGTTCATACTAAGCATTTTCAACCGATTGTTCCTATGGGAGCTATATGATATAGTGGTCCGATCTGGCCGATTTTTACATATGAACTGCGTGCAGAGAGAATACAGGCCTGTACCAAATTTCATTAAGATAGCTTTAAAACTGAGAGACTAGTTCGCATAGAAACAGACGGACATGGCTATATCGACTCGGCTGTTGATGCTGATAAAGAATATATATACTTTATGTGGTCGGAAACGCCTCCTTCAATGCGTTACAAACTTCGTGACAAATACAATATACCCTCTGCAAGGGTATAAAAAGTAAGAAAGGCTACACTCGATCGAACCGACTGTAAAAGATCCCGTACTTCCATAGTAATGCGCATTTGTATTTAATTTAAATTATATTATAAATTATATATTTCACAAAAAAATTTACAAAATTGAAAATTTTATATTCCCATTTTGAATTGAAGTTTTAAAAATTAAATAAACAATTTTCATTGTCAGCATTCGAACCTGCGATCTCTGACGAAGGTTCCAAACTCAACTCTACTAGTCGCACCACGCCCCACTCTTAAGAATATTCAGATTATATGCATTCATATGTTATAAATCTTTGTTATATAAAACAAGAAAGAAAAGTACAGTCGAGCACGCCCAACAGTATAATACTCTCTGCATTTTTATACTCTCTGCAAGAGTATATTGGGTTTGTGCAAAAGTATGTAACAGGCAGAAGGAGGCGTGGCAGACCCCATAAAGTATATATATATTCTTGATCAGCATCAATAGCCGAGTCGATATAGGCTAGTCCGTCTGTCCGTCCTTCTGTATGAACAATGAAAGGTACAATACCCAAGCAGTACAAGTTTGATTTTGTTTTTTGACACGCCCACTTTAGGGCGTTTTATTTTCATATAAAAGGTAAATGTACATGTAAAACTAGAATGTTTTAGTAAAAAAACTTTTTTGTTAGCTATGCTATCTGAACCAAATTTACACGGATAGTACATCTAGGAAGTACATGTACTGACCAATTTTGATCCAAATCGGACTACTATACGATTCCATAGGAATGATCGGTCGAAAATATGCTCTAAACATGAATTTGTATGAAAATGTTCTGTGTTTGACAAGTTATCTTATCCATCACCATTATTAATAATAAATTGAAACTGAGTAACGGGTATCCTAAAGTGGCGAGGCGATTATTCTTTCTTGTTGTAGGCTAGTATGTAGGCTCACTTGCATCCTTATGTTAATCTTTACCCCATATTTTTTAGCTCTAAGATGATCACTCTATGAAACTCTTGATCTTAAGACTGTAAGAAAAACTGTATATTTAAAGCCGTACATTACTCCCATAAAATCAGTACTCAAAAAACATTCTATGCGGACAATACACTCTCTAAACATTTTGATACTCATCCAAATAACTAGCTCAAATTGCAAGGTATTACTCAAAGTGTAAGATCATAAAACTCACTGACATATGACCAGATAATAAGAGCTACAAGTTCAAACTTGGTCTCAATCGTCCACATATTTAGTTAGTCAACACCAGCATTTTTTGTTGCCACACCCCATTCACCCACAATGAGGCAAAACCTGCACACACCTCGGAAAAAATCGAAGATTTAGGCGACTATCTCAGTAGCCATGACACCTTGAATCACCAATTTTGGTACGTAGGTTCCTAGAGACAGCATAAATGCTATGTCATTAAAAATTTTCGACTGCCACGCTCCCTTTTCCCACAAATAGTAAAAAAAATCCTCCACTTTCGTACCGTTTTTAAGGCATTTGTTCATATAGTACAGTGTTGTAATTTAAAACTCGTTTGGATACATATCAAATCAAACTATCCTGAAAGCTGCATTAATATCCCTCTATAAACATAATAGCTATCACGTAACAAAGTTTATGTTATTTAACTGCAATATCACTAAATGCGCACAAGCGAGACATAAACATTGAAACATATGTTTATTGAAAATGAAATTAAGTGAAAATTTTACTTCAACATATTTAACGCTTAAAAATCGAATTGGATGAGACCATTACAGCAGAATTGCTCGATATGTGGACAGCCTGGTTGTCGTTTCTACCACTGATAGCAAACGGGAAAATACCTCGATGGTATTTCAACAATTGGAGAGCCGTGGACTGCCTAACTAAACTTCACGTGTTTGTAGACGCTGGTGAAGACACATATGCTGCTGTTGCCTGCTTTCGCTTCGTGCATGAGAACACGAGAATATTTCGTCTCGTTTCAGCAAAATCAAAAGTTTCATTCTAATTCATATTTAGAGCATAGTTTTGACCGATCGGCCCTATGGGAGCTATACGATATAGTTGTCCGATTTGGATCAAACTTGGTCAATATGTATATATTATTGGCAGATGTATTCTGTGTGAGGTTGATTAATATAGCTTAGTTATCAATCAAAAGTTTCACCATTGCGTGCACTGACTCTACCACATTTTGAGCTGTAGGCTGCTTTATATGCTTGGACTCTAAGACTGGCTTAGTGTGGGTAAGTAAAGATTTGACGTACATCGGTATGTTCCGAGTTGCTGAAATTTTGGACTTAATAGATCGCAACGATTGGAGATGGGTTCCAATTACCCTCAATGTGGTCGATGTGATCTGCGATTTTGATGAGATAGACTGTAAATGGACACTGCGTCAAAGCTGTGTTTGCGAACCAAATCTTAAAGTGTTGTCGAGTGGAAGGAAAGGTCAACATCCTATTAATTGTCGACGAAAACCAGCGACGTATCGGCCGAATTTTGGGAGTAGTCACCGCTAAAGATGGTCAACTCAACGGCGTTCTTCTACGACCAGCAGTCAAGTTAGCCATTCTGAATGTGAGCAATTGAGGTGGAAGCTCCTGAGTCAGCTTACTGGGAGGGAAATGTTGCCGAAACCCCGTTGGGATGCTAAAAATTCCGCATCACTGACAAATTCTCGAACGCAACGAAAGTAGATGTAAAGAAAAGTTAGGAAAATAGCTGTAAATTTCCCGATGCGCAAAATACAATGCGCGTGGTTTAGTTCAACAGTTTAGTTGTATGTCAGAATGCAGAGTCTAGGGTTCGTTTTAAACCTAAACCGGTTTTTTTACATAATCTTATTAATTTATTGTATTAAAGTTTATAAAAGTGCTAAACCACAATTACTGGAAATAAATTCGGAAAGCTTATTTACTGCAGTTATTTATTGGCGAGGCGTTAAGAATATAGTCGGATGGCCAACACCTATAAAGTTGCATTGGACTTGTTTCGTTTTTTGTAAAGAAGCATAATATAAATTGATTTCCAAACATAATCATGAAAATTATGACACATTTAAGCATTTACTCTTATCTACCCCCTTAAGGCGTTTCAAAAGAGGGGGGAGCAGTTGTCACCGATTATTATTTTATACAGGAAAATAATTTCAAGAACTCCCCTACGATTAGAAGCGAACGGAAGATTCAGAAGCAAGAGTCTGTTGGTGTACGATGGAAAGCGAAGATTAGGGTCCCAATTAAGTTCTTGAAGCGCGAGGAGTAAAAACTGCTTCTACACTGAATCATTTAAAACTTCACTATTAGCATGTTGTGGAGAACAGACACATGAACAATGTTCAAGAATCTATGTATGGAATTGAATTAAAACTGAAATAGAAAATATTTAAGTAAATATTCTTAAAGATCTTACCATATTTTCAGTTGTGAGCCGCGGTTGATTGGTTGGCTTTACTGGTCCTGGATCACTGAGTTGTTCATTTACTATATTATATATATCGTTAAGAGTGTTTCTGGTGTCCGAGTATTGCTAAAATTAACGGATTTACAATATATTTATTAATGTTTTTAAACTTTATACATACATTAGTTAAAAGTTTTTTCGTTATGATCATTTTCTGCAAAATATCGCCAATAATCGTGCGTTTTATTCGCCCATGTTCTATTGGCACATTCGTCGGTTTCTTGTGCTCATAAGCCGCTACAATTCTCAGCAAGAAGATTAAAACCACCATTTTGTAAAATAACATTATCTAAGACAAAAACAGAAAAAATGTTTGAAAAATAAATGTTTAAAGCCAAAACTAAACCTTTGGGGATGATACCTCGCTTGATTAACAGCAAACGTATGTGATTGGGGAATTCCGTAAAGGCCACAAAATTAAATGAAATAGTCCGTCTATGCGTCAGGCAGATCAGGGTTTTAAAATTTTTGCCTGAAATTGAAAAAAAAAAAAAAAACATTTTTAAAACGACTTACAGGTTATGCGTATATCTATAATCTATTCATGCACATCATAACTAGAAATAGGTTAAATCAGTATTGTGTTCGTTAATCTATTTAAAATAAATAAAAGATTAAGCTACAACTTTAATGACAAGTCCCTGATCAAATGCGCAGAAATTCCGCCAACAACACCAGCACCAGCACGTAACGGAGTTGTCTGTAAAGACATGCTTTATGATGGAAGTGAGATAAAGAGATACTTTACAATTAAAGTATAATATTCATTATAAGCGTGTAGGGATGTTGAAAGAGACATTATGAGCTTCATGAGACAAACTAAAAGAGGCTTTGGGGACCTACTTGGCAGATTTAAATGTCTGTCCGATAGCTTCGCAGCTTTGGACAAGGAGTTTAAAGACATAAAAGTCTTGAATGATTCTCTAAAGCGTAAAAACGCCAATTTTAGATTGTCGATTGGCTCTTACTACTTTCAGTCCCTCATCACATACCTACAACTTCCGCACCTTCCCTAATAAATTTTTCATCCACTTCCCCAAACATAATTGTTAGTAGTGATGACAGCTTTATTTTACCCACAGAAGTTGTCCCCACGATTCCCCAAGTAATAGTTTCATATTCGTTAAGTGTCAATACTGTTGCAAGCAATAAGTCTATCAGAGCTGTTGCGGAAGTAATTACAGTCTGTGGAAGTCTGTCTGTGGAAGTAATTACAGTGTCTGATAAAAAGAGTCTTGTTGGTGTTCCACCAAAGAAACAATTATTTGTTTCCAGGCTTGCCCCTGATACCACATCGGATGATGTCGAGGCCTTTATTCAGGCTAAATCAGAAGCCAACATTTCGGAGAAAAAATTAAAGTTCTCTTATCGTCGGGAAATTTCCTCATTTAAAGTAAATGTTCCTGCCAAATATTTTAGTACAATTTGCTGTAAAGAATTTTAGCCGGACCTTTTAATAATAAAGGAGAATACAGCGAAGAAAAGAAATCGGACTCCGGTTGCAATGCCTTCTAATCCGGTCCCGGCCTCAGATTCCGGAAAAAACTAACTTCCTCCCTTTCGTTTGCCTATCAAAATATAAAATGTCTTCGTTGTAAGCTTAGCAAAATGTATTTAAATAGTCTGACTTTTCCATTTCATGTCGTGACCCTTTGTGGCTGGTTAAGGCCCGATGTTCTAGACACTGAAACTGTTTCCAATAAACTCGCTATCTATAAAAAAGTTCTTACATCTCGCCGAGGTGGTTGTGTGCTTATTGCCGTCGATGTTAATTTATCCTCGGAAGAAGTAATACCAGATGGCAATTTGGATATTGAATTTGTTGCTATTAAGTTATGCCTAAATAACATTAGAGTGTTCATTACTTGCTCCTATGCTCCTCCTTCTTCTGACTCGATATAGCCATGTCCGTCTGTCCGTCTGTCTGGCCGTCTGTCTGTCCGTATGAACAACCAGATTTCAGAGATGGTAAGAGCTGCAAGTTCGAGCTTGTTTTTTCGATGCCACGCCCCATTCGCCCACAATAAGCAAAAAACTGGACACACCTCGGAAAAAATTGGTGTTTTCGGCAAATATCTCAGTAACTATGGCACCTAGGATCACCAATTCTGGAACCGGAGTTCCTAGCGACAGCATAGTTTCGTTGCCATTTAAAATTTTGGACTGCCCACTTTTACCACATTTAATAAAAAAGTCTGGAACCTTCAATGCCGTTTTTGGCGAACTTGTTTGTATCGTACAGTATTGTAATTATATAATTCGTGTGGAGACTAACTATATTAAACTATACTGAAAGGCGCATTAAAATCGGACTATAAACAAGAAAACTAGAAGCGTTACAATGTTGATAATTGAACGCAATATCAACCCATAGGTGCAAGCGAGATAGAAACACACAAGCACATGTTCGAACGTTTTCGCTGCCTGTGTGTCGGCAGCGCTGCCCGCGGTCGCTGGCTGCGCCGAATACACACACACATACATATTTCATCATATTGTCAAACGTATGTGTATTCGCATACAAATAAATAGATGTGTGTTTGATTATGCTTAGATTGTTTTTGTTTCAACGTGTTTTAATGCAAGTAATTCACATTGTAATATCTCGATACCGATTTTAATAATTTAATCGGGACAAATGCAGAGAGTATTAAACAGTCGGGCGCGCTCGACTGTACTTTTCTTTCTTGTTATACTCTCTGCAAGAGTATATTGGGTTTGTGCAAAAGTATGTAACAGGCAGAAGGAGGCGTGGCCGACCCCATAAAGTATATATATTCTTGATCAGCGTCACAAGCCGAGTCGATATAGCCATGTCCGTCTGTCTGTCTGTCCGTATGAACAAACAGATTTCAGAGATGGTAAGAGCTACAAGTTCGAACTTGGTGTCAAACGATCACATATTTAGTCAGTCAATACAAGAATCTTTTTTTTGTCGATGCCACGCCCCATTCGCCCACAATGAGCAAAAAACTAGACACACCTCGGGAAAAATCGATGTTTTCGGCAAATATCTCAGTAACTATGGCAGCTAGGATCACCAATTTGGGTACGGAGGTTCCTAGCGAGAGCACAGTTGCATTGCCATTTAAAATTTTGGACTGCCAACCCCCTTTTCCCACACTTTAAAAAACTTCAAATGCCGTTTTTGCGAACTTGTTCGTATCATACAGTATTGTTATTTATAATTCGTGTGGAGACTAACTATATTAAACTATCCTGAAAGGCGCATTAAAATCGGACTATAAACAAGAAAACTAGAATCGTTACAATATTGATAATTGAACGCAATATCAACCCATTGGTGCAAGCGAGACAGAAGCACACAAGCACATGTTTGAACGTGTTTGAAGCGCCGAACACTCACATACATACATATATGCAGCATATATTGTCAAAGGTACATATGTATGTGTATTCGCATGCAAACAAACAGATGTATGTTTGATTATGCTTAGATTGTTTTTGTTACAACGTGTTTTAATGCAAGTGCTACACATTGCAATATCTGGATACCGATTTTAATATTTTAATCAGGAAAAGTGCAGAGAGTATTAAACAGTCGGGCGTGCTCGACTGTACGTTTCTTTCTTGTTATTCATTAAACTGTTCTACTGTTAAATCTGTTTCCTCTATGTTGTCCGATCGTGACTTTCTTGTAGTTCTTTGCGATTTTAATATTGCAGGAACAACATGGATTTCGTGTCCCGATTCTGCCGTGTAGACCCCCACGACTCGGCACGATTTTCTTGACGATCTGTTTTGAAATTCATTGATTCAGATCAATGCTATTCCAAACTCTCTAAATAGATTTCATTTTTGTTTTGGATTTTGGATCCATCCTGTTTTTCTGTTTCCCGTATCAAACCTTATTGCATATATTATCCTTATATTATTTTATATTATATTATCAATCCTTATTACCCGACTTTGGAAGTGTTGATTGATTTACCTGCCAGGGTGACCCGTACTAGTAGTAAATCTACTAAGCGATCTCATCAGTTTCGGAAAGCCGATTTTAACAAGTTAAATTTACTGTTATCCCAGACTGATTGGCCATGGCTGTTCATGTGTAGCGATATGGAGAGTGCACTCACAACCTTTTATTATACCTTGAATTCCTTACTTGATGTCTGTGTTCCGCTTTGTGTGCCAACCAGGTTTGGTTTACCCGTGAGTTAACATTGCATAAAAATAGAAAGTCGAAATTCTATAAGAGATTCGGGGAAACTGGCTCTTCCTTGTATCTCTCTCGATATCTGATTGCTCGACCTGATTTCTATGCTTTGAATGACCGTTGTTATAAGGAATACCATACTGATTCCGAAGGAATCCGAAACGGTTTTATAACTTCGTTAATTCAAAGCGTAAATCATCAACGCATCCATCTAGTGTGGTCTTTGAAAGAGAAAATGCTATTTCGTATAAGGCTATCGCCGACTTCTTTCCCGATTTTTTTCAAACGACTTATAGCATGCAAGTGTACAAATGTGACGCACCCTACCCTTACCCAAGAATCTTATTTTTTTTAGATGCCACGCCCCATTTGCCAACAATGAAACAAAAAAACTGGACACACCTAAAAAAAAATCGATGTTGTCAGCGAATATCTCAGTAACTATCGCACACAGGATCACCAATTTTGAAACGGATGATCGTTAATGCATTGCCATTTAAAATTTTTGGCTGTCACGTCTCCATTTCCCACAAGTAATAAACTAATTTTCTAACTTCAATGCCATTTCTAAGGTACTTCTTCTTATTGAACAGTATTGTAATTATTAATTCGTGTGGAGACTAACTACATCAAACTATCCTGAAAGGTGCATTAAAATCGGACTTTAAACAAGAAAACTAGGAGCGTTACAATATTGATAATTAATCGCAATATCAATACATGAGTGCAAGCGAGACAGAAACATACAAGCACATTCTCGAACATTTTCGCGGCCTGTGTGGCGGCAGCGCTGCCCGCGGACGCTAGCCGCGTCGAATACACACACGTGCATATATGCAGCATATATTGTCAAACGCATGTGTATTCGCATACCGAGAAACAGATGTATGTTTGATTATGCTTAGATTGTTTTTGTTTCATAGTGTTTTAATGCAAGTAATTCACATTGTAATATCTCGATACCGATTTTAATAATTTAATCGGGGAAAAATGCAGAGAGTATTATACGGTCGGGCGTGCTCGACTGTACTTTTCATTCTTGTTTCACCTGGTCCAGAGCCCCAGTATAAACTATTTACATTGTCCGTTGAATCATGCTCTTTTCCTGATGCTTGGAAATCATTTTACATCATTCTCTTCACAAAAAATTAAACAAATCCTACGTTAGCCACTATAGGGGTATTTCCAAGTTGTGTGCTATTCCCAAGGCTTTTGAGAAATTAATAACTTCTCAATTGGAACATTTCTGTTGATCCACGATTTCACCCTGCCAGCATGGGTTTGTGAAATATAGATCCACTAACCTATAGATCCACTAACCTGTTCGAATTCATATCATTTGCAATGCAGGGTTTTTAGAAAAAGTTTCAAACTGACATCATTTCTACAGATTTCAACAAGACTCCCTCGAACTTTTGGGTCTTTCCCATAGCTTTACTGTTTGGATTTCAAATTACTTAAGCTCTAGAACACAATAGGTTTATTTCAAAGACACTTTGTCTAAATCTGTTCAAGTTACTTTGCGTGTTTCATAAGGAAGTCATCTCGGTCGCTTGTTATTTATATCGTTCATAAATGATCTTCCAGCTGCAATTAGTCACTCTCGGGTACTCATGTATGCTGACAACGTTAAACTATGTGTTTCGGTTGTTGAGTCTCTTCTTGGGACCAGGATACAATCTGATCTATGTAATTATACCCGTTACTCGTAGAGTAAAAGGGTATATTGTAATCGTTGGAATGTATGTAACAGGCAGAAGGAGGCGTGGCAGACCCCATGAAGTATATACATTCTTGATCAGCATCAATAGCCGAGTCGATATAGCCATGTCCGTCTGTCCGTCCGTCTGTATGAACAAAAGGATCTCAGAGACTATAAGAGCTAGAAAGATGAAAGGGGTCGCAAATGAAAGGTACAATACCCAAGCAGTACAAGTTTGTTTTTGTTTTTTGACACGCCCACTTTAGGGCGTTTTATTTGCATATAAAGGTAAATGTACAGGTAAAACTAGAATGTTTTAGTATAGAAAATTTTTTGTGAATCGGACTACTATATCGTATAGCTCCCTTAGGGCCGATCGGTGAAAAATACGCTCCGAATATGGAATAGTATGAAAAACTTTTGGGTTAACTAAGCTAAATTATTTAAACTCACACAGAATACATATGCCATCAATATATACATACTGACCAAGTTTTATCCAAATCGGACTACAATACCGTATAGCTGCCATAGGAACGATCGGTCGAAAATATGCTCTAAACATGAATTTGTATGAAAATTTTCTGTGTTTGCCAAGCTATCTTATTTATAAACTAATATATTTCACTAATATTAATATCATACCCCAGTGTTAATAACATATTGAAACTGAGTAACGGGTATCCTAAAGTCGCGAGGCGACTATAGCATTCTTTCTTGTTTTCAAAACTGGTGTCAAGCTAATTTATTAAATCTTAACTTTAATTAGAACTTTTCTTCTCCGTCACCTGTCCAGATCTTAATTAAATTAGATTAATAATTTAAGATGTATTGTATTTCGTTTTTAGTTATTTGATGTTTTAACAAGTTATGCATTATTTGCAGGGTTCCGCGGGCTAACACGTTGGTTGGTGTTGCTGGGCCACTTGAATGTACTGTCCCGTTAGTACATCAACGTCCAAATAATAATATAATTAAAGTATAATATCTTCAAACGATTATGATTAGTTTTGCACCAGTTGTGCAGTAAATTTAAATCATCTTAAAGTAGCCTATAATATGGGAGTCTTTCGACAATAATAATAGATTCACATGAACAGGATTCATAAGTATGCAAGAATTGGTAAGCGATTAGGAAAGGTGGACTACTAATAGATTAATAAATAATTACCCTAAAGAAGAGCCGAAGTAATGAAAACAGATTTTCTTAGATTTTTTGTTTTTGAAGATAGACGTCGTCGTTGCGTTTTCACTCGCTTCCCAAACGTTTCACCTTTCCTCGCTTGTTATACCTTTTGCAGAGGAGACTATGTTTTTGTCACGAAGTTAGTAACGCATTAAAGGAGGCGTTTCAGACACCATAAAGTATATATATTCTTGAGCAGTATCAACAGCCGATATAGCCATATCCGTTTGTTTCTATGCAAACTAGTCTCTCAGTTTTAAAGCTATATTGATAAATATGTGGTACATTTCTCTGCACGCAGTTCATATGTTAAAATCTGCCAGATCGGACAACTATATCATATAGCCCCCATAGGAACAATCGGTTGAAATGCTTAGTATGAACATTTTCGGTGTCTATTGACCGATTTCAACGAAATTCGCGGAGAATGAATTTCTAATTGTGTCCCATCTGTTGACCAAATTTCATCCAAGTCCATCCAAATTGGTTATTGAAACCAAACCTTGTCGGGACGTTGAGAGGAAATGATTGGCATCATGAGGGAATCAAGAAGAGGCTTTGGGGAACTATTTGTCAGATTTATGAACCTGCTTAGTAGATTCACGTCTTTAGGTAATGATTTCAAGAGTATGAACCTTATTTATGATTCTCCGATGAGGACAAAAGCCAATTTTAGGTTGCCAATTGGACCAAATGAACTCTTAGCTCGTCCCCATATCTATAATAAATTCTTCCCCAACTCCAATTAGTATAGTCAGTCGGATCGATAATTTTACTTTACGAACCCCGAGCCAACCCCGGTTGCAGGCGCTGTTAATACAGTTGTTGCCGACCAACACACCAGTGCTGAGATTTCGACTGGATCAATTAGTCGATCAATCAGTGTCATATGTTTCAATGACGAAATTGCAGTGGTTGACAATGATAAGACTCTAAAAGGTATTCCACAAAAGAGACAAGTCTTTGTCTCAAGTCTGGAGCCTAATACTACATCTGATGATTTCAAAGTCTTTATTCTGGTCAAATTAAAAATTACAAAGCCAAAATTACAGTGGAAAAATTCCGATTTTCATATGCTCGGGAAATTTTCTCTTTTAAATTAGTGTTCCGGCCGAAAACTTTTATAAATATGTTGTACTAACAACAAAAAAAACAAGAAAGTAAAGTACAGTCGAGCACGCCCGACCATATAACACTCTCTGCATTTTTTCAGATTAAATGATTAAAATCGGAATTCAAATATTACAATGTGTAGTACTTGCATCAAACATACATCTGTTTGTTTGAATGCGAATACACATACGTTTGATAATATGTATATGATGCAAATATGTATGTATGTATGTGTGTATTCGGCGCAGCCAGCGACCGCTGGCAGCGCTGCCGACACACAAGCAGCGAAAATGTTCGAACATGTGCTTGTGTGTTTCTATCTCTCTTGCACCTATGGGTTGATATTGCGTTCAATTATCAATATTGTAACGCTTCTAGTTTTCTTCTTTATAGTCCGATTTTAATGCGCCTTTCAGGATAGTTTAATATAGTTAGTATCCACACGAATTATATAATTACAATACTGTACGATACGCATTGAAGGCATTCAAGTTTGAAAACTATTTTATCGATTGTAAGAAAAGGGGGCATGGCAGTTCAAAATTTTAAATGGCAATGCAATTATGCTGTCGCTAGGAACCTCCGTACCAGAATTGGTGATCCTAGGTGCCATAGTTACTGAGATATTTGCCGAAAACCCCAATTTTTCCCGAGGTGTGTCCAGTTTTTTGCTTATTGTGGGCGAATGGGGCGTGGCATCGAAACAAAAAAAAGATTCTTGTATTGACTGACTAAATATCTGACTAAGCTCTTACCATCTCTGAAATCTGTTTGTTCATACGGACAGACAGACAGACAGACGGACAGAAGGACAGACGGACATGGAACTAATGTGTTTGAAGAAAAGTGGTAAATCAATGTTTATCTACTTTAGCCTTCCTGATTGTCAACAGTGCTGTGGTCCAAGTGATGTGGCATGCATTAGAGAAACATGAGGTCTGCGGTTCGAACCCCAGCGCAGACAGGCATTTCTTTTCTTTTTCTTTTTCTATAACAAAACATTATTATATGTAAATGTAGATAATCAGCAGTACCTGCAAATTGAGGTGTGGTGCATATGGTAGAGTGGCGACGTGTGAGAATCCTGTGTCTGATACCGCGGGTTCAATTGCAGCTGGCGTGTAACTTTTTTTTACTTTTTTAAATTTTAATTTAAGCTTTTATCTTTTTTTTAAATTTGTATTTTAAAATATGAATCAGTCTACTGCTTCTTCTTTTAAGTTTGTAAGTATTTTTGTATGCGCACTACAAGGAGTACGGGGTCTTATACAGTCGGCACGTCGACTGTAGCCTTTCTTACTTGTTTTTATTACTTTTTCGTATATCCCTCCGTCTTATGATTCATCTGTTTATACTGAACATTTCTCAGTTATCCAATCTGGTTCTGGGTGATTTTAACATTGCAGGAACTACTTGGATCCCTACTCCTGGATATGACATTTTGACACACACGACACATAATGATTTTCTTGATAATTTATTTGGAATTTCCCTATCTTAAATAAATGGAATTCCCCATTCACTAAATAAGATGCTTGATCGTATTTTTGTCTTAGATTCATCTTTTCCATCTGTTTCCCGTATTGCTCTCTTTTCCCTTCCTCAAGATCCATATCACCCGACTTTGGAACTGTTGATGGAATTGACTACGCTAAGCGAAGATTCTAGCACGAGACCCAATAGGTGTATTCGCCAGTTTCGGAAGGATGATTTTAACAAGTTAAATCAGCTTTTATCCGATACTGATTGGTCATGGCTTTACATGTGCAAGGATATGGATGAAGCAGTCGGATACATTAAAAAATTTATTTGATATTTGTGCTCCTTCTTGTGTTCCAAGTTTGTCTAAAAAACCTATTTGGTTCACACGTGAGCTAACATGGGTGAAAATATAAAATCTGAATTTTATAAGAAAATCAGGAAATCTGGCTCTTCCCCCGATCTCTTTCGATATATTATTGCTCGTTCTGATTTCTCTGCATTGAACAGCCTGTGCTGTAGGAATTACCTTAGTAACTGTGGCGAGTAGTTTCGAAGTATTCCTAAACTATTTTATAGTTTCGTTAATGCGAAGTTCAGATCATTAACACTTCCATCTTCAATGGCCTTTGAAAATAAGACAGCTTGCTTGGCAATAGCCAATTTATTTGCTGATTTTTATCAGACAACTTACTGTTTGCGCGAAATACTCTTGATTCTCGTGAAAAATCGGTTTTGAGCGATCTGAAGGTTATTAAACCGGTTCTTTCTGGGGGTCCGAATGGAGTTCGTGTGTGCTCCAGAATTGCGCCGATGGCTTCTTGAAACCTTTGTATACCTTATTCAATTTTTTTGTTAAGTCAAGCTGGCAATTGCATATTTTATTATAACCCTTCATTAAAAGGGAAATAATTCCAACAGTTGTAACTATAGGGGTATCTCTAAGTTGTCTGCAATTCCCAAAATTATTGAGAAATTAATTACTTCTCAATTGCAACATCTCTGTAGATCTTTTGTAGCACCGTGCAGGATGGGTTTATAAAATATAGATCTACTACTACTAACTTATTAGAATTTACTTCAATTGTAATACATGGATTTCAATATAAATTGCAAACAGATGCCATTTACACTAATTTTAGCAAGACTTTTGATACTGTTTAACATTCTCTTTTACTACATAAACTAAATCTGCTTGGATTTCCAGATAAATTAATTATATGGATTGCGAACTATTTATGTTCTAGAAAGTTAAGTCAAAAAGTTTATTTTAATGGCACGTTATGCAAGCCTGTACGCAAGGTACATATCAACGTTGGATTTCAAGAACAGGTATGGGCAAATACTTGTAGCCAAGGACAGCAGGAAATGCACGGCGTTCACAGTCCCGGGTCGTGGCCTGTATCACTGGAAAGTTATGCCATTTGGGTTGCATTCTATACCGGCTACGTTCCAGCTGGCTTTGGATAGAGTCATCGGACTTAATATGGAACCGTATGCGTTCGCATACTTGAGCGACATCATCGTCATTGGAGCTACGTTGGAGCAGCACGCCAAGCCCCGATCCAAGCAAGGACACACGATGCTCTTGGTTTTCTTCGATCACTACAGTAAGTGGGTAGAACTAGTAATACTTCGGAAGGCGACGACTGCTACGATGGAAAAAGCATTCAGGGTACGTATCTTGCCACGGTTTGGAGTCCCACAGATGTTTGAGTGCGAAAATGGCACACAATTCACCAGTCGAGGATTCAAAGCATTCTGCAAACAGATGGGATTGGCACTCCAAGACACAGCACCGTATACGCCGCAGCAGAACCCGAGCGAGCCAACAGGAAAGTGAAAACCATGATTGCACAATACCTAGATGGAGAGCAGAGGAATTGGGACGACCTGTTACCAGAGGTCAATCTGGCAATCAACTCTAACCCCTAGCGTTTGGTACAAGGTCTGGAGCCGCGGTTGCCAGGAATGCTCTACCATGAAGTAAACCCCGTTCCCACCACGGAATGCGGAACCCCGGAGTACAAGGCCAAGCATATTCAGGAGATCTTCAAGGTAGCGAAAGACAACATTCAAGAAGCCACCCAGCAGCCACCGAGCAAAACCAGCACTAAAACTTGCGACGTAGGGAGTGAAAGCCCGCCTTCGGCGATCTGGTACTACTTCGAAAACGCTACCTCTCCAAGGCAGCTGATGGATTCGCCGCCAAACTTGTCCCACGTTACGACGGGCCGTACAGAGTGGTTAAATTCACGTCTCCAAACATAGTGCAACAACACTTGAGCAGCAAAGAACGACGCGAGCCTTTTTGACTTAAAGGCGTTCCATACGGGCGAATCACCAGAACTTATCGACACAATCAACTAAACAAGTGACGCCACATAAAATGCGCGCAATTTTATGTTACTGGACGAAAATTGCTAGTACCTACGTTTGGATTTTTTTCGGGCACCGTCCAAAACAAATGAAGTAAAACGAAACAAGAAAGAATGCTATAGTCGCCTCGCGACTTTAGGATACCCGTTACTCAGTTTCAATTTGTTATTAACAAGGGTTATGGATGTAATAGCTTGGCAAACACAGGACATTTTCATACAAATTCATGTGTAGAGCACATTTTCGACCGATCGTTCCTATGGGAGCTATACGATATAGTTGTCCGATTTGGATCAAACTTTGTCAGTATATATATATTATTGGCAGATGTATTCTGTGTGAGTTTGATTAATATAGCTCAGTTAATGCAAAAGTTTTTCATACTAATTCATATTTGGAGCGTATTTTTGACCGATCGGCCCTATGGGAGCTATACGATATAGTTGTCCGATTTGGATCAAACTTGGTCGGTATATATATATTATTGACAGATGTATTCTGTGTGAGTTTGATTAATATAGCTCAGTTAATGCAAAAGTTGTCCATACTAACTCATAATTAGAGCATATTTTCGACCGATCGCCCCCTATGGGAGCTATACGATATAGTTGTTCATACAGACAGATGCTGATCAAGAATATATATACTTTATGGTTTCTGCCACGCCTCCTTCTGCCTTTTACATACTTTGCACAAACCCAATATACTCTTGCAGAGAGTATAAAACAAGAAAGAATTCTATAGTCGCCTCGCGACTTTAGGATACCCGTTACTCAGTTTCAATTTGTTATTAACAATGGTGATGGATATAATAGCTTGGCAAACACAAAACATTTTCATACAAATTCATGTTTAGAGCATATTTTCGACCGATCGTTCCTATTAGAGCTATACGATATAGAAGTCCGATTTGGATCAAACTTGGTCAGTATATATATATTATTGGCAGATGTATTCTGTGGGAGTTTGATTAATATAGCTTATTTAACGCAACAGTTTTTCATACTAATTCATATTTGGAGGGTATTTTTGACCGATCGGCCCTATGGGAGCTATACGATATAGCTGTCCGATTTGGATCAAACTTGGTCAATATGTATATGTTGATGGCAAATGTATTCTGTGTGAGTTTGATTAATATATCTTATTTAACGCAAAAGTGTTTCATACTAATTCATTTTTGGAGCGTATTTTTGACCGATCGGCCCTATGGGAGCTATACGATATAGTAGTCCGATTTGGTTCAAACTTGGTCAATATGTATATATTGATGGCAAATGTATTCTGTGTGAGTTTGATTAATAAAGCTTATTTAACGCAAAAGTGTTTCATACTAATTCATATTTTTTTGACCGATCGGCCCTATGGGAGCTATACGATATAGTTGTCTGATTTGGTTCAAACTTGGTCAGTATATATATATATATTATTGGTAGATGTATTCTGTGTGAGTTTGATTAATATAGCTTATTTAACGCATAAGTTTTTTATACTAATTCGTATTTGGAGCGTATTTTTGACCGATCGGCCCTATGGGAGCTATACGGTATAGTAGTCCGATTTGGATCAAACTTGGACGTTTCAGTTGTACCTGTACATGTACCTTTATATGAAAATAAAACGCCCTAAAGTGGGCGTGTCAAAAAACAAAAACAAACTTGTACTGCTTAGGTATTGTACATTTTATTTGCGACCCCTATCATCTTTCTAGCTCTTATAGTCTCTGAGATCCTTTTGTTCATACAGACGGGCGGACGGACGGATTCTGATCAAGAATATATATACTTTATGGGGTCTGCCACGCCTCCTTCTCCCTGTTACATACATTCGAACGATTACAATATACCCTTTTACTCTATGAGTAACGGGTATAAAAATTATTATGCTTCTGTTGGTTTGCACTTGCTTCTCTGAAACAAGAAAGAAAAGTACAGTCGAGCACGCCCGACAGTATAATACTCTCTGCATTTTTTCACGATTACACACAATCTCCCTTGCACCAATGGGTTGATATTGCGTTCAATAATCAATATTGTAACGCTTCTAGTTTTCTTGTTTATAGTCCGATTTGTATGCACCTTTCAGGATATTTTAATATAGTTAGTCTCCACTCGAATTAATAATTACAATACTGTACGACAAGAACAAATGGCTTAAAAATTACATTGAAGATTAAAAATGATTTTATTTCTAGTGCCAACAGGGGGTGGCAGAACAAAAATTTTAATGCCACTGCATTTATGCTGTCGCTAGGAACTTCCGTACCAAAATTCGTATTCCTAAGTGCCATAGTTACTGAGATATCCGCCAAAAACACCGGTTTTTTTTTTCGATGTATGTCTAGTTTTTTGCTCATTGTGGGCATAAAAAAAAAGATTCTTGTATTGACTGACTAACTATATGATCGTTTGACACCAAGCTCTATCTTGTAGCTATTACCATCTCTGAAATCTGTTTGTTCATACGGACAGACGTACATGGCTATATCGACTTGGCTTGTGATGCTGATCAAGAATTTATATACTTTATGGGGTCAGTCACGCTTCCTTCTGCCTGTTAATACTTTGCACAAACCCAATATACTCTTGCAGAGAGTATAAAAATGGGCACTAGTATGAGTATGTGGTCTTTCACAGTCGGCACGCACGAATTGTAAAAGATTTCTGGTATGAGCTGTGACCCATTTTTAAACACTGAATTGACACATTTTCACAACCGCTTAATTACTGCAGAAATCCAGTTGTGTGATAAACACAACAGATACTGTCTGCATAGAGCCCACAATAATATTATTTTGGCAAAATTAATATAAATTCATGACAGTTATATTGCTAAAAGTCGGGTTTTACATATTCAGTTTTAAATTATATTTAAAGTAGTATTTTCTGATTAATTTGGTTGGCATAAATCTACAGCACAGACAAATAACAGAAAAAAGACATACTTTTAAACGCGTCATAAGGAAGATTTAGTAACAAAAAAATAATTTATCCGGTTATTACTTTTGGTTGCTTTATTATGGCACACGCTTGTGGTAACTAAATAGCAACGACACATAGTGTTCAAACGCTATGCATTGAAAACAATATATGTAAGATTGCACTACGTGTGAACCTGTCGAAATACAGTGGTTTTAGGTTTATAAATTTACTTAGAAATCGACTGACCGAGTTTTAAACTGCATCCAATCCTGTCGATACTATGCTATTTTGATCTCTATTCAATCAGGAGAATATTTTTTCTATTTTCGTTTTATTATTAAAATATTAAGATTTGATAGTGAAACAAAGATTATAACAACTGCGCTAACGCAAAACAACGAAGGCATTGCACAGTGGTCGGTCTTGTATGAAATCAGCGGCCAAAAATACTCCCACTGCCTACATATACATATGTATGTATATCAAAGTGAAATTTTTATACTCTCTGCAAGAGTATATTGGGTTTGTGCAAAAGTATGTAACAGGCAGAAGGAGGCGTGGCAGACCCCATAAAGTATATATATTCTTAATCAGCGTCACAAGCCGAGTCGATATAGCCATGTCCGTCTGTCTGTCCGTCCGTATGAACAAACAGATTTCAGAGGTGGTAAGAGCTACAAGTTCGAGCTTAGTGTCAAACGATCACATATTTAGTCAGTCAATACAAGAATCTTTTTTTGTTTCGATGCCACGCCCCATTCGCCCACAATAAGCAAAAAACTGGACACACCTCAAAAAGAATTGGTGTTTTCGGCAAATATCTCAATAACTATGGCACCTAGGATCACGGTACGGGAGGTTCCTAGCGACAGCATAGTTGCATTGCCATTTAAAATTTTGGACTGCCACGCCCCCTTTTCCCACATTTGATAAAAAAGTCATCAATCTTCAATGCCGTTTTTAGCAAACTTGATCTTATCGTACAGTATTGTAGTTTATAACTAACTATATTAAACTATCTATATTAAACTATCCTAAAAGGCGCATTAAAATCGGACGATAAACAAGAAACCTAGAAGCGTTACAATGTTGATAATTGAACGCAATATCAACCCATTGGTGCAAGCGAGATAGAAGCACACAAGCACATGTTCGAACGTTTTCGCTGCTTGTGTGTCGGCAGCGCTGCCCGCAGTCGCTGGCCACGCCGAATACACACATACATACATATATGCATCATACATTGTCAAATGTACATATGTATGTGTATTCGCATGCAAACAAACAGATGTGTGTTTGATTATGCTTAGATTGTTTTTGTTTCAACATATTTTAATTCAAGTACTACGCATTGTAATATCTGGATACCGATTTTAATAATTTAATCGGGAACAAATGCAGAGAGTATTATACGGTCGGGCGTGCTCGACTGTACTTTTCTTTCTTGTTTATTTTAGGTTCTTAAAATTATAATAAGTACTAAACAATAATACTTTTATAAATTAACCATTGTAAACCATTTATTTACTACTTATTTCGCAAAAACGGGAAAAACATTTTTTTTTATTTTTAATGTATATTTTTTATTTAGCTTTAACCAAATTTGATAAAATATGAAAACATAAATAAAACAATTATTTATATTATTATATTATATTTTAGTTAGTAACAAATTATATTAAACAAGTAAGAAAGGCTACAGTCGATCGAGCCGACTGTAAAAGACCCCGTACTCCCATAGAAGTGCGCAATTGTATTCAATTTAAATTCAAATTTTCGAATGAAATTTAAAAATTTTAATTTTATATGTACATTTTGAATTGAAATTTAAAAAAAATTAAATTAACAATTCGCGCCTCTTTCAAGAATTCTCCGATAATCAGCATTTACATATTATTCATACAAACACACATTCGTTTGAAATTATATGTATGCATGTATGTATGTATGTGTGTATTCGACGCGGCCAGTGTCTGCCGGCAGCGCTGTCGCCACACAAGCATCGAAAACGTTCGAACATGTGTTTGTATGTTTCTGTCTCGCTCTTGCGCGTAAGTGATATTGCAGTTAAATAACAAACTTTCTAACGCAGTAGCTCTTTTGTTAAAGGTAGTATGTTGATGCCACTTTCAGAATAGTTTGATTTTATATGTCTCTATACGAATGTTGAATTACATCACTCTACTATATGAATAAATGCCTTAAACATGGCATTAAAGCGTAAACTTTTGGCTAACTCTAATCAGAAAAGGGGGCGTGGCAGCTCAAAATTTTTAATGGCATTGCATTAAGGGTGTCACTAGCAACCTGTTTACCAGAAATGGTGTTCCTAAGTGCCATAGTTACTGAGTTATTGGCCTAAAAGTAAATTTTTTTCGAGGTGTCTGGTTTTTTGCTCATTACGGGGGCGGTAAGGGGCGTGGCAAAAATTTGAAATAAACTTAACCTGCCTGGGTTAATAACGGACTTTCATTATAAATTTGGTGCCTCTAGCTTTTGTAGTTTAAAAGATCCAGGTGTTCATACGGACGGACAGACAGACGGACAGACGGGCATGGCTATATCGACTCGGCTTGTGATGCTGATCAAGAATATATATATATATTTATATATGTATATTTATGGGGTCTGCCCCGCCTCCTTCTGTCTGTTAAATACTTTGCACAACCCCAATATAGTCTTGCACAGAGTATACAAATTGTAGACAGAGTTGAATAAGGACTGGATGATAACCATAACATAATAAGAACGACAAGAATGGCAATCTATAAGGAAGAACTTTGATGTTAATGATCTTCTTCTTTACACTCCCAAAGTGTAGACGTTAAAGCTACATGTCCTTATCCTATATTTTACTTCATAACCATTTTTGGAATATACAATTGAAAGATAACCATTCGTTTGTTTTAATATTCATTTTAAGAATAAGCTGTCTTTACAAACTTCTTCTGAGATTATCTTTTTATTGACATTACGATTTTTAAAAGCGAACAATCATGCTGGATGAATTCTAAATATATTCGCGAAAATGCACTGGAATGTGTGTTTGCTTATTAAATATAGAAAGAAACTCCGCCCGTATGTATTACTTCAGATATTCAGTTTTCGATCGGTAGACAAGGCAAGACAGACAAGAGTTACGTTTGACTGAATGATGCCTTTAATACATTTTCATTTTTTTACGAAGTGGTTATGCAATAATCATCACCAGTCCTTCCGGTTATTTATTGCGGATCGAAGAAAAGAGCTGCGCCGCGTGCTTAATTCAATTTGCAGAATAACTCTCAACACATAAAGAATAGATCTCCCAGAAGGTTAACAACGGCGTTGTCTACTGCTTGTTGGCTGCACGCGCTTGTGCGTTTGTCACACCAGGTGTGCCACACAACGTTGATATTGCGAGAGTACTTGTGCCGTGTTGGCCAAAGCATCTTTGCAAGCGAAGATTCACTTTAATATACATATGTGCGTTCACACGTCTCACAAGTTTTTACGCGCTTATGGTGCGGCAGAAATACACAAAAGTTATAAGAATACTCGGATGGCAAAAGATTAATTCTTGGCAATTGTGTGTGTTTCAATTGTCCAGTGGTCAAACATGAAAAAAGGCCGATCGATGATATCGACACCTCGAAATGTTGTGTGCCCACAGGTGATTTGCATCCCTTATAGTTTAATCGCATGCACTTTCAAGTCTCGCCAACCTATCGGGAAAGTTATTTTAAAACGCTACGAAAGTTGAGAATTTTTTGTGTTGAGAATTACTTGTGTGAAAAGGGGGCGTGGCAGACCAACATGGCCTGTCTCTAGGAACCTCCGTACCGAAATTGGCGATCCTAGGTGCCACAGTTATTGAGATATTTGCCGAAAACACCAATTTTTTCCAAGGTGTGTCGAGTTTTTTGCTTATTGTGGGCGAATAGGGCGTGGCATCGAAAAAAAAAAAAATCTTGTATTGACTGACTAAATATGTGATCGTTTGACACCAAGCTCGAACTTGTAGCTCTTACCATCTCTGAAATCTGTTTGTTCATACGGACAGACAGACAGACAGACAGACGGACATGGCTATATCGACTCGGCTTGTGACGCTGATCAAGAATATATATACTTTATGGGGTCTGCCACGCCTCCTTCTGCCTGTTACATACTTTTGCACAAACCCAATATACTCTTGCAGAGAGTATAAAAAATGAATGCATTCATGCAGTTATTTAAACATAATTTTTAGAAAGGAGACAGTATTTTTACAATTGCGGAGTCGGTAACGGGCATGACAACAATTGAAATAAACAAGATCTGCCTAAGCAAACATACATATGTTTGTTTCTATCCAGACACACATACGTTTGACATTTGTAAGCCGCCCCCGAACTAAGCGCCTTACATTCAGTTGGTGTATTTATATTTTTTTTTGTATTTATATATTTTTTTTTTTAGTTCGTAAGAAGCCAGTGAAGGCAATTTATAGAATTGGATCTAAAATTTTTCTGTTACTCAGTTCTAAGGATTAATTTATTAAATATTACATTTGTTTGTTTTAAGGCCGCCCTTATGCCATTGGAGGCAATTATATATTTGATTTGAAAATTATCAGCTGTTCTTTATTTTTATATAGCGGCAGGAATCTGCATGTGGCGGTGTGGCAACACACCTATCGGTAATGTGCCGAATTCCTAGGTGGTGTTCGCACTGTCGATAGTCCAGGGCTAACAACGACGCTACGCGCCAGAAGAAGCTAAACGATAGTCACGTTCAACAGAACGGCGCCAAGCTTCATGAATTTCACAACCATGTATAATTAAGTAAATAAATAAGATAGAATAAAATAGAGAGGATAGCATTCGTGTTCGCTATAGTGGTGACCCCTATGTGATAGAACAAAAACTCGAAAATGCAATAAGCATTCAAAAATTAATAAGTAATTGTTAATATTGTACAAAATTTGTGCAAATATCACATTTTGGCAGTCTACGCAAAAACGACGCCAAAACGAACGCTACGACTTGCGCTCTTTAATTGCAAGAAAACTATGTTTTGACGAAACCGAACTTGAAAACGTTTTTATCATGGATGTCCTGCAAACCCAAATGCGAGAACTTCAAATACAATTGGACACACTCAGGTCAAATAACTTAGTTGCATCAAACGATTATCAGTCTGGTCAATGAACGACTTCAATTCACTTGCCACGTTTTGCACGAAGCTACTCTCATCTTTGGTTTGCTCAAATCGAGCGTTCGTTCAGTCTACACAACGTTCACCTCGACACTGACAAATGTGGCCTGATCACGGTGCATTTGGATGAAGAGATCATCCACGCCGTCGAGGATTTGGTAACTTGCCCACCGGCGACAAACAAGTATCAAGCAATCAAAGACCGTTTTATTGAGAAATTCGCCGAGTCGTCAGAGTCTAAGCTACGGCGCTTACTGCAAGGAGGAGGAACAATAGGCTCGAAGCCTTCTGATATATTAGCCAACATGCGCCGTCTTGCTCCCGATCCAGCTAGTGAGACCATTATTCGGACATAGTTCCTGGCGGAGATGCCACAATCCATACGTCCAATGTTAACAGTTTGGGAAGAATCTGACCTTAACCAACTTGCCAAGATTGCGGACAAGATGCTTGAAGCTGTTGGACACAATTCAGTCCATGCATTGGATTCAGATGCTTCAAACTTCGTGAGTGCTGTCACTTCAAATGCCTCATTGAAAGACGTCTCTGAGAGCCTACGACTACTAACTGTGAAGTTCGACAGTCTTCAAAAGGAAGTGAAGAGCATGCAGGTAGGACACTCCTGCTCAGGCAGTATATCGCGTGGCAGATCGCCTCGGAATCAGTCGACGTCTCTAGCGCCAAATGGACAAGAATCAAAACTTTGCTTCTACCATCTGAAATTTATAGATTAGGCAAAGAAGTGTCGTCGAGACTGTCCCTGTTACCAGTCGTTAAACTAAAACGACTGTTGTCTACAGCGCTAGTCGGCGATAGCACATCCAACCGCGGCGATTTCAACACACAAACTTTATCCGTCTCCGAGCCTCGCCTGCATATTACCGATCGCATTTCATACATTCGCTTCCTCATCGACTCTGGATCCGTTGTCTCTGTCATCCCGCGCAATCTGGCTAAGCAAAACAATAAACTCGGCAACCTCACACTGTATGCCGCAAATGGAACAACAATTCCCACCTGTAGACGTTCACCGATGGAATTAAATCTGGGATTGCGTCGTTGTTTTTCTTGGCCCTTCATTGTGTCCGACATGCAATTATTGGTGCCGATTTTCTGTCGAAGTACCAGTTTCTCATTGATGTCAACAAGAAACAATTGATTGATTCGACCACATGTTTGAGTCTACAACATGCTTGTTGAACACAAAAAGCTTTTCTATATCAACAATACAGAATGTGTCAAAGTTCCAACAAAAACAATCACCAGCTTGCACGAAGTTCGCCATCACATCGAAACAATATGCGCACAAATTTAGAATCGACCACGCCGCTTGGCGGCGAAAGCGAAAAGCAACTTCCTTATAAAAGAAGGCATATGTCGGCCCTCAAACAGCACTTGGTCAAGTCCACTCCATATGGTGGCAAAGAAAGATGGCGGTTGGCGGTCTTGTGGCGACTATCGGAAGCTGAACTCGGTAACCACACCTGACCGTTACCCAATAGCGCATATCCACGATTTTACGGATCAGCTTCACTGAAAATCGATTTTTACCACACTCGATTTGGTAAAAGCCTACTACCAAATTCCAAAGTCAGAAGACGGTATCCCAAAGACAGCTGTATTCACACCGTTCGGACTGATAGAATGTTTGTACATGCCGTTTGGTCTGAAGAACGCCACACAGACGTTTCAAAGATTCATGGACAACATCTTCCGCGGGATCGATTTTGTATATTGCTACATCGACGATATACTTATCATGTCCAACAACATGGAAGAACATGTAAAGCATCTACGCATCGTTCTGGAAATCTTGCGAAATCATGGCCTTTGCATTAACTTGAGCAAATGCCAGCTCGCGCAGACACATGTTCAGTTCTTGAGTTATGAAATAAACCAACATGGTATCAAGCCTCCGACTCATCGCACGGACGCAATCCAGAAACAAGAAAGAAATGTACAGTCGAGCACGCCCAACCGTATAATTTGTTCCCGATTAAATTATTAAAATCGGTATCCAGATATTACAATGTTTAGTACTTGCATTAAAACTCGTTGAAAGAAAAACAATCTAAGCATAATCAAACACACATCTGTTTGCTTAAATGCGAATACACAGCTCTGCCGCCACACAGGCAGAGAAAACGTTCGAACATGTGCTTGTGTGTTTCTATCTCGCTTGCACCAATGGGTTGATATTGCGTTCAATTATCAATATTGTAACGCTTCTAGTTTTCTTGTTTATAGTCCGAGTTACTGAGATATTTGGCGAAAACAACAATTTTTTCCGAGGTGTGTCAAGTGTTTTGCTTATTGTGGGCGAATGGGGCGTGGCATCGAAAAAAAAAGATTCTTGTATTGACTGACTAAATATGTGATCGCTTGATACCAAGCTGGGACTTGTACCATCTTACCATCTCTGAAATCTGTTTGTTTATACGGACAGACAGACGGACTGACAGACGGACATGGCTATATCGACTCGGCTTGTGATGGTGATCATGAATATATATAATTTATGGGGTCTGTCACGCATCCTTCTGCCTGTTACATACTTTTGCACAAACCCAATATACTCTTGCAGAGAGTATAATAACGAAATGAACAAGAAAGAAAAGTATAGTCGAGCGCGCCCGACCGTATAATACTCTCTGCATGTGTCCCGATTAAATTATTAAAATCGGCATCGAAATATTACAATGTGTTGTACTTGCCTTAAAACACGTTGAAACAAAAACAATCTAAGCATAATCAAACATACATCTGTTTGTTTGCATTCGAATACACATATGTTTGACTTTATACGAGTGCATATATGAATGTATGCGTGTATTCCGTGTGGCCAGCGTCCGCGAACAGCGCTGCCGCCACGCAGGCAGCGAAAGCGTTCGAACTTGTGCTTGTGTGTTTCTATCTCGCTTGCACCAATGGGTTGATATTGCGTTCAATTATCAATATTGAAACTCTTCTAGTTTTCCTGTTTATAGTCCGATTTGCGCACCTTTCCCTTGTGCTTGTGTGTTTCTATGTCGCTTGCACCAATGGGTTGATATTGCGTTCAATTATCAATATTGAAACTCTTCTAGTTTTCTTGTTTATAGTCCGATTTGCGCACCTTTCCTTAACATAGTTAGTGTCCACACGAATAATTACAATACTGTACGATAAGAACAAATACCTTAAAAATGGCATGGAAGTTTGATAATTAGTTTATTAATTTTGGGAAAAGAGGCGTGGCTAATCAAGGCTATGCTGTCGCTAGGAACCTCCGTACCCAAATTGGTGATCCTAGGTATCATAGTTACTGAGATATTCGCTGAAAAACCGATTTTTTCCGAAGTGTGTCTATATTTTTGCTCATTGTGGGCGAATGGGGCGTGGCATCACAAAAAAAAAAATTCCTGTGTTGACTGACTAAATATGTGACCGTTTGATACCAAGCTCGAACTTGTAGCTCTTACCATCTCTGAAAACTGTTTGTTCATACAGACAGATGCTGATCAAGAATATATATACTTTATGGTTTCTGCCTTGTCTCCTTCTCCCTGTTACATACTTTTGCACAAACCCAATATACTCTTGCAGAGAGTATAATAACAATCGCCAGTTGATCATATAGGTGATTAAAATATGATTATTATTGCTTTTGCTATGCCGCTTTGATTCGTATTTTTGAGAAGGGGGCAATGCATAACAATCTCCAATTGATCACAGAGGCGATTGAAATATGATTATGTTGCCTGTTGCTATGCAGTGTCGTTACGAATTTTCGAGAAGTTGGACCCATTATTTTTTTGATCTAAAGATAAGCAGGTAACAAAACGTGCGTTTCTTTTTTCATTCATTCCAATGTGTTCATTCACACAAAGTGCCAGCATATTTAAATTATTTATCAATATAAATAGCTAAAAAATTAAAGATAAGTATGTCAGCCAAACAATTGCGAAGAATTGCGAAACGGGAAAGTATGAAACTGTTGTTCCGTGATATTGATATTATAAGGGAAACCACTGTTGAATTTGTGACAAATAATCAAAGTGAAAGTCCAAATAATTATTATAATGAATGTTCAAGTGATAGCCGTTCCTCTTATGCTGGTATTACTGTTATAGAATATTAATTTTAATTTTTTTCAGATGTGTGTCATGTAAAGTTCAGCTGAAACGATAAAGAAATAAACAGCGTTCTTCAAAAACACTTTGTTCATGCCAAGGACAGACTGAGCAAAAAAAGATGAATTGAATAATTTAATATATACAATATAATAAGCTTTGTCATTTAATTATTAATACTATTTGTTATTAATATAAGTATTCATTTGAATATCAACGGATTATTTCTTAATTTGAATATTAACGGATTTATGTAAATTAACAACACTGAATATGTTAAGCTCCTATGTTATTTAAAATACGAAGTTGGCAGCACCAAAAGATGGAAAAAATTTGGACAAGTTGAAAAAGGGCAATTCGAGAACAAGACTGACGCCGACAAGACACAAATTTGAAACGTCCCTCACACTCTAATATTAAATTTGAATAAATTCATCAGTTTTGTTCTAAATGGTTGTCGCCCTTTAATTGACGATCTTACAATTTTCAAATTTGTCTAACCATGGTTGGAATTTGCATTAATAAATTTGCGATATTGCCAATGCCGTCAAATATTGATAGCAAAGCCAGCTTGATATTAGAGTGTGAGTGTTCTCAAAATTGTCTTGCCATTCTTGAAATTCATGCCACTGACAACGCCAAGTAATTAACAATGAGGAGTTTGCTGTAGTACCATTGCCGTGTACTGCACAAGCCACGCCAAATTTCCAAATGACGCCAAAATACATACGACTCCATTTTGTTGTGAAATTCACCACGAAAAAATCTACATGTGCCGCAATTTCTGATGAAAATTTTTCGATTGAAAATACATAAATGAGTGATCGTAGATTACACAGTAACAATAAAAAGTCAAACCAGAAACCTGAAATATTCAAAATGAGTGAAGACGAGATTTCCGACGAGATGAACCAAACAATAAAATGTGACAGCCAAAAAAGGGATACGGATTATGGAACATTAAAGTCGGAATTGGATGCACTTACGATCGCCGTACAACGTTTAACCGAGATGTCAGTCCAAGCAACAAACACAGCTGCAATTCAGCAGCCACGTCCAACAGATATAAACAATCCGGTGCCAACTGTAAGTCATCAATCGACAATGCCATTAAATTACGCCACACGTCCAGCAAAACTACACGAGTTACCATCGTTTTCTGGATCCGCCGAAGATTGGCCGTTGTTCATCTGTAATTTTAATGAGTCAACCGAGGAGTTCCAATACACACCACGCCAAAATTTGATACGACTGCAAAGATGCTTGTCAGGATTGGCCAAAGAAGCCGTCCCATCAATGCTTATTTATCCAAATGACGTTCCAAACGTTATAGATGAATTGGAATTTCGTATTGGTCGCCCAGAAATTCTTTTGCAATCTCAACTAATGAAGATTCGAGAATTTCCAAAAATACCGTACAACAAGCCGGAACAAATAATAGATCTTTCAACCAAAGTAAGAGGAGTAGTCGCCTTTCTGAAATCTGCTGATGCTATTCATAATTTATGTAATCCAACAATAATGGGAGAGTTACTAAATAAATTGCCAACAGAGAGACAGATCAGCTGGCTGGAATATATTTCCAGATTTAGAACCTATGCCACGCTAGAAGATTTTTCTGTTTGGCTTTGCCAACCTGCCAGAATTGTCGGTCAATTGCCTGTGGTAATTGAGAATTCATCAAAAATGCCTAACTATAAAGCCAGTAAACCAATTCTTCATGTGAGCCAAAACACGTCCAACAAAAAATGCGTTATTTGCCAAGAGAACCACATGATAAATCAATGCAACACTTGGAAGGAAGCCGAAGTCGCCGATCGTTGGAATATTGTCAAATCCAATCACTTGTGCTTCGCTTGCCTTAAAAAAGGTCGCAGCCTGACCACTTGCCGCCAAAAGGAACAATGCAAAATCGAAGATTGTCATCGTATGCATCATCGAAGTCTTCATAGCCCTGTGTCCAAGCCACGATCCGAGCCCAAGGAGACCAGCCAGGTCCCTGCTCAGTCAATGCCAAATTTGCCAATGTTGCACTGCAACACCGACGAGCCAGGATACCTATTAAAAATTCTGCCAGTAATATTAATCGGTCCTAAAGGAAAAATTAAGACGTATGCCTTGTTTGATGAGGGCAGTACTATAACCATGATGGATGAAACACTTGCGGCCAGCCTCGGTCTAAAGGGTCAAGCCAAGCCACTTACACTGCAATGGTTTAATGATAAGACTACTACCACTATGTCAAAGAAAGTAGATTGTATCATCGCAGACAGCCCTAATAATCAGCATTTTGGCCTAAAAGGAGTTCAGACTATATCAGAATTGAATTTGCCAATTCAGACGTTTAATAAGGATGACTTTATATATCTCAAGGAATTTGCTATTGAAAACTATATTAATGCGAAGCCAGCATTATTAATTGGCTTAGACAACATGCACTTGGGTCTGACAACTACCGTAATTGGAGACGGAATCGTTAATCCAATAGCCGCCAAAACGAAACTGGGTTGGCTCGTTTATGGGCCAAATAATCCTGCCTTAATCAAGAAGCCGAGAGTTCTTCTGATTAATAAAAGAAATGATGAATTGCACAACATGGTCAAGGAATATTTCACAGCCGATAGCTTTGGAGTGAATAATTTGCCGTTAATTGAGCTACCAGAGGATAAACGAGCAGAAAGTAACGCCATTGAAGTCTGTAACCAAATTGTAGAAATCCATCGCCAAGGAGGTTTTGAGCTAAGGAACTTTGTGTCAAACTCCAGTCAAGTACAAGTCGCAATGAACAAAGATGAAGCAGTAATCGATCAAACACTCAACATGGACAACCACTCAAGCAGCGACAAAGTTCTGGGAATGTACTGGAACACCAAAGATGACACATTTCAGTTTGAGACCAAATTTCACCGAGTTCCAAAAGTAGTTATGAACGGAAATCGAGTTCCTACAAAGAGAGAATAGTCATGTCCATATTCGACCCGTTTGGACTCATAGCCATGTCTTCCATGTCTTTGCCAAAGTCCTTATCCAAGAGACATGGAATCAACAAATAGAATGGGATGATTACATACCAGAAGAACTACAAAAAGGATGGAAGTCTTGGTGGGCTGAGCTGCAAAATATGTCAAAATTTCAGCTGCCTCGTTGCATATCACCAAATATGATGACCACAAGTATCGTGCAATTACATATATTTGCCGATGCTAGCCAAAAAGCCTTTGCAGCCGCCGCATATTTACGCATCACGAGTGACAATAGCACTGAAGTACCCTTTGTGATGGGAAAAACACGTTTAGCTCCTAAAAAATTGATGTCTATTCCCCGCTTGGAGTTGCAAGCTGCCGTATTGGGAGTACGTCTGTGTACTCTATTAAAAAAGCATCTGTCTTACGCCATTGAAGAAACAACATTCTGGAGTGACTCAAAAACTGTTCTCCAGTGGATACATTCCAAGACACGCAGATTTAAGCCCTTTGTCGGTCACCGAGTGACAGAAATTCTTGCCAACACTGACGCCCAACAATGGATGTGGGTACCAACTGAAGACAACCCAGCCGATGACGCCACACGAACATTACATAAACCAAAAATCAACTGCAAAACACAATGGTTAACAGGACCAGTCTTTTTAAAATCTGCCAGTGAGACATGGCCTCAGATGACGCTAATAGTTCCCAGCGAGCCTCTCTTGGAAGAAATTCGAAATTGCCCTGTGTTAAACTGTCGGGTGAAAAAAGAATTTTTAGAACAATTTAATTATTCTTCTTTCAGGAAAACTGTACGTGTAATGGCATACGTACTCCGAGCCAAGAAATCTTTTTTGTGTCTATCAGAAAAGAGAGCACCCACCAACATTTCGCTGTCAGCCGAAGAACTCAACGAAGCCGAAAAAACTTTATGCCGGCTAATCCAATGCCAAATATTTTCGGATGAGTTAGAGATGATAGAAGAAAGCGGTGAAGTCTCTAAATCCAGCTGCATTTGCAAATTGTCGCCGTATAGAGATGAAGAAGGTTTACTACGACTAGCTGGACGTGTAGACGAAGCTCTGTGTTTGCCCCTGCAAGCAAGACGCCCCATTATATTGCCAACGAATCATCCAATGTCACAGTTCGTCATGAAACACTTTCATGATAAGTTCCATCATCAAAACAACGCCGTCATAATCAATGAAAGCCGCCAAAAATTTTGGATTCCAAACGTCAAGGTTCTACTGAACAAAGTCCGACGAAACTGTAACAAATGCATCATAGAACGCAGCAAACCACGTGCGCCTTTGATGGGACAACTTCCAGCCGACCGCCTTACGCCGTATGTACGTCCTTTTACATACACGGGAGTCGATTTGTTTGGGCCATTAACAGTAACGATTGGTCGTCGCACCGAAAAACGTTGGGCAGTCATCTTCACGTGCCTAACAGTCCGAGCCACACATTTGGAGATCGCTGAGAATCTCTTATCGGATGCGTTCATCGTATGTCTGCGAAATTTTATTAATCGTCGAGGTGTACCAGTCGTTATTAGATGTGACAATGTACCAATTTCATTGGAGCGCAGAAAGAACTTGCAGAAGCCGATCGTACTCTTAACACAGACGCCATTGCTGATGAAGCCGAGAACAAGGGAATCAAATGGATCTTTAATTGCCCGGCCAATCCAAGCTCAGGTGGATGTTGGGAACGACTTATCCGAATTATAAAAGGACTTCTACACAAGACATTAAAATATGTACATCCAGACTAACCAGTTGATCTTACGTCGTCCCGCCAGCAAACTAATTGTGCTCAAGTTAAGTGGTAAATCTTGCTGAAATTCACTGTGAGGGGGAGTGTTATTAATATAAGTATTAATTTGAATATCAACGGATTATTTCTTAATTTGAATATTAACGGATTTATGTAAATTAACAACACTGAATATGTTAAGCTCCTATGTTATTTAAAATACGAAGTTGGCAGCACCAAAAGATGGAAAAAATTTGGACAAGTTGAAAAAGGGCAGTTCGAGAACAAGACTGACGCCGACAAGACACAAATTTGAAACGTCCCTCACACTCTAATATTAATTTGAATAAATTCATCAGTTTTGTTCTAAATGGTTGTCGCCCTTTAATTGACGATCTTACACTAGTCTAAGTATGTAATTTAAGTACGTTGAATTTTTCTTCATTTTTTTGTTAATAATTTAAAACGGATTTATGAAAAATGAAATTAAAATAATTTAAAGAAAATATTTCTTATTTTTGGGAGGAACAAATTTACTAAATTCGAAACCAAAAAAAACCGCTTATGATAGAAATTAAGGACCAAATAAGAGTCGCGCATGCGTGAAAAATCACTCGAATATGACTCGAAACTGATTGAAAACAATGAGTCATAAGCAACTCTCCAAGAAGAGTCGCTGCTAGGGTACCGTTTCCTCCCGACAAATGAGTCAATTAAAATTAGAAAATGAGCTCACTTATGATCATTTTAATCAGATAGAGCACTCAAAAAAGACTCGAATTTGAATTGAAATGTTTGGTGGGGCAGAGAGTATAATACCAACGCCCAAACACAATCAGCCAGCTGGGTCAGTTCCTTGGAATTATCAACTACTACCGTAGATGTCTTCCAAATTCATCGCTCATTCAAGCACCTCTGTCGAATCTTCTCAAGGACGTAAAAAAGAATGATCAACGCCTCATAGAGTGGACATCTGACCGTATTACTGCATTCCAAGGGGGTAAGCGAAGTGTAGCCAATGCAACACTATTAGCTCATCCACTTCCGAATGCAAAGCTAGCCTTGACTTGCGATGCCTCTGACGTTGCGATTAGAGCAGCTCTAGAGCAACAAGTCAACGATTCGTGGCAGCCAATTGGTTTTTTTTTCGAAGAAACTCAACAACACTGAGAAGAACTACAGCACATACGACAGAGAGCTACTATCCGTCTACGAAGCTGTCAGATACTTTAAGCATCTGCTAGATGGACGAATTTTCGTGAGCAGGACAGACCACAAGCCGCTTATCTACGCTTTTCGTCAACGCCCTGAAAAAGCATCGCCTTAGCAGATTCGACACCTGAGCTTCATCTCTCAATACTCAACAGAGATCACGCACGTCAAAGGAAGTGACAACGTAGTTGCTGACGCCTTTTCCAGACTCTGCGCTATTGATATGCCGACGACAGTGAAGATGCAGCAGATTGAAGCCCAAGCGGTCGATTCGGAAATGATCCACCTGATAGAAAGACACGCATCGCTGAAGCTGCAGAAAGTCAACTATAACGATAACGTGTCGGTATACTGCGACGTATCAAAGGGATATATTCTTCCGTATATTCCTCAAGCTCTTCGGAACCAGATTTGCGGATCTCTTCACAATCTTTCCCATCCAAGAGACCGATCGACACTCAAACAAATAAAGCAAAAGTTTGTTTGGCCATCAATCAACAAGGATGTCTTCAAATGGTCCAGGAACTGCTTGCCTTGTCAGCGAGCGAAAATCAGCAGGCACAACCATCTAACACTTGATAAAATCATCGTTCCCAATGAAAGATTCGACGACGTCCACATCGACATTGTTATAATGCCTTTATATGAAGACTACATGTATTGTCTTACAATGATCGACAGGTTCACTCGCTGGCCAGCAGCTATTCCGTCGAAAAACGTCGAAAGGGTATCGACCAACGCTCCCATGTTTTTTTACGCACTGACACCGTGAAAAAACCACTGGAGCCCGCATACTCTGGCCCGTACGAAGTGATCGCTCGTAACAGCGACCGATTGTTCACCATCAGTATTGATAGCAAGCTCGTAGCGGTGTCCGTCGACCGACTCAAACCCGCGTTCCTAGTCAAAGATGACACAATCATTGGCTCACAACCTACTGCGAATGAGCCACGTACATACGCAAGGACACCGAGAGTACACTTCACACAATCGTGACGTCGTCACTGAAGAGGGAGTACTGTGGCGGTGTGGCAACACACCTATCGCCAATGTGCATAATTCTTAGGTGGTGTTCGATAGTCCAGGGATAACAACGACGCTACGCGCCAGAAGAAGCTAAACGATATTCACGTTCAACAGAACGGCGCCAAGCTTCATGAATTTCACAACCATGTATAAGTAAATGTAAAGTGTAAATAAATGTAAAGTAAATAAATAAGATAGAATTAAATAGAGAGCATAGCCTTCGTGCCCGCTATATGCATTAGACAGGCGGCGCCCTCTATCAGCAGCGCGGGGAGCGCTCGGGTGCAACTCTGCAAAGAAAGCTCGGTGGTAAAGAGAGAGCTTTCATGGTGGAGTTGGATCGCGACGGCTTCAGCATTATTCGCTCGAGAGCGTGGTTTTTACTTTTTGATCGGTCGCGCACGTTTTCATAGACGTCACAAGTTGTCGGGTCTATGTGAAAGAAAAAAGCAATTTGGTGACAGCGGGGCGTTAGGGCTTTGAAAGGCAGTGCAGGAGGGAACGCAAATTAACAAATTTTCTTGAGAGCGATCGGACTCCGGGCAGACTGACATCTGTACCGCCGCTGGGAAACGACCTTACACATTATATGTTTTCATATATGTATGTATGTGTCAATCAACAGTACGGTCAGCGCTGCCGCCACACTTGCAAAGAAAACGTTTTATGCAAACGTATGTATGTTTCTGTCTCGTTTGCGCGCATACAGTGATATTATAGTTAAATAACATAAACTTTGTTACGTGATAGCTCTTATGTTCAAAATAGGATTGTGATGCACCTTTTGAAATAGTATGACGTACAGTATGAACAAACAGATAGTATGAACAAACAGATTTCAGAGATGGTAAGAGCTACAAGTTCGAGCTTGGTGTCAAACGATCAGATATTTAGTCAGTCAATACAAGAATCTTTTTTTTTTCGATGCCACGCCCCATTCGCCCAAATAAGCAAAAAACTGGACACACCTTGGTAAAAATTGGTGTTTTCGGCAAATATCTCAGTAACTATGGCACCTAGGATCACCAATTCTAGTACGGGTGTTCTTTGCGAGAGCATAGTTATATTGCCATTTAAGATTTTGGACTGCCACGCCCACTTTTCCCACAATTTATAAAATAGTTTTCAAGCTTCAATGCCGTTTTTTCCGTATCGTACAGTATTGTAGTTTATAACTGGTGTGGAGACTATTATCCTAAAAGGCGCATTAAAATTGGACTATAAACAAGAAAACTAGAAGCGTTTCAATATTGATAATTGAACGCAATATCAACCCATAGGTGCAAGCGAGATAGAAACACACAAGCACATGTTCGAACGTTTTCGCTGCCTGTGTGTCGGCAGCGCTGCCCGCGGAAGCTGGCTGCGCCGTTTTATGCAAACGTATGTATGTTTCTGTCTCGTTTGCGCGCATACAGTGATATTATAGTTAAATAACATAAACTTTGTTACGTGATAGCTCTTTTGTTCAAAATAGGATTGTGATGCACCTTTTGAAATAGTATGACGTACAGTATGAACAAACAGATAGTATGAACAAACAGATTTCAGAGATGGTAAGAGCTACAAGTTCGAGCTTGGTGTCAAACGATCAGATATTTAGTCAGTCAATACAAGAATCTTTTTTTTTTTCGATGCCACGCCCCATTCGCCCAAATAAGCAAAAAACTGGACACACCTTGGTAAAAATTTGTGTTTTCGGCAAATATCTCAGTAACTATGGCACCTAGGATCACCAATTCTAGTACGGGTGTTCTTTGCGAGAGCATAGTTATATTGCCATTTAAGATTTTGGACTGCCACGCCCACTTTTCCCACAATTTATAAAATAGTTTTCAAGCTTCAATGCCGTTTTTTCCGTATCGTACAGTATTGTAGTTTATAACTGGTGTGGAGACTATTATCCTAAAAGGCGCATTAAAATTGGACTATAAACAAGAAAACTAGAAGCGTTTCAATATTGATAATTGAACGCAATATCAACCCATAGGTGCAAGCGAGATAGAAACACACAAGCACATGTTCGAACGTTTTCGCTGCCTGTGTGTCGGCAGCGCTGCCCGCGGAAGCTGGCTGCGCCGAATACACACATACATACATATTTGCATCATATACATATTGTCAAACGTATATGTATTCGCATTCAAACAAACAGATGAATGTTTGATTATGCTTAGATTGTTTTTGTTTCAACGTGTTTTAATGCAAGTAAAACACAAAGTAATGTGTGGATACCGATTTTAATAATTTAATCGGGGCAAATGCAGAGAGTATTATACGGTCGGGCGCGCTCGACTGTACTTTTCTTTCTTGTTTTCTTTTGCGTCTGCACGAGGCGAGAACTCAAACGGAAGAGAGTGAAGCCTGGTGCAGGAGCTACCTTCCGGCGTAAAAGCTCTGCTTTTTAAAATCAGCTGTTAAAGCTGCGCCGATCAGCAACTCTGGGTTGCAGCATAATTAGCGAAAGCTTAATGCACTTTAAGCTCGTTTAAAACGAAACAGCGTTATGCACATGATCTCAGTTAAACTGAACGAAACTTGTTATATTCAAATAATAACAAAAACTACGTTTTTACATTTAATTTAGTTGATAATGAATTGAAATTGCAACGACGTATATTTGTATCGCATGCGATAGATATATTTGCAAACCAAAACTGCGATAACAAATAACGTCGGTTAAGGTTTCAAACAAATATTTTCTTCGACCATTAACCAAAACCCGAAAATCCGACAAACGTAAGGCCGAGGAATAGCGGGAATTAGTATCGTATGTCTTTGGCATGGAAAGTACCAACTTCTCTTCCAGACAAATCCTCTAGGATATAAAAACAGTTACCAATTTTCTTTTGAATCCTACACTTCAAAAATTGTGGACCTAATTTCGCATTAAAGTTCTGCGTAAATTTGCTAAGTGCAAAATTACGTCTGTACACCTCTTGTCCTACTTTAAAGGATACAGGCTTTGAGCGCAGATTATATTGTTGGACGTTTCTCCCATAGGCTTTGCGTATATTGATTTCAATATCTTTGCGCAGTAATGCTAAATTATCTGACCTTTCCAGAGATGCTACTGGCTAGTTCAACATATTTAAACTGCGTAGCAATCGATAGTCAGAACCATGGGTGATCATATATAAGCCAAAAAGTGCTTTATACGGCGAGCATCCTAACGATTGATGCAAGGCTGAACGTAAGGCAAGGATATACTGGTAAGATGTTTGTCCCACTCGGTTTGATCCTTCGTAATAAAAGATCTGACAGCTGCTAGCAACGATCGATTCACACGTTCAGCTGCATTACTCTGTGGAGAGTATAAGGCTGTGTAAATGTGGTGTATTCTTAGCTCAGTTAAAAACGCATTAAAGTATTAGCCTTAAATTGTGTACCATTATCGCTAACGATAGTTTCGGGTTCCCCAAAGGAGTGAAAAATTTGCTTCAAAAGAAATTCCTGAATCTTAGCGGAAGTAAACTTTTTCAGTGGATGCAACCAATGAAACTTGCTGAAATGATCTCAGACAATAAGAAGACCAATGTGACCATCCTTACTGCGAGGGTAGGGACCGAGCAAATCTATATATAATCTCTGAAAGGGTCGGCATGTTGGACTCCGAGCTCCCATCGGGGGTCGGAGGGTATAGTTTGGAGCTTTGGTCTCCTTACATATCTGACAATTTCGTATTTACTCACGTACTTGAGTTGCTAAACCGGGCCAAAACAAATGTCGACGAAGCTTTTCAATAGTTTTCTACATGCCACCATGCGCGGAAACGAGACTATCATGGGCTTGGTGGATAACTTCAGTTCTCATGCTTTCTGGTACCCAAAGCTTCCAGGACTTCTCCTCTTGTTCCGTGTTACCCGAGGCATGTTCTCTGCGTATGTAAATATACTGATCTATGAGCTTAATGTCTGGAAAGCGATCCTTATTTTCTTTAAAACTTTCCTGCAATTTACAATATTCTAGATCTTTAAAAGCTGACGATTCTAAATCAATAACTGGAGCAGCTTCAATGGCAGACAATTCTCCTTCATTTAAACGTGAAAGCAAGTCAGGAACGACGTGATATTTTCCTTTGCGATGAGAAAAAGAAAAATTATATTGCTGCAATCGAAATATCCAACGAGCAAGTCGGCCGGAAACGTTTTGCTGGCGCATTAACCACAAAAGACTAGAGTGATCTGTAACTACCTCGAATTCTTGAAGCTCCAAGTAACAACGGAATTTCTTGATAGCTAAGATCACTGCCAAACATTCGCGCTCAGTAACACTATAGTTTCTCTGGGCTCTACTAAGCTTTTTTGTCATAAACGCGATTGGTTTTTCCTCAATGTCATCCGATAGCTGGACGAGCACAGCACCAATTCCAAAGTTGCTAGCATCGCAGTGCAGATAAAGTTTCTTTGAAAAGTCAGCATTCTGTAGCACCGGCGCCGAGGTTAGAATAATCTTAAGCCTTTCCATAGCTTCTTTTGCTTCTACAGTCCAACAGAACGGTTTTTTAGTGGACAGAACTTCTGTAATAGGATAAGTAACACCCGAAAAGTTGGAAATGAATCGCCTGTACCATCTACAGATTCCGAGAAAACCACGAACTTGTTTCAGATTTTTCGGGGTTGGCCAATTAAGAATGCAAGAAATCTTTTCTGGATCAGTATGAATGCCATCTTTGCTAATAACATACCCTAGATAGTTGACGCTGGTTACACAAAAATGACTTTTGTCAATATTTAAGGTAAGATTAGCTTTTCTGAATTCTTCTGCTAAACGAACAAGAACAGCTAGGTGGGTAGAAAACTCTTCCGAAACAACGCTTAGGTCATCAAGATAACCAAAGACACAATTGCGCAGGTCAGCTGGGATTATGCTGTCGACCAAGCGACACATAGTCAAGGGAGCATTACACAAACCGAAAGGCATTACCTTGAACTGATATAAGGGCCTTCCAGGGACCGTAAATGCTGTTAAGTGTCTGGATTCTTCTGTAAGCTCAATCTGCCAATAAGCATCCTTCAAGTCTAATTTAGTTATTAGCACAGGCTTGGGCAATCGCGAAAAGATGCCATCGATGTTTGGAAGCGGATAAGCATCTTTAATTGTCACCTCGTTGAGCTTGCGTGCATCCAAGCAAAGACGAACTTTGTTGGGCTTTACCACCAAGCGCATTGGAGAGCTCCAAGCGCTATTAGATGGCTCGATTACTCCTAGATCCAACATGCGATCCATTTCGGCAAACAGAAGCTTTTCTACGGCAGGACTCACCGGATAATATCATTGTTTAACAGGTCTAGCTTCGCCTACATCAATGTGATGTTGAATTATGCTTGTTCGACCGAGACCGTTAGAGCAATTCGGGAACAGTTTTTTCACGACCTGCAACTGGGATTTCTGAAGATCTGTCAAAGGGTACGAATTTGGATCAGAAGGAGAGTCTATCTCAGACACTGGTTCTACTGAGTTTATGATATTCGGAGCAAGTGAAAACGTTCGATAAAAATCAACCCCTAATCAGCCTTTGCTTGATGGAGGGTGAAAAATCAAAAACTAATTAAATTAAAACAAATTGCAAGTTCTTAAACGTTACAATTTATTGTGAAACTTAGCAATCGCGGAAAGGCTTGGCAGCGTGTGTGTGGCTATTGCGAGACGAAGATAACGACTGACTGCTGCACTGCCGAATACCAAGCGAACTTTCATACTAGCTTAAGTATAAGAGATTTTATGCGTACATTACTGGACAGTTCAATAATCTCAGTAATTAAAGCTTATCCTAACAATTCATTTTTTCTCCTTGTTCTAACTATCATCATGATCCAACATTCCGGCCACCTTGAAGGGATCGCCTTCAATCCCATGGTAGCCCTGGCAGCATTAGCGCCGGCCGCCGGCTGATCTGCCGCATGACCAGTCCCCCGACGAGAGGGCCGCTTTGAGATAAGCCTCCACTCCATCTTCCTTCCGCGGGGAACTAAAGGCTGCTTTGCTTCCTTCGAACTGAGTCCTGGAACTCCTTCACCAGGTTCCTCACGAAAATGTGGCTCCTTCTTCAAGTATCGCCGGACTGGCGTGCCACGTCGAGCGAATAAGCTGTACGCTGTTAAAATGAGAGGTTTATTGGATCTTGCTGTAAACTCAATATGAACAGCATTTGATGCAAAACACACGAACACCGCTGTAAACACCTTTGGCGGGGCTCGTCCTCTTATCTTTACCAGCACATCTGTGGCACCGCACAATTCTATACCTAGATGCGTCAAAGAGATTCGTCTTTCAAAATCGTCCGACTTTTGACTGTATATAGTCAGCGATTGCAATCTTACTAAGCTAGATAGGCAAACGAGAACTGAGTATTCTTTAAACCCTTGAGGCCAATGTCTTTTTACCATGCAACGAAGCCGAACGAACTGATCGAGTTTCTGAACGCCAAACCCTCTTGACGACAAATCGGCTGGATTTAATGATGTCAGTCCATGTCTCAAAGATACATTATTGGCCATCTCTTGGAGGCCTGCAACTCTATTGGCTACAAATGTTGCAAGTAATGAAGGGGAAGTATATGTACAATGTAGTGCGGTTTTTGAATCATTCGAGAAACTCGCACTCTCGATTCGACATTGGTCCAACGCGAATATTTGGGCTAAAATATACGCGAAAGATTCTAGCAATGTTTTTCGCTTGGTGGGACTTAGTTTGGCGAAGCTATCAACCAATTGATACCGAAAAGTATCCAAACTTGGTGTCCACCTTAAGCCAAGCGTTTTTGTCGAATCGGCATCATTGGAAATCCAAAGTTTCTCATTTCCGTTTTCTTATACGTTATAATGGTTTAAAAACCATTTTGCCAATGGAAAATTGCCCGTTTTGATATCTGCCGTGAGGGCAGTTCGGTTCAGACGGAACCTACAAAATGAACCAATTTGATCCCTCAGAATCGCAGGACCCACCAGTAATTACTCGAGAGAGTATGACGACGTTTTCTTACACGACACGTCCACTACTACTCGAAGTTTGGTGGAATTGCTTTCAGGTCTCAGGACGCACTGGTGTGAAAAAGTGTTACGTGGTCCTGGTGGAACTTCTGTATCTATGAACATGCGACCAAGGTCAAGATTTACGTTCATGAAACTCACATATACATCCTCTTGTTCCCAGATCATGGGAACAACTTGTCTTTTGACAATTTGTGACGACCCCAGCACTTTGGGATCAGTCGTGACTGACAAATTGACACCAAAGTGTCCAGTCGTCAATTTTTGAGCGCTGTCCCGAGAGCTTTGTTTGCAAACGATGTGCTCCGCAGAATAATTTGCCGAAACACTTTTCTCCGGGGCAGCTTCGACCTCACAGTGTCGATCTACACTGTCTTCAAAACTAACATCTTTTCTATGTTGCATCACTGAGCAACATATTGGGCTTTTGGTAAGCATTTTCTTGCACCGCCCTGATGCCACCCAACCAAACAACGTCCTTTGTAGTAACGGACCACCCTTCGCCAATCGAATTTGTCCGTTACGAAGCATTTCAAAAAAGGAGTCGGCTCCCAGAAGTATATCTATTTTCTGGGGTTTGTGGAACTCAGGGTCAGCCAGTTCGACATTTGCTGGGATATTCCACCTATTGATGGGAAGATCACAATCTGGCTGCCTGCTACAAATCGATTTCAGAACCCAAAATTCGGCGCTGAACTGATGTCTCGATACACGAGATGAAACTATTGTCGAGACTTTGCCTTTTGCAGTCAATCTCGACTGTCCAACCGACTTGACGGTTAAACATTTGTCTTTGCGTTGAAGGCGTAAGGCTTCAGCGAGGTCTTCCGTCATGAAGTTCACCTGTGACCCTGAATCCGACAAGACTCTAGCGTTTCGATTCTTACCGAAACTGTCTTGAACTTTAACAACAGCCGTTGCCAGGATTACCTGATCGGTTTCGCTCGCACTATGATCAACATGGGCAGGATGAGCAGAAGCCTGTGATGTTTCTACCGGTGTGAATTTGTGAAGGAGAATGTTGTGAGGACGAGAACAAACTCTACACTTCGACGCAGTGCAGTTGGACACTCTGTGCTCTGAATGCAAACAGTTTATGCAGAGTTGACTAGATTTTACGAAATTAAATCTATCGTCAACCGGCAGTGCTGCAAACCCTTGACAATTTTCAATCATATAGCTTGCACTGCAAAACTGGCATGTGGGTTCAACGTCTTTTCCAACATTTGTACACGCAAACGACGATTTTTTAGCGTGTCTCATTTCGAATGCTTGCTTCATCCTAGACTTTGAACTTTCTTCAGCAGACAAATGCTGATATCGCCTGTTCAAAGCCGCAGCGCAGTCGGCCCATTTCGGCAATGTGTTGTAATCCAGCTGTTCCTCGTACTTCGACTTTGTATGAGGATCTACCTTCGACATAACTATATGAATCAAGATTGCATTTGCGAAATCTTGCTCATCTCCAACGGACATTAGCGAACCAAAAATTGCCGATACCGAGTCAACTATTGTTCGAATTCCAACTGCCGATGGCTTGGACATCGGCTCAATGTCAAACAACTGGGCAAGAGTGTCAAAAAAGATAAGACACTTGTTGTCATATACTCGACTTAGACTTTCTAATGCCTTCGGGTAGTTCGCATCAGATACTTGGAAAACTCTGCCTAACGCCTCATCTGATAAGCACGATATCAAATGGTTGAATTTCTCAATATTTGACAGCGAGCGATCAGAGTCTACCAAGCTATTAAACAGACCGATAAATTGTCTGTATTCCGAGTGTTTACCACTAAATTTGGGCAACTTTAGTTTGGGCAAGTGAGAACGGTCAGAAGGCTGAGGTACGATTTCTGATGAATGATGCGCACTTTGGGCTGACATGTATGAAGACCGTGCCAAAATACATGTTTCCTCAAGCATTGCACGACTGGTATTGTCAGGATCTATTGCATCGATCTCTGACTGCAGATCCATAGCTTTGGAAATGTATGAATTTAGTATGTCTAGCCGGCACTGAATCTCAAATTTGCTTGGAGTCACCATTTTATTAATGAGTGAACTCCTTTGACGCTCTATGTCGCTCTCTACTTTTTCCAATTTAACAAACAATTGACTTAAACGAGCACTAAGGCAAGTTTTCGCGTCAACCAGAACGGTGTCATTAGGGTCTATTTTGTGTGCCATATTGACTAATTAAATTTTGACTCTATTCGAATGCACGTAAGTGTACTATATCCGACAATGATCTGCTGATCAACAAACTTGACTGACGAAGATAATCAAATGATTAAAGAAATTTGTTGATTAACAACAGTTGTTGATCAATATGATTTAAGAAAATCAGAAGATCAAGATAATCAGCTGGCTAACTGAAATTCTCGCATGTAAAAGAAAAAACAGCAATTAACAAAACGCAAGCGTATGTAGATAAGCGCCGACAGTTGTCAACAACAACAAAATACCAATCTACGCAAACGCACCAGCGCAACAAAAATCAGCTGATTACTTATATTCGACTTATTCGACTGCACAATTAAAAAAAACAACAACAGCGCATGCGCAGGTAGACAAACGATGCGATCTACCAACAACAACTAAAGCTTGCCGTTTATCAGCGTACGTTTGTATGTTTGCTAGCTTGTACGTTTGTATGTAAGCAGCGTTGACACAAACAAAGTAAAACGAAATCAAAGCGAAGCAGAATCGAAGTAAAACACTAACAAAGCTAACTACCGCAAGCCAAATCCAACAGCTGTATGTATGTATGTAAACGCGAACTGCGCTTTACTTATGTGCAAAGAACAAAGGTCAAAAAACCCACCACCGAAATATGTAGATATTGGCGAATAGCGAAATTAAAGAGGAACGGCTAACGTTGATATGCGAAATTAATGTAACAAATATATTTGCGCTAGTTAAGTGTTCTGTTTTATTTATGTATATTTATTTAATTCGATTTGTGTGTTTTGCTTCACATTGCTTTCCAATAAATCACAAGTATATATCAGTGCCGAAACGCAATGTCTCTAATGTGCAATAAATGGAGCAGTACTTTTCTAGGTACTTTCAAATGTGTATTGTGCCGCTTCTATGCTTGCACTTTCTATATTCTCCTGCACTGACTCGTTTGGGCACTGTCACCTGATCAACAGAAGAGTCGCTCTTGGGCTCAATTCTGGGTATTATCTCCAAGATGGGTGCCTTCAACTCCTGGCTGTTCAAATCCAGAATTCCAATACGGTCAACAGCTCCAGGGGAAATCCAACAGCAACAATCAAACCGACACACACAGCAAACCAAAGCCTTGAAATGTCTTAAAGACCAACGAACGCGATTGAAATTCCCTGCTCGGGCGCCATGAAAAATCCAATCGAAAATGGTTTGAAATAAAACAATTGTAAGTTCTTAAAACGTTACAAAATTTACTGGACTTGTCGAAACGCGGAGAGACTGGCAGCGTGCGTACGGTGTTTGCGAAATAAACTTAACAACTGACTCGTCGCTCCCGCCAGCAGCACTCCCGAATACAATTTGAGCTTACAGACTAGCTTACAATATAAGAGAACCAATTCATTTCGTGTCTTAACTACTACTTAACTAATACTTCAATCTGATCTTATACTAACTTATGCTATAATCCAACAGAGGGAATTATGTAAAGCTTTATAGGCTTTTGTTGACCCTTGTATGATATTAAAACGTTCAGCACTCCTATAACATCATGCGGCTTGCCATCGGCAGTTTTAACCGAGGATGATATTACTTTAAGTTGCGAGTAATTAGAAAATCCTTGCGCTGCAAGTGTAGATATAATGTAACTCACGTTAGCTCCAGTATCCAGTAAACCTTGCTCTTCAAAATCCAAAAATTGAACTGTGGCGTAGCCACGCCAATCAATATTTTTACCAAAGATAGAAGAAATAACTAAATTACGCTTATCTTTAATGTGTTTATAATAGTTTCTAATTCTAATAGAACTTTTCTTAGGAAATAGTGATCTTTCATTAAAAATTTTCTCTTTAGCTATAAAATAAGTTTTTAATCTTTCCTCGTAAGATGGAAAGTTAGAAATTTTTGCAGCAGTTGGCTTACTTACTGAACAGTCGTTATTAGAAGGCTTACTGCTTGTGTTGATTTCCATTGCAATTACTTTTTCGGGGGCAACCGAGTTTTATGGGTTGCACCCGTCTGTCGGTTTTCCGCTAATCGACGTTGACAATGGGCACACTGTGGCTTATAAACTTGCGGTGCACCACAACCATAACAGAAAATACGACGATCTGAATGGCAGTCTTCCCAAAAATGACCCAATTCTTCGCAGTTCCAACATTCAACATTTGGACCGGCTTGTCGTATGGCAGCAATCTCCTTTTGCGTGCGAACAGAAGCATTCGAATCAGTGTCAGAATTATCATCTTCCAGGGCATACACTTGCTGACGAGCGATGTGAGGTTTTTGCTTCGAGGATCGCTCAGTGGATGATCGCACTTCCTCCATCAGATTTTCGTTCATCTGAGCTAATCTTCGTAACAGGCTCGAATAACAATTTATGTCTATGTTCTGGAAGCAAATTATTTTTCAAAATCTTTAGCAACTCTTCTTCAACAATTTTTACAGCCGATCTGTCAATGAGTGAAGCGACTGCATCATAATACGATGTGAATGATTCTCCACCTTTTTGTTTGCGAGAACGAATTTGCTCTTTCATAGCAAACTCCGACCGGTAGTCGCGATACTGCTGTCTGAGCGCAGCACAAAAATCTGACCAGATGATATGGTCGACGGACTTATGGTATCTCCAATACCAATCACGCGCTTTACCACTAAACAGTATATGCATGTGCTTGCAAAGTGCACGAAAATCGCTGTCTAATGTTTTATCCGTGAGAGATTTTACGCGATAAACAAACTCCTCTACACCCAGATTTTCTGCCGATCCACTGAACGTCAGATTCCACTTCTGCATAATATCTGCAGTTTTCCGAGGGTAGGCAAACGAATGAAGCGATGAGGAAACAGGTCGACTTGGTGCTACAGGCACAGAAACCTCTTCCTGACTAGGGGCAGAACGAATATTCATGGTTGCAAGCATACGAGACATACTCTGTTCGATCATGTTTTGAATCCGGACATAATCGGGCTCATGGTTTCTACGAGGATTAGCAGGATGTGCTGGACGACCTCTTCTTCTATTAGGAGCTGCTTGTGGGATTCTAGCGTCGCTAGGATTCGAGGTATTGCTAGCTTCGAGTGGCTCAGGCAATGAGGCATTCACATTAGCATGCTCATGCTCTTGACGAGACAATGAAGGCATAGCAGAGGCTTGCTCAAGAGATTTTGCAAGTTTCTGGTTATCGGCCTTTGAGCAACTACTGTAGAAATAGTTTCGCGATAACGTGCAGGCGAGCAGTTACCTACTACTACTTTGAATAATTCTGGCCGTAATAATCGATTACAAACAGGACACTCTGTCTGAGATGCTCCCCGATTGTCGATACATAGCTTGTGAAAAATGTGCGTGCATCCTGTTACATAGCATGACTGCGTGTCAGTCATTGTATCCATACAGATACGACATATATCCTGACTCATTCTAGATGAGGAAGGATGATTTAATGGACTGCGTTGCACTGACATATTTCATTAGCTAAATTTTTCTGATTATGGACCTTTTATGGAGACTTAACTAAATGTAGTGCTAATAATGACAAACCAATATGAAAGAATTAAATATTTTCTTGGCTATGGAAGTTCATATGAAGGATTATTATATTGCAAAGCTAAGAATGATTGTAAAGTTTCTTATTGGTATAGTTTCGTTCTCTACAAAACCTATATTCACAACATGTACACTTACCACCATGCAGCTTTGAATAAACAATCACTTGTACTTAAATGTATGCAACTAATTTAGCCTATGTTGGAAATAGATAAATAAAAAACGCACAGTGACCATCTAGCAGGGTATTCCAAGCGTAGAAATACACAAGAGTCAATAGAGGTATGCACAATAATTAGAAGATCATCATTCTACAAAGGTATCAAAGCAGCAAACAAATGCAACGAGCTTGTTTAGTTTTGAATTAACTAGACTAGAAACTAGATCAATTTACTACTACTAATTCTCCATCGTTCTAGAAAAGTACATATCTAGGAAGTACATGTACTGACCATGTTTGATTCAAATCGGACAACTATATCGTATAGTTCCCATAGGGCCGATCGGTCAAAAATACGCTCCAAATATGAATTAGTATGAAAAACTTTTGCGTTAACTAAGCTATATTAATCAAACTCAAACAGAATATATCTGCCAATAATATATATATACTGACCAAGTTTGAACCAAATCGGACAACTATATCGTATAGCTCCCATAGGGCCGATCGGTCAAAAATACGCTCCAAATATGAAATAGTATGAAAAACTTTTGCGTTAACTTAGCTATATTAATCAAACGCACACAGAATACATCTGCCAATAATATATAAATACTGACCAAGTTTGATCCAAATCGGACTACTATATCGTATAGCTCCCATAGGGCCGATCGGTCAAAAATGCGCTCCAGATATGAAATAGTATGAAAAACTTTTGCGTTAACTTAGCTATATTAATCAAACTCACACAGAATACATCTGCCAATAATATATATATACTGACCAAGTTTGATCCAAATCGGAATACTATATCGTATAGCTCCCATAGGAACGATCGGTCGAAAATATGCTCTAAACATGAATATGTATGAAAATGTTTTGTGTTTGCCAAGCTATTATATCCATCACCATTGTTAACAACAATTTGAAAGTGAGTAACGGGTATCCTAAAGTCGCGAGGCGACTATAGCACTTTCTTTTTTATACTCTCTGCAAGAGTATATTGGGTTTGTTTTTATACTCTCTGCAAGAGTATATTGGGTTTGTGCAAAAGTATGTAACAGGCAGAAGGAGGCGTGGCAGACCCCATAAAGTATATATATTCTTGATCAGCGTCACAAGCCGAGTCGATATAGCCATGTCCGTCTGTCCGTCTGTCTGTCTGTCCGTCTGTCTGTCTGTCTGTCTGTCTGTCTGTCTGTCCGTATGAACAAACAGACTTCAGAGATGGTAAGAGCTACAAGTTCGAGCTTGGTGTCAAACGATCACATATTTAGTCAGTCAATACAAGAATCTTTTTTTTTTTCGATGCCACGCCCACAAAGAGCAAAAAACTGGACACACCTCGGAAAAAATTAGTGTTTTCGGCAAATATCTCCGTAACTATGGCACCTAGTTGCATTGCCATCTAAAATTTTTGACTGCCACGCCCACTTTTCCCACATTTGATAAAAAAACTGGAATCGTCAATGCCGTTTTTGGCGAACTTGTTTTTATCGTACAGTATTGTAGTTTATAATTCGTGTGGAGAGTAACTATATTAAACTATCCTGAAAGGCGCATTAAAATCGGACTATAAACGAGAAAACTAGAAGCGTTACAATATTGATAATTGAACGCAATATCAACCCATAGGTGCAAGCGAGATAGAAACACACAAGCACATGTTCGAACGTTTTCGCTGCCTGTGTGTCGGCAGCCCTGCCCGCGGTCGCTGGCCGCGCCGAATACACACATACATACATATATGCATCATATATTCTCAAACGTATGTGTATTCGAATACAAACAAACAGATGTATGTTTGGTTATGTTTAGATGGTTTGTGTTTCAACGTGTTTTAATGCAAGTACTACATATTGTAATATCTCGATACCGATTTTAAAATTTTTTTCGGGACAAATGCAGAGAGTATTATACGGTCGGGCGCGCTCGATTGTACTTTTCTTTCTTGTTAAATTTTACAATTAAACTTTATATTTGGCAATTGCAAGCTTTTAAAACATTGAAAACTGAGTATTGCTTGCTTCGCTAGCTCACATGTCGGCACCAAACTTCAAAGAAAATTACATTGCACCGAGGTTAGTTTGCTAAAAATTTAAATTCTGCACAAAGTGCGGAAAAGTGCACCTTGAGCTTTTAGGTCTGAATACGTAATTGATTGCTCTACAAAATATATATAGTTTCATTTATACAAAATGCTATAAACATAAGTTTTTTTTCTATCAAAGATAAAATTTCACCGCCAAATTTATGTTTGAGGTTAGTTTTTGGTTAATTTAAAACTCCACATAGCACGCAGATTTTGGATGAAACAAACACATTAACACTAATTAAAAACCTCATTGTTTGCTATCCATTAAAGATTTCATCACAATTTATTTTATATTTGGGTCAAAAGTTGTTTTGAACTTACGTATAGCTTGCTTACAAACGTTAACACGTGCGCGTTGTGTACTACAGCTCTGTTAAGGAGCTGTTATCTTAACAGAATGCGCCCCTGTTAAAATTCTAGGTTTGTAACATTTACATTTGGGGTATTCCTGATGTGAACAAAATAATGTTAATTTAATCAACTTGAAAATAAGACTTTATTCCTAAAAATCGGGCCTTTGACCCATAGCGCACTGGGCGTAGTTTGGGAAGCAGTCCAGCTGGAGGTGATGGACAGGGAAAATATCCCGTCCAAACCCAAGGCGAAAGTGGTCTTCCCGATTACTGTTCAAGGAGACCCAAGTCCTACGGTTGCTTCGACGACCAAATAAGGATATTTCATCCAGCTTCTGGAGGGTGTTACATGCTGGTACCTTCTCCCCATCAGAAGGGGGCCAGCATGTGATCCTTCAGATTAACAAGGAAGCGGACGACATCCTGTACGCTAGATTCGGGAAGATGACATGGGGTGTAGGTAGTGTGTACCTACGTCTGAAGCTAGTTTGAACGCCGAAGACAAAAACGCACACACCCTCGAAGCTGGGGAGGTGCAAAGATATCTTCGTCTAGAATCAGTCATTTAAGCCACCCAGTCAATGGACCTCGCGTCGGACGAGGAGGCAGACGAGGAAGATGGTGACCTGACTGTGATATTCAAGCTCCTGTTGGCCTTGGAGCAAGGGCCTGTTGATGTGGCCTTAGTCCAGGAGCCGTGGATTGCGTCTTGCAACATGGTGGCTGGGCTAAGGTCCAATAACTACACTTCGGCCTAAATGCTTATTTTATGCCTAATTACAGCACTGAAATTCAAACTGCAGTCGGGCTACAGAACGATGGGGTGCATCTCATCATACGACATGGCGCACGACCTGCCAGCCCCACCCGCAGAACTGTTCAAACTGCCGTCGAAAGCCAGCCAACTCATTGTCGGAACATATGTCAACGCCCACCACCGCGTTTGGGGATCATCCGATATTAACACCAGGTGTGAATCTCTTTTATATTTCATCCTAACAACAAACGTAAGTATTGATGACGCTAAGGTTTTTTTCAAGCTAGCTAAACAGACTGAATTGCAGCTGATTTACGAACAGTACCAGGTTGCTCTCAGATCATACAAAACCGCTATTAGGGAGGCCAAGAGGAGCTCCTGGAAGAAATTTTGCTCCAATCTGGAGTCCGTGGCCGAAATCGCCAGGCTGAGGAGGCTGTTGTCTAAACAACCGCCTATCCATAGCCAACTCAAACTAGACCACGGATCATGGACGAAAAGTAGTAAAGAAACTCTAGAAGCTCTAATGTTTACCCACTCTTCGGGTTGCGTGCCTCCCAGAGAAGAGGCGCCGCAATGTTTCGTGCGTCACGACCTCCCACATAAAGGGGCTCCTTATAGAGGATAATGCTACAAACCACGAAAAACGTGGCTACTCAAAATATTAGAGGCTTGCCTCAAAACCGGCCACATTACAACTCAATAGAGCAGGCAAATGCGGCCACAGCAGCGCAAAGGACTATAGACCAACCAGTCTCACATCATTTCTGCTAAAAACAATGCTGGAACTCAGCATCAGAAATACAGCTGAAGATTGTATGTCAGCCAACCAGCACGCCTGCTCGAAAGGTAAATCCGGCGAAAAGGCACTGCGCTCACCAGCCTCCTCCATCGAGAAACCGCTACGTAGTAAAGAATACGCACTAAAAGTCTTCATGGACATCTCAGGTGCATTCACCAATGTCCGCATTAACACTATAATCGATAGACTCCGGACGATCGACAAACACCCAACCATTACTTGCAAGGCTGTTGAAGGGTTCAGTCGAAATGGGGTGTAGCAACGTTAACGAGAAAAGAAAATAGAGGGAGGAGTCTTGTCTTCGCTTCTGTGGAATTTAGTAGTGGATGATCTCATAAATAATTAATTATAATATAATTATAACGTGAGTCTGCTCTCTGACTCTCAGTTCCATTATGGAACGGACTCTACGGGAGTTATGTATTTGGGCTGATGAAGCTGGGCTACATATCTATGCAAAAACAAGTAAGAAAAGCTACAGTCGCTCGAGCCGACTGTAAAAGAACCCGTACTCCCATAATAGTGCGCACTTGTATTCAATTTGAATTCAAATTTTCAAATGAAATAAAAAAATTTTAATTTTATATGTACGTTTTGAATTGAAATTTAAAAAAATTAAATTAACAATTCGCATTGCCAGCATTCGAACCTACAACCTCAGACCAATGCGCCGTCACTCTATCAGTTGCACCACGCGCGACTTTCAAGAATTCTCCGATTATCACCATTTACATATTATTCATACAAACTCACATTACGTTACATTTACTAAAATTGAGATGTAGTAAGTTAACCATACACCAGGCTTGAAGTGTGTCGAGATCGCTTTGTAGACCGTGACTCAAGCAAGATTCAGTTCGTGACAAACAAAGTTTTACATCATCGGCATACATCAGAAATCGGGAACTAGAAATCGCTGAAGGCAGATCATTAATGAATAGTGAAAAAAGTAAAGGCCCAAGATGGCTTCCTTGAGGAACTCCCGAGGTAACACGCACGGGCTTGGATAACGTGTCATTAAAATTAACTTTTTGAGTTCTAGAACATAAATAGTTCGCAATCCAAAGAATTAATTTATCTGGAAATCCAAGCAAATTATGTTTATGTATTAAAAGACAATGATTAACGGTATCAAAAGCCTTGCTAAAATCAGTGTAAATGACATCTGTTTGCAATTTATTTTGAAACCCCTGTATAACAATGGAAGTAAATTCTAATAAGTTAGTGGTAGTAGATCTATATTTCATAAACCCGTGCTGGCAAGGTGAAACAATTGATCTACAAAGATGTTGCAATTGAGAAGTTATTAATTTCTCAAAAGTTTTAGGAATTGCAGACAACTTTGAGATACCCCTATAGTTACAAGTGTCAGATTTAGTACCCTTTTTATGAAGGGGAATAATAAAAGATGATTTCCAGATGTCAGGAAAGCAACACGACTCAACAGACAAATTAAATAATGTATACAAAGGTTTCAAGAGTTGGTCGGCACAGTTTCTGAGCACGCAACCTGGAACTCCATCCGGGCCCGGGGAAAGAACAGGTTTCACAGCCTTTAGATCACTCAAAAGCGATTCTTCAGTGATCAATAGCCTAAAATTACAATTAGAAGCATTTACACGGTAAGGATAAGGCAAGTTTAGATTATTTTGATGAATGCAATAAGTTGATTGGAAAAAATCAGCAAATTAATCGGCTATAGCCTGATCAGAGTTAGCAGTCTTATTTTCAAAGACCATTGAGGAAGGAAGTGTTGATGATTTACGCTTCGCATTAACGAAGTTATAAAAAAGTTTAGGATTACTTCGAAACTGCTGACCACAGCTTCTAAGGTAATTCCGATAGCACAGGCTGTTCAATGCAAAGAAATCTGATCGAGCAATTACATATCGAGAGAGATCCAGGGAGGAGCCAGATTTCTTGAATTTCTTATAAAATTTAGATTTAATGTTTTTTAACCGTGTCAATTCACGTGTAAACCAAATTGGGTTTTTAGAGATACTAGGAACACAAGATGGAACACAAAGTTCAAATAAATTATTTAGAGTAAGGTAAAAAAATGCAACTGCTTCATCCATATCCCTGCACTTGAACAGCCATGACCAGTCAGTCTGGGATAAAAGCTGATTTAACTTATTAAAATCAGCCTTCCGAAACAAGCGAATACGCTTGCTGGGTCTCGAGCTGGACTTACCCATTTGGGTAGGCAAATCCATTAACAATTCCAAAGTCGGGTGATATGGATCTTCAGAAATAGAAAGGGGAGCAATACGGGAAACAGATGGAAATGATGGGTCTAATACAAAAATAAGATCAAGCATCTTATTTAAAGAATTGGGAATGCCATTTATTTGAGATAGAGAAATCCCAAATAAATGGTCAAGGAAATCACTCTGAGTCGTGGGAGTCAATACAGCAGAGCCTGGAGTGGATAACCAAGTCGTTCCTGCAATGTTAAAATCACCCAGAACCACGAGGATATCCCGATCGGAAATTAGGGAAGAAACAGATTTGATAGCTAGGAAATGTTCAAAATAAACAGAACTATCAGAAGAAGGAGGAATATAAGAGCAAGTAATAAAAATGGAAACATTGAAAATACAAATCTTTATCGCAATAAATTCTAAATCTGTAGACATACTAAGATTAACTACTTCAAAGGAAAGATCAGCATTAACAGCAATCAGAACACCACCACCACGACGAGAAGTGCGATCCTTTCTAAAAAGGGAAAAGTTATCACAGAATATCTCAGTATTAAGAATGTCAGGCCTTAACCAAGTTTCAGTAAAGGCAATGACATGAAAAGGAAAAGAAACACTAGATAAGTAAAGGTTACTAAGCTTGCTACAAAGACCTCTTACATTCTGATAGGCAAGCGAAAGGGAGGAGTTTAGTTTTTTTTGTTAGAAGAGTTTTGTTGGTTAGACGAAGATAATGAAGATAGTTCAATCGGAGTCCGATTTCTTTTTTTGGCAGTATATTCTTTCACCACTAAGTGGTCCGGCCAGAACTCTTTGCAGCATATTTTGCTAAATTGTTCGGCCGGAACACTTATTTTAAATGAAGAAATCTCTCGAGCATACGTAAATTTGAATTTTTCAACCGTAATGTTGGCTATAGATTTGGCTTGTATAAAAGCCTTAACATCATCAGGTGTAGTATCAGGGGCAAGCCTTGAAACAAAGATTTGTTTTTTCGGTGGAATACCTATAAGAGTCAAGTTATTATCTACCACTGTCATAACATCTTTTGAACTAACAACACTGGTAGATTGACTAGTAGACCCAGTCGGAATGTCATGACTAGTATTGTAGTAAGTTCCAAGTCATTTTATTGAATGATCCATCAATTTGGTTCTCTTAGACTAAATAGCTTGCTAGCTGTCGGCGCAGCGGCAGAGCAGCCGTTTTATATAAACATTATATATAATTAAAGTAATTAATGTAAAACGGGCAGAGAGTGTGAGTTATGCATGCACATATGTATATTAGCGGTCAGTATAGGAAACACGCTGACTCGGCTCTAAGCGATGAATGCAATGAGTGCATATCATATTACGTTTGGACTTGAACTGTGTGCGGGCACTTGGCACGCTGTCGCTGAGTGACAAAGTCAATGCCCTATGCATATTCGGCTAACAAAGTGTTACCGGTCAATATTTATGTTGAGTAATAAGAACTCATATGTGCATACACTACATCTCCCTCCTTTTGAAAAATAACGTAATTTTATGAAGTTATTTTAATTCTTATTATCTATAAATTTAAGAAATTTTATTTATTTATTTATTTTTTTTTTTTTTTTTTTTTTTTTTTTTTTTTTATATATATATATATATATATATATATATATATATATATATACTTAATAACGATAAAGAAAATGAGATGATAAAAATATTCATATATCAAAAATATTTATATATATGTTATTAGCTATGTATGTTGTTTTGAAATGAAAAGTTTTAATCTATCTTTATGAACTATCTGTTTTTTGTTTTTGTCATTAACTATTATAACATTATCCCTATCTCTCATTTCCGTTACTTTATACGGACCTGTATATTTATAATCTAACTTATGACCTGTTTCATTTCTTAGCAATACTTTATCTCCTACTGATATATCTATATTGTTTACTTTCATATCATATAGTACCTTATTTTTATTCTTATGCTCTTCTAGCATTACTCTAGCTCTTTTATATGCTACTTCTAATCTATATTTGCTTTCTTTAGCATAATCATCTATATTATATATTGCTTCTACGCTATCTATGCTATTAAATTGTTTTGGTAAATTACTTGTTTTACCAAATACTAGCTCATATGGACAATAAGTATGTGCCATAGAGGGGGTCGTGTTGAAACAAAAAACAAAATATTGAAGCCAAACATCCCAATCAGTTTTATCAACCGATATGTAGGATCGTATGTATTCATTAAAAGTTCTATGACTTCTTTCTATTGTTCCAACTGTCTGGTGGTGGTGTGCTGTAGATGTAATATTTTTAATATTTAAATATTTGCACAAATTGTCTATAATTGAATTCTTGTATTCTGTTCCCATGTCCGTAATGAACGTCTTCATTGGACCGTACTTCAGGATAAAAGATTCAAATATTGCTTTAGCGACAGTATTAGCATTCTTATTCGGAACACGTATGGCAACTAAATACTTAGTTAAATCACATATTAAAGTGACTGCATACTCGTTTCCATTTTCTGATTTTGGTAGTGGACCAATAGTGTCCACTATCACTCTGTCGAAAACACTTATGGGTGTGTCTGTTATTGTTAGTGGGGTCTTACTATGTTTCGTTATTTTAGCTTTCTGGCATTTTTGACATTTTCGTATGTACTCAGTGATATCACGAGTCATATTCTTCCAAAAATAATGTCTTTTGATTTTTGCTAAAGTTTTTGAAATGCCAGTATGACCTCCTTGTATCGGATCGTCATGGAAGTTAGACAAAATAGCTTCTTTATCTTTTTGTTTATCTATTAGGGTCACCGGGTTGAGTAGCGCTACCCTTAATGTTTTTAATATTTTATTGCCCATTAATTTGAAATTATCTATTGAAGTATTTTCAAAGATATTTTCCCACGGTGCCACTTTGAGTTGGCTGATTTTATTTATACCGGCTTGCAGTTCAAGCCTTTGGAAAAATGGACCTAAGTCTAGGATTCCATTGGTATATAAATCGCTAACATCATATCTTGCAGTAATTTTTCTGCCATGTTTAAATAAACATAACGTATCTTTTACATGCAATGTCACTACTTTACGTACTTCGTCATTGTTTATGACTTCATATACGTTGGGCTTAGAAGCTGTACTTAAAGATTGCGTAAGCAATTCTTGTTCTTTATTGTCCGCGCGGATTTTCTGTCTATTCTGATATCTTGTAGTGACTTTATTTATATTGCCAGTTATATTTTGTAGGTCTTTGATGGTTATTCTTGATAACGCATCAGCTACATAGTTGTCTTTTCCCTTTAAGTATTCAACTGTGAAATCATATTCTTCTAATTCGAGCCTCATGCGTGTCAGTTTAGAACTGGGATTGATCATTGAGAATAGGTATATTAAAGGTCTATGGTCTGTTTTTATTAAGAAATGTTTTCCATATATATATGGTCTAAAGTGTAATATTGCCCAATGTATTGCAGCTAATTCCTGCTCAGTAGTACACTTATTACTTTCTCCTTTAGTGAACGATCTAGATGCATAAGTAATGGGAAGTTGGAGTCCATCATGGTTTTGAGTTAAAACCGCTCCACATGCTTGTTTGCTTGCATCCGTAATTATACAGAATTCGTTATTAAAGTCGGGGTATTGTAACAATGCTGGTTCCATTAGTTTATATTTTAAATATTGGAATGCGTCTTGGCATTCAACTGTCCATTCAAAGGGAACATTCTTTTTACATAATCTTGTTATGTGCCGGGAATATTCGGCGAAGTTTTTAATGAATCGTCTATAATAATTGCAAAAGGCTACAAAACGTCTAGCGCTATCCGCATTGTGCGGGACTGGATAATTTTTAATGACATCATATTTTGTGTCGTCAGGCAAGATTCCTTTATCTGTGCATTTATGACCATGAAAAGTCACCTCATGCATAAAAAATGAGCATTTTTCTGGATGTAGCTTTAGGTTGTATTCCCTGCATTTGTCAAAAACATCTGTTAAGTTTTTAGACCCCGTACTCTAAAAAAGAGTATAGGGGTCTATTAGGTTTGTCAGAAGCGAAATGTGCGTAACAGGCAGAAGGAGGCGTGGCCGACCCCATAAAGTATATATATTCTAGATCAGCATCAACAGCCGAGTCGATATAGCAATGTCCGTCTGTCCGTCTGTCCGTCTGTGTGTCTGTCCGTCTGTCTGTCCGTCCGTCCGTCCGTATGAACACCTAGATCTTTTAAACTACAAGAGCTAGAGCCACCAAATTTGGAATGAAAGTCCGTCTGTATTGCAGGCAGGTTAAGTTTATTTCAAATTTTTGCCACGCCCCCTACCGCCCCCCGCAAATTGTAAAAAACAGTTTTCATTGCACTACAACTTTGATACTATGAAAGCTATCGTAACCAAATTTACACAGTAGGTGTATGGTACAACTATAACTATCCTCACCAAGTTTCATCAAGATCGGACAACTATAGCTTATAGCTCCCATAGGACAAATCGGTCAAAAACAAAAAATTTGTATGAAGACATGTAGTATTTGCTAAGTGATCGCAACCAAACTCACACAGAATGTGTACATAATTATTAAAATTAACTTCACCAAATTTGGTTCAAATCGGACAACTACAACATGTGAAACAAATTGGTCAAAAATGTCAAAAATTGTAATTTATGTACGTGTTTGAAGAAAAGTGGTAAATCAATGTTTATCTATTTTAGCCGTCCTCATTGTCAACAGTGCTGTGGTCCAAGTGATGTGACATGCATTAGAGAAACATGAGGTCTGCGGTTCGAACCCCGGCACAGACAGGCATTTTTTTTCTTTTTTTTTTTTTCTATAACAAAACATTATTATATGTAAATGCAGATAATCAGCAGTACATGCAAATTGAGGTATGGTGCATATGGTAGAGTGGCGACATGTGAGAATTCTGTGTCTGATACCGCGGGTTCGATTGCAGCTAGCGCATAATTTTTTTTTACTTTTTTAAATTTTAATTTAAACTATTATCTTTTTTAAATTTGTATTTTAAAATATGAATCAGTCTACTGCTTCTTCTTTTAAGTTTGTAAGTATTTTTGTATGCGCACTACAAGGAGTACGGGGTCTTATACAGTCGGCACGTCGACTGTAGCCTTTCTTACTTGTTAAGCATGTGTTTCTCGGAACAACCTATAACTATTAAGTCATCCATGTAAAGGAATGCTTGTGAAGGTTCTAATCCAGAGAATGCAATTGTCATCATCCTCTGAAATGAGTTAGGCGCTATTTTTAAACCGAAAGGTAATCGCTTGAAACGATACGAGCCTTTGCTTGTTGAAAATGACGTTATATCTCTTGAACTTTTTTCGAGTTCAATTTGGTGGAATCCTGACATAAGATCAAGACACGAAAAATATTTTGCTCGCCCTAGTTGATCTAAAATGTCATCAATTCTAGGGAGAGGAAATTTATCAGACAATAATTTTTTATTTATTTGACGATAGTCAATCACTAATCGCCATTTCTTTGAATCTGATGTCGGAGATGATTTTTTGGGGACAAGTAATAATGGGCTATTATATTCAGATACAGAAGGTTCGACTATTCCGTCGGTGATCAATTTTCCGACTTGCTTCTGTATCTCTTTCACCTGACTGTGTGGGCTTCTATAATTTTTGACATATACTGGTTCATCATCCTTTAATCTCAGTTTCTGTTTGTAGAAATTATTTGTAGTGATTGGTTCTGTTTCCAATCCGAATATATCGCTGTATTTGGTGCATAAGCTTGAGAGCTGTGACTTAAATTGTAAAGGAAAGTTCTTTGATAGTTGAGATAATACAGACTTTTCTCTAGTTTCATTATTAGTTTTGACTACTTCGTAGTTCGAAAGTGACTCATATGCCAAGTTATTTGTATTGACTACTTGATCTCTATCTGTAGTATTAAGTAGTCTTATGAATGCATTTTTTGTTGTTGCTATTGTACTAGCTATGTAAATACCATGTGTAATTTCCTGGTTTGGAATCAATACACTGTCTTCTTGGGAATTTAATTGAATTTTCCTAATAACTTGGGATCTCGCTGGCAGAAGTATTGAGTTGTTGCCAGAACTGTATGTTATTGGTACATAAATTGGATATTTAAGGTTATCAGGTCTGATTATAAACCAATCCTCAGACGGCTTGAAGTCTAATTGACAGTTGTATTTCTTTATGAAGTCGATTCCTAATATGCCATCGCATGGAATAGCGAAATGTAAATCCACGATATGAAAGTCGTGTTGGATTATATATTTAGTTGTCTGTATCGCAATAGAGGTTAAACCTTTTGATTTTGTTACCTCCTGACTTATTCCTTTTATGTCTATTATATAGTTAACGTTTATATCATGATAGTCATCTGAATTTTCTTTGACTATTGAAATGTCTGCACCTGTGTCTACTAGAAAAACCAGTTCTTTTCCTGTGGACACGTTAGCAAAAGTGACAAATATATTCTGACTGAGATTAATTGCATGAACCATTACATTTTCTACTGTTGGGTACTTAAAGGGTCTTGAGAGTTTCCCGATGCATTTTGGGCTACTCTCACGTTATTATTGTTATTGTGGCCTCGATTTGAGTTACCACGTCCTCGATATTGACCTCGTCCATTATTATTATAGTTGGTACCATTGTAGTTGTTGTGATTATTATTACGACCACGATGATTACCTCTGAAATTTCCACGTCCGCGGTTTCCACCACGCTGAGGATAATTTCTATAATAAAGGACAGAATTTGGTTGTCCAGTTGCTTCCGTGCAACTGTTTACGAATTTGGATATGGCATCATTCATGGTGTTGAAGGTGCCAGCCTGCATGATAAGTTTTACCTTATCAATTGCGCAATTCTTCGTCATTGCCTTAACTGCAAGCTGTGTAGAATAACTTCTGGCTAACGCAAGGGGTAGTCCGTCCGTTATGTACGCACTTTCTATAGCTTTTGTCATCTGCTCAACCTCTGAAGTATATTGGTTAGCAGCTTTGTTGCGTTGCTGAAGATTCATCAGCTTAGCTGATAATACTTCTACAGTTTCGCCTTTGACATTGCTTCTTAGTCCGGAGATGACTTCTGATATAGTTGTCTCATTTCCGACTAGGTTTCTGGCGACACCTTTTAGCTTTGTTTTTATTATTGAAATAGCTAATTGTTCGTGTTCGCCTTTTATTGATTCTATAATTTCCAATGCATCGAGAAAACTTGTTAGGTTTTCTGCTTTACCATCAAATACTGGTATAAGCTTTGATGCAGTGTTGATAAAATCAATATTTGACTGTGCCATTGTAATCAATTTTCTTTCAACTATACTCGAGCTAGAGTCTGAATCTGTAGAATTGTCCAAGTCAGACATTAATATAGCTGGGATAGTGAGATTATCGATTTCTTCTTCTTCCAAATCCTTTTGGTCGATATTAACAACTTCTTTTGATTCTGGTTCTTCACCAGTTTCAATTGTTACTGAGGTATTGAGAATATTGGGTATTGATATATCAAGGTCGAACTTTTCTCTAATTGTTGTCAAATTGGATCTTAGTCTGATCAAAAATCTTGATACGTGAGACCAATGATCTTGAGTAAGTTTATCTTTGTGTTTATATATTAGTATCCGGGCTTCATTAAAGCACTTAACTAATATTTCCACGTGTTTTCTTACTGTAGTTTTCTGAATCGGCCTATTTTGTGTTAGGGATTTATGAGATTTGTCGAATTCTGCTTTAATGTTTGATAATTCCTTTGATAATTCATTCCACTCCATTACTTTATGGATATGAATTATTTCTTGGATATCATCATAACAATTACTCTACCTAGAACTGGATGTTCATCTACTTTGATCTAACATACACATATATTGTTTTAATTTTTCTTTTTATTTATTTCATTTTCTTGTCGTTACTATTTATTTAATTTTTGTATTTTGTAAATTTTGTAATGTTGTGTGTGCGCTTTTTTTTTTTTTTTTTTTTTAAATCTTGTCCAAGTCGTTTGCTCGGCTCTTATATTTTTTCCTCAAACATTTATTGTGAAGCTTGTACAATTTATAAAAGCAATTTGCACACATTATTATGACAATTATTAGTAGCATTACGTTTACATATTCTAAATCAATATTATTCGGTTCTACCTTATTTATCACGTTAGCAGTGGAATCCACTGACTTAACGTCTACTAAACCCATTATGGTTTTGTCAAAATTATGATTATGATTATAATAATTATCTGTTTCCTCACTGAATTTACTTATTGAATTACTTTTCATCTATTTTTACATATGTCCTACCTATAGTTTTGTATAGCTTTACGGGCTACACTTCTAAGCGAGCGGAAAAGGTTCCGCAGGCTTTTACAAAAGTTTTGTTTTAAATTTAATTAAAATATTTATATCATATTTATCAGCATTCTCTGCGTCAGCTGGTCGTCGCCGGTTGGCTGCACTGACGCTCCCTCGCAGGCGAAAGTGGCGGTTTGCCCTTCTCGCTGTTGATCTGTTCCTGTTGTCCAGGTCGTTGTAGTAAGTTCCTGTTGTCCTGGGCCTATGGGCTCAGGCGGTTCCGGTGCCGGTCATCGCACCAGATTTGTTGATACCCTGTTTTTTTTAGGGTGACACTTCCTTTCCTTGGGGACTGGCTTTTCCTTTGGTGTCCCGTAGCAATGGCTGCATGTATACTCGCAGTATGCTTAGTATATTGGGCCCTCGCAGTCGTTTGGGCAGACCCTTTTTTTTATTTCTGGTAATTCCTTCACAGTTTGTGGACTTATTTTTATTTTTGGTTTTGCCACGTTTTGAATCGTAGAGTAAGGGATTCTGGTTGTTGTGGTTTTATTTTGCAGCAATTGGTTTTTTTATAAACTCTACCTCGACGTGTAATTTCACCGAGGTATTCCAAACAATTTTCTCTGGGCTATTTAGTAGCCTCAATATCTGAGCCTTTTTGGCTTTCAATTTTTTCACCACACCAGATTTTTTCCCATCACTCTACTTACTGTGATGGTATTTTCCTTCCTTGTTCATTTTCCAGTGTTCATTTTTCCAGTATATCGTCTGATGGTCACTCCTTTTGATGTTTAGTGACCACTGTCACGGTCGCCATGTAGTAAGTTCCAAGTCATTTTATTGAATGATCCATCAATTTGGTTCTCTTAGACTAAATAGCTTGCTAGCTGTCGGCGCAGCGGCAGAGCAGCCGTTTTATATAAACATTATATATAATTAAAGTAATTAATGTAAAACGGGCAGAGAGTGTGAGTTATGCATGCACATATGTATATTAGCGGTCAGTATGGGAAACACGCTGACTCGGCTCTAAGCGATGAATGCAATGAGTGCATATCATATTACGTTTGGACTTGAACTGTGTGCGGGCACTTGGCACGCTGTCGCTGAGTGACAAAGTCAATGCCCTATGCATATTCGGCTAACAAAGTGTTACCGGTCAATATTTATGTTGAGTAATAAGAACTCATATGTGCATACACTACAGTATGCTGGTCATCAACAACTGTATTGACAGCGACTGAATCAGGGACTGGCTCGGTGTCCGTAGGAGTAACTTCTGTGGGGGAAGTAAAATTATCATTCCTACTGACAATGATAGTTGGAGATGGAGAAGAAAGATTTATTAGAGACGGATCTGAATTTATGGAGATATGAGGAGGAACCGAAAGTTCATTTGGACCAATTGACAACCTAAAATTGGCCTTTTTCGCTTTGGAGATTCATTCAAAAGATTCATACTTTTGAAATCTATATCCAACGAGGTGAAACTATCAAACAGGTTCTTAAATCTGCCCAATAGTTCACCAAATCCTCTTTTAGTTTGCCTCATGAAGCCCATCATGTCCTTTTCAACCTCCCAGCAGGACTCACATGTCCATTTTATACCCGAATTAGAGCTTATCAGCCGTTAAGGCCAGCACATTTTTCGTGTGATACATTATCACACAGCCAGCAACAAACGAAACCCACTTTAACGTTGTTTCGCACCTGGCAATTTTTACTATAGCAGACATTCATAATGGCAAAATTAAAATTTAACAACAACGAAAAGAAAAGAATATACTGCAAAAATATACAAATCTAATAAAAAAGAAAAATATAACAAATTTAAAATTTGTATAGAGTGTTAAAAAGTATGACAGATATGCACAAGGGTTAAGTAAACAGAATGCTAAGCTAAAGCAGAAATACAGCGTACTTACAAAATCAAAATTGTTTGCGCGCCAAACGAAAATTTTACCAACGAAGATTAGGTAGCCAGCACCAACAACACTAAATCGCGGGATAGCAGAGGGGTGAGTCAAAGCGCGGCTTACAAAGAGCAGAGAGAGAGATGACGCGACAGAATAAAAATCTATTTATAGATTACGCTCGCGACTGAAACGTTCTAGGCAGAGAGCAGCAAACAAGCAAAAACTGCAAGTTACAAAAACAAAGCTAGTTGAGAGACAACAAAGCAAGTGCACAAACAAACAAACAACTTGCTTTGGGTAACCTTTATTTTGGTAAATATTGCAAAGAAATTATTAAATTTGTTAGTTAGAGTATTTAAACCTTGCGTTTACACAGCCGGTGTATGACACAAAGTATAGATAATGAATAAAATTGACTTGAATTGATTTATAAAGTGAAAAAAGCGACGAAAAGTGACTTTTTAACGAGGAAGAAAAAAAACACGTCCGTTTGCAAAGCAAGTGCGAAGCGAAAAATGAATTACAACACTTACTGTATGAATAGATGCCTTAAAAACGTCATTGTAGTTTAAAAGTTTTTTAGCTCTTATGCGAAAAGGGTGCGTTGCAGCTCAACATTTTTAATGACATTCGATTAAGGCTGTGTCTAGGAACCTGTATACTTGTTCCTAAGTGTCATAGTTACTGAGATATTGGCTTAAAACTAAAATATTTTCGAGGTGTGTCTGGTTTTTGGCTCATTGCGGGGGCGGTAACGGGCGTGGCAACCATTTAAAATAAACTTATCTGCTCACGAAGATAACGGACTTTCATTCTTAATTTTGTGTCTCTAGCTTTTGTAGTTTAAAAGATCCTGGTGTTCATACGGACGGACATTGCTATATGGACTCCGCTTGTGATTCTGATCAAGAATATATATACTTTATGGGGTCTACCACGCTTCCTTCTGCCTGTTACATACTTTGCACAAAACCAATATACTCTTGCAGAGAGTATAAAAATTCGTAAAAGGGCGGACAGAATGTACTATTCCCCATCTGCTACTGCAGCGCCTAAATAAAGGCATCCCGTCCGGTTATTGGAAGGTTTTGCATGCTGGTACGCTCTCCTCGTCAGAAACCAGCATATGATCCTCCAAATAAACATGGAGACAAAGGATATTTTTTAACCGGAAAGCTACGGAAAAATGGCTTGGGAGTTAGGTAGCGAAAACCGCCTCAAAATGTGTTATCTTGAAGATAAGAATGCGCATACGCTGCTTACGGGGGAGTTGGAGAGGGACTTGGATTTTGAATCTATCCTTGAAGCCACCCAGAGATAGTCTCCGATGAGGAGGCAGTCGAAAGGGCGGTGACCTGACAATAATAGTCAGTTTGTCCACAGTTGTTGCCGCAATAGCCTCATATAATCTGCTTAAAAGCAAGCTGGCATCGATGGAACTCCTGTTGGCCTTTGAGCAAGGGGCCGTTGATTTGGCCGTAGTGCAGGAACCATAGGTTGCTTTGGGCAATGTGGTGGCATTGTGCATCTCCAATACGTTCTATCTAATATATAATTACAGTAGCGATGATCTAACCATGGTGATATTGGAAGCATCCTGCTTCATAGGTCGTGACATGCCTCCACCGCCCACCGATATGGTGAGACTAACGACAGCGTCCACCTTGAATGGCTCACAATTAGTAATCGGAACAGACCCCAACGCTTACCACTGTATATGGGATCCACCGACGCAAATAGAAGAAGAGAGGCTCTTCTAGAATTTACTTTAACAGGTAACTTAGGTTTCATTTCAAGAGGAAGGTACATACGTACGGGAGACCAACCTCACACCCGAAGGAGATATGGCTATTTCGCCTTGGAGGGTCCTTGTTAGACCTTTGTCCTCTGACCACAAAGAGCTCCAGTTCGAACCCAGCTTCGAACACACTTCTAAGCAAGCACTGTATTGCAACCCCAGGAAAACTTATTAGGTAAAGGTCAGGGAACTTGTATTAGCAATACTGGGGCACCCGCGGGATATCAAGTCGGTGAAAGACATCGAGAAATCTCTCTAAGTTGTGAACAAGACTCTCCAGGTCCAGTAATCATGTCTGTCTTCTACTGCGAAAATAAGGTCAACATCAGCATGGCGGAATATAGAACTCTCCATACAACTAGAAAGCATCAAGAAACTGTATAAATTGGCAAAACAGACCGGGGTGGAATTCATATATGACGAGTGTAGGCTCGGTCTAAGAATATGCAAAACCACCATCAGGAAGGCTAATAAAATCTGCGAAATAAACTTTTGCTTCGACCTTGAATCGGTGTCACACAAACGGCCAGGCAGCGAGGAAACGCTACAGGCGATAATGTCCACTCACTTTCCAACTGCTTGACGAGACGGAGCACTCACTCACTTCGAGCAGTGACTATCAATTCCCTAGTAACATAGTCAAAAAGATGGGCGATGTGTTCTGATGGACTACCGACCGATAGTTTAGGTTAGGTTTACCCGGATATCCATTGCATATCCTGTAATTGATACTGGTGGTTTTTATCAAGCTTGGCGGCATGTGCCAGTGGCCCTCGACTATCCCAACTAACAGTGTAATGTGAAGTGAATTTAGCGAGATGAACTTTTGTGCTGGTCTGTTATTCGGTAGGCCTACGCTTGCTTTTGTTAGGATATATGCCTCTTCGTTTCCTGGCATGTCTTACCTAGCAGCCTAGTAGATGTGTACTGACTGGGTAGTAAACAGTTCACCTTTTCTGCTCATCTTGTTCTCAGTTCCTGTCGAGGTGTGATGCAGTTTCCGCTGCTTTGTCAATTGCGAAGACTTCTGCTTAGAAGATGCTTCAGTGATCTGGTAGCATATAGAGCGGCTCTTACTCCTCCTGTCATTTTGGAGCCGTCTGAATCGATGTGGAGGTGCCATGTTTGCCTACAAGGCCAGGTTTCTTAGTCGTCGGGCCCAAGGTAAGCCTTTGCTTAGATTTAGAAAGAGTTTTAGGGTTTTACTTATATAGTCATAGCACTTTGCTATATATCTTCCTATTGAGCTGGGCTGGTATCCTCGCAGCGCCATACTAACTAGAACTGTGGGGCGATGTGCTGACTTTTCTGCCACTAATTTCGCCTGTAAGTCCCGTCAGGATCTCCAGTGTTTTCGTTGGAGTGGATCTGTGAGCGCCTGTGATGCACATTAGCGCTTGGCACTGTAACTTCTCCAATAGGGCGAGATATGTTTTCTTCTCCATTGTTCTTCTTTGCGAACAGGATGAGATCCGTCTTACTCACGGAGCTGAGAGTCATGGAGCTGAGAGTCGATATCGTGCACATATCTTTGGTGCTCCTCCATCAAATCTCTTAAAAAGATCGTCATTATATTCGGTAGAAGTGTTGAAAGAACTCCTCCCTTAGGAGCTCCTCTACCTGCACTTCCGACTGAAATAGGGTGAATCGATATCAGGTGATCGATGACGGCGTTTGTGCTGACATTGTTAAATGCAACTGAGATATCCTTGAGTTTTCCCAGTGCATACATTTTGTGGTGTAGTGCATTTTCGATCGAGCTTATTAATGAGTGTAGAGCTGTCTTGACTGATCTACCCTTGAAGTATGCGTGTTGGTTAGTTGCCAAACGTTTTCGTGGCCGGTATGCCCATATGGTCTCATTAAGTCCTTGGCTTCTTATGCTCGCGAAGGATTTATAGGTCCAAAAAAACTTGTTTGGCATCACTAGACTTTGATAGCTCGAGGTAAATGGGCGCTTCTGATACCGATTCCAGGCTGGAGTAGAAATTCATTCAAGAGTTCCTTTTGGCCTTCGTAATAGAGGCCTTTTACCTCCATAGAGCGAGCCTTTACTCATCGTGTACGAGCTCCCCCTCGGTCTGTTTTTCCACCCTATTTATGTAGCGAAGTGTGGTCCAAGCGGTAGAGATGCCTGTTACTATGTGTATGTGTGAAGCCGCAGGTTCGAATCTTGTGAAGTGTATTTTGTTGTATATTTTCTTTTTAGACCTCGTACTCAAAATGTCCTAAAGACTCTATTGAGTTTGTCAGAAGCGAAGTGTGTATAGCCGGCAGAAGGAAGCTTTTCCGGTTTTATAGAGTATGTATATATTTTTGATCAGCATTAATAGCCGATTCGATATAGAAATGTCCGTCTGACTATAAGAGCTAGAGCCACCAAATTTGGAATGAACGTCCGTCTATGGTTTACGCAGGTCAAGTTTATGTCAAATGGTTAGAACTTAGAAATTATTAGTATATAATTGTTATGTGTAATTACATATTAATTATTTTATGTGTTATTAGTGGTTATTTTTCAGTCGGCTCGCTCGACTGTATCCTTTCATACTTTTTAAAACTTTTATTAATTTTTATTATTTATTAATTTATTTATTATTTTTATCTAGTTTGCGTGCCATTCAGGGTGGACGCTGTCGATAGTTTCACCAGATCTTTAGGCGGTTTAGACAAGTCGTGATTTATGAAACACGATGATACCATCAGGCGCCTGCTTCCAATATCAAGCATCACTATGGTTGGATAGATCTAGGACCGATTCAAGAACGAGATCTCTCTCAACTCTCCACCGATGACTTTGAGTGTGTTTTTGTCCTCGAAGTGGCACTTGTTCAGAAGTAAGCAGACATTGCCTACACTCCATGCTATCGTCCCAAATCGCTTGTACAGGATGCCCTCTGTCTCCTTATTGATCTAGTGAACTATTTATGTGCTGGCCCCCTCTGATGGGAAAAAGGTATCAGCATATAATACTTTCCAGCAACTGGATGGCACTACCTTGTTGTTTCGTTTAATCAAATGCTGGAATTGGTCTCTGAAAAATTCGAAAAACAAGTTAAATAATTACAAGTTGCAAGTTCAGAAACGTTACAATTTATTGAATGACTTGTCAAAGGCATAGAGGCATGCGGTTAAAGCGAGATGCCAAATCGAACTTGTCGGCCGCGACAGCTGCACTGTCAAAAGTATTTCAACTTACATGCTAGTTTAAGTATAAGAGTTGTAATTCAAGTTATCTAATGCTACAAATTCAATGTTTTGTCACTTAATTAATATTTCATTATTCTCTTAAACTATCTTATGCTATGACCTAACACCGGCCACCTTGAAGGGATCGCCTTCAATCTATGGGTAGCCTTGCCAGCTTTGCTTTTGGACGCTTAAGCAGGCCCACGCTTGTTTTAACGCCGGCGACCCTGACTCGTCCGTCGCCTCCTGGGGTTACTTCCACGACCATGCCTGCTGTCTACCGTTGCGTAGGCCTTTGCCTTCGTGAAAAATGGCGAGGTCCCCAATCGGGACGTCGTCGTACGCCTCGTTCCCCTTGACTCGCTGCCATGTTTCCCAAAAGCGCTGTCTAAGACTGCACAGCAGCTGCCATCTCTGAGAGTACGAAGTTTCTCTGATTGACGTGTCCCGCTCTAATTCTTGCGGCAGCGCCTCTCTATCGCTGAGATCGCTGCTCAGCGGTGTCAGCGGCCTGGAATTGAGAATGGCCTCTACGTCGGCCAGGTGCCCTCGGACCTCGCTCTCGGTAAGCGAGGAGGTGCTTGGCCGACTTTACTGCTGCCTCCCACAGTCCTCCGAAGTGCGGCGCTCTCAGAGGGATGAAACTCATTCAAGTGGTTGCTCGTCCCAACGAAATTCATTGTCCGAGTATATCTGGACCGGGATGTCACGTCGCGTGATGAAGCTATTTAAAGTACATAGAAAGGAATTAGTAGACAAGTCTGCAACAAGTTTCAAGTGAACAGCATTCGAAGCGAAGTAAACGAACACAGCAATATACTTTTGGATTGGAGCTCGTCCTCTAATCCGCTGCGAAACATTGACTGGACCACAAAAACCTACCCCACAAACATTGAATGGCCGAACCGCGGAGAATCGGTCGGCCGGCAAATTCCACATGGTTTGCTCCATTAACTTTGGTTTATACTTGAAGCAATACACGCATTTTCGCATCGCTTTTTCTCCTGCATAAAAATTGCAAATGTGCAACTCTCTGAAATCAAGTTGCACAAGCAAACAAATTTTCGGCATTAGGACTGGAAACTTTGCGTCATAATATAATGCTGTGTTCACCAGTCTACCTCCTATTCGTATTAACGAGATTCTCCTTCCGAAATCGTCTGACTCATGAACAAAAGGAGTCTGCGACTGCAAACTAGGTTGCACACTGTTGCCCAATTTGAGCCTATCGAATTCAACCTTGAATTCTGCTCGCTGAAGTTTCAAAATGGCGAAGTTTAACTTCTTTGGTTCTACTTTGATACGACTGCGACAGGACGAAAACAGGGAAATAAACTCAGTTAACCAACTCGAGCTGCTAACCAAGCAGATGAGTGCTGATTTTTTCTCTGTCAACTCTTTTCAACTCCTTCGATATATTAAAATGTTCATTAAGAGGCCATTGCTTTTCATCCTCTCAAAGAAATGGTGGCCCTTCGAACCAAATGGACTGTGGGAGTTCTGGAACGTCACATCTTTTCGACGCCAAATCAGCTGGATTGCTTGATGTTGGTACACGTCTACACGATACATTAGGTGTCACCTCTTCTGTGCCTGCAAATCGATTAGCTACGATTGTTGCTAATAATGATTCGACATCGGGCCAACATTTGTTTTATGGAGGACAATAATATAAGCCGCACACAGTTAAAGTCTGGGAATGGACTTGGCCCTGAGTGGAACAACTTTTGCCTTTGCTGTTAGCAACCTGCAGACGGTGTTGCTATCGTCGTTATCCCGAACGGAAATGCAGCACCCGTAAGGTTGACTTGATGCGTCCGCAAATCCGTGCACTTGTATGCTTTTATCGGAGCTGGAATGAGCGTATCTTGGGATTTGAACTTGATCTAGTTCCAGGAGATTCGCCTTGAACTTGTCCGATCTGCTTTGCAGTTCCATGGCCATTATGTAATCCCACGGCAACTACATGCGCCACAGCTGGCACATGTTTATATCTTTTTCAATGTTTTAAGATCCTCAGCTCATCATCATCATCGACGTAGGTGTAGAGCGTGGGTGTTCTTATGACTCAAACCCAGCTCGTGCAAACATCTGATGGCCAAAAACGGTGCGTACGCAGTTCCATAAGTTACCGTGTTCAATTGATAAATTCGAAGCTCATCTGATGGATTTTGACAACAAAGCTTAAATCGTCTACCGTCATGGGATATGCTTACTTGACCATACATCTTTTCAATGTCTGCCGCGAAAGCATATCGGCTCAGACAGAACCTTGAAAGAGACCAAGTAAGATCCCTCTAAATAGTAGTACCCACCACGAGCAATTCATTAAGAGAGTGTGTGTTCCGCAGAATATTTAGTCAACAAAACTATCATCTTCTGTTGGCTGCCTCACTGCGCAACAAATCGGGCTTTGGGTATGTATTTTCTTGCATCGCCCGGATGCGACCCAACCGAATAAGGTCCTTTTCAGCAGTAGACCGTTTTCTGCCAATCTAATCTGTCCAGTGCATAATAAGTCGAAATAGGAATCGACTCCCAGCAGCAGATCAATTTGCTGGAGCTTATGAAATTCCGGGTCAGTCAATTCTATGTTTAACGGAATCTTCCACCGACTAATGGGAAGATTATAGTCAGGCTGCGTGCTCTAAATTGACTTGAGCACTCAGAATTCGGCGATGAAATAATGTGTAGATACACGAGAAGACACTACTGTCTACACTTCTAAATTGTCCAACCGATGCTACAGTCAGCGGTTTGGCCTTTCGTTGAAGCCGCAACGCTTGGGCCAGCCATTTAGTCATAAAGTTCACTAATAACGCTCTGGCGTTCCGATTCTGATCGAATCTGTCTTTCACTGTCACAAGTGCCGTTTCCAGGAGCACCTGGACTTCGCGAAATTGAATCTTTCATCAACTGGCAATGCTGCTCAATATTTGACAGCGAGCGATCCAAATAAACTAAACTACTAAAAAGACCGATGAATTGTCTGTATTTGGAGTGTTTTCCACTAAATTTGGGCAACTTTAGTTTGAACAGGTGAGAGTTGTGAGAAGATGGAGGTACTGTTTCAGAGGTACTGTTTCGGCTGATAACAGCAACAACACAAGATATCCTCAGACGCCCAAGCGACCGTTCATTAGTTATTACCTAATTATCGAGATCTGTATGCAACAACAACAGAATATACGTATTTTGGAAACAAAGCGATGGACCAACAACACTTGAAAGGCTTGCAATTAATCAGCATACATATATATATATATGGACGTTGATGTACTAACGGGACAGTATATTCAAGTGGCCCAGCAACACCAAGCAACGTGCTTGTTAGCGCGCGGAACCCTGCAAATAATGCAGCCACCTCCCGCCCAACCGACCGAGGGGCACACCGCATAACGTACGGCTAGCGATAAACGCGAATCGAATTTATAAGTTAGAACATAAAATAACTAAAAACGAAATACAATACATTTTAAATTATTAAACTAAGATAAATAAGATCTAGACAGGTGACAGAGAAGAGAATTTCTAATTAAGGGGGTCGAAGTAGAACTAGCTACAACTCGAGAAAGTTTGTTGTAGTTACTACATAGGACTCGGAAAGGATTATGGATAGCAAAGTTGGTAGAACAAGGTTGAAGAGAGAGCGGAAGAAAGTTTCTAGTTGGTCTAATCGGAACAGCAAAACTAATCTGGCTGAGTAATTCTGAAGAATCAATTTCACCATTGATTAGTTTGTGTAGAAAAATTACACCGAGCACTGTTCTACGATCAGACGAAGAAGGAAGATTAATTAGTAAAAGTCTACTACGATAGGAAGGTAAGCGTATGTTAGTATTCCAGTTGAGAGACCTTAGTGCAAAAAGAAGAAATTGTTTTTGTACAGATTCTATTCTATCCTGATGAATCCTGTATTGGGGTGACCAAATACATGATCCATATTCAAGAATAGGCCGTACCAAGGCAGTAAAAAGTGTTTTCGTTAAATAGGGATCGTTAAATTCTTTCGACCAGCGCTTTATGAAGCCCAGGACACTAAAAGCACGATTAGTAATTGACAATACATGCCTATCGAACTTGAGCTTAGGATCCATAAGGAGACCCAAATCAGTGACCGACTCAATTATTTTAAGAGAGTTGCCATTCAGAATGTAAACGTTTTGGAAAGGGAGGCGCCTACTGAAGGACATTACGTTACACTTACTAAAGTTAAGGTTTAATAAATTAGCTTGACACCAGATTTGAAAACTACATAGATCAGATTGTAACCTGGTCCCAAGAACAGACTCAGCAGCCGAAACACAGAGTTTAACGTCGTCGGCATACATAAGCACACGAGAGTAACTGATCGCTGATGGAAGATCATTTATGAATAATATAAATAACAAGGGACCGAGATGGCTTCCTTGTGGAACACCCGAAGTTACTTGAACAGATTTGGACAAAGTGTCTTTAAAATAAACATGTTGTGTTCTAGAACTCAAGTAATTAAAAATCCAAATAGTAAAGTTATACGAAAGACCCAAAAGATTGAGCTTATGTATTAATAGGCTGTGATTAACGGAGTCGAAAGCCTTACTGAAATCTGTGTAAATGACGTCAGTTTGCAATTTTCTCTCAAAGCCCTTCAATGCAAATGATGTAAATTCTAACAGGTTAGTGGTAGTGGATCTATATTTCACAAACCCATGCTGGCTGGGTGAAATCATGGATCTACAGAAATGTTGCAGTTGAGAAGTTATTAATTTCTCAAAAGCCTTGGGAATAGCAGACAACTTGGAAATACCCCTATAGTTGCAAACATCGGATTTATTTCCTTTTTTGTGAAGAGGAATAATGTAAGATGATTTCCAAACATCAGGGAAACAGCATGTTTCAACAGACAATGTAAATAGTTTATACAAGGGCTTTAAAAGGCCGTCTGCACAGTTTTTAAGCACACAGCCAGGGACTCCGTCTGGACCAGGCGAAAAAACAGATTTAGTAGCCTTTAAATTACATAAGAGAGAGCTTTCGGTGATGACTGGTGTAAAATTACTATTGAAGGAATTTAAATGATAAGGATAGGGTGAGTCACAGTTATACTCGTGCTTACTGTAAGTAGTTTGAAACAAGAAAGAAAAGTACAGTCGAGCACGCCCGACTATATAATACTCTCTGCACTTTTCCCGATTAAATTATTAAAATCGGTATCCAGATATTACAATGCGTAGTACTTGCATTAAAATATGTTGAAACAAAAACAATCTAAGCATAATCAAACACACATCTGTTTGTTTGCATGCGAATACACATACATATGTACGTTTGGCAATATATGCTGCATATATGCATGTATGTGTGTATTTGGCGCAGCCAGCTTCAGCGGGCAGCGCTGCCGCCACACAAGCAGCGAAAACGTTCGAACATGTGCTTGTGTGTTTCTATCTCGCTCCCACCAATGGGTTGATAATGCGTTCAATTATCAATATTGTAACGCTTCTAGTTTTCTTGTTTATAGTCCGATTTTAATGCGCCTTTCAGGATAGTTTAATATAGTTAATCTCCACACGAATTATAGATAACAATACTGTATGATACGAACAAGTTCGCAAAAAACGGCATTTGAAGTTTTTTCAAGTGTGGGAAAAGGGGGCGTGGCAGTCCAAAAATTTAAATGGCAATGCAACTATGCTGTCGCTACGAACCTCCCGTTCCAGAATTGGTGATCCTAGGTGCCATAGTTACTGAGAAATTTGCCGAAAACACCAATTTTTTCCGAGGTGTGTCCAGTTTTTTGCTTATTGTGGGCGAATGGGGCGTGGCATCGAAAAAAAAAAAGATTCTTGTATTGACTGACTAAATATATGATCGTTTGACACCAAGCTCGAACTTGTAGCTCTTACCATCTCTGAAATCTGTTTGTTCATACGGACAGACGGACAGACGGTCAGACGGACAGACAGACGGACATGGCTATATCGACTCGGCTTGTGATGCTGATCAAGAATATATATACTTTATGGGGTCTGCCACGCCTCCTTCTCCCTGTTACATACTTTTGCACAAACCCAATATACTCTTGCAGAGAGTATAAAAAATCGGCAAATAGGTCGGCGATAGCCTTATCCGAATTAGCAGATTCTCTTTCAAAGAACACACTAGATGGAAGCGTTGATGATTTACGCTTCGAATTAACGAAGTTATAAAACCGTCTCGGATTCCTTCTGAACTGTTGACCACAGTCAGTAAGGTATTCCTTATAACGACGGTCATTCAAAACATAGAAATCAGATCGAGCAATTAGATATCGCGAGAAATGCAAGGAAGAGCCAGTTTCCCTGAATCTCTTATAACATTTCGACTTTCTATTTTTGAGCAATGTTAACTCACGGGTAAACCAAATAGGCTTATTAGACCTGGTACGAACACAGAGCGGAACACAGACATCAATTAAGGAATTCAAGGTATTATAGAAGGTTGTAATTGCACTATCCATATCTCTACACATGAACAGTCGGGACCAGTCAGTTTGGGATAGCAGCACATTTAACTTGTTAAAGTCGGCTTTCCGAAACTGACGAGACCGTTTAGTAGATATACTACTAGTACGGGTCACCCGATCAGGTAAATCAATCAACACTTCCAAAGTCGGGTGATAAGGATCTTCAGGATTTGATAAGGGTTGTATACGGGAAACAGAAAAACAGGAAGGGTCCAAAACAAAAATCAGATCAAGCATTCTATTTAAAGAGTTTGGAATAGCATTGATTTGAAGCAATGAAATTCCAAACAGCTCATCAAGAAAATCGTGCTGAGTCGTGGGGGTCAACACGGCAGAGTCGGGACACGAAATCCATGTAGTACCAGCAATATTAAAATCGCCAACAATGGATGGATGTATGTAGCTAGTGTTTATGTAGATAAAAGCAAACAAAACGATGCAATCTACCAACAACATCCGAAAACTAATAGGTACTCAGCGTATGTGCTTGCGCTTAAACTGTATGTGTGCTTGTTTAGGTAAAAGCAGCGTTGACACTAACACCAATACAATTTCGCAAACTATGTGTATGTAAAGCGAACCGCACTTTATTTATGTGCAAATTTGAAAAGATGCGACAAAGCAAAGGTCAACAAGAAAGAAAAGTACAGTCGAGCACGCCCAACCGTATAACACTATCTGCTTTTATTCCCGATTAAATTATTAAAATCAGTATTCAGATATTACAATGTGTACTACAAGAAAGAAAAGTACAGTCGAGCACGCCCGACCGTACAATACTCTCTGCATTTTTTCCCGATTAAATTATTAAAATCGGTATCGAGATATAACAATGTTTAGTACTTGTATTAGAACACGTTGAGAAAAAAAACACATAATATTCAAACATACATCTGTGTATTTCTTTGCAAAGACACATACATAATTTTGAAACTATGTGGATGCGCATATATATGTGTGTATGTGTGTATTCGGCGCGGCCAGCGCTGCCGCCACACACGCATCGAAAACGTTCGAACATGTGTTTGTATGTTTCTGAATCGCTTTCGCTCGTGTATTGATATTGCGTTCAATCATCAATATTGTAACGCTTCTAGTTTTCTTGTTTATAGTCCGATTTTAATTCACCTTTCAGGATAGTTTAATATAATTAGTCTCCATACGAATTATAATTTACAATACTGTACTATATTAACAAATGCCTTAGAAAAGTAACGAAAGTTGAGAGTTATTTTTATTAATTGTGGGAAAAGGGGGCGTGGCAGTACCAATTTTTAAATAGCAATGCATTTATGCTGTCGCTAGGTTAGGTTAGGTTGAGCCGGACGTCCTCGCGGGTACTGTACATAGGCCGTATACGGCCCTTCGTAGTCCGGGTGCGGAGGCTATGCAGGCTAGAAGTTCAGAATTAGAGAGGGTTTTGCAAACATCAGTAGATCTCTTGGTAAGCGCTTTGATGCCTCTTTCATAGAGCGGATTTGCTGTAGACATCTTAGCCTTGTCCGAGAGAGATGCAGTAGGATGCTTTTTGTAGACTTAACTGCACCCCATTCCGACTGGACCCTCCTACAGCCTAGCTGGTTACTGATCCAGTGCGTAATGGTTGGGTATGTATCGATTGCCGGGAGTCTATCGATAATAGTGTACGGACATTGTTGAATGCACCTGAGATGTCCATGAAGACTCCTAGTGCGTATTCTTTACTGTGAAGCGCCTTATCGATGGAGGCGACTAGTGAGTGTAGTGCCGTTACGACGGATTTACCCTTCGTGTAGGCGTGCTGGTTGGCTGACATACAATCTTCAGCTGCATTTCTATGCTAATATCCAGCAGCTTTTTAGTAGAAAGGACTGCCGTGGCTCCATTTGCCTGCGTTGGGCAAGACTACCATTCGTGAAGTTCTCCATTGAGTTTGGATGTGGCCCGTTTTGAGTCAAGCCTCGAATATTCTGAGTAGCCGTGGGATGATTACGTTTTTGGTGGTTTGTAGCATGGCTGGAATGATCTATACCGGGGCTCTTTATCCTGAAGAAAGAATTGATGACCCATAGCACTTAATGCGCTGTAACTAGTTCACTTGGGAGTAGTAGGTCGTGACGCACGGAACCCTGCGGCGCTTCCTCTGTGGGACTCGCGGAGCCCGGAATGTGGGTAGACATTAGAGCTTCTAGAGTTTCCTCACTACTCGCTGTTCATGAGCCGTCGTCTAGTTTCAGTTGGCTATGGACAGACGGCTGCCTAGACAGCAGCCTCCTCAACCTGGCGGTATCGTGCACTCACTCTAGATTGGAGCAGAAACAGAGTAGCAGTTTTGTATGGTCTCAGAGCAGCCTGGTACTCTTCCTAAATCATTCGCAGATCGGTCTGTTTAGCTAGCTTGAACAGAGGCTTAGCGCCGTACCTCATCACGGAAAGTTCGGCATTCCACCAGTTCGCATGACGCGTTATAGGCTTCTAGGAATTGAATTGAATGTACTTGTGATCCGAGAAGGAGGGTTTGTCTAGGACTCGCTCATTGGTTATTAGTACACCTGTCGTAAGTGTAAGATCGAGGACATTAGAGGACGTTGGACCTACATACGTGTGTTAGCAATACTTTACTTTGTTGTTAGGATAAAATGTAATGTTGACTAACCCCTAAAATGAATATCGTTCATCCCCAAACGCGGTGGTGGGCGTTGACATATGTTCCGACAATGAGTTGGCTGGCTTTCGACGGCAGTTTGAACAGTTCTGCGGGTGGGGCTGGCAGGTCGTGCGGCATGTCGTATGATGAGATGCACCCCATCGTTCTGTAGCCCGACTGCAGTTTGAATTTCAGTGCTGTAATTAGGCATAAAATAAGCATTTAGGCCGAAGTGTAGTTATTGGACCTTAGCCCAGCCACCATGTTGCAAGACGCAATCCACGGCTCCTGGACTAAGGCCACATCAACAGGCCCTTGCTCCAAGGCCAACAGGAGCTTGAATATCACAGTCAGGTCACCATCTTCCTCGTCTGCCTCCTCGTCCGACGCGAGGTCCATTGACTGGGTGGCTTCAATGACTGATTCTAGACGAAGATATCTTTGCACCTCCCCAGCTTCGAGGGTGTGTGCGTTTTTGTCTTCGGCGTTCAAACTAGCTTCAGACGTAGGTACACACTACCTACACCCCATGTCATCTTCCCGAATCTAGCGTACAGGATGTCGTCCGCTTCCTTGTTAATCTGAAGGATCACATGCTGGCCCCCCTCTGATGGGGAGAAGGTACCAGCATGTAACACCCTCCAGAAGCTGGATGAAATATCCTTATTTGGTCGTCGAAGCAACCGTAGGACTTGGGTCTCCTTGAACAGTAATCGGGAAGACCACTTTCGCCTTGGGTTTGGACGGGATATTTTCCCTGTCCATCACCTCCAGCTGGACTGCTTCCCAGACTGCGCCCAGTGCGCTATGGGTCAAAGGCCCGATTTATAGGAATAAAGTCTTATTTTCAAGTTGATTAAATTAACATTATTTTGTTCACAATCCATTAGGAATACCCCAAATGTAAATGTTACAAACCTAGAATTTTAACAGGGGCGCATTCTGTTAAGATAACAGCTCCTTAACAGAGCTGTAGTACACAACGCGCACGTGTTAACGTTTGTAAGCAAGCTATACGTAAGTTCAAAACAACTTTTGGCCCAAATATAAAATAAATTGTGATGAAATCTTTAATGGATAGCAAACAATGAGGTTTTTAATTAGTGTTAATGTGTTTGTTTCATCCAAAATCTGCGTGCTATGTGGAGTTTTAAATTAACCAAAAACTAACCTCAAACATAAATTTGGCGGTGAAATATTATCTTTGATAGAAAAAAACTTATGTTTATAGCATTTTGTATAAATGAAACTATATATATTTTGTAGAGCAATCAATTACGTATTCAGACCTAAAAGCTCAAGGTGCACTTTTCCGCACTTTGTGCAGAATTTAAATTTTTAGCAACTAACCTCGATGTATGCAATGTAATTTTCTTTGAAGTTTGAAGCTGACATGTGAGCTAGCGGAGCAAGCAATACTCAGTTTTCAATGTTTTAAAAGCTTGCAATTGCCAAATATAAAGTTTAATTGTAAAATTTAATAAGAAAACAACAAATTTATATTGCTTTAACTAAAGTTTTAGCTCAAATCATAAAAAAACGGTGTAGTAGCCAAAGTAGGTGATTTAAGCAACTCTTTAATTAATAACTTATGATACAGTTAACCGATTTTGACCATTTTTTCACAGGGTCTTCAGATAATGAAAAATCCGTTAATATGTAGATTTGATTAACAAAAATGTTATAGCAGCTAACAATTTTAAGGAAGGGCGATGGCACGCCCATTTTTCTGTCATATATGCGTCTTGATATCAAAGATCAAATACAAAAAAACAAATTAAAATATCTTGTTTGGTTCTTAAGATATTAATAAGTTTCTAAAAATCGGGCGTCATACTATCTCCATTTTTTCACAGGGTCTTCAGGTAATGAAAAATCCGTTAATATGTAGATTTAATTTACAAAAATGTAATAGAAGCTAACAATTTTAAGGAAGGGCGATGGCACGCCCATTTTTCTATCATATATGCGTCTTGATATCAAAGATCAAATACAAAAAACCAAATTAAAATATCTTGTTTGGTTCTTAAGATATTAATAAGTTCCTAAAAATCGGGCGTCATACTAACTCTTTAAGAGTTAATATTATGCCTTAACGTTCCCTGCTGCACTGGCTCTCGAAGCCCTAACGCCCCGGCTCATTCACAGTAGGTTGTGAGCCAATGATTGTGTCATCTTTGACTTGGAACGCGGGTTTGAGTCGGTCGACGGACACCGCTACGAGTTTGCTATTAATACCGATGGTGAACAATTGGTCGCTGTTACGAGCGATCACTTCGTACGGGCCAGAGTATGGGGGCTCCAGTGTTTTTTTCACGGCGTCAGTGCGTAAAAAAACATGGGAGCATTGGTCGATACCCTTGAGTATAAACATCTTCGCAGAACCATGATGAGCTGTTTGTATTGGACGAATTTTTCGCATGTATTCCCTGAAGCTGCTGATGAAAGTTGTCGGGCTGACTGTTGACTCGACGTCATCGAAAAATTCGTTTGATATTCGAATACGGGTTCCGTACAGCACTTCGGCCACTGTTGATTGTAAATCCTCTTTAAAGCAAGATCGAAGACCCAGTAGAACTGCTGGTAAGAGCATTGGCCAGGGAGTGTCCGTGTGACACATTAAAGCAGATGTCAGATGTCCACTCTATGAGGCGTTGATCATTATTTTTTACGTCCTTGAGAAGATTCAACAGAGGTGCTTGAATGAGCGATGAATTTGGAAGTCATCCACGGTAGTAGTTGATGATTCCAAGGAACCGACCCAGCTGGCTGATTGTGTTTGGGCGTTGGTATTATACATTTCAATTCAAATTCGAGTCTTTTTTGAGTGCTCTATCTGATTAAAATGATCCTAAGTGAGCTCGTTTTCTGATTTTAATTGACTCATTTGTCGGGAGGAAACTGTACCCTAGCAGCGACTCTTCTTGGAGAGTTGCTTATGACTCATTGTTTTCAATCAGTTTCGAGTCATATTCGAGTGATATTTCACGCATACGTGACTCTTATTTGGTCCTTAATTTCTATCATAAGCGGTTTTTTTTATACTCTCTGCAAGAGTATATTGGGTTTGTGCAAAGTATGTAACAGGCAGAAGGAGGCGTGGCAGACCCCATAGAGTATATATATTCTTGATCAGCATCACAAGCCGAGTCGATATAGCCCGTCTGTCCGTCTGTCTGTCCGTCTGTCTGTCTGTCTGTCTGTCCGTCTGTCTGTCCGTCTGTCTGTCTGTCCGTATGAACAAACAGATTTCAGAGATGGTAAGAGCTACAAGTTCGAGCTTGGTGTCAAACGATCAGATATTTAGTCAGTCAATACAAGAAAAAGCAAAAAACTGGACACACCTCGGTAAAAATTGGTGTTTTCGGCAAATATCTCAGTAACTATGGCACCTAGGATCACCAATTCTGGTACGGGTGTTCCTAGCGACAGCATAATTGCATTGCCATCTATAAATTTGGACTGCCACGCCCCCTTTTCCCACATTTGATAAAATAGTTTTCCAACTGCAATGCCTTTTTTTTAGCGATTTTGTTCGTATGGTTATTTATATTTCGTGTGGAGACTAACTATATTAAACTATCCTGAAAGGCGCATTAAAATCGGACTATAAACAAGAAAACTAGAAGCGTTACAATATTGTTAATTGAACGCAATATCAACCCATTGGTGCAAGCGAGCCAGAAACACACAAGCACATGTTCGAACGTTTTCGCTGCCTGTGTGGCGGCAGCGCTGCCTTCGGACGCTGGCCGCGCCGAATGCACACATACATACATGCATGCATCATATATTGTCAAACGTATGTGTATTCGCATACAAACAAACAGATGTATGTTTGATTATGCTCAGATGGTTTTTGTTTCAACGTGTTTTAATGCAAGTACTATTCATTGTAATATCTGAATACCGATTTTAATAATTTAATCGGCAAAATGCAGAGAGTATTATACGGTCGGGCGCGCTCGACTGTACTTTACTTTCTTGTTTGGATTCGAGGTTTGTAAATTTTTTCCTCCCAAAAATAAGAAATATTTTCTTTAAATTATTTTAATTTCATTTTATTTCATTTTTCATAAATCCGTTTTAAATTATTAACAAAAAAAATTAAGAAAAATTCAACGTACATAAATTACATACTTAGAATAGTAATAATAATTAAATGACAAAGCTTATTATATTGTATTATATTATATTATTCAATTCGTCTTTTTTTGCTCAGTCTGTCCTTGGCATGAACAAAGTGTTTTTGAAGAACGCTGTTAATTTCTTTATCGTTGCAGCTGAACTTAACATGACACACATCTGAAAACAAGAAAGAAAAGTACAGTCGAGCACGCCCGACTATATAATACTCTCTGCACTTTTCCCGATTAAATTATTAAAATCGGTATCCAGATATTACAATGCGTAGTACTTGCATTAAAATATGTTGAAACAAAAACAATCTAAGCATAATCAAACACACATCTGTTTGTTTGCATGCGAATACACATACATATGTACGTTTGGCAATATATGCTGCATATATGCATGTATGTGTGTATTTGGCGCAGCCAGCTTCAGCGGGCAGCGCTGCCGCCACACAAGCAGCGAAAACGTTCGAACATGTGCTTGTGTGTTTCTATCTCGCTCCCACCAATGGGTTGATAATGCGTTCAATTATCAATATTGTAACGCTTCTAGTTTTCTTGTTTATAGTCCGATTTTAATGCGCCTTTCAGGATAGTTTAATATAGTTAATCTCCACACGAATTATAGATAACAATACTGTATGATACGAACAAGTTCGCAAAAAACGGCATTTGAAGTTTTTTCAAGTGTGGGAAAAGGGGGCGTGGCAGTCCAAAAATTTAAATGGCAATGCAACTATGCTGTCGCTACGAACCTCCCGTTCCAGAATTGGTGATCCTAGGTGCCATAGTTACTGAGAAATTTGCCGAAAACACCAATTTTTTCCGAGGTGTGTCCAGTTTTTTGCTTATTGTGGGCGAATGGGGCGTGGCATCGAAAAAAAAAAAAGATTCTTGTATTGACTGACTAAATATATGATCGTTTGACACCAAGCTCGAACTTGTAGCTCTTACCATCTCTGAAATCTGTTTGTTCATACGGACAGACGGACAGACGGTCAGACGGACAGACAGACGGACATGGCTATATCGACTCGGCTTGTGATGCTGATCAAGAATATATATACTTTATGGGGTCTGCCACGCCTCCTTCTCCCTGTTACATACTTTTGCACAAACCCAATATACTCTTGCAGAGAGTATAAAAATAATATTATACTCTCTGCAAGAGTATATTGGGTTTGTGCAATAGTATGTAACAGGCAGAAGGAGGCGTGGCAGACCCCATAAAGTATATATATTCTTGATCAGCATCACAAGCCGAGTCGATATAGCCATGTCCGTCTGTCTGTCCGTCTGACCGTCCGTATGAACAAACACATTTCAGAGATGGTAAGAGCTACAAGTTCGAGCTTGATGCCACGCCCCATTCGCCCACAATGAGCAAAAATATAGACACACTTCGGGAAAAATCGGGTTTTCAGCGAATATCTCAGTAACTATGAAACCTAGGATAACCAATTTGGGTACGGAGGTTCCTAGCGACTGCATAGCCTTGCATTGCTATTTAAAATTTTCGACTGCCACGCCTCTTTTCCCAAAATTAATAAACTAATTATCTAACTTCCATTCATTTTTAAGGTATTTGTTCTTATCGTACAGTATTGTAATTATTCGTTGTGGGCGAAATAAAATATGGTTCGATCATATGTTTATTAAAAATACAATTTAAAGTGTCCGAGAGCATTTTGACAATTATTTTTACCAGTCATCCTGTTCACGCCACAGGGTGAACAGATGGAGTGTGGGGGTGGATTTCGACCTGAAGCGAGGACGGTCACACTTGAACTTGCATTACATTGTAAATCGCCATTTATAGAGACGTGAATTCCCTCGCCACCGTTTTTTTCTAAAGTTTTCTTTTTTTGTATTTATTCAACCCGCTCAATAAACTTGTACATTAAAATCATTAAACGCAGTATCGCGCGTTTTATTTAAAACCCAACGTTCCCGGAGCAGCAACAGCAGAAGATATTGGCACCCGCCCAACTACAAACATTTTGGTCCATCGAGCCGGATATCCTTCCGCTCCTCCAGTTTGCATCTGTGGAAATACTGATAAGTACTGCTCTTGTGACTGTTCACTTACATACACATTGTTTTTCCGCCCATTAATCTTCACTGCAGCTACTCAAATTAAATAGTCATCAAATTCCTATCACTCGTGCTTTTTATACTCTCTGCAAGAGTATATTGGGTTTGTGCAAAAGTATGTAACAGGCAGAAGGAGGCGTGGCAGACCCCATAAAGTCAGATATCAAACGATCGGATATTTTGTCAGTCAATAAGCAAAAAACTGGACACACCTCGTGAAAAATTGGTATTTTCGGCAAATATCTCAGTAACTATGGCACCTTGGATCACCAATTCTGGGACGGATGTTCCTAGCGAGAGCATAGTTACGATGCCATTTAAAATTTTGGACTGCCACGCCCACTTTTCCCACATTTGATAAAAAAATCTGGAACCTTCAATGCCGTTTTTGGCGAACTTGTTCGTATCGTACAGTATTGTAATTATATAATTCGTGTGGAGACTAACTATAATAAACTATCCTGAAAGGCGCATTAAAATCGGACTATAAACAACAAAACTAGAAGGGTTACAATATTGATAATTGAACGCAATATCAACCCATTGGTGCAAGCGAGATAGAAACACACAAGCACATGTTCGAACGTTTTCGCTGCTTGTGTGTCGGCAGCGCTGCCAGCGGCCGCTGGCCGCACCGAAAACACGCATACATACATATACACACACGTATAATGTCAAACGTATGTGTATTCGAATACAAACAAACAGATGTGTGTTTGATTATGCTTAGATTGTTTTTGTTTCAACGTGTTTTAATGCAAGTATTACACATTGTAATATGTGGATACCGACTTTAATAATTTAATATGGACAAATGCAAAGAGTATTATACGGTCGGGCGCGCTCGACTGTACTTTTCTTTCTTGTTTCTTAAAATAAAGTTTTGCACTTCATTAAAATCCACCGGCAGAACAGCTGAGTCGCTGTCAGTGTTGTCACTTGAATATCACTACGTGACACTACTCGTAACTGAGTCACGGGTGACTTGATCATTTTGTAAATGGTAAAATCCGTATAAAATGTTGCTACAATCTTAAAATCCCCGCTTGATATTGAATTGTGACCATCGATAACTCCTACTATAACCGATACATCGATAACTAGTTTTTATCAAAACAATAGAAAAGGCAAATACAAAGCGGAACGAACACAACTTTAAAAATAAATATACAATATACATATACATTTTATATTGTTTATTGATTTTCTCCTGCGTCCCGAAAATCGAGAAAAAGAAATATATAAGAAATAAATAATAATTAAGAATATAAATAATAAAGAGAAAAAAAAACAATTACGACAAAACAATAAAAGTAATTAATATCTAGTCGTGTTTTACTCATAATTGTATTTTATAATATTTACTTAGCCTGAATAATTACTAAGTATAATTTGTAAAACAAAAATTTGTTCCTTATTTATATACTATTTAATTTGTAAGCACTCAACCAGAAATACAGTCCACTTCCTGTCGTTTCGTTTATCCTTGTTTAAACCGGTAATATTCTTTCTCCTACGTTTTCGATAGATATGTCTACCGATCTATCTAAGTCTGCTCCCAAGTCCGCAAGCCTTACAGTCCCTGGTCGCACCGACACTTCGCCTCGTACTCCTGTAAAATTCAGGACCACGCCTAGTCCAGTGATAACTAAACGCCCTTCCCTCCGTACTTCTTCCACGGCGTCTCGTAGTCGCAGCGGATCTCAGGTTTCACGCTCTTCAACGTCCTCTCTTTCAAATCCTCGGAAGAGCGTTTCTCCTGCTCCGAAAGTTGTCGTGACCTCTCCTGAGTATCTTATGCTCGCTCGATCCGCCTCTCAACAACTCAGAGAATAATCAAAAATGTCGCTTTCCGACTTTATTGCCACATGCGATGCCTTGACACTCTTTGAGGCTCGCGAAACAGAGGCTCTAAGTGCAGAATTTCCAATTTTTTCCATAAAGATGCACTTGGAGCAGCTCAAGTCACTCTGGTCGAATGTGGAAACGGAGTACACCCGTTGACACACAGCCCTGTCGGGCAAAAATTTAGAGGAATCTTAAATGACTTTGAGCATGGTATACGTGCGATGGTATACGAGCAAATATCCGCTCAGAATGCTCCAGTTCCTGCAAGGCGTTCCGCTGTTCCAAATTCCCAAAGCCACAGATTACCTCCATGAGAGGTTGAAGTATTCGAAGGCGAGAACCTCGCATGGCCAACGTTCCGCGACTAGTTCTCCACTATATACATCCGCAATCTGTGTCTGGCAGAAGTGGAAAAACTTTTACCACTTAAACTCCAAAACCCGTGGGGAAACTAGAGTCATCGTCTCCAAGTCCCATTTAACAAATAAGGGTTTCCAATCCGCGTGGAACAACCTCACTGCTCGGAACGAAAATGATCGGTTGTTGATCATGACGCAAGCCAAGCAGCTGCTCCAAATTCCCTCGGTTGCACACAAGTCCGGCGAGGCCTTGCGACCTTTGGTGCGATCTGGAGCGAGAACAGAAAGTTGGGACATTCCTCTCATAGCGATCTATACTAGAAGGCTGCCAAAGTCCACCATCCTGTTGTGGGAAGAATCCGTCCCGAACAAGACTGCGGTGTTATCCTGGGACGATCTCAACTGCTTCTTGACTGATCGCTATCGTGTGCTTGAAGCCACAGAGGATCACCGGGCGAATCCACGTGTGCAGGACGTCCAATCCGGGGAGCGAAAGCCTGCCAGCACAGCTCGAGTCCAAGCATTCCCAGCAAAGACCCAGATTAAAGCTGCTTCCTGTCGGCTGTGTCAGAAGGAGAATCATCCCATCCGTGTGTGTCCAAGTTTCCTGGATATGGCAGTCCCCAAAAGAGTGGAAGTAATCAAGCAACAGAGTTTGTGTTTGAATTGCTTCACTCAAGGCCATCAAGTTTGGGGCTGTTCCATTGCCCAAAATTGCCATATATGCAAGGAGAGGCATCACACATTGTTGTATTCCAGCAAACTGCCTACAGCTATTTCATCCATGTCCCAACTTCATTCTCACTCTCAAGAACGTACCGGTCACAACCATCAGCCATTGATTCTCACAGCTTTTTTGCGTCCACTACAGGCCGAGGCCTCCTAGCCACTGCCATTGTTACCCTCAACCATCTCGGTGAGGAGTTTCATGTGCGTGCTCTGATCGATTCCGGTGCCGATTCGACCTTCTTGTCCGAGAGGGTCTTCAATCTCATCCAGCCGCCGTTCTGCCAATCAACGCAGCGGTTTCCAGCATGGGTCAATGCGACGGAAAAGGCATGTCTGCTGAAGCTGTCCGCCCCATGCAACATCAGGAAACAAGTTGAAACGCATTCCTTCTCGGACGTGGTCCGCTATGAGTGCTTAGATTGTCCGCTGGCTGATCTAATTGGGATAGACCTCTTCCCTCATATCCTTGGGGGGAGAATTAAAAAGGATATTAGTGGTGATTTCCTTGGGCTTCAAAACATTTTCGGGTGGGTGTTATGCGGGCCCATCCTCTCCAAATCCCAGGGCCTTCGCAAAGCATTCTCGGGTCACACGGGAGTCCCACCCGAGACAAAGCTTGATAAGCTTCTCACCAAGAGATAGAGAGCTAGATGAGCTTCTCACCAAGTTTTGGGACGTGGAAGATCTTCCAGCCAAGCCGGAAAAGGAAGCAGATTTTCCAAGAAAAGCCCCCAGGCAAAGGAAGGATGGTCGCTATATAGTCGGCCTACCTGCTTTGTCGTCTATTAGCCCTTGGACTAGGGATCAGATCAAAGACTAGGTAGCTTTATAGGTGTATGTTTGTAAACCCATCGTACAGAACCAGTAACTAAGCGCGTCTCAACTAGTACTTGAACCAGGTGGACAACGGAGATGAGTAGAAATAGTGAAAGACGAGACTCGGTGCTCTTCATTCAAGTGCTATTTTCGTACGGATTTATTTCGTAGAAGTTAGGGCCTTATATATCGTTTTCTTAGATGGTAAGGGTCAATAATGATTTATGGTACTTGATTATATGAACTTGATGATTAACCACTTTACTTAGTAATATCCTAAATAAATATATAAAGGTTTTATTACGGTCTAAAAGGCCCATCTTAAAACTGATCATTTTATATTTTTACATTGCGATAATGCCGGGTTATTTGCTTACTGTCTGGTCCAGCTCATAACCCTTGTGCCTTCAATCTTATCTAAATATGGTGCGAATTCTGTGGAACGATTCTGGATAACGTAGACTCAACACTACCCTTTAAAAATCCGAACGGTGTCGATTTGGGTCACTCCAGACCCATCGCTTTAACCCAATTCCTGAGGAATGAAGCGTAACTCCTGAAGAATCCTTCCTAAAAAGCCTAGTATAATGAGGTGCTGCAGGAATATGCAAAATTGGACCACATGATTTGTGTAACTCCACCCTCCGACTGCCATCATTTTTATCTTCCCCATCACGCTGTCTTTAACGCCTCAAGTCCTTCCACTAGAGGTATCAGCCTGATTGACGAATTATATATCGGGTCAAATCTCCGGACCGACCTTACGCTGCAGGTACTTAAATGGCATTTTTTCCAAATCGTCTTTTATGCCGACATTACCCAAATGTATCGTTAAGTCCTGGTCGACACTCCAAGGACACTCCATTCCAGCGTATCCTTCATCGAGACAACAGTTGCAATCTTAAGGACTATGAGCTCCAAACTGTCACTTTCGGCGTTAACTGTGAGCCCTTCTTAGCCATCCGAGTCCGTTTGCAACTGGCGCACGACGTGCAACACGTATTTCCGAGGGCAAGTGAAATCCTCCGTCACTACATGTATGTAGATGACGTCCTTGCCGGTGCCCATACCATGAAGGAGCCCACTATGCCATCCAAGAACTCAAGGATTCCATCCAGTTATCTGGATTTCCACTGAGAAAATGGACAGCGAACAAGAAGGAAGTACTCCAGGCTCTTCCAATAGAGCATTTGTTGCATGAGGATTTCCTGGACTTAGAGGACGCGAGCACGGCTAAAACATTGGTTATCCGCTGGAAAGCCACCAGTGATTCGTTCTTTTTCTCCATTGTGGACCCTCTGCTAAAGACTTCCGTCTCCAAAAGAGAAATACTATCCCACATAACGAAGATATTTGACCCAGCTGGCTGGCTAGCCCCCTTCGTCATTAGGGTTAAAATATTTATGCAACAAATTTGGCTAACGGAACTCGGATGGAATGACGCACGTATTCCACCTCTTTTGCATCAGTGTCATGAATTCCTTCAAGACTCCACGGGTCTCAGCTGGCTACGCATTCCTAGATGGCTAGCAAGTATTTCCGTATTAGACTAGGATCTTCACGGCTTTTGCGATGCGTCGCAAAAGGCGTGTGGAGCATGCGTGCGGGTACGTCATCCAGACCATGTAAGTGTCCATCTATTGACGGCTAGGTCCCGTGTGGCCCCAGTCAAAACTGTTTCGCTACCCCGACTAGAGCTTTGCGGTGCAGTCCTGCTCGGCTATTTGTACGCGCCCGTAATTCCTGAGCTCCCAATCCAACCTTAATTTTCCCATTTCGGGACTGACTCTAACATAGTGTTAGCGTGGCTTAATAAGCCAACTTGTCCCATGTTCGGTCAGAAGACAATCCAGTGGATCTCACTAGTCGCGGCGTTCCCGTTACAGATTTAGCAGCCAGCAGTCTATAGTGACACGGGCCTGAACACTGGCCGGCTTCTCTGGAGGATGTTCCAGATACTCAACTTAAACAGCGTGCTCATTGCCATACAGCAATACTCCGCATACAGCAGACTACGGTGAAGCACTAACGGTCACCGCTTATATTCAGCGGTTCGATTCTTTGACGAGCGTCACCCAATCCTTCTCCCTTACGACGCCCATTTCACTCGCATCTTTGTCATGTTCGCACATCGTATTACACTGCACGGTGGCAGCCAGCTAATGGTGCTGTACTTATGTACCAAGTTTTCGATCCCCAAAATCAAAAACTTGGTTAAGGCTCACATGCAAGGATATAAGACTTACGGCACTTATCGACGCCATCAGCCGAGACAGATGATGGGAGACCTTTCGAGAATGCATAACATGTTCCAGACCGTTCACGCACACAGGCATTGATTTCGCACGTCCGCGTTTTGTGTCCCAGAGACAGTGTGTCCAACGTATATACTCCGACAACTCCAAAACCTTTGTTGGAGCATCCAAGGCGCTCGAAAGTGACTTCCTGGCAGCTGCGAAATAATGCATTGTAGTCTTCTTTCTCCAGGTTGAAAATCTGGTGATCGTGTCGGAGGATCACCTGCATCCCACCGAATGGCGCCTCGGACGAGTGGACCAAGTCCACTCTGTCGCTAACGGTTTAATACGCGTCGTCCACGTTAATACTTCGCGTGGATCCATCCGACGACATTCTCATTCTGTTGCAGGATGAGAACGATGTCGTCGCGGCGACCCAGTAACTCCCTCCTTGTTACATGTGTTTCTATGCGTCCGCGTCTGAGTATCCTCTTCTTCATTGTCCCCGCTCCAACTAATCAATCTCGCGTCCTTGTTCCAGAAGGCAGGAGAGGCACTGCATTCGAGGGGTCGTCTCGTACAGGTGTCGAATGTTCCGCGGCGTGCATGAACCTAAACCTGCGCACCGAGAAGAGGCTTTAAGCAGCTGTCCGTCCCTTGTTCTAGTCATCCAACCGGGGTGTGTGCCTGTACACAACGGTATTCCCGCCGCTCAGAGCACGTTATTTGGTTGAGTGATTTCCGGCTCTTACGGCATTTAGGCACCCCAGAATACTGCCGCTCCCCATCCATCCTTTTTTCAAACGACTTATTCTATGCTGGAGTATAATTCTGATTCAGCATACCCTTATCATGTAACCTCCTTAAATAGTAATTTTGCACCAGTAATCACTGAAAGTTCGCTTTTACATACTCGAATGTCAATTAAACCTGTTTTTTTTCACCAGGACCGGACGGAGTCCCAGGCTGTGTGCTAAGGAATTTTTTAATTTCTGCAACTATAGAGGTATTTCCAAGTTGTCTGCTATTCCCAAGGCTTTTGATAAATTAATAACTTCTCAAATGCAACATTTTATAGATCTATGATTTCACCCGGCCAGCATGGGTTTGAATTCACATAATTTGCACTGCAGGGTTTTTATAAAAAGTTTAAAACTGACGTCATTTATAAAGATTTCTTAATACATAAGCTCAATCGTTCGGGGTTTTCCTATAATTTTATTCTTTGCATTTCGAATTACTTAAGCTTTAGAACACAACAGGTGTTATTTTTAAAATTCATTATCGAAATCTGTTTAAGTTACTTCTGGTGTCCCACAAGTCCTTTGCTATTTATATTGTTCATAAATGATCTGTCATCTGCAATTAGTCACTCTCGGGTACTCATGTATGCCGAAGAAGTCAAACTCTGTGTGTCGGCTTCTGAGTCTCTTCTTGGAACCAGGTTACAGCTTTCAAACCTGGTGTCAATCCAATTTATTAAATCTAAATTATAGTAAGTGTAACGTAATGTCCTTTAATAGGCAACCCCCTTTCTAAACAATTACATTCTGAATGGCAACTCTCTTCAAAGAATTGAACCGGTCATTGATTTGGGTATCCTTATGGAATCAAGGCTTAAGTTCGATAAGTATATTTTGCAAGTACTATTTGTCCTTTTTGTATACTGGGCTTCATAAAGCGCTGGTCGAAAGAATTTAACGATCCCTATCACATTTTACTACCTTGGTTCATCGTATTCTTGTATTTGGTCTGTCCAATACATTATTCATTAAGAAAGAATAGAATCTGTACAAAAACATTTCCTTCTTTTTGCCATTACTTTAGGCTTTTACTAATAAATCTTCCTTCTTTGTCTGATATAGATCGGTTCTCGGTGTAATTTTCTTACACAAAATAAACAAGAAAGAAAAGTACAGTCGAGCGCGCCCGACCGTATAATACTCTCTGCATTTGTCCCGATTAAATTATTAAAATCGGTATCCACATATTACTATGTGTATTACATGCATTAAAACACGTTGAAACAAAAACAATCTAAGCATAATCAAACACACATCTGTTTGTTGGTTTGTATGCGAATACACATACGTTTTTTTTTTTTTTTTATACCCTTGCAGAGGGTACTACATGGGCTGAAAAGTCCCGGGATTTTTAATGAAAACAATCGATTTTTGGGCAAATTTGTATTTATTCCTCAACATAGTTACCTTCGAAGGCGATACATTTAGCATAGCGAGTTTCCAACATTTCAATTACCTTTCTGTAGTACGAAATGTCTAAGCCTTCAAAATATGCCTCTGTTTCCCCGATGACTTCCTCATTCGATGTGAATCTCTTTCCCTGGAGCCACCGCTTAAGGTTTGGGAACAGATAATAGTCGCTGGGGGCCAAGTCTGGAGAATAGGGTGGGTGGGCAACCAATTGAAATCGTAATTGGTCTAACTTGGTCATTGCTTTCAAGGACGTGTGTGACGGTGCGTTGTCGTGATGGTACAGAACTTTTTTCTTCGCCATATGGGGTCGTTTTTATACTCTCTGCAAGAGTATATTGGGTTTGTGCAAAAGTATGTAACAGGCAGAAGGAGGCGTGGCAGACCCCATAAAGTATATATATTCTTGATCAGCATCACAAGCCGAGTCGATATAGCCATGTCCGTCTGTCCGTCTGTCCGTCCGTCCGTCTGTCCGTCTGTCCGTCTGTCTGTCTGTCCGTCTGTCCGTATGAACAAACAGATTTCAGAGATGGTAAGAGCTACAAGTTCGAGCTTGGTGTCAAACGATCAGATATTTAGTCAGTCAATACAAGAATCTTTTTTTTTTTTGATGCCACGCCCCATTCGCCCACAATAAGCAAAAAACTGGACACACCTCGGAAAAAATTGGTGTTTTCGGCAAATATCTCAGTAACTATGGCACCTGGAACGGGAGGTTCGTAGCGACGGCATAGTTGCATTGCCATTTAAAATTTTGGACTGCCACGCCCACTTTTCCCACATTTTATAAAAAAGGCTGGAACCTTCAATGCCGGGTTTGGCGAACTTGTTCGTATCGTACAGTATTGTAATTATATGATACGTGTGGAGACTAACTATATTAAACTATCCTGAAAGGCGCATTAAAATCGGACTATAAACAAGAAAACTAGAAGCGTTACAATATTGATAATTGAACGCAATATCAACCCATAGGTGCAAGCGAGATAGAAACACACAAGCACATGTTCGAACGTTTTCGCTGCCTGTGTGTCGGCAGCGCTGCCCGCGGTCGCTGGCTGCGCCGAATACACACATACATGCATGCATATTTGCATCATATACATATTGCCAAACGTATGTGTATTCGAATACAAACACACAGATGTGTGTTTGATTATGCTAAGATTTTTTTTGTTTCAACGTGTTTTAATGCAAGTAATTCACATTGTAATATGTCGATACCGATTTTAATAATTTAATCGGGACAAATGCAGAGAGTATTATACGGTCGGGCGCGCTCGACTGTACTTTTCTTTCTTGTTTCTTTGTTTCTTCGTTCAGTTTGTCCAATAACGCTGCATAATATTCTCCAGTAATTGTTTTTCCCTTCTGCAGGTAATCAATGAAGATTATGCCCTGCGCATCCCAGAAAACGGAGGCCAAAACCTTTCCGGCTGACCGTTGGTCTTTTGGACGCTTTGGCCGGTTTTCATGGCTTGTCAGCCACTGTGCAGACTGCCTATTGGACTCAGGCGTGTGGTAATGAATCCACGTTTCATCCATAGTCACAAAACGTCGAAAGAAGTCCACTCGATTACGCTGCAACAACGCCAATCCAGCTGTTGAATCATCAACGCGCTGCTGTTTTTGGTCGACGGTCAGCAGACGCGGCACCCATCGCGCGGATAGCTTTTTCATGTCCAAAATTTCATGCAAAATGTATCCCACCCGCTCTTTTGAAATGCCTACGGCCTCAGCTAACTCACGTAACTTCACTTTACGATCATTCAAAACGAGTCGATGCACTTTTTTTACGATTTCTGGATTCGTAGCCTCTTTCGGCCTTCCAGAGGGTGGAGCGTCTGCGGTGCTTGTACGGCCCCTTTTAAATTCACTAAACCACCGATAAACTGTTGTTCTCGAAGGAGCAGAAGTGGGATAACATTTCGCCAACCACTGCATTGATTGTTCAGGAGTTTTTCCCATCAAAAAACAATGTTTGATCAAGATACGATATTCTTCTTTTTCCATTTTTTATACGAATGCTTAGGTAGTGACACTTAAACTACTGTAGTTTGTAAACAAATGAACGAAATGTCATGAAACTTCACACATTACCTAGTGTCAGATGAACCTCTCGAAATGAATCTTGTCCATTTTTTAGTGGCATTACATATTTAAAAATCCCGGGACTTTTCAGCCCATGTAGTATATTGTTTTTGTCACGAAGTTTGTAACGCATTGAAGGAGGCGTTTCCGATCACATACTATAAAGTATATATATTCTTGATCAGCATCAACAGCCGAGTCGATATAGCCATGTCCGTCTGTCTGTCTGTCTGTCCGTCTGTTTTTATGCGAACTAGTCTCTCAATTTTAAAGCTATCTTAATGAAATTTGGTACAGGCCTGTATTTTCTCTGCACGCAGTTCATATGTAAAAATCGGCCAGATCGGACCACTATATCATATAGCTCCCATAGGAACAATCAGTTGAAAATGCTTAGTATGAACATTTTCGGTGTCTATTCACCGATTTCAACGAAATTCAATATCCTGGGGTATCCTGACGACCTTGCGGTACTGCCGTGAGGTATTGCTTCCCAAGGGTCCAGGATAGGCTTGGTGTTTAAGCCGCTCCGCCGAGATTTCGCCTCCTCTGCCTTTCCAGTTGGCGTGGCATGCTGCGGACCAGTTGCTCTCCGTTTCGATTATTTTTGTACCGAAGCTCTCGACCGACAGGGGAGTTCCTAGCGTAGCTTTTAGTTCCTCTCGAGGCAACGAGAATCTACGACAGCTAAAAACGATGTGTTCTGCGGTCTCCTCTGTGTCAGGGTAGCACCAGGGACACAGTGGGTCGCTTTCGTGTCCGAATCTGTGGAGGTAGCTTCGGAAACAGCCGTGCCCTCTTAGCAGTTGGGTCAGGTGGAAACTGACTCCACCGAATTTCCGGCTGCACCATTTTCCAACGTCCGGTATCAGCCTGTGCGTCCAGCGTCCTTTCGTCGAACTGTCCTTTCTCCTTTGCCATTCCCTAAAACTCTCTTCTCTCGCTGTTCTAGCCACTAAGCGATGCTGAGCGGGCTCCACCCGTTGTCTCTCCGAGTACACTTTAGCCAACAGGTCAATTGGTAACATGCTCGCTATGACCAGTGCTGCGTCTTCGGATATTGTCCTAAACCCGCTACAGACTCGTATCGCTCCCAGTCTGTAGGTCGACTGTATGCTCCTCCTGTATGCCTTGGTCTTCATAGCATGTGACCAAATCGGCGCTGCATACAGAATTGTGGCTCTAACTACGTTCATGAGTAGCAGCCGGCGTCCTTGCTTAGGTCCCCTCTGGTTCATCATAATGCGGTTTAGCGCTTGTCCTATCGCTGCAGCTTTTTTGCTGACGCTGTCGAGGTGTTCCTTGTAGCTCAGGCGGGTATCCAGTAAAACACTCAGGTACCGTATGGCTCTGCTAGACCCGATGGTCGTTCTGCCTAGGTTGATGTGGGCGGTCTCCACTACTTTTCTGCTGCTGATGAGGACAGCCTCCGTTTTGTGATCCGCCAGTTGGAGTCCAACGGATGTCAGCTAGTCCTTGATTCTTCCGACTGCTGCGCTGCACATGGTCTCTGCATCGCTTAGCTGCTTGGCAGTTACCATTAGGGCAACATCGTCCGCGAAGCGCACCAACGTTGCCTGCCCCGGGAGTTCGATTCTCAGAAGGCCATCGTACATGGCGTTCCACAGTAGCGGTCCAAGTACGGATCCTTGTGGGACTCCACCAGTCACGCTGTAGACTCGCTCGCCAGTTTCTGTATTTCAGGATTCTATTTCGGAAGTAGTCCTTAACTATTCCTAACAGATAATCCATGGTGTTATCCAGAGCCCTCAGGATGCATTCCCAGTTCGCAGAGTTGAATGCATTCTGGATGTCCAACGTGAGTACAAGACAGTATTCCTTGCCGCCACCACGCCATCTGGTCCCCTCAATAGCTCTTTCCGCCAATCTCGTTACCTCGGCGATCGCGTCGACTGTCGAACGAGCCTTCCTGAACCCGAATTGCCTGGGTGATAGGTCGCCAGCTTGGTTGTTCGCTTCGCCCAGCCTGTTGCAAACGATCTTCTCCAAAACTTTACCAACAGTGTCTATCAGACATATTGGCCTATACGAGGACGGTATCCCTGGTGGCTTGTTTGGTTTAGGGATGAGCACCAGGTTTTGGACTTTCCAGGGGTCGGGAAAGACACCTTGCTTTATGCAACTATTGAAGACGCTTGCGAATAGCTCCAGTCGCAGAGTCAATGCCAACTTCAGCGCCTTGTTGGGTATTCCATCTGGGCCAGGTGCCTTGGAGTCCGGAATGACGAATGCTGCTCTGATGGTCTCTTCGGCCGTGACCTCTGGGGCTTCCGGGTATGTCACGGCGTATTGTGGAGCCTGGTGGTCGTTGATTTGGGACCCATGAAATAGCGTCTTCGCTATCTCCAGCATGCCTCGGGCTTTGGTGGCATGCGCATTAGAGACTGTAACTTTTTCATCGCTAGCTTATAGGCCTTGCCCCAGATGTCGTGTTCTGCTTCGTCGCACAGCTCCAGGAAGCGATCCCTTTTGCTCCGACTTATGGTCTTCTTGAGCTCTCTGCGCTTCTCGGCGTAAGCCCCCCGTCTAAACTCGTAGTCTTGGCGTCCCCGTGAGCGGTACAGGCTTCTTCGTACACTGATACATCTCCGTCTGGCGTTCGCTATGTCTTCTGTCCACCAGTAGACTGGCGCATGGTGTCTACTTGACCCTCTTCGCGGCAGCATGCTCGAGTCGCAGGGTTCAATTATAGCTTCTATTAAGAGCTTTGCGCTGTGCTCCGCGTTTGCCCCGTGCATGGGGGCAGAGAAGGCTTCAGCAAAAGCATTCCTGTTTAGAGTTTTCTCTCTGTATGCTCTGCCTGTCATGGTCCAGGACTGCCCGACAGCCTCCCGTCTATTTACCGAAACCACAATAGCGTTGTGGCCGTGTACGCGTCGCTAAGCAAACGCCCGAAGCAAACGTTAGGTCGATGACTGAACTTACGCCAGCTTTGCTGAATGTTTGCTGCCCTCCACAGTTTAGCAGAGCAACATCCAAGGATGCAAAAGCTTCCAGCACTGCTTGCCCACGTTTGCTTGTATGGGAACTGCCCCACTCCACGGCCCAAGCGTTGAAATCCCCGGCAATGATGGCATCTGTTTTTCCCCGAATATCCGCAGCTAGGTCGTCCAGGATGGTAAGATACTCATGTGTCTGGAGACTGGGTGCCAGGTAACAGCTGTAGAGCCACAGGTTTCCAAGCTTTGCTCGCACAAATCCCCGTGAGGCGCGGAGATACTCAAGTTGCGGCTGTTGGAGACCGCATACCCAAATCGCAGCCTTTCCATCCAGGTCGGACACGAAACTTGGCCCTTCTATTGTCTTGTATTGCTCGCTCAGGAGGGCGACCCCTATCGACAGTTCGCGAACTGTCTGGTGTAGAAGGTCCTGGGCGGCGGCGCAGTGGTTCAGGTTCAATTGTAAAATTTCTAGCATATGGGAGTCGGCTCGACTGTCTTACCGTTTGCTAAAGGGCACCTTTTACTGCCTGCATGGTGTTTGACCTCGTTCATATTTGCAGCTGCGCAGATGAAGCAGCTAGCCTCGTTGGTGCACGCGGCCGCTCTGTGCCCTTCCTGACCGCATTTCAGGCAGCATCCCGAGCGGTTTACAGCGTTTTTGCACGACCTGGCAATGTGGCCATACTCGAGACACCTGTAGCACCTCTTCCGTGGAGATCTCTCTCTGACTCTGCAGCTCGTCCAGCCAATTTTCAGCTTTCCCTCCTTCAAAATTTTGCTGGCAGTTACGCTTGGTACGCTGACGACAGCTAGCTGCATACCACTATAGCCCGACCGTAGGACTTTGACCATACCTTTATATACTGGACCATGCATGAATGAGGCTAGCGCCTTGCAAATATCTTCCTCAGTAGCTAGGCAGTCGATGTCTCTAATTTCCAAGGACACCTCATGCGAGACTGCTCTCACCCTTGCTTGCTACCCCAAAACTTCGCCAAGGGCAGTTCTCATCTCCTGAATGGTATTCTTGCATTTTCCATCCAGTTCCAGGACGAGGCCGTTACTTTGCGTCTTCCTCAATCGCTTTACGTGTTCGCCGACGCTCTGCAGCTTGTTGTCCCCTCTCCTGGTAACCAATCTCAGGATCTCGCTGTATGTTTTCCCATCTTCTGGCTGGATGATGATTGCCTCAGCTCGAGGTTTCCTCTTCCTGGTTTGCGTCTGCCAGCTGTTTACGTCCATTTTGGCCTCTGGTACCGCTTGAGCTAACTGCTCTGGTGCCGTGGGTGGTTTCTTGTGTTGCTGTAGGCCGGGCTTTCCCTTGTCACTCTGGAGCACTCCTGTGTTTCTAGGAGATGTTTGGGTAGCCGACTCCCGTTTTCTCGCTGGTTTATTTTTCATCAACAGCGGCTCGGGGTGTGTTTTGGGTGTACACTCCTCCAGCCTTTCGCTAATCTCCACTTGGAGCTCCTTCATACGCATAAATCCGTTTCTATTCGCCTGCGTGATATGCCTCACAGCTTTGGGCCTAAAAACATGGATAAGGTCCGCAATGAGGACTCCAAGTTCGTTGGTCAATTCCGCAAGGCCTTTTCTGTTGCCTTTCCTCTTTTTAGTGGCCGCTGCTGGCGAATTCTGCGCACTGCAGATCTCTCTGCTTCTCTTGGGCGTGTCTGCTTCCTCTGTGCTGGGGAACAGATAAGCTGGTTCAGCAGCAGTGGGAGGTGCGGATGCCGGCCCGCCTCCTGGTGGCGTTCTCGCAATCCTCGTTCGCAGATGGAATGTTGATAGCAACTCCTCCTCCGTTCGACTTCCTTCCTGATCGTCTTCCAATGTTGCTCCCGATACTGCTCAGCTGATCGCGAGGAAATAGATTAGTGGCGTTTTCCAACACTACTCAGCAGGAATAATGCTAGTCACCTCACAGGCAGAGGAAATTGCAAAAAGACAACAACAATGAGAGAAAGTTGGCTCAAAAGGGAAAGCCAGAAGAGCGCGCTTACCAGCAACAGCCTCCCTCCTCACACCCCTCACCAGCCTACGCCCACGGCGGCCCGGTCACTGGGACAGAATTTCAACCGAAGAAACCAGCGATGGGCCTCCAGTCGGATCCTCACTTGACGCAGTATGTATAGTGGCGCCAAGAACAGACTCAACCGTACGGTTTTCTTTTATTTAAATGCAAGAACACTTGTAGAAAAACACTCGACTTCCAAGCCGTGTGCCAACGCGTGTCGCTTGTTTCAACTCTCAACGTTGTGTATATTGGATTTGAGCAAAAGTATGTAACAGGCAGAAGGATGCGTGGCAGACCCCATAAAGTATATATATTCTTGATCAGCATCACAAGCCGAGTCGATATAGTCATGTCCGTCTGTCCGTCCGTCCGTCTGTCCGTCTGTCCGTCCGTATGAACAAATAGATTTCAGAGATGGTAAGAGGTACAAGTTCGAGCTTGGTGTCAAACGATCAGATATTTAGTCAGTCAATACAAGAATCTTTTTTTTTTCGATGCCACGCCCCATCCGCCCACAATAAGCAAAAAACGGGACACACCTCGGAAAAAATTGGTGTTTTCGGCAAATATCTCAGTAACTATAGCACCTAGGATCACCAATTTTGGTACCGGAGTTCCTAGCGACAGCATAGTTGCGTTGCGGTTTAAAATTTTGGACTGCCACGCCCACTTTTCCCACATTTGATAAAAAAGTCTGGAACCTTCAATGCCGTTTTTGGCGAACTTGTTCGTATCGTACAGTATTGTAATTATATAATTCGTGTGGAGACTAACTATATTAAACTATACTGAAAGCCGCATTAAAATCGGACTATAAACATGAAAACTAGAAGCGTTACAATATTGATAATTGAACGCAATACCAACCCATAGATAGAAACACACAAGCACATGTTTGACCGTTTTCGCTGCTTGTGTGTCGGCAGAGCTGCCAGCGGTCGCTGGCCGCACCGAAAACACGCATACATACGTATATACACACGTATAATGTCAAACGTATGTGTATTCGCATACAAACCAACAAACAGATGAGTGTTTGATTATGCTTAGATTGTATATTGTATTGTATTTTTATACATCGTGTGTTCAACTAATAAATTCGTTCCGGGTTTTAAGCTTTAGCCACACGTTATGCGGTGTGCCCTTCTTTCGTTTGGGCGGAAGGTGGCTGCAGTGTCTGCAGTGTTCCGCGCGCTAACATAAACGTCGCTTGGTGTTGCTGGGTCACTTCAATATACTGTCACGTGGGTGCACCAACATCCAAATATAATTGCGTACTTCGCATTTATGTGTCCGTGGATAGAGGGGGTGTGTCGGGGGTGCCTTGTGTGGCTTTAGAGCTTAAAGGGGCATAGGGGGCAGGACAGAAAAAAAAAATGTGTAAAGTGTATAACAGGCAGAAGGAGGCGTGGAAGTCCCCATAAAGTATATATATTCTTCATCAGTATCACAACCGAGTCGACATAGCCATGTCCGTCTGTCTGTCTGTCCGAATGAACACCTGGATCTTTTAAACAACATAAACAAATTTTTGTTTTAGTCGAATGTATCAGTAACTTTGGTACTAAGGAACACCAATTTTGGTATGCGTTATGTTTCCTAGAGACAGCCTTAATGCAATACCATTAAAAATTTATAGCTGCCACGCCCCCTATTCTCATAAGAACTAAAAAACTTTTAAACTTCAATGCCGTTTTTAAATCATTCGTTCAAATTCTTTCTTATTTGTTATCTTTTAATTTCAATGTTTACTTATAAAAATGGTTTGTTGTGATTGATTCTGTCTGTAGCCGAATATATCACAATATTTGGTTCTGTTAATTGAGTTTATAATTCTTTTTGAAACTTTTTCCGTCTGTCTGTCTGTCGGTCCGTATGAACAAACAGATTTCAGAGATAGTAAGAGCTACAAGTTCGAGCTTGGTGTCAAACGATCAGCTATTTAGTCAGTCAATACAAGAATCTTTTTTTTTCGATGCCACGCCCCATTCGCCCACAATAAGCAAAAAACTGGACACACCTCGTGAAAAATTGGTGTTTTCGGCAAATATCTCAGTAACTATGGCACCTAATATCACCAATTCTGGTACGGATATTCCTAGCGAGAGCATAGTTACGATGCCATTTAAAATTTTTGACTGCCACGCCCACTTTTCCCACATTTGATAAAAAAGTCTGGAATCTTCAATGCCGTTTTTGGCGAACTTGTTCGTATCGTACAGTATTGTAATTATATAATTCGTGTGGAGACTAACTATATTAAACTATCCTGAAAGGCGCATTAAAATCGGACTATAAACAACAAAACTAGAAGGGTTACAATATTAATAATTGAACGCAATATCAACCGATTGGTGCAAGCGAGATAGAAACACACAAGCACATGTTCCAACGTTTTCGCTGCTTGTGTGTCGGCAGCGCTGCCAGCGGCCGCTGGCCGCACCGAAAACACGCATACATACATACATATATACACACGTATAATGTCAAACGTATGTGTATTCGCATACAAACAAACAAACAGATGAGTGTTTGATTATGCTCAGATTGTATATAGTAATATGTGGATACCGATTTTAATAATTTAATCGGGACAAATGCAGAGAGTATTATACGGTCGGGCGCGCTCGACTGTACTTTTCTTTCTTGTTATATTTCTTATCACTTCAGATCTTGCTGGTAGAATTAGTGAGTTATTACCAGAATTGTATGTTATTGTAACATAAATTGGATAAGTAAGATTTTGAGGTCGAATTATACGCCAGTCTTCAGTTGATTTGAAATCTAGTAGCCAATTCAATTTTTTTTTACAAAATCAATTCCATCACAATGTATTGTGAAGTTCACATTTACTATATTAAATTTGTGTGGAATTATATATTGTTCAAATTGAAGATCTATTAGAGTATTGAGACTTTTTGGCTCCATGGCCTACTCCTTAAATATTTATAGTTTTATCTTCAGAAATTTTATCGAAGTGATCAGAATTGATTTTAAGAATTGAAATGTCCGCACCAGTGTCGATTGAAAATTTTAAAATTGTTTTTGTAACATTGTTAATAATTTTTTCGGGTTCTAGAGCTGCCTCTATTTTGACCATGAGATCTATAACCGCCTTGGTTATTATATATATTTGGCAATAACCCCTTCTGTTATTATTACCACGACAATGGCCACCTATATTATTATAGTTAATTTGTCGTTGTCGGTAGTGTAGAACAGTATTTGTTTGACCAGTTTCTTCTGTGCAACTGTTAATAAACTTTGAAATAGCATTATTCATGTTACTGGATGCACCTGACTGCATGATAAGTTTTACCTTATCAATGGTGCAGTTCTGAGCAATAGCTTTGACAGCCACTGTTGTGCTATACTTATTAGGTAAATCAGGTGACAAACCATCACTTATATAAGCTCCTTCTGGAGATTTAGTAAATTTTTCTACCTCTTGGGTATATTGATCGGCCGTTTTCCTATTGTGTTGTAAGTTTAGAAGCTTAGCAGAAATAACTTCTGCTGACTCTCCTTTTACTTTGTTCGATAGTTTCGATATGAGAGCTGCAATAGTGTTCTCATCACTTATCAGGTTCCTGGCATGGCCTGTTAGTTTTGTCTTAATAAGACTTACAACAAGTGCTTCGTGTGTTTTTTTTAGATAATCTATTAGATTCAGAGCATCTATGAAGCTTATTAAGTTTCCTGCATGCCATCAAACTCTGGTAAGAGCAATGTGGCTAATTTAAGATACGGTACTGCTGTTTGAGGCTTATCTGCGTATTCTATTGGAGGTGCTATAGAAGGAAGGAAGTGGCAGAGTAAATGTATGGCCGTCTCCTCTTCCTCTTCATTGCCGCAGCTTCTGCACAAGTCGTAAAAACCAGCGGATAGCATGTTGGCATGTATGCCTACAAGCCAAGTGCCCAGTAAGGGCCCGGAAAACGTCGGGACCGTCCCTCCGGGTCAGCCTGCATAGATTGGCAGACCGTTTCTTATCGCGAACAGGCCAGGTAACACGAGGTTCTCTACATCTGTGTGTGTTTTCCCACACGAGGTTAGCTAGCCTTTCGAAGTACTTGCTGATTCGAAGTCTACAGGACGCTACAGGCATGTAAACTTGCCCTCTCACTAAGACGAGAGGGGAGACCGTGCCAAGCCCACAATGTTGTTTTGTCCTGGGACCCAGATGAGGTGAAAATCGAATCGAGCTGCCATCTTCATTAGAGATCTGCGACATTCGTTTGTAGCGTGGGAGTTTGTTGAGACAGACCACAGGGATTTGAGGGCTGCCTGACTATCCGATAAGATGCTGATTCTGCATCGTTATGGGATCTCGCGCTATAGAGTTTCAAGTGCTTCTTTTATAGCGTATATCTCCGCTTGATCCGGGAGTCTAAAGGGTTTTGCAATCCATAGCTCCGGGCAGTAAGACCTTCCGCCGGTACGACCGTCGGCTCGAGAGCCGTCGGTGAAATAGTGAAGAGACGAGTTTTGGTAGGGAGGACCGTGTATCCATGTTTCTCTTGAGGGAAAAAAAACCTTAAAAGGTGTTGAAGTAAACTTTTTCGGAGTGCAGTAGTCTGTGCTATTGATGGAGAAGGGAAGTAGTGATAGAATGTTGGAATGGCCTATCACATTCGATCTCCATAAGCCTGCCTCTCTCATTCTGATAGCGGAGAGTGAGACTATTTTCTTGTTCATAAATTCAAGTGGGGGAAAGTGAAGGATGGAGTTTCGGGAAATTTTCCAGAGAAGGCAATGGCCACATCATCTGCGTCAGCCACTATCGTACACCCTCCCATGTTCAGGGTATTTAACATACCGTTTATAGCCACGTTCCATAGAAGTGGAGATAGAACACCCCCTTGTGGGGTGCCTCTAGAGACAAATTTGGTTGTGTTAGCGTTGCCTAGAGACGCCTCTTCGACTCTACGTCTAAGTAGTTGGTCAGTGAGATGTATAGTCCTAGGATCGACTCCCAGTGTTAATAATGCTTCAGTTATCGTCTCTGAGAGGATGTTCTTAAAAGCTACCTCAATGTCTAGGAAGGCTATGAGGGAGAATTCTTTAGAGAGAGTGACTTCTCTATTATGGAGACCACCCTATAAAAGGCAGTTTCAGTGGATCTACCTTTGCGGTATGCGTGCTGAGCATCCAAAAAACTAGATCTAGCGATTTTCTCTAGGAGGTGCCAGCCTATAAGCTGTTCAAACACCTTAAGAAGGAATGAGGATAGAATTGTTGGCCTAAAGTCTTTTGGGCTGTAGTGAGAAGGCTTTCCTGATTTGGGTATAAAAATTACCCTGGAGTCTAGCCAAGGCTTAGGAATTAGCTTTGATTTGAGGATACCCTTGAAAATCATTTGAAGCCAAGAGGTTGCTATGTCTCTCGCATGTATGAGATGGACAGAAATGATACCATACGGGCTTGGGGATTTAAAAAGCTTAAAGCTTTTTATTGCCCATAGGATGTTGTTCTTGCTTATGAGGGTGACTAGAGATGGGCGGGCTGTTGGAACACCCAGGAAAATGGGTCTCCAACAGTAGTTCCAATGACTCGAGTCCAGACGTAGTCCAGGAGTTAACACTTCTCTTGAGAAAGCCCATGGAGAGTACGGTTTTGCGATATTACCTTACGTAATCTAGCAGCTTCAAAGGTGCTTTCCATGTCGGAGAAGAAATTGCGCCATGAGTCTCTTTTGGCTCTACGGACTTCTTTATAATACGACGAGAGGGTTCGCTTGTAGCTTTCCCAGGACGATTCTGAGTTCAGGTTTTTCGCCTGGTTGAATAGTGTTCTCGAAGTCTTGCAGACTTCTGAGATTGTGGGGGTCTACCATGGGGGTTTCTTGCGTCCCCTGCTCTTGCTGATAGGGCAGGCTTTTCTGGTTGCCCTATTTAGAGCAGAATTCAGGGAGGAGACGAGTGTCTCTGAGTGGTCTGCCCAGTTAGTGTAAAGGGGCATGGGAGGAACTGGGGGAATAAGACGCGCCAGATGATAATAGAAGTTATTCCAATCTGTCTTTTTAAAATTTCGAGAGGGAACTATTTGAGGGATGTCAACCAGTAATGGAAATTCGATTTAACGATGGTCAGAGAAGGAATATTCATGTAGAACCTTCCAGGAATGAATGCGAGATTCTAGCGAACTGGAGACAAGAGTAAGGTCTAACACCTCTTGTCTATTTTTAAAAATAAATGTTGGCTCGTTACCCCTATTAGAGATAGCGAACTTAGTTGAGAGGATGTAGTTGAAAATGGACTCACCTCTACCGTTTGTGTCAGTGCTACCCCACTGATGGTGATGAGCGTTGGCATCGCAGGCTATACGAATGTCCTTGTTCATACTCTCACAGGCCATTACTGTGTCTCGGAGTATTTGAGGAGGAGGGTTGTCCATCTCGTAGCTCATGTAGGTTGAGCAGAGCACTACTGGTTGTCTCGTGTGTTCTAGACACACTGTAGTGTTGTCTTTATTACTGAAATTGGAAAGTAAGAAGATTGGCAGATCTTTACTTGCTAGAATACATGTGCTGGCTTAACCTGATCCCTTGGCAGCGTACAGCTTGAAAATTGGAGTCCTCAAACCAGAAATGCGGCCTTTGCCTAGCCACGGTTCCTGGATGCGGACGATGTCTGCACCTCCCCTGGCTAGGAGGTACAGGAGAGCAGCGGATGCTGCCTTACAGTGGTGGAGGTTTATTTGCAGGAGCGTGATCGACATCCTGAGTATTAACCTCCACCATCGTGGTGTCCACAGCTGATTCATCCTCCTCCTTTAGGTCATCCAGCTCAGCCATGTCCACGTTGCTGAGACCTCTGGCCAGGTCGCTCTCCTCGGAGACATATTCTTCCAGGATATCCTCCTCGATCGCGTCGGGCGCCTCGAAGAGTTCGCCCATGTCTATGTCTGACTCTTGTTTAGGACCGTTCCTGGTCCTTGCGTCCGACTTATAAATACGGATCCTGGCACTCTTGAACCCGTATTTGACAGAGCCATCCGACTTGGGCAGAATGTCAGCTGATGCCTCGTCTAGGATCAGAACAATCTGTCTGGATTGTTCTATCGCCTCCTCTACTTTAGCGACTTTTCAGTTGTCCGCAGGAAGTCTTGTAGACAAGTCTTGCAGACTTGTAGGAGTCGCAAGATCCGTTCTGGTTCAGCTGGCTTTGCAGACACCCAATGTTAAGGATGTTATCCCAGTCTACAGCCTCCAGGATGGCTCATGGGTAGACTGCGCCAAGGGATGCTACCGCCTTTTTGTAGAGGGCGGCGGAAGGATCATCAAGACAGGCGATGGCTTTCATTCTACTCTGGTACCACCCGGCGTCTTCACAGCTGGGCAGAGCACCCCCACAATCTTCGAGGATGTCTATGAACTTATCCTGGAGCTCGTTTTCGACGATCCTCCATTTGTGCTTTGGGACAAGACCACCAGGGGCACCCCTGTATAGGACACCGATTATGATCTTGTTCCTTACGACATCCGCGAACAAGCGGAACAACAACTTTGGACTTCTTTGGCCGGGAGGTCTGGTCTGGCCTGGTGTGGTCTTCAGCGAAGCGCTGCCGCTTGTTGGAGGCCCCTTTCTTAGAGCTGATCTTGGGCGGTTAGAAGTTGGGGAGTATGGATTTGGCCCAGCTGACCAGTTCCATACTCTCCTGGGCCGAAACTTTCCTACCACCAACAGCTGTATGGCTCGGGACTGGCTTGTCCGTTGCTTGGTTTTTAGAGGAATTGTCTTGTCCCACCCGGTTTTTTCAAGAAGTGGCTCCGTTGAGGTTTTTTGTTGAAATATAAATTTGGTACCACGGAAGGGGAATGTCCGCCACGTCATAGCCCGCTCTAACGTGGTAAGCTTAAATGATCGCATATTAGCGATCGAGTACCCCTTCGACCATGCATCTACGGGCATACGCTGATCCACCTTTGGATTGGGGTGACTTTTTAGAGAAGTGTTCTACTTCTAGCTCGATTACCATTCGTCGGCATCATGGCAGAGACATGACCGTACCATGTATCTGTTTCCAGCCGCCCTCACGAGGAGAGAATAGTCGCACTTCTGTCGGTATATACAGTTACGGCAGTTAGACCGAAGACGGCGAAAAGGCTATGAAAATGTTGTCGAATATAGAATTTTTTGATAATTGATTTAACCCTTACGCCCTATTCAAAGGTATTTAACGATAAGGGATACGCGATAAACGATAAGAGAAAAGCAATAATAGATAAACGATAAAAGATAAGCTATTGAATTAAATCTGTGACTTACCCTTTAATAATATTGTTGCATTGACATTAGGGTAAAGACATGTAGCTTTAAAGTCTTCACAGGCTGGGAGGGTAAAGAAGAAGAACATCAACATCACAGTTCTTCTCTATCATATTTTCCTTATTCAACTCTGTCTACAAATTTTAGTCATGTGGCACAGCAGCTTACTAGGTGGCAAAGTACCCACCCCATTTTCAGTGAGCTCAAGTCGACACCGTAGGCAGAGTACTCCTCCAGTCTGCTGCACACTTCATGTGTTCGTTACACAACACTGTATGGAATGCAGACATCAAAGATTGAGTTTAAAATTTTGTAAAAATACTAGACAACTATGTTAATATCAATTGTGCTGTTTAGTAGAGACCAGTCGGTAGCAAGATTCAGTTGATTTGGCAAATAAAAATTTCCTTTGTGAAAGCAACGTAGCGACTTGGAAGAGAAAGAAGGAGCTAAATGGGTTAAGTTAGGGATAGACAAGGATAGCTCAAGAGTCGGATGAAAAGAATCTTCAGATACAACTACAGAAGAATTTCTAGTAACAACGACACTGGATGAATCATTTACGAAGATGAGATCCAGCATTCAGTTTAAACTTTTAGATAGATGATTGACTTGAAAAAAAGGAAGATCAATCAAACTAAATATTTCTTTGATGAAATTTAAACGCTGCAAAAAAATCGGCATTTTAAAGGATGGAGGAATATAGAAACTAGTTACATAAAGCGCAAATAACGAAAACGTAACCTTAACGGCAACAATTTCAATTTCGTCCAGTGGTGAAACACCTATTATTTCAGCATTAAAGAAGGATTTTTCTGAAATAAGGAGGCTATGACTAGGGCCGCTTGAGACTGACCACTAGTCGAAGGGAGATATGAGTTGCACGAGTTCTAATATTTTGTTTAAACTCGTGCACAATCATATGAGAAGGCCAAAATTTTGGATCACATATGACTTGAAACAATTCAGGGTAAACTCTAATTTTAAAGGAGGAGATCTCTCTAGGCTCAGAGAAATAAATTTTGAAATGGAAACGCTACCAGGAGTTTTGGTAGCGATAATTGCAAAAATAGACTCAATAGTCGTGTCTGCGGAAAGCCTAGATATAAATATCTGCTTACGTGGAGCCACGCCGGTAAGCAGAGGAGGCTGAACTACAATGGGAGTAGAAATAGGATGACTGTTTCGTCGACTTGGAGAGCTTTTAGAGCCTGAACTCGGAACGTCAGAGGAATTGAAAGATACCACAATTATATAAGAGAGTGAAGGAGGAGCTGCGGAGGTGGCAATTACGACAATCGACAATTACGTCAAATTTTTACTATTAGCTATAACTCCATTAACAGCCGCCGATTTGATCATGACGGGTGATGAGGCGGTTCCGGACGGATTTGGCTTTTTAGACCCTGTATTCTAAACAAGAGTAGAGGGTCTATTATTCCGCGCCCGCAATGAGCAAAAAACCAGACACACCTCTGAAAAATTTACATTTTAGGCGAATATCTCAGTACCTATGACACTTAGAAGCACCAAGCTATGCAGGTTCCTAGGGACAGCTTTAATACAATGTCATTAAAAATTTTGAGCTGCCACGACCCCTTTTCTCATAAGAGCTAAAAAACTTTTAAACTTCAATGCCGTTTTTAAGGCATTTATTCATTTTATTCATATTATAGTATAGTGTTGTAATTCAACATTCGTTTAGAGACATATGAAATCAAACTATCCTGAAAGTAGCATAAAAATCCTACTTTTAATAAAGGAGCTATCACGTTACAAAGCTTATGCGCAAAAAACACACATACATACATATATGCATACATATAATTTCAAACGAATGTGTATTTGTATGTATAACATGTAAATGCTGATAATCGGAGGATTTTTGAAAGTGGCGCGTGGTGCAACTGGTAGAATTGCGGCGCGTTCGTCTGATGTTGCAGGTTCGAATACTGACAATGAGAATTGTTAATTTAATTTTTTTAAATTTGAATTCAAAGTGTACATATATTAAATGTGCATTTAAATTCAAATTAAATACAAATGCGCACTACTATGGGAGTACAGGGTCTTTTACAGTCGGCTCGATCGACTGTAGCCTTTCTTACTTGTTTGATAGTAAGATTGCGGGAAGAATTTAAAAACAGCGGTCGGCGGGAATTCTAGCTTTTTTAGCAAAATCAAACAGCTTTTTATGCATTTTCTCATTTACAGCGTGTTTGACGATTGCAGTGTTGAAAATAAATATTTATTGAGTAATGTCCTTTTAAAATGTCCACCTAATCTTCCATCGCTAAGCGAATCTTCCATCCCTAGCATTGTGCTTTCCATAAATAAGTTTGAAAAGAAAAGAAGCAAGTTGCGGAAAGATATGTATAAACAAAAAGTTAGGAATGTCTGGTTGCAGAGCAACGAATTTAAAGAGTGGCTTAGGTAAGATCCCACGGCCACAATTGATAAGTTGGCTTCAGTAGCTGTGGAGTTGCTGTCACTGCTATGGTTTAATACCGAAGTGGAGCGGGTATTTAGCCAAGTTAATTTGGTTAAAAGAAAAATAAGAAACCGAATGAACGTAGGTACGTTGAACGCTATTTTAAGCATAAGGTCCATAGACAATTAGACAAATTTTTAAATTATAAATTATTATTTTTAATTTTTAAGATATTTAAGATATGGACTGCAGCGACACAACAAGTGTTGCAATAATTATGATTTACCACCAAGCGGTCTAAGTAAAATAGTACATAAAAAGTACTATCCAACCGAGGAACCGAACAATGTCCTAGACTTCTTTAATGTTAAAATTATTATACCCTTGCAGAGGGTATATTGTTTTTTTCACGAAGTTTGTAACGCAATGAAGGAGGCGTTTCCGACCACTTAAAGTATATTTATTCTTGATCAGCATCAACAGCCGAGTCGATATAGCCATGTCCGTCTGTCTGTCCGTCTGTTTCTATGCGAGCTAGTCTCTCAGTTTTAAAGCTATCTCGATGAAATTTGGTACAGACCTGTATTCTCTCTGCACGTTCATATGTTAAAACCGGCCACATCGGACCACTATATCATATAGCTCCCATAGGAACAATCGGTTGAAAATGCTTAGTATGAACATTTTCGGTGTCTATTAACCGATTTTAACGAAATTCACGCAGAATGAATTTCTAATTGCCTTCCTTTCAATTGACCAAATTTCATCCCAATCGGACTACAATATCATATAGCTCCCATATGAACAATCTGTTGAACATCCTTAGTATGAACATTTTCGGTGTCTATTGACCGATTTGAACGAAATTCACGCAGAATGAATTACTAATTGTGTCCCATCCATCCATTCATCCAAATCGGACTTCTAAATCATTTAACTACCATAGAAATAATTGGTTGTTAAAACCAAATTAATGCAATATTCATAACTGCAAGGGTATTTAATCTTCGGCTCGCCGAAGATAACCGTTTTTTCTTGTTAGACCCCGTACTCTAAAAAAGAGTATAGGGGTCTATTAGGTTTGTCAGAAGCGAAATGTGCGTAACAGGCAGAAGGAGGCGTGGCCGACCCCATAAAGTATATATATTCTAGATCAGCATCAACAGCCGAGTCGATATAGCAATGTCCGTCTGTCTGTCTGTCCGTCCGTCCGTATGAACACCTGGATCTTTTAAACTACAAAAGCTAGAGACACCAAATTTGGAATGAAAGTCCGTTATCTTCGCGAGCAGATCAAGTTTATTTCAAATTGTTGCCACACCCCTTACCGCCCCCGCAATGAGCAAAAAAAAACCAGACACACCTCGAAAAAAATGTACTTTTACGCCAATAACTCAGTAACTATGGCACTTAGGAACACCATTTCTGGTAAGCAGGTTGCTAGAGACAGCCTTAATGCAATGCCATTAAAAATTTTAAGCTGTCACGCCCATTTTCCCCACATCACCTAATAAGCTTTTACGCTTTAATGCCGTTTTTAAGGCATTTATTCATATAGTAGAGTGTTGTAATTCAACATTCGTATAGAGACATATAAAATCAAACTATTCTGAAAGTGGCATCAACATACTACCTTTAACAAAAGAGCTACTGCGTTAGAAAGTTTGTTATTTAACTGCAATATCACTTACGGGCGAGAGCGAGACAGAAATATACAAACACATGTTCGAACGTTTTCGATGCTTGTGTGGCGACAGCGCTGCCGGCAGACGCTGTGGCGACAGCGCTACCGGCAGACGCTGGCCGCGCCGAATACACACATACATACATACATGCATACATATAATTTCAAACGAATGTGTGTTTGTATGAATAATATGTATGTAAATGCTAATTATCGGAGAATTCTTGAAAGTGGCGCTTGGTGCAACTGATAGAGTTGCGGCAATGCGAATTTTTAATTTAATTTTTTTTAAATTTCAATTCAAAATGTACATATAAAATTAAAATTTTTAAATTTCATTCAAAAATTTGAATTTAAATTGAATACAATTGTGCACTTCTATCGGAGTACGGGGTCTTTTACAGTCGGCTCGATCGACTGTAGCCTTTCTTACTTGTTTTCCTTAAAAATGTGTTTAATGTGATAAAATACTCATTAAAAAAAGCTTTTTTTCAACTTTTTTTTGCTGGTTTATAGCTTTTTTCAACTTTTTTTTTGCCAATCCAGCTAAGCCGACCCCATAAGGTATACATATTCTTGATCAGCATCAACAGTCGAGTTGATATAGCAATGTCCGTCTGCCTGTCAGTGATGTCATTATTTTCTGTGCATAAAAGCTGGATTAGCAAAAAAAAAGTTGAAAAAAGCTATAAACCAGCAAAAAAAAGTTGAAAAAAAGCTTTTTTAATGAGTATTTTATCACATTAAACACATTTTTAAGGAAAACAAGAAAAAATGGTTATCTTCGGCGAGCCGAAGATTAAATACCCTTGCAGTTATGAATATTGCATTAATTTGGTTTTAACAACCAATTATTTCTATGGTAGTTAAATGATTTAGAAGTCCGATTTGGATGAATGGATGGATGGGACACAATTAGTAATTCATTCTGCGTGAATTTCGTTCAAATCGGTCAATAGACACCGAAAATGTTCATACTAAGGATGTTCAACAGATTGTTCATATGGGAGCTATATGATATTGTAGTCCGATTGGGATGAAATTTGGTCAATTGAAAGGAAGGCAATTAGAAATTCATTCTGCGTGAATTTCGTTAAAATCGGTTAATAGACACCGAAAATGTTCATACTAAGCATTTTCAACCGATTGTTCCTATGGGAGCTATATGATATAGTGGTCCGATGTGGCCGGTTTTAACATATGAACGTGCAGAGAGAATACAGGTCTGTACCAAATTTCATCGAGATAGCTTTAAAACTGAGAGACTAGCTCGCATAGAAACAGACGGACAGACAGACGGACATGGCTATATCGACTCGGCTGTTGATGCTGATCAAGAATAAATATACTTTAAGTGGTCGGAAACGCCTCCTTCATTGCGTTACAAACTTCGTGAAAAAAACAATATACCCTCTGCAAGGGTATAATAATTTTAACATTAAAGAAGTCTAGGACATTGTTCGGTTCCTCGGTTGGATAGTACTTTTTATGTACTATTTTACTTAGACCGCTTGGTGGTAAATCATAATTATTGCAACACTAGTTGTGTCGCTGCAGTCCATATCTTAAATATCTTAAAAATTAAAAATAATAATTTATAATTTAAAAATTTGTCTAATTGTCTATGGACCTTATGCTTAAAATAGCGTTCAACGTACCTACGTTCATTCGGTTTCTTATTTTTCTTTTAACCAAATTAACTTGGCTAAATACCCGCTCCACTTCGGTATTAAACCATAGCAGTGACAGCAACTCCACAGCTACTGAAGCCAACTTATCAATTGTGGCCGTGGGATCTTACCTAAGCCACTCTTTAAATTCGTTGCTCTGCAACCAGACATTCCTAACTTTTTGTTTATACATATCTTTCCGCAACTTGCTTCTTTTCTTTTCAAACTTATTTATGGAAAGCACAATGCTAGGGATGGAAGATTCGCTTAGCGATGGAAGATTAGGTGGACATTTTAAAAGGACATTACTCAATAAATATTTATTTTCAACACTGCAATCGTCAAACACGCTGTAAATGAGAAAATACATAAAAAGCTGTTTGATTTTGCTAAAAAAGCTAGAATTCCCGCCGACCGCTGTTTTTAAATTCTTCCCGCAATCTTACTATCAAACAAGTAAGAAAGGCTACAGTCGATCGAGCCGACTGTAAAAGACCCTGTACTCCCATAGTAGTGCGCATTTGTATTTAATTTGAATTTAAATGCACATTTAATATATGTACACTTTGAATTCAAATTTAAAAAAATTAAATTAACAATTCTCATTGTCAGTATTCGAACCTGCAACATCAGACGAACGCGCCGCAATTCTACCAGTTGCACCACGCGCCACTTTCAAAAATCCTCCGATTATCAGCATTTACATGTTATACATACAAATACACATTCGTTTGAAATTATATGTATGCATATATGTATGTATGTGTGTTTTTTGCGCATAAGCTTTGTAACGTGATAGCTCCTTTATTAAAAGTAGGATTTTTATGCTACTTTCAGGATAGTTTGATTTCATATGTCTCTAAACGAATGTTGAATTACAACACTATACTATAATATGAATAATATGAATAAATGCCTTAAAAACGGCATTGAAGTTTAAAAGTTTTTTAGCTCTTATGAGAAAAGGGGTCGTGGCAGCTCAAAATTTTTAATGACATTGTATTAAAGCTGTCCCTAGGAACCTGCATAGCTGCGTTGGTGCTTCTAAGTGTCATAGGTACTGAGATATTCGCCTAAAATGTAAATTTTTCAGAGGTGTGTCTGGTTTTTTGCTCATTGCGGGCGCGGAATAATAGACCCTCTACTCTTGTTTAGAATACAGGGTCTAAAAAGCCAAATCCGTCCGGAACCGCCTCATCACCCGTCATGATCAAATCGGCGGCTGTTAATGGAGTTATAGCTAATAGTAAAAATTTGACGTAATTGTCGATTGTCGTAATTGCCACCTCCGCAGCTCCTCCTTCACCCTCTTATATAATTGTGGTATCTTTCAATTCCTCTGACGTTCCGAGTTCAGGCTCTAAAAGCTCTCCAAGTCGACGAAACAGTCATCCTATTTCTACTCCCATTGTAGTTCAGCCTCCTCTGCTTACCGGCGTGGCTCCACGTAAGCAGATATTTATATCTAGGCTTTCCGCAGACACGACTATTGAGTCTATTTTTGCAATTATCGCTACCAAAACTCCTGGTAGCGTTTCCATTTCAAAATTTATTTCTCTGAGCCTAGAGAGATCTCCTCCTTTAAAATTAGAGTTTACCCTGAATTGTTTCAAGTCATATGTGATCCAAAATTTTGGCCTTCTCATATGATTGTGCACGAGTTTAAACAAAATATTAGAACTCGTGCAACTCATATCTCCCCTTCGACTAGTGGTCAGTCTCAAGCGGCCCTAGTCATAGCCTCCTTATTTCAGAAAAATCCTTCTTTAATGCTGAAATAATAGGTGTTTCACCACTGGACGAAATTGAAATTGTTGCCGTTAAGGTTACGTTTTCGTTATTTGCGCTTTATGTAACTAGTTTCTATATTCCTCCATCCTTTAAAATGCCGATTTTTTTGCAGCGTTTAAATTTCATCAAAGAAATATTTAGTTTGATTGATCTTCCTTTTTTTCAAGTCAATCATCTATCTAAAAGTTTAAACTGAATGCTGGATCTCATCTTCGTAAATGATTCATCCAGTGTCGTTGTTACTAGAAATTCTTCTGTAGTTGTATCTGAAGATTCTTTTCATCCGACTCTTGAGCTATCCTTGTCTATCCCTAACTTAACCCATTTAGCTCCTTCTTTCTCTTCCAAGTCGCTACGTTGCTTTCACAAAGGAAATTTTTATTTGCCAAATCAACTGAATCTTGCTACCGACTGGTCTCTACTAAACAGCACAATTGATATTAACATAGTTGTCTAGTATTTTTACAAAATTTTAAACTCAATCTTTGATGTCTGCATTCCATACAGTGTTGTGTAACGAACACATGAAGTGTGCAGCAGACTGGAGGAGTACTCTGCCTACGGTGTCGACTTGAGCTCACTGAAAATGGGGTGGGTACTTTGCCACCTAGTAAGCTGCTGTGCCACATGACTAAAATTTGTAGACAGAGTTGAATAAGGAAAATATGATAGAGAAGAACTGTGATGTTGATGTTCTTCTTCTTTACCCTCCCAGCCTGTGAAGACTTTAAAGCTACATGTCTTTACCCTAATGTCAATGCAACAATATTATTAAAGGGTAAGTCACAGATTTAATTCAATAGCTTATCTTTTATCGTTTATCTATTATTGCTTTTCTCTTATCGTTTATCGCGTATCCCTTATCGTTAAATACCTTTGAATAGGGCGTAAGGGTTAAATCAATTATCAAAAAATTCTATATTCGACAACATTTTCATAGCCTTTTCGCCGTCTTCGGTCTAACTGCCGTAACTGTATATACCGACGGAAGTGCGACTATTCTCTCCTCGTGAGGGCGGCTGGAAACAGTACATGGTACGGTCATGTCTCTGCCATGATGCCGACGAATGGTAATCGAGCTAGAAGTAGAACACTTCTCTAAAAAGTCACCCCAATCCAAAGGTGGATCAGCGTATGCCCGTAGATGCATGGTCGAAGGGGTGCTCGATCGCTAATATGCGATCATTTAAGCTTACCACGTTAGAGCGGGCTATGACGTGGCGGACATTCCCCTTCCGTGGTACCAAATTTATATTTCAACAAAAAACCTCAACGGAGCCACTTCTTGAAAAAACCGGGTGGGACAAGACAATTCCTCTAAAAAACCAAGCAACGGACAAGCCAGTCCCGAGCCATACAGCTGTTGGTGGTAGGAAAGTTTCGGCCCAGGAGAGTATGGAACTGGTCAGCTGGGCCAAATCCATACTCCCCAACTTCTAACCGCCCAAGATCAGCTCTAAGAAAGGGGCCTCCAACAAGCGGCAGCGCTTCGCTGAAGACCACACCAGGCCAGACCAGACCTCCCGGCCAAAGCAGTCCAAAGTTGTTGTTCCGCTTGTTCGCGGATGTCGTAAGGAACAAGATCATAATCGGTGTCCTATACAGGGGTGCCCCTGGTGGTCTTGTCCCAAAGCACAAATGGAGGATCGTCGAAAACGTGCTCCAGGATAAGTTCATAGACATCCTCGAAGATTGTGGGGGTGCTCTGCCCAGCTGTGAAGACGCCGGGTGGTACCAGAGTAGAATGAAAGCCATCGCCTGTCTTGATGATCCTTCCGCCGCCCTCTACAAAAAGGCGGTAGCATCCCTTGGCGCAGTCTACCCATGAGCCATCCTGGAGGCTGTAGACTGGGATAACATCCTTAACATTGGGTGTCTGCAAAGCCAGCTGAACCAGAACGGATCTTGCGACTCCTACAAGTCTGCAAGACTTGTCTACAAGACTTCCTGCGGACAACTGAAAAGTCGCTAAAGTAGAGGAGGCGATAGAACAATCCAGACAGATTGTTCTGATCCTAGACGAGGCATCAGCTGACATTCTGCCCAAGTCGGATGGCTCTGTCAAATACGGGTTCAAGAGTGCCAGGATCCGTATTTATAAGTCGGACGCAAGGCCCAGGAACGGTCCTAAACAAGAGTCAGACATAGACATGGGCGAACTCTTCGAGGCGCCCGACGCGATCGAGGAGGATATCCTGGAAGAATATGTCTCCGAGGAGAGCGACCTGGCCAGAGGTCTCAGCAACGTGGACATGGCTGAGCTGGATGACCTAAAGGAGGAGGATGAATCAGCTGTGGACACCACGATGGTGGAGGTTAATACTCAGGATGTCGATCACGCTCCTGCAAATAAACCTCCACCACTGTAAGGCAGCATCCGCTGCTCTCCTGTACCTCCTAGCCAGGGGAGGTGCAGACATCGTCCGCATCCAGGAACCGTGGCTAGGCAAAGGCCGCATTTCTGGTTTGAGGACTCCAATTTTCAAGCTGTACGCTGCCAAGGGATCAGGTTAAGCCAGCACATGTATTCTAGCAAGTAAAGATCTGCCAATCTTCTTACTTTCCAATTTCAGTAATAAAGACAACACTACAGTGTGTCTAGAACACACGAGACAACCAGTAGTGCTCTGCTCAACCTACATGAGCTACGAGATGGACAACCCTCCTCCTCAAATACTCCGAGACACAGTAATGGCCTGTGAGAGTATGAACAAGGACATTCGTATAGCCTGCGATGCCAACGCTCATCACCATCAGTGGGGTAGCACTGACACAAACGGTAGAGGTGAGTCCATTTTCAACTACATCCTCTCAACTAAGTTCGCTAGGGGTTCTAATAGGGGTAACGAGCCAACATTTATTTTTAAAAATAGACAAGAGGTGTTAGACCTTACTCTTGTCTCCAGTTCGCTAGAATCTCGCATTCATTCCTGGAAGGTTCTACATGAATATTCCTTCTCTGACCATCGTTAAATCGAATTTCCATTACTGGTTGACATCCCTCAAATAGTTCCCTCTCGAAATTTTAAAAAGACAGATTGGAATATCTTCTATTATCATCTGGCGCGTCTTATTCCCCCAGTTCCTCCCATGCCCCTTTACACTAACTGGGCAGACCACTCAGAGACACTCGTCTCCTCCCTGAATTCTGCTCTAAATAGGGCAACCAGAAAAGCCTGCCCTATCAGCAAGAGCAGGGGACGCAAGAAACCCCCATGGTAGACCCCCACAATCTCAGAAGTCTGCAAGACTTCGAGAACACTATTCAACCAGGCGAAAAACCTGAACTCAGAATCGTCCTGGGAAAGCTACAAGCGAACCCTCTCGTCGTATTATAAAGAAGTCCGTAGAGCCATAAGAGACTCATGGCGCAATTTCTTCTCCAACATCGAAAGCACCTCTGAAGCTGCTAGATTACGTAAGGTAATATCGCAAACCGTACCCTCCATGGGCTTTCTCAAGAGAAGTGTTAACTCCTGGACTACGTCTGGACACGAGTCATTGGAACTACTGTTGGAGACCCATTTCACTGGGTGTTCCAATAGACCGTCCATCTCTAATCACGTGGCACTACAAGACCATCTCATTCATGAAGGATACATAGAAAGGGGTTAACCCCAGCAAAACCGAACTAGTCCTTTTCACAAACAAGCACAAAATCCCGCGTCTTAGATCTTCCTCTCTGCACGTCGAGATACTGAATTTTAACGAAAAGGCTAAGTACTTAGGTGTCTTTCTCGATAGAAAGAGCGAAGAAACCGTCAATCGCTCTCTTCACATGCAAGAAATCCAGAGGCTTAAAATGGGGGCTTAATCCCCTCATTACGAGATGGCTCTATACAGCTATTGTACGTCCCATACTTCTCTATGGAGTTGTAGAATGGTTGACGGCCCTTATGAAGCAGACAAACCTAAAGAAGCTTACCAAAACTCAACGCCTTGCGGAGCTGTTCACCCTAGGTGCCATAAACACCACCCCTGAGAAGGCCCTCGACGCCATCCTTCACTTTCCCCCACTCGAAATTATGAGCAAGAAAATAGCCTCACTCTCCGCCATCAAAATGAGAGAGGCAGGCTTATGGAGATCGAACGGGATAGGCCATTCCAACATTCCATCACTGCTTCCCTTCTCCATCAATAAAACAGATTACTGCACTCCGAAAGAGTTTACTTCAACACCTTTAAGGTAGTCTTTCCCTCAAGAGAAACGTGGATACACTGTCCTCCCTACAAAAACTCTTCTCTCACTTTAACACCGACGGCTCTCGAGCAGACGGTCGTACGGACAGAGGGTTTTAGGATTGCAAAATGTTTTAGACTCCCGGATCTTTGCAGAGTCTACCAAGCGGAGATATACCCCATAAAAGAAGCGCTTGTAACCTAAGAGCATGAGATCTCATACCGATGCAGAATCAGCATCTTGTCAGATAGTCAGGCAGCTCTCCAATCCCTAGGGTCTGTCTCAACAAAATCACATGCTACAAAACGAATGTCGCAGGTCTCTCATGGAGATGACAGCTCGAGTCGACTTTCACCTCATCTGGGTTCCAGGACAGAGCAATATTGAGGACAATACAACCGGAGACACGAGCTATCAAAACTTGGCACGGTCTCCCCTCTCGTCTTAGAGAGAGGGCAAGTTTGCACGCCTTTAGCGTCCTGTAGACTTCGAATAAGCGATCACTTTGAAAGGTTAGCTGACCTTATATGGGAAAACACACACAGATGTAGAGTACCTCATTCTACTTGGCCCGTTCGCGACAAGAAACGGTCTGCCAATCTATGAACGTTCCGACGTCTTCCGGGCCCTCACTGGGCACTGGCTTGTAGGTACACACGCCAACAGGCTATCAGCTGATTTCAACGACTTCTGCAGAAGCTGTGGCAATGAAGAGGAAGAGGAGACGGCCATTCATTTCCTCTGCCACTGTCCTATTCTTGGTCAGCATAGACAGCGACACCTTGATACCTTTCTCCTTAATGGGTTGTCCGATATAGCCGACAAACAGCCTCTACAACTAGCCAAATTCATCCGAACCACTAACTGGTTCTCCACAAATCTTTCCTAAGAGCCAAATAATTCCCTGCCTCCCACATAGTATCATAACGAGCTGAACCTGGCCCATGTGTGCCGGTGCATTAAATCACCGGCAGCCACTACACCTAGTCTAACCTAACCAAACACCATCAAAACCCGCTCCCATATCGGTGCTCCCAGCGCACAGAGGTTGGGCTTGTATGGAGCGAGCGGCCAAAAATACTTTTAGAGGAGATAAAAATCTGAAACTTTTTCCAAAATTCAATAAAAATAACATAAACAAAAAACACAAAAAAAAAAATAAGAAAGATAATGAGCTAGGGGTTAACCCCAGCAAAACCGAACTAGTCCTTTTCACAAACAAGCACAAAATCCCGCGTCTTAGATCTTCCTCTCTGCACGTCGAGATACTGAATTTTAACGAAAAGGCTAAGTACTTAGGTGTCTTTCTCGATAGAAAGCTAAACTGGAAAGCATGCATCGAAGACAGAGCGAAGAAACCGTCAATCGCTCTCTTCACATGCAAGAAATCCAGAGGCCTAAAATGGGGGCTTAATCGCCTCATTACGAGATGGCTCTATACAGCTATTGTACGTCCCATACTTCTCTATGGAGTTGTAGAATGGTTACCGGCCCTTATGAAGCAGACAAACCTAAAGAAGCTTACCAAAACTCAACGCCTTGCGGAGCTGTTCACCCTAGGTGCCCTAAACACCACCCATGAGAAGGCCTTTGACGCCATCCTTTACTTTCACCCACTCGAAATTATGAGCAAGAATGAGTTTCACACATCGTGTCTGTCTACATGATTAGGTAATAATACCATATGTCCATCATGTAAACAGCCATGCACTCGCGCTCCAAATCGGGAAATCCATCTAGCTCAAGTAAGCTAAATACTGGACAAACGATGAGCAACCCCCGAGGTGCATAAACAAATAATCCTACAGGAGCTATTTCCAGAGCTCGTCCAACAACCAGATAAAAACAACGAAGTTTCCAAAACAGTCGTGAAACAACAAATGATCAACCCAGAAGTGATTCGGGTACAAGTGCTTCCGATAATCTTGAAGACCGAACTCAACGCTTGTTAGCTAATTCATTAGCGAGTCACAGAACGAAGATTTATGAAGCCGTCTCTGACCAGATCACTTCTGCGCTAGGTGATTTAAATTTTTCCGCCTTGTAAAGAAAGTCGCAGGATGAATGGGAGAATAAGATACCTACAAGAGTATCGGTAGCACCAATGAGAATGGTCAATGTCGTCCTTTAATAGATTGGATCATAAACGATTCTGCTGATAATCGACCTGATAGCGTTTCAAACATTATATCTAACTGGAAGTTAAAGTTTTCAGGTTGCCTAATAATTTGCCGATAGAAGATTTTATATATTGAGTCGAGTTAACTGCTTTACAGCGCAATATTTTGACAACAGTTTTGATTTGTTTTATCAGTTTGTGAATTTACTTTTTTCTGGATCAGCGTTATCTTTCTTTTGGAGAGTTCATGAAACCGTATGTCACAGATATTGGGATGATTTATGCAAAAAGTTGTGCGAGCGATACCAGGATCAACGTACTGATCGAGATATAAAGCAGGCAATGAGGCACCGTAAGCAAGGGAATTAATATGGTTGCCGATTCTCTTAGAAAACTAATGAGATAACATTATCTTAGAGGTTAGACATAATCTAAAATCGGAGTTGAAACTGGAACTTCTTCATGTAGAGACTCCAACATTAGCAATTTTGCGAAAGGAATGTCATCGACATGAGGTTTTCTTTCATAGTTCGCAGACTAAATTACATGAGACATTTCCTAAAACAAAGGTCGTCCATCAGGTCACCGAGCTGCAGGGTCTGTAGAACCAGATCCTGAAAACGAAGACAATATTTGTCACGGTTGTGGGCTGTTAAATACCTACAAGCCGAACTGTACTAAGTGCAAAGCAAAAGCGGAAAACTTAGTTCAAGATGTCCACCGAAGTCTGACCGCGATGTCCGGAACTAGCTTTGGATTTAGACAAATCTTTTCTTTCACCAGACTTTTCTATTCTTTCACCAGACATATCTATTCCTTCAACAAATGTGTCGACTTCTCGTGCATTAAAACCTTTACATGAACGCTTGCGAGAGTATCAATCGCGAAGAGCTGCCATTAGACCCCGTACTCTAAAAAAGAGTATAGGGGTCTATTAGGTTTGTCAGAAGTCCTACCGCCCAGCATGGCGCATAATAGGCTTATTAATATTGACAAGAAGATGAAACGTGATGTACAATTCGCACAAGCCTCTAAGTGGCTATGTGAGTAAAAAGTACGCCAAGCGATTAGAACACCACGAAGTCGACATGGGCAAGGTCGTAAAAAAACACGTAAGAAAGGCTACAGTCGATCGAGCCGACTGTAAAAGACCCCGTACTCCCATAGAAGTGCGCAATTGTATTCAATTTAAATTCAAATTTTCGAATGAAATTTAAAAATATTAATTTTGTATGAACATTTTGAATTGAAATTTAAAAAAAAATTAAATTAACAATTCGCATTGCCGCAACTCTATCAGTTGCACCACGCGCCACTTTCAAGAATTCTCCGATAATCAGCATTTACATATTATTCATACAAACACACATTCGTTTAAAATTATATGTATGCATGTATGTATGTATGTGTGTATTCGGCGCGGCCAGCGTCTGCCGGCAGCGCTGTCGCCACACAAGCATCGAAAACGTTCGAACATGTGCTTGTATGTTTCTGTCTCGCTCTCGCGCGTAAGTGATATTGCAGTTAAATAACAAACTTTCTAACGCAGTAGCTCTTTTGTTAAAGGTAGTATGTTGATGACACTTTCAGAATAGTTTGATTTTATATGTCTCTATACGAATGTTGAATTACAACACTCTACTATATGAATAAATGCCTTAAAAACGGCATTAAAGCGTAAAAGTTGGCATTGCATTAAGGGTGTCACTAGCAACCTGTTTACCAGAAATGGTGTTCCTAAGTGCCATAGTTACTGAGTTATTGGCCTAAAAGTAAATTTTTTTCGAGGTGTGTCTGGTTTTTTGCTCATTGCGGGGGCGGTAAGGGGCGTGGCAACAATTTGAAATAAACTTGATCTGCTCGCGAAGATAACGGACTTTCATTCCAAATTTGGTGTCTCTAGCTTTTGTAGTTTAAAAGATCCAGGTGTTCATACGGACAGACGGACAGACAGACAGACGGACATTGCTATATCGACTCGGCTGTTGATGCTGATCTAGAATATATATACTTTATGGGGTCGGCCACGCCTCCTTCTGCCTGTTACGCACATTTCGCTTCTGACAAACCTAATAGACCCCTATACTCTTTTTTAGAGTACGGGGTCTAAATAGTACCTGCCACACTTTGAAGGTGGACAAAGACCACATCACTACGAACTACTTCCAGCTGTACTATTCCACTTTTGGGAAGGTGATACAGGAGTTTGGGGAGACATAAGGAAGATGTTTTATCAGGTGCTGATAATGCCGCAAGACAGATGTGCTCAACGGTTCGTGTCGTGGGATGGTAATAATCGACGAGACCCGGATGTATATATGATGAGTACAATAGCTTTCGGAGCAGCATGCTCCCCCTGTGCCGCACAGTATGTTTAAAAATCTTAACGCGCTACAGTACCAAAATACGGACGCACGAGTAGTTAAAGGCATCACCGACTACTACTACGGGATGATTACGTGGATAGCTTCGCTACGGAAGTGGAAGCCATCGCCGTGTCAAAACGGGTAAAAGATATACATGCGAACGCTGGTTTGAATTGTGCAAATCTGCTTCCAGCTCACAACAAATGATCAACGCCTTGGGCCCAAAGGGAACCACAGAGGACATCGGATGGTGTGACACTGAGTAAAAGATACTGTGCCAGTCTCAGATAAGTTCAAGTTTAACGTAACGTTCCATAGAGTACCGAGCAGCGTATTGGATGGCAAACGGGCTCCGATTTAAAGAAAATTCCTAAGCCAAATTATGGCCAAGTTTGATTCCTTTGGATTTTTAAGCTGCCTTATGATTACCGCCAAATTGCTGCTGAGAGAGATTTGGCGACGTAAAGTTAAGTTGGACGAAACACTAAAGGATGGACTTTCCGGACTACGGCCCTGGGGTAATAATGAATACGCAACTACATGTATTCCTAGATGCAAGTCAATCGTCATTTGCGGCAGTGGCCTATTGGAGGGTTACAACCGACCGCGAAGTACGCGAACGTTTTATATGTGCTAAAACGAAATGCGCACCCATTAAAACCATGTCGATTCCAAAACTGGAGTTGCAAGCTGCCGTCTTGGGAAGCAGGTTGCTGAGCACATTGAAAGAGGAGCGCAGCGTAGCCATCAGCAACATATTGGAGTCCACGGAAGTTTCACAATGACGATGGGTGCCAACTGCCGACAACGTTGTGGACGACGCAACAAGGGCACAATCAAAAGTTGATTTGAGCCAATCATCTCGTTGGTTAACTGTCAATATCTATAGACCAAGAAGCGCCTCTGACAACGTACGACATACTTTAGGGAACGGCCAATCTGCCAGACGTATCCGACATTGAGAGCAAGGAGCTCATGCAATGTATCACTAGGAAGCAGAGACATATAGCATGACTGTTGCGCGACCGATTCTGGAAGACATGGGTCTGTGACTATTTACCTACGTTTGTACGCCGATACTACCTCCAGTGCGTAGTATTTGTATGTGACCCAGCATTGCCACGCAGAGAATGGCAATAAGTCATCGTGGAAGAAGTCTACGCGGAGATGGAGTGGCTCGACGGGCCAGTGTACGCGTTTCTGATCGAAACCATGTCCGAACGATAATGCGTCCCGTCTCAAAGCTTGCTATTCTGGACATGAGTGAAGTAGATCCTTCACGGGGGTGGGGATGTCGCGGGACGCACCGATAGCGATAGTAATGTATTTATTATATGTATCGATAGTGACTGATAATGTTTCGATTACAAATTTGGTTATGTGTTTCCCGCGCATAATGAATTTCTAATTGTGTCCCATCTGTTGACCAAATTTCATCCAAATCTGACTACTATATCATATAGCTCTAGGAACCATCGGTTGAAAATGCTTAGTATGAACATTTTCGGTGTCTATTGACCGATTTCAACGAAATTCACGCAGAATAAATTTCTAATAGTGTCGCATATTTTAGTCAAGGTTCATCCAAATCTTAATCATATAACTACCATAGAAATAATTGGTTATTGAAACCAAATTAATGGAATATTCATGACTGCAAGGGTACTTAATCTTAGGCGAGCCGAAAATAACATAAGCTCGAACAGCAGACCTTGCGTTTACATTTTAGTACGACAAATAATACAAGGCATCTCTACCACTTGTTCCACACTTCGCTCGTTGTTGTTGTTTCCTAGGGAACTATTCACCAACCCACACATATGATTGTATGTTTCTGCCTCATTTGCACATACGTATCGATATGACGCTAAAATTTAAACTTTGTTACGTGATTTCTTTCTTTATTATAGTCGAATTTTTATTAAACTTTCAGGAGAGTATAACATATATTTTGCCAAGAATGCCCTAAAAAAAGGCATATAAGTTTCAATAGTCTTTAGTTCTTATAGCATTTCCCTGTAGCAGTTTTCAGTTCTTAATGACATTGTATTTATTCTGACTCTATGAACCGTGTACCAAAATTGGTATTCGTAAGAGCCATAGTTCTTGAGATATTCGCCAAGAACATCGATTTTTCGGAGGTGTGTCTGGATTTTTGCTCATTGCGGGGGCGGAAGGGGCGTGACATCAATTTGAAATAAACTTGATCTGCTCGCGATGATGACGGATTTTCATTCCAAATTTGGTGGCTCCAGCTCTTGTAGTTTAAAGATCTAGGTGTTCATACGGACGGACGGACAGACGGACATTGATATATGGACTCGGCTGTTGATGCTGATCAAAAAATATATATACTTTATGGGGTCTGCCAATCCTCCTTCTCCCTGTTACATACATTCCAAAGATTACAATATACCCTTTCACTCTACGAGTAACAGGTATAATTAAACAAAATAATAAAAACAAATAGTAACAAGAAAGAAAAGTACAGTCGAGCACGCCCGACCGTATAATACTCTCTGCACTTTTTCCCGATTATATTATTAAAATCGGTATCCAGATATTACAATTTGTAGTACTTGCATTAAAACACGTTGAAACAAAAACAATCTAAGCATAATCAAACATACATATTTTTGTTTGAATGCGAATAAACATACGTTTGACATTATACGTATGTATATATGTATGTATGCGTGTTTTCGGAGCGGCCAGCGGCCGCTGGCAGCGCTGCCGACACACAAGCAGCGAAAACGGTCAAACATGTGCTTGTATGTTTCTGTCTCGCTTGCACTCATTCATTGATATTGCGATTAATTATCAATATTGTCACGTTTCTAGTTATCTTGTTTATAGTCCGATCTTAATGTACCGTTCAGGATAGTTTGATATTATTTTATTTTATTTCTAGTGGCAAATGGGGGCATCTTAAAAAGTTTAATGGCATTGCATTTATGCTGTCGCTGGGAACTTCCGAACCAAAATTGGTGATCCTAGGAGCCATAGTTACTGAGATATTCGCCGAAAACACCGATTTTTCCGAGGTGTGTCTAGTTTTTATACTCTCTGCAAGAGTATGTTGTGCAAAGTATGTAAGAGGCAGAAGGAGGCGTGGCAGACCCCATAAAGTATATATATTCTTGATTACCATCACAAGCCGAGTAGATATAGCCATGTCTGCCTGTCTGTCCGTCCGTATGAACAAACAAATTTCAGAGATGGTAAGAGTTACAAGTTCGAGCTTGGTGCCAAACGATCACATATTTAGTCAGTCAATACAAGAATCTTTCTTTTTTTCCAAGCCACGCCCCTTTAGCCCACAATAAGCAAAAAACTGGACACACCTCGGGAAAAATCGATGTTTTCGGCAAATATCTCAGTAACTATGGCACCTAGGATCACCCATTTGGGTACGGAGGTTCCTAGGAACAGCATAGCTGCATGGCCATTCACAATTTTGGACTGCCACGCCTGTTTTTGCCAAAATTAAACTTATTTTCTAACTTCAATGCCATTTTTAATGTTTTTGTTCTTATCATACAGTATTGTAATATATTATTCATGTGGATTCTAACTATATCAAGCTATCATGAGAGGTGCATACAAATCGGACTATAAACAAGAAAACTAGAATCGTTTCAATATTGATAATTGAACGCATGCAAACAAACAGATGTATGTTTGATTATGCTTACATAGTTTTTGTTTCAATGTGTTTCAATACAAGTAGTACATTTTGTAATATCTTTAATCGGGAACAACTGCACAGAGTATTATACAGTCGGGCGTGTTCGACTTTTACATATGAACTGCATGCAGAGAGAAGACAGATCTGTACCAAATTTCATCAAGATAGCTTTAAAACTGAGAGACTAGGTCGCATAAAAACAGACGGACAGACAGAAGGACATGTCGACTCGGCTGTTGATGCTGATCAAGAATATATATACTTTATGTGGTCGGAAACACTTCCTTCAATTCGTTGCAAACTTCGTGACAAAAACATAATACCCTCTGCAAGGGTATAAAAATACAATACGATATAAACTGTATTAATTAAAGCCTTCAGTTCCAAGAAGAGACTCAGAAGACGACACACAGAGTTTGACATTGTAGGCATATTTGCAGATGGCAAATCATTTATGAACAATATAAATAGCAAAGGACCGAGATGGCTTTCTTGTGGGACAACTTGAATAGATTTCTCGCTTGGCTATCAGAATCTAAGTCTTTGTAGCAAACTTAGCAACCTTTACTTATCTAGTGTTCTTTTCCTTTTCATGTCATTGCTTTTACTGAAACTTGGTTAAGGCCTGACATTCTTAATACAGACATATTCTGCGATAACTTTGCCCTCTTTAGGAAGGATCACACTTCTCGTCGTGGTGGTGGTGTACTGATAGCTGTTATTGCCGATATTTCCTCTGAAGTAGTTAATCATAATATTTCTACAGATTTAGAATTTATTTTCGTGGTTCTGAGTGATTTTAACATTGCAGGAACTACTTGGATGTCCACTCCAGGCTCTGCTGTATTGACTCCCACGACGTAGAATGATTTCCTGTTTCCCGCATTGCTACCCTTTCTATCCCTGAAGATTCATAACACGCGACTTTGGAATTATTGATGGAATTGCGTAGCCAAATGGGAAAGTCCAGCTCGAGACCTAGAAAGCGTATTCGCCAGTTTCGGAAGGCTGATTTTAACAAGTTAAATCAGCTTCTATCCCAAACTGACTGGTCATGACTTTACAAGCGCAGGGATATGGATGAAGCAGTCGGATTTTTTTATCTTACTCTAAATAATTTAATTGAACTTTGTGTTCCATCCATTCCATTTGTGTTCCAAGTATCTCTAAAAAACATATTTGGTTTGCACGTGAATTAACACGGCTAAAAAACATTAAATCTAAATTTTATAAGAAATTCAGGGTAGTTGCTCAATCTGATTTCTCAGCATTGAACAACCTGTGTTATCGGAATTACCTTAGAAGCTGTGATCAGCAGTTTCGAAGTAATCCTAAACTTTTTTATAACTTCGTTATTGCGAAGCGCAAATCATCAACAGTTCTTTCCTCAATGGTTTTTGAAAATATGACAGCTAATACTGATCAGGGTATAGCCGATTAATTTGCTATTTTTATACTCTCTGCAAGAGTATATTGGGTTTGTGCAAAAGTATGTAGCAGGCAGAAGGAGGCGTGGCAGACCCCATAAAGTATATATAATCTTGATTACCATCACAAGCCGAGTCGATATAGCCATGTCCGTCTGTCTGTCCGTCTGTCCGTATGAACAAACAGATTTCAGAGATGGTAAGAGCTACAAGTTCGAGCTTGGTATCAAACGATCACATATTTAGTCAGTCAATACAGGAATCTTTTTTTTTTCGATGCCACGCCCCATTCGCCCACAATAAGCAAAAAACTGGACACACCTCGGGAAGAATTTGTGTTTTCGGCAAATATCTCAGTAACTATGGCACCTAGGATCACCTAGGATTTGGGTACGGAGGTTTCTAGAGAGAGCATAGTTGGATTGCCATTTAAAATTTTGGACTGCCACTCCCACTTTTCCCACAATTGATAAAATAGTTTTCACACTTCAATGCCGTTTTTAGGGAACTTGTTCGTATCGTACAGTATTGTAATTATATAATTCGTGTGGAGACTAACTATATTAAACTATCCTGAAAGGCGCATTAAAATCGGAAAAAATTTAAATCGCAATAAAAGAAGAAAACTTGAAGTGTTACAATATTGATAGTTGAACGCAATATCAACCCATTGGTGCAAGCGAGATAGATACACACAAGCACATGTTCGAACGTTTTCGCTGCCTGTGTGGCGGCTCAAGGTGGAAATCCACCGCCACACTTCACCTGTTCACCATGTGGTGTGAACATGCCGACCCCATTGCAACAAGTTGCAACTACCACACTGGGCATACTATGGATGGGGAGCGACAGCAGGAGTGCCTAGATGCCGCAGTAGCCGGAAATGACCCATCCAAACAGGGTGCTCTGAGCGGCCGGAATACCGTTTTGTCCTGGCACACACCCAGGTTGGATGACCTCAGGGTAGAAGTCAGACCCCAGCACCACCGATATAGAGCCGAGACGGTAAAAACTTCTGTCGGCCAGCACCGAGTTCGCAAACTTGCTGCGAACCGCTTCCGACACCTCGCGAATGGGTGTGCGCACTCGCAGGTCGTCGTCAACCATAAGTACCACCGATGACGTCTGTGCACGCCTGGTCGGGTCCGACCCTCGTCATAGCTAGACCGAGGGACCTGGCGAACGACCCGTTGATGCGGCTCTCCGGGTCGCAAGCATCCAGCAGCACACGGGTGTCGAAGGTTTCGACACGTTGCCAATCCGGATCTCTGCGGTCGGCATCATTGTGGTGGTCCGAGACTGCAGATTTGACGTGAGTGTGGGGGCCTGAGTAGGGATGGAGGCATCCGGGCGATCGGAGGACTGAACCGATCGCTCCTGATGTGATGGCTGCGTCGAGTGGGCGATCGGCGTCTTGGGGCTTGATCCACCATGTGGAGGAGGGTGTGATGCGGTTGCTCACACCGACGGCATCCTTCTGTGCTCCTACATGCCCCCGTAGAGTGCTTATGGGCCAGACAGTTGGGGCAGTACTTATTTACCAGAACTGCCCGTAGCCTCTTCTCCGCGGCACTGGCGGAGTGCATGCACGCCGCGGCACACCCGACACCAGTGGGAGTCAACTCCTCGGATGCGGTGCCTGTCCTGTCGGGCAAGCCGGGACTGCGTTGGAGCCATGCTGAATGGAATATAAAGGCCTGGAACAAGAAAGCGGAAACCATTAGGGGGAGCGGAGACAATAAAGGAGAGGATACTCTGACAAGGACACGTAGACACACATGTAACAAGAAGGGAGTTACTGGGTCACCGCGACGGGCTCGTTCTCATCCTGTAGCAGGATGAGCTTCCTCAGACACGATCACCAGATCGTCACCATGGAGACTGCGGGTTGGAGTTTTTCATTTGTTCGGCTTGTGGAGCTCTTGGAGGTACTCATGCTTCCAACGACGACAAAAACCATGATGAATGGCCTTTAATCGCTGCCATATGTTTATCACGGACATGGGCTCGGCGAGGATTTCAGGCTCAACAATGGATACCAGGTGGTCTCCGACTAGGAAATGTCCGGGGCTCAATGCCAGGAGATCTGACGGGTCCTCGCTCATGGGGGAAATGGGCCGAGAGTTAAGGAGTGCTTCGATGCGGCACAGGAGAGTTGACAGTTCCTCGAAGGTATATTTGGTGGTCGACGTTGACTTGTAGAAGAGGGCCTTGAAACTTTTCACCCCGGCCTCCCATGATCCACCCATAATCTTAGCCGTCAGGAGGTGGACACTCAGATGGTCTGGATGACGAACACGCACTATCTACTATGGACTTAGTTCCAAGCCATCTAGGGATGTGTAGGCGGCTGACACCCGGGGAGTCTTGCAGGAAATCATTTTTCTGATTCAGGAGAGGCGGGGTAAGTGCGTCATCCCATCCGATCTCCGTCAGCCGTGCTTGAGTCCTCTAATTCCAGGAAATCCTCGTTCAACAAATGCTCTTTCGGAAGAGCCTGGAGCACTTCCTTCTTGTTTGCTGTCCATTTTCTCAATGGGAACCCAGCTGAAAGAAGGGCAGCGTTGAGCTCTTGGATGGCGTCGTGGGCGTTCCGCATCGCACATACACCATGTAGCAGCACTCGTGCTTTGCCTTAATGGTCATTTGTCATTTGGAACTCCTCTATATTTTTGGCCGATAGGGCCCTGTGGCAGCGGGTGTACTCCGTTTCCATATTTGACCAGAGTGACTTGAGCTGGTCAAAGTGCATCTTGATGGAGAACAGTGGAACATCTGCACTAACTTTCGGAGCTGAAAAAGCGCTCTTGCGAGGATTCGAAAGAGAGGACGCAGTGGAAGAAGTACGTATGTGAGTGCGTTTGGTCGTCACTGGACTAGGCGAGGCCCTGGAGTACGAGGCGGAGGGTCGGTGCGACCAGGGACTGTAAGGCCTGCGGACTTAGGAGCAGCCTTTGCGGGATCGGTGGACATTATCTATCGAAACGTAGGAGAAAGAATATTCCCGGTTCAAACAAGGATACACGAAACGACAGGAAGTGGACTGTATTTTGGTTGAGTGAGAATAAGTTTGCACGTATAAATAAATAAGAGAAAAAAAACCTGTTTGTCTTATAAATATTACTTAATAAATATTTCGTCTAAGTAAATATTAAAAAAATACAATTATAAGTAAAACATGGGCAAAATTTAAATATTTTATTGTTTTGTCGTAATTAGGGTTTTATTTTTTTTCTTTGTTTTGATGGTAATTTTTAGTTTTTTCTCGATTTGTGAAAAAATAAAAACGTAAAACAAAATTATAGCCTTAGTTTTGTTAATTAAGAACAAAAGTGAAAAAACATTAAAAATTATTTATGATTTTTATTTTTGAATATGTGCTCCCTATTATTCCTTGGATAAAAAATTATTTTATTATCGATGTATTGGTTATATATAAAGTTATCGATGGTTATCGATCAGGATAATCGAATATCGTGCGGGAATAATATAATGATTGCATCAACTTGTACGGATACTAACACTTAACAAACAAGAAAGAAAAGTACAGTCGAGCACGCCCGACTATAAAATACTCTCTGCACTTTTCCCGATTAAATTATTAAAATCGGTATCCAGATATTACAATGCGTAGTACTTGCATTAAAATATGTTGAAACAAAAACAATCTAAGCATAATCAAACACACATCTGTTTGTTTGCATGCGAATACACATACATATGTACGTTTGGCAATATATGCTGCATATATGCATGTATGTGTGTATTCGGCGCAGCCAGCTTCAGCGGGCAGCGCTGCCGCCACACAAGCAGCGAAAACGTTCGAACATGTGCTTGTGTGTTTCTATCTCGCTCCCACCAATGGGTTGATAATGCGTTCAATTATCAATATTGTAACGCTTCTAGTTTTCTTGTTTATAGTCCGATTTTAATGCGCCTTTCAGGATAGTTTAAAATAGTTAATCTCCACACGAATTATAAATAACAATACTGTATGATACGAACAAGTTTGCAAAGAACGGCATTTGAAGTTTTTTCAAGTGTGGGAAAAGGGGGCGTGGCAGTCCAAAATTTTAAATGGCAATGCAACTATGCTGTCGCTAGGAACCTCCGTACCCAAATTGGTGATCCTAGGTGCCATAGTTACTGAGATATTTGCCGAAAACATCGATTTTTACCGAGGTGTGTCTAGTTTTTTGACTTGTATTGACTGACTAAATATGTGATCGTTTGACACCAAGCTCGAACTTGTAGCTCTTACCATCTCTGAAATCTGTTTGTTCATACGGACGGACAGACAGACAGACAGACAGACAGACAGACGGACAGACGGACATGGCTATATCGACTCGGCTTGTGATGCTGATCAAGAATATATATACTTTATGGGGTCTGCCATGCCTCCTTCTGCCTGTTACATACTTTTGCACAAACCCAATATACTCTTGCAGAGAGTATAAAAACGATCACGGAATTGATCGAGGAACTTACCCGTGACTCAGTCACGAGTAGTGTCACTGTAGCGACAGCACTGACGCGAGTGCGAGTGATAAGAATTATAATAATATAAATAAAAATAATTATTTAATTGCGGAACTCCACAGCCGCAGTTCAATTTAATGCGCGGAAAAAAGCGATCGCTTGCACAAGTGTATTTACATACATGTAAGTCTACTTACATACATGTACATAGATGTGCTTACATACATATGAGGTTGTATGTGTGAGCTTGGTGGCTTGAAATGCGCGGAAAAAACAATAGCCTTATTATTGAATATTATTATTTCTTATTCTTATCACTTGGAACTGCCACTCTTAACACACGCTCGCGGTTTAACGACACTTTTATTTTTTTTTATTGGTATACGGATATGTACATACATATATGTATGGCTATACATACATATGTATCAGAGACCTGCAACGAGTATAAAAATTTCGAGTATACTCGAACGCTTACTCGTGATCGTTTTGTTCGAACAAATTTGATACCCGATCGTTTGGTGTGCGTACCGCGGGCATGTTTATACTCGTTTTACTCGAGTATATACTCGAGTATTTTGCCGTTATACAACATGTTTTAAGCAGGCCAAACAGAAACTTATAATATTTTGCATGAAATATTCTCAGCGGTGGTACTAGACTAAATGATTTGACGGCTTTAAAGAATGTACTTTAAATACATTGACATTTAATAATAAATGTAATTTTGTTTTTATTATTTTGTTCATAAGTTTTTTACAGAATTTAAATGTGACAATTTATAGAAATCAGCATTACAATGGTAATTTGGAAACCCTTTGTAACGCTCGACAGATAAACGTAGATGGGCTGACCTTTTGGAAATTCCCTTGTTTGGCCAGAGTATGACTCTCTGAGTTTTGTAAAAGGGGTTGTTTTGCATTTAGCGCTATATTTGCAGCAGGTAGAAACTCTTCCTTTTGTGTTTTTGTGTCTTAAAAAAATATAAGCGAAATGCGTGGTATGCCAAACATATCAATACTTGCTCGCACTAATACACACAAACAAAGGCAAGTCTCGAGATTGTTGCGAGTGCCATCAGTGTTGCTCTCTAAATTGTTTTCCGCCAGATCTAGCTTTTACTTATGTGTACATGGGAAAATCAATGCACATATATTACAATTATTTCATTTTTTATATTATGCACTGTGGGTTTTAATTTTATTAATAATAAAAGAAGAAGAAAAATATATGTTTAAACATTTTTCTTATTTTTTTTTCATTGAAATTTAGCCATTTCGCTTTTTTTCCGCTATAACTAGCATATTTTCATTTTAATAAATGACAACACTGCGAACGTCACGCAACGCAAGCGAACCAACGAACTTGCTTGTTACTCAAACGTTTGTACTGAAAAAACGATCAGGACAGGTTGCGTTCGTATACTCGTTGGAATACTCGTTTGCCAATCGAACGATCAGCCAACGATCAGCCAACGATCAGCCAACGATCAGCCAACGATCAGCAGACGATCTATGGGGCTGATCGTTCGAAGGTTTGAAAACGGACAACTGATCGTTGTGATTCGAACCATTTTCGGACAGCCCGTTGAATTACTCGTTACCCGATCGTTTGATGAAAAGTTCGAACGTACTCGAGTATACTCGTTGCAGGTCTCTGATATGTATGTATAATTTAATTGTAATTTGACAATTGGTTACAAACAATTACAGCAAACGAACACAGGATAGGTTGGAATATACCTGTGGAACCTGCGAGACAGGCAGGTATTGAAAACACACACAGATGCTGCGAAAAATGCACAAGTCGCTTTGAGAGAGCGGGACCGTGCACCTTGCAGTATGTATGACAGACAAAAGCAGTACTTATCAGGCTTTCCACCGATGCTAGCTGGAGGAGCAAAAGGAGATCCGGCTCGAAGGACCAAATGTTTGGAGCTGGGCGGACACTGATCAAGTGTTGAATTGGCGGGTGCCAATATCTTCTGCTGTTGTTGCTGAGGGAACGTTGGGTTAAATAAAAACGCGCGGTACTGCGTTTAATGATTTGAATGTATGACAAATGTTTATTAATGCACACGCGTGAGCGGGTTGAAAAAAGTACAAAAAGATATTAGGAAAAAAACGGTGGCGAGGGAATTCGCGTCTTTTCCAATGGCGATTTACAAAAGTAATGCCAGTCACTCGCTTCAGTGTAACCGTCGCTGCTCAAGGTGGAAATCCACCGCCACACTTCACCTGTTCACCCTGTGGTGTGAACATATCTCTTTTGTTTTTAAATTTAATGTGAATCTTATTTTTAATTATTTTCTTATACTTAATTACATTAATTTAATTCATTTTTATTTTTGTGTCGACTGCTAATAGTCAGACAATAAATCAATAAAAATAAATGTAATGGAAATTATAAATAATAGTTTAAGTAAGAAGTAAAGCAAATTGCATTTCTAAATTGTGTTCTTCAACATTTTACATAAATTTGTAGATTTAAATATTCAACTTATTTAAAATCGAGGTGAGCAATAGATTACAGGTTGATTAAGCTACACATGATTTATTATTTGTTGCTTGAATATTCCAAGTCACAATTTGGCATGAAGTTACCTTTTCTCTAAAAAATGTTATGCGCTGTTCAATTTCCCGACGGAAAACCGTTTCTCGAGTACACACATATTATGCTTAAGTCTAGTTCATACTCTATATTTGCCTGCATATTCAAGAGCGCACAAGCGACACCCACTTCAAATAGAGTATTGACGATACTCGTATTTTCTGGTACGTGTAAAAAAAATACTCGAGTAATTTCGCTAGAAGTAAAAAAATATTCAAGTAAACAAATACCCGAGCACATTTTAGACTCCGTACTATAAAAAAGAGTAGAGGGGTCTATTAAGTTTGTCAGAAGCGAAATGTGCGTAACAGGCAGAAGGAGGCGTGGCCGACCCCATAAAGTATATATATTCTAGATCAGCATCAACAGCCGAGTCGATATAGCAATGTCCGTCTGTCCGTCTGTCTGTCTGTCCGTCTGTCCGTCTGTCCGTCCGTCCGTATGAACACCTGGATCTTTTAAACTACAATAGCTAGAGATACCAAATTTGGAATGGAAGTCCGTTATCTTCGCGAGCAGATCAAGTTTATTTCAAATTGTTGCCACGCCCCTTACCGCCCCCGCAATGAGCAAAAAACCAGACACACCTAGAAAAAAATTTACTTTTAGGCCAATAACTCGGTAACTATGGCACTTAGGAACACCATTTCTGGTAAGCAGGTTGCTAGAGACAGCATTAATGCAATGCTGCCACGCCCCTTTTCCCCACATCAGCTAAAAAACTTTAACGCTTTAATGTCATTTTTAAGGCATTTATTCATATAGTAGAGTGTTGTAATTCAACATTCGTATAGAGACATATAAAATTAAACTATTCTGAAAGTGGCATCAACATACTACCTTTAACAAAAGAGCTACTGCGTTAGAAAGTTTGTTATTTAACTGCAATATCACTTACGCGCGAGAGCGAGACAGAAACATACAAACACATGTTCGAACCAGAGACCTGCAACGAGTATAAAAATTTCGAGTATACTCGAACGCTTACTCGTGATCGTTTTATATATATGGACGTTGATGTACTAACGGGACAGTATATTCAAGTGGCCCAGCAACACCAAGCAACGTGCTTGTTAGCGCGCGGAACCCTGCAAATAATGCAGCCACCTCCCGCCCAACCGACCGAGGGGCACACCGCATAACGTACGGCTAGCGATAAACGCGAATCGAATTTATAAGTTAGAACATAAAATAACTAAAAACGAAATACAATACATTTTAAATTATTAAACTAAGATAAATAAGATCTAGACAGGTGACAGAGAAGAGAAGTTCTAATTAAGGGGGTCGAAGTAGAACTAGCTACAACTCGAGAAAGTTTGTTGTAGTTACTACATAGGACTCGGAAAGGATTATGGATAGCAAAGTTGGTAGAACAAGGTTGAAGAGAGAGCGGAAGAAAGTTTCTAGTTGGTCTAATCGGAACAGCAAAACTAATCTGGCTGAGTAATTCTGAAGAATCAATTTCACCATTGATTAGTTTGTGTAGAAAAATTACACCGAGCACTGTTCTACGATCAGACGAAGAAGGAAGATTAATTAGTAAAAGTCTACTACGATAGGAAGGTAAGCGTATGTTAGTATTCCAGTTGAGAGACCTTAGTGCAAAAAGAAGAAATTGTTTTTGTACAGATTCTATTCTATCCTGATGAATCCTGTATTGGGGTGACCAAATACATGATCCATATTCAAGAATAGGCCGTACCAAGGCAGTAAAAAGTGTTTTCGTTAAATAGGGATCGTTAAATTCTTTCGACCAGCGCTTTATGAAGCCCAGGACACTAAAAGCACGATTAGTAATTGACAATACATGCCTATCGAACTTGAGCTTAGGATCCATAAGGATACCCAAATCAGTGACCGACTCAATTCTTTTAAGAGAGTTGCCATTCAGAATGTAAACGTTTTGGAAAGGGAGGCGCCTACTGAAGGACATTACGTTACACTTACTAAAGTTAAGGTTTAATAAATTAGCTTGACATTAGATTTGAAAACTACATAGATCAGATTGTAACCTGGTCCCAAGAACAGACTCAGCAGCCGAAACACAGAGTTTAACGTCGTCGGCATACATAAGCACACGAGAGTAACTGATCGCTGATGGAAGATCATTTATGAACAATATAAATAACAAGGGACCGAGATGGCTTCCTTGTGGAACACCCGAAGTTACTTGAACAGATTTGGACAAAGTGTCTTTAAAATAAACATGTTGTGTTCTAGAACTCAAGTAATTAAAAATCCAAATAGTAAAGTTATACGAAAGACCCAAAAGATTGAGCTTATGTATTAATAGGCTGTGATTAACGGAGTCGAAAGCCTTACTGAAATCTGTGTAATTGACGTCAGTTTGCAATTTTCTCTCAAAGCCCTTCAATGCAAATGATGTAAATTCTAACAGGTTAGTGGTAGTGGATCTATATTTCACAAACCCATGCTGGCAGGGTGAAATCATGGATCTACAGAAATGTTGCAGTTGAGAAGTTATTAATTTCTCAAAAGCCTTGGGAATAGCAGACAACTTGGAAATACCCCTATAGTTGCAAACATCGGATTTATTTCCTTTTTTGTGAAGAGGAATGATGTAAGATGATTTCCAAACATCAGGGAAACAGCATGTTTCAACAGACAATGTAAATAGTTTATACAAGGGCTTTAAAAGGCCGTCTGCACAGGTTTTAAGCACACAGCCAGGGACTCCGTCTGGACCAGGCGAAAAAACGGATTTAGTAGCCTTTAAATTACATAAGAGAGAGCTTTCGGTGATGACTAGTGTAAAATTACTATTGAAGGAATTTAAATAATAAGGATAGGGTGAGTCACAGTTATACTCGTGCTTACTGTAAGTTGTTTGAAAAAAATCGGCAAATAAGTCGGCGATAGCCTTATCCGAATTAGCAGATTCTCTTTCAAAGAACACACTAGATGGAAGCGTTGATGATTTACACTTCGAATTAACGAAGTTATAAAACCGTCTCGGATTCCCTCTGAACTGTTGACCACTGTCAGTAAGGTATTCCTTATAACGACGGTCATTCAAAACATAGAAATCAGATCGAGCAATTAGATATCGCGAGAAATGCAAGGAAGAGCCAGTTTCCCTCAATCTCTTATAACATTTCGACTTTCTATTTTTGAGCAATGTTAACTCACGGGTAAACCAAATAGGCTTATTAGACCTGGTTGGAACACAGAGCGGAACACAGACATCAATTAAGGAATTCAGGGTATTATAGAAGGTTGTAATTGCACTATCCATATCTCTACACATGAACAGTCGGGACCAGTCAGTTTGGGATAGCAGCACATTTAACTTGTTAAAGTCGGCTTTCCGAAACTGACGAGACCGTTTAGTAGATATACTACTAGTACGGGTCACCCGATCAGGTAAATCAATCAACACCTCCAAAGTCGGGTGATAAGGATCTTCAGGATTTGATAAGGGTTTTATGCGGGAAACAGAAAAACAGGAAGGGTCCAAAACAAAAATCAGATCAAGCATTCTATTTAAAGAGTTTGGAATAGCATTGATTTGAAGCAATGAAATTCCAAACAGCTCATCAAGAAAATCGTGCTGAGTCGTGGGGGTCAACACGGCAGAGTCGGGACACGAAATCCATGTAGTACCAGCAATATTAAAATCGCCAAGAACTACAAGAAAGTCACGATCAGATAACATAGATGAAACTGATTTAATAGCAGAAAAGTGTAATAAATAAAGAGAAGAGTCAGAAGAAGGAGGAATATAGGAGCAAGTAATGAAAACTCTAACGTTATTTAGGCATAACTTAATAGCAACAAATTCGATATCCAGAGAGCCATCGATTGTTACTTCTTTTCTATAGATAGCGAATATATTGAAAAGGATTTCTGAATCTAAAACATCGGGCCTTAACCATGTCTCAGAAAAGGCCACGACATGAAATGAACAAGACAGACTATTTAAATACATATTACTAAGTTTACTAAGAAGACCTCTTACATTTTGATAGGCAAACGAGAGGGAGGAAGTTAGTTTTTTCCGGAATCAGAGGCCGGGACAGGGTTAGACGGCAGTGCAATCGGAGTCCGATTTCTTTTCCTAGCTGTATATTCCTTTATTATTAAATGGTCCGGCCAAAATTCTTTACAACAAATTGTACTAAAATATTTGGCAGGAACACTTACTTTAAATGAAGAAATTTCCCGATGATATGAGAACTTAAATTTCTCCACCGTAATGTTAGCTTCAGATTTAGCCTGAATAAAGGCCTTGACATCATCCGATGTGGTATCAGGGGCAAGCCTAGAAACAAATAATTGTTTCTTTGGTGGAACACCTACGAGAGTCTTTTTATCGGACACTGTAATAGCTTCCGCAACAGCTCTGATAGACTCATTGCTTGATTCACCAACTGCAACAGTATTGACTACTAACGAATCAGGAACAACTAAATTGCTTGATTCGCCAACAGCAACAGTATTGACAACTAACGAATCAGGAACAATTACTTCGGGAGTGGGGACAACTTCTGTGGGTAAGATAAAGTTGTCCTCACTACTAACAATTATATTTGGAGAAGGGGATGAAAAATTTATTAGAGAAGGTGCGGACGTTGTGGGTATGTGATGAGGGACTGAAAGTTCGTTAGGGCCAATCGACAACCTAAAATTGGCCTTTTTACGCTTTGGAGAATCATTTAAGACTTTTAGGCCTTTAAACTCCTTATCCAAAGCTGCAAAACTATCAGACAGACTTTTAAATCTGCCAAATAGATCCCCAAAGCCTCTTTTAGTGTGTCGCATGAAGCTCATAATGTCTCTTTCGACATCCCTACAAGCTTCACAAGTCCACTTTAAGCCTGATTTAGACTCAATCAGGAATAAATTAAGTTTCACACATCATATCTCTACAATTGTTAATAAAGCCAAGGGCACTCTTGGATTTATTAAACCCTGGTCTAAGGAATTTAATTAACCCTACGTCACTAAAATTCTTTGGCCATTCTTGAATATTGTTCATGTGTCTGGTCTCCCGAATATGCTCATACTCAAGATTTAATTGAATCGGTTTAGAAGCAGTTTTTACTCTTCGCACTTCGAGGACTTAATTGGGACCCCAATCTTCGCCTCCCATCCTACAACAACAGGCTCTTACTCCTCAATCATCCGTCCCTTATTATTCGTAGGAGAGTTCCTGGGGTTATTTTCCTCCGTAAACTTATAATTGGTGATATCTACTCCCCATCCCTTTTAGAATGCCTTAATTTTATATCCCTTTACTTCTTCCTACATGCACTACTGACTACGCTTTGCACACATTAAGCGCTCATTATAATGAATATAGTATTATAGAATACTTAATACATCTTTCTCTCTTTCCCATCTTAAAGCTTTCAGCCAACTTCATTAAAACTTTGATTTCCAGGGAAAGAAAGCTTGGAATTTCTGTCATTCATGCGTCCCCTTAAATCAGATATTTTTCGTGGTATTTTTGGCATATTTTTTATTGATCTGGTTGGGTATTTCTGGGTTTTCCCAATTTTCGCTGTTGGATTAGTTTTTTTCCTTTTATTGCCAGATTAACTATTAATAAATTTATCAATTTAATTAGCTAACTTTTTTAATATTTACAGTTAAATTAAATTTTTATAATTTATTCTTTGCTATATTCATTAATATTAATAGTAACCCTATTTAATGGGCATGAACGGGTACATCCCCACAAGACTGTTTGCATTCCATACTCCTCTTTGTAATTCATTCATTAGCAATAAATGGACAACACCTGAATGATTTTGGTGCCCTCCTGCATGGAAAGTACTGCAACACTTATTGTATTCCGCCAGTTCAGCAAATCATCTGATGATGAACAGTGTCATTGATTGGTCCAGGGGCATAACATTTTTATACTCTCTGCAAGAGTATATTGGGTTTGTGCAAAAGTATGTAACAGGCAGAAGGAGGCGTGGCAGACCCCATAAAGTATATATATTCTTGATCAGCATCACAAGCCGAGTCGATATAGCCATGTCCGACTGTCCGTCTGTCTGTCTGTCCGTCTGTCTGTCTGTCTGTCCGTATGAACAAACAGATTTCAGAGATGGTAAGAGCTACAAGTTCGAGTTTAGTGTCAAACGATCAGATATTTAGTCAGTCAATACAAGAACCTTTTTTTTTCGATGCCACGCTCCATTCGCCCACAATAAGCAAAAAAGTGGACACACCTCGTGAAAAATTGGTGTTTTCGGCAAATATCTCAGTAACTATGGCACCTAAGATCACCAATTTTGGTACGGATGTTCCTAGCGAGAGCATAGTTACGATGCCATTTAAAATTTTGGACTGCCACGCCCACTTTTCCCACATTTGATAAAAAAGTCTGGAACCTTCAATGCCGTTTTTGGCGAACTTGTTCGTATCGTACAGTATTGTAATTATATAATTCGTGTGGAGACTAACTATATTAAAGGCGCATTAAAATCGGACTATAAACAAGAAAACTAGAAGCGTTACAATATTGATAATTGAACGCAATATCAACCCATTGGTGCAAGCGAGATAGAAACACACAAGCACATGTTCGAACGTTTTCGCTGCTTGTGTGTCGGGCAGTGCTGCCAGAATCTTCCAAGCTAAAATTGCTAGATTTTTGAAGAAAAATTGCTAAAAGTTGCTAAAAATTTTCTGAAAATTGCCAGAAAAATTGCTAAGCCATTAAAATCTTAATTTTCAACAAATGTGCATATTTATTTAATGAAACGTAGAAATTATTACTGAAAACACTTAAAAATAAAAAAAAACCAAACAATTTACATTCAAAATTCATTACTTAATCAATTCATAAACTAAGTCAGTCTTAAACTAAAGGATACTTAAAATATTTTCTAGCTCGTCAGCTTCACATACATCAGAATATTTTTCACTGCTTGTTATTTGACTCAAATATTCATTTGGCAGGACATAATTATGGCAACATTTGCCAAGTCTTGTTATGTCAATATGCTCGCGTTGGATCAGTGCAATCCTTGCGAATCCATTGCTTAAACTCCTCGTTTTGAAGCCAGGCATGACGAAAATTTTGCTTGTAGATTTTTGGCATATCGATCGCTTTGCTATCACCAAACATATCCAAAGAGTTACCAAACACTATAAAGTTGTTCATATAATCAAACCACTGAATTAAATACATGTTCCGATATCTTTGCGAACCGCTTTCATCGTAATTTGTGCAATCGATGACAAAAAAAAGTTGCAAATTTTTTTAAAAGTTGCCAGATCTAGCAACTAAATTGCTAAACTGGCAGCACTGGTGTCGGCAGCGCTGCCAGCGGCCGCTGGCCGCTCCGAAAACACGCATACATACATGTATACACACGTATAATGTCAAACGTATGTTTATTCGCATTCAAACAAAAATATGTATGTTTGATTATGCTTAGATTGTTTTTGTTTCAACGTGTAATGCAAGTAATACACATAGTAATATGTGGATACCGATTTTAATAATATAATCGGGACAAATGCAGTGAGTATTATACGGTCGGCACGTCGACTGTAGCCTTTCTTACCTGTTTTGTTTTTAGTTCGATTTTAATGCACCTCTCATGGCAGTTTCAAATAGTTAGTCTCCACACAAATAATAAATTTCAATACTGTACGATAAGAAAAAATACCCTAAAAATGGCATGGAAGTTAGATAATTAGTTTATTAATAGTGGGGAAAAAAAACGTGGCAGTCCAAAATTTTAATGCTATTGCATTTATGCTGTCGCTTGGAACCTCCATCCCAAAATTGGTGATCCTAGGTGCCATAGTTCGCTGAAAACACCAATTTTTTCCGAGGTGTGTTTAGTTTCATGCTCATTGTGGGCAAACGGGGTGTGGCATCAAAAAAAAAAAAATCTTGTGTTGACTGACTAAATATGTGGTCGATTAAGACCAAGCTCGAACGTTTAGCTCTTACTATCTCTGAAATCTGACGGACATGGCTATATCGACTCGGCTTGTGATGCTGATCAAGAATACATATACATATATTTTAGGGGGTCTGCTACGCCTCCTTCTGCTTGTTTGAAACTTTTGCATATACCCAATATACTCTTGCAGAGAATATAAAAATATAGTTTTCAGAGCTCAAAATTCAGGTGTGATCACAATGAGAACACAAACGAGAATTATGTGCATACATACATATAATTTCAAACCAAATTTGTATGTGCATGCAGACAAACAGTTTAACGTTCGATACGAAGTGTGGCCCAAGTGATAGATGCCTGGTATTATTTTTATACCCGTTACTCGTTCGTCCGTCCGTCTGTATAAACAAAAGGATCTCATAGACTATAAGAGCTAGAAAGATGATAGGGGTCGCAAATGAAAGGTACAACACCCAAGCAGTTCAAGTTCGTGTTTGTTCTATATATATATAGGTAAATGTACAGGAAAAACTAGAATGTTTTAGTATAGAGAACTTGTTTGTTAGCTATGCTATCTGAACCTAGACAAGTACTATCTGAATTTACACGGATAGTACTTGTCTATCTAAATTTACACGGATAGTACTTGTCTTTCTAAATTTACATGGATAGTACTTGTCTAGGAAGTACATGTACTGACCAAGTTTGATCCAAATCGGACAACTATATCGTATAGCTCCTATAGGGCCGATCGGTCAAAAATACGCTCCAAATATGAAATAGTATGAAAATGTTCTGTGTACGCCAAGCTATCTTATACATCACCATTGTTAATAAGATGTTGAAAGATGAGTAATGGGTATAATAAAGTCGCGAGGCGACTATAGCATTCTTCCTTGTTCGTACTTGATTGTAAACCTAAGGTCTGCGGTTCGAATCTCGGCACAGATAGCCGTTTCGTTTATTTTTCTTATCTAATAAAAAATTTATAACATATTATATTAAGGCAGATAATCGGTAGATTCTCAAATATGGGGCGTGGTGCAAGTGGTAGAGTTGCGGCGCATTCTGGAACCTTCGTCTGAGGTAGCAGGCTCGAATTCTGGTAATGAGAATTGTTAATTTAATTTTTTAAATTTCAATTGAAAATGTAAATATAAAATTTTAATTTTTTTATTTCATTTTAAAATTATAATTTTTATTAAATACAAATGCCCAATACTGTGGCTTGTTTCAATAGTCGGCTCAATCGACTGCAGTCTTTCTTACTTGGTTTGTTTCAACGTGTTTTAATGCGAGTACTATCCATTGTAATACCTGGACACCGATTTCAATAATTTAATTCGGAAAAATGCAGAGTGTATAGCACGGTCGGGCGTGCTCGACTGCATTTTTCTTTCTTGTTTTATACTTGGCGTTAATTGACTATAATGAATGAATTTGATAGATCCTCTGCATGAATGCGATATTTGTGGTAAACGGCTGCAGTTCTCAGGTTCTGTTGAAAGACTGCAGTTTATATGAAGTATATATCAAAATACCGCATAATTCACTTATCCAATTTATTAATTATTTAATACCATATAAACTTATATTAACCTACATATATAAAAAAAAATTTTACCTATATATATTTATTTCTTTGTCTTGTCTGGTAACAATAAAATCACTAACAAAAACTTTACGACATCGATTAACATTTTGGAATTGATTAGAATTAATTATTGTATTCATATTTATGCATATATACTTAGTATGTGCAAAAACTATGGCAGCACCAACTGAAATATCATTTGGTGTTAATTTGTAAGTTGGGCCTAAGCCGTAGCGTGTGGATAATAAGCGGCAGCCCAAGAGTTGTGATGATGATGAGTATTGTTATACACCGAATGATGGTATCCATATGCATATCCTGAGCTATTTGATAATTCTGTCGGATAGTTGCTAGTATTATCAGAATTGACGGGATCATTCGAGCAGCAATATACCTCACTTATGGTATCGCTGGCACCACTTGGCAGTTCTGAAATAGTCAATCCATACTCCGTAGTCACTTTTGATCCGCTTTGCATCGCCAGCGTTGCAAAATGTTGTGCTCGGCTGCTGCTACTTTTATTGTTGGAAATTGAAAGCGATCTTATTGATGTTGACTTGACGCTTTGATTTTGATCTACATCTATGCTTTTCCTACGGTTAATATTAGTCAAGGGTTCAAAATGGTCGCTGTTGTTATCAATATCTGCTTGGTAATCAAGACACACTTGTGGTGGTGACAGATCATGTAAAACCGCCGCCGCAGCAGCTACACATTGCTGATACCGATTAATCGAATGTCCACATCCAAATCTATTTTGATTATCTGACAGATCTTGTTTTAGCTGCTTGCCATAAGCCATACAAGTTTTCGCGTTCGAAGTAGTAGCATTCGGCGACTTTTTTAATTGCAATGTTTTATAAGACTTTTCATGCTTTACAGATGTCGATCGTCGATTGGTCCCGGTCACTAACGCCTTTCTTGTGTTTTTGTCCTTGAAATGGGTCTTTTTGTGCTTGCTTAGATGGTCGCTACGAGAGAACTTCTTCGAACAAATAGTACATGCATATGGCCGATAGTTTGTGTGTGTACGACCATGTCTTTGAAGCTCATCAGAACGCGAAAAGCGCTTACCACAAGTAAGGCAAAGAAATGGTCGTTCGCCAGTATGCCACCGCAAATGGGTTTTTAGGTGTGATGCTTTGCCGTAAAGTCGTTCACACCCTGGAATGTGACAGATGTGCTGCTTCCTTCCACGCTCGTCAGGGCCTACAATAGGTGGAAGTCCGGTCAATTCGTTTGAACAGTTTGGACAAGTGCATCGCACTGAACGGCGTTGAAGTTGTGTTTGAAAGGCAATCTCATCTAAATCAAAGCTTGTATAACTTTGTGGTGACCACGGTTGATACAAACGCTCTTGATGTGAAAACCATGCAGCAGATGCTGATGCAGCCATGCCAACCGTTGCCACATTACCATAATAGTTGCTGGCGTATTGTGCATACGGATATTGCGTTCTGCAAGTGAAATGAAAGCAATATAAAGAGATGTTAAACGCGAGTTAAACTTTACCTAGCTATATGATATAGTAGTTCAATTAGGGTGAAATTTGGTCGGCAGATGGAAAATTATAACAAATGCATACTGCGTGAATTTGGTTGAAATCCTTTAAATGAGACTCAAAAGCATTTTTAACATTTAGAATCTATTATTCCAATGCTAGCTATGTGGTATAGTGGTCCGATCTGGATGAAATTTCGTTTGTACATAGAATTTTATACCAAATTCAGGTGAAGCAAATTTGGTTAAAATAACTCAAAAAAAATTTTTTTTTCAGTCGATTGTTCCTATGAGAGGTATATGATATAGTCACCCGGTCTGGCAGAACTGCGTGAGGAAAGAATACCAATTTGTATCAAATTTCATTAAGATAGCTTTAAAACTGAGAGACTAATTCGCATAGAAACAGACGTACATGGCTCTATAAACTCAGCTATTGATGCTGATCAAGAAAATATATACAGTATGGGATCTGAAACGCCTCGTCAGTGCGTTGGAAACTTTGTGACAACAACAATGTACCCTCAGCAAAGGTATATAAATAAAGACTAAAAGTAATTTGGCTAAGAATTGTACTTACCTTGCGGGCAGTGATGTATAGGTATTTGAACTCCAAGCATAGGTTGTGCTGGCAACCGTAGCATCCATATCAGCAACTGCCTCTGCACCGGCTGCCGAAGAAGAGGAACAAGCCGACGGGGAGCCACCTGCGGTAAGCGGACTAGCATGTATAGTTGCAAACGGATGCCCTGGAAGTGAAAGAACGCTGGGAGAGGCCGAAGTTGAGGAAGCTGCTGATAGCGATATATTGGAATTGGCGGATGCACTACCAGTAGAAGATGCCTGTGGCGGATATTGAATTTCCACTTTCATTGATGGACCATTCATTTGTGCAGATGCAAGTGCTGTTGACGCAGTTATTTGTTTTACGTACATTGAAAGAGATGAAACTTTGGAATTGCAATTTGCATTTGGCTCATTTATGAAATCATTCGTTGGTTGTTGTTGATCATGCTTATGCAGTGGCAATTGTCGGTGCTGATTCTGCTGCATCACTGAATTTGGATGCGTCAATGCGAGGGGATTGAAATAATTGCAAGCGGCGTCAATCATATTGTAAATTATTGGCTCAGTTGTCGGTATGTTTTTGATATAAGTGCTTTCAATTACAACTTTTGGCACATTTTATTTCATTTATTAAACTTAGAGTTATAAAATAGCCTGCACTTTTATGTTTTGTAGCCGCGCTACTTCACGTAATTATATAAATACAGCAAACTTGTAGAAATTCCTTCTACTTTTGTTTAGTATCTGCGCTGACACGGACAATATGTTTTAAGCAGTGCAAATATTAACAGCATAATACAAATAAACTTTTAATTAGATCGCGTACTTTAATTTCGTTTGTATTCATATGCACTGTAGTATGACCACTAGTGACATTAATTTGTTAATATTGTTAAGTTAGTTCCTGGTCCCTGTCGCTGCGCTTAAGATACAACTACCGGTAATTATTTTTGTCGACTGAATTCCAAAACGTAGTGAGAGAATCTGACGAGTCCAAGTGCAAAACGAATCACTGACGGCGACAGCAGGCAGCAACGACAACACATACAGCTAATCGAGCTGTTCTCTTTTAACACATACATTATGCCCCGTTTCTACTGGTGGTTGCTGACTCCGATGATGGTCTACCACTAAAACGATCCCTCTTTATCTCGCTCGCTCCCATTCGTGCACACTCTTCTGTAAGTGGTGTGGTATCAATGCAATGTTGTTGTTTCTTTTACGAACCGCAGGCGATTTGTTAAAATTTCATTGTGTGAGTTTTTGTTCAAAGCAATTGGTTGGGCATTGTTCGCATGTGCTTGACTTTATGTTCGTGTGCGGAAAACGCTCGTATTTTGCCTGCTTTATGGATAAATACCCCTGCACTTTTTATTTAAGTTTTGGGACCCTAACTGTTTTAGGTATGCACTTGTTCATATACTTTCAATAATGCACAATTTCGTAAATGCCTTAATATACATACGCAAAAGCTGCGAGCTTAAGTAGTTCTCAGAACATTTCATGCTAAACTTTTAACCAATACCCAACAAGGTATCATATGTTTTTATTACATATAGTCTTTTGTATCTAGACACCATATTTGCGGCATAACAAAAATACAATCTAGCGAATTTGTTCGACCAAATCCATATATATTTGGGCACGTTTATAAGTCTTCTTAATACTTATCCCTTAATTTTTTCAAAAAGTTGAAAACCTCATCAATATAATTATATTTTTTTTAAATTCCTATAAAATGTATCGACGTATGTACATATGTGTTTAGTGTTTGATTTTCATAAATATAACATTTTAAGGTGTCATACTTAAAAACGGCATAGGAAAAAACAAGCTTCATAGTGAGCAGGAAAAGGCGTGACCGATCTACGAAAGTATTTATTGTTCAACATAAACTGACTGGCCACTAAAGTCTCTGCAATTTTGTATTAAAAGACAGTCTATACTTTACAAAATTATTAATTTTTTTACACTCCACTGTATTATTTAATATTATTAAATTTGAATAGAATATCCAATTTTAACTCGTATAATATTTAATTTATCCGTATATATGTGACGTGGCAGACTTAATATCAGTTGACAAACAAGAGTTTTAAGGGATTTTGTGGGTTTCAAAATTTGATAACAATTAATTTTTTTTTTTTTGCCTTTTGCAATATGTCTTAAATATTCTCTAAGAATTTTAGACCGATCCGAGTAATATTGGAATTAAAATGAAAGTTTTTCCTCCTGAGGCGTCGCAGTTACTCACGGTAGTCACGATTTAATTTAAAAAGAATTGCACCGATCGTTTTAAAATTTTGAACACTTCTTCGACATGATAAAATCCCGTACTTGAATGAATAATTTCTTTTGCTCCAACTTCTGTTCAATAGCAAAGTAATTTTTAAAGACAGTTTACGTTCAAATTTTGCTTAAGAAAACCGAAATCAAATTTTCAATATTTTTTTATTTTCCTTCGTTCAAATACGAGATTTAATCATTTTTGACAATGTTCCAATTTTCATGAAAAAAATCTTTAAAGTGCTAAAAAGGGCTCTGAAACACACCTATTTCCTGTACATATCACAAAAATGTACAGCGTTGAAGGAAGATAACACTATTGCTTAGATAACACTGCGTAGTTTAGGATTCTTAGTAGCTATTTGTATTGACAATTTGTAAAATATTCAGCGGCAAGCAAAAATTCAAAACGAAATTGATTTTAGACAGGTTTCAATGGAGTTGGTTATTATGAGAATCTTATTAATAACCATTTGATTATAGCTATATACGTTAATCAAAAGCTGCCCAATTCGTTCAATGACTGAATGTGAACGTATTAATATAGATTTATGAGATATATACTGAGTATTTCAAAAGTTCATTTAATTAAACTATTATTATATTGATATAATAGTGATAAATAAAGAGAAGTCTTATTAAATAAATATTGATTATGACAGCTTTACGCCATTTGTGTAAGATTTGGAAAAAATTTGATCAGTATTTGTTAGTAATTATAATCAAGCTAGGTACAGATAACTTCATAAATAAACTACTGGTAAAAAGACTCCATATAATATAGTTATCCAACCCGAACAAAACTGTGAAAGGATAGTTATATTTATTGTACGCATAATATATGCATTTTTTATTTAGAAAAACAAATAAAATTAACAACATCAATTCGGTCAATATCGCTATTCTCTAATTCTCATAATTTTTTTAACAACCTAAAAACAAAAATGTACAAAAGAGGTTGTATTTGAATGTTTTATGTCTACCATATCGACATTTAGTCACAAAAATATTATACAGCCAGAAGAGTTGGATTTTATTTCGATGCTACGCATAATTTAACAATCAGTATTATATCAATGAGATTTTATAATCCTATGTCACTTGTACAATAAATTCACTATATTTTAGGGGGCGTTTCCAGATACCATCCTAGATGGTAAATAAAGTGAAAACCGACTGTGACGAAGTAGGGGGTAGAGTTCTGTAAGTTCGCATGCTAACTCTCAATGTCCCTCTCTTCCCTGCCTTTATTTTTTTTCTCTCATTACCTCTTTCTATGTTTAAGTGTCTTTCTCTTTTTATACTTTCTGCAGGAGTATATTGGGTAAGTGCAAAGTATGTATTAGGCAGAAGAAAGCGTGACAGACCCTACATATATATACATATATTCTTGATCAGAATCACAAGCCGATATAACCATGTCTGTCCTGATCTGTTTGAAAAACAAATCTCAGAGATGGTAAGAGATACCAGTTCGAACTAAGTCTCAATCGACCACATATTAAGACAGTCAATAAAAAAATCTTTATTAGACCCAGTACTCTAAAAAAGAGTAGAGGGGTATATTAAGTTTATCAGAAGTGAAATGTGGGTAACAGGCTGAAGGAGGCGTGGCCGACCCCATAAAGTATATATATTCTTGATCAGCATCAACAGGCGAGTCGATATAGCGATATCCGTCTGTCCGTCCGTCCATATGAACACCTGGATCTTTTAAACTTCAAGAGCCACCAAATTTGGCATGAAAGTCCGTAATTTTCTCGAGCAGATCAAGTTTATTTCAAATTGTTCCCAAAAATGTTGAGCTGCCTTTTTTCATAAAAACTGAAAACTTTCAAACTTTAATGCCGTTTTAAGGCATTTGTTCATATAGTACAGTGTTGTAATTTAACATTCACTTGGAGACATATCATATCAAAGTATCCTGAAAGTTGCATAAAAACCATATTTTTAACAAAAGAGCTTTCACGCAACAAATTTTATGTTATTAACTACATGCGCGCTAGCGAAACAGAAACATCTAAACATACATATGTACCAATGATTTCGCTGCCCGCAGACGCTGGTGGTGCCGACCAGTGCTATAAATACATACATATAATTTCAAACGAATTTGTATGTGCATGCAGTCAAACAGATTTACGTTCGATTCGAAGTCAAAGTACTTCGTACTTGAAAGTAAACCAAAGGTCTGCGGTTCGAATCTCGGAATCTTGTAGAATCGTAAATTTAGTGTTTTAAATTTCAATTGAAAATATATATATAACATTTCATTTTAAATTATAATTTACATTAAATACGGAAAAATTTATGTTTGTGGAAAATTTCTCAGTAACTATGGCATTAAGGAATACCAATTTCGGTTCGAAGGTTCCTATAGGCAGCATAAATTTTTTTTTCTAATACGCCCCTTTTTCCAACAAGACATAAAGCTTACTTCGAAATTGCATGCCGTTTTTAAGGTGCTTGTTTTTATCGTACAGTATTGTTATTTGAAATTCGATTGGAAATAAATTATGTTATATCAAACTAATCTGAAAGTTACATAAAAATCCGACCGCAAAAAAATGTTTCAATACCAAATTTTATATTTGAGCGCAATGTCAATGCGTGTTTGCAAGTGAGGTAGAAACATATGAGTTTGTACGCTGCGTGTGTGGCGGCAGCGCTGAGCGCAGACGCTGACCGTTCCGACCAATGGTATACATATATACGTGCAAACAGACAAATATGTGTGATTGATTATACTTGGTTTTAGTATAAAAATTTTCTATCTTTACCTAGCTTTTATATCCATGTTTTAAATTTTTTTTTTTAACTATTCTAAACATGTTTACATTAAAGATTAAGTGAAATTCATAAAATTAAAAAAAAAAAAAAATGAGACAAAGGGAAATTTTTTAGTTTTTAGTATAGATTAACAAATTTATGTGTTAGAGCAAATTTGGATTCTGCCTGTCCGATGTTAGCTCTAATAGTCGAACAAATCTTGTGAGATTTGCAGGTAAACTATTTTTAACATCTTCGTACTTCACGAGGATTAGGCACTCACCTTGTAAGTCAGCAGAGGACACCACAAATGAAGATTGTCAGCAGATTAAATAAACATGTCATGATATTTTTGGTAGCATCGGATTAAACCGCACCCGCCTAGGCATGACCAATGAGTTAACTCTTACTGTAAACGCCGTGGGTGGTGGGTGAGCTATAAATTCAACCCTATGTGATCGCTTAACAGGAAAAGTCAATAACTTGTTTGTGTTAATCCATATCCAAAGGTGTACATCAGTCTTTATTTTCTTTGTTGAGTATCAGAAGCATCGTCAGTTAAGACCAGGCAAACCAAAAAATTTCGCGGGATCGCAAAATGTTATTAAATTTGCTGTGCATGCTTGGTGATAAATCTGTTTGAGGATTTTGGTCGTTAGCTTTTTTTTTTTGATATGCAGATTTGCGTTAATTGGATTTAAAGGATTTACACATTTAAATCCTTTTGGCTTTCCAATATATTATCCTTCCTTCTGTAGGATTTCAAAGATTAAAAGACAAATAGTAGTATTCTATATTTTAAGATTAAATTTTTTAATTTTAAAAGTTACTCTAAAGAAAAGAACACGCTAAACCGATCACAATTACACCTGCTGAGTTCTTAAACAATTACTGCCGTTACTCGTTATCTTACACGTAGAATACTATTGCAGACAGAGACAACGAATTGGGAATGAAAGTCCGTCAATAGTTACATTAACTTGGAAAATATTATCCTAGAGCTACAAGACAAGAAAGAAAAGTGCAGTCGAGCACGACCGACCGTATAATACTCCCTGCATTTGTTCCCGATTAATTTATTAAAATCGGTATCGAGATATTACAATGGGTAGTACTTGAATTAAAACACGTTGAAACAAAAACAATCTAAGCATAATCAAACACACATCTGTTTGTTTGTATGTGAATACACATATAGTACGTTCGACAATATATGATGCATATTCATATATTCATATGTGTATTGGGCGCAACCAGGTTCCGCGGGCCGCCACACAGGCAGCGAAAACGTTTGAACATGTGCTTGTGTGTTTCTATCTCGCTTGCACCAATGGGTTGATATTGCGCTCAACTATCAATATAACGCTTCTTGTTTTCTTGTTTATAGTCCGATTTTAATGCACCTTTCAGGATAGTTTGATATAGTTAGTCTCCATAAGAATTAATTACAGTACTGTAAAATAAGAAGAAGTACCTTAAAAATGGCATGGAAATTAGAAAATTACTTTATTACTTGTGGGAAAAAGAGGCGTGGCAGTCCAAAATTTTAAATGGCAATTCAGTTATGCTGTCGGTAGAAGGCTCCGCTTAAAAACTGGTGATCCAAGGTGCCATAGTTACTGAGATATTCGCTGAAAAAACTGATTTTTTTCCGATGTGTGTCTAGTTTTTTGTTCATCGAAAAAAAAAAAGATTCTTGTATTGACTGATTAAATATGTGATCGTTTGACACTAAGCTCGAACTTGTAGCTCTTACCATCTCTGAAATCTGTATGTTCATATGGACGGACAGACGGACATGACTAATCAAGAATATATATATATATTATGTAATGGGTCTGCCACGCCTCCTTCTGCCTGTTACATACTTTGCACAAACCCAATATACTCTTGCAGACAGTATAAAAGAAAAGTACAGTCGAGCACGCAAGACCGTATAATACTCTCTGCACTTTATACCCGACACGGCTAGGTTAGCGCTGCCGCCTCACAGACATGTACTGTTTCTGTCTCGCTTGCAAACATGCATTGTTATTGCATTCAATTATCAATGTTGCTACGTTTCTAGCTTCCTTTATTATAAATATAATAAGAATAAGTTCCTTAAAACTACATAAAAGTTTGAAAATTATATTATTTATTGTGGCAGAAGGGGACGTGGCAACCGAAAATTTTTAATGCCATTGCTTATTTGCAGTCGCTAGGAACCTGCGTGGTGTTCTTTAGTACTATATTTAGTTAATGAGATATTCGTCGAAAACATCGATTTTTTCCTGAGGTTTCTCTAGATTGTGGGCAAATGGGGCGTGGCATCGAAAAAAAAAAGATTCTTGTATTGACTGACTAAATATATGGTCGAATGAGACTAAGTTCTTACCATCTCTGAAATCTGTTTGTGCATACGGACGGACAGATAGACGGACATGGCTATATCAACGTGGCTTGTGATGCTGATCAAGAATATATATACGTTATGGGGTCCGCGACGCCTTCTTCTGCCTGTTTTGGAATGAAAGTCCTTCATATTCGCGAGCAGATCAAGTTTATTTCAAATTGTTGCCTAAAAAAAAACAGACACACTTCGGGAAAATGTATGTTCTAGGCGAACATCTCAGTAATTAACGCACTTAGGAATACTTCAATGCCGTTTTTAAGTCATTTGTTCATATAGTACAGTGTAATTTAATTTAACATTCGTTTGGAGACATGTTATATCAAACTTTCCTGAAAGTTGCATAAAAATCCTACTATAAACTGCATACGCGCAAGCGACAAACAGATTTATGTTGCATTAAATTTCGTTTATTATTTGTTTCAACGTGTTCTAATACAAGTACTATCAATTGTAATACCTGGATACCAATATAATTAATTTAATTGGGAATAAAAGTAGGGAGTATTATAGAGTCGGGCATGCTTGACTGTACTTTTTTCTTGTAAGGACGGACGTACTAATGTTAGTCAGATCAAGTTTATTTCAAATTGTTGCCACGGCCCGCGCCTTACCCACTGCGCAAATTTTTAAAACTACTGATTCACCAAAAACTATGTTCAATAATTGTAATTTATGTAGACGCGACGTGTCGCGACGCGTCGTAGAAAAAGAAGAGATAACTCTATGTTTACCTACATTATTGAACTATTTGAATATTGAGCCAAGTGTGGCTCAAGGTCTGCGGTTGGAATCTCGTCACAGACAGCCGTTTCGATTATTTTTCTTATATCACAAAAATTTATAACATTTAAATGCAGATAATCGGAAGATTCTTAAAAGTGGTGCGTGGTGCACATGGTAGAGTTGCGGCGAATTCTGAAACCTTCGTCTGAGGTCGTAGGATCGAATGACAATGAGAAATGTAAATTTAATTTTTTAAACTTGAATTCAAAATTTAAATATAAAATTTTAATATTTTAAATTTCATTTTAAAAAATTTTAATTTAAATTAAATACAAATGCGCACTACTATGGGAGTGCAGGGTCTTTTACAGTCGGCTTGATCGACTGTAGCCTTTCTTACTTCTTTAGAACAGAGAACGGTAAGTCGAAAATTAATACGATTGCTTTATATTGGATTTTACGGCACGAAACATGTAGTAGACATTATGCGACACTTGAAGTCTAAAAACATAACCGTATAATGAAACAAAAATGTACCGCCACAAGAAGGCTCTTACATATTCCTGGAAACATTTAACATCACTCCTTAATCTCACCCGCACTTGTAAATTTGTGTTAAAAATCAATAATTTGGTTAGGAATTAAAGAGAATGAGAATAGAAAACAAAAACGCGCCGCAGCACTTAAGTAGGGTGTATATATGTATATAAATATATAGATTTATTCGGTTGGGCACCCCATAGCGCGATACTTTCTCTGATGTTAAGCCGCATGGCCAACGGAGTTTTTCAGTGTTTGTTCGCCGCAAAATGGGTTTCCTTTTGCTAAATGACAAAGTGAACAAACCAAACGGCTGTAGAGACAAAACAAAAACAGACAACAATAAAAATGAAATAACGCAATTTTTAGTCACTAAACGTACTTGACAACGCTAGTTTTTATGTTTTTATATCCTTAAAATAATAAAGTAGTAATATAACTTTCATAGAAACAATCAATTGGATACTGTTGTTTTAGCTAAAAAATATCATTAGTATTGATTCATTTTACTTCATTTTACCTGTGAAGGAAAATAAGTAAAAATGACTACAGTCCGGGAAGCCGACAGTAAAAGATCCCGTACTCTTACCATTGTGTACATTTTTATACTCTCTGCAAGAGTATATTGGGTTTGTGCAAATGTATGTAACAGGCAGAAGGAGGCGTGGCAGACCCCATAAAGTATATATATTCTTGATCAGCATCACAAGCCGAGTCGATATAGCCATGTCCGTCTGTCTGTCCGTCTGTCCGTCTGTCCGTATGAACAAACAGATTTCAGAGATGGTAAGAGCTACAAGTTCGAGCTTGGTGTCAAACGATCAGATATTTAGTCAGTCAATACAAGAATCTTTTTTTTTTTTCGATGCCACGCCCCATTCGCCCACAATAAGCAAAAAACTGGACACACCTCGGAAAAAATTGGTGTTTTCGGCAAATATCTCAGTAACTATGGCACCTAGGATCCCCAATTCTGGAACGGGAGGTTCGTAGCGACGGCATAGTTGCATTGCCATTTAAAATTTTGGACTGCCACGCCCACTTTTCCCACATTTGATAAAAAAAGTCTGGAACCTTCAATGCCGGGTTTGGCGAACTTGTTCGTATCGTACAGTATTGTAATTATATAAGTCGTGTGGAGACTAACTATATTAAACTATACTGAAAGGCGCATTAAAAATTGGACTATAAACAAGAAAACTAGAAGCGTTACAATATTGATAATTGAACGCAATACCAACCCATAGGTGCAAGCGAGATAGAAACACACAAGCACATGTTCGAACGTTTTCGCTGCTTGTGTGTCGGCAGCGCTGCCCGCGGTCGCTGGCTGCGCCGAATACACACATACATGCATGCATATTTGCATCATATACACATTGCCAAACGTATGTGTATTCGAATACAAACAAACAGATGTGTGTTTGATTATGCTTAGATTGTTTTTGTTTCAACGTGTTTTAATGCAAGTAATTCACATTGTAATATCTCGATACCGATTTTAATAATTTAATCGGGACAAATGCAGAGAGTATTTTACGGTCGGGCGCGCTCGACTGTACTTTTCTTTCTTGTTCTATACAAATTTGTAATTTTCAACCGATTTGTCAAATGAGAGTTATAGGCTATAGTTGTCCGATCCGCATCAAACTTGGTAAGGATAGTAATACTGTAATACTATACACATAATATGTATGTATACATACATAGTTATAATTATGGTTATGTGGTTTTGGTAGTTTTTACAATTTGCGTGCCAGTTATGAGCCGCGACAACAATTAAAAACAAGAAAGTAAAGTACAAACGAGCACGCCCAACCGTATAATACTCTCTGCATTTTTTCCCGATTAAATTATTAAAATCGGTATCCACATATTACTATGTGTATTACTTGCATTAAAACACATTGAAACAAAAACAATCTAAGCATAATCAAACACACATCTGTTTGTTTGTACATGAATACACATACATATGTACCTTTGGCAATATATGATGCATATATGTATGTATGTGTGTACTGGGCGCAGCCAGGTTCCGCGGGCCGCCACACAGGCAGCGAAAACGTTTGAACATGTGCTTGTGTGTTTCTATCTCGCTTGCACCAATGGGTTGATATTGCGCTCAACTATCAATATTGTAACGCTTTTAATTTTCTTGTTTATAGTCCGATTTTAATGCACATTTCACAATAGTTTGATATTGTTAGTCTCCATACAAATTATAAATTACAATACTGAAGATTGAAGTTTGAAAACTATTTTATCAATTTTGAGAAAAGTGGGCGTGGCAGTCCAAATTTTTAAATGGCAATGCAGCTATGCTGTCGCTAGGAACCTCCGACAGACAGACGGACATGGCTATATCGACTCGGCTTGTGATGGTGATCAAGAATATATATACTTTATGGGGTCTGCCACGCCTCCTTCTGCCTGTTACATACTTTTGCACAAACCCAATGTACTCTTGCAGAGAGTATAACAAGAAAGAAAAGTACAGTCGATCACGCCCGACCGTATAATACTCTCTGCATTTTTTCCTGATTAAATTATTAAAATCGGTATCCAGATATTACAATGTGTAGTACTTGCATTAAAACACATTGAAACAAAAACAATCTAAGCATAATCAAACACACATCTGTTTGTTTGTATGTGAATACACATATAGTACGTTCGACAATATATGATGCATATACATATGTATGTGTGTACTGGGCGCAGCCAGGTTCCGCGGGCCGCCACACAGGCAGCGAAAACGTTTGAACATGTGCTTGTGTGTTTCTATCTCGCTTGCACCTATGGGTTGATATTGCGTTCAATTATCAATATTGTAACGCTTTTAATTTTCTTGCTTATAGTTCGATTTTAATGCACCTTTCAGGATAATTTAATATAGTTAGTCTCCACACGAATTATAGAATAACAATACTGTACAATAAGAACAAGTTCGCTAAAAACGGCATTGAACACTATTTTATCAATTGTGCGAAAGGTGGGCATGGCAGTCCAAAATTTTAAATGGCCATGCAGCTATGCTGTCGCTATGAACCTCCTTACCAAACTTGGTGATCCTAGCTGCCATAGATACTGAGATATTTGCTTAAAACACCAATTTTTCCCGAGGTGTGTCCAGTTTTTTGCTTCTTGTATTGACTGACTAAATATGTGATCGTTTGACACCTCGAACTTCTGTTTCTGTTCATTCGGACAGACGGACATGGCTATATCGACTCGGCTATTGATGCTGATCAAGAATATATATACTTTATGGGGTCTGCTACGCCTCCTTCTGCCTGTTACATACTTTGCACAAACCCAATATACTCTTGCAGAGAGTATAATTTAAAATGAAATTTAAAAAATTAAAATTTTATATTTATATTTTAAATTGAAGTTTAAAAAATTAAATTTATTAAATTAATTTGTAGAATCTTCCTATTATCTGCATTTACATGTTATTTAAGAAAAATAAATGAAACGGCTGTTTATGCCGAGATTCGAACCTCAGACATTAGTATGAAAAATACCAGCCACCTCTACCACTTGGGCCACACTTTTTTCAGGAATCAGTCTTTCAATAATGTAGGTAAACATAGAGTTATCTCTTCTCTTTCTACCACGTCTACATATATAACAATTATTGAACATAATTTTTTGTGAGGAGACAGTAGTTTTTCCAATTTGACGGGTCGGTAAGGGGCGGGGCGTGGCAACAATTTGAAATAAACTTCATCTGCCTGACGTAAATACGTTTGCCCTGACAAGAAAGAAAAGTACAGTCAAGCCCGCCCGACTCTATAATACTCCCTACTTTTGTTCCCAATTAAATTAATTAAATTGGTATCCAGGTATTACAATTGATAGTACTTGTATTAGAACACGTCGAAACAAAATATAACAAAGTTTAATGGAACATAAATCTGTTTGTCTGCATGCACATACAAATTAGTTTGAAATTATATGTAGGTGTATATGTGTGATTAGTACGGCCAGCGTCTGCAGGCAGCGTTGCCGCCACATACGCAGCGAAATCATTCGAACATATGTTTGAATGTGTCTATGATATATATGAAATATAAAAACCTTGGTTCGTATTTTCTTACTTGTTAATAATCGGATTTTTATGCAACTTTCAGGTTAGTTTGATATAGTTTGTCTTCGAACGAATTTTAAATTATTATACTGTAATATAAGAATAAATGCATTAAAAACGGAATAGAAGTTTAAATGTTTTTTAGTTCTTGTGAGAAAAGGGGGCGTGGCAGTTCAAAATTTTTAATTGCATTGCATTTAGACTGTCCATAGGACATACATAAATTGGTATATATATATATAAATATATTCCCCTGAAACACAAATTTTTCCGAGGTGTGTCTGATTTTTTGCTCATTGTGGGGGCGGAAGGGCCGTGGCATCAATTTGAAATAAACTTGATCTGCTCGCGAAGATGACGGACTTTTATTCCTAATTTGGTGGCTATAGTCTTTGTAGTTTAAATGATCGAGGTGTTCATACAGACGGACAGATAGAAAGACGGACATTGCTATGTCGACTCGGCTGTTGATGCTGATCAAGAATATATATACTTTATGGGGTCGGTCACGCCTCCTTCTGCCTGTAACGCAAATTTCGCTTCTGATAAACCTAATAGACCCCTATACTCTTTTTTACAGTACGGACATACATACGTAGTATGTAAGTCTTTTTGTCTGCATGCACATACAAATTGGTTTGAAATTAGATGTATATATGTACATATACATATATGTACATATACATATATGTACATATATATTTATAGCATTGGCCGTACGAAAAATCAGTTGAAACCTGGCGATTTTTGTTAACAAATGTAGTACTAACTTAGCGATTTCAGCAAAACTCACACTTAATGTGTATATATTATAATAATGTTGTGATTTTGTGTAAAATATTACAGCTCCAGAATCCTTCAAGTGTTAAATGAACACCTATTATTATTATTCTTCATTTTAAATCTTAATACAATCTTAGTAAAAGGTATCTTAAGGGAGGGAAGGGACTATAGCATTCCAACTTGTTTTTAATGAATTGCCGTCGGCAATTTTTCATTCAGTGCATTTCAAAAATCCTTGCGGTAAGAACTCTGCTTTCGTTACCATCGTAGTCTGTATGTACTAAAGGATCTCAGAGATACGAGCTAGAAAATTGCCAATAAAAGAAGATGAAATGCCCATGCCCAATTTCCAAAAGTCCAATTTGTCATTTGTATTTACAAACCGTAGTTTCAAATGAGACATCTCTAGCAAACTCACATATTATATGCATGTCATGATTTTAAGCCACAATAACCTATGTGTTTTTACTGTTTATGGCAACCTTCGAGAAATTTGTGAATTTTGAAAGTCTCTGAAAGTTTATAAAAATAAGTGTATATATAATCTCAATGTATTCAAAGTGTTTGAGTTGCTTGTAGAACCTCAATGAACATTTCATATTTTTCAAAAAAATCACGTAGTATTCCGATCCGAAGCAAATTCCCTATTAATATACTCGCTGTTGACCAAGAACCACGATTCCTGACTTAATGAGTTACAAACTAGGGTCACAAAGTCACTCAGTTGTGTACTGATCGTACTATGTCTTTTAGCTGCATACATTTACCTATTAAAACTACTGAAATCTGCAATGGCTGCAATGTCAGATAGAGTCCTTTCAATAGCAAGCACGTCACTTGAGTGTTTTGTTCGTAAATACATCAACGTCTATAATTAATCAATTATTTATAAAGATTGTCAAAAGCGTATTGCTTGCAGGAAGAAATAAAGGGATATAGTACCAGGATGCCTTGGTGGGTTATTCTAATGAAAGCGTTAAAAAAGGAAATAATTGGCTGGTATCATCAATTATAAACATTCGGAAAATAGAGCTCCAAGTACTTTCTTGCGTTCAGAAACTTATTATTAATTTATGGTGGGAAAACCCTCAATGAGCTCTTCTACGAATAGTAAGGGACGAAAGATTCAGAAGCCAGAGTCTGTTAAAACAAGGTGGCAGGCGAATATAAATATTCAAATTAAGTGCGAATAGTATGAATTATACTGAGTTAATAAGAAATTGACTATAATTGTGATGTAAAGGCTAGAAATATGAAAAAAATATTTTAGATTTGCCGGGACTTGGGATGTTTCAAGATATTTTTTGACTTTATTTGCCTTAGACAAGCATTCAATAAAATCAAGAGTACATTTGGCTTTATTAACCCGCTAAGGCTCGAAAGTGTCTTCAAACACTTATTTTATTATTTTATTTATAAAAAAACAAGTAAGAAAGGCTACAGTCAATCGAGCCGACTGTAAAAGACCCCGTACTCCCATAGTAGTGCGCATTCGTATTTAATGTGAATTAAAATTTTCAAATGAAATTAAAAAAATTAAATTTTATATGTACATTTTGAATTCAAAGGAAAAAAAAATTAAATTAACAATTCTCATTGTCAGCATTCGAACCTACAACATCAGTCCAACCCGCCGCAACTCTACCAGTTGCACAGTTTTAACGGCATTGCATTTATGCTGTCTCATGGTTACAAGTTACTCATGGTTACTGAGATATTCGACAAAATCATCGATTTTTTCCGATGTGTGTCTAGTTAGATCCTGTACTCTAAAAAAGAGTAAAGGGGTCTATTAGGTTTGTAAGAAGCGAAATGTGCGTAACAGGCAGTAGGAAGCGTGGTCGACCCCATAAAGTATATATATTCATGCATATTTAGCATAAACAATCGAGTCGATATAGCGGCGTCCGTCTGTCCGGATGAACACCTGGATCTTTAGACAACAAGAGTTGGATACACCAAAATTGGAGTGAAAGTCAAGGAGGTTTCTAATTTTCGCCACGCCCTCTACCGCCCCCGCAAACTGTAAAAAACTATTTTCAATACACGACAACTATCAGAGCTATCGTAACAAAATTGACACAGTAGGTGTATAACTATGCTAACCAAGTTTGTTCCAGATGGTTTCCATAGGACAAACCGGTCAAAATATAAAAATTTTATAAGGACATTTAGTGTACATAAGTTGAGCTATTGCAACGAAGCTCATATGTTACGTGTATATTACCATTAAAACTATTCTCATCAAGTTAGATCCGGATTGGACTACTATGCCTATCGGCTGGAAATTGGTCATATGCATGGAAAACTTCACTTTAACAGGAGTGCGGGATCTTTTACAGTCGGTTCGCTTGAAACTGACATATTAAGACATATAAAGATGAACGAAATGACTTATGAACATAATTGTTTGAGACAGTCTCTTCCGATGGAGAAGTGTTCGACATTAAGTTAAGTGACGATTAGGAAGATAATTTAAATGTGGTAGAAACTCGTATGGCTGCTTTAGACGATTCTAGCACAATATGATGCTTGAAATGATGAAGAGAATGTGCATAAATATGGTCAACAGTCTGAGCTTAAAAGGAAATCCCTAAAATGATCACGATCGGCACTAGCAACTATTGAAGGTATAGCATGCGTGGATGGGCTTATGGGCCGTTATCACATCAAAGCTAAAACCAGAGATGCTACTACTGGAATTTTTATATCCTGTGAGGGTATATTGGGTTTGTGCCAACTAGTTTAGTGCGTCCGTCCGTCGATATAAACGCTTAGATATCAGAGATGGTAAAAGCTAGAAATACTATGTTTGGTACATAGACTAGTTTAATGTACAGGTAGAGCATGCTCAATTTAAATTTTTGCCAAGCCCCTTACCGGTCCCGCAAATTATAAAAAACATATTGACAACCCGATAACTTGAAAACTAATACAATTATCGTGACCAAATTCACATATAATGTGTAAAGACTATTATAATTATCCATACCGGATCGGACAACTATATCCTATAGCTCCCATAGTCCAAATCGGCCGAAAATAGCTCATTTGTATGAAAAAATGGTGTGACAAAGTGAAAGCAAGACAGAGCGTGCTTCGTTTTCTTCTTACTATGTCGCGTTTTGTTTTGATTCATCTATCGATACAAGTTCCTTGGTTTATTTGAGCGATTAATTATCCATACATTTAAAAAAAGCTCTAGCTATGATACTAAAAAATCGATTACTGTCTTTGATAAGTTATTCAGCTGTGTCGTTCGCGTTGCGTTTACTGGAATCAATTGGATTTCTGATTGATTTAGCACACAAAGTGAAGATTTCTATGATCTCAAGGCAGGAACGGACAGGGTATCTTACGGTCAGGTGAGACCGAATGTACTTTGATTCTTGTTTACTATTGTATTGAGATGTTAGTAACATATGTGTTGGATCACAAGAATTAGTTAGAATAAGGAAAACAATAAGTCGTTAGTAAAGCATTAAAAACATAAAGTATTAGCCTAAGATATGAATATGAATCTAATGGAGTAGCCTAGAATGTACGCATAAAGTCTCTTATACTTAAGCTAGTATGTAAGTTCGTTTTGTATTCGGCAGCGGTCACGAGCGGGCAGCCAGTTCGCATTTTCGTTTGAGCGACTCTTCTGTTGATCAGGTACAGTGCCCAAACGAGTCAGTGCAGCAGAATATAGAAAGTTCAAGCATAGAAGCGGCACTTACACATTTGAAAGTACATAGAAAAGTACTGCTCCATTTATTACACGTTGCGTTTCGGCACTGATATATACATATGTGATTTATAGAAAGGCTATTTGATGCAAAACACACAAATCGAATTAAATTATACACATAAATGAAACAAACAATTAATAACTGATGCAAATAAACATATTTAATATATAAATATATCAACATTCATATCAACATTCGCCGTTCCTCTTTAATTTCGCTATTCGCCAATATCTACATATGTTCAGTGGTGGGTTTTGTTGACCTTTGTCCTTTGCACATAATTTTCACATAAATAAAGCGCAATCCGCGTTTACATACATACAGCTGTTGAATTCTGGCTTGCGGTAGTCAGCTTGTACTTTAGTGCTTTACTATACTTCGATTCTGCTTTGCTTAGATTTTGTTGCACTTTGTTTGTGTCAACGCTGCTTATACATACAAACGTACGCGCTAGCAAACATACAAAAGTACGCTGATAAACTTTTTTTAGTTGTTGTTGGTAGATCGCACCGTTTGTCTACCTGCGAATGCGCTGTTGTTGTTTTTTTTACATTGTGCAGTCGAATAATTCGAATATCGCTAATCAGCTGATTATTGTTGCTCTGGTGCGTTTGCGCAGATTGTTATTTTGTTGATGTTGACAACTGTCGGCGCTTATTTGCATACGCTTGGGTCTTGTTAGTTGTTGGTATTCTTTTTACATGCGAGAAGTTTAGTTAGCCAGCTGATTATCTATAATCTTCTGATTTTCTTAAATTATATTGATCGACAACTGTTGTTAGTCAACTGATTAGCTTTAACCATTTGATTATTTTCCTCAGCCAAGTTTGCTGATCGGCTGAGTACTGTGGGGTATAGTACACTTACGTGCATTCGAATAGAGTCAAATTTTAATTAGTCAATATGGCACACAAAACAGACCTTAATGAAACCGTTCTGGTTGACGCGGAAACTTGTCTTAGTGCTCGTTTAAGTCAATTATTTGTTAAATTGGAAAAAGTAGAGAGCGGCATAGAGTTCACTGGTTAATAAAATGGTGACTCCAAGTAAATTTGAGGAGGTTCAGTGCCGGCTGGATATACTAAATTCGTACATTTCTAAAGCTATGGATCTGCAGTCAGAGATTGATGCAATAGATCCTGACAATACTAGCCGTTCAATGCTTGAGGAAACATGTATTTTGGCACGGTCTTCATACATGTCAGCCCAAAGTGCGCATCATTCATCAGAAATCGTACCTCAGCCTTCTGACCGTTCATTTGATATCGTGCTTATCAGATGAGGCGTTAGGCACCATCAGAGCTTTTCAGGTATCTGATGCGAATTACCCGAAGGCATGAGAGAGTCTAAGTCGAGTATACGACAACAAATGTCTTATCTTTTTCGAAACTCTTGCCCAGTTGTTTGATATTGAGCCGATGTCTAAGCCATCGCAATTGGAATTCGAACAATGGTTGACTCGGTATCGGCAATATTTGAGTCGTTAATGTCCGTTGGAAATGAACAAGATTTTGCAAATGCAATCTTGATTCATATAGTCATGTCGAAGGTAGATCCTCATACAAAGTCCAAGTATAAGGAACAGTTCGACTATAACACATTGCCGAAATGGGCCGACTGTGCTGCGGCTTTGAACAGGCGATATGAGCATTAGTCTGCTGAAGAAAGTTCGATGTCTAAGATGAAGCAAACATTTGATCTGAAACATGCTAAAAAATCGTCGTTTGCGTGTACATATAAGAGATGTTGAACCCACATGCCAGTTTTGCAGTGAACACTATACAATTGGAAATTGTCAAGGGTTCGCAACACTGTCAGTTGACGAAAATTTAATTTCGTTAAATCTAGTCAACTCTGTATAAACTGCTTGCATTCAGGGCACAGAGTGTCCATCGGCACTGCGTCGAAGTGTAGAGTTTGTTCTCGCCCTCAAAACACTCCCCTTCACAAATACGCACCGGTAGAAACATCACAGGCTTCTGCTCATCCTGCCCATGTTGACCATGTTGCTAGCGAAACCGATCAAGTAATCCTCGCAACGGCAGTTGGTAAAGTTCGAGACAGTTTCGGTCAGAATCGAAAAGCTAGAGTCTTGTTGGATTCAGGATCACAGGTAAGCTTCATGGCGGAAAACCTCGCTCAAGCCTTGCACCTTCAACGGAAAAAGAATTGCTTGACCGTAAAGTCGGTTGGACAGCCGAGTTTGACTGCAAAAAGCAAAGTAGCCACTATAGTTTCGTCTCGTGTATCGAGGAATCAGTTCAGCGCCGAGTTTTGGGTGCTGAAATCAATTTGTAGCAGGCAACCAGATGTTGATCTTCCCATCAATAGGTGGAAGATCCCAGCAAATGTCGAACTGGCTGACCCCGAGTTCCACAAACCCCAGAAAATAGATATGCTTCTGGGAGCCGACTCCTTCTTCGATAGGCTGTGCACTGAGAAGATTAGATTGGGGAAGAGTGGTCCATTGCTACAAAAGCCGTTGTTTGGTTGGGTGGCATCAGGGCGGTGCAAGAAAATGTTAGCCAATAGCCCAATATGTTGCTCAGTGATGCAACATAGGCAAGATGTCAGTTTAGAAGACATTGTAGATCGACACTGTGAGGTTGAAGCTGTCCCGGAGAAAAGTGTTTCAGCAAATTATTCTGCGGAGCACATTGTTTGCAAACAAATCTTTCGGGACAGCGTTCGTAAATTGTCGACTGGACACTGTGTCTTTGATGAGACAAGCTGGGGAGCTGGGGTCGTCACAAATTGTCAAAAGGCATGTAGTTCCCATGAAGTTGGAACTCCACGATGTTTACTTTAGTTTCGTGAACGTGAATTTTGACCTTGTTCGTATGTTCATAGATACAGAAGTTCCACCAGGACCACTTTACACTCATTCACACCAGTGCGTCTTGAGACCTGAAAGCAGACCCACCAAACTTCGAGTAGTAGTGGACGCATCGTATATGAAAATGTCGTCACACTCTCTGAAGGAATTACTGGTGCGACCTGCTATTCGGAGGGATATAATTCGCTCGTTCTGTAGGTTCCGTCTGAACCGACCTGGCCTCACGGCAGATATCAATACGGCCGAAATTCCATTGGCAAAATGGTTTTCAAACCATTCTAAAGTATTCGAAGAAGGCGGAAATGAAAAACTTTGTATTTCCAATGATGCCGATTCGACAAGATCGCTTGGCATGGTGTGGACACCTAAGTTGGATACTTTTCGGTATCACTTGGTTGGTAGTTTCGCCAAACTAAGTCACCAAGCGAAAACCGTTGTTTGAAACTTTCGCGTATATGTTAGCCCAAACATACGCGTTGGACCGATGTCGAATCGAGAGTGCGAGTTTGTTGAATGATTCAGAAACCGCACTACATTGTATAGATGCTTCCCCTTCATTATTCGCAACATTTGTAGCCAATCAAGTTGCAGGCCTCCAAGAGATGGCCAATAATGTATCTTAGGGACATGAACCAACATCATCAAATCCAGCCGATTTGTTGTCAAGAGGGTGTGACGTTCAGAAACTCGATCAGTTTGTTTGTCATTGTTGCAAGGCTAAAAGACATTGGCCTCAATGGATAAAACAAAACGATTTTGAAAAAAAAGTCGAAACACTTTGATTCATTTAAGTGTAGATTTGTGCAGTGCCACAAATTTTTTGATAAAAATAAGAGGACGAGCCCCGCCCCAAGTGTACATTGCGGTATTCGTGTGTTTTGCATCAAAGGCTCTTCATATTGATTGACGAAACGCGATCAGTGACAAATTAATGGACTTTCTCGATTTTCTCGAGTCAATTGCTGAAGGATTGATGGGGTTTAAAAATAAACAAGTAAGAAAGGCTACAGTCGACGTGCCGACTGTATAAGACCCCGTACTCCTTGTAGTGCGCATACAAAAATACTTACAAACTTAAAAGAAGAAGCAGTAGACTGATTCATATTTTAAAATACAAATTTAAAAAAAGATAATAGTTTAAATTAAAATTTAAAAAAGTAAAAAAAAATTATGCGCTAGCTGCAATCGAACCTGCGGTATCAGACACAGAATTCTCACATGTCGCCACTCTACCATATGCACCATAACTCAATTTGCATGTACTGCTGATTATCTGCATTTACATATAATAATGTTTTGTTATAGAAAAAAAAAAAAAAAAAAATGCCTGTCTGTGCCGGGGTTCGAACCGCAGACCTCATGTTTCTCTAATGCATGTCACATCACTTGGACCACAGCACTGTTGACAATGAGGACGGCTAAAATAGATAAACATTGATTTACCACTTTTCTTCAAACACGTACATAAATTACAATTTTTGACATTTTTGACCAATTTGTTTCACATGTTGTAGTTGTCCGATTTGAACCAAATTTGGTGAAGTTAATTTTAATAATTATGTACACATTCTGTGTGAGTTTGGTTGCGATCACTTAGCAAATACTACATGTCTTCATACAAATTTTTTGTTTTTGACCGATTTGTCCTATGGGAGCTATAAGCTATAGTTGTCCGATCTTGATGAAACTTGGTGAGGATAGTTATAGTTGTACCATACACCTACTGTGTAAATTTGGTTTCGATAGCTTTCATAGTTTTAAAGTTGTAGTGCAATGAAAACTGTTTTTTACAATTTGCGGGGGCGGTAGGGGGCGTGGCAAAAATTTGAAATAAACTTAACCTGCCTGCAATACAGACGGACTTTCATTCCAAATTTGGTGGCTCTAGCTCTTGTAGTTTAAAAGATCTAGGTGTTCATACGGACGGACGGACGGACAGACAGACGGACAGACGGACAGACGGACAGACGGACAGACGGACATTGCTATATCGACTCGGCTGTTGATGCTGATCTAGAATATATATACTTTATGGGGTCGGCCACGCCTCCTTCTGCCTGTTACGCACATTTCGCTTCTGACAAACCTAATAGACCCCTATACTCTTTTTTAGAGTACGGGGTCTAAAAACCGGGCAGGTCGTTCAGTCAGCATCCCATCTGTACAGGGCCAGACACAGTCACCTTTCTCCCAAATAAAACAATTAATGCTGTCTCCATGGGCACAACCATCACAGTTTGGGCCTAAAATTGGAAAAAAACAAGACAGAAAAGTACAGTCGAGCACGCCCGACCGTATAATACTCTCTGCATTTTGTCTCCATTAAATTATTAAAATCGGTATCGAGATATTATAATGTGTAGAACTTGTATTAAAATACGGTGAAACAAAAACAATCTAAGCATAATCAAACATACAAAACATTCATCAACATACACATACGTTTGACATTATATGTGTGCATATATGTAAGTATGTGTGTATTCAGTGCGGCGAGCTTCTGTGGGCAGCGCTGCCGCCACACAGGCAGCGAAAACGTCCGAACAGTCGCTACTTTGTGTAGTTCATAGACGATTACTCCAAATGGTGCGAGCTGTACAGCTGAAGACCAAGTCGGATGTTTTTGAATAGTTTAAATGGTTAAAAAATTATGTAGAACGTCGAATCGGCGCAAAGTGGAAAACGCTAAGAACGGAACGGCACGGAATGTACGAATATGGAGTTCAACAAGTAGTTGGTGCATTTTCATCTTGATATTGGGCTGAAGCAGTAAACACAGCAAACTACGTAAGAAACAGATGTCCATCCTGAAGTCTAGGTGGCGAGACACGGTTCAAGTTTTGAAATAAACGAATTGCAATAGTCAAGCATCAGCTGACTTTCAGACAAATTGTGTAATTGTTCGAGAAGAGGTTGAAGAGCAAATTCAGCACCAAATTGAACTTAAAGATATTCAATGGGTACTGCAGCAATGCCAAAGCGTACAGGATATCAGTGGATATGTGTCCGAAAACAGAAGCTGACATGAAAGAGGGTCTATAATTATCTTATCATAGATTAGTTGGTGCCTTGCTGTGACAACACGTCCGGATATTGCAAATGTAGTTGATCTGCTCAGCCAGTACACCGCAAATTATGGACAACAACACTGGGTCTTTGGGTTTTTGTTTGTAGACGTTTTTACTGTGACCTTTGCTCTCTTTTCATTGCTTCAGCTGAGCAATAATAAGTTTGTGTGCTTGCACTCAATTCTCTTTTGCACTTGGGTCCACGCATTGTATTTGTTGTTTAACTGTTTCGTTTTTCATTTTTCGCGAATTCTGTTTTCGAGCATATACATATGTTTACATCGAAGCAAACTTTTTACTTCCTTATGTCACCTTTGAATTTAATCCTTTTATCCTTCTCCCCGTAACTCCTCACCTACCAGTTCATCCATTCCTACTGCAACATCTCTAGTACCAGATCGACCCTCATGTTCCAACGTTGCTTTCCCGGCACTGCCTGTCCCCCTGTAACCGCCCCAACACCCGGAATGATAAAATCGGTGGCTGTAAATAGAGTAAAGGTTACAAGGTAAACAAGAGTCCGCCTATTCGACGTCACAGGCGATTTATAGCCACTTCACAACTCCCTTTTTACCCTCTAATATAATTGTAGTCGCCGAGTAATTAAGAAGGTGCTTTTGCCTTTTTAACAATGGTCTGACATGTGGTCAGTAGTCTCATGTTCCTTTTCTGTTAAGCCCGCACTCGCCGTTAAAAATAAATGTACACTCTACTTGTACCGAAGTACCCATAAGAAAGCAATACTAATAAGATATAATATCTAGTTTGGTTTAAACAGTATTCATCTCCTCTCAGTTACTAACTAAAACTTGTTGTGATTTAGCTTTAATTCATGAGCGTTTGTCCTGAACATGAGTCGGGTTGCCATTTCACTCTTGAAAATGTATTTTTAAGTGGCTTAATATAGTTCGAATAAAAGGTTATATTATATTTTAATGTTCAATGCTTTATTTCAATGTTTTGTGTTTTATTTCAAGAAAATAAAAATTCTTGCGCTGTTTTTACTGATGCGCCGTCCCTAACTACACATAAAATTCTTTAAGAGACTCTCGTGCCTCGCCTCATTGTCAATATGAATGTTTGTCGTCGTTTACTGGGTCGTTCTTGATCGGCGGGCGGTCTTCGTATTCCGTAGGGCTTTGTCGTTTCCTGATCGTTGAAATCTTAGCCTAATCCCAAAATCGTTCCCATTGTCGTCTGTATTAAATATGTTCCCTCATTGTCTTTGCTTTAACTGTTTTTTCCCGCCGCATGGCATGGAACGGACTTTGTCGATTTTCGCACGTTTGCACTTGTAATTGTTCCCTTGATGGAATTACCGTGGCATAAATTCTGCAAGCATGCATAGCGTCTCCTAATTATTTTTCCTGCATCGGCATTGTCAGCATCGTCAGTGTTCATCTAGCTATTATTCGTAATGAATTGCCGATTGAATGGCCGATCCGCGAAAAATCTGCTCAATTAACTTTGGCTTGTTCCTGAAGCAATACACGCATTTTCGCACCATTTGGGTGGATTCACGTCGAACATTCACGAGCAACATCCTCTGCCTGAGTAATGTGATCATCGTCTTTGTTTCTGCATGATGATTGTCAATGTGCAACTCTCTCAAATAAAGTTGCACAAGCGAACAATTTTTCGGCATTAGGACTGTGAACTTTGCGTCATAATCTAATGGTGCGTTCACCCGTCTACCTCCTACTCGTATTAACAAGATTGTCCTTCCGAAATCATCTGACTCATGAACACAAGGAGTCAGCGACTGCAAACTAGGTTGCACACTGTTGCCCAATTTGAGCCTATCGAACTTAACCTTGAATTCTGCTTGCTGAACTAGTTCCAGAAGTTTTAGAAAGGCGAAGTTTCACTTCTTTGGTCCTAACTCGCCAGTGTGTGATTGATTATGACACGAATCTGTACATGTATGCAACTATTCGTACCATTTTACGACAAAACGAATACCTGGAAATTAAATCAGTTAACCAATTCGAGACGGTTTTGATACCGTCGTTAGCCCGAATGTAAATGCATCACCCGTAAGCTTGAGTGGATGCCTCCGCAAATCCGTGCACTTGTATGCTTGTATTGGAGATTCTCCTTGAACTTGTCCCATCTGCTTTGCAGTTCCATGGCCATTGTATCATGCCACGGCAACTGTATGCGCCACAGCTCTTGAAGCAGAACTCTTGCCCTTATGCTAATTGGGCACAACAAGCCAAGTGGGTCAAACATGTGTGCAGCAACTGACGGAATATTGCGTTTGGTAGGACTTAGTTTTGTAAGACTGTCATCCAAGTGATACTGGAAAGTATCCAATCTTCGTATCCACCTCATGCTAAGCGTTTTAGTCGAATCGGCATCATTGAAAAACAGAAGTTTCTCATTTCCGCCTTCTTCTACACAATTTTATTGATTCGAAAATCATCTTGCCAATTGAAAAACAAGCGCAGTTACCAGAAGCACCTGCTAGACTTCGCTAGGCACATGATTAACCTGAGCAGGATGAGCGGACACTTGTTGTTCTTCGTCTGCGTACTTCTGCAGAAGACTATTGTGTGGGCGAGAACACACTCTACACTTTGACGCAGTGCAATTGGACACTCTGTGTCCCGAATGTAAGCAATTGCTTTTGGGTTCCACGTCTTTCTCGCCATTCGTGCATGCAAATGACGATTTTTTGCATGTTTCATGTCGGATTTCTGCTTCAACCTGGACTTTGAACTTTCTCATACTTCGAATTCATTTGAGGATCCACCTTTGACATGACTATATGTATTAAAATTGCGTAAGCGAAATCTTTCTCATTGCCAACCGACATTAGAGAATCAAAAATTGTTGATACTGAGTCAACCATTGTTTGAATTCCAATTGCCGGTGCCTTGGACATAGGCTCAATGTCGATCAACTGGGCGAGAGTGTCAAAGCAGATAAACCATTTGTTGTCGAATACTCGACTCAGACAATCTAATGCCTGGAAGGCCTGGAAGACAGCGAGCGATCCGAATCAACCAAACTACTAAAAAAACCAATGAATTGTCTGTATTCGGAGTGTTTTGCACTGAAAATGGGCAACTTTAGTTTGGGCAGGTGAGAGTTGTGAGAAACTGGAGGTACTGTTTCAGAGGCGTGGTAAGCACTTAGCGCAGACATATATGACGTTCGAGCCAGAATACAAGTTTTATCAAACATTGCGCGGCTGGCATTGTCAGGATTTATTGCATCGATCTCTGACTGCAAACCCATAGCTATTGATATGTATGAATTGAGTATATCTAGCCCGCATTGAATTTCGAATTTACTTGGAGTCACCATTTTATCAATGAGCGAACTTCTTTGACGTTCTATGTCACTCCCTACTAACAAGCTTCTGCTTCAACTGGACTGGATTCATAACCTTCCGTTTTATGTGCCATGTTAACATCCAAAAAATTCGGATCTATTCGAATGCACTTAAGTGTACTATCAAGATAATCTGGCGATGAACAGAAGTAAGATAATCAGCTGACTACGCAAACTTCAACATATTCGGGATAAGAACAGCTACAAACAAGTAAGAAAGGCTATAGTCGAACGAGCCGACTGTAAAAGATACCGTACTTCCATAGTAGTGCACATTTGTATTCAATTTGAATTCAAATTTTCAAATGAAATTTAAAAATTTTAATTTTATATGTACATTTTGAATTGAAATTTAAAAAAATTTAATTAACAATTCGCATTGCCAGCATTCGAACCTACAACCTCAGACCAACTCAATCAGTTGCACCACGCGCCACTATGTATGCATGTATGTGTGTATTCGGCGCGGCCAGCGTCTGCCGGCAGCGCTGTCGCCACACAAGCATCGAGAACATTCGAACCTGTGTTTGTATGTTTCTGTCTCGCTCTCGCGCGTAGGTGACAAACTTTCTAACGTAGTAGCTCTTTTGTTAAAAGTAGGATTTTGATGCCACTTTCAGAATAGTTTGATTTAATATGTATCTATACGAATTTTGAATTACAACACTGTACTACATAAATAAATGCCTTAAAACCGGCATTGAAGTTTAAAAGTTTTTTAGCTCTTACGAGAAAATGGGGCGTGACAGCTCAAATGGCATTGCATTAAGACTGTCTCTAGGAATTTGCATACCAGAAATGGTGTTCCTTAGTGCCATAGTTACTGAGTTATTCGCCTAAAACTAAATTTTTTTCAAGGTGTATCAGGTTTTTTGCTCCTTGAGGGGGCGGTAATGGGCGTGGTAACCATTTGAAATAAACTTGACCTGCCATAATAACGGACTTTCATTATAAATTTGGTGCTTCTAGCTTTTGTAGTTTAAAAGATCCAGGTGTTCATACGGACAGACGGACATGGCTATATCGATTCGTCTTTCGATGCTGATTAAAAATATATATACTTTATGTGGTCTGCGGAGCCTCCTTCTGCCTGTTACGCACATTTGGCTTCAGACAAACTTAATAGACCCCTATACTCTTTTTTAGAGTACGGGGTCTAAAAAATTCAACAAGTCAATGTCAACAAGTCAATGTCAATATAACGTATGACAACGGTTATTTATTGGCACTGCACGTGTGCGTACGCCAGAAGGGAAACTAAATATGTGCATGCGAATGTGCGGCAATTAGATGTTTAATTCTTTTTACGTAATTGGGCGCCAAATATCATCAGCCCATTCTTTATATTTTATTTGAAAGACTTACAGTTTTTCTTTAAATGTTTAATTTTCATCCACCGATGAAAGCGCTTCCATTGGCTCCGCTGTAAATTGCTGTAGAAAGGAACAAGAATTATGCACCTACTTGCACGGCATCGTGAACACTTTACTTGCATGAAAATATCTCTTTGAACAGATGCTTGCAAACAAAATCACTCTAGCATTATAAAAAAGAAATAAAAAACATATTTTGATATCTGCCATCGAGACCGAAGAAAGCGCCATAAGTAGACTAAACGATTGGTTTGCAACTAATCCATTGTTTCTCTCTTTCGGCCTTTGCATATAAATGCAAATGTCGCAAAAGCGTTGCCCAAGCGTCGTATAAGCGTTGCATAAGCGGCCAATCTGTACGATATTCCTAACCAAAATTCGTTTAAAATCCATATTCACAGTAAAAACAAGAAAGAAAAGTACAGTCGAGCGCGCCCGACCGTATAATACTCTCTGCATTTTCCCGATTAAATTATTAAAATCGGTATCGGCCTTTTGTAATTGTTTAAAACTCATAATCAACATTCATCTGTTTGTTTGTATTCGAATACACATACGTTTGACAATATGTATATGATGCAAATATGTATGTATGTATGCGTGTATTCGGAGCAGCCAGCGACCGCGGGCAGCGCTGCCCACACACAGGCAGCGAAAACGTTCGAACATGTGCTTGTGTGTTTCTATCTCGCTTGCACCTATGGGTTGATATTGCGTTCAATTATCAATATTGTAACGCTTCTAGTTTTCTTGTTTATAGTCCGATTTTAATGCACCTTTCAGGATAGTTTAATATAGTTAGTCTCCACACCAGTTATAAACTACAATACTGTACGATACGGAAAAAACGGCATTGAAGCTTGAAAACTATTTTATAAATTGTGGGCGTGGGCGTGGCAGTCAAAAACTTTAAATGGCAATGTAACTATACTCTCGCAAAGAACACCCGTACCAGAATTGGTGATCCTAGGTGCCATAGTTACTGAGATATTTTCCGAAAACACCAATTTTTCACGAGGTGTGTCCAGTTTTTTGCTTATTGTGGGCGAATGGGGCGTGGCATCGAAAAAAAAAGATTCTTGTATTGACTGACTAAATATCTGATCGTTTGACACCAAGCTCAAACTTGTAGCTCTTACCATCTCTGAAATCTGTTTGTTCATACGGACAGACAGACAGACAGACGGACAGACGGACATGGCTATATCGACTCGGCTTGTGATGCTGATCAATAATATATATACTTTATGGGGTCTGCCACGCCTCCTTCTGCATGTTACATATTTTTGCACAAACCCAATATACTCTTGCAGAGAGTATAAAAATCTCATGTCTGCCTTGGTCAACTGATTCTAACGCAAAGAACGCTGCATTAGCGAGAGATCTACATGAAGCCTCGGAACAGTCGCCATACTGCCAAAGTTCCGTTTGAGACTTCGACCGTTGAAATCGACGGTCTCCCTCGCTTTTTGGCAAAAGGTTTCAGTTTAAAGGGAACTGGCAATTGAGTAAATGTTAGCGAAAAAACAAGGAAACCAAAAAACGGGAAATGTACGAGAGAAAAATTTCCCTCAACCCATTTGGGTTTTGATTTTGGCTAGCCAGCGCCAGCATTAGCACTAGCGACTAGCACCTGAACTAGTCGAGGACAGGTAGAACGAGTGATGCGCACCATGAAGAGTATGCTAACGGCAGTAGAAACCAGTGAACGTTCTTGGCAAGAAGCTACAAATGGGGTGGAGCTGGCTGTGACTTAGTAGAAAATAGAGTATGAAAATTAAGTCCCTTAGAATTGTTAATTGGTAGAGAAGGAATGCCATTAGGCGAAGTTCGAATTGATGCTACTGAGGTAAGAACTCAAGACAAAGAGAATATGATCAACAAAAAAGAAAAGTACAGTCGAGCACGCCCGACATTATAATACTCTCTGCATTTAATTCCCGATTATATAATTAAAATCGGTATCAAGGTATTAAAATGGAAAGTACTTGTATTAGAACACATTGAAACAAACAAATCTCAGCATAATCGAACACAGATCAGTCTGTATGCACATACATATGTACACATACATATGTTGCAGCATTGCTTTAACGCGGCTAGTTTCGGTCGCACTTAGTTTCTTAAACAGACTGCTACGTGTTTCTTGTGACTACCAACAGAACCACCTCGCTCACGCGACAAACGACAAAATGTAAACGACCAATCACATTTCCTTTTTTTGGCGGACGCAAAACTACAATTTTAATGAAATTATCCTTATGGTGAATTACCCGAAAATGCGTACCAATACAATCACACACGCATACTCACAATCATGAACACTAAGTATGTGCCGACTTATATGTTTATGCACATATCGACAAGGCCAGCGTCCGCGGCAATGCTGCCGCCGCACACGCAGCAAGAACATTTAAATATATGTTTGTACGTTCCTGTCTCCCTTGCACACATGCATTGAGATACCGTTCAATTGTAAATATTTTTACAATTCTATATTTCTTGTTTATAGTCTGAGTTTTATGTAACTTTCAGGATAGTTTGAAGTAATTTGTCTCTTAATGAATTAAAAATTATAATACTGTATGATAAGAAAAAATGACTTAAAAATGGCATTGAGGTTTGAAAATTATTTGATTTCTTGTGGGAATTGGGGGCGTCGCAGCATATCGATTTTTTCCGAGTTGTGTCTAGTTTTTGGTTCATTGTGGGCGAATGGGGAGTGGCATCAAAAAAAAAAACAAATTCTTGTATTGACTGACTAAATATGTGATCGATTGAGACCAAGCTCAAACTTATAGCTCTTACCATCTCTGAAATCTGTTTGTTCATACGGACAGACAGACAGACAGACGGACAAACAGACGGACAGACAGACGGACAGACGGACATTGCTATATCGACTCGGCTATTGATGCTGATCAAGAATATATATTCTTTATGGGGTCTGCAACGTCTCCTTCTGCCTGTTAAATAAATTCCAACAATTACAATATACCCTTTTACTCTACGAGTAACGTGTATAATAACTTTAGTGGAACATACATCTGTTTGTTTGTATGCAATTACACATACGTTTGCCATTATATGCCGCCACACTAGCAGAGAAAACGTTTGAACATGTGCTTGTATGTTTCTGTGTCGCTTGCGTGCGTACTGTGATATTGCAGGTAAATAACATAAATTTTGTTACGTGATAGCCCTCTTGTTCAAAGTAGGATTTTTATTCAACTTTCAGGATACTTTGATATGATATATCTCCAAACGAATGTTAAATTACAACACTACACTATTTGAATATTGCCTTAAAAACGGCATTAAAATTTGCAAGTTTTTTAGTGCTTATGAGATTTTTAATTTTTAATGGCATTGCATTAAGGGTCTCTAGAAACATGCATACCAAAATTGGTGTTCCAATGTGCCATAGTTACTAAGATATTAACCTAAAACATACATTTTTCCGAGGTGTGTCTGGTTTTTTGCTCATTGCGGGTGGTAAGGGGCGTGGCTAAAATTAGAAATAAACTTGATCTGATCGCGATGATAACGCACTTTCATTCCAAATTTGGTGGCTCTAGCTTTTGTAGTTTAAATGATCGAGGTATTCCTACGGACGGACAGATAGACAGACGGACATTGTTATATCGACTTGTCTGTTAATGCTGATCAAGAATATACATTTATATTTTATGGGGTTTACCACGCCTCCTTCCGCCTGTTACATACTTTTGCACAAACCCAATATACTCTTGCAGAGAGTATAAAAATGTTGCGTGAGTGACCCAGAAGTATCCTCCGCAGAAAAAGGACATTACCAATTTTGAAAATTAATAAGGCTAAGAATCAAGCTTGATACTTCTTATCTACATATGTCAAAAATATTTAAAGGTTAAAAACAATTCGCAGAGTTTGCTGATTATTAGCATTGATGTCGTTAGCCATGTATTTTTTAAGTGGCATGAATGACTACCCGATTGTGGCTTATATCTGAAAAGATAAAACTGGGGGCTCTCCATTTGTATTTTTTACCATTTTTAATACTCTCAAAATACCTCAAAAAATTTCTTGAGATGAAGTGTAAAAAATTTAATTTTGTTTGATTTATTTAATATTTAAAATTTTCCTTTGCTTCCCAAAGTTGCATGAGTGACCTCAGAGATGCACATATGCAATTTTCGACCGATTAATCCCAAAGGAGCTATAGGCTATGTATAATTGTCTGATCCAGATTAAACTTGGTGAAGATAGTTTTAACTATTATTTATACCAAATGTGTGAGTTTGATTGCAACAGCGCAACTAAAATTATATGTCTTCATAAAAAAAATTTTGACAGATTTGTGCTAAGGGAGCTATAAGGTAAAGTTGTCCGATCCGAACCTAATTTGGTAAGGATAGTTATAATAGTTAAACAATTATAGCTCACAAGATAGCTATAATAGTTATGGTGTTATGAAAATTGTTTTCACAATTTGCGGCGGCTGTAGGCGTGTCAGCAATTAAAACAAGAAATAATGCTATAGTCGGCTCGCGACTTTAGGATACCCGTTACTTAGTTTAAATTTGTTATTAACAATGGTAATGGATTTAATAGCTTGGCAAACACAGAACATTTTCATACAATACGATATAGTTGTCCGATTTAGATCAAACTTGCCTGTTACATACATTCCTACGATTACAATATACCATTTTACTCTACGAGTAACGGGTATAAAAAGTAAACTTTATGTGCTCGCGAATCGGACGGACTTTCATTACATTTTTGGTGTCTTTAGCTCTTATAGTTTCTGAGATCTAGGTGTTCATGGGGAGGGACGGACATCGATATATCGACACGGCTGTTCATGCTAAGCAAGAATATATGTACTTTATAGACTCGGAAATGCTTCCTTCCCCCTGTTACGCAAATATCGCTTCTTACAAGCTTAATAGACCCCTCTACTCTTATTTAGAGTACAGATTCTAATAAGTAAACACTTTTAATTTTAATGCTCTTGGATGAAGGTTTTAAACGAATGGCACGTGACCCTCGATAAATTGGTGTCAATTAAGTCAGCGACAAGCAACTATTGAAACGGAAAATTGATTAGTATTCACATAATTACACTTACACATCCTTGAGTCCGCAAATTCAACGATAGTTTTAAAAGTTTAAGACACACTGCATGACGAATCCAGTTTCGCAGTTGTTGTCAAATTCAACTGCATCCGCTTCGTTGGTCATATAAATCAGAAAGGCATTGCCGACAGCATTTACACCCTAAATATACTGCACACATGCACGTAATGAGGTACGCTTCTCAAAAACAGTTAAAAATCTGCTCTTCACTCCGACTTCGTTAAAGAATAGTGTGACAATGTTGACGATAATAAATTATAAATTGAAACTAATGACAATACACAATCCAAACACGTAGAGTTGGGAGAAGTTACTAGGGTTGGTTTATGTAAGATTCCCAGTGTGTGAGGGTGATGCCTGCTTGCCAGGCGTTAATTACGCAGAAGTTTATCACAATCTTCTTGCTATCAACGTTGCAGTTTAAGATGTCTTCATACCAATGGCTATAGTTCTAAAACAAACAAGAAATAATGCTATAGTCGCCTCGCGACTTTAGGATACCCGTTACTCAGTTTCAATTTGTTATTAACAATGTTGATGGATATAATAGGTTGGCAAACAGAAAATTTTCATACAAATTCATGTTTAGAGCATATTTTTGACCGATCGTTCCTATGGAAGCTATACGATATAGTTGTCCGATTTGGATCAAACTTGGTCAGTATATTTATATATATATATATATATTATTGGCAGATGTATTCTGTGTGAGTTTGAATAACTTAGCTTAATAAACCCAAAAATTTTTTATACTAATTCATATTTGGAGCGTATTTTTGACCGATCGGCCCTATGAGAGCTATACGATATAGTAGTCCGATTTGGTTCAAACTTGGTCGGTATATATATATTATTGGCAGATGTATTCTGTGTGAGTTTGATTAATATAGCTTAGTTAACGCAAAAGTTTTTCATACTAATTCATATTTGGAGCGTATTTTTGACCGATCGGCCCTATGGGAGCTATACGATATAGTTGTCCGATTTGGATCAAACTTGGTCAGTACATGTACTTCCTAGACATGTACTTTTCGTGTAAATTTGGTTCAGATAGCATAGCTATACTAAAACATTCTTTATATGAAGATAGAACGCCTTAAAGTGGGCGTGTCAAAAAACAAAGACAAACTTGTACTGCTTGGGTATTGTACCTTTCATTTGCGACCCCTTTTAACGTTCTAGCTCTTATAGTCTCTGAGATCCTTTTGTTCATACAGACGGACGGACACACGGAAATGGCTATATCGACTCGGCTATTGATGCTGATCAAGTATATATATATTTATGGGGTCTGCCACGCCTCCTTTTGCCTGTTACATACATTCCAACGATTACAATATACCCTTTTACTCTACGAGAAACGGGTATAAAAAGTTTTGTAGAATTCTGTAGTTCTCAATTTATCTGCACTCAACTTATTGTATTGACTGTCAAAGACCCCGTACACGCATAGAAGTGCGCATTTATATTTAGTTTAAATTACAATTTTAAAACGAAATTTAAAAAAATCACATTAACAATTCTCATTGTCAGCATTCAAACCTGTGACCTCTAGACGAAGGTTCCACTCCCCGCTTTTGATAGTCTTCAGATTATCTGCATTTATGTGTTATACAGTTTTAGACCCCGTACTCTAAACAAGAAAGAAAAGTACAGTCGAGCGCGCCCGACCGTATAATACTCTCTGCATTTGTCCCGATTCAATCATTAAAATCGGTATCGAGATATTACAATGTGAATTACTTGCATTAAAACACATTGAAACAAAAACAATCTAAGCATAATCAAACACACATCTGTTTGTTTGTATTCGAATACACATACATTTGACAATATGTATATGATGCAAATATATATGTATGTATGTGTGTATTCGGCGTAGCCAGCGACCGCGGGCAGCGCTGCCGACACACAGGCAGCGAAAACGTTCGAACATGTGCTTGTGTGTTTCTATCTCGCTTGCACCTATGGGTTGATATTGCGTTCAATTATCAATATTGTAACGCTTCTAGTTTTCTTGTTTATAGTCCGATTTAAATGCGCCTTTCAGTATAGTTTAATATAGTTAGTCTCCACACGAACTATATAATTACAATACTGTACGATACGAACAAGTTCGCCAAACCCGGCATTGAAGGTTCCAGACTTTTTTATCAAATGTGGGAAAAGTGGGCGTGGCAGTCCAAAATTTTAAATGGCAATGCAACTATGCCGTCGCTACGAACCTCCCGTTCCAGAATTGGTGATCCTAGGTGCCATAGTTACTGAGATATTTGCCGAAAACACCAATTTTTTCCGTGGTGTGTCCAGTTTTTTGCTTATTGTGGGCGAATGAGGCGTGGCATAGAAAAAAAAAAAGATTCTTGTATTGACTGACTAAATATCTGATCGTTTGACACCAAGCTCGAACTTGTAGCTCTTACCATCTCTGAAATCTGTTTGTTCATACGGACAGACAGACAGACAGACGGACAGACGGACATGGCTATATCGACTCGGCTTGTGATGCTGATCAAGAATATATATACTTTATGGGGTCTGCCACGCCTCCTTCTGCCTGTTACATACTTTTGCACAAACCCAATATACTCTTGCAGAGAGTATAAAAAGAGTATTAGGTTTGTCAGAAGCGAAATGTGGCGTGGCCGACCCCATAAAGTATATATATTTTTCATCAGCATCAATAGCCGAGTCGATATAGCAATGTCCGTCTGTCGGTCTGTCTGTCCGCTGTCCGGATGAACACCTAGATCTTTTAAACTACAAGAGCTAGGGCCACCAAATTTGGAATGAAAGTCTTTCTATATGTCAGGCAGGTTAAGTTTATGTCAAATTTTTGCCACGGCACTACCGCCCAGTTTTCATTACACTTCAAATTCGAAACACAGTAGATCTATGGTACCACTATAACTATACTCACCAAATTGTATCAATTTCTAATTTTCAATTTCATCGGACAACTTAAAATTTATTAAAATCGGGGTCCACATATTAGAATGTGTAGTACTTGCATTAAAATACGTTGAAACAAAAACAATCTAAGCATAATCAAACATACTTATGTTTGTTTGTATGCGAATACACATACGTTTGACAATATGTGATCCATATATGTATGTATGTGTTTATTCGGCGCGGTCAGCGTCCGCGGGCAGCGCTGCTGTCACGCAGGCAGAGAAAATGTTTGAACATGTACTTGTGTGTTTCAATCTCGCTTGCACCAATGGGTTGATATTGCGTTTAATTGTCAATATTGTAACGCTTCTAGTTTTCTTGTTTATAGCTTGATTTTTACGCACCTTTCAGGATAGTTTGATGTAGTTAGTCTCCATACGAATTATAAATTACAATACTGTACGATAAGAACAAATGCCTTAAAAATGAAATTGAAGATTAAAAATGATTTTATTAATAGGGGGCGTATCTGATCAAAATTTGTAATGCCATTGCATTTATGCTGTCGCTAGAAAGTTCTGTACTAAAATTGGTGGTCCTAAATGCCATAGTTACTGAGATATTCGCTGAAAACACCTTTTTTTTCCAAACCCAATATACTCTTGCAGAGATTATAATAAATGAAACGGCTGTATGTGCCGAAATTCGAACCGTAGACATTTGGTTTACATTCAAGTACGAAAAATAATGCCAGCCATCTCTACCGCTTGGGCTACGCTTCTTTTAATATATAGAAGACTTAATCTACCACGTGTACATAAATTGCAACTATTGAAAATAGTATTTGCAGAGGAAACAGAATACACATATACATATATATATATATATATATATATATATATATATATATATGCAGCATATATTGTCAAAATGCAGAGAGTATTATACGGACGGGCGTGCTCGACAGTACTTTTCTTTATTTTTATACTCTCTGCAAGAGTATATTGGGTTTGTGCAAAGTATGTAACAGGCAGAAGGAGGCGTGGCAGACCCCATAAAGTATATATATTCTTGATCAGCATCACAAGCCGAGTCGATATAGCCATGTCCGTCTGTCTGTCCGTCTGACCGTCTGTCCGTCTGTCCGTATGAACAAACAGATTTCAGAGATGGTAAGAGCTACAAGTTCGAGCTTGGTGTCAAACGATCAGATATTTAGTCAGTCAACACAAGAATCTTTTTTTTTTCGATGCCACGCCCCATTCGCCCACAATAAGCAAAAAACTGGACACACCACGGAAAAATTGGTGTTTTCGGCAAATATCTCAGTAACGATGGCACCTAGGATCACCAATTCTGGTACCGGAGTTCCTAGCGACAGCATAGTTGCATTGCCATTTAAAATTTTGGACTGCCACGCCCACTTTTCCCACATTTGATAAAAAAGTCTGGAACCTTCAATGCCGTTTTTGGCGAATTTGTTCGTACAGTATTGTAATTATATAATTCGTGTGGAGACTAACTATATTAAACTTTACTGAAAGGCCCATTAAAATCGGACTATAAACAAGAAAACAATATTGATAATTGAACGCAATACCAACCCATAGGTGCAAGCGAGATAGAAACACACAAGCACATGTTCGAACGTTTTCGCTGCCTGTGTGTCGGCAGCGCTGCCCGCGGTCGCTGGCTGCGCCGAATACACACATACATACATATATATTTGCATCATATACATATTGGCAAACGTATGTGTATTCGAATACAAACAAACAGATGTGTGTTTGATTATGCTTAAATTGTTTTTGTTTCAACGTGTTTTAATGCAAGTAATTCACATTGTAATATCTCGATACCGATTATAATACTTTAATTGGGACAAATGCAGAGAGAATTATACGGCCGGGCGCGCTCGACTGTACTTTTCTTTCTTGTTTAGAGTACGGGGTCTAAACATGAAAAGTATTCTATTAACATCGGTATCAGCCACACATGCTGCGTTAACGTTCGCTCATATGTTTCTGTCTGATAATGTTTTTGATTAAAGTCGGATTTTTATGCAACTTTCTAGATATTTTGAAATAATTTATATTAAATCGAATTTTAGATAACAGTACTGTATGATAAGTATTTATATCCTAGTTTTGACATGTAAATTTGAGAACTAGTGTGGTATTTATGGAAAAAGGGAGAGTAGCAGCGCAAAATTTTTAACGACGTTGCAATTATGCTGTCTTAAGGAACCTTCTGACCAAAATATGTATTCCTAAGTTACTCATGGTTACCGAGATATTCGACAAAATCATCGATTTTTTCCGATGTGTGTCTAGTTAGATCCCGTACTCTAAAAAAGAGTACAGGGGTTTATTAGATTTGTCAGAAGCGAAATGTGCGTAACAGTCAGTAGGAGGCGTGGCCGACACAATAAAGTATATATATTCTTTATCAGCATCAACAGACAAGTCAATATAGCGATGTCCGTCTGTCTATCTGTCCGGATGATCACCTTGATCTTTTTAACTACCAAGAGTTAGATCCACCAAATTTGGAATAAAAGTCCGGCTATATGTCAGGCAGGTTAAGTTTGTTTCAAATGTTTGCCTCGCCCCCTACCGCCCCTCAAATTCTAAAAAGCTATTTTGATTACACTACAACTTCGATCAGAGCTATCGTGACCAAATTTACACAGTAGATGTATGGTAATTATCCTCAGCAAGTTTCATCAAAATCGGACAGCTGTGGCCAATAGCTCCCATAGGACAACTCGGCAAAAAACAAAACATTGGTATGAAGACATGGAGTATTTGCTTAGCGATCGCAACCAAACTCACACAAAATGTGTACATAATTAAAAAAAGACTTTGGAAACAAATTGTTTAAAAATGTTAAAAATTGTAATTTATTTGCATGTGCTTGAAAAAAAGAGTTGAATCAATGTTAATCTACTTTAGCCGTCCTAATTATCAACAGTGGTGTGGTCCAAGTAGTAGAGTGGTGCAAGTGTAGGACATACATTAGAGAAACATGAGGTCTGCGGTTCGCACGCCAGCACAGGTAGGCATTTCTTTTTATACTCTCTGCAAGAGTATATTGGGTTTGTGCAAAAGTATGTAACAGGCAGAAGGAGGCATGTCAGACCCCATAAAGTATATATATTCTTAATCAGCATCACAAGTCGGGTCGATATAGCCATATCCGTCTGCCCGTCTGTCTGTCCGTATGAACAATCAGATTTCAGAGATCAATAGCCAAGAGACTAAGCTATATTAATGAAACTCACACAGCATAAATCGCCAATAATATATACTTACTGACCAAGTTTGATCCTAATCGGACAACTATATCGTATAGCTTCCATAGGAACGATCGGTCGAAAATATGCTCTAAACATGAATTTGTATGAAAATTTTCTGTTTGCCAAGCTATTATATCCATCAACATTGTTAAAAACAAATTGAAGCTGAGTAAAGGGTATCCTAAAGTCGCGATGCGACTATAGCATTCTTTCTTGTTTTTTATTTGTTTCACCGTATTTTAATGCAAGTACTATTCATTGTAATAGTTGGGTACGGTCGGGCGTGCTCGACTATATATATATCGTATAGCTCCCATAGGAACAATCTGTCGAAAATATGCTCTAAACATAATTTTGTATGAAAATGTTCTGTGTTTTCAAGCTATCTTATCCATCACCGTTGTTAATAACATATTGAAACTTAGTAACGGGTATCCGAAAATCGCGAGGCGACTATATCATTCTTTCTTGTTTTTTTTTTTTGAAGCTACCGAATCCAAAATCACTTATGTTACACTTGCTGCAACTACTTAACTCCATTTGAAACTAAATGAAAATTTGGCAACATTGTCATTTAACTCGAATTTTCCAAAGCGTTCGTAAATTGGTGAGAGTGAAAAAAAGGAGTGTTGATAATAATATAATAATCCAACTCACACATTTTACCAAATTCCAACATGATTGGAAAATTACCGCAAATTTATATTACGAAAAAATTGTATAGCTGTAGGGACGCCGCAGACCGCCGTCGGCACTCTTCAAAACTACATCTGTTAGTTACACCTCCGGCTTCCATAATTGCTGCAGTATATCCGCCGGGATTTGACTTAGTATCACGTCTCCTTCGCCCACGATACGTAATATTTATGCTTATTTTAGAAAGTAAATGAAATTCTATATTCTCCTAAGCTAGCACGCACATAAGGAGACTGTAAATTTCAAGAAAACTTAAAAGTCTGCCGTATTATTAACAAATAATAAAGGCTACAGTCGAAGTGTGCATAGAAGTGTGCATTTATATTTCATTTAAATAAAAATTTGAAAACAAAATTTTTAAAATTTACCGTTTATTTACATTTTGAATTGAAATTTAAAAAAAAATGTAATTAACGATTCTCAATTGTCAGCACTACTCTACCACTTGCACCACGACCCACTTTTAAGAATCTTCCCATTATCTGCATTTATATGATATACATTTTTATACTCTCTGCAAGAGTATATTGGGTTTGTGCAAAAGTATGTAACAGGCAGAAGGAGGCGTGGCAGACCCCATAAAGTATATATATTCTTGATCAGCATCACAAGCCGAGTCGATATAGCCATGTCCGTCTGTCTGTCCGTCTGTCTGTCCGTCTGACCGTCTGTCCGTATGAACAAACAGATTTCAGAGATGGTAAGAGCTACAAGTTTGAGCTTGGTGTCAAACGATCAGATATTTAGTCAGTCAATACAAGAATCTTTTTTTTTTCGATGCCAACCCCCATTCGCCCACAATAAGCAAAAAACTGGACACACCTCGTGAAAAATTGGTGTTTTCGGCAAATATCTCAGTAACTATGGCACCTAGGATCACCAATTCTGGTACGGGTGTTCTTTGCGAGAGCATAATTACATTGCCATTTAAAGTTTTTGACTGCCACGCCCACGCCCACAATTTATAAAATAGTTTTCAAGCTTCAATGCCGTTTTTTCCGTATCGTACAGTATTGTAGTTTATAACTGGTGTGGAGACTAACTATATTAAACTATCCTGAAAGGCGCATTAAAATCGGACTATAAACAAGAAAACTAGAAGCGTTACAATATTGATACAATATTGAGCGAGATAGAAACACACAAGCACATGTTCGAACGTTTTCGCTGCCTGTGTGTGGGCAGCGCTGCCCGCGGTCGCTGGCTGTTCCGAATACACGCATACATACATACATATTTGCATAATATACATATTGTCAAACGTATGTGTATTCGAATACAAACAAACAGATGAATGTTGATTATGCTTAGATTGTTTTTGTTTCAACGTGTTTTAATGCAAGTAAAACACATAGAAATATGTGGATACCGATTTTAATAATTTAATCGGGAAAATGCAGAGAGTATTATACGGTCGGGCGCGCTCGACTGTACTTTTCTTTCTTGTTGTTATATAAATATGTTGAAACAAAAACAATCTAAGCATAATCAAACACACATCTGTTTGTTTGCATTCGAATACACATACATATGTACATTTGACAATGTATGATGCATATATGTATGTATGTGTGTATTCGGCGCGGCCAGCGACTGCGGGCAGCGGTGCCGACACACAAGAAGCGAAAACGTTCGAACATGTGCTTGTGTGTTTCTATCTCGCTTGCACCAATGGGTTGATATTGCGTTCAATTATCAATATTGTAACGCTTCTAGTTTTCTTGTTTATAGTCCGATTTTAATGCGCCTTTCAGGATAGTTTAGTCAACTATGCTGTCGCTAGGAACCTCCCGTACCAGAATTGGTGATCCTAGGTGCCATAGTTATTGAGATATTTGCCGAAAACACAAATTTTTCCGAGGTGTGTCCAGTTTTTTGCTTATTGTGGGCGAATGGGGGTTGGCATCAAAAAAAAAAATATTCTTGTATTGACTGACTAAATATGTGATCAATTGAGAACAGGATCGCACTTGTAGCTCTTACCATCTCTGAAATCTGTTTGTTCATACGGACGGACAGACAGACAGACAGACGGACAGACGGACATGGCTATATCGACTCGGCTTGTGACGCTGATCAAGAATATATACTTTATGGGGTAGGCCACGCCTCCTTCTGCCTGTTACGCACATTTCGCTTCTGACAAACCTAATAGACCCCTCTACTCTTTTTTAGAGTACGGGGTCTAAAAACTTATTTGCACAACGTTCGCGGAGCGACCGTCGACTTCGGCATCCCCGCCGGCAACCTTAAGTTACATTTAAAGATATTATGCATTGTACTTTTAGTTTATTATTGAATTCATATAGCCGCACAAGGCCCTTATAAATATTCTTGTATTCTCTCTCTTAGTCCCGCGACTCTTTATTTAAACGATCGTGAACTATTCGAATCGGCGGCAAACAGTAATAATTACTCACGTTGTGAACGGTTCCTACTAACGCGGAACCTAACCAAGTAAATATAAAAACCAGAGACCTGCAACGAGTATAGTCGAGTACGTTCGAACTTTTCATCAAACGATCGGGTAACGAGTAATTCAACAGGTTGTCCGAAAAATGTTCGAATCACAACGATCAGTTGTCCGTTTTCAAACCTTCAAACGATCAGCCCCATAGATCGTTTGCTGATCGTTCGAGTTGTCAAACGAGTATTCGAACGAGTATACGAACGCAACCTGCCCTGATCGTTTTTTCAGGACAAACGTTCGAGTAACAATTATTTATTAAAATGAAAATATGCTAGTTCTATCGGAAAAAAAGCGAAATGGCTAAATTTCAATGAAAAATAATAAGAACAAGAAAGAAAAGTACAGTCGAGCGCGCCCGACCGTATAATACTCTCTGCATTTTCCCGATTAAATTATTAAAATCGGTATCGAGATATTACAATGTGAATTACTTGCATTAAAACACGTTGAAACAAAAACAATCTAAGCATAATCAAACATACATCTGTTTGTTTGTATTCGAATACACATACGTTTGGCAATATGTATATGATGCAAATATGTATGTATGTGTGTGTATATTCGGCGCAGTCAGCGACCGCGGGCAGCGCTGCCGACACACAGGCAGCGAAAACGTTCGAACATGTGCTTGTGTGTTTCTATCTCGCTTGCACCTATGGGTTGATATTGCGTTCAATTATCAATATTGTAACGCTTCTAGTTTTCTTGTTTATAGTCCGATTTTAATGCGCCTTTCAGCATAGTTTAATATAGTTAGTCTCCACACGAATTATATAATTACAATACTGTACGATACGAACAAGTTCGCCAAAAACGGCATTTAAGGTTCCAGACTTTTTTATCAAATGTGGGAAAAGTGGGCGTGGCAGTCCAAAATTTTAAATGGCAATGCAACTATGCCGTGCTAGGAACCTCCAGTTTCAGAATTGGTGATCCTAGGTGCCATAGTTACTGAGATATTTGCCGAAAACACCAATTTTTTCCGAGGTGTGTCCAGTTTTTTGCTTATTGTGGGCGAATGGGGCGTGGCATCGAAAAAAAAAGAATCTTGTATTGACTGACTAAATATGTGATCGTTTGACACCAAGCTCGAACTTGTAGCTCTTACCATCTCTGAAATCTGTTTGTTCATACGGACAGACGGTCAGACGGACAGACAGACGGACATGGCTATATCGACTCGACTTGTGATGCTGATCAAGAATATATATACTTTATGGGGTCTGCCACGCCTCCTTCTGCCTGTTACATACTTTTGCACAAACCCAATATACTCTTGCAGAGAGTATAAAAATGAAATAATTGTAATATGTGTGAATTGATTTTCCCATGTACACATAAGTAAAAGCTAGTTCTGTCGGAAAACAATTTAGAGAGCAACACTGATGGCACTCGCAACAATCTCAAGACTTGTCTTTGTTTGTGTGTATTAGTGCGAGCAAGTATTGATATGTTTGGCATACCACGCATTTCGCTTATATTTTTTTGAAGACACAAAAACCCAAACGGAAGAGTTTCTACCTGCTGCAAATATTGCGCTAAATGCAAAACAACCCCTTTTACAAAATTCAGAGAGTCATACTCTTGCTAAACAAGGGAATTTCCAAAAGGTCAGCCCATCTACGTTTATCTGTTGAGCGTTACAAAGGGTTTCCAAATTACCATTGTAATGCAGATTTCTACAAATTGTCACATTTTAATTCTGTAAAAACTATTATTATTATTATTAAATGTCAATGTATTTAAATTACATTCTTTAAAGCCGTCAAATCATTTGGTCTAGTACCACCGCTGAGAATATTTTATGCAAAATATTATAAGTTTCTGTTCGGCTTGCTACAACATGTTGTATAACGGCAATATAAACTCGAGTAAAACGAGTATAAGTATGACCGCGGTACGCACACCAAACGATCGGGTATCAAATTTGTTCGAACAAAACGATCACGAGTAAGCGTTCGAGTATACTCGAAATTTTTATACTCGTTGCAGGTCTCTGATAAAAACAAAGAACAGTACAGTCGATCATGCCCGATCGTATAATACTCTCTGCATTTGTTCATGATTAAATTAATTAAATCGTTATCTAGGCATTACAATTAATAGTAATTAACGTTGAAACAAATATAAAATCCAAGCATAATCGAACATAAGTCTGCATATCAGATGTCACATACAAATTCGTTTGACATTATATGTATGTGTATGTATGTATATGCATGTATGTGCGGAATTGGTCGGCACGGCCAGCGTCTTCGTATAGCGGTGCCGGCACACATGCAGCGAAAACGTTCGACCATATGCTTGTATATTTCGGTCTCACTTGCACTCATGCATTGATATTGCGTTCAATTCTCACTGTTGTTACGTTTCTAGCTATTTTGTTTATGGTCTGATTTTTATGCAAGTTTTGGGATAGTTTGGGTTATTTCTCTCCACACGACCTATAAATAACAAGAAAGAAAAGTACAGTAGAGCGCGCCCGACCGTATAATACATTTGCATTTTCCGACCGACCGTATAATACATCTGCATTTTCCCGATTAAATTATTAAAATCGGTATCGAAATATTACAATGTGAATTACTTGCATTAAAACACATTGAAACAAAAACAATCTAAGCATAATCAAACACACATCTGTTTGTTTGTATTCGAATACACATACGTTTGGCAATATGTATATGATGCAAATATGTATGTATGTATGTGTGTATTCGGCGCAGCCAGCGACCGCTGCCAGCGCTGCCGACACACAGGCAGCGAAAACGTTCGAACATGTGCTTGTGTGTTTCTATCTCGCTTGCACCTATGGGTTGGTATTGCGTTCAATTATCAATATTGTAACGCTTCTAGTTTTCTTGTTCGATTTTAATGCGCCTTTCAGTATAGTTTAATATAGTTAGCCTCCACACGAATTATATAATTACAATACTGTACGATACGAAAAAGTTCGCCAAACCCGGCATTGAAGGTTCCAGACTTTTTTATCAAATGTGGGAAAAGTGGGCATGGCAGTCCAAAATTTTAAATGGCAACGCAACTATGCTGTAGCTAGGAACTCCGGTACCAGAATTGGTGATCCTAGGTGTCATAGTTACTAAGATATTTGCCGAAAAAACCAATTTTTTCCGAGGTGTGTCCAGTTTTTTGCTTATTGTGAACGAATGGGGGCGTGGCATCGAAAAAAAAAAGATTCTTGTATTGGCTGACTAAATATCTGAACGTTTGACACCAATCTCGAACTTGTAGCTCTTACCATCTCTGAAATCTGTTTGTTCATACGGACAGACGGTCAGACGGACAGACAGACGGAGATGGCTATATCGACTCGGCTTGTGATGCTGATCAATAATATATATACTTTATGGGGTCTGCCACGCCTCCTTCTGCCTGTTACCCACATTTCGCTTCTGTCAAACCTAATAGACCCATCTACTCATTTTTAGAGTACGGGGTCTAAAAACAAACAAGAAAGAATTCTATAGTCGCCTCGCGACTTTAGGATACCCGTTACTCAGTTTCAATTTGTTATTAACAATGGTGATGGATATAATAGCTCGGCAAACACAGAACATTTTCATATAAATTCATGTTTAGAGCATATTTTTGACCGATCGTTCCTATGGAAGCTATACGATATAGTTGTCCGATTTGTTTCAAACTTGGTCAGTATATATATATATATATATATTATTGTCAGATGTATTCTGTGTGAGTTTGATTAATGTAGCTTAGTTAACGCAAAAGTTTTCCATACTAACTCAAATTTAGAGCGTATTTTTGACCGATCGGCCCTATGGGAGCTATACGATATAGTTGTCCGATTTGGATCAAACTTGGTCAGTATATATACATATATATTATTGGCAGATGTATTCTGTGTGAGTTTGATTAATATATCTTAGTTAACGCAAAAGTTTTCCATACTAACTCAAATTTAGAGCGTATTTTTGACCGATCGGCCCTATGGGAGCTATACGATATAGTAGTCCGATTTGTTTCAAACTTGGTCAGTATATATATATATTATTGTCAGATGTATTCTGTGTGAGTTTGATTAATATAGCTTAGTTAACGCAAAAGTTTTCCATTCTAACTCAAATTTAGAGCCTATTTTTGACCGATCGGCCCTATGGGAGCTATACGATATAGTTGTCCGATTTGCATCAAACTTGGTCAGTACATGTACTTCCTAGATATGTACATTCCGTGTAAATTTGGTTCAGATAGCATAGCTAACAAAAAAGTTTTCTGTACTAAAACTTTCTACGTTCAACTGTACATTTACCTTTATATGCAAATAAAACGCCCTAAAGTGGGCGTGTCAAAAAACAAAAACAAACTTGTACTGCTTGGTTATTGTACCTTTCATTTGCGACCACTATCATTTTTCTAGCTCTTATAGTCTCTGAGATGCTTTTGTTCATACAGACGGACGGACGGAATCGGGCCGAATCACAGGATTCCCATCCGGGATGCGAGTGTTCGGCAGTAAGCTGTTCGATGGGCGCCGAAGGAACGCCGCCGACATTGTCGACGACCCAGAAGCCATCTGCTTACCAGTCGAGTCGCTTATCACCGAGGCTGGAGTATGCGTGAGGGTCACTGGTAGAAATGGCTCTTTCTACCTGACCTCACTGTACTGCCATGCGCACGCTGAATTGACAACGCGGGACCTAATTTACATGGATGCCGTAATTCTACAGGCGAGCAGTACTCCCGTCATCCTGTGCCTGGACGCGAATGCTGTATCCCCCATGTGGTTCAGTAAACGCCACGAAAGCTTTCGTGGGCAGTTGAACCACACTCGGGGTGAGCAGCTGGAGGACTGGATCAAAGGGAGCGGAGCCGAAGTCCTGGACTCCTCGGTGTCTGCACTATGCCTTGCCGTACAGTCCGTGTGCGACAGGGTGCTAGGCCGCAGGCCGTCCAGAGCCCCGGGAAAGGTGAAGTGGTGGACCACTGAGCTTAGTACCAAACGCCAGGAGGTCAGGAGACTGAGGCGGAGGCTCCTGGATGCGCGGCGCAGAGATCATGACTCTGCAAAGCTTCTTGCTACTCATCTGCGGACAGCCGTTCGCGAGTTCAAGAAGCTCGTCCTCAAGACGAAGGAGGATCACTGGCGAAACTTCGTTGGAGACCACAGGGACGACCCATGGGGGCACGTATACCGGATTTGCCGAGGACGAAAGCAGTCCGCAGATCTGGGATGCCTTCGTTCGGATGACAGGCTGGTTGTAACTTGGCACGACTGCGCGAGTCTCCTCCTCCGCAACTTTTTCCCAGTTGCGGAAGCGAGTGACGACGTTGTCATCCAGAACGAAGCTGCGCCGGCTCTCGAAGCATTCGAGGTCGGAGCATGCGTCGCCCGGTTGAAGAACAGGCGCTCTCCCGGACTGGACGGCATAACCGGCATTATCTGCAAGGCTGTATGGCGTGCCATCCCCGAGCACATCACAACGTTGCTTTCCCGTTGTGTGGCAAAGGAATATTTCCCACTTGAGTGGAAGTGCCCGTGAGTAGTGGCGCTCCTCAAGGGCCCCGACAAGGATAGGAGCAATCCAGCATCCCATCGGGTTATCTGCCTGCTGCCAGTGTTTGGCAAGGTGCTGGAGGGGATCATGGTGAGTCGGATGAAAGAGGTGCTTCCAGATGGAAATAGATGGCAATTCGGCTTTTGACCTGGACACTGCGTTGAGGACGCATGGAGGCACGTTCAGACCAGCGTAGCCGCCAGCCAGGCGAACTACGTTCTAAGTCTGTTCGTTGACTTCAAAGGAGCCTTCGACAACATTGAGTGGAGCGCCGCGATGCGCCGCTTAATAGCCCTAGGATGCCAGGAAGCCAGCTTGTGGAGAAGCTTATTCTGTGGCAGGAGGGCGAGGATGACCAGCAGATTCGGAGAAGTCGACGTAGAGGTAACTCGAGGCTGTCCGCAAGGATCCATCAGTGGGCCGTTCATTTGGAACACCATGATGGATGTGCTGCTCCAACGATTGGAGCCCTTGTGTGTCTTCAACGCATACGCCGACGATCTGCTGGTTCTCGTCGAGGGATGGTCGAGAGCCGAACTGGAGAGACGAGGAGAGGAGCTGTTGTCCGTCGTGGGAACTTGGGGAGCTGAGGTCTCGATCTCAACCAGCAAGACGGCAATGATGATGTTGAAGGGGAGATTGGCCGCTTTCAGGCCACCCCTGGTACGATTTGCAGGAGCAAGTCTGCCGTACGTCACGCAGTACCGCTACCTTGGCATCACAGTCGGCGAGAGGTTGAATTTTCAACCGCATATCGCAGGATTGCGAGGAAAGCTAGCTGGAGTCGTCGGAGCATTGAGTCGCGTGCTGCGAGTCGACTGGGGTCTCAGTCCTCGAGCGAAACGCACCATTTATGCCGGACTCATGGTGCCCTGTGCACTATTTGGTGCCTCGGTTTGGTATTCCGCGGTTGTGAGAGAGTCGGGGGCCAGGAGGCGCCTCATATCCTGCCAAAGAGTCATGCTCTTAGGATGCCTTGCGGTATGCCGAACAGTGTCCACCGTGGCACTGCAGGTGCTTGCTGGAGCTCCACATTTGGACCTGGTTGCCAAGAAATTGGCAATCATGTTAAAGGTCAAGCGTGCCCACCCGCGGGAGGAAAGCGATTGGATGTTCGGTCTAGATTTGGCAAATCTAGATCGGAGGCAGATGATGGCGATGCTGGACGAGCGCATGTGCTGCGAATGGCAACGCAGGTGGGATGACGATGAGCACGGTCGACCGACTCATCGCTTTATCCCGGACGCACGCTTCGTCTTCAGCCGGATGGAGTTTGGATTTAGTCTCCACGCCGGATTTCTGCTGACGGGCTATGGATCGCTGAACGCATTTTTGCATCGGAGAACACTGAGCACAACGCCCGCATGCCAATGCGGCGCTGAGTGTGATGACTGGCAGACTGACGTGCTAGTTGCTTGCCCTCTCTATGCAGATTTGCGAGACCTCGACGGACTTGGTGTGAGAGGAGGGGACGCCGGTTGGGATTTTTCCCGGGTCCTGGATACACCCCCACGGAGAACTCCCAGGATCAACCAGTGCCGGGTCAGTGATGGCCAAAAATGGAAGTGGAACTGGAACCTGGACCATGCCACGAAGTCTTACCAGAGCACTCTAATCTGGCAGTGATGCGGTACTTGTGCCAATTCACGAGGTCTTACCAGAGCACTTAATCTGGCAGTGATGCGGCACTTGTGCCAACTCACGAGGTCTTACCAGAGCACTTTAATCTGACAGTTTTGCGGTACTTGTGCCAATTCACGAGGTCTTACCAGAGCACTTAATCTGGCAGTGATGCGGCACTTGTGCCAATTCACGAGGTCGTACCAGAGCACTTTAATCTGGAAGACAACTCCTCGGAGAAGTCGACGGCGCCCACCCAGTGCCCGGTTGTCGGAAACCAGTATGGGAAGCAGTCTTTGATTGCGCACAGCCGATCCAAAGCTGTCAATTTGGTACCACGGGATGGGCTGGTGCCAAGGCCAGCCCAAATGAGGTTGGCCCCCTTTGTGGGAGTATCGTGGGGGCTGTTGGTTGTACCCAAATGCGGGAAGAGCGTTTGGCTCGGCGTGGAGTTGCGTTATACAACCGGGTGTTGTACCCATAGACCAACAGAGGTTTTAGATAGGCCTCGCTCCTCACCAAGGATGAATGTTATGCCCGACAGCATGCATTCGATTTGGCACCTGAAAGATTAAACTTTTGGGGGCGTTGGTGGACGCTCAAATTCACTCGTTGTACTATGCGTAACATATGTGACGCAACTGTGTACCGTGGTTGTAAACCCCTAAAGGTGGTAAACGCCACGTAAAAGAAATTCGACTTTATGTCTGTCCGTCTGTCCGTCCGTATGAACATCTAGATTTTTTAAACTACAAGAGCTAGAGCCACCAGATTCGGAATGAAAGTCCGTCTATATGTCAGGCAGGTTAAGTTTATTTCAAATTTTTGCCACGCCCCCTACCGCCCCCCAAATTGTAAAAAAACAGTTTTTATTGCCATACAACTTTGAAACTATGAAAGCTATCGTAACCAAATATGTATATAGGTGTATGGTACAACTGTAACTATCCTCACCAAGTTTCATCAAGATCGGACAACTATAGCTTATAGCTCCCATAGGACAAATCGGTCAAAAACAAAAAATTTGTATGAAGACGTAGTATTTGCTAAGTGATCGCAACCAAACTCACACAGAATGTGTACATAATTATTAAAAGTAACTTCACCAAATTTGGTCCAAATCGGACAACTACAACATGTGAAACAAATTGGTCAAAAATGTTAAAAATTGTAATTTATGTACGTGTTTGAAGAAAAGTGGTAAATAATTGTTTACCTTCTTTAGCCGTCCTGATTGTCAACAGTGCTGTGGTCCAAGTGATGTGACATGCATTAGAGAAACATGGGGTCTGCGGTTCGAACCCCAGCACAGACAGGCATTTGTTTTCTTTTTCATTTTCTATAACAAAACATTATTATATGTAAATGCAGATAATCAGCATTACCTGCAAATTGAGGTGTGGTGCATATGGTAGAGTGGCGACATGTCAGAATCCTGTGTTTCATACCACGCGTTCGATTGCAGCTAGCGTAACTTTTTTTTACTTTTTTAAATTTTAATTTAAACTATTATCTTTTTTTAAATTTGTATTTTAAAATATGAATCAGTCTACTGCTTCTTCTTTTAAGTTTGTAAGTAAAATATATTCTTGATCAGCATCAATAGCCATATCGTATAGCTCCCATATGGCCGATCGGTCAAAAATACGCTCCAAATATGAATTAGTATGAAAAACTTTTGCGTTAAATAAGCTATATTAATCAAACTCACACAGAATACATTATCATCATACCATCAATATATACATACTGACCAAGTTTGATCCAAATCGGACTACTATATCGTATAGCTCCCATAGGAACGATCGGTCGAAAATATGCTCTAAACATGAATTTATATGAAAATGTTCTGTGTTTGCCGAGCTATTATATCCATCACCATTGTTAATAACAAATTGAAACTGAGTAACGGGTATCCTAAAGTCGCGAGACGACTATAGCATTCTTTCTTGTTATTGATCTGGTAAGGTTTTTCTGGGTTTTTCCCAATCCTCGCAACAAATGTTGGATCAATTTCATTACTTTTTATCCCCAGATTAACTATTAACTATTAATTAATTTATCAATCTGAAACAAAAACAGTCTAAGCATAATAAAACATACATATGTTTCTTTGTGAATACACATACATATGTATGTATGTGTGTATTCGGTGCAGCCAGCTTCCGCGGGCAGCAAAACATTCGAACATGTGCTTGTGTGTTTCTATCTCGCTTGCATTCATTAATTGATATTGCGTTCAATTATCAATATTGTCACGCTTCTAGTTTTCTTGTTTATAGTTCAATTTTAATGCGCCTTTCAGGATGGTTTAATATAGTTAATCTCAACAAGAATTATAAATAACAATACTGTATGATACGAACAAGTTCGCAAAAAACGGCATTGAAGTTTTTTCAAGTGTGGGAAAAGGGGGCGTGGCAGTCCAAAATTTTAAATGGCAGTGCAGCTATGCTGTCGCTAGGAACCTCCTTACAAAAACTGGTGAACCTAGGTGCCATAGTCACTGAGATATTTGCTTAAAACACCAATTTTTCCCGAGGTGTGTCCAGTTTTTTGTGATCATTTGACACCAAGCTCGAACTTGTAGCTCTTACCATCACTGAAATCTGTTTGTTCATATGGACAGACGGACAGTCGGACATGGCTATTTCGACTCGGCTTGTGATCCTGATTAAGAATATATGAATATACTTTATGGGGTCTACCACGCCGCCTTTTACCTGTTACATACTTTTGCACAAACCCAATATACTCTTGCAGAGAGTATAAAAAAGTAACAAAATTCAATTTCAAAGCTGATACCTTGCGACGAAAATTGATGCATTTTGGCACATTTCAGAAAATAAGTCAACTTTAAGGGGCTTAAGCACCCACATTTTTTAACCCATTTTCAAAAAATTTCGGATTTATCACCCATGATCATTTCTTAACAAAACGTAATTATTTCATACGCTACCATCACAAAAACGATTTTTGCCACGGTTTTCGGCCCCAGTGTGCACCATCCCTAAGAAATTAAGGCTCCTTGCTTTGCTGTGATGCACATCGAGAGCGGACAACAATTCTCGTTTGTGTTCTGTATCCATCTCGCACAGCTTGCACATGTGGGACTGTGAAAACAATGCCATCAATTTGCTGGTCTTGTCAATCATTCGGGAAAAATCCGAAAGATTAGTCTTGTGTCTCAAGAAGTCACAATCGTACGAAACAAGTACGTTTCCGTCCGAAATGGGTATGTAGTCTGTGAGTGTATAGTCCATCATTGGTGATGTCAATGCCACAGGTACCGTCAGTAGCGTCCCGTACATTCTGGAATGTGACATATTCGGTGTTGAAGTCTACAAACTAAAACTACTAAATAAGCGAAGGTTGTATTTGTGGTCCACCCTCCCCCTTATAAGGACTGTTGTCCCCCAGTCCGCATCTACCTTCTCTTCGGTGCAAAGCGGAGTGAGCTTTTTCCCTAGTCTCCGATTTGTCTTTACGAGTACCTTTAGCCAACATCAAATACCATGTTCTGTCTATCTTGGTTAAGTCTGGAGTTTGGCACTAACTGGGCCTTTTCTATTTTTTCAACCAATGTTCTGCTGGGTTCCCTGTTAGTTGTCATATAAGGGGACTATGGACTTTTTTTTGGTGACAAAATGTATTGATTTGTTATATTAGATCATAGCGTGCCGTGCCAGCTCGACTGTATTGGTTACCTTTTGCAACTTAAGACACCTAGCTATTTCCGGGAAAATGTTTTGGAAACGCTCAACCTTGCCATTCGACGTTCTGTGCAAGGTCGCAGACTTTACAAAGTTAACTCCAAAGCTGATAAGGAGTAAAGTCGTTAAAGTCTCCGACTTAAGCGATGGCTCGTTGTCACAAAATGTCAGGAAAAATGTTCATGACCATGAGTAAAGGCGGTATTAGATCTTCTGTATTGCGAGACACTAACGCAATAAATTTGGAGTGTTGGTCAATGTAGGTGAGGAACAATTTATGATCTATATCTGACTACAACTGACTACAAGCCATAGCATACTCTGGAACCGAATTACTAGGGGCCATCATTGGCTTATGAACTGCCCGTGAGAGGGCGTCCAGCTTAACCTAACCTATATGTTAAATTAGAGATAATCGAATAGAATTTAAGTGGTAGACAGTACCGAAGTCGCTGTGCGACCCTGTTTGTAGTCAGTATTTTTAGTATTTAAGTTTTCTGTACGCGTTTTGGGATTTGGCAAAATTAGAGATGGTCATCCAAAATCGCAATTTCCGGTCTGCCCGAGCTGTCCCAGACATCAGTGCCAAAGTGACCAGGGCGTCTGCCGCTCCACCACTTGCTGCTGTGTCGACGCTGCCGGATGAAAGGTCTGTGACACTTTGGAAACCCCTGACACCCCTAAAGTGCCACGGAGATGGAGCCACTACTGCCACATCGGTAACGCCCGCACCCGCTGCTGCTGAGCCACCAGCATGTGATGCTGTAGGGGCCTCGATTGCTGCTGCTGCCGTGACAATGAAACATTCCTTTTATCTGGCTGAGACCATTGCTCAGGTCCCAGGATTACTTACCTCTGCTGCTCCTGCTGTTATTCCCGCTGCGCCTGCTGTTGTTCACGCTGCGCCTGCTGTTGTTGCTGCTGCCGTTTACCCTCTCTGCGCTTGCTGTTGTTCCCGCTGCGCCTGCTGTTGTTGCTGTCCATCTTGCTACTGCGGCCGGAAAGTTGTCCACCAATGCTGTGTCCACTGCCGCATTCATATGTAGGATCCCGCCTGCTGCCACCATTGTCTCTGACGCATACGCGGCCGACTCAGCAACACGCACGGACATCTCCACGCCGGGAATGCCACCGCAGGCCGAAATTAGTGGAGATGTGCACCGACGCACAGTGGGTCAGCGGGCCGAAAAATTTTGCAAAAATCATATCTTTTGAACCAGGGGAGGTATTTGAACAAATTAAAAAGCATTTAATAGATAACTTATTAAGCTTTAGAAGGAATGTCTGAACAGGGTGATCCGTTAACAGGCTGTTTCAAAATTTAAGGTCAAAGTTCTTTAATGTTTCTGCCCATATTAGACGTATAAAATGAAAATTAAAAATACTTTTTTTTATCACAAAGTAATATTTTTAATATTGTTTTAACATAAACATAACATATCAATATGTTTTAATTCGTTTTCTTACCTAATTTACTTAATTTTGTTACCAACATTTTTGGTTGAATTATTTTGAGGTTATATTTCAAATTTTTTTTAGTGGCCAATTTTCATTAAAATGAGTTCAAACATTTGTTGTAACATATAATAAACTTAGTATTTTGGAACTGTAACTATTATCTTTAAAATTTTTTGGAAATACATGCATTTAAAGATGCTGCTTAAATGCTAACGAAGTATACATTTTTTCTAAAACTAATCTCATTAAATTAAGTCAAAATTAATCGAATATGCTCGCTTCAACAAAAAAACTCAGTGTACTTATATTTACAATGCAGTTAAGAAATCTTATTGCAATGTTTCTCCGTCATGGAATCAGCCAAACTCGAAAATCTATTTTTGTACCTTAAAAGAACAATTTATTTAGTTACCTGTAGCCAAAATGTCTCAAGACTGGTAAAACGCATAAAAAATAATTTTTGTTAAATTTAACTAACTCAGGTATTATTTACAAAATGATTTTACACAATTTTTTTATTAAATTCCCACTCAGGAATTCCCATATTTGCATGGGCTCTTCTTCTTCCATACATAAAACGCGCATTTTTAGCACGAGGTTGCGCTCGTTTTATGACTTTTAATTCTAAACGGGCAAACTAGGGTAAAGGAAATTACATAAGCATATTAGAAGAAGGTTCATTCTATCATATGTATATAGTCTCCTCGTGAACATCGGTGAACATTAGAAGTTATGTCCATGTTAAATTAAAAAAACTGCCCAAAAATAGTATATTTTTTAAACTTTTTTGGAATATTCAGTTATAAAACGAAAATTAAATGTTTTACTGAATTTAATAAAGAATTAATTATGTTTGAATAAAAAAATAACAACTTTAAGATTGATCGATTATTTCTCCCAAAATTCAATTTTAAAGTCGATACTTTGCGCGGAAAATTTATGTATTTTGGCAAATTTCAGGAAATAGGTCAACTTTGAGGGACTTTAGCACCCACAATTTTCAACCGATTTGAAAAAAATTTCGGATTTATCACCCGTGATCATTTTTTAACCAAACGCAATTTTTCTTTTTGTCGTACGCTACCATCACAAAAATGATTTTAGCCACGTTTTTCGGCCGGCTGCCCCATTGTGCGACGTCTAGAAGAATTCCGATTACACAATGAAATCCTCATGCTGCAGTGCCAACTACAGGGCGTAAACGCGTATGATATACGCAAGTGGATCAGTGATTTTGAAGATGCATATAAGGACACGATATCGATCATGTATTCATGCGTGGTTTCAAAAGAAAAGCATTGTACTCATACAAATATTGAAACAAAAGTATCGATGTTGGTATCGACAATTTATATTTGGTCCAAATGTTTATTAAAGTTTCCCACACACCAGAGCGAATAATTCGCACCGGCAACGGCACGAATATCTGAATATATAATTACATTGCATCTTATGTACGCATGCACACCAAAGCGGTGCGCTTTGATTCGCTTTGACGGCGAATTTGCAGCGTTTTTTTCCGTTGAGCATTGAAAACCGCGTTTGCGTCGTTTTTTTCGTTTGCCGCCAAGAACGATAAAACTCAGATTGCACAAAAAGTTATTTGTGTTCTGCGCTGATGACGTCACATGCGATGGGTGAATTTTTAATTTAACATGTTAAATTACTTTTTTTTGGCTTTGAATATAATATATTAATAATAATATTATGAAAGAAGCAGTTATCATTCACAATCATTATCATTCACTTTTATTAAAAAATAAATAATTAAAAATTAAACAATTGTGACGTTTGAACACCTGTTTATTGTGCGCAATGTCTTTGCGCAATATTTGACGTCATATATTCCCTCATGCTATAAAATAACAAAATAAAGCCGCGAATAAATTCGCCTCAGTCTGATCATCGGTCTGGTGTGTGGAAAGCTTAATGCTGGTTACATTTTTATGAATTTTTATAACATTATTTTTAAATATTTCTGTGTTCTCCAACTTCTTACGATGACTCCAAAAATCGTATTTTATTTCAATGGAAGAATAACTGTCATTTTCACTCGAGTGAACTCTTGGACTAGATGTTATGTATTGTCTTAGTAAATTAATTGACTTCGCACAAGCTAACTTTGTTTTGTGCACATACTATGAGGCAATAACATAAATATAGATTTATGGCAGTAATTACATACCTCGCATCGGGGTGGCTCTTCATATGCTTATGCGTTTGAGGTGTTTCCTGATGTTTTTTTTAGCAAATCTTGCACCTCACCTCGTCTATTGGTGTTTTGGTAAAGCATCGACAAATATTTCCTCGACTTGGCGCCATTTATCTAACGACACAAATTTCAATAAACTGCACATAATAATAGCTTTAATACTTTAACTTTAAATTAAATTTACTTAAATAATAATTCACTATATATGACAAGACGACATGTGTTCCTAGATGCATATAACATGCTAAGGATGAACGGATGCAGTTTGTGGCTTACCGACGCATGTTGGAGGCGGGTTCTGCCGTTATTTGCGGACTGTAGAAGTTTCAAGGTTTGAGGATTTAAAGGCGTTGTTGCTGGAAGAGTTTGGCCTTACCCATTCGGTGGATGAGGTCTACGCAGAGCTGTGGAATCGACACAGGAGGTCTGACGAATGCTATCCCCGGTATGTCATTGAGATGCAACAGTTTGCTATGCGTCGGCCCGTACCGGAGAATAAGCTCATCATCGCGAGACTACGTCGACCGGATGGGCCATATGCAGATAGTTAGTGTTGCCTTTGTGGTACTTCGTGAATGTATTGAGTTTAATCGAATCTTTTCTTTGCTCGACTCGTGCAGCCCTAGGAGTTTCATCAGACGTGCTGAAGTCCCGGCGTCCTGCCGTTTAAAATATATAACAATTAACTGTTCGGTGGCGGTTGAGTCTGCTGTGACACCATGTGGTCCAGGCGGGGTGGAAGCAAAGAGCTAACCGTAGAAAGGCAGTGCGAGATCTATAAGGAGACATTGTTTGCCGTCCTTGTTTTGCAGACCGATCCGTCTGTCTCATCCTGAGCGCCAAAAAGTGCGTCAGATCTGCAAAGAGCTTTTCAATGCCGGGATCATTGGGCATAGCCGTTCGCCTTATGCTCCGCAATTGTACACGATCGATGTACTTTGACTTTAAAGGGTCTACTTCCATTGGCCTAGCCACATCCTAAAGGCAGGACTTTTCTCCTGGCCTGGTTTGAGTTTTCATGATTCTGTGGCCGGGCCTCGATCCTTACCCTGTCTTCAAGGCTTTTAGCGAAATTTGCTGCAAACATGGCCTTAACCACCTGAGCCAACAAAAAGCCTGATGACAAATCAGGGAGACGAGACGCGAGCAACACATCGGTCAAGTTGCGTCTCAGGCCGGATATAAAGACTCTTACAGCTTTTTATTCTATCCAGGCTCTATATTCCATCCAGAGAAAGAATTTCCGCGTCTTTGTAAACTTAAATCGCAGGCAACGCTATGTTTAAATTTTCTAAAAGCCCTGGGCTTCTCAGTTCTCTTTATTTCTCCAAATTTTTATTTCGGCGTAACCGAGTCTGTCACTTGGACTTATTGAAAGTTCTGAATTAAACTGTCGTCGTTAGCGTAGAAATATCATTTTCTACAAAATACAATGCACTAAAGTAGATACGACAAGAAAGAAAAGTACAGTCGAGCGCGCCCGGCCGTATAATACTCGCTGCATTTGTCCCGATTAAATTATTAAAATCGGTATCGAGATATTACAATGTGAATTACTTGCATTAAAACACGTTGAAACAAAAACAATCTAAGCATAATCAAACACACATCTGTTTGTTTGTATTCGAATACACATACGTTAGGCAATATGTATATGATGCAAATATGTATGTATGTATGTGTGTATTCGGAGCAGCCAGCGACCGCGGGCAGCGCTGCCGACACACAGGCAGCGAAAACGTTCGAACATGTGCTTGTGTGTTTCTATCTCGCTTGCACCTATGGGTTGGTATTGCGTTCAATTATCAATATTATAACGCTTCTAGTTTTCTTGTTTATAGTCCGATTTTAATGCGCCTTTCAGGATAGTTTAATATAGTTAGTCTCCACACCAGTTATAAACTACAATACTGTACGATACGGAAAAAACGGCATTGAAGCTTGAAAACTATTTTATAAATTGTGGGAAAAGTGGGCGTGGCAGTCAAAAATTTTAAATATAAATGTAACTATGCTCTCGCAAAGAACACCCGTACCAGAATTGGTGATCCTAGGTGCCATAGTTGCTGAGATATTTGCCGAAAACACCAATTTTTCACGAGGTGTGTCCAGTTTTTTGCTTATTGTGGGCGAATGGGGCGTGGCATCGAAAAAAAAAAGATTCTTGTATTGACGGACTAAATATGTGATCGTTTGACACCAAGCTCGAACTTGTAGCTCTTACCATCTTTGAAATCTGTTTGTTCATACGGACAGACGGTCAGACGGTCAGACGGACAGACAGACGGACAGATAGACAGACAGACGGACAGTCGGACATGGCTATATCGACTCGGCTTGTGATGCTGATCAAGAATATATATACTTTATGGGGTCTGCCACGCCTCCTTCTGCCTGTTACATACTTTTGCACAAACCCAATATACTCTTGCAGATAATATAAAACAAGAAAGAAAAGTACAGTCGAGCGCGCCCGGCCGTATAATACTCTCTGCATTTGTCCCGAATAAATTATTAAAATCGGTATCGAGACATTACAATGTGAATTACTTGCATTAAAACACGTTGAAACAAAAACAATCTAAGCATAATCAAACACACATCTGTTTGTTTGTATTCGAATACACATACGTTAGGCAATATGTATATGATGCAAATATGTATGTATGTATGTGTGTATTCGGAGCAGCCAGCGACCGCGGGCATTCCGATTTTAATGCGCCTTTCAGTATAGTTTAATATAGTTAGTCTCCACACGAATTATATAATTACAATACTGTACGATACGAACAAATTCGCCAAAAACGGCATTGAAGGTTCCAGACTTTTTTATCAAATGTGGGAAAAGTGGGCGTGGCAGTCCAAAATTTTAAATGGCAACGCAACTATGCTGTCGCTAGGAACTCCGGTACCAGAATTGGTGATCCTAGGTGCCATCGTTACTGAGATATTTGCCGAAACACCAATTTTTTCCGAGGTGTGTCCAGTTCGACTTTATGTCTGTCCGTCTGTCCGTCCGTATGAACATCTAGATTTTTATACTCTCTGCAAGAGTATATTGGGTTTGTGCAAATGTATGTAACAGGCAGAAGGAGGCGTGGCAGACCCCATAAAGTATATATATTCTTGATCAGCATCACAAGCCGAGTCGATATAGCCATGTCCGTCTGTCTGTCCGTCTGTCCGTCTGACCGTCTGTCCGTCTGTCCGTCTGTCCGTATGAACAAACAGATTTCAGAGATGGTAAGAGCTACAAGTTCGAGCTTGGTGTCAAACGATCAGATATTTAGTCAGTCAATACAAGAATCTTTTTTTTTTCGATGCCACGCCCCATTCGCCCACAATAAGCAAAAAACTGGACACACCTCGGAAAAAATTGGTGTTTTCGGCAAATATCTCAGTAACTATGGCACCTAGGATCCCCAATTCTGGAACGGGAGGTTCGTAGCGACGGCATAGTTGCATTGCCATTTAAAATTTTGGACTGCCACGCCCACTTTTCCCACATTTGATAAAAAAAAGTCTGGAACCTTCAATGCCGGGTTTGGCGAACTTGTTCGTATCGTACAGTATTGTAATTATATAAGTCGTGTGGAGACTAACTATATTAAACTATACTGAAAGGCGCATTAAAAATTGGACTATAAACAAGAAAACTAGAAGCGTTACAATATTGATAATTGAACGCAATACCAACCCATAGGTGCAAGCGAGATAGAAACACACAAGCACATGTTCGAACGTTTTCGCTGCTTGTGTGTCGGCAGCGCTGCCCGCGGTCGCTGGCTGCGCCGAATACACACATACATGCATGCATATTTGCATCATATACACATTGCCAAACGTATGTGTATTCGAATACAAACAAACAGATGTGTGTTTGATTATGCTTAGATTGTTTTTGTTTCAACGTGTTTTAATGCAAGTAATTCACATTGTAATATCTCGATACCGATTTTAATAATTTAATCGGGACAAATGCAGAGAGTATTTTACGGTCGGGCGCGCTCGACTGTACTTTTCTTTCTTGTTTAAACTACAAGAGCTAGAGCTACCAGATTCGGAATGAAAGTCCGTCTATATGTCAGGCAGGTTAAGTTTATTTCAAATTTTTGCCACGCCCCCTACCGCCCCCGCAAATTGTAAAAAAACAGTTTTTATTGCACTAGAACTTTGAAACTATGAAAGCTATCGTAACCAAATATGTATATAGGTGTATGGTACAACTGTAACTATCCTCACCAAGTTTCATCAAGATCGGACAACTATAGCTTATAGCTCCCATAGGACAAATCGGTCAAAAACAAAAAATTTGTATGAAGACATGTAGTATTTGCTAAGTGATCGCAACCAAACTCACACAGTATGTGTACATAATAATTAAAAGTAACTTCACCAAATTTGTTTCAAATCGGACAACTACAACATGTGAAACAAATTGGTCAAAAATGTTAAAAATTGTAATTTATGTACGTGTTTGAAGAAAAGTGGTAAATCAATGTTTATCTACTTAGCCGTCCTCATTGTCAACAGTGCTGTGGTCCAAGTGATGTGACATGCATTAAAGAAACATGAGGTCTGCGGTTCGAACCCTGGCACAGATAGGCATTTTTTTTCTTTTTCTATAACAAAACAATATTATATGTAAATGCAGATAGTCAGCAGTACATGCAAATTGAGGTATGGTGTATATGGTAGAGTGGCGACATGTGAGAATCCTGTGTCTGATACCGCGGGTGTTCGATTGCAGCTACCGCGTAACTTTTTTTACTTTTTCAAATTTTAATTTAAACTATTATCTTTTTTTAAATTTGTATTTTAACAATATATGAATCAGTCTACTGCTTCTTCTTTTAAGTTTGTAAGTATTTTTGTATGCGCACTACAAGGAGTACGGGGTCTTATACAGTCGGCACGTCGACTGTATCCTTTCTTACTTGTTTCTTGTTGTAATTGATTTATAACTTTTTTGTGTTTTCTTGTTTTATTAACTTTTTTGTTTATTCTTAAAAACTAGATACAGGGTTCTCGCTTATGTTCATAAGCAGAACTGCTCGGGCGCCAGTTAAGCCTGTCTGCACCTGGCTAGGTATAGACGGCCATAGAAAGTTTCCTGCGTTGCTCGGTAATAATACGTTCCTGAACTTAATTATACTCTCTGCAAGAGTATATTGGGGTGTGGAATGTATAAAACAGGCAGAAGGAGGCGTGCCAGACCCCGTATGAACAAACAGATTTCAGAGATGGTAAGAGCTACAAGTTCGAGCTGGTGTCAATCGGTAATATATTTAGTTAATCAATACAAGAATCCTTTTTTTCCGATGCCACGCAACGCTCGCCCGCAATAAGCAAAAAACGAGACACACCTCGAAAAAAAATGCATGTTTTTGATGAACATCTCAGTATCTATGGCACTAAGGAAGACCAATTTTGGTACAGAACTTTTTAGCGACAGCATAAATTCAATGTCATTACAATTTATGAGCTTTTGCCACAATAAATTAAATAATTTTCAAACTTTAATAGTGCATTAAAGGTGCAAAAAAATCGGACTATAGCCAAGAATTACCATATTGATAATTGAACTCAATATACAATACATAAGTGCAAGCTAGATAGAAACATACAAGCGCTCAAACGGTTTCACTGTCTGTGTGGCGACAGCGCTGCCCGTGGACGCTGTCCGAACCGAATACACACATTCATACATATATGCATCCTATATTGTCAAACGTATGTGTATGCGAATACAAAAAAACAGATGTATGGTTGATTATGCTTCGATTGTTTTTGATTCAACGTGTTTTAATGCAAGTTATTGACATTGTAATATCTCGATACCGATTTTAATAATTTAATCGGGACAAATGCAGAGAGTATTATACGGTCGGGCGCGCTCGACTGTACTTTTCTTTCTTGTTAGACCCCGTACTCTAAAAAAGAGTATAGGGGTCTATTAGGTTTGTCAGAAGCGAAATGTGCGTAACAGGCAGAAGGAGGCGTGGCCGACCCCATAAAGTATATATATTCTAGATCAGCATCAACAGCCGAGTCGATATAGCAATGTCCGTCTGTCCGTCTGTCTGTCCGTCCGTATGAACACCTGGATCTTTTAAACTACAAAAGCTAGAGGCACCAAATTTATAATGAAAGTCCGTTATTAACCCAGGCAGGTTAAGTTTATTTCAAATTTTTGCCACGCCCCTTACCGCCCGCGCAATGAGCAAAAAACCAGACACACCACGAAAAAAATTTACTTTTAGGCCAATAACTCAGTAACTATGGCACTTAGGAACACCATTTTTGGTAAACAGGTTGCTAGTGACACCCTTAATGCAATGCCATTAAAAATTTTGAGCTGCCACGCCCCCTTTTCTCATTAGAGTTAACCAAACGTTTACGCTTTAATGCCATGTTTAAGGCATTTATTCATATAGTAGAGTGTTGTAATTCAACATTCGTATAGAGACATATAAAATCAAACTATTCTGAAAGTGGCATCAACATACTACCTTTAACAAAAGAGCTACTGCGTTAGAAAGTTTGTTATTTAACTGCAATATCACTTACGCGCAAGAGCGAGACAGAAACATACAAACACATGTTCGAACGTTTTCGATGCTTGTGTGGCGACAGCGCTGCCGGCAGACGCTGGCCGCGCCGAATACACACATACATACATAATGCATACATAAAATTTCAAACGAATGTGTGTTTGTATGAATAATATGTAAATGCTGATTATCGGAGAATTCTTGAAAGTGGCGCGTGGTGCAACTGATAGAGTTGCGGCAATGCGAATTGTTAATTTATTTTTTTTTAAAATTTCAATTCAAAATGTACATATAAAATGAAAATTTTTAAATTTCATTCGAAAATTTGAATTTAAATTGAATACAATTGCGCATTTCTATAGGAGTACGGGGTCTTTTACAGTCGGCTCGATCGACTGTAGCCTTTCTTACTTGTTTTTCTACTAGCATATTTGCCTCTCAATAAACGACAACACTGCGAACGTCACGCAACGCAAGCGAACATACGAACTTGCTTGTTACTCGAACGTTTTGTACTGAAAAGACGGTCAGGCAGGTTGCGTCGAATTCTCGTTCGGTTGCAATCGAACGATCAGCAAACGATCTATGGGGCTGATCGTTCTGATCGCGACCAAATTGTTTATATCAAACGATCTGGTTTGAATCGTTTAGAAAACGGACAACTGATCGAAGTGATTCGAACTTTTTTCGGACAGCCCGTTGAACTACTCGTTACCCGGTCATTCGATGAAAAGTTCGAACATACTAGAGGATACTCGTTGAAGGTCTCTGGTATGTAATTTAACGAGTGCCCCTCGCACATTGTTGTGTAATATAAATAAATGCAAAAATGTTAGCCAGCAGTTACGCTGAAGTTGCCGTCTCAGCGAAAGTTCAGTTCAGCGCCCTAGATGCGATGGTCAACCGACGGGAACCTGATATCTTGGACATGCTGTAAGATCAGCGTTATCACTTATGCCCAGTCGGCTCGCCGGCTGTAGTTTTGTAGCTTTAAGTACGTATATTTTGTATCTTTGTATTCCTTAGCAACTAAGTACTTTTGGTTTAGCTTACGCCCCAGCTTGCTGGTGGTTCCAAATTCAGTTTTGTTCTTACAACGAAAGCGAAAAGCTCGTTCAATAAACTCTGCTCCGGCAACTAGCCGTAAAATACTTTGAAATAATTATTTCTGCATTGCTGTGGCACAGCCCAGTGATACGAGAGACAAGTAATCTCTCCACCATAATCATCCTAAAAAACGGAACCCCTACTCCCACATCAGCAGCTGCAGCTCTGGACAGCAACGTGGGACAACACAACTATTTAATTTGTATGTATGTATGGCATTGGTCGGCACGACCAGCGTCCGCGGACCGCACTTGCAGAGAAAACATTGTAACAAATTTTTGAATATTTCTGTCTCGCTTGCTCGCATACAGTGATATTGCAGTTAAATAAAATAAGCTTTGTTACGTGATAGCTCTTTTGATCAAAGTAGGATTTTTATGACACATTCAGGATAGTATGATTTCATATGTCTCCAAACGAATTTTAAATTACACCACCGTACTATGTTGGCAAATGCATTAAAAACAGAATTGAAGTTTGAAAGTTTTCAGTTTTTAATGGCATTGCATTTATGTTGTCTCTTGAAACCTGTGTACCAGAATTGGAATTCCTTACTGAAATATTCGCCAAAAACATTGATTTTTTCGAGGCTTATTGTTCATTGCGGGGGCGGTAAGGGGCGTGGCAACAATTTGAAATAAACTTGATCTGCTAGGGAAGATAACGGAATTTCATTCCAAATTTGGTGGCTCAAGCTCTTATAGTTTAAAAGATCCAGGTGTTTATCCGGACAGCGCCAACATCTTCTACTGTTGCTGCTGCGGGAACGTTGGGTTTTAAATAAAATGCGCGAAACTGCGTTTAATGATTTTAATGTACGGGTTTATTGAAATGCACAAGCGTAAAGTGGTGAGCGGGTTGAATAAATACAAAAAAGGAAAACTTTAGAAAAAAACGTCTCTGTAAATGACGATTTACAATGCAATGCCAGTCACTCGCTTCAAGTGTGACCGTTCTCTCTTCAGCTCATAATCCACACCCACACTTCACCTGTTCACCCTGTGGCCTGAACATGCCGCTCCCCTTGCAACATGTTACAATTGCCACAGTTTGCATACTATGAATGGGGAACGGCAGTATTCTGGGGTGCCTAGATGCCGCAGGAGCCGGAAATCACGCAACCAAATAGAGTGATCTCAGCGGCTGGAATACCGTTGTGTCCAGGCACACACCCCGGTTGGATGACCTCAGGATAGAGGTCGGATCCCAGCACCACCAATATAGAGCCAGGGCGGTAGAAGCTCCGGTCGGCCAACAGCAAGTTCGCAAACTTGCTCCGCACTGGAACCGCCTGCACTGGCGGAGCGCGTGCACGCCGCGGCATACTCGGCACCGGTTCGAATATACCCCTCGGATGCGGTGCCTCTCCTGCCTTGAAAGCCTGAACTGCGTCGGAGCCATTCTGTATAAAATAAGGGCTGGAACAAAAAACGGAAATCATTAGTTGGAACGAAGATAATAGATGAAGGGATGCCTAGGAGCTTGGCCACGGGTCGTCGGATGGATCCACGCGAAGTCCGAACGTCGACTACGCCTACTAAACCATCAACGCCAGAGTGGACATTGTCCACTCGTCCCACGCGCCATTCGGTGGGCGGCAGGTGATCCTCGTGCACGATCACCAGATCGTCAACCTGGAGACTGCGAGTTGGCGTCATCCATTTAGTCCGTTTATGGAGCTTTTGGAGGTACTCTTGCTTCCAACGGCGACAGAACCCATGATGGATCGCCTATAACCGCTGCCACCTGTTTATCACAGACATGGGCTCGGAGAGGATCTCAGGCTCAGCAATGGATACGAGGTGCCCTCCGACAAGGATATGTTCGGGACTCAATGCCAAGAGATCTGACGGGTCCTCACTAATGGGGGAGATGGGTCGAGAGTTAAGGAGTGCTTCGATGCGGCACAGGAGGCTGGATAGTTCCTCGAAAGTGTATTTTACGGTCGCCGTGGACTTGTAGAATAGGCCTTTGAAACTCTTCACCCCGGCTTTCCATAATCCTTTCATATTGGGTGCGCTGGGTGGAATGAAGAGCCACTCAAGGATGTGCTGGCGGAAGGAGTCTATGATGCTCTGTTTTGTAGCTGCCAGGATGCTTGGATGCTCCGACAAAGGTTTTGCCGTGAATATAAGCGGTGACCCTCAGCGCTCTACCGTAGTCTGAGAAGCGCTCACTGAAATCGACCGTGGAGACGAGCATTGGTGTATGGCAATGAGCACGCTGCTCAAGTTGAGTGTCCGGAACATCCTCCAGGGATGCCGGCCAGGGTTCACATACTTGCAGGAGCCATTCCGGCCCGTGGCATCATCCGATCTGGAGTGGAAACGCCGCGGTTCGCGAGATCCGTTTATTCTGACCGAACATGGGACCAGTCGTGGACGCTGGCTGGCTCTTGGCTATGCTAGAGACTCGGTTGGCAACGAAAGTGGACCAGCTGCAAGGGGCTTGTTAAGCCATGCCAACGCTATAGTCGAGTCAGTCCAAAAATGAGAAGACAAAGGCTCGATTGGGAGCTCAGGACTGCACCGCAAAGCTTTAGACATGCTCCATACGCCTTTTGTGATGCATCGCAAAAACCGTGAAGATCCCAGTCTAATACGGAATTAGTTGCTAGCCATCTAGGGATGCGTAGCCGGCTGAGATCCGGGGGTCCACAATGGAGAAGAAGAACGAATCACTGGTGGCTTGCCAGCGGCTACCCATGGTCTTAACCGAGCTCGCGTCCTCTAAGTCCAGGAAATCCTCGTGCAACAAATGCTCCTTTAGAAGCGCCTGAAGTACTTCCTTCTTGTTCGCTGTCCATTTCATCAGTGGAAATCCAGATAACTGGCATTGTGGGCATCCTTCATGGTGTAGGCACCGGCAAGGACGTCATCAACATACATCTAGTGACGGAGGATTTCACTTGACCTCGGATACACGTGTTGCACGTCGTGCGCCAGCTGCAAAAGGACCCGGATGGATAAGAAGGGCGCACAGTAAACGCCGAAAGTGACCGGTTGGAATTCATATTCCTGAAGATTACCGCTGCTGTCTCGATGCAGGATTCGCTGGAAGTCCTTGCTTCGCCTGGTGGTTTCTCGGAAAATCCGCTCACAGATCACATCTGCTTCCTTTTCCCGTTTGGCTGGAAGATCTTCCACGTCCCAAAACTTAGTGAGAAGCTCATCATATTTTGACTCGGCCGTGATTCTCGTGTGAGCCGAGAATACTTTGCGAGGCCCCTGGAATGGCCCACATAACACCCACCCGAAAATGGTTTCGAGCCCGAGGAAATCGCCACTAATGTCCTTTTAAATTCACTCCCCAAGATAATGAGGGAGGAGATCTACCCCAATCGTCATTTCAACTGGGGTAGGCTTATTGCAGTGCGGACCAGCCAGCGGGCAATCTAAGCACTCATAGCGGACCAGATCTGAGAAGGAATGCGCCGAAATTGCACCTGTCAGTCTGGGAACGACTACGGCTAAGGCTAAGTCTAAAGTTTCAAGCAGACAGCTTCAGCAGACATGCCTTTTTTGGCGGAATCTCCGTCGCTTTGACCCATGCTGGAAACCGCTGCGTTGATTGGACAGAACGGCGGCTGGATGAGATTGAAGACCCTCTCAGACAAGAGGATTGAATCGGCACCGGAATCGATCAGAGCACGCACATGAAATTCCTCAACGAGATGGTGGAGGGTACCAATGGCGGTGGCTACGAGGCCTCGGCCCGGAGTGGACGCAAAAAAACTATGAGCATTCAATGGCTGATGGTTGGGACCGGATGAATTAGCTGTAGCCAGGTTGCTGGAATGCAACAATGTGTGATGCCTCTCTTTGCATTTATGGCAATTATGGGCACTGGAACAGTCCCGAACTTGATGGCCCCGAGCGAAGCAATTCAACACAGACTCTGTTGTTTGATCACTTCGAGTCTTTTCGGGACGGCCATATCCAGAAAACTCGGACATACACGGATGGGGTAGTTCTCCTACTGACACAGCCTACAAGAAGCAGCTTCAAGCTGGGTCTGAGCTGGGAATGCTTGGACCCGAGCTGTGCTGGCAGGCTTTCCACGTCCTGCACACTTGTCCCCGCTCTATGATCCTCCGTGGCTTCAAGCACACGATAGCGATCAGTCAGGAAACAGTTGAGATCGGCCCAGGATGACACTGCAGTCTTATACGGGACGGATTGCTCCCACAACAGGATGTTGGCCTTTGCAGCTTACTAGTACAGATCGCTATGAGAAGAATATGCCAATTTTCTGTTCTCGCTCCAGATCGCTCCAAGGCTGACAAACACCCTTGGAAGTTCGTCCGCAGCTCGCGCAAGGCCTTGCCGGACTCGTGTGCAACCGAAGGAATTTGGAGCAGCTGTTTGGCTTGCATCATGATCAGCAACCGAACATTTTCGTACCGAGCCGTGAGGTTGTTCCACGCGGATTGCAACACCTCATTTGTTATAGGGGACTTGGAGACGATGGCTCTAGCTTCCCCGCGGATTTTGGAGTTTAAGTGGTAAAGCTTTTCCAGTTCTGCCCGACACGGATTGCGAATGGATATAGCGGAGATCAAGTCGCGGAACGTATGGCTTTGAAAATTTCAACATCACATGGAGGTAATCTGTGCATTGGGAATGTGGAACAGCGGAAGGCCTTGCAGGAGCGGGAGCATTCTGAGCGAACAAACAATGTTCCGCATCGCACGTATACGATGTAGCAGTATTCGTGCTTTGCCTTTATAGTGCTCAAAGTCATTTGGGATTCCTCTAAGTTTTGGCCCGACAGTGCCCTGTGGCAACGGTTGTACTCCGTTTAAACATTCGACGAGAGTGACTTGAGCTGCTCCAAGTGCATCTTTATGGAAAAAAGTGGAACTTCTGCACTTAGAGCCTCTGTTTCGCGAGCCTCAAAGAGTGTCAAGGCTTCGCATGTGGCAATAAAGTCGGAAAGCGAGTATGAATACTCAGCAGAGGTCACGACAACTTTCGGAGCAGGAGAAGCGCTCTTCCGAGGATTTGAAAGAACGCTTCCTGAAGAGCGTGAAACCTGAGAGCCGCTGCGACTAAGATACGCCGTGGAAGAAGTACGGAGGGAAGGGCGTTTAGTTATCACTGGACTAGGCGGGGTCCTGGATTTTACAGGAGTACGAAGGGAAGTGTCGGTGCGACCAGGGACTGTAAGGCTTGCGGACTTGGGAGCAGACTTAGATAGATCGGTAGACATATCTATCGAAAACGTAGGAGAAAGAATATTACCGGTTTAAACAACGATAAACGAAACTACAGGAAGTGGACTGTATTTCTGGTTGAGTGCTTACAAATTAAATAGTATATAAATAAGGAACAAATTTTTGTTTTACAAATTATACTTAGTAATTATTCAGGCTAAGTAAATATTATAAAATACAATTATGAGTAAAACACGACTAGATATTAATTACTTTTATTGTTTTGTCGTAATTGTTTTTTTTTCTCTTTATTATTTATATTCTTAATTATTATTTATTTCTTATATATTTCTTTTTCTCGATTTTCGGGACGCAGGAGAAAATCAATAAACAATATAAAATGTATATGTATATTGTATATTTATTTTTAAAGTTGTGTTCGTTCCGCTTTGTATTTGCCTTTTCTTTTGTTTTGATAAAAACTAGTTATCGATGTATCGATTATAGTAGGAGTTATCGATGGACACAATTCAATATCAAGCGGGGATTTTAAGATTGTAGCAACATTTTATACGGATTTTACCATTTACAAAATGATCAAGTCACCCGTGACTCAGTTACGAGTAGTGTTACGTAGTGATATTCAAGTGACAACACTGACAGCGACTCAGCTGTTCTGCCGGCGGTGGATTTTCATGAAGTGCAAAACTTTATTTTAAGAAACAAGTTAGAAAAGTACAGTTGAGCGCGCCCGACCGTATAATACTCTCTGCATTTGTCCCTATTAAATTATTAAAGTCGGTATCCACATATTACAATGTGTAATACTTGCATTAAAACACGTTGAAACAAAAACAATCTAAGCATAATCAAACACACATCTGTTTGTTTGTATTCGAATACACATACGTTTGACATTATACGTGTGTGTATATGTATGTATGCGTGTTTTCGGTGCGGCCAGCGGCCGCTGGCAGCGCTGCCGACACACAAGCAGCGAAAACGTTCGAACATGTGCTTGTGTGTTTCTATCTCGCTTGCACCAATGGGTTGATATTGCGTTCAATTATCAATATTGTAACCCTTCTAGTTTTGTTGTTTATAGTCCGATTTTAATGCGCCTTTCAGGATAGTTTATTATAGTTAGTCTCCACACGAATTATATAATTACAATACTGTACGATACGAACAAGTTCGCCAAAAACGGCATTAAAGGTTCCAGATTTTTTTATCAAATGTGGGAAAAGTGGGCGTGGCAGTCCAAAATTTTAAATGGCAATGTAACTATGCTCTCGCTAGGAACATCCGTACCAGAACGGGTGATCCAAGGTGCCATAGTTACTGAGATATTTGCCGAAAACACCAATTTTTCACGAGGTGTGTCCAGTTTTTTGCTTATTGAGGGCGAATGGGGCGTGGCATCGAAAAAAAAAGATTCTTGTATTGACTGACTAAATATCTGATCGTTTGATATCTGACTTTATGGGGTCTGCCACGCCTCCTTCTGCCTGTTACATACTTTTGCACAAACCCAATATACTCTTGCAGAGAGTATAAAAAGCACGAGTGATAGGAATTTGATGACTATTTAATTGGAGTAGCTGCAGTGAAGATTAATGGGCGGAAATGCGTTTAATGATTTTAATGTACAGGTTTATTGAGCGGGTTACATATACACAAAAAAAGAAAACTTTAGAAAAAAACGGCGAGGGAATTCACGTCTCTATAAATGGCGATTTACAATGTAATGCCAGTTCAAGTGTGACCGTCCTCTCTTCAGGTCGAAATCCACCCCCACACTCCACCTGTTCACCCTATGACTGTTAAAAATAATTGTCAAAATGCACTGCCAAAGTTTTAAAACTCTCGGACACTTTAAATGATACTTTTAATAAACATATGATCGAACCATATTTTATTTAGCGCCACAACTGCTTGCATTTATTTTGTGATTTGTGTGTGATTTTTATTTACTGCTGCATTTTTTCAATAGAGATTGTGTAATTGACTATAAATGGTCTGATTTGACTGATGAACAACTGATGGAGTTGTTGTTCGGATGCGGACACGTCGAGTATATCCAGTTACAAGAGGATGAATACCTGTCAGAGGCACTAAGGCACATAAGAAGATGTCTCTACTGTATCCTTAGTGTAAAGTAATCTAACAAGAAAGAAAACTACAGTCGAGCACGCCCGACCGTATAATACTCTCTGCATTTTTCCCGATTAAATTATTAAAATCGGTATCCAGATAATACAATGTGAATTACTTGCATTAAAACACGTTGAAACAAAAGTAATCTAAACATAACCAAATCTGTTTGTTTGCATGCGAATACACATGCGTTATACAATATGTATATGATGCAAATATCTATGTATGTATCTATGTATTGGGCGCAGCCAGCGTCCGCGGGCAGCGCTGCCGCCACGCAGGCAGCAAAAGCGTTCAAACTTGTGCTTGTGTGTTTTTATCTCGCTTGCACCAATTGGTTGATATTGCGTTCATCTATCAATATTGAAACGCTTCTAGTTTTCTTGTTTATAGTCCGATTTGTATGCACCTTTCGGGATAGTTTAACATAGTTAGTCTCCACACGAATAATTACAATACTGTACAATAAAAACTATCGTTGACGGAGGGAAGTTGCTTGGAACCCTCGTTCCACTCATACACGATATTTGATGAGGATGAAGATGAGGATAAGGATTTAATTCTGTTGAAAAATAGTTCAAGTACATTCTTATTTTTATAACTTAAGTCTTACCGCAGTGACTGCTTCCCATCCCGCGCGTTTTTACAGAAAGCTTATAATATTCAATACAAGCGCTTAAATATACATACTTACATAAGTGTGACCAACGCGTTGGGAAAAATATTACCAAATTTGAAATCGAAACCTTAACAGTCACTATCGATACTTATTATAACTTCGTTACTAATCGCTATCGGTCCGTCTCACGACATCCACACCCCCGTGAAGGATCTACTTCACTCACGTCCAATATAGCAAGCTTAGAGACGCATTATCGTTCGGACATGGTTTTGTTCAGCAACGCGTACACTGGTACGTCGGGCCACTCCATCTGGTCCCGCGTAGACTTCTTCCACTAGAACTAGAATTTTCGACGTTCTCCGCTTCAATCAAAAAACTTTGGAGCACATGCTCCTTAGGCGATGTTCTTGGCATTGTCGCTGCGCAGTCTACGTACTGGCCCGCACCGGCACAGGAAATTTCTCATGGCAACGATACAGGAGTCTGTCGAGAGATCGTGCGCCAGTTCAAATGTATCGCTCTTGTTGTCAGGCACGTAAACAAGGCGACCCACCGCTTTTCTTTACGTCTTCCAGACGATACGAGCAGTGGTCTGCAGCAATCTACGTAGATTCGTCACCCAGAACTTGACTCGAATCTCACTTATGGTGGCGTCCAGATTTTGATGTTTCATTTTGACATGAAAGTGTGCCACCATTAGCTCAGTCAGTGGATGCCGCTGTGACAATATAATCGGCCGTCTGGCGCCGTATGGCATGCATAGAGCAGCATCCACTTTTCCGTGGGCACGGAAAATTCGGCTTTCATCCAGATAAGGCGCTAAGCCCTGTATGTCATCGGGAAATGTTTCACACTGGGACCGTAGTAGTAACAAGTCCTCCGCTTCCTCACATTCTGCTGCTGTTAGGCCATAGCGTTCGAGTTGATCCGTTTGGCCACGACATAGTCTTACGAATCGTTGTACCCATGCGGTGGTTCGAATCATCCTTGTGTAGCTTGACAATCTCTGAAATGAAATAAAAAAGTGCCTAGCGGCGAGCAGCGCAAACTCACTTGGCATCTCTTTTTCGTCGTCGAAGGTATCAGCACGTATTGTTGGCTGCGGCCACTTGCTGGCTGCATCCTCCAAGAAAGTTGGTCCACTTAACCATCGAGATGTTTGGCTCAAATCAACTTTTGATTGTGCCCTTGTTGCGTCGTCTGCAACATTATCGGAAGTTAGCACCATTCGCCATTGTGAAACTTCCGTGGACTCCAAGATCTCTGACACTCGGTTGCCGACAAACTGCTTATATCGGCGGTGAGTGCTGCCTATCCAGTGGAGCACTGTCTTAGAGTCCGTCCAAAGCACTATGTTGCTGATGGCTACGCTGTGCTCCTCTTTCACAGTGTTCAGCAACCTGGTTCCCAAGACGGCGGCTTGCAACTCCAGTCTTGGAATCGATATGGTTCTCATGGGTGGGCATTTCGTTTTAACACATATAAAACGTACGCGTAATTCGCTGTGGGTTGTGACCCTCCAATAGGCCACTGCCGCAAATGCCGATTGACTTGCATCTACGAACACATGTAGTTGCGTATCCAATATTACTCCTATCCAATATTAACTTGGACATCGAAATTTTCCCACGTTAATAGTCTCTTGACCCCATTTGTCAAATGCGTCGGAAAGTCCGTCCGGTAGTGGTTCGTCCCACTTTACTTCACATCGCCAAATCTCTCTCAGCAGCAGTTTGGCGGTAATCATAAGGCAGCTCAATAATCCTAAGGGATCAAACGTGGGCATTATTAGGCTCAGGAATTTTCTTTTAGTCGGAGTCCGTTTGCCATCCAATACGCTGCTCGGTACTCTATGGAATGTCACATTAAACTTGAACTCATCTGTGGCTGGCTGCCAGTACATTCCCAGTATATTTTCCTCAGCGTCACACCATCCGAAGTCCTCTGTGGTTCCCATTTGGCCCAAGGCGTCGATCACTTGTAGTGAGCTGGAAGCAAATTTGCACTATTCAAACCCAGAGTTCGCATGTATCTCTTTTACCCGTCTTGACACGGCAATGGCTTCCAGTTCCGTCGCGAAGCTATCCACGTAATCGTCTACGTAGTGATAATCGGTCATGGCTTTAACTGCTCTGGCGTCCGTAGTTTGATACTGTAGCGCGTTAAGGTTCTTGACATGCTGTGCGGCACAGGGTGAGCAGGCTGCTCCGAATGTCATTACACTCATCTGTCTTGCGGCCTTATCAGCACCTGATGAAACATCTCCTTTATGTCTCCACAAAGTCCTATAGCTCCTTCCCGAAAGAGGAATAGTACACCTGGAAGTGGTTTGTAGTGCTGTGGCCCTTTTTCCAGTACGGAGTTTAACGATACATCGCCCACTTTGGCAGCCGCATCGAATACTAGGCGCAATTTTCCCGGGTTGTTTGGATTCATAATTCCATAGTATGGCAGGTACCATCTTTTGTCGACGTTGCCCATGTCGACTTCGTGGCGTTCCAATTGCCTGGCGTACTTTTTACTCACATAATCATTCATAATCCGCTTATAGGCTTGTGCGAATTGTACATCACGTTTCATCTTTTTCTCAATATTGATAAGCCTTTTATGCGCCATGCCATAGCTTGGCGGTAGCACAATGTTATCATATTTCCATAGCAGCCCGGTTTGGTAGCGTTGCCCGACTCTCACTGTGGTGTCTTCAAGCATCTTCTGGCTTCTGTCGTCGGCTGCGACCGGCGGCGAAAGCTTCACTCCAAAGTTCTCTATCTCGAAATAGTCACTTAGCATTTTTTGTACAGCATCATCTTGTGACACTGCTAGATGGCAGAACGTTGGCGTTGCTAACTTCAAACGTGTGATGGAGGGTCCCATCCAAGTTTGGTTTCGGCTGCGTATGTTCCTCGTTCTGTGACCTGTCTGGTCTTCATTGGTATCCCCAAGTAGGCGTGATCCAATCCAATAAGAAGCTTTGATACTGCTTTGCTGTACGGCTTCATCGGTAAGTTCATGTACTCCATGGCTCCTTGAATATCTCTTCGTTGCAGGCTTTGCATCGGCAAACTCAAGTTATGAACCGAATTCACATTCTTTAAGGCATATCGTTGGTCTTTTCCAGTTCCACTAACTTGCAGATTGGCCACGGTAGCTGGCTCTTGGGCAGATTTGCCCCCAAACCAATTGATGTTCAGATGTCATCGTTCACCTTCCAGATTCAATTCACGTCGAAGATCGTCATCCATCATGGACACAGAGGAGCCTTCGTCAAAGAGTGCGTACGTGTCTACCCGCATATTTCCTCGTCCGAATAGAGTCACAGGCAATATGCGGAATAGTAGCCGCATTCTATTTGGATCGACACAACTCAGGTTCCTCACAGGCGCCGTTTCAATGGCCTTCGGAGTCGTCTCTCGGCTGGTGAGTCTACGTGAATCCGGCGAACTTCTTCTTCTTTCATCTCTAGATCTCCATCTGGCTGGCGGTGGGGATCTAGAGGAATTCAAGGCTTCGTGTAGCAGGCGGTGATGCCTTCCGCGGCATCCATTCTCTCCGCAGTTTTTGTCTAACACGAGAAACTTAACCGGTGCTCCTTCACATACCTCCACCTCGTCGGTGGGGAAGCTCGGTTGAAATCTTTACAGTGTATAACTCCATGCTGTACATTACATATTGGACACCTTCTCCAATCATCATCCTGTTTGTCGGCGCTTACATGTAGTACTCGACGTTTGGGTTCCTTTACCTCGACGACAGATATTGTGCAGATGACATTGGCGAGTTCGTTCAGCCACCTACTGAAATGAACGATCGTCGGGTAAATATTCAGTGTTGCACAGAATCTGGCACATTCCACTCTTCTGGTTGTTGGCAGTTTGGTGACCAGTTCCTCGATCAATGTTGGATTTCCTGGGTGATGTTCCCCATTCGGGATCGATTGTAGGTATGCGGTGAGATTGCTCACGCACGTAGCAAACGGTATGATACGTGTCAACTGGTGCTCCTGAATAGGTTGCACTTCACAAGCGCTTTGAAGTTGACTCCGAATAAGCTGCTCCGGTCGTCCATATCTGAAGCGTAGTTGGTCAATCACCGCATTTACCGTCTTTGGATGGATGAGCAACGATTTTACTGTATCTCTTGCTTCTCCTTTCAAGGCCTTTATCAATCTTAGATTGTTCTCCAAATCTGTGCAGCCGTATGCTGCCGTTGTTTCCGTATACGCATGGAAAAATATAGGCCAGTCTTCGGGCTGGCCTTCTAATTCAGAAAGATCCGGCAGTTTACGTGTCGTCCTCATCATCGGCGTAGTGGCTACGCAAACAATCGTGGATGGCGTCGGTGCCATCAAAGTTTCGCTCGGGCTCATGTGCACGGGAGCGCACCCTGGAGTTGCTTGCTCCATGTAATTTGGTCTTGCATGACATAACAGCTCAATGATTGTTGTGCCATTCCATTTATGTACGTAGGTGATGCACGTAAATATGTCGGTAAACTCCCAGTCATGTGTGTTGACATAACCTCCTTATTTTGCAGCAGTGCATTGCTGGCGGCAGCGTGCTAGTTGCACTGCTCACTCCATTGTTTTCGCGTTTAACGGTATCGTTTGCGGCACTTACTCGCAATTGGTTCGTCGTTGAATTCCGAATTTCATTCTCCAATGTTGCGATCCTCTGTAGAAGACTGGTAAAGATAGATAAAATTAAACGAATTGCGTGTGTAAAGTTTGTTTTATTGCCTCCGCTCGCGTTGCATGTTTAATTGTGTCTCTACTTGCGTTATGCCCCGTGGCGACTGACAGTGTGTCAACTTATGAGTTATAGAAGAAATAGTAACGACAGTGACGACAGTGTACTTTCCGGTCTGCTCCAAAAATTCGGTCGAACGCAGGCTATTAGTACAGACATGGACAAGGACCAGTTACGAGCACTTATCCAGACTGCTTTATCAGTCCAGGCAGCAGAATATGTTAGGAGAGAGGCAGACCTCAAAACCGAATTCAAACGGCAAATTGACGAACTGTCAGGGCGTATAGGTAGAGCAACTATTTCTGTACCAGTGATAAAGGTGTACGAAGACGCACAAATCATCGCGGGTATTCGCTGTGATGAGCCTTTAGACGCGATGAAAAGTTTGCCGGAATTCACCGGCTCCCTAGACGCCTACGTCGCTTGGCGACAAGCAGCACACAATTCATACAAAATATTCAAAAACTATGACGGGAGCTCACGACACTACCAAGCCATGGTCATTCTAAGGAATAAGATAAGGGGCTCGGCCGATGCCGTTCTCGCGTCATTCAATACAGCACTCAATTTCGAGGCTATCATCGCGCGACTTGATTTTACCTACGCTGATAAGAAACCCATTCACATTATAGAGCAGGAAATGGGTACCTTTAGACAGGGCAGCATGTCCACTCTAGAGTACTACGATGAGGTCGAGAAAAAGCTCACCTTACTAACTAACAAAACGAACATGACGTACGACCATAATCTGGCCAGGGGGATGTGCGAGAAGTTTAGAGGCGATGCCTTAAGAGTCTTTATCTCCGGACTAAGACGCAACTTGACGGACGTGTTGTTTGCAGCGCACCCGCCTGATTTGCCATCCGCTTTGGCTTTGGCTCAGGAGGTGGAGGCAAACCACGATCGGTACAATTTTGCCACAAACTTCGCCAGAGGATTAGAAGAAAGGTCTAATAAAGGCGAAATGAGGAATCAAAGTCGTCAGAATCCCAACCAGCAAGAGCAGAGACCTAACGCTCAAGCTGGACAAGGGAAGAGCCCCGCCTTTAAGAAGCAAAGGGGTCAGAGAAACGCTGAGGCTGCTCAGGTTGCGGCCACTACTAATAATAACAGATCAGAACCAATGGACGTTGATCCATCAATGTCAAAATATAGGCAGCAGACCGCCTATCAGAAATCTCAGGAGTCCGCAAGAGTTAACCCACAACAGGGACAGACGAACAAGCGATCGAATACGTCCGATCGTATGACGGGCCAGAGACGCCAGAGGATAGATCACATCTCTACCAATGGTGCAGACAAGGAAGGGTCATATAACGTGGTGGCTAGCAAAGAAGTCGAAGAAATAGATACTGACAGCGAGTGTGAGGGCGACAGCCTCAACTTTCTAGATAGCGGCCTGAATTTTTTAGGGCGAAGTCCCTGCTGCCGTACCTACGGCGACGAATAGCAGGGAGAAACGTTAGGTTGTTAATTGACACGGGTGCATCAAAAAATTACATCAAGCCGCTAACGCAGCTGGATGGTGTAGTCCCGGTCGAGACGAAGTTTGTCGTGCAGTCTATTCACGGCTCCAACAACATTTCCAAAAAGTGCGCGTTGCCAATGTTTGGACAGACAGCGACTTTTTTTATACTAGACAACCTTTCTACATTTGACGGGATAATAGGCCTCGACCTATTAAAGCAGGTCAACGCCGCCATAAGCCTGAAGGAAAACAAGCTTCTAATCCAGGGTGGATCGGAAACGATACATTACCAGGAATGCTTGAATGTAAACCACACCAAGGTTATCGACCTTGATGTGCCTTTTGCAGTGAGGACCGAGTTCCTTCAAATGATGAAAAGGAACGATAAGGCATTTGCTGACCCTAACGAGTCACTGCCGTACAATACTTCCGTCGTTGCTAAAATACGAACAACCGACGAGAAGGAAATCTATTCAAAGCTATACCCATACCCGAGAGGTGTGGAAGATTTTGTTGCCACAGAAATAAACGAACTGTTTAAAAACGGTATCATAAGAAAGTCGCGGTCCCCATACAATAACCCGATTTGGGTGGTGGACAAAAAGGGCACCGACAGTAATGGCAACAAGAAAAAACGTTTAGTGATCGATTTTAGGAAACTAAACCAGAAAACTATTGCTGACAAATATCCGATGCCAAGCATAACGATGATTCTGGCAAATTTGGGTAAAGCAAAGTTTTTCACAACGCTCGACCTTAAGTCTGGATACCACCAAATAACTTTGGCGGAGGAGGACAGGGAGAAGACGGCGTTTTCGGTGAACGGGGGAAAATTCGAGTTCTGTCGACTCCCCTTTGGCCTGAAGAATGCGGGCAGCATTTTTCAAAGAACCATTGATGATGTCCTCCGTGAACAGATTGGCAAAACTTGCTATGTTTATGTGGACGACGTCATCATATTCTCCGAAAGCGAAAAGGACCACGTCAAACACGTTGAGTGGGTCCTCAAGAGTCTGCGCGACGCAAACATGAAAGTGGCCAAAGAAAAGTCCCAGTTTTTTAAACACAGCGTAGAGTATCTGGGGTTTATTGTGAATAGCAACGGCGCAAGGACTGACCCTGAAAAGGTGAAAGCCATTCAGAACTACGTCGAGCCAGAGTCACTGTTTGCAGTAAGGTCGTTTCTGGGTTTAGCCAGCTACTACCGCTGCTTCATCAAAGATTTCGCCGCAATAGCGAAACCTCTCTCCGACATCCTGAAAGGGGAAAACGGTTCGGTGAGCAAGTACAGATCAAAAAGAATGCAAGTCAAACTGAATGAAAATCAGAGGCATGCATTCGAGAGGTTGAGGAACATTTTAGCATCAGAAAACGTCATGCTAATGTATCCAGACTACAAAAAGCCTTTTGATCTGACTACAGACGCATCGGCATATGGAATCGGGGCAGTTTTATCTCAGAACGGGAGACCAATTTCCATGATTTCTCGAACATTGAAAGATAGTGAGGCGAATTACGCTACTAACGAGCGTGAGTTACTAGCTATCGTGTGGGCCTTGGCCAAGCTTCGACACTATCTTTATGGGGTCAAAGACATAAACATTTTCACAGATCACCAGCCACTTACGTTCGCGGTGTCTGAAGGAAACCCAAACGCAAAAAATCAAACGTTGGAAAGCACGCATTGATGAGACAGGGGCGAACCTGTTCTACAAACCCGGTAAGGAGAATCACGTAGCTGACGCCTTATCGCGGCAAAACGTGAACGCACTCGAGAGTGCTGAACCAGAGTCAGATGCCGCTACAATGCATAGCGAAACATCACTGACCTATACCATCGAGACTACTGAAAAGCCGGTGAATTGCTTCAGAAACCAGATCATCTTGGAAGAGTCTCAGTTCCCTCTGAACAGAAATTATATCATGTTTGGCGAAAAAACGCGCCATGTGATAAATTTCACTGATAGGACCACCTTGATTGATGTAGTAAAATCGATAGTTAACCCAAACGTAGTGAACGCAATCCATTGCGAGCTTCCAATCCTAGCAAGATTGCAAGACGAACTTGTTAGAAGCTTCCCAACCACAAAATTTTGGCATTGCAAGCACTTTGTCATAGATGTTCTGAATAGCGGAGAGAGAAGGGAAATCCTCACCAAAGAACACAATCGTGCCCACAGGGCTGCACAAGAAAACATAAAACAGATCATGACCGACTATTATTTTCCCAAAATGACAAAGTTAGCAAACGAAGTAGTCCTAAACTGCAAGGTGTGCTCAAAAGCGAAATATGACAGACACCCGAAGAAGCAAGAGCTCGGACGAACGCCGATCCCTTCACGAGCTGGAGAAATGCTTCACATTGACATATTCTCCACAGACCGCAAACTGTTTCTGACTTGCATCGACAAATACTCTAAGTTTGCTATAGTTCACCATATAGTGTCGCGTACTATAGAGGACTTGATACCCCCCGTTACTATCGATATTGAACGTTTTTCCCCAGACCAAACAGATATACTGTGACAATGAGCCATCGCTTAAGTCGGAAACGATTACGTCCCTGCTGCTAAACAACTTTGGCGTTAACTTAGCAAATGCCCCGCCCCTACACAGCACGTCGAACGGGCAAGTCGAGCGTTTTCACAGTACACTTATAGAGATAGCCAGATGTCTGAAGCTACAAAGAGGGATAAACAGTACAGTCGAACTCATACTACAGGCCGCAATTGAGTATAACAGGTCAATACATTCCGTTACTCAGAAGAGACCAATAGACGCTTTGTACGATGCCTCGAAAGAGACCCAACATAAGGTTACGAAGAGGATAGAGGGAGCACAGCAAGTACAGAATGCCAGACTTAACCAAGACAGGCAGAATAGGGTATTTGACGTGGGCGAAAAGGTTCTTGTCAAAACAAACCGGAGACTAGGCAACAAACTCACGCCCTTATGTATCGAAGAAAAGATTGAAGCGGACTTGGGGACCACAGTCCTCATTAAGGGGAGGGTAGTCCACAAGGACAACCTTCGCTGAGTTAATAGGTTTAGCTTGTAGGATTAAGGAATATTTGACAAGTAAGAACTAACGATTTGCTTCACATTTCAGGTTGTACGGGACGATACTAACATTACTAGTGACTGTGACGGCACGAATGACAGACTACTCGCACTCTGACTACATTCCTATCTCGGACGGAACTGTACTAGTTTGGGACGGTAACGACTTTTTAAGACATACGACTAACCTTTCCGAATTCACGCGAATGATTGACGAGACCGCTAAATTAACGGTCATGTTTCCGCAATCCCACATGCGGAAGCTTTTGGAGGTAGACACCGAACACGTACGAGACCTGTTGTCCGCTCTTGAGGTGCATCACCGCCATGCGAGAAGCCTTGACTTCTTGGGGACGGCGCTTAAAGTCGTTGCGGGCACCCCCGACGCAAATGACCTAGAGAACATTAGAATGACGGAGGCACAGCTGGTTAGTTCCAACAATAGGCAGATAGAAATTAATTCTAAAACACAGATACAAATAAACATGCTAACCGATACAGTAAATAAAATCCTTAAGATTGCCAAAGATAAACAAACAGACACCTCGCATTTATACGAGACTTTGCTCACAAGAAACAGAATTCTCATAAATGAAATCGGTAATCTCATGTTAACGATTACCTTAGCAAAATCCAATATCATTAATCCGAACATTTTAGACCACGCTGATCTTAAGTCTATTCTTATGAACGAACTCACAGGGACGACCATAACTGATTTGTTAGAAGTATCTAGTATTAAGATTTTACAATCAACGAATGTAGTTAAGATTATTATAAAATACCCTAGAATAAGTCAGCTATGCAAAAAAATCACCATATTCCCCGTCGCACACAATAACACGATCCTTCACCTGTCAGATAACGTAGTAGCGGAATGCGGAAAGCAGATTCTGGCACTCACAAACTGCAAGCCAACGACCACGACAGTATTCTGCGAGCGGGCACTCAGCGAAACTTGCGCCCAAGGTTTGCACTCTGGAGGCACGGCGCATTGTGTGACTCAGCCCAGCCATCTGGACCCCATCACCGTGGTCGACGATGGAGTCATCATCATAAACGACCGTCCAGCTATTGTGGCGTTCGATGATAAAACCGAGATCAGCTCATCTGGAACTCAACTAGTTACATTCGACACCTACGCGCTGATCAACGGAACCCGATACGTGAACCGCAACAACGTCCAAGAAAGATTCCCGGGAGTTGCAGCGTCACCCTTATTGAATATCAAAGGTCATAGTGACACACTAAGCCTTCCATACCTCCACCGTCTAAATGAGGAAAATCTAAGCTACATCAGAGAGATAAGAGACGATGCTACGTCCGGCACTAGATCCATGTTGGTGTTTGGCATGGGCGTTATAACCTGCTCAATAATTTGCGGGAGCATTGCCCTCTATCAGTACGTCAAGAAAAGGCGAGCTTCCCGACGTTTTGGACAAATGATCGAGCAGGTGCAGAAGGCTTATAACGTGACCAGGAACGGTCAGTCTTTGGAGGGGGGAGTAGTTAACTGTGAGCTCCCAGCGACCCCAAAACGGAAAGAGTACTCTCACAATGTTGGGATCGCAGCGACTGAATCAGCAGTTACGCCAGTCAGCAAGAATGTCCAAAGCTCGGGTGTCAAGTGCGGCTACGCCACCGATCCGTGGAGTAAAGTCGGCGTTTTGCAACATTCTTGCATAACATCCGCGGAGTAACATAACACTCTGCACGAAGCGCTAACGCTGCACTTTGCCGGTGCGGCTGCCAACAACAGCGGCGGCAGCGACACCGTGGCCAGCAACAATGTGGCTAACGACAGCGACAGCGCTGCCGACGGCAGCGGCGGTGTCGCCGATGACCATAGCTTAGTGTTTAAGAATTTATGCTTTGTAGATTTAGTTTGTAATCATTCATATTGAACGGCGGACGCCTTTAATAAATACTTTGCAAATCTCACCAGTACTCGTGGTCTTAATCAATTCGAAACGAGTGACTACATTTAAAATATAATTTACACACTTCTTGTCTCATCCGTGTGATGGTAGTCTCCGCGGCAACCGGCATACTCAAACCTCCAGATGTAGCACTGGGTGTATGCTGTAGTTGCGGCTTGTTTGATGCAATCCTCACCGTTGGTGTCGCAGTCATCGCTGCGACTGCTGTGGTGGACGACTGTTCCATAACATGTAGTCTAGGACTTCTTCTAGGCGAGTGTTGGGTTGGCATTCTCAACTTTCCCCAGGAATCTCACAACTTTCTAGCTGGGTAGGTGCGAGGTAGTCGCTACTACAGTTTTAACCGCTGCACCACGCTCAATCTCCAGGCAAATTGTTCTTGCAGACTTTACTTTGTGGTCTGCGAATGCAGGAAGGTAGGGTCTAACCTCACAATGACGGCGAATAAACGAAACGCTGCATCATGGTATCAAAATGAAGAACAAACGGTTCTGATCTCACAATAACGGCGAATAAGCGAAACGCAGCATCGTGGTATGCGAATAAAAGAATAAAACGCTTGTCGTTGACGGAGGGAAGTTGCTTGGAACCCTCGTTCCACTCATAAACGATACTTGATGAGGATGAAGATGAGGATAAGAATTTTATTCTGTTGAAAAATAGTTCAAGTACATTCTTATTTTTAGACCCCGTACTCTAAAAAAGAGTTTAGGGGTCTATTAGGTTTGTCAGAAGCGAAATGTGCGTAACAGGCAGAAGGAGACGTTGCCGACCCCATAAAGTATATATATTCTAGATCAGCATCAACAGCCGAGTCGATATAGCCATGTCCGTCTGTCCGTCTGTCTGTCTGTCTGTCTGTCTGTCTGTCTGTCTGTCTGTCTGTCTGTCTGTCTGTCTGTCTGTCTGTCCGTCTGTCTGTCTGTCTGTCTGTCCGTCTGTCCGTCCGTCCGTATGAACACCTAGATCTTTTAAACTACAAGCTAGAGCCACCAAATTTGGAATGAAAGTCCGTCTACATTGCAGGCAGGTTAAGTTTATTTCAAATTTTTGCCACGCCCCCTACCGCCCCCGCAAATTGTAAAAAACAGTTTTCATTGCACTACAACTTTGAAACTATGAAAGCTATCGTAACAATTTACACATTAGGTGTATCGTACAACTATAATTATCCTCACCAAGTTTCATCAAGATCGGACAACTATAGCTTATAGCTCCCATAGGACAAATCGGTCAAAAACAAAAAATTTGTATGAAGACATGTAGTATTTGCTAAGTGATCGCAACCAAACTCACACAGTATGTGTACATAATAATTAAAAGTAACTTCACCAAATTTGTTCCAAATCGGACAACTACAACATGTGAAACAAATTGGTCAAAAATGTTAAAAATTGTAATTTATGAATTTGAAGAAAAGTGGGAAATCAATGTTTATCTACTTTAGCCGTCCTGATTGTCAACAGTGCTGTGGTCCAAGTGATGTGACATGCATTAGAGAAACATGAGGTCTGCGGTTCGAACCCCAGCACACACAGGCATTTGTTGTCTTTTTCTTTTTCTTTAACAAAACATTATTATATGTAAATGCAGATAATCAGCAGTACCTTTAAATTGAGGTGTGGTGCATATGGTAGAGTGGCGACATGTGAGAATCGTGCGTTAGCTTACGTTATGGGAACAGAACTGATTGTGACAAATGAAATGAATAAAAGACTAAAGCTAAGTACATAAAAGGGAAATATAAATCTAAACCTAAATACATAATAAGTACATAAAGATCACGCCATGGGCTCTTGACCGCGCGGAGCTATGTCAGCATGTTTACGTTAGCGTTACAATGTCCGCGATTGCGACATATAACGAAAGCTGCCAGTGGCCGCAATACCATATTTTGCAGACATTGCATTTGCGCATTGCACCCGAAATCCGATACGTCGATGTTCTGACTGCGTGGGTTGTTCCAAACTTAACGCGAGGGTTGTTCGTTAACTTGTTTGTTACCTATTCCCCCCTTAAGTTCATTGCGGTCCTCGGTGATATGCAACTCCTGGGTAAATCTCTGCAACTTAATCAAGGTGTTCTTGCGGTACCAACATAGTCCAATTACGATTACGCTGGAGAACAAGAAACTGAGAGCTACTCCGATGGCGAACCAAAGCTTGGGGGATCCGTTGGATGATACGTCGTCGCTTAGCTCCCGAATGGCGGAATGGTAGGTTATGTTCGTTCATTCGTTGAAGTAGAGGTAGGCTTAACACGTGATCGTGTCCCGCGATGTTCAGTAAAGGTGAAGTTGGAATACCAGGAACCATGTCGACAGTTTTGTTGTGGTTGAGATACGTGGTGTCGTTTATTATGGCGTTGCGTTCAAACGTTATGAGATTGGTTCCCCTGATGTATGTCGTGGGGCCTTCATCTATACTAATGCTCGCAGGCTGGTTGATGATGATTATCCCTTCGTCAATCCTTGTAACAGGTTCCAGGTGACTGGGCTGCGTACGGCATATGGCTGATTCGCCTGAGTGTAGTCCGCGGGCGCATGTGTCGTGCGTGGCTAGCTTGCAAAATGTAGCGTGGTTAGTTGTGGCGCATTCGGTGACAGCTTTTACTCCGTCCTTGCATTCAGCTACTATTTTATCGTGTATTTGTAGCACGGTGTTGTGATGTGCCACCGGAAAGATCATGACCTTTTTACAAACAAGTCTTATATTAGGGTATTCTATAATTATATGAAGGGTGCTGTCAGATTGAAATATTTTAATTTTTGATACTGTCATTAAACTGACTATGGAGACCTCTGTGAGCTGTTCAGTGAAAATAGACTTTAAGTCTTTATGATCAAAAATCGTTGGATTTATTATATTTGATTTGGCAAGCGTAATTGTATGCATAAGATTTTGGATTTCTGTGATAAGCATTCTATTTCTTGCCAAAAGTGTTTCATACAAATGGGATTGTCAATCATTTCGGAATTTTTTGCTTTGATTATTTTATTAACTGTTTCTGTGAGCAAGTTTATTTGTTTCTGAGTTTCTGTGTTGATCACAATCTGCCTATTGTTTGATTCTATGAGCTGTGTTTCTGAATTTCGATTTTTTTCCAGGTCAGACGCGTCAGGCGTTCCGGCTATTACCTTTAGTGCTGTGCCTAGTAAATCTAAACTTCTTGCTATCCTGTGGTGTATCGTTAAAGTGGACAATAAGTTTTGGACATGTTCTACATCTAATTCTAAAAGCTTTTCGCATGTGCGAGAGGGGAAATAGTTTGTATAATTTCATGGTATCGTCTATGATGGCTGAGAATTCTGTTAAGTTAGTCGAGTGTCTTATGAATTTACTTTGCTCCCATAGTAAAACATTACCGTCTAGCACAGGAATGTATTTCGCATTTGAGAAGTCGGTGATGCGCGCCCCCGCTGCAGTTAGAATTGACAGTATTATGATGATCAACCTGTAGGGAATGTGAAGCGAAATTATATTAACTGTGTGGAACCGAAATTTTTTAGTCTATTTTAGGTTGTCCTTATGGACCACCCTCCCCTTAATAAGTACAGACTTTCCCAGGTCTGCTTGTATGTGTCCCTCAGAACATAATGGGGTCAGCTTGTTTCCTATCCTTTTGTTATTTTTTATGAACACTTTTTCACCTACATCGAATACCCTATTTTGCCTATTCGTGTTACATCTGATGAGTTGATCTTGCTGAGCTTTGATTATCCTGTCTTTGATATTTTGTTGTAGTTCGGTATTTTGTGAGTGAATGACGTCTAATGGTTTCTGTTCTGTAACTAAATGGATTGTTCTATTATACTCTATAGCGGCTCTTATTATTATCTGTGTTGTGTTATTTAATTTTTTGTCAATTTTAATGCATCTGGCTATTTCTAACAGAGTGCTATGGAAGCGCTCCACCTGTCCGTTTGAACAGCTATGTAATGGGGGGGTATTAACTATGTCTATGTTGAATTGATTTTTTAGTAGCGAGGTAACCGTCTCTGAATTGAACGATGCCTCGTTGTCGCAATAGATTGTCTTTATTTTTGAGAAAATGTTAACTAATTGTAACATGGGGTTAATAATATCTGTTATTGCTCTGGATAATATAGGTTGTACAATGGCGAATTTGGAGAATTTATCAACACATGTCAAGAATAGTTTCTGATCGGTAGAGAAGATATCTATGAGCAGCATTTCGCCAGTATAGGATGGTATGGGCGTTTCCCCAAGTTCTTGTTTTTTTGGGTGAGGGTCATACTTGGCGGTAGTGCATACCTTGCAATTTGAGACAATTTCATTAACTAATTTGGCCATTTTTGGGAAATAGTACTCGCGAAGAATTTGTTTCATGTTTTCCTGCGCTGCTCTATGTGCGCGATTATGTTCATTATTAACTATTTCTATTTGGTCACTTTTGTTGGTAATATCGGCTACAATATTTTTGCAGTGCCAAAACTTTGTTGTCGGGAAGAATGATACAAGTTCGTGTTGAAATACAGCCAAGGTCGGGAGATCACAATAAAATGGGTTTACAACATCCCTGTTTACTGCAAGTTTTATGGATTTGAGGAGGTCTTTTTTGTCTGTGAATTGTATCACATGGCGGGTTTTATTGCCGAATAAGATAAGTCTACGATGCAAGTTATAGCGTGCTCCTTCTAGGATAATTTGATTCCTAAATAGGTTAACGGGCTTGTCTGTTGTATCGATTATGTAGGTCAAGGATAGCTCACTATGGATGGTAGCAGCACATGATTGTGTTTCATCTTGTAAGGCATTAACGTTTTGCCGGGACAGGGCATCTGCCACGAAATTTTCTTTCCCAGGCTTGCAGTGAATCTGTGCGTTATGCTCTTCAATGTATGCTTTCAATCTTTTTATCTTTGCGTTAGTGTTTTTTTCTGACACTAAAAAGGTAAGCGGCTGATGGTCAGTGAAAATGTGAAGTTCTCTGGTGCCATACAGGTAATTCTGTAGTTTTCCGAGAGCCCATATGATGGCCAATAATTCTCTTTCATTTGTAGCATAATGAGATTCACTCTGCTTTAATGCTCGAGATATCATTGTGATTGGCCTTCCCCCTTGAGACAGTACTGCACCGATACCATTAGCAGAAACGTCGGTCGTTAGATCAAAAGGCTTTTTAAAGTCCGGGTACATGAGTATAACGTCTTCTGACGCCAAAATATTTCTTAAGCGGTCAAAGGCGTCGCGTTGTGTATCGTCAAAGTCTATTGGAACCTTTTTGGACATGTGTTTGCTTACCATGCCGTTTTCGCCCTTAAGCATGTTAGTTAAGGGTCTCGCAATTGACGCAAAGTCTTTAACAAATACCCTGTAGTAACTAACAAGACCCAAAAATGATCTTAATGCGAAGAGATTTTTTGGATCAGCGAATTCTTGAATCGCTTTGACTTTTTCGGGATCAGTTTTTGCTCCATTGCTTGAGACGATGAAACCCAAATATTCAACGCTCTCTTTAAAGAATTTAGTTTTCTCTTTTGAGACCCTCATGTTGGCGTCGTAAAGTCGTTGTAGAACTGTGTCAATATGTTTGACATGGTCGGTTTCGTTTTCAGAAAATATTATCACGTCATCAACATAGACGTAGCATATTTTCCCGATTTGTTCTCTTAAAACATCATCGATTGCCCTTTGAAAGATGCTTCCCGCATTTTTCAATCCAAAGGTCCAAGATTCGCTAGAATCATTGGGATGCTCGGCATTGGGTACCTATCGGCAATGGTTCGCTCGTTTAACTTTCGGAAATCGATGACGAGTCGTTTGTTTCTGTTGCCGTTTTCGTCTAGACCTTTTTTATCAACAACCCATGCAGGGCTGTTGTATGCGGATCGTGATGGTTTTATAATGCCATCTTTTAGTAACTGAGCGATTTCGTTGTTGACAAAATCATTTACGCTTGCCGGGTAAGGGTATAGTTTTGAGTATACCTCTTTGTTGTCAATGGTGCGGATTGTGGCCAAAACCGATGTGTTAAACGGCAACGCCTCGTTAGAGGTCGAAAATGTGCCAATCCTTTCCAATGACTTTTTTAAACTTGTCCCTTACGTTATCGGTGACTACTATGTCGTCTATGCGTGTGAAGTGTACACTTTCGCATAGGTGGTGCTGCAATACCTCCGTCGTATTGCCGTATGTAATATTATTACTGTTTAAATTTAAATTTACCCCTGCTTGTCTCAATAAATCGAAGCCTATTATAGCATCAAAAGTGTCAAGAGTGTCTAAAATGAAAAATGAGGCATTTTTTCAAAAAATTTTTATGGAACATTTTTCTTTGATTTTACTGGACCCATGTATGGAGTTTACAGTAAATGGGGTGTCGACAGGTATTATGTTTTTTTAACTCCTTTACGGGTTTTACATAATTTTTTGCCGCCCCAGTGTCGATCAAGATTTTCAATGTTTTACCAGCCAATTGTCGCTCGACGAACGGCAATCTGGAGCGTTCTCTAAAAAATTCAACAAGTCATTGTCTCCTAGCGAATCACTCTCATCGGCGGCCTCCGCAACTGCTGCTTCTGCTACACTGGTGTAGTCTTGATCTTCTTGGCTATCGTTTTGTTGAGTTACATTGTTGATCTTTTGGCGTCTTTGCCCTGATACACGTTCTGACGTGTTCTGTCTCTTTTGGGCTTCGCCGAATGTGGGGTTCCTCTGAGGTTTACCCCAATTGGTTGGTTGTCTAAACTTTGAACTTGATGGATCGATGTCCATGGGTTCGACCTGGCTCTGACCTTGGTAAGAGTTTTTGGGCCTGTTGCTTGAACTTGGTCCGGGTTCGCTTTGTTGAGTTTTGTTATAATTTTATTTAAAGTGAGGATTTTTCTCGAAATTTTTTCCATGTCTTGGCATAGAATTGTTTTCTGGCTTACTAGGTTCCCCAGAGTGGTTTCTATCTTCGATTGCTCTGGCATAGGTTGCGGCAAACATGCTTCTTTCTATGCTGTTTTCAGCCTCGCGAGCCAACGCTAAAGCGGATGACAAATCCTTAGGCTGTGCCGGTATAACCAATACTTTGAGAGGCCTCCTAAGGCCTGCCATGAAAGCGTGCAGGGCATCATTCCTAATTTCTGCATCGAGAATAGCTGCTGCTTGTTCATCATGTGTCATGACAATTTTATTTGTGACGAGGGTGAGTTTTTTTTCGACTTCGTCATAATATTGCATTAGGTCTAGGTCACCTTGTCTAACCAATTCTAATCGCTGTCTGAGAACACGCAGGGATGTTTTATCCGCGTATGTGCAATCAAGTCTAGCAATGACTGCATCGAAGTTGAGCACAGTATTATGGGATGTGAGCACTGAGCGTGCTGCGCCACACACTTTGTTTTTCAATATAGCCACAGCTTGGTAGTGGGTTTCGCTTCCATTGTATCGTTTAAAAACTTGATATGCCTCTACGGCTGCTTGTCTCCAAGACACATATTCTTCTTGGTCGCCACTAAAATTCGGTATCGATTTGGCAACGTCTAATCTAATCTCGCATTTAATGCTGGGATCGATCGTTACACTTTCATACACTTGAACCTGAGGTGTTTCTATTCTAAGTGAGCTCACTTGATTTCGCAATGCTTGAATTTCGGCATTCATTTCATTTCTAATTTGTTGTTCGCGTGCCAGTGCGCTGCTGACGGCGTTATCTATGAAAGCTTTAACGGATTCTGCGTTTTCTTCGTCACTATCGAATTCAACTTTAATATTCCTATAAGTCCAACTCATTAGCAGTTGGCGCAAATCAAACAATAAGAGAGAATACGACAATAAACCCGCACACAGTTTATATTTTATAGGGTTATTTGTGAAATGATTTACAAACAGCGGTTCCCGCAGCAGTTTGTTAAGACACTTTGGTTCGAAATAATTTAACAGATTTGTTTATTACGTAACTTTGCGCTTATATTACCGCTGCCACTTTATTTTACTTTGTTAAAACTTTCAATTTGTTTATATTGTCACTGAACAGTCACTTACATGTTCTTATGGGGTGGGTGCTTAGAAATTATTCCGGTTGGGCGCCAGTTATTTAAGTCCGTCCTGTCCAGTGGTCCTCGTGAGGGGATGCCGTCGGCCAGGTCCAGATGCGTAGGTAATAATGTAGATTAGGTTGGGATACGGTTAAGTATTAGATCACTGGCCTTGTGGCTCAGCAATATATTAATTAATAAGTCAAGATATACGGCTAGTTGCCGGAGCAATGTTTATTCGTGCGTTAGCTTACGTTATTGGAACAGAACTGATTGTGACAAATGAAATGAATAAAAGTCTAAAGCTAAGTACATAAAAGGGAAATATGAATCTAAACCTAAATACATAATAAGTACATAAAGATCACGCCATGGGCTCTTGACCGCGCGGAGCTATGTCAGCATGTTTACGTTAGCGTTACAATGTCCGCGATTGCCAGTGGCCACAATACCATATTTTGCAGACATTGCATTTGGGCATTGCACCCGATATCCGATACGTCGATGTTCTGACTGCGTGGGTTGTTCCAAACTTAACGCGAGGGTTGTTCGTTAACTTGTTTGTTAAATTACATACTTACATAAGTGTGACCAACGCGTTGGGAAAAATATTACCAAATTTGAAATCGAAACCTTAACAGTCACTATCGATACTTATAATAAATTCGTTACTAATCGCTATCGGACAGTCTCACGACAAGAACAAATACCTTAAAAATGGCATGGAAGTTAGATAATTAGTGTTTTAATTTTGGGAAAAGAGGCGTGGCAGTCGAAAAATTTAAATAGCAATGCAAGGCTATGCTGTCGCATATCATAGTACTGAGATATAGTTACTGAGATATTCGCTGAAAACACAGATTTTTTCCGAAGTGTGTCTATATTTTTGCTCATTGGGGGCGAATGGTGCGTGGCATCACAAAAGAAAAGATTCTTGTGTTGACTGACTAAATATGTGATCGTTTGACACCAAGCTCAAACTTGTAGCTCTTACCATCTCTGAAATCTGTTTGTTCATACGGACAGACATACGGACAGACAGACGGACAGACGGACATGGCTATATCGACTCGGTTTGTGATGCTGATCAAGAATATATATACTTTATGGGGCCTGCCACGCCTCCTTCTGCCTGTTACATACTTTTGCACAAACCCAATATACTCTTGCATGGAGTATAAGAAGAGTAGAGCGGTCTATTAGGTTTGTCAGAAGCGAAATGTGCGTAACAGGCAGAAGGATGCGTGGCCGACCCCATAAATTATATATATTCTTGATCAGCATCAACAGCCGAGTCGATATAGCAATGTCCGTCTGTCTGTCCGTCCGTCCGTATGAACACCTGGATATTTTAAACTACAAAAGCTAGAGACAACAAGTTTATAATGAAAGTCCGTTATTAAGTCAGGCAGGTTAAGTTTATTTCAAATTTTTGCCACGCCCCTTACCGCCCCCGCAATAAGCAAAAAACCAGACACACCTCGAAAAAATGTAGATTTAGGCCAATAACTCAGTAACTATGGCACTTAGGAACACCATTTCCGGTAAGCAGGTTTGCTAGAGACAGCCTTAATGCAATGCCATTTTGAGCTGCCACGCCCCCTTTTCTCATTAGAGTTAACCAAACTATTGCACTTTAATGCCGATTTTAAGCCAATTATTCATATAGTAGGGTGTTGTAATTCAACATTCGTATAGAGACATAGCAAATCAAACTATTCTGAAAGTAGCATCAAAATACTACCTTTAACAAAAGAGGCATCCACGTTACAAAGTGGGGTTTTTAACTGCAATACCACTTACGCACGAGAGCACAGAAACATACAAACACATGTTCGAACGTTCTCGATGCTTGTGTGGCGACAGCGCTGCCGGCAGACGCTGGCCGCGCCGAATACACACATACATACGTATATGCATACATATAATTTCAAACGAATGTGTGTTTGTATGAATAATATGTAAATGCTGATAATCGGAGAATTCTTGAAAGTGGCGCGTGGTGCAACTGATTGAGTTGCGGCGCGTTGGTCTGAGGTTGTTGTAGGTTCGAATGCTGGAAGTGCGAATTGTTAATTTAATTATCTTTAAATTTCAATTCAAAATGAACATATAAAATTAAAAATTTTAAATTCAATTTAAAAATTTGAATTCAAATGGAATACATATGTGCACTACTATGGGAGTACGGGGTCTTTTACAGTCGGCTCGATCGACTGTAGCCTTTCTTACTTGTTTTTTATTTATTAATATTAAGGTTAAGTGTTAAAAAAATGAATTAAAATTGAATTTAACGCGTGCTAACATTATTAATTACCGTACAAGTATTAATAAGAGGAAACCTATCTCATATGAGCGGTTAGGAAAGGCGTGGTCAGATCGGTCTGAAACTTTTATATATTTTTATGTGCACCTACACTATCATATGTACCAAATTTCAAAAGCCTAGCTTTAAAACTTTAATTTTCTTCGAAAAATCGGTTCTCTGCTCTAATGTGCGTCCGTATGAAAACCTGGATCTTTTTTGCCTGTGTGGCGGCAGAGCTGCCCGTGGACGCAGGCCGCGCTGACTACAATGTCAATCGTATGTGTATATGCATACAAACAAACAGAAGTATGTTTGATTATACTTGGTTATTTTTTGTTTCAAAGTGTTTTAATGCATGTTCTATCCATTGTAATACCTATATACCGATTTTAATAATATAATCATATAATCGGAAATAAAGTGCAGAGAGTATTATATGGCCGACTGTACTTTTCTTTCTTTTTTTTTTTTTATCGATAACAAAACATTATTATATTTAAATGCAGATAATCGGAAGTATCTGCATAATGAGACGTGGTGCATATATATATAAATATACTATCAAGTAGGCTGTCAACCAACAATTAACATGGACATGAACCAAGTGCAAGCGTTAGTAGCGAATGCTGTCAGTCTGGCATTAGCGGCGCAAGAAACCAGATTTAATGCGCAGTTTCATTTACTAAAACAAGATATTCAAAATTTGCACATAGAAGCACCTCAGGTCGAAACATATCAGAAGATTTGCGTAATTCCAGACGTCCAGTGCGAAATAAATTTAGACATTATAAAATCAGTGCCGGAGTTCAATGGAACTCAGGATGATTATGTGACATGGAAACAATCCGCCACAGATGCCTATGAACTTTACCAATAATTCGTGGGTAGAAGCGGGCATTACAAAGCAGTAACTATTATTCGAAACAAAATCAGGAGCACAGCAAGAGCGTTATTGGTGTCGCATAACACCGTGTTAAATGTTGACGCCATAATAGCAAGGTTGGACTGCACATACGCAGACAAGACGTCACTTAGGCTCTTGCGCCAGAACATAGGTCAGACTGGGTAATTTCAGCCCCATGGAATACTATGATGAGGTTGAACGCAGATTGGTATTGGTTGCAAATAAGATCGTGATGACACATCAAGCAAATACAGCAAAATTGCTCAACGAAGAAGTCACGGCTGATGCTATGCATGCCTTCGTTTCAGGCCTGAGGAAATCACTGAAAGCAGTTGTATTCCGGGGTCAGCCCAGAGATTTACCATCTGCATTAGCTTTCACCAGGGAGGCAGAAGCGAATATAGAGCGTATCATTTTTTTACATATGCAAAAGCTATGGAGGACAGGGCTCAGTCAGGTGAAAATAGCAAATACGAAGCAGGAGAAAATCAATGGAGCCGAATATGGCCAAGATAGAAACCCTAATTTTTTTCAAAAAACAAAATAAATAACAGCAAATAAACAGTAGTCAATGTCCTAAAGAGGACAAAAGGTCAGCACCAGAACCAATGGATACGGGATCTACTATGCCTAAGTTTAGGCAGCCTACAGCATTTGGGCAGAATCAAGGGGCTAACACCCATAACTAAAATTCACAGGCTCAAAAGAGGCAGGGTTCTGAACTAATGACGGACCAGAGACGTCAGCGTGTGCAAAACACCATTCAGCAAGCGAACAATGACCAAGATCAAGATTATTATAGGGCCACCGGAGCCGCTGTCGCAGAAGCCCATGATAAATTTGAGGCAGCAAGTGATAATGACTTGGTAAATTTTATAGTGAGCGCTCCCGGTTTCCGTTCGTCGAACGACAGCTGGCTGGGAGAAAACTAAAGATATTGATTGACATAGAAGCGGCCAAAAAGTACATCAAGCCCGTAAGATAGTTCCATTCACGGTTCTAACAAAGTAACCAATAAGTGTTTAATGTACATTTTTGGAAAATCATTTCTTTTTCTTATTAGACTTAACACCATTTTATGGTATTATAGGTTTCGGCTTGCTAACGCAAGTAGGAGAAACCCTAGATACCGAGAATGGTACAACCAATCATGGATCTGTATCTGAAAAGCTGCAGCGTCATTATTGTGACAACGTCAATTTCACCAACGTGAATGATATTGTCGTACCGGAAATCATAAAAGCTGAATTTAGGGGTATGATTTTTAACAGATCTAGAGCATTTACGACCTCTAACAAGGCGTTGCCGTTCAATACATCTGTTGTGGCTACGATCCGTACAGAGGACGATAAGCCAGTATATTCGAAACTATATCCGCATCCCATGGGGGTCAATGACTTTGTAAAAAAATAAATTAAAGATTTGCTGCAGAATGGTATCATTAGGCCTTCAAGGTCACCCTACAATAACCCAACATGGGTCGTTGACAAAAAGGGTATAGACGAAAGTGGGAGCAGGAATAACCGACTGGTAATCGACTTTAGGAAACTTAATGAAAAGACCATCCCAGATAAGTATCCAATGCCTAACATATCCATGATATTGTCGAACTTGGGTAAAGCCAAATACTTTACGACATTAGATCTAAAGTCCGGCTATCACCAAATTTACTTGGCAGAGCAAGATCGCGAGAAAACAGCTTTCTCTGTAAACAACCGAAAGTATGAATTCTGCAGAATACCGTTCGGATTGAAGAATGCGGGAAGCATCATCCAAAGAGCGATAGACGACGTGTTGCGTGAACAAATTGGAAAATCTTGTTATGTTTACGTAGACGACGTGATAATTTTTTCTGCAAATGAAAAGGTTCATTTAAAGCACATAGATTGGGTTCTAAAGAGCCTATGCGATGCCAAGATGAAAGTTTCAAGAGAAAAAACCCATTTTTTCAAAACGAGCGTAGAATACTTAGGGTTCATCGAGACTCTGGGTGGCGCTAAAACAGACCCGGAAAAGGTAAGGGCTGTACAAGAATATCCGGAACCGAAATCCCTGTATGAGCTTAGATCATTCCTAGGATGGGCCAGCTACTACAGATGTTTTGTTAAAGACTTTGCAGCAATTGCAAGGCCATTGACAAATTTGTTAAAAGGAGAGAATGGGTCCGTCAGTAAACACATTTCAAAAAAACAACCATAGATTTTGGCACCCCAGAGCGAGATGCGTTCGAAAAATTATGGAATGTTCTAGCCTCAGAGGATGTTACTCTCAGATACCCAGATTTCAGGAAACCATTCGATTTGACGACGGATGCCTCTGCCCATGGTATTGGCGCAGTACTGTCTCAGGACAACAGACCCATAACAATGATTTCGAGATCATTAAAAGACAGTGAGTCACATTATGCCACCAACGAGAAGGATCTATTAGCTATAGTTTGGGCCTTGGGAAAATTACAACAGTATCTATATAGTACAAGGGATATTAAAATATACACAGACCACCAGCCATTAACGTTTGCGGTGTCTGATAGAAACCTCAATGCAAAGATAAAAAGATGGAAAGCGTATATCGACGAGCATAACGCAAAGATCCACTACAAACCGGGTGAAGAAAACCACGTAGCAGACGCACTCTCGCGACAGAATGTGAATGCTCTGTAAAGCGAAGTAATATCCGACGCAAGCAACAATTCATAGTGAACTATCTGTAACTTATACAATAGATTCTACTGAGAAACCTTTGAATTGTTTCAGAAACCAGATAGTTTTAGAGGAATCAAGGTTTTCTCTAAAACGAAACTTCATATTTTTTGGCGAAAAAACACGCCACAAAATTCACTTTACCGATAGAAACGAAATCCTAAAGGAAGTTAACGCGGTAGTTAATCCTAGTGTGGTCAATGCTATACACTGTGATCTGCGACGCCGACATTCATCCAGCATGAGTTAGTGAGAACATTCCCGTCAACAAAGTTTTGGTACTGTAAAAATATGGTAGTCGACATAGTTGACAAAACCGAACAAAGGGACATTGTCATAGCAGAGCACAATCGGGCGCACAGAGCCGCACAGGAAAACATCAAGCAAATTTTAGAAGAGTATTACTTTCCGAAAATGGCCAGGCTGGCTAAGGAAGTTGTGGCCAACTGCAGGACTTGCACTAAGTCCAAATACGACAGGCACCCGAAAAAACAAATTCTCGTAGAAACACCAACACCATCAACGATTCCACATCACGTTGTCGGAAATTTCGAGATGCATTAAATTGGAAAGAAAGATCGACGATACGATCGAAGTTATCCCACTTGCAAGTACAATCGTTCACTGCATTCAGTGACAGGCAAGAAACCGATAGAAGTGATACATTCATCGACTGACGAATTTAGGGAAGCCATAAGAGCAAAGATTGAAAAAACTCAACAGATTCAACTGGACAGAAACAATCCACACAGGCAAAACAGGGTTTTTGAGGTAAGAGAAAAAGTCTTCATCAAATCCAACAAGAGACTTGGAAACAAGCTTACCCCCTTGTGATCAGAAGCGGTAATACAAGCAGACATAAGAACGTCTGTAGTCAATAAGGGGAGGGTGGTCCACAAGGACAACATAAAATAGGAATTAGATTAGCGATTATAAATTAGTACTAGAACTAAGAAACACAGTAGGGTTAATCCAAATTTATTTTTTTCTTGCAGGCTTATTTGGTCAATTTTATCCCTAATAAGTATAATAAACGCTCGGATCACCGACTATTCTCATTCAAATTACATACCCATAGTAGATGGAAATGTAATGATTTGGGAACAACATGACTATGCACGATACTCAAGTAATTTGACCGAATTTTTAAGCATGATAGAAGAAACAGAAAAATTGTCCGAGTACTTTACCCAGTCTCATATGAGAAAACTATTGGAGGTAGATGTTAACCAAGATAATTAAATAAATAAGATAATTATTAATAAACATGGAAATCCAGAAGCAGATAAATCAATTAACCGATACAGTGAATAAGATAATTGAAGCAAAGAAAAATGATCTAATAGACACGCCACATTTTTACGAGGCATTATTGGCCAGAAATAGAATGTTAATAAATGAAATCCAAAATTTAATGCTCACGATCACTCTTGCAAAAGCCAACATAATAAACCCAACAATCTTTGATTACGATGATTTAAAATCTGTACTTATCAAACATCCCGCAGAAGTTCCTATAGTTAGCCTGATGGAGGCATCTAATATTAAGATTTTCCAGTCCGAAAATATTGTCCACATTTTAATCGAATATCCCAGATTTAAGTTTATATGTAGAAAGGTCAACATTCTCCCGGTGTCCCAAGAGCACACTGTACTTCAGCTTCAAGATGACACCGAAGCTGAATGCGACAACGACGTTCTAGCGGTAACCAGCTGCACCACAACAACTTACGCCTCGATCTGCAAGTTGGCAACGCATGACACCTGCGCACGCGTATTGCATGCTGGAAGCACAGCACATTGTAACACGCAACCTAGTCACCTGGAGCGTATTACAATGGTAGATGACGGCATCATGGTCTTAAACATGAGTCCTGCCAGTATCAGCACCGATGACGGCGCAACAGTATCAGTCAACGGTACTTTCCTCATCGTGTTCGAGCGCGTAGCTGTCATAAATGGAACAAAGTATGTGAACCGGCGCGAAATCATAAACAAGACGCCGGGCATAGCAGTTTCGCCGGTACTGAAGATCATTGGCCACGACCCAGTCCTGAGCATGCCTTTACTACAAAGGATGAACAACCACAACCTACATATCATCCAAGAACTTCAGGAAGAGGTAACATCGGCCGGGTCGCCTAAGGCATGGTTTGCTGCCGCAGTTGGGTTCAGCCTGAGTCTCAGCGGTTCCATTCTCCTCTACCAGAGCTTGAAAAGAAGACGAGCCTCACAGAAGATACAGGCGATCGTGGACAGCTATAAAATGAACGGGGACGGTCATACTTCTGAGGGGGGAGTAGTTAACGAGCGCCCCTCGCACATTGTTGTGTAATATAAATAAATGCAAAATTGTTAGCCAGCAGTGAAGTTGCCGTCTCAGCGAAAGTTCAGTTCAACCGACGGTAACCTGATATCTTGCACATGCTGTAAGATCAGCGTTATCACTTATGCCCAGTCGGCTCGCCGGCTGTAGTTTTGTAGCTTTAAGTTATTATATTTTGTATCTTTGTATTCCTTAGCAACTATGTACTTTTGGTTTATCTTACGCCCCAGCTTGCTGGTGGTTGCAAATTCAGTTTTGTTCTTACAACGAAAGCGAAAAGCTCGTTCAATAAACTCTGCTCCGGCAACTAGCCGTAAAATACTTTAAAATAATTATTTCAGCATTGCTGTGGCACAAGCCCAGTGATGCGAGAGACAAGTAATCTCTCCACCATAATCATCCTAAAAAACGGAACCCTTAGAGTATAAACCCAGAGAGTATAACAAATACCTAAAATGGCATTGAAGTTTGAATATTATTTTATTAAGTGTTGTTTTGGATTGCCACACCCACTTTTCACACATTTGATAAAAAAGTCTGGAACCTTCAATGCCGTTTTTGGCGAACTTGTTCGTATCGTACAGTATTGTAATTATATAATTCGTGTGGAGACTAACTATATTAAACTATATTGAAAGGCGCATTGAAATCGGACTATAAACAAGAAAACTAGAAGCGTTACAATATTGATAATTGAACGCAATATCAACCCATAGGTGCAAGCGAGATAGAAACACACAAGCACATGTTCGAACGTTTTCGCTGCCTGTGTGTCGACAGCGCTGCCCGCGGTCGCTGGCTGCGCCGAATACACACATACATACATACATATTTACAACATATACATATTGCCAAACGTATGTGTATTCGAATACAAACAAACAGATGTGTGTTTGATTATGCTTAGATTGTTTTTGATTCAACGTGTTTTAATGCAAGTTATTCACATTGTAATATCTCGATACCGATTTTAATAATTTAATCGGGACAAATGCAGAGAGTATTATACGGTCGGGCGCGCTAGACTGTACTTTTCATTCTTGTGTTTTAAGCCTTTTCAGTTTAAAATAAATTTTTTTTCTTTTTATATTTTTACCTTGTAAAAATTATTAATATTAATTTTAATTATATTTTAATTATATATATTTATAAACTTATTTTTGGTTAATACTCGCGACTGATCTTAGTCTGCGTTAATAAATAAATAAATAAAATTGGTGATCTTAGTTGCCGAATTTTTCCGAGGTGTGTCCAGTTTTTGGCTCATTGTGGGCGAATGGGGCATCGAAAAAAGATTCTTATATTGACTGAATAAATATGTGGTCGTTTGATACCAAGCTCGAACTTTTAGCCATCTCTGAAATCTGTTTGTTCATACGAACAGACAGACAGACAGACATGGCTATATCGACTCCGCTTCTGATTCTGATCAGCAATATATGCCACGCCTTATTCACACGCCTCATGCACAAACCCAATATATTCTTGCAGAGAGTAGAATTAGACACAATAAGAAATATAGAATTATAGCCTCAATTCAACCAAAAACTTACTAACAACATTAAGTAAATTATTAAAGAAAACCTTCATAAACATCTTGAAATTTGTTATTTATATTAAAAATACGACTAAAAATATTAAGTTGTGATAAATATTTTTCATTGTGATTTTTCATCTGCTATGAGAAGATAAATAGGTGAACTTTGAGCTTTAATTTTGTAGCACCCCATAGAAATGTGTGTTTCAAAGCTTAAAGAGTTTTCCACTGAATGGTTTTAAACTCGATGAAATTGATCAAATTACAAAATGTGATTGATGCTACGTAAAAGAGGAATGGCCCCACTGTGCGGCATATAGATTTTTAGTTTTTATCGCTATCGATGGAGGCTGAATACATGATCATTATAAATGTGAACCATAATTTAAAAAGCTTATAATTTAATTAATATTCAAAAATATTATTAATTTATTTTTTGTGCCAACAAAGAGTGTAACAATTATTAAGAAAGCACGCCCAACATTCTTAAATAATGTTTGGAATCCATACGTAAACCTATATTAGTTTTGTTATTTAGCAAAATTGAGCAAATTTATTATACAGTATTATGATTTATTATAGGTAATAAAATATTAAAATAAAAATTCCAAATAAATGTCATGTCTACTGATAACACGATGTAATTGGAACAAATAATATACGTAATTATATAAGATCCTTTTTAGACAAACTGCGAAAGAAAGAGCAAATTGGCATCAAAATGTATATTTTTTAATAGCGTGACTGCTTGCCTCTTTAAACCTAAGTCTTTTGTTTTGGCGACATTTGAACAGGGCCTTGCACGGCCGTGGCGGGGCCGTTTAAGTGAAATCTTTTCTATCATTACAAGCAATTGTATATCATGCAATCATCATTATTAAACTCCGTACTCAAAAACAAGAAAGAAAAGTACAGTCGAGCACGCCCAACCGAATAATACTCTCTGCATTTTTCCCCGATTAAATTATTAAAATCGGTATCCAGATATTACAATGTGTAGTACTTGCATTAAAACAAGTTGAAACAAAAAAACCAATTATACTCAAACATACATATGTTTGTTTGCATGCGAGTACACATACTTTTGACATTATACGTGTGTACATATGTATGTATTTGTCGAAAACACCAATTTTTCCCGAGGTGTTTCTAGTTTTTTTGCTTATTGTGGGCGAATGGGGTGTGGCATCAAAAAACAAAAAGATTCTTGTAGTGACTGACTAAATATGTGATCATTTGACACCAAGCTCGAACTTGTAGCTCTTACCACCTCTGAAATCTGTTTGTTCATACAGACAGACTGACAGACGGACGAACGGACAGACAGACGGACATGGCTATATCGACTCGGCTTGTGATGGTGATCAAGAATATATATACTTTATGGGGTCTGCCACGCCTCCTTCTGCCTCTTACATACTTTTGCACAAACCCAATATACTCTTGCAGAGAGTATAAAAATTATTATAAATGCATATAATCGGGACATTCAAAAAAGTAAGGAGTGGTGCATCTTGTAGGGTTGTGATATGTTGTGGTGCTTGTTTCTGGGATCTCAGGTTCAAACCCTCGCGGTGAATTTTGTTCATTCACTTTTTATATTATAATTGAAAATTAAAATTTAGAATTTTAATTGGCGCAATTGATAGAGCTGCGGTTAGTCTTTGGCGTATATGTATGTGCAACGTGGCAGGTTCGAATCCTGTCGGGGACATTTTTTTTATACTCTCTGCAAGAGTATATTGGGTTTGTGCAAAAGTGTGTAACAGGCAGATGGAGGCGTGGCAGACCCTATAAAGTATATATATTATTGATCAGCATCACAAGCCGAGTCGATATAGCCATGTCCGTCTGTCCGTCTGTCTGTCCGTATGAACAAACAGATTTCAGAGATGGTAAGAGCTACAAGTTTGAGCTTGGTGTCAAACGATCACATATTTAGTCAGGCAATACAAGAATGTTTTTGTTTTTTGATGCCACACCCCATTCGCCCACAATAAGCAAAAAATTGGACACACTTCGGGAAAAATTGGTGTTTTCGGCTTATATCACAGTAACTATGGCACCTAGGATCACCAATTTGGGTACGGAGGTTCCTAGCGACAGCATAGTTGCATTGCCATCCAAAATTTTGGACTGCCACGTCCCCTTTTCCTACACTTGAAAAAACTTCAAATGCCGTTTTTGCGAACTTGTTCGTATCATACAGTATTGTAATTCATAATTCGTGTGGAGACTAACTATATTCATCTATCCTGAAAGGCGCATTAAAATCGGACTTTAAACAAGAAAACTAGAAGCGTTACAATATTGATAATTGAACACAATATCAACCCTTTGGTGCAAGCGAGATAGAAACACACAAGCACATGTTCGAACGTTTTCGCTGCCTGTGTGTCGGCAGCGCTGCCCGCGGATGCTGGCCATCCGAATACACACATTCATACATATGTGCATCACATATTGTCAAACGTATGTGTATTCGCATTCAAGCAAACAGCTTTATGTTTGATTATGCTTAGATTGTTTTTGTTTCAACGTGTTTTAATTCAAGTACTACACATTGTAATATCTCGATACCGATTTTAATAATTTAATTTGGACATATGCAAAAAGTATTATTCTTGTTTTGTTATATAATTTAATAAATGATTTGTTTAAAATTTCAATTTAAAATATTATTTTAAATTAAATACAAATGTGCAGTACTGTGAGTCTGCGATCTTTTATAGTCGGCACGCTCGACTGTAGCCTTTCCATCTTGTTTTCATTAAACAAGTTTTGAAAATGTCTTGCCTCCTTGTAAACAATGTAAAATTTGAATAAAATGGTTGTCTGTCAATCATTGTTTCAAAATCTATTCAGTGTTCTTATAATCTTTTTACATAGTCCAAAACGTTTAAGCAAACATTGAAAGAGACAAAAATTTTATTGAAATATCAAACTATTTTCCCGGCGGCATAAGACAGTATTGACGGCGGTCTGACAAAATTTTGACCTGAACCTAAAAGTAATTAATATGTTGAAATCATTTCATCGATCTTTAATAGTAATGTTTAAATGATTCGGGCCAACTTATTGTGCATAAACTCTGTCGGTATGGGTGCGCATTAAGCACACACCTTAGTACATAAATATTTTAATTAGGTTTAAATAGTATAGGCAATGAGTGATTTTGTAGAATATTAAAAATTGAATAAACTTTGCAATTAACACATAAAGGATGAGGATGTGTATAGAAATACACATTTCTGTCATTTGTATATTTGTCTGACACATAATGGGAGTTGACGTCAATTTCAATAACAAAAAAAAAATGTACAGTCGAGCACACCCGACTGTATAATACTCTCTGTATTTTGTTCCCGAATAAATTATTAAAATCGGTATTGGGATATTACAATGGGTAGTTTAATTCTTGAATTAAAACACGTTGAAACAAAAAAAACCAATTATAATCAAACATACATCTCATTGTTTGTATGCAAATACACATACGTTTGACATTATATGCATGCACCTATGTATAGTATGTGTTCAACTGGTCGGCCGAGCTGCCACCACACTTGCAGAGAAAACGCTCGTACTCATGAGTGTATGTTTCTGTATCGCTTGCACTGAATTGATATTGCGTTCAATTATTAATGGTGTTACGTTTCTAGCTTTCTTTTTTATAGTCCGATTTTTATGTAACTTTCAGAATAGTTTGATATAGTCTCCACTCGAATAAAATACTGTACGATAAGAACAAATACCTAAAAATGGCATTGAAGTTTGAAAATTATTTTATTAATTGTGGGAAAAAGGGGAGTGGCGTTCAAAAATTTTGAATGGCAATGCATTTATGTCGTTAAGAAACTCCGTACCATAATTGGTGATCCTAGGTGCCATAGATACTGATATATTCGCGTAAAAACCCGATTTTTTCCGAGGCGTGTCTAGTTTTTTGCTGATTGTGGGTGAATATGGTGTGGCATCGAAAAAAATAGATTATTGTATTGACTGACTAAATATGGAGTCGATTGAGACCAAGAGCGAACTTAGCTCTTACCGTTTTTGAAATCTGTGTGTTCATAGGGACAGACGGACATTGCTATATCGAATCGGCTTGTGATGCTGAACAAGAATTTATATACTTAATGGGGTCTGCTACGCCTCCTTCTGCCTGTTACATACTTTGCGCAAACCCAATATACTCTTGCAGAGATTATAAAAATACAAAGCGTAAAATTAGACGGCTTCTACGATGTTGGCGTAATATTCACCCCGTTTTTGTAGTTTATTATTGTCATTCTGTCATTTTATTTAAATGTGGTGACATCATTGTGTTTGTTAAAATCTCATTTGTGCCCTAAAAACAACTGATCAAAAGGAATTGGTCAGCAACTGCTCTACATTTATGTATTTTACACCCTTATTAGTGTTCTTCAAACCGTGTACAACTTGACATTTGTATGTGTTTAACGCACTGTTCTTTCATCAGACTACTTATTCTTCAACACTTTCCAAAATCGGCATTTGTTTATTTTAACACCAAGAAGTCTGTCTAATGAGTTATGTTTAATTTAATACCAAGAAAACTGTCAAATGGGTAAATACATAGGTCAATATGAAATCTTACTTTATAAAGTGTAAATAAGCTTGTTACTCTTCGCATTAATTATACTCCCTCAATCTTTGATTCTCAGTTTAGTAAGCAAGTGAAATTTAGCTTAAAACGCTTAATTTCGTTCGGTAATTACACAATTTCTTGCAACAATTTTGAGATATAGAATTTCGAGTTCAAAAGTTTTTGGATACATTTACTGAGCTGTTAAAAAGAGGAACTATAAAACGAATTTGAGTTTTAAATTTAAATATCAACTCAACGACTTAAAACAAGAAAGAAAAGTACAGTCGAGCAAGCCCGACTGGATAATACTTTCTGCATTTTGCCCGATTAAATTATTAAAATCGGTATCGAGATATTACAATGTATTTTACTTGCATAAAAAACAAGAAAGAAAAGTACTGTCGAGCGCGCCCGGCCGTATAATTCTCTCTGCATTTGTCCCAATTAAAGTATTATAATCGGTATCGAGATATTACTATGTGAATTACTTGCATTAAAGCACGTTGAAACAAAAACAATTTAAGCATAATCAAACACACATCTGTTTGTTTGTATTCGAATACACATACGTTTGGCAATATGTATATGATGCAAATATGTATGTATGTATGTGTGTATTCGGCGCAGCCAGCGACCGTGGGCAACGCTGCCGACACACAGGCAGCGAAAACGTTCGAACATGTGCTTGTGTGTTTCTATCTCGCTTGCACCTATGGGTTGGTATTGCGTTCAATTATCAATATTGTTTTCTTGTTTATAGTCCGATTTTAATGGGCCTTTCAGTATAGTTTAATATAGTTAGTCTCCACACGAATTATATAATTACAATACTGTACAATACGAACAAATTCGCCAAAAACGGCATTGAAGGTTCCAGACTTTTTTATCAAATGTGGGAAAAGCGGGCGTGGCAGTCCAAAATTTTAAATTGCAACGCAACTATGCTGTCGCTAGGAACTCCGGTACCAGAATTGGTGATCCTAGGTGCCATCGTTACTGAGATATTTGCCGAAAACACCAATTTTTTCCGTGGTGTGTCCAGTTTTTTGCTTATTGTGGGCGAATGGGGCGTGGCATCGAAAAAAAAAAAGATTCTTGTATTGACTGACTAAATATCTGATCGTTTGACACCAAGCTCGAACTTGTAGCTCTTACCATCTCTGAAATCTGTTTGTTCATACGGACAGACGGACAGACGGTCAGACGGACAGACAGACGGACATGGCTATATCGACTCGGCTTGTGATGCTGATCAAGAATATATATACTTTATGGGGTCTGCCACGCCTCCTTCTGCCTGTTACATACTTTGCACAAACCCAATATACTCTTGCAGAGAGTATAAAAACACTGTGAAACAAAAACAATCTAATCATAATCAAACCATCTGTTTGTTTGTATGCGAAACTGCCGCCACACAGGCAGCGAAAACATCCGAACATGTGCTTCTGTCTCGCTTGTAGGATTTTTATGCAACTTTCAGAATAGTTTGATTTGATATGTCTCCAAACTTATTATACCCTCTGCAAGAGTATATTGGGTTTGTGCAAAAGTATGTAACAGGCAGAAGGAGGCGTGGCAGACCCCATAAAGTATATATATTCTAGATCACCATCACAAGCCGAGTCGATATAGCCATGTCCGTCTGTCTGTCCGTTCGTCCGTCTGTCAGTCTGTCTGTATGAACAAACAGATTTCAGAGGTGGTAAGAGCTACAAGTTCGAGCTTGGTGTCAAATGATCACATATTTAGTCAGTCACTACAAGAATCTTTTTGTTTTTTGATGCCACACCCCATTCGCCCACAATAAGCAAAAAACTGGACACACCTCGGAAAAAATTGGTGTTTTCGGCAAATATCTCAGTAACTATGGCACCTAGGATCACCAATTCTGGTACGGGTGTTCCTAGCGAGAGCATAGTTACATTGCCATTTAAAATTTTGGACTGCCACTCCCACTTTTCCCACATTTGATAAAAAAGGCTGGAACCTTCAATGCCGGATTTTGGCGAACTTGTTCGTATCGTACAGTATTGTAGTTTATAACTAACTATATTAAACTATCTATATTAAACTATACTGAAAGGCGCATTAAAATCGGACTATAAACAAGAAATCTAGAAGCGTTACAATATTGATAATTGAACGCAATATCAACCCATAGGTGCAAGCGAGATAGAAACACACAAGCACATGTTCGAACGTTTTCGCTGCCTGTGTGTCGGCAGCACTGCCCGCGGTCGCTGGCTGCGCCGAATACACACATACATACATACATATTTGCATCATATACATATTGCCAAACGTATGTGTATTCGAATACAAACAAACAGATGTGTGTTTGATTATGCTTAAATTGTTTTTGTTTCAACGTGTTTTAATGCAAGTAATTCACATTGTAATATCTCGATACCGATTTTAATAATTTAATCGGGACAAATGCAGAGAGTATTATACGGTCGGGCGCGCTCGACTGTACTTTTCTTTCTTGTATTAAATTTTAGCACTGTACTATATGAACAAATCCCTTAAAAACGGTACGAAAGTTGAGAATTATTTTATTATATGTGAGAAAAGGAGGCGTGGCAAGTCAAAATTTTAATGACATGGCATTTATGATGACTCTAGGAACCTCCGTACCAAAATTGGTGATCCTAGGTACCATAGTTACAAAGGTATTCACCGAAAACACCGATTTTTCCCGAGGTGCGTCTAGTTTTTGCTTATTGTGCGCTGGCTGCAATTAAATTTGGGCCCTCTAGTGCCAATATTGAAAAGTCGTTAGAACTTCTTGAAAAAAGATACAACAATAAATTACTGCATTTCCAGGACTTGATCTGCATAAAGTAAGCGATGACATTGGATTACATTTTCGTGCTTTAATATGTCCGCTTTACAATGCAAAAGATCAGTTCCAATCAAAATGCGGAACGTTTTTAGCTGGAAAGTCATAAAGAAGCAAAGCAATTGTGGTCGTAAAGTACATGGGTTGCGACCACTAGATGAACTTGTAATGCTACAATAATATAAGAATCACTCTCTTCTGCATATGGACGCAAACCCTCTTATGAATGGGTCAATTTCTTCAGTGCTAATCCTACTAATCCTTCTCCAGAAAGTCTCAGAGAGAAATTTGTCTCGGATAAGGAAGCTTCGTGCGAGCAGTTGTTCAAGAAAGACTCTACTCGGTTCGCCACGCAACTTCAGGAATACAATGATCAGAGGCACATTTTATCAGCCATTCTCACCTCATCATTGCGTTAAGAATCCTGACAGTATAACGACAAAGAAGCGTGTCGTTTTTGATTGACCAGCAAAAACTGTTTTTGGCACATCATTGAACGAATAATTGTTTACTTTTCTTACAATTCAGCCTAAGATATTTAGCAGACCCATCTGTTTTCGGTTTATTGCCTTGTGCGGCAATATTTTTTAAAACCTCTGTTTTATCAACTAGGGTTTATTCGACGCCCTCCATTTCTAGCACAGTTTAGCTACTAAATCTACATTCGTTTTCTTTTTTAGAACTAATTAATTCATATTGGAATTAATCAGCCGGATATGTTATATTGATCAGAACTTCCAAAAAATTTCCTCCACTTTCTCTCTTTTCAGTCGTTCACGACGTTTAGTGCTACTCCTAACTCCTAAGTTCAGCTTTCCAAATTTGACAAGTAAAAAAGGCTACATCAGAGCCAGTCGACTGCACTACGAATATGCATACAAATATGCAGTTTTCAACCGATTTCTCTAATGGGAGCTATGTACTATAGTTAAACGACCCGAACCAAATTTGATAAAAATAGTTATAATAGTATCACACAGATATGTGAGTTTAGTTGCATTCGCTCAATTAATATTACATGTCTTCATACAAATCTTGTAATTTCGACCGATTTGCCCCATGGGAGCTATAGGCAATAGTTGTCCGATCCGGATCAAACATGGTTGGAATAGTTATAATGGTACCATACACATAATGTGTATATTTGGTCAAAATAGCTCAAATAGTTTTCAAGCAATGTTGTTATGAAAATAGTTTTTTATACGTTGTGGTGGCGGTAGGGGGCGTGGCAACAATTTGAAACAAACTTCTGCTCGCAAAAAGGGTGGACTTTGATTCCAAATTTTAAGGCTCCAGCTGTTATAGTCTCTGATACGGACATTGCTATATCGATTCTGCTGTTATACTTTATTTGTCAGAAGCGAAATGTGCGTAACAGGCAGAAGGAGGCTTAGCCGACCCCATAAAGTATATATATTCTTGATCAGCATCAACAGTCGATATAGCAATATCCGTATGTTCGTCTGTCTATCCTACCATCCGTATCTTTTAAACTACAAAAGCTAGAGCCACCATATTTAGAATGAAAGTCCATTATTATATCAGGCAGGTTAAGTTTATTTCAAATTTTTGCCATGCCCAATACCGCCCCCGCAATGAGCCAAAAAAACAGACACACCTCGAAAAAATTTGTGTTTTAGACGAAAGTCTCACTTAGGAGCAGCAGTGTTATGCAGGTTCATAGAAACAGCCTTAATGCAAAGCCATTAAAAATTATGAGCTGTCACGCCCCCATTTCTCATAAGAGCTAAAAAACTTTCAAACTTCAATGCCGTTTTTAAGGAATTTATTCACATAGTACAGTGTTGTAATTTAACATTCGTTTGGAGACATATCATATCAAACTATCCTGAAAGTGGCGTTAATATCCGACTTTTAACAAAATAGCAATCACGTTACAAACTGCAACATGCGGTCAAGCGAGACAGAAACATACAAACGCATGATCGAACGTTCTCAATGCTTATGTTGCGGCAGCGCTGCCCGCAGACGCAACATGTAAATATTAACTTTTGATATTTTTAAATTTCGTATTAAAATTTTAATTTAAATTAAATATAAATGCGCACTACTATGGGAGTTCGGGGTCTTTTACAGTCGGCTCGATCTACTGTAGCCTTTCTTACTTGTTTAAATTAAAAAATTATTTTTTTTTAATTAAATTAAAATACTGTCCTAAAAATGTAAAACTATGTTCATTAATAAAAACATTGATTTTTAAAAAATTAACAACAATACGAATTTTTTTCGTTTTTATATTTTTAGACCCCGTACTCTAAAAAAGAGTATAGGGGTCTATTAGGTTTGTCAGAAGCGAAATGTGCGTAACAGGCAGAAGGAGGCGTGGCCGACCCCATAAAGTATATATATTCTAGATCAGCATCAACAGCCGAGTCGATATAGCAATGTCCGTCTGTCTGTCTGTCTGTCTGTCCGTCCGTCCGTATGAACACCTGGATCTTTTAAACTACAAAAGCTAGAGACACCAAATTTGGAATGAAAGTCCGTTATCTTCGCGAGCAGATCAAGTTTATTTCATATTGCTGCCACGCCCCTTACCGCCCCCGCAATGAGCAAAAAACCAGACACACCACGAAAAAAATTTACTTTTAGGCCAATAACTCAGTAACTATGGCACTTAGGAACACCATTTCTGGTAAACAGGTTGCTAGAGACATCCTTAATGCAATGCCATTAAAAATATTGAGCTGCCACGCCCCCTTTTCTCATTAGAGTTAACCAAACGTTTACGCTTTAATGCCATGTTTAAGGCATTTATTCATATAGTAGGGTGTTGTAATTCAACATTCGTATAGAGACATAGAAAATCAAACTATTCTGAAAGTGTCATCAACATACTACCTTTGACAAAAGAGCTACTGCGTTACAAAGTTTGTTATTTAACTGCAATATCACTTACGCGCGAGAGCGAGACAGAAACATACAAACACATGTTCGAACGTTCTCGATGCTTGTGTGGCGACAGCGCTGCCGGCAGACGCTGGCCGCGCCGAATACACACATACATACATACATGCATACATATAATTTCAAACGAATGTGTGTTTGTATGAATAATATGTAAATGCTGATTATCGGAGAATTCTTGAAAGTGGCGCGTGGTGCAATGCGAATTGTTAATTTAATTTTTATACTCTCTGCAAGAGTATATTGGGTTTGTGCAAAGTATGTAACAGGCAGAAGGAGGCGTGGCAGACCCCATAAAGTATATATATTCTTGATCAGCATCACAAGCCGAGTCGATATAGCCATGTCCGTCTGTCTGTCCGTCTGACCGTCTGTCCGTATGAACAAACAGATTTCAGAGATGGTAAGAGCTACAAGTTCGAGCTTGGTGTCAAACGATCAGATATTTAGTCAGTCAATACAAGAATCTTTTTTTTTTCGATGCCACGCCCCATTCGCCCACAAAAAGCAAAAAACTGGACACCCCTCGGTAAAAATTGGTGTTTTCGGCAAATATCTCAGTAACTATGGCACCTAGGATCACCAATTCTGGTACGAGAGTTCCTAGCGACAGCACAGTTGCATTGCCATCTATAAATTTGGACTGCCACGCCCCCTTTTCCCACATTTGATAAAATAGTTTTCCAACTGCAATGCCTTTTTTAGCGATTTTGTTCGTATGGTTATTTATATTTCTTGTGGAGACTAACTATATTAAACTATCCTGAAAGGCGCATTAAAATCGGACTATAAACAAGAAAACTAGAAGCGTTACAATATTGATAATTGAACGCAATATCAACCCATAGGTGCAAGCGAGATAGAAACACACAAGCACATGTTCGAACGTTTTCGCTGCCTGTGTGTCGGCAGCGCTGCCCGCGGTCGCTGGCTGCGCCAAATACACACATACATACATATTTGCATCATATACATATTGTCAAACGTATGTGTATTCGAATACAAACAAACATATGTGTGTTTGATTATGCTTAGATTGTTTTTGTTTCAACGTGTTTTAATGCAAGTAATTCACATTGTAATATCTCGATACCGATTTTAATAATTTAATCGGGACAAATGCAGAGAGTATTATACGGTCGGGCGCGCTCGACTGTACTTTTCTTTCTTGTTAATTATGTGGCACAGCAGCTTACTACATAGGTGACCATTTTCCCTCCAGTCTGCTGCACACTTCATATGTTCTTTACAACATGTACTGACAAAAGTTTGATCCAAATCGGACAATTATATCGTATAGCTCCTATAGGACAAATCGGTCCAAAATAGAAAATTTGTATGAAGACATGTAGTGTAAATGTATGGTACCATTAAGCGATGCTGTGTTTACGTAAATAATTCTGACCAATTTCATGAATATAACTTCTGGAACTCTGTGCACGGCACCAAAGGAGCCTGCATCGACTAGCAAGGCTTCGGACAATGTAACCACAGTCAGAATTAATCAACTAGATCCGTCAATTCCTAATGTCATGTCACCCACAATTGCGGAAAACGACGATTTTTCGAAAATTTGAGTACCAAGTTTTCATCGGAACAGGCCACAGCTATGGTTTTCTCAAATATGAAGATTTTTCCGGTTTGTCAACCTGGAAGAAGATCTCGATTTGTTTGATTTCGTCATAACAATCTAGAAGAAGGAGTGATAGCTATGGTGGAAGATCTCGTGATGACGCCACCAGAAAGTAATCGATACGTTACTTTGAAAACACGTTTACTGAAGAAGTTATCAGAGTCAGCAGAAAGAAAGTTGCAAAGCCTCCTGCAAGATGGTGAAACCACTGACTGAGACCTTCAGAAACGCTTGCCCACATGAAGCGCCTAACCTTCGATCTTGGTCAAAAGCCGCTCTCCATTCGACCATTTTTCTCGGACTGGAAGCATGATGATCTCGGCCGTTAGACTGCCGGCAAGATGCTTATCACCTGCTTAGCCAGACAGCCTTAACAAGGTCGACAACGCTGATTCGCTGACGCATTTCGCTGACAACGTTAAAATCTTGCAGCTGGAGATTAAAAGTCTTAAGGCATCCTTATGAAGATCGCGCTTACGATCCAGAAAACGAGATGAGCAACACCGAGATAACAACCAAAACGATACCACGTTCTGCTTTTATCACTAGATTTGGTGACAAAGCTTTGTTGTGTCGTCCCAGTAGTTCGCAATGGGCGTCTTTAAACTAAAGCAGCCATCTTAGCACACACTGGTTCATGATAATTGCAACGAAGCAGCGCCTTAACACGAGAATCTAGGGTCAACAATAAGTGTACGCTTCCCGAGAGTTGTCTTTACATATCGGATAGGAAGTCTCAGTATCTGTGATTCCACCATCTGTGCTTAAACTTAGGACAAAGGCCGACAACTTTCAGTTGATTGCGACCAACCAAACACATATCCGGACTTTTAGGACCTTCAATCTTTCAGTGGATCTCGTCCTACGACGTTCATTCACCTGGCCGGTCATAGTAGCGGATGTGGACTCTGTAATCCTCGGAGCAGATTTTTCTAGCGCTCATAATCTCCTGGTCTACTAAATTACTTATAAATGGGAAAATTATCGGCGCCTGGAAAAATCAAGGGAGTGGTTGGATTTGCAATCTCTACAGTTTTTGACCAACTCTTATTCCGCGGTGTCATGCCATTTTATTAAAAAACGCTACACCGACGTTCCAACGCTTCATGGACGACCTATTTGGAGGAAAAGACTGTGTATATTGTTAATAGACGGCATCCTGCTAGCATCTTCATCGCTTGACGATTGCAAAGTTATGCCACTTCAGATGCATAGTCTTACTATTAATCTGAGCAAGTGCAAGCTGGCACGCTCTTAAGTACCGTTTCAATCCAAAAGTATTCGCTGCCAAAGATGGTGATGTGAACCTTACCGACTTCTGGGAATGCTGTATTACTAAAGACGTTGCATCCCACACGCATCTAAATGTCAAGCAACACTTACTCGACACACGGCTGGCATGAAGAAGAATGACAGCAGCGCCATTGATAACTGGTAACAAACGCTCTCCCACGCCTGTTTGAAACATCTATCCCAAGCTCCATTGATGTCAAGCACATACAGGAAGCACAGTCAAAGGAGCTGACCTGAGCTGCCAACAGAGAACAATTCATATGAAACAATGAATGAAAGCTTTGAAGAAAGACGACTGTGAGATTTATTGCGACATGTCCGCTGACATGGCCAGACCGTACTCGAAGTCATTATCCGAGGGACAAAGCAACTTCACTACAAATGCAGAAAAAGTACGTGTGGCGGAAGGATATCACTACATGGGAAAGGAACTGCCGACACGGTCAAAGTGCCAAAATTCATCTTCAGAGAAGATTTCCATGACCGATTTCAGATACGAGAACGTTCATCTTAACCTAGTGGTCCTGCCGCACGTGGATATTGTTTGATGTTAATCAACCGATTTTCCCGATGGACTAAAGCAATGACATTAAGAACAATGACGGCAGAAAATGTTTCCGGCGTATTTTGGTCCCATATAATAAACCGACCAAGGAACATAGATTATACCGAGTAAGAAACATAGTTTGAGTCAATTCTATTCGATTCGTTTGCCGGACGTTCATGGACGTGTTTTCGCACACAGCATTTGAATTGATTTCGCAATAGAAAAATGTTCGAATTTTCTATCTGGATGCAGTGTTGCCGAAACTTTTTCAGTATAAGTAGCTAAAGCGAGTGCTAAAAGTATCTAAAAGTAAGTAACTTTCTTCAAAAATAGCTGAAAAAAGTAGCTAAAAATTGTGTTTTAATGAAAATTCTACTTTTTTAATCGACGGCTGTTATTATTTCATCAATGACCACCAACTCATCATTTTCAACGCTATTGCTTTTATAACACCTTTATATATCCTTTCTAAGGTACTTTGCTGGCACTTTTCTAAGGTACATGCGTCTCGGCATTTTTGATTATATCCTTCTTTCGGCATTTTTAACTTTAAGAGTGACGCTTGCAAAAAGATATTAACTTTTTGAGTGGTTGTTATTCAAAAAGATATCGATGCAATACACTTTGCCAAATGGTGTTGAAAATTTCTCTCAAAAAAAATATCGAAACCAAAAAATATACAACCAATTCCCATATTTGTTCACTTCTATTTCAGCTAAATCTAACTTTTGAAAATAGCTAGATTTGTAGCTAATAGCTGTTTTAAAATGTTTGTAGCAATCGGCCTGAAAAGGTGTCTGGATGCAATAATAAATTGTCAGTGTTTTCCCTTTATACGTTTGCAAACACCGAAATTCTCAGTGGAAGATTAACTACTGGCTTGTCAATCAATAGAGTCCAATTTTTTCTGCGCTTCAAGGAAAATTCTAAACAACACCATGTGGTTGACAACTTTCTGATTTTGACGATAAATCCGATTTCTCCGAATATATGGGGATGGAAAATGAGGAGAAAATCGACTCATTTATTTATGCTGATCAAGAAAATATATACTTTATGGGGTCTGCAACGCCTCCTTCTTACTGTTACATACATTCCAACGATTACAGTATACCCTTTTAGTCTACGAGTAACGGTTGTCAAAATCTTCGTTTAATAAGACAATTTTCTACTATCCCAATAGAGCTAAAGACGTGCAGTGCTTACAGCTACAGCTAGTAAAAACGGTTAATACATAAAATAATGCTTATATTTTGTATACGACGAATTATGAATTTCATTTTCTGTTAAGAACTCTAAATTTATATATCCGTAAATTTGCAGGAAAGTAAATGAAAACAAGAACAAGAATGAATTGTGTTAGTATGGCAACAAATTCGATTCAAAGACTGTTATTGTAATTAGATAAAACGACAAAACTCTCTTTAAGTTCATAGTATTCTACTATACGTAGGTTAGGTCAGGTAGAATGGCTGTTGGTGCAAAGAGCATTAACGCACATGGACCGCAGTTCAGCTCGTTTCGATACCATGTGGCAGACACGATACCATCGGTGTAATTCCATCCTGTGGCTAGGATGTATCTTGAAAGCCGTTGAGGTTCCACTCTGAGAGATTGTTGAGAAGATACACTCCGAAGAAACGCCTTCTATGTTGACTGCGGAATAACTGTTGCGCGATAGTCTCCATAGTTTGGTCGAGCGGTCTAGTGACCGGATTGGCCAAGTGAGATGGGAGATTCTACATCTCGTGTAGGACTCCTGACTCTTGACCATGAGTCGGCGAGGTTTTCAAAATGTTTATCAATCATGAGCCTGTACGTCGCTAAGGCCATGAGCACCTGCACACTCTCGGTGTCGAGAGTGGAAACTGTTCCCATCCTTTCGAGTTCGTCTGCAACACAGTTTGCTTCTATGTTGCTATGGCCGGGCCCATATAAGGAGAATATCGAACTGTTCAGCCATCAGCCATTAGAGAACTGCGACATTCGTTTAGTAGTTTTGAGTTTAAGATACAAACCTAAGCGATTTAAGGGCTGCCTGACTATCAGAGAAAATACTAACTCTTCATCTATAGGGGATATCAGGTCTGATAATGTTAAGGGCTTTTTAAATAGCCATGATTTTTAAAATTGTAAACAGAAGATTTGGTTTGGACAGCTATTTCTCCAGGCCTCCCTAGAAGGGAACAGCTTTTGAAAATGCTCAGCTACAGCGAAGTTTTTCGTTTTGCTCTGGCTACTGCTCTGACTTTTGTCGAGAGCCGTATATGCTGCGCGTAGTCGTAGCAGTAGCAGAAAACAAAGAGCGAGATGAGAGCAGAGAAAATGCTTTTTACAATCTCAGCAAGAGTATATTGGGTTTGTGCATAATATGTAACAGGCAGAAGGAGGCGTGGCAGACCTCAACAAGTATATATATTCTTGATCAGCATCACAAGCCGAGTCGATATAGCCATGTCCGTCTGTCTGTCCGTCTGACCGTCTGTCCGTCTGTCCGTATGAACAAACAGATTTCAGAGATGGTAAGAGCTACAAGTTCGAGCTTGGTGTCAAACGATCACATATTTAGTCAGTCAATACAAGAATCTTCTTTTTTTCGATGGCACGCCCCATTCGCCCACAATAAGCAAAAAACTGGACACACCTCGTGAAAAATTGGTGTTTTCGGAAAATATCTCAGTAACTATGGCACCTAGGATCACCAATTCTGGTACGGGTGTTCTTTGCGAGAGTATAGTTACATTGCCATTTAAAGTTTTTGACTGCCACGCCCACGCCCACAATTTATAAAATAGTTTTCAAGCTTCAATGCCGTTTTTTCCGTATCGTACAGTATTGTAGTTTATAACTGGTGTGGAGACTAACTATGTTAAACTATTCTGAAAGGTGCATACAAATCAGACTATAAACAAGAAAACTAGAAGCGTTACAATATTGATAATTGAACGCAATATCAACCCATTGCTGCAAGCGAGATAGAAACACGCAAGCACATGTTCGAACGTTTTCGCTGCCTGTGTGTCGGCAGCGCTGCCCGCGGAAGCTGTCTGCGCCGAATACACACATGCATACATATATGCAGCATATTTTGTTAAACGTACATATGTATGTGTATTCGCATGCAAACAAAATATATATATATATATTAAAATAAAAAAATATAATAACTGTTTTGAATTGAATTGTAATTTTAAAACTAAAACTTACAATTCTTATTGTCAGCATTCGAACCTGCCACTTAAGACGAATACGCCGCAACTCTACCACCGTGGTGCGTGGAATCATGTTACATGTTACAAAATGTTGTTATATAAGAGAAATGAATGAAACGGCTGTCTGTGCCGAGATTCGAACCGCCGACCTTAGGTTTACATTCAAGAACGAGGAATAATGCCATGCACTTCGTTCAATAATTTTGTCGCTTAATAATGTAGGTAAACATAGAATAATCTCTTCTCTTTCTACCACATGTACATAAATTATTAATAATTTATTTATATATATATATATATATATATCTATATATACATATATATATATAGAGTCGGCCACTCTCCAGTGCTGCCGTTTTAGCGTACTCTAAAAAAGAGAGGGGTCTATTAAGTTTGTCATAAGCGAAAAGTATAAAGTATATATATTCTAGATCAGCATCAGCAGCCGAGTCGATATTGCAATGTCCGTCTGGCTGCCTGTCCGCTGTCTGGATGAACACCTGGATCTTTTAAACTGCAAAAGCTAGAAGCACCAAAATTGGAATTGAATTCCGTCTATATCTCAGGCATTCTAAGTTATTTTCAAATTTTTGAAACGCCGCCTACCGCCCCCGCAAATTGTAAAAAAAACTATTTTCATTACAGCACAACTTCTTAACTATCGGAGTAGTCGTAATCAAATTCACACTATATGTTTATGGTACCATTATAACTATCCTCACCAAGTTTAATTCGGATCGAATATATATAAATAGCATATAGCCATCATAGAACAAATTGGATAAAAATTGCTACATAAGCGCGTATCTAAATTAATATACATAACAATTAGACTGTGTACAATAAAAATTTAAAAAAGTAAATAATGAACACCAATTTCCGGCTCCGTTAGTGAGAAGATTAGATTTTCTTACAGAAATTGCTCCAAAAACCGATGTTTTCGTAATATTAAACCTTGCATTACAATTTAAAAATGGTATTTTAATATGGCAGTGTTTAATTAAAACACAAATTTAAAAAAAAAACAAGTAAGAAAGGTACAGTCGATCGAGTCGACTACCCGTACCCGTACCCGTACTCTCATAGTAGCGCACATTTTTATTCATTTTGAATTCAAATTTTCAAATGAAATATAAAAATTTTAATTTTATATCTACATTTTGAATTGAAATTTAAAAAAATCATTTAACAATTCGCATTGCCAGCATTCGAACCTACAACCTCAGACCAACTCTATCAGTTGCACCACGCGCCACTTTCAAGAATTCTCCGAATGTCAGCATTTACATATTATTCATACAAACACACATTTGTTTGAAATTATATGTATGTATGTGTGTATTTGGCGAGGCCAGCGTCTGCCGGCAGCGCTGTCGCCACACAAGCATCGAGAACGTTCGAACATGTGTTTGTATGTTTCTGTCTCGCTCTCGCGCGTATGTGATATTGCAGTTAAAAACAAGTAAGAAAGGCTACAGTCGCCCGAGCCGACTATAAAAGACCCCGTACTCTCATAGTAGTGCACATTTGTATTCAATTTGAATTGAAATTTAAAAAAAATAATTTAATAATTCGCATTGCCATCATTCGAACCTACAATCTCAGACAAACTCTATCAGTTGCACCACGCGCCACTTTCAAGAATTCTCCGAATATCAGCATTTACATATTATTCACACAAACACACATTCGTTTTAAATTATATGTATGCATGTATGTGTGTATGTGTGTATTCGGCGCGGCCAGCGTCTGCCGGCAGCGCTGTCGCCACACAAGCATCGAAAACAAACTTTGTAACGCAGTAGCTCTTTTGTTAAAAGTTGTATTTTGATGCCACTTTCAGAATAGTTTGATTTTATATGTCTCTATACTTATGTTGAATTACAACACTCTACTATATGAATAAATGCCTTAAACATGGCATTAAAGCGTAAACGTTTGGTTAACTCTAATGAGAAAAGGGGGCGTGGCAGCTCAATATTTTTAATGGCATTGCATTAAGGCTGTCTCTAGCAACCTGTTTACCAGAAATGGTGTTCCTAAGTGCCATAGTTACTGAGTTATTGGCCTAAAACTACATTTTTTTCGAGGTGTGTCTAGTTTTTTGCTCATTGCGGGGGCGGTAAGGGGCGTGGCAAAAATTTGAAATAAACTTAACCTGCCTGGGTTAATAACGGACTTTCATTATAAATTTGGTGGCTCTAGCTTTTGTAGTTTAAAAGACGGACGGACAAACCGTCTAAACACACTTTGTAACGTGGATGCCTCTTTTGTTAAAGGTAGTATTTTGATGCCACTTTCAGAATAGTTTGATTTGATATGTCTCTATACGAATGTTGAATTAAAACACTACTATATGAATAAATGCCTTAAAAACGACATTAAAGTGAAAACGTTTGGTTAACTCTCATGAGAAAAGGGGGCGTGGCAGCTCAAACTTTTTAAGGCATTAAGGCTGTCTCTAGCAACCTGCTTACCAGAAATGGTGTTCCTAAGTGCCATAGTTACTGAGTTATTGGCCTAAAACTACATTTTTTTCGAGGTGTGTCTGGTTTTTTGCTCAGTGCGGGGGCGATAAGGGGCGTGGCAAAAATTTGAAATAAACTTAACCTGCCTGACTTAATAACGGACTTTCATTATAAATTTGGTGGCTCTAGCTTTTGTAGTTTAAAAGACGGACGGACAAACCGCACCAAGTGTGGCGGCAGCGCTACCTGCAGACTCTGCCGCCACACTTGGTGCGAAGACGTTCGAACATATGCTTGTATGTTTCTTTTTAGAACCCGTACTCTAAAAAAGAGTATAGGGGTCTATTAGGTTTGTCAGAAGCGAAATGTGCGTAACAGGCAGAAGGAGGCGTGGCCGACCCCATAAAGTATATATATTCTTGATCAGCATCAACAGCCGAGTTGATATAGCAATGTCCGTCTGTCCGTCTGTCTGTCCGTCCGTATGAACACCTGGATCTTTTAAACTACAAGAGCTAGAGTCACCAAATTTGAAATAAAAGTCCGTCTATATGCCATGCAGGTTAAGTTTATTTCAAATTTTTGCCACGCCCCCTACCGCACCCGCTAATTGTAAAAAACAGTTTTCATTGCACTACAACTATGAAAGCTATCGTAACCAAATTTGCACAGTAGGTGTATGGTACAATTATAACTATCCTAACCAAGTTTCATCAAGATCGGACAACTATAGCTTATAGCTCCCATAGGACAAATCGGTCAAACACAAAACATTTTTATGAAGACATGTAGTATTTGCTAAGCGATCGCAACCAAACTCACACAGAATGTGTACATAATTATTAATAGTAACTTCACCAAATTTGGTCCAAATCGGACAACTACAACAGAAACAAATTGGTCAAAAATGTTAAAAATTGTAATTTATGTACACGCGTTTGAAGAAAAGTGGTAAATCAATGTTTATCTACTTTAGCCGTCCTGATTGTCAACAGTGCTGTGGTCCAAGTGCGGTTCGAAACCCAGCACAGACAGGCATTTCTTTTCTTTTTCTATAACAAAACATTATTATATGTAAATGCAGATAATCAGCAGTACCTTTAAATTGAGGTGTGGTGCATATGGTAGAGTGGTGACATGTGAGAATCCTGTGTCTGATACCGCGGGTTCGATTGCAGCTAGCGCGTAACTTTTTTTTTACTTTTTTTAATTTTAATTTAAGCTATTATCTTATTTAAATTTGTATTTTAAAATATGAATCAATCTACTGCTTCTTCTTTTAAATTTGTAAGTATTTTTGTATGCGGACTACAAGGAGTACGGGGTCTTATACAGTCGGCACGTCGACTGTAGCCTTTCTTACTTGTTTTTTTTTTTAAGTTTAAATTATGCACGTAAGTGTACAGATTGATAAAATGTATAATTTATCTGTTTGAGATTATCCTACAGAACGGGAAGACTTTCATCAGCGAGACATATCATGATCGACGCGCCGCCATTTTGGAACGCCACTGTCCCACACTTTTTTGTTTAGTGATTTGAAATTTTTAAAATAAAAAATATGCTCTGACTAACATGCTACAAAACGTTTCAACTGATTATCTATAATAGTGTCCTCAAAAAGTAAAATAAAAACAAGAAAAAACGGTCATCTTCGGCGAGCCGAAGATTAAATACCCTTGTAGTCATGAATATTGCATTAATTTGGTGTCAACAACCATTTATTTCTATGGTAGTTATATGATTTAGAAGTCCGATTTGGACGAAATTTGGTCAACAGATGGGATACAATAAGAAATACATCCTGCGTGAATTTCGTTGAAATCGGTCTATAGACACCAAAAATGTTCATACTAAGCATTTTCAACCGATTGTTCCTATGGGAGCTATATGATATAGTTGTCCGATCTGGCCGATTTTAACATATGAACTGAGTGCAGAGAGAATACAGGTCTGTACCAAATTTCATCGAGATAGCTTTAAAACTGAGAGGCTAGTTCGCATAGAAACAGACGGACAGACGGACATACGGACATGGCTATATCGACTCGGCTGTTGATGCTGATCAAAAATATATATTCTTTATGTGGTCGGAAACGCCTCCTTCAATGCGTTAAAAACTTCGTGACAAAAACAATACACCCTCTGCAAGGGTATAAAAAGAGTCGTTTTTCATGTCCACAACGCAAAAAACTCCCTTAAAACATAATACAGAAAATTCAAAAAAATACCACAGGAAAATTGATTAAAAATTGCTTATTGCTTAAACAAATTTTTCATTATTAAAACTTCTGTATTTATTTTGCCAAAACCACAAAGCAAGTAAATGAAAATCTAAATAAATTTAACTTAAATGGAATCAAAATCAAATTCTTTAACTTAATACTCACTTGCGAATAAAATTGTATTTTTTTTTTATAGTATTCGATAAATTGCTTAATTAAAGAAAATGAAAATATTAAATTCACACTGAGTCACAAGAAACGCAACGGCTACTTTTGCAAATAGAACATACAAATATTCAACATTTTCTCCTCATTGACTGACACATATTGTTCGGATAAGTCGTAAGAGGTTGAAATTTATACACCATTTATGTAAGAATTTCATCGTGGTATAAGTCTAATTTTTTAAAAATTTTGATTGTAAAAGAGTTTAATTTGATGTCACGTTTGGTACATTATGAAAATCTTTGAATAGGTATTCTACTTTATATATTTCCAATAGAAACAAGAGGTAAAAAATTTAGTTTTTACAAAATGAGTTAGTCATATTTTTTAGGAGCTTTGAAATGAGATAATCGCTAGCGCTTATTCCTAGTTACTTAAGTTCATGGATACGGACGGACTTCACATGAAATGCATTTTCCTCCCTGATATACACATTTCAATGAATACACTATTGCATGAGAGTTTTGGTGTTCGCACTCAATTGTATTCCACTAAAGGAATTTGAAATTCATTGCTTCTGCAAGTACAATGGCAAAAAGGACCAGAGCTGGCAGGCACCAGAATGACAAGGTAAGCCAGCACGTTGTCGAGTTTCTCTATTGTATAGCCATCCTTTTTTCGCCGTAGCCATCGCTATAATTATAGGCTATGTCATACGATTTTCTGATTGGTCGATACAGTCGCGTCGCCGCACAGCACGAACTGACGGGGCGTAGCCAAACAAAACTTGTATTGTGTTACATTTGTGAATGAAATTAAATAAAACAAACGAAGTCAGCAGCTGTGTTTTTGCTATTACATCATTATCAGGCACGCAACAGCTCCGCTGATGATCGCTGTCTATGACACTCATTTCTTTGAATGTTGCTTTATTGCTGTCCCGTTTACACTCCCAAACAAATAAAGAACTGTGCCAATACGCCGAATAACTGAGTCATGAATGGGATAAAGCTGCTGCTATTGCTTTAAGACATGATAGTATTTTTGTTTGCGCTGTTATAAATGCGTTAGCTGTCTCAGTTTGTCAGTGTATTTAGTCAAAACGAAACCCACCAATACTACAACAATTGCGAATCGCGCTCTTTCTTACAATAGCTGGGCAACTAGTTTTGACGCGCCCCCTGCTGAAGCTGAACAATGACGGCGCCAGTGCTTGTTGTTGACGTTGACTGCGCCGTCAACGATACCGCGGACTCAAGCTTGTGGTTTACATAGGCTTCGCGTGAAACAGTTGCAAGACTTTGAACGATCAGCGACAACGCGGAAAGTTTTTGCGCGGATAAATTTTGATTGGGTTACTGTAGTGTATGCACCCCTTTGCAGCCAATGCAACAAATTTTTCTTATAAGTGCGTCCCCGTGAATTTTATTTAAAATTTGATTTATGTTTTGTGGTCCTAGTTCATACATGATATTTTAGGCTAGTGTTCTTTGCATTAAATATTATAAATTTCTAAGTTAATAAGCAGGACCAGACCTAGTGCGCGCTTATGATAATGTCACAGTAATCACATTAGTGTGGTTGTGTCAGTGGCACGGACAACTTTAGTAATAGAATAAGTCGAAAATACGAAGCAGGCATAGTGCCTTCAGATGGTATTCAGGAATGTAAGTGAACATCACATTCCCAGGCCGTTTAATTGTCAACTGCAACGGCAGGATAAGTTCTCTTAAAAGCAGTAATAAGACATCAGATAACATAAAGTGAATAAAAGTGCATTAACGTAAATGAATATTAATAAAAGTTTTTTTTTTTTTTTTTGTAAAAGCTTTGTGTCTTATTTATACATATTTCCTAATTCTATCATCTTATTAGAATCGGTGACAAGAAGAACTTCAGAAAAAGCAAATGTAGAAAAAAATAATAATTTTATTTCGTGAAACAAACAACTCTTTGAAGAAAACACATTGAAAATTGCAACACCCACAGACCGAATTATCGTCGTAATTAACACTTACAACTAAAATGCTTACGGACGTGACTCCGACGGTCGGTCAATTATATGGCTCACAGATCCCAGCCATGGCAGGCATGAACATTACAAATTTATCATCGCATCTGCAAAAGCCACAAGTTAACCCGGTAAGCACGAATACTGACAAAATACCAATTTATGGTTAATTTACATTAGCCTTTGTAGAAATTCTCTTCCTTAATTTTCTGGAAGAGTATATTGGGTTTGTTTAGAATATGCCAATGCAGACCTCATAAACTACATACATAAGTTCTTTATTATCATCTCAATCCGAGTCGATATATCCATGACCGTCTGTCTGACGTTATGAAGAAAAATATCTCAGAAACAGTAAATATTACAAGTTCAAATTAAGTCAATATTGACTCCATATTTAGTTAGTCAATATAAGGATTTTTTTTCGATACCATGCCCCATTCATGAAAAACCAGACACACCTCGGAAAAAGCAATATTTTTGGCAATATCTCAGTAACAATGACACTGAGAAATACCAATTTTGGTACGCAGGTTCCTTAAGACAGCATAAATGCCATGTAATTTGGGCTGTCATGCCCGCTTTTTCCATAAATATTAAACTAATTTTCCAATTTGTATTCCATTTTTAAAGCATATATTCTTATCGTACACTATTATTATTTAAATAGTTTGGAGACAAATTATATTAAGCTATCCCGAAAGTTTCACAGAAATCGCGAATAATGCAGCAAGTTATACACAACATTTATAGTTAAATGTAATGTCAATGCATACATATATGCTAGCAAGACAGAACATATGAATGCTTAATTGTTACATATATTCTTACAACAAATTGCAGTCATTTCGACACCTTTTGAGAGTGTAATGTCGAGTTTAGTACACCTACCTCTTGGAGAGTTCACGATTTTTGAAAATTGTTAAATTGGTAACGCGATACATGTTCAGCGCAAAGTGCCATGATAATCCGCGAGTTTTGGATAAATAAAACACGAATGAAATTCAACAACCACTAATTTCACCTTATTTTGGCCCCTGTAACTTGTTCCTGTTTAATCAAGTTAAACAACCATTCGCGTTTTAGCACCCGACAGAAACCTAAAATTAAGATTAAGTTTAAAAAGTGTTTTAGGGACTTCAAAAGCTAGTGTAAGTGCGTTATAGTCAACAGGGTCAATTAAAAGGAAACAATAACGATTTTCACACATCCGAATAAAAACACTTTTTATGACTGGATCAAGCTCTAAAAGAAAACAATATCGATTACTACCAATTATATGGCATTGTTACAATATTCATAAGTTCCGGGAGCTTTGATCCAGGTAGTATATTTTTATTTTTATATTTTTATACTCTCTGCAAGAGTATATTGGGTTTGTGCAAAGTATGTAACAGGCAGAAGGAGGCGTGCTAAACCCCATAAAGTATATACATATATTCTTGATCAGCATCACCAGCCGAGTAGATATAGTCATGTCCGTCTGTCTGTCCGTATGAACAAACTGATTTCAGAGACGGTAAGAGCTACAAGATAGAGCTTGGTGTCAAACGATCACATATTTAGTCAGTCATAACAAGAATGTTTTATTCTTTCGATTCCACGCCCCATTCGCCCACAATAAGCAAAAAAACTAAAAACACCTCGGGAAAAATCGGTGTTTTCGGCAAATATCTCAGTAACTATGACACCTAGGATCACCAATTTGGGTACGGAGGTTCCTAGCGGCAGCATAAATGCATTGTCATCTAAAAATGTTGGACTGCAACGCCCCCTTTTTCCACAATTAATAAAAATAATTCTCAACTTTCGTTCCGTTTCTAAGGCATTTGTTGACATAGTACAGTATTGTAATTTATAATTCGTGTGTAGACTAACTATATCAACTATATCAAACTATCCTGAGAGGTGCATTAAAATCGGGCTACAAACAAGAAAACTAGAAGCGTTACAATATTGATAATTAAACGCAATATCAATACATAAGTGCAAGTGAGACAGAAACATACAAGCACATGTTCGAAAGTTTTCTCTGCCTGCTTGGCGGCAGCGCTGCCAGCGATGCATACATATGTATATGCATCATATATTGTCAAACGTATGTGTATTCGCATGCAAACAAACAGATGTATGTTTGATTATGCTTAGATTGTTTTTGTTTCAACGTATTTTAATGCAAGTACAACACATTGTAATATTTGGATACCGATTTTAATAATTTAATCGGGAACAAATGCAGAGTGTATTATGCGGTCGAGCGTGCTCGACTGTACTTTTTAGACCCCGTACTCTAAAAAAGAGTATAGGGGTCTATTAGGTTTGTCAGAAGCGAAATGTGCGTAACAGGCAGAAGGAGGCGTGGCCGACCCCATAAAGTATACATATTCTTGATCAGCATCAACAGCCGAGTTGATATAGCAATGTCCGTCTGTCTGTCCGTCCGTATGAACACCTGGATCTTTTAAACTACAAGAGCTAGAGCCACCAAATTTGGAATGAAAGCCCGTCTATATGCCAGGCAGGTTAAGTTTATTTCAAATTTTTGCCACGCCCCTTACCGCCTTCGCAAATTGTAAAAAACAATTTTCATTGCACTACAACTTTGAAACTATAAAAGCTATCGTAACCCAATTTACACAGTAGGTGTACGGTACAACTATAACTATCCTCACCAAGATTGGACAACTATAGCTCATAGGTCCCATAGGACAAATCGGTCAAAAACAAAAAATTTGTATGAAGATATGTAGTATTTGCTAAGTGATCGCAACCAAACTTACACAGAATGTGTACATAATTATTAAAAGCAACTTCACCAAATTTGGTCCAAATCGGACAACTACAACATGTGAAACAAATTGGTCAAAAATGTTAAAAATTGTAATTTATGTACACGCGTTTGAAGAAAAGTGGTAAATCAATGTTTATCTACTTTAGCCGTCCTGATTGTCAACAGTGCTGTGGTCCAAGTGATAGACATGCATTAGAGAAACATGAGGTCTGCGGTTCGAACCCCAGCACAGACGGGCATATCTTTTCTTTTTCTATAACAAAACATTATTATATGTAAATGCAGATATTCAGCAGCCTTTCTTACTGTAGCCTTTCTTATCGGTCAAAAATACGCTCCAACTATAAATTAGTATGAAAAACTTTTGCGTTTACTAAGCTATATTAATCAAACTCACACAGAATACATTTGCCATCAATATATACATACTGACCAAGTTTGATCCAAATCGGAATGCTATATCGTATAGCTCCCATAGGAACGATCGGTCGAAAATATGCTCTAAACATGAATATGTATGAATATGTTCTATGTTTACCAAGCTATTATATCCATCACCATTGTTAACAACAATTTGAAACTGAGTAACGGGTATCCTAAAGTCGCGAGGCGACTATAGCATTCTTTCTTGTTATAATTTGCGAGGGCGTGGCAAAAATTTGAAATAAACTTAACTTGCCTGACATATAGACGGACTTTCAGTCCAAATTTTAAAAGCTCCAAGTGTTCATACGGACGGACAGACAGGCTGAAAGACGGACATCGCTAAATCGATTCGACTATATAATCTATATCGTATAGCTCCCATCGCCCAAAAATTATCCCTAAACATGAAACAGTATGCAAAACTTTTGGTTTGACTAAGCTATATTTATCAAACTCGCACAGAATATATCCGCCATCAATATAAACATACTGACAAAGTTTGATTGAAATCGGACTGCTAGCTGCCATAGGAACGCTCGGTCGAAAATATGCTCTAGACATGAACTTGTATGAAAGTTATCTGTGTTTAGCAAACTATCTTATAAACGATTGGACTAATATTATTATCATACCCCATTGTTAATAACATATTGGAACTGAGTAACGGGTATCCCAAAGTCAAGAAGCGACTATACCATTCTGTTTCGTTTTTATTACAATTAATACCATCAATCAATCATTTTACAACCGTCGGCTAAGTTCAAAGCCATATCTGTATTATAAGTGCCGAAGACTAGTTCAACTAAGCCATTCGAAGAAAACAATCTTATGTTGGGGCCTGTTTAAGACATTTACACATCCATATATATTTTAATTCATTGCTTTTAAAGTTGCGCTATAGACTATGTTACAACAAGAAAATATGATAAATTACCTAGAGAAAGCAATTCAATATTTTAGTGTGGAACAAAGAAGTAGGCATGTTCTGTGGACTTCGGGAAAAAGCAGAACTGCAAGACAGTGTGAAAAAACTTCAAGGGATTATTGAAATGTATTTGTACCTAAAACGTGGCTATTAAATTATTAATACTCATGCTATGCTTTGTCGTAGCTCACATCGACGCATGGAATTGGTTGACTACTCTTAGTTTATACAGCGGCACAGTTCTCGCTTGATCATCGCTGTATTTGTCGGCATAATCAGCATGACAATGGAATTAAGCATTAAATAACTATACGCAGTGAATTCTTTATAGATTGTAGGGATGTACGGTAATATGTTTACATCTGCAGGAAAACCGCCGCGTCACTAACTAATTTGATTTTTTAATTTAACATCAGGTAGGCGCCAAGGTGGCGCCTTTCGGTTGGGCAGCGTTAGTAGAAAGATTTTATTTTTAGGTCCCGTACTCTAAACATGAAAGAAAAGAACAGTCGAGCAAGCCCGACCATATGATACTCTCTGCCTTTATTTACGATAATATTATTAAAATCGATATCCAGGTATTACAATGGGGAGTATTTGCATTGAAAAAAAAAAAACACCAAGTAGAATCAAACATACATCTTTTTGTTTGTACGCACATAAACATAAGTTCAACAATGTAGCGCTGCCTCCACACATGAAGCGTAATCGATTGATGATGCAGATCAAGTATATATATTTTCATGGCGTCAGCCACGTCTCCTGCTGACCGTTACGCAAATTTCGCTTCTGACAAACTTAACAAACAATTCTACTATTTTTTAGTGTACGTGGTCTAAAAATTGCAATGAAATTGCAATGAAAGAGTTAACTCTATGTTTACCTACATATGTACATAAGCCACGCTAATTATGTGGCGAAGTGTGGTCCAATCGGTAGATTTGCCTGTTATTATTTATGTACTCGCATGATATCTTTAGGTATGCGGATCGAACTCCGTAACAGTCATTTTATTTATTTATGTAATATAGGAAAATATTATAACATGTTAATTCAGATAATTGGAACCTTAGGGGATGGTGCAACTGGTTGGATTGGGGTTTGTTCTCTGACATATATATGTGTTAAGTCGCAGGTTTGAATCCTGTGAAGTGAATTTTGTTATTTATTTTCTTGTTCGACCACATACTGAAAATAAATCGAGTGGTCTTTTAAGTTTGTCAGAAGCAAAGTGTGCGTAAAAGGAAGAAAGAGGCATTTTCGACCCCATAAAGTATATATATTCTTTATCAGCATTAGCAGCCAAGTCGATATAGCGATATCCGTTTACAAAGTTTGATCCTGTTCCTAAAGGAAATTCGACTGTAGCCTTACTTAATAGTTGTACTTTCTCCAAGAGTACATTGGGTTTGTGCAAAGTATGTAACAAGCAGAAACAGGCCTGGCAGATCAGCATCACAAGCTTTGTCTATATAGCCATATCCGGCTGTCTGTCTGTCCGTATGAAAAAGCAGATTTCAAAGGTAATAGGAGCTACAAGTTTGAAGCAAGCCAGTATCGTCTCCATATTTAGTCAGTTAATACAATAATATATTTTTTTTTGATGCTACGATAATACATAAGTGTTATTTGAAATAAAATAAACTTGAGATAAAATTTATCAAGCTATCCAGAAAGTTGGATAAAAATGGGACTAAAACCAAGAAACTTATTCACAAATAACAAAATCTTTAATGCAATGCTAATACATGTTTGCAAGCGAGATAGATGTAAACGATAGTTTACACTTCATGTGTGCCGGCAGCGCTGCCCGCAGAATGCATACATACATACGTAGTATGTGCTAACATTTTAAGTCAAGCATATGTATATTTACATACAAACTAACAGATGCATGTTTAATTATAGTTGTTTTTTTTTTGTTTCAACGTACCATTATACCATTGTAAAATTATCTGCGGCAGAGATGAAAACGTAACCCACTCCTAATAGTTTCAGAAATGTTTCCATCAAATTAATTCTGTACGAGCTCTCAGACGATGTGAAGCAGATAGAGATCGTAAGAAATGAATCTCCTCGCCTACTTAAAATCATATCTCATTTGGAAACTAAGCTACTAGATTATGGACAAGCAGTTATTTTCATCATTGACAAAATGTCTGCCTTCAAAGTACTGGCTTTTTGTCCGATTTTATACCTATTGAGCCCGCTTAGATTTGTAGGGAGACAGTTAGTTTAGTGGAAGCTTACTCTTAAGATTTGGAATATGATCTAGAAAATGTGTTGGTTCAACTTGCCGCTCTCACACAACAGATTGTATCGCATGCTAAATGTTTCAAAAAATAGACTTTGCATGTATGTACATGTCAATGCTAGTCTTTTATCAAAAACCATCTAAGAACTGTCTTGGGACACTCGAATAGCTCATTTGGCACGTCTAAGTTTGCAAAATTATATCCTCTGCAATCACTCGTTCAAATCCCTTTTTACAAGTTTTACGCAGAAATTTGATGACTGCTCGTCAATAGGTTAGACGCACTCGTACTTCAATTCAAATTTGAATTATAACATTTTATTTTGAAAGAACTTAAAAAAAGTTTATATGCAAAAAGATTGGTTAATCAATGATTCTATCAGTATATTTTTGGAAAAAGTATACAAAAATGGAAAAATCAAGACTATAAGAGCTAGACAGATGATAGGGGTCGCAAATGAAATGTACAATACCCAAGCAGTACAAGTTTGTTTTTGTTTTTTGACACGCCCACTTTAGGGCGTTCTATCTTCATATAAAGGTAAATGCACAGTTAAAACTAGAATGTTTTAGTACAGCTATGCTGTTAGCTATGCTATCTGAACCAAATTTACACGGAAAGTCAATAATATATATATACTGACCAAGTTTGAACCAAATCGGACTACTATATCGTATAGCTCCCATTGGGCCGATCGGTCAAAAATACGCTCCAAATATGAATTAGTATGAAAATGTTCTGTGTTTGCCAAGCTATTATATCCATCACCATTGTTAATAACAAATTGAAACTAAGTAACGGGTATCCTAAAGTCGCGAGGCGACTATAGCATTCATTCTTGTTTTTCTTGGTCACTAGACGCACTAAAACCAATAATGTATTTAAAAAAAAAAAGTTACTTGTATTAAAATAAAATTGTTAAATAGTGTGAATCTTATATTCATTGTAATTCCCTTGCTCGAAATTACTTCAAATATCCGGTCCTTCATAGAATGATACAGTGAGTCCAGATAGCTTAGGGAAATCTCGCTCCAAGCACGTTGAATTGCATCAGTTAGTTCTTTCTTATTTTCGTATTGTTTTCCTCCTTCATAAACTTTTCGCGACAGCCAGCCCCATACATTTTCTATAATGTTAAGGTTTGGAAAATCTAGCTCTGGATCTATATATCTATATAAGTGAATTTTATGCACTCATATTACATGCTTTTAATTAATCTCAAATCAAACTAACGAAGAGCAATCAAGTTACGTTACTGCATACCAAAATTGGTGCTTCTAAGTGCCATAGCTACTGAGATATTCGCCTAAAACACAGATTTTTCCGAGGTGTGTCTGGAGCGTGGCATCGAAAAAAAGGGGATTCTTGTATTGACTGACTTATTATGTGATCGATTGACACCAACCTCGAAATCTGTGAATCTTCCAATCTCTAAAATCTTTTTGTTCATACGGACCGAAGGACAGATAGACAGACGGACATGGCTATATCGACTCGGCTGTTGATGCTGATCAAGAATATATACATATACTTTATGGGGTCTGCTACGCATCCTTCTGCCTGTTACATACTTTAGCACAAAACCAATATACTCTAGCAGAGAGTATAAACATTTAGATTTTAGAGAAGACGTTTTGTAGACGGTGATTAAGGGTTAAGACAATCAATAAATAACAATAATCAGTCGTTGTAAATATCGGTACTGCAGCCTGCATTCAAGCATCCGACATCTAAAAGCTAAAAATATGCTCAAGCCAATGCATCAGTTTCAAATATTTATAAACTAAGAGAAAATAAATGTCTCCATGTAGTCAAGCACATGCATCGCATGGGAAATTTAAGAGATAGGGGTGTTGTCCATTAAAGGATTTGTAATTTAATATGATTAGGTGTCAGCTAATAATGACTTTTGACACGCTATTTTATTTGTGTTTGGTCTGACTCACTAAGTTAATTTCATATATCGTACATAGTTTCATATGTGTCAGACCAGACGTTTTGTACGATAATAATATTAATGCACTCGTTTAGGTCATGATATGATAGCTTGGTTAACTACTTGTTCACATTTAGGTTCACATTTTTGGCCGATTCTAGAGTTATAATCCTACAGAAAGACTTTTTCAATGTGGATCAAACTTTCCATGAACATAGACCGCCCTTAAGTGGGCGTGTACAAAACAAAAACATTGGGCATTTTATCTTTTATTTGCTCGGGACTTTCTAGCTCTTATACTCCCTGAGATCCTGTTGTTCATACAGCCGCCAGCTATTAAAACTGGCTGAAAAAATAACAACACATAAATCTATACGTTTCTAATTTTGTTATTATATCCTCCCATTCACTATTATTTGAATCACTGTATTTGTCGTTGAAACTTTTTAAATTTAAATATTTCCTCGGTACTTGGTAATTGTGGGAACATTTGCACAAGCAGCAGTCTACATTTGACTGATCCGCACGTACTTTGTGCAGCTGTTTCTCTCGCTCAATCCACTCAAAATTTTATTCGTATATTTCTATTGGTATGTATTACGATTTTACAATTTTATACATTATCCACAATATGGTATAATTTCATACTTAACAAATATGAAAGGCTACTGTCGATCGATCCGGCGAAAAAGAGCCCGTACTCCCATATAAGTGCGCATTTGTAATTAATTTAAAATAATATTTTAAAATGAAATTTAAACAAGAAAGAAAAGTACAGTCGAACACGCCTGACCGTATAATATTCTCTGCATTTTTTCACCATATACTATTATTAAAATCGATATCCAGGTATTACAATGGGTAGTACTTGCATTAAAACACATTAAAACAAAAAAAAAACAGTATAATCAAACACACATATGTTTGTTTGTATGCAAATACACATACGTTTGAAATTATATGTATGCCTATATGTATGTATGTGTGTATTCGACGCGGCCAGCATCTGCGGGGAGCGCTGCCACCACACAGGCATCGAAAACGGTCGAACATGTGTTTGTATGTTTCTGTCTCGCTTTCGGGCATGTAGTGATATTGCCGTTAAATAACATAAACTTTGTTACGTGATAGCTATTTTGTTCAAAATAGGATTTTGATACAACTTTCTGGATATGATATTTGATATGATATTTCTCCAAACGATTGTTAAATTACAACACTGTACTATTTGTGTTTTAGGCGAATATTTCAGTAACTATGACACTTAGGAGCACCAATTTTGGTACACAGGTTCCTAGAGACAGCATAAATGCAATGTCATTAAAAATTTGTGACTGCCACGCCCCCATAATAACTAAACAACTTTCAAACTTCAAGGCCATTTATAAGGCATTTGTCCATATAGTACAGTGTGCAACTTAACATTCGTTTGGAGACATATCATCTCAAACTATCCTGAAAGTTGCATAAAAATCATACTTTGAACAAGAGAAGTATCACGTAACAAAGTTTATGTCATTTAACTGCAATATCACTACATGCGCGAAAGCAAGATAGAAACATACAAACCCATATTCGAACGTTTTCGATGCCTGTGTGGTGGCAGCGCTCCCCGCAGATGCTGGCCGCGTCGAATACACACATACACATAATTTCAAAAGTATGTGTATTTGCATACAAACAAACATATGTGTGTTTGATTATACTATTTTTTTGTTTGTGTTGTTTCAACGTGTTCTAATACAAGTACTATCCATTGTAATACCTGGATTCCGATTTAATTATTTTAATCGGAATAAAAGCAGGGGGTATTATATAGGCGGGCGTTCTTTACTGTACTTTTCTTTCATGTAAGGACGGACATACTTATGTCAGGCAGATCAAGTTTACTTCAAGTTGTTGCTACGCCCCTTACCGACCCCGCAAATTTTAAAAACTACTGTCTCCTCACAAAAAACTATGTTCAATAATTGTAATTTATGTACCCGTGGTGGAAAGAGAAGAGATAACTCTATGTTTACCTACATTATTGAACGGTCCAATTATTGAACAAAGTGTAGCCCTAGTGGTGGAGATGCATGGTATTATTTCTCGTTCTTGAATGTAAACCTAAGGTCTGTGGTTCGAATCTCGGCACAGAAAGCCGTTTCATTCATGTATCTTATATAACAAAAATTTATTGCATGTAAATGCAGATAATCGGTCCTGTTAGAGTTGCAGCACGTTTTGGAACCTTCGTCTGAGGTCGCTGCTTCGAAAGCTGACAATGAGAATCGTTAATTTAATTTTTTAAAATTTCATTTGAAAATGTAAACATAAAGTGTTAATTTTTTAAATCTCGTTTTAAAATTTTAATTGAAATTAAATACCAATGCGCACTACTATGGGAGTATAGGGTCTTTTACAGTCGGTTCGATCAATTGTAGCCTTTCTTACTTGTGTTTTATTACAGTTTTGAAGTAAACATTATAAAAACAAGAACAATAAAAGTGACAATAATTATAATTCACTGCTATTCCTTCTATTTTTCCTGTCTCAAACTTACTAGCTTATTCTTGCTTGCATCGCGTATTTGTTGACCTCATCCATATATCTGACGTAATTAATTCTTGAATTGATTCGACTTCAAATTCAGGTCAATTTCAAAAACATTATAAAAGCAGATGCGGTACCGTCAGGCTCGTTTTTGGCTGCCAGTAAACAAAAAAAGGATGAAAAAATAATGAAACTCCATTAATTTTTGATGTAGTCGCTGTTGTTTTTGAGCTCCCTTTGGTTGAGAGCGTCATTGTTAATGAGTTTTCTTGTATGGTTTACTTTTAAAGGCACCGAGGTAATCAAAAGCCGGACAGGTTCCAAGGAACTCTCTACTACCCTAAGGTGCAAAGACATAGTTGGTTACGATAGCATTGGCGTTAAAAAACGTAATACATAATATTTTTTGACTTCAAGGTTTTTCAATGAGATTTTTTTTTATTAATATTTAAGATTGCTGTTGAACGGTGCACCACATTGATCTTCCACATGCAGTCACTATTCCTATATCCATCGTATATTTCTGGGGTTGTTCCCACGCTACTGACAGACCATCCAACATCAAAGACATAAGCTTACATTTTACATGCTAATAGCAATGGCTCATCCTTATCTCAAGTCTGACTCAAAGCCTGTCGCGACCTTTGCCAATTACTCAGGCCTTGAGGCCAAGTTCTGTTGGGTAACGGAAAGACACAGTCACTGTTCCCAATTTTGCCAGGTTATACCTGTCCTCTTAAATAAAACCAATGTTAATTGCCTATAAAATTCGGAATCGCCAAAGACAAAGCAACACAACCCTGACAAACATATTCGTTTTAATGTTTCGTGATTGGCGAGTCGCGTATTTGGGCAGCTTAGCTCTACATACTGGCGAATCTTTGATTTTAAATTTGTCTTTAATTTACAGTTGTCTACAAATTATCATTTGAACATGGATGTTGTTTTCAACTTTGAGTGGGCCTAGATTTCGTAGAGTCATGCCTTCTGTACCATCTGACCAAAAATGGTATTATTTCGCTAAAGAATTCTTCATTTTAGATTTTGTATGAAATGTATGGCAATAGTAGACCTATCCTAACATAACAAGAATGAATGCCATAGTCGCCTGTTACTTACATTTTATCCCTGTTACTAGTACAGTAATCTTTGTTATGTATGTAACAGGGAGAAGAAGGCTTTTCCGACTCCATAAAGTACATATATTCTTGATCCGCATCAACAGCTAATCCGATATAGCAATGTCCGTCTGCCTATCTGTCCGTCTGCCCCCCATATGAACACTTGGATCTTTTAAACTACAAGAGCTAGAGACACCAAAGTGAATATCCGTCTTAATGTTAGACACATTGAATTTATTTGAAATGTTTGCCCCTTACCAACCCCGTAAACATTTTATAAAAAATTCGAGATAGAAGAAGTACGCGATCTTTTACAGTCGTTTGTATGAAATTTGCTGTTGCGTTTTCCCCGCTGCAATTTGTATCATTTTTTTTCATTTTACGAAATGTGCGTAACAGGCAGAAGGAGGCGTGGCCGACTCCATAAAGTATATATATTCATGATCAGCATCAACAGCCGAGTCGATATAGCAATGCCCGTCTGTCTGTTCGTCTGTCCGTCCGTCCGTAACACCTGGATCTTTTAAACTACAAAAGCTAGAAACAACAAATTTGGAACGAAAGTCCGTTATCTTCGCGGGCAGGTTAAGTTTATTTCCAATTGTTGGCACGCCCCTTATCGCCCCCGCAATGAGCAAAAAACCAGACACACCTCGAAAACAAGAAAGAAAAGTACAGTCGAGCGCGCCCGACCGTATAATACTCTCTGCATTTGTCCCGATTAAATTATTAAAATCGGTATCGAGATATTACAATGTGAATTACTTGCATTAAAACACGTTGAAACAAAAACAATCTAAGCATAATCAAACACACATCTGTTTGTTTGTATTCGAATACACATACGTTTGGCAATATGTATATGATGCAAATATGTATGTATGTATGTGTGTATTCGGCGCAGCCAGCGACCGCGGGCAGTGCTGCCGACACACAGGCAGCGAAAACGTTCGAACATGTGCTTGTGTGTTTCTATCTCGCTTGCACCTATGGGTTGATATTGCGTTCAATTATCAATATTGTAACGCTTCTAGATTTCTTGTTTATAGTCCGATTTTAATGCGCCTTTCAGTATAGTTTAATATAGATAGTTTAATATAGTTAGTTATAAACTACAATACTGTACGATACGAACAAGTTCGCCAAAACCGGCATTGAAGGACTTTTTTATCAAATGTGGGAAAAGTGGGCGTGGCAGTCCAAAATTTTAAATGGCAATGTAACTATGCTCTCGCTAGGAACACCCGATCCTAGGTGCCATAGTTACTGAGATATTTGCCGAAAACACCAATTTTTTCCGAGGTGTGTCCAGTTTTTTTGCTTATTGTGGGCGAATGGGGCGTAGCATCGAAAAAAAAAAGATTCTTGTATTGACTGACTAAATATCTGATCGTTTGACACCAAGCTCGAACTTGTAGCTCTTACCATCTATGAAATCTGTTTGTTCATACGGACAGACAGACAGACGGACAGACGGTCAGACGGACAGACGGACAGACGGACATGGCTATATCGACTCGGCTTGTGACGCTGATCAAGAATATATATACTTTATGGGGTCTGCCACGCCTCCTTCTGCCTGTTACATACTTTTGCACAAACCCAATATACTCTTGCAGAGAGTATAAAAACGTAGTTTCAGTCCAATAACTCAGTAACTATGGCACTTAGGAACACCATTTCTGGTAAGCAGGCTGCTAAAGACAGCCTTAATGCAATGCCATTAAATAGTTTGATCTGCCACGCCCCCTTTTCTCATGAGAGCTAAACAAACTTTTAAACTTCAATGCCGTTTTTAAGGCATTTATTCACATAGTACAGTGTATTCTGGAAGTTGCATCAAAATCCTACGTTTAACAAAAGAGCCATAACGTTACAAAGTGTGTTTTTTAACTGCAATATCACTTACGCGCGAGAGCGAGACAGAAACATACATATATGTAAATTTTGATAATCGGAGAATTCTTGAAAGTGGCGCGTGGTACAACTGATAGAGTTGCGCCGCGTTGGTCCGAGGTTGTAGCTTCGAATGCTGGCAATGCGAATTGTTAATTTAATTTTTTTAAAATTTCAATGTACATATAAAATTAAAATTTTTAAATTTCATTTGAAAACTTGAATTCAAATTGAATACAAATGCGCTCTACTATGGGAGTACGGGGTCTTTTACAGTCGGCTCGATCGACAGTAGCCTTTCTTACTTGTTTTTTTAATTTTCAGTAACACCTACTGTGAAAGTAAACGGCCTCCGTTTGGTATATTCAGCTTATCATCGGCAGCCGCCCAAAAGGTGTTGAATCTGCTGTGCTAGCGTTAAAGACCCCTGCTGTTATCCTTGTTGCGATTTTCAAATCTTTGTTGCGATTTTCAAGTTTCTTGGCATCTAATTCAACTACAATATCTCATTTAAAGAGGAAACAGAATTTGTTGTCTAAATGATGTACTTGATACTTGAAACATTTTTGTGATAAGCGATATTAAGTTGTTAGATTAAATAATCGATGTGGTAGGGCGTTAGTGACAAAATTAACAACAAACAAGTAAGTAAGGATGCAGTGGAGCGAGCCGACTGGAAAAGACCCCGTACTCAGAGTGATGCGCATTTTTCCATATAAACATAAAAAGGAAGATGAACCAGAGTGATTCATATATAAAAACATACATATGCATGTGTGTATGTAACTATATAACTTATTTAGATTTTCTTAAATGCTTTGTTTTTAAAATTCATGTTTTTTATTTAAAATTTAATTTAAAAAAAATTAATAAATTACTGAAAGTATACGAAGCTGCGACATCACACATATATTCCAAACAAAACACCGCCACGCTAACAGTTGCAACAATCCCTACTTTTGATAAGGTTCCAACTATCAGCATTTGCATGTAATCTTATTGTGTTATATAATAAAAACAAGAATGAAAAGTACAGTCGAGCGCTCCCGACCGTATAATACTCTCTGCATTTGTCCCGATTAAATTATTAAAATCTTTATCCACATATTACTATGTGTTTTACTTGCATTAAAACACGTTGAAACAAAAACAATCTAAGTAAAATCAAACACACATACATCTGTTTGTTTGTATTCGAATAAATACACATACGTTTGGCAATATGTATATGATGCAAATATGTATGTATGTATGTGTTTATTCGGCGCAGCCAGCGACCGCGGGCAGCGCTGCCGACACACAGGCAGCGAAAACGTTCGAACATGTGCTTGTGTGTTTCTATCTCGCTTGCACCAATAGGTTGATATTGCGTTCAATTATCAATATTGTAATGCTTCTAGTTTTCATGTTTATAGTCCGATTTTAATGCGCCTTTCAGGATAGTTTAATATAGTTAGTCTCCACACCAGTTATAAACTACAATACTGTACGATACGGAAAAAACGGCATTGAAGCTTGAAAACTATTTTATAAATTGTGGGAAAAGTGGGCGTGGCAGTCAAAAATTTTAAATGGCAATGTAACTATGCCCCCGCTAGGAACACCCGTACCAGAATTGGTGATCCTAGGGGCCATAGTTACTGAGATATTTGCCGAAAACACCAATTTTTTCCGAGGTGTGCCCAGTTTTTTGCTTATTGTGGGCGAATGGCGCGTGGCATCGAAAGAAAAAAAGATTCTTGTTATGACTGATTAAATATCTGATCGTTTGACACCAAGCTCGAACTTGTAGCTCTTACCATCTCTGAAATCTGTTTGTTCATACGGACAGACAGACAGACAGACGGACAGACGGACATGGCTATATCGACTCGGCCTGTGACGCTGATCAAGAATATATATACTTTATGGGGTCTGCCACGCCTCCTTCTGCCTGTTACATACTTTTGCACAACCCCAATATACTCTTGCAGAGAGTATAATAATTGAAATGCCTGTCTGTGCCGGTTAACATACAAGTACGAAAAATAATCACAGGCATTCATACAAGTAAGATTAATAATGATGACTAGGACCACATTGGATAATTGTCGTTGTTTATGTAGGTGAACTAGAGCTAGAGCCACCAAATTATGAGTGAAAGTCCGTCTATATGTCAGGCAGGTTAAGTTTATTTGAGTTTATTAAGTTCATATATATACATATATTTATATACATATAAAATTGTATGAATTATATATATATATATATATATATATATATATATATATATATATATATGAACTTAATAAACTATATATATATATAATTCATACAATTTTATTTTTGGAGCGTATATTTGGCCGATCGGCCCTTTGGGAGCTATACGATATAGTTGTCCGATTTGGATCAAACTTGGCCAGTACATGTTATTCCTGGACATGTACTATCCGTGTAAATTTGGTTCATAGCATAGCTAACAAAAAAGTTTTCTATACTAAAACATTCTAGTTATACCCGTTACTCGTACAGTAAAAGGGTATATTGTAATCGTTGGAATGTATGTAACAGGCAGAAGGAGGCGTGGCAGACCCCATAAAGTATATATATTCTTGATCAGCATCAATAGCCGAGTCGATATAGCCATGTCTGTCTGTCTGTCCGTATGAACAAACAGATTTCAGAGATGGTAGGAGCAAAAAACTAGACACACCTCGGGAAAAATTGGTGTTTTCGGCAAATATCTCAGTAACTATGACATCTATGATCACCAATTTCGGTATTTAGGTTTCTAGCGACAGAATAACTGCATTGGCATTTAAAATTGTGGACTGCCACGCTCACTTTTCCAACAATTGATAAAATAGTTTTCAAACTTCAATGCCGTTTTTAGCGAACTTGTTCGTATCGTACAGTATTGTAATTTATAATTCGTGTGGAGACTACTATGTTAAATTATCCTGAAAGGCGCATTAAAATCGGACTATAAACAAGAAAACTATAAGCGTTACAATATTGATAATTGAACGCAATAACAACCCATAGGTGCAAGCGAGATAGAAACACACAAGCACATGTTCGAACGTTTTTGCTGCCTTCGGACGCTGGCCGCGCCGAATACACACATACAAACATATATACACTCATATAATGTCAAACTCATGTGTATTCGCATACAAGCAAACAGATATGTGTTTGATTATGCTTAGATTGTTTTAGTTTCAACGTGTTTGTAATGCAAGTACTACACATTGTAATATATGGATACCGATTTTAATAATTTAATCGGGTTGGTTTTATACGGTTGGGCGTGCTCGACTGTACTTTTCTTTCTTGTCTTGCTAGGTAAACCAAAAATTAATTAACTTTTAATTTTGCTTTTTGCATTTTAGGAGCATCCTAGCCTGCGCGGAACTCCATTGGCTATGCTGGCTGCGCAGTGTAATAAGCTATCGACTAAGTCACCACCTCCGCTTGCGGATGCCGCTGTAGGCAAAGGGTTTCATCCATGGAAAAAGAGTCCAAACTCGTCCACATCAGAAATTAGTTGCAGTGTCACCTCTGGAGGCGAAGGTACCGGATCCAGTGGCAACGGCAGCTGCAGCGTCGGTCATCACTCACCATGTGCCATTTCGGCGGTTAGTTCGTCCAGTTCAAGTAGTCTAACATCGCGCAGTCTTTTATCCAGTACAGGCAGCAGTAGCACCGTAGTCAACATTACTGCAAGGTAAGCAGCACACAGACGCACAGCGGTCTTGGTATAAAAGGAAACCGTAGACTGCTGTGCACTGCAGACAAGAAAATTGTCTATACAATTTGTAAATAAAATTAGTATCTATCCTTGCAGTCGACCAATTTCCACATCCTGCGCTGCCGCAGGAAGCTCAACCTCGGGCTACGGCAGCGAATTATACTTTGCAAATACATCTTCAGCAACACCAAGTATGGTTTCGGAAAATCATCACGTTCATCAGGGATTGTTAGGCAAGGTCGAAGGAACTGCTTTTGGTTCTGTCTACTCTAGGCACCCTTATGAGTGGCCGTTTAATGCAGTTACTGCATCAGCGCATAAAGCTGTTGAATCAGCTAGTGTTAACTCCGGATGGTGGGACATGCACAGCGCTGCCGCCGCCGGCAGTTGGCTGGATATGGGCAGTGCTGCGGCGGCAGGCATGCATTCAACAATGGCCAACTATGCGACTGCCGCGGCTGCTGGTACAGATTACAGTTCAGCATTGTCACATTCACTCTCGAATACGGCACATTTATTGGGCTCCGGACAGCATTTGCTACAAGACACTTATAAAAGCATGTTGCCAAGTCAGAGTGTCGGCTTCTCGCTTTCACATAGTTCACCGCTAGCTACAGCTACTGCAGCTTCGCCACAGGCTGCTTCCCAATCTACGCCTCCGCCCCGATCACAGAGACGTTATGCAGGCCGTGCAACATGTGACTGCCCAAATTGCCAGGAGGCAGAACGCCTAGGTCCAGCTGGCGTGCATCTACGTAAAAAAAATATTCACTCCTGTCATATTCCGGGTTGTGGTAAGGTGTATGGGAAGACATCGCATCTGAAGGCGCACTTGCGTTGGCACACCGGTGAGCGTCCCTTTGTGTGCAACTGGCTGTTTTGCGGAAAGCGTTTTACGCGGTCCGACGAGCTTCAGCGACACCTGAGGACGCACACTGGCGAAAAGCGCTTTGCATGCCCCGTTTGCAATAAGCGTTTTATGCGCAGCGACCATCTGGCAAAGCACGTTAAGACGCACAATGGTACGGCACCAAATGGCAGCAAAAAAGGCTCCTCGGAATCATGCAGTGACTCTGAGGAGCCTGCCCATCAGTCTAGTGAGTCTAACGGACTGGGCGGCGCGTCCAGTGGCCAACAGATGGGCGCAGGTGGTGGTGGCGGGGGTGGCCCAACCAGCTCCAGTGCTGGCAGCATTCGCTCAGGGTCCGTCAACAGAGCTGGAAGCCATCCCGGCACCCCCACCTCGCTGCACGCGCATAGCGCTTCAAGCACGTCCAGCAACCTGCTGGGCGGCGGTCTGCACCTGGTCACGCCGCACCAGATGGTCGCCGCGGGCGGCTCGCCGGTGGTGCTGCATCAGCAGCAGCATTCACATCAATCGACACATCAGCAAGAGCAGCAGCATCATTTTTCCCAGCAGCACTCTCATCCACACGCACATGTGCATCATCATCATCATCACATAGTAGGCGCGTCGGCACCTAGTCCATTACTGGATCATCGAATAGATCATAGCGCATTGGTGGATGTTAAGCCGCCAATGGTTTAAAGTTTTACAAAAAGCAAGTGTCTGAACCTAATTAAATATTTCAGCGCTGTGCTACATATATTTTAACTTAAACGGTTAATCCTTTATTACATGGAAATTTGATTAGTCTGGATATTGTCTAAAATAAAACCAAACATGTACTTTTATGATTAATGTTGCACATAATTTATTAAATCAAATTCATATAACATTTAGTATTTAGTTTAAGCTATACGATAAAAGTTTTATTATATTTTAGTCATTTACCATAGATGTGTACATATCATTTTTAAATTTTGAATAACCTTATGTGAATAATATAAACTATTCACATATTTACCTTAATATTACCTAATGTTTTTTATCTTTTATTGAAAAGTATTGCTTTTAGTACATATTTCTTAGCTATGGTTAATGTTTTTTTTTATAGTTCATAAGTAAGAATATGTTGAATTAAATCGCGCTATGTTTATAACGCCTACAAAAATATTTTATATGCTAAATATACTACATAAAAAATAAAATATGTGCAAACCTAAGCAAATGATTGAAAAATACTACAAATTTGAGTAAAATATATCACTAACATAAATAGAAAAAAATATATTTCTAGTCGAAGGAACTGTTTATTTTCAATGAATAAAGTAATATTGTTTGTCACTCATTAAAAAACTAATTATTTTGACATGAAAATATGATTTTGTCCTGAGATTGGCGTTAAGTAATTTTCATATGTTACGATAGCCTTATCACGAATTTTTACAAAATCAGATAATTATAACAAATAGAAATTAAAAGACAAAATTAATTTTGAAAATGACAAACATTAATTTTTGATGAGTTATCTTAAAGAAATCAATTACATAAATAAATTAATAAATATGGAAAGTTGGAGTTTGGTCAGTGTTAACAAAATTATACGATATTAATAATGTGTGACTTTAATTGAAATGGTTTTACAAAAAAATCACTTCCACATGCATTAGTTTACGGGACCAATATGCTAAAAAAAACCCAATATACTATTGTAGAGAGTATAAAAACTAAATAAGTTAAGATAGTTCTTTAAGATTATTTGAACCCTTTATACGACCGCGCTGCATATCTGCACATACCGTTTGAACGCAATTAATTCGCAATGTGTGGCATGAAAGTGGCTTGTTTATATTTGATGTGGAGCAGAAACATATGTTTTTTTTTAATATTTGTTGTTGGTTACGCTATTCGATGCGTTTTGCAATACACATGTTCGGTTATTCCGCTAATTTTTATTGAATTAAAATTTTGTCTTATAAATAAAGTTGTTCATTTGATCATCATACCTAGTTCATAGCAAAGGTAACGATAACTATAATGAATGTGTCATCAAACTATTAAGTTTACTGTTCTGCATTTCGAGTAGTTCTTGTGTATCATCATGTTTCCGATGTATGCAAAATATCCTTTTTTTTATACCCGTTACTCGTAGAGTAAAAGGGTTTATTGTAATAATTGGAATGTATGTAACAGGCAGAAGGAGGCGTGACAGACCCCATAAAGTATATATATTCTTGATCAGCATCAATAGCCGAGTCAATATAGCCATGTCCGTCCGTCCGTCCGTCCGTCTGTATGAACAAAAGGATCTCAGATACTATAAGAGCTAGGAAGATGATAGGGGTCGCAAATGAAAGGTACAATACCCAAGCAGTACAAGTTTGTTTTTGTTTTTGACACGCCCACTTTAGGGCGTTCTATCTTCATATAAAGGTAAATGTACAGGTAAAAATATAATGTTTTAGTATAGAAATCTGTTAAAACTTGTTAGCTCTGCTATCTGAACCAAATTTACACGGAAAGTACATGTCTAGAAAGTACATGTACTGACCAAGTTTGATCCAAATCGGACACCTATATCGTATAGCTCCCATAGGGCCGATCTGTCAAAAATACGCTCCAAATATGAATAAGTATGAAAAACTTTTGCGTTAACTTAGCTATATTAATCAAACTCACACAGAATACATCTGCCAATAATATATATATATTGACCAAGTTTGATCCAAATCGGACACCTATATTGTATAGCTCCCATAGGGCCGATCTGTCAAAAATACGCTCCAAATATGAAAAAGTATGAAAAACTTTTGCGTTAACTTAGCTATATTAATCAAACTCACACAGAATACATCTGCCAATAATATATATATATTGACCAAGTTTGATCCAAATCGAACTACTATATCGTATAGCTCCAATAGGGCCGATCGGTCAAAAATATGCTCCAAATATGAAATAGTATGAAAAACTTTTCCGTTAACTTAGCTATATTAATCAAACTCACACAGAATACATTTGCCATCAATATATATATATACTGACCAAGTTTGATCCAAATCGGACTTCTAAATCGTATAGCTCCCATAGGAACGATCGGTCGAAAATATGCTGTAAACATGAATTTGTATGAAAATGTTGTGTTTGCCAAGCTATTATATCCATCACCATTGATAATAACAAATTGAAACTGAGTAACGGGTATCCTAAAGTCGCGAGGCGACTATAGCATTCTTTCTTGTTTACAAATTAATTCCATTTAAAATAAAAAAAGTATATTTTTATGCTATCTGCAAGAGTATATTGGGTTAGCGCAAAGTATGTAACAGGCAAAAGGAGGCGTGGCAGACCCTATAAAGTATATATATACTTGATCAGCATCATAAGCCGAGTCGATACAGCCATATCCGTCTGTCTGTCTGTCCGTTTGTCTGTCTGACCGTCTGTCCGTATGAACAAACAGATTTCAGAGATTATAAGAGCTACAAGTTCGAGTTTGGTGTCAAACGATCACACGCCACGCCCCCTTTTCCCACAATTAATAAAATAATTTACAAACTTCAATGGCGTTTTTAGCGAACTTGTTCGTATTGTACAGTATTTTAATTTATAATTTGTATGGAGACTAACTATATCAAACTATCCTGAAAGGCGCATTAAAATCGGAAAAAATTTAAATCGCAATAAAAGAAGAAAACTTGAAGCGTTACAATATTGATAGTTGAACGCAATATCAACCCATTGGTGCAAGCGAGACAGAAACACACAAGCACATGTTCGACAGGTTTCTCTACGTGCGTGGCGGCAGCGCTGCCTTCGGACGCTGGCCGCGCCGAATACACACATACATACATGTAGGCATTACATATTGTCAAACGTATGTGTATTCGCATACAAACAAACAGCTATAGAGACTCAATTTGTGATGCAGATCAAGAATAGATATACTTTTGGGGTCTGCCACGCCTGCAGGCAGAAGTTACATGCTTTGCACAAATCCAGAGAGTATGAAAACAAGAAATAACTCTAAAGTCGCTTTACAACTTAAGGATACCCGTTACTCAGTCTCAGTATATTATTATTAACAATGGGGTATGATAATAATATGAGTGCTAATGTGTCTGATTTGGATTAAACCTGGACAGTAAGTTTATATGTCAAGAGAATGAGATTATCAGCTGAGAGAAAGAGACTATCAGATGTGCCGGTCGTATTTTTTCAGCGCTCCCTTTATTTTTTATTTACAATTTGTGTGGAGACAATTTACATCGAACTATCCTGAAATTTGTATAAAAATCAGAGTATAAACAACGAGAGAAAGAGATTATCAGCTGTGCCTGTCGTGTTTTTTCAGCGCTCCGTCCTTTTTATTGTTTCTGCCTTAATTTGTCAATTTTAAATTAAAATTGTTGAACAATTGTTGAATATTCTATTTGTGCTAAGTGTTAACCTAAATCTGGTTTGTACAAAGTCGTATTTCAAGTGCATTGTAGCAAAATATAACATATTTTATTAATACAGCGTCTGAGCTGTGTTTTTGTTTGTGGCCATTTTTGCTGTGACCTTTGCTCCCGTTTCATTGCTCTGCAGAGCAATTATAAAGTTGTGAAGAAGGTTGGTTGAATAAAACGCTCGATACTGTGTTTAATGATTGAATGTGGTTGAACAAATATAATAGCAAAAACTTCAAAAAGCGATGGCGATTGAATTCGCAACTCTTGTAAGTGGAGATTTACACGATAATGCCAGTCATGAGCTCCCAGTGTGACCGTATCCGCTTAAGGTATAAATCCGCCCCCCACATTCAACCTGTTCACCCTGTGGCGTGAACAGTTCGCTTGCACTCAATTTCTCTTATGCGCTTGCGTCCACTCATTGATTTTGTTGTTTAACTGTTTCGGTAACATTTGTTTTTGCATTTTTAGCGAATTCTGTTTTCGAGCATATTTGTTTACATTTGTTTCTTGTTTTCGCTCTATTGCAAGATTTATTTTGAATGAAATGGCCAACCGAATTATGTGCACTGTTGGATGTGTGATAACATTATGCATATAAAATGTGCTGGTCTTACTGGACTTGAATTCGAAAAATTAATTTCCTCTGACAAATTAGGTAGAAGTGGATTAAGATAGTCATGCCCAGTTTGTATTAAGTTGCAATAGGATTTTTCACGTATTTATAATACTGTAAAAAACCATTCGGCAAATTGAGCTCACTCACTTAGAAGCTAAGCAATGATTTTGATATTGGTGCGGACTTGTTCAGCGATTATAAATTTGAAACTCCACCTTTCTCTCCTTTTATCCTTTTCTCCCTCTCCCCATAACTCCTCACCTCCCAATTCACACATTCCTCCTGCAATATCTCCATTACCAGATCAACCCTCATGTGCCAACGTTACTTTCCCGGCACTACCTACCCCCCGTAGCCGCCCATCTCCCTTTATGATCAATTCGAAGGCTGTTAATGGAGTTATGGCTATTCGACGTAACAGTCGATCTACTACCACACCCGCAGTTCCCACTTCACCACTTTATATAATTGTGGTACCGGGCAATTTCTCTAATGTTGCGAATTTAAGCTCTAAAAGTCATCCAAGTCGTTATAACAGTCATCTCAATGTTACTCCCATTTTAGTTCAGCCTCCCTTGCTTACGGTCGTGGTTCCACGTAAGCAGCTATTTATATTTAGGCTTTTTGCAGACATGACTATTGAGTCAATTTCTGCATTTATCGCTACCAAAACTCCTGGTAGCGTTTCCATTTTAAAATTTAATTTCGCTGGCCCTAGCAAGATCTCCTCCTTTAAGATTAGTGTGTCCCCTGAACTGCTTCCTGTCATATGTGATCCAAAGTTTTGGATTCCTCTTATGATTGTTCACGAGTTTAAACAGAAGAATAGAACTTGTGCAACTCCTGACTCCCTTCCGACTAGTTGTCAGTCTCAAGCGGCCCCAGTCATAGTCTCAAACAAGACAGAAACGTACAGTCGAGCACGCCCGACTGTATAATACTCTCTGCACTTTTCCTGATTAAAATATTAAAATCGGTATCCAGATATTGCAATGTGTAGCACTTGCATTAAAACACGTTGAAACAAAAACAATCTAAGCATAATCAAACACACATCTGTTTGTTTGCATGCGAATACACATACATATGTAACTTTGACAATATATGCTGCTTATATGTATGTATGTGTGTATTCGGCGCAGCCAGCTTCCACGGGCCGACACACAGGCAGCGAAAACGTTCAAACATGTGCTTGTGTGTTTCTGTCTCGCTTGCACCAATGGGTTGATATTGCGTTCAATTATCAATATTGTAACGCTTCTAGTTTTCTTGTTTATAGTCCGATTTTAATGCGCTTTTCAGGATAGTTTAATATAGTTAATCTCCACACGAATTATAGATAACAATACTGTATGATACGAACAAGTTCGCAAAAACGGCATTTGAAATTTTTTCAAGTGTGGGAAAAGTGGGCGTGGCAGTCCAAAATTTTGGATGGCAATGCAACTATGCTGTCGCTAGGAACCTCCGTACCCAAATTGGTGATCCTAGGTGCCATAGTTACTGAGATATTTGCCGAAAACATCGATTTTTCCCGAGGTGTGTCCAGTTTTTTGCTCATTGTGGGCGAATGGGACAGACAGACAGACAGACAGACGGACATGGCTATATCGACTCGGCTTGTGACGCTGATCAAGAATATATATACTTTATGGGGTCGGCCACGCCTCCTTCTGCCTGTTACATACTTTGCACAAACCCAATATACTCTTGCAGAGAGTATAAAAACTAGACTCTGACCAACTTCTCATTCTGTATCAGAATGTAAGGGGTTTGGGGTCTATGTTAAAACAGTTACATACGAATAGTTTCTCTTTTGATTCTGACATTAATGCATTTTCAGAGACTTGGATTAATTCTAGAATTTCTGATAGTGAAATAATGTCACCACATTATAATATATTTAGGCGCGATCGTTCTAATCGACGTGATGGTGGGTCCTTATTTCAGAAAAATCCTCCCTTAATGCTGATAATAATAGAATATAGAATAATAGATATTTCACCACTGGACGAAATTGAAATTGTTGCCGTCAAGATTACTTTTTCATCATTTACGCTTTATGTAACATTTTTCTGTATTCCTCCATCGTCTGAAATGTCGATTTATTTGCAGCATTTCAATTTCATCAAATAAATGTTTAGTCACATTCCTGATTGTGATTTGCCAAAAGTTTCCTGGACGTTTTTCAATAAATTTAATTACATACTCACACCTAATTATGACTTTTTAGATAATTTAATTGATCTTCCATTTTTCAAGTTAATCATCTATCTAATCGTTTAAACAGAATGCTGGGTCTCATCTTCGCAAATGATTCATCCAGTGCCGTTGTCACTAGATCTTCTCCTGGAGTTGTACATGAAGATTCTTTTCAGCCTACTTTTGAACTATCCTTGTCTATCTCTCACTTAACCCATTCACCTACTTCTTTCTCTGCCAAGTCGCGACGATGCTTTCGCACAGCAAATTTTTCTTTGCTAAATCAACTGATTCTTTCTATGGACTGGTCTTTACTATACAGCACGAGTGATATTAACAAAGCTGTCGAGTATTTTTATAGCACTTTAAACATATTCATTGATTTCTGCATTCCATATAGTGTTGTGAAGTCCGTTTTATGTAAATCGCCTTAATTCTTATCAAGACTGTCCAACTTCATAAAAAACATAAATGTTTTACAAAGTTTCAGCAGACAGGTTCTAGCTTAGATTTTTAAATTATTTTAAAGCAAAAGCAGCATTTACCCTTCTTAATTCTCAATGCTATGAACATTTTTCGTTCGTTGCAAGAATCAATTTGCGCCCGATCCTAAACAATTCTATAACTTTGTTAATTCCAAAAGTAAATCCAGTACTTTACACAATTCTTTCTCTTTCAATACCTGTAAAGTAATTGAGGACTCGTCTGCTTCCGAACTCTTTGCTAACTTTTTTCAATCTACTTTACACCTCTCGTTTACCTACTAACTTGTCTTACCCCTATAAACTCGCATCCTCTAATTGTGTTTTTTGCCACGTACTACTGATAGTTTTGCATGCTTTCTTCAACTAACACCTTAAAGTCTTCCCTCTCATCTGGGCTTGACAACATTTCAAGTTGTGTGCTTAAAGAGTGCTGTTCTTCTTTAATAAAAACTGTCTTAATACTTTATAACCTTTCATTACAATCCTCTGTCTTTCCAACCTTATGGAAAGAATCTTACATTATCCCACTGCATAAAAAAGGCTGCAAGTCGGATATATCCTGTTCACTTGTCAGTGAGTTTGCAGTTCTTATACTTTGAGTAAGACCAGAGCATTTTCAAATACCTAGCACTTTGAGCCAGTTATTTGAACGAGTATGAGAATGTTCAAAGAGTATAGCACGGTAAGAATGTTTCATGAGTTTTGATTTTATTGGAGAAATGTATGGGTTTTTATACACTTTTGCTTACAGTCCAAGGATCAATCGTTTCATAGAGTGAGTATCTTAGAGCTAAAAAACATGTGGTAACGATTTACTTAAGTATACAAGTGCGCCTATATCAGTTTACACCAGATGGTAACACGATGTCTGCGCATGGGTACATCTACAAATAGAACTAGCAACCTGTTTACCAGAAATGGTGTTCCTAAGTGCCATAGTTACTGAGTTATTGGCCTAAAACTAAATTTTTTTCGAGGTGTGACTGATTTTTTGCACATTGCGGGGGCGGTAAGGGGCGTGGCAAAAATTTGAAATAAACTTAACCTGCCTGGGTTAATAACGGACTTTCATTATAAATTTGGTGGCTCTAGATTTTGTAGTTTAAAAGATCCAGGTGTTCATACGGACGGACAGACAGACGGACAGACGGACATTGCTATATCGACTCGGCTGTTGAAGCTGATCAAGAATATATATACTTTATGGGGTCGGCCACGCCTCCTTTTGCCTATTACGCACATTTCGCTTCTGACAAACCTAATAGACCCCTCTACTCTTTTTTAGAGTACGGGGTCTAAAAAGGGTAACGACGGGTGCGAGCAGATGGTGTTCATCTCAGTTTAGGCTTCCCTCCAGCGGTCTGCGTATCTCTCGTTACAAAGAGGCCGGTGTGGTCAGTTAACGTGCTCGTGGCCGGTGTGGCCACTTGACATACTCCTGGCCGGTGATCTACTGTTACGCAGTGGCTGATGTGTTAACTAACATACTCCCTGCCGTTGAACAGTAGTTCAACAATTAACTGAGTAAGGTTTGTCGAGGTTGGAGATTAAAACTGGACCCTTAGCTGATGATTGAGTTGGCTGCACCATTGGTTTTGGTGATCGATTCTCTGGTAATGACATCTCCTCCTGTTGATGTTGGTCGTCTATGATGTAAGTTATGCATATTAGCATATTATTATTATGCATATTAGTTATCTATTCCAAATGTGATGTGAGACATTATATAGTGACGTGGAGTTGGTGAGATGTCGAACGGTAATTCCATTTTTTCCGCCGGTTGTGATGCCCGTTTTTGAGGTAACTCCGCTGTGATCTCGTCTTCTGGTAGTAGTGGGCACAGTCTGAGTATTTCTCTTTGTATGATACCTTATTGAGTTTTAACGTCAGCGCATCGCACTAGGTTATCTGGTCCATAGTATTCCATGATGATTTTACCCATATGCCATTTATGTCACCGTTGTAGTGCACTTAGATATTCTGAGGACCATCGGGTCCAAAAATGATGTCCTAGTTTTGACGAATGGTTCCATTGTTGACGAATTTTGGTTTTAGATGGTTCACAGTATACTTGACTTACTAAAGGATCTCCGATTACAATGTCTCCTGGTGTGATTGCCCTTAGATCATTGGGATACGATGAATGTGGTACTATCTTCCGTGAATAGTACCAGTGTTCCTTCCTTAACATTTGGCAGAGGTATATGCCATTTATGTCACCGTTGTAGTGCACTTAGATATTCTGAGGACCATCGGGTCCAAAAATGATGTCCTAGTTTTGACGAATGGTTCCATTGTTGACGAATTTTGGTTTTAGATGGTTCACAGTATACTTGACTTACTAAAGGATCTCCGATTACAATGTCTCCTGGTGTGATTGCCCTTAGATCATTGGGATACGATGAATGTGGTGTTAGTGGCCTTGAGTTCAATATGGCTTCCACTTCCGCGATCACTGTTCAGTTTACACCAGATGGTAACACGATGTCTGCGCATGGGTACATCTACAAATAGAACTATCAACCTGTTTACCAGAAATGGTGTTCCTAAGTGCCATAGTTACTGAGTTATTGGCCTAAAACTAAATTTTTTTCGAGGTGTGACTGATTTTTTGCACATTGCGGGGGCGGTAAGGGGCGTGGCAAAAATTTGAAATAAACTTAACCTGCCTGGGTTAATAACGGACTTTCATTATAAATTTGGTGGCTCTAGATTTTGTAGTTTAAAAGATCCAGGTGTTCATACGGACGGACAGACAGACGGACAGACGGACATTGCTATATCGACTCGGCTGTTGAAGCTGATCAAGAATATATATACTTTATGGGGTCGGCCACGCCTCCTTTTGCCTATTACGCACATTTCGCTTCTGACAAACCTAATAGACCCCTCTACTCTTTTTTAGAGTACGGGGTCTAAAAAAGGGTAACGACGGGTGCGAGCAGATGGTGTTCATCTCAGTTTAGGCTTCCCTCCAGCGGTCTGCGTATCTCTCGTTACAAAGAGGCCGGTGTGGTCAGTTAACGTGCTCGTGGCCGGTGTGGCCACTTGACATACTCCTGGCCGGTGATCTACTGTTACGCAGTGGCTGATGTGTTAACTAACATACTCCCTGCCGTTGAACAGTAGTTCAACAATTAACTGAGTAAGGTTTGTCGAGGTTGGAGATTAAAACTGGACCCTTAGCTGATGATTGAGTTGGCTGCACCATTGGTTTTGGTGATCGATTCTCTGGTAATGACATCTCCTCCTGTTGATGTTGGTCGTCTATGATGTAAGTTATGCATATTAGCATATTATTATTATGCATATTAGTTATCTATTCCAAATGTGATGTGAGACATTATATAGTGACGTGGAGTTGGTGAGATGTCGAACGGTAATTCCATTTTTTCCGCCGGTTGTGATGCCCGTTTTTGAGGTAACTCCGCTGTGATCTCGTCTTCTGGTAGTAGTGGGCACAGTCTGAGTATTTCTCTTTGTATGATACCTTATTGAGTTTTAACGTCAGCGCATCGCACTAGGTTATCTGGTCCATAGTATTCCATGATGATTTTACCCATAGGCCATTGCATACATGGAACGTTATCTTCCTTGAATAGTACCAGTGTTCCTTCCTTAACATTTGGCAGAGGTATATGCCATTTATGTCACCGTTGTAGTGCACTTAGATATTCTGAGGACCATCGGGTCCAAAAATGATGTCCTAGTTTTGACGAATGGTTCCATTGTTGACGAATTTTGGTTTTAGATGGTTCACAGTATACTTGACTTACTAAAGGATCTCCGATTACAATGTCTCCTGGTGTGATTGCCCTTAGATCATTGGGATACGATGAATGTGGTGTTAGTGGCCTTGAGTTCAATATGGCTTCCACTTCCGCGATCACTGTGTTAAATTCTTCTAACGTGAGTGATGCCGTTTCCACATTTTTTTCTTAAATACCTTTTGCTGATTTGACTGCTGCTTCTCATAAGCCTCCGAAGTGAGGAGCACGTGGTGGAATAAAACTGAAATTGATTTTTAATTTATTGCAGCTCTCACTGATCTCATCCTTAGCCTTTCTGGATAAGATTGCTTCATTAAGTTCCTCCTGACTGATTGTAACCTCCCACGAAGTTTTTTGCGTTGTCACAATATATGGTGTCGATCCTTTCTCGACGAGCCAAAAAGCGCTTGAGTGCACGTATAAATGCAGCTGTTGTCAAATCATGAACCAACTCTAGATGTACTGCCTTTGAGGCGAAACAGACAAATACGGCTATATGCCCTATCAGGTTTCTTTCCTCTGACCTTATGGTGGATCCAGAAAGGTCCGCAGTAATCTACTCCGCTGTATGAGAATGGCTTTGATGGAGTTACTCTAGCATTTGTTGTAAACCGGAAGGTTGGAACCTTCGGCACCGAACACAATTCCTCACAATGCTTCTTAGAAGGGATGTGCCATTCAAGATCCAGTAGTTGGTAAATAGATCTAAGTTCCAACGGAGCGCAGTGCATAATTTGTTCGTGAATTTCTTGGACAATCCTTTTCACAATTGGGTCATTGTATGGCAGCAAAATTTGGTGCTTTGCTGTCTCAGGAAGTCGAGAATTCTCCAAGCGTCCTCCAACTAAATTGAGTGATTCTTTCATGATGGGGTGTAGACTCACGAATGGGCAGGACTTGGTGACAGTTCCATTCTTGTCCATGTTATAATATTGTGGAAATGCCTTTTATTGCACATTTCGTAGAATAAAGATAAGACTTTATGCGCGCCTCTTCCAGTTCAGGCAAGTTTAGCTGCGTCGTTGCTATTCTGTTTTTTGCATGGCAGAATCGACTCATATATGCAATAATACTTTGAAGCTTGCTGAATGAATTGCTGTGCTTCATGTTGCACAAATCCTGTCCTAAGACAATGGATGTACTTGCAACAGTCAAATTCTGCTTCCTTTTCAGATTTGATTCCAAGGTATAGAACGGAATCGAAGCAGTTTGTGTTGGCCATTGAGATGATGGCCCGGATAAAAATATTGGACCGTAAAACCAGAGTGAATGGGTCCGAAATTGGGCTGCCGATATTCTTCGTGATAGAACTGCAGCGGGATTTTGGTTGATTGGAACGTGTCTCCATTGTCGTGGTAATGTTAATTCCTGAATTTTGGATATCCGATTCGCATTAAACAAGTGGAAATTGTAGGACGGAGCCTTATCCAGGACAAAATAACCTTTGAATCACTCCAATAGTACATTGGTGTTGCAACATCTAGATTGTGTTCAATCTTCACTTTTTCCGCAAGCTCAGCTGCATTTAAGGCTGCTCATAGTTCCAATCGTGGAGTTGTAGAAAGCTTATGTTTGATTTGGCACATAGTAGTTCGACAGTCACACGTTTATTTCCGTGTACTGTTCGCACATAAACGGCTGCTCCATAAGCCTTCTCGGATGCATCCACAAACGTATGGATTTGCTTTGATAAAGGAACCTGGCCATTATACATGCTTCTGGGGATCATTATTTCATTGAGGAGCTGAAGATCCTCCTTGTATGTTTGTCATTCGCGTTGTGATGGAAGTACATCATCCCATCCCATCGCTTCCTTCCATAGTCCTTGCATAAATATCTTCGATCTCACAGTAATGGGAGCGAATAATCCTAGCGGAACGAAAACCTGCACACTTTCTGAAGCTACAATGCGTTTCGTTACATTCGTTGTTGTCATTTCTAGTGCCTTTCCGCAAAATTGGTCCTTCTTGGGCACCCAGACGGGTTTTTATACAACAATTCTCCACCGCATCTGTCAAATCATAGCTATATGCTATCTTCTTCTTCTTCTTGAGTAGTGTGTTAAGCGCCTGTTGCATTTGAATAACTTCTGCCAATGAATCAGCACCATTCAAACAGCCATCTACGTAGAAGTCCTTTTAAAAGGTTTCCGCTACGAGACTATTTATGAGTACTTATGAGTATTTTTGAGTACAAAAGCGTAGCAAAATGGCTAATAAGTCGCTTTGTACAGTCTGACCAGCGTGCAGTATGCTATTTAATGATTTTCCAGTCGATGTTTTTGCTGCTGCATCGAATACTACTCGTAGTTTGGTAGTTGTATTGTCTGGCCTTAATACACAATGGTGCGGACTGAAGTAGTGTGAATTTGAATCAGATGTTTCACTACTTCTTTCATGTGGCCTAGATATTCGTATTCAGCCATGAATTCTTTGTAGGCCTTTTGTGTTTCTGGATCGCGTTCTAATCTTCTTTCCAGAGCTAGAAAACGTCGTGTAGTGATTTCGCAAGACTCTCCCAGAAGAAGAATCGGTTGTCTTCTGCTGTTTGAACGTTTTGAGGAAAATGCTTCTCACATCTCCAATGCTCCTGTGATTGCGCTGGTTTACATAGCTTGACTTCATCCAATTGCCAGAGTCTTTCGATGGCCTTGTCCAGTGTTTCCTCCGACGTTGCAACGGCGCAGGCGGATGAACCATGAGATGATGCCTTGATTTTTCCTGCTATAACCCATCCAAGTTCTGTGTTGTGCATTACCGGCAGTCCCATCTTTTTCCTTTGCGCTTCTGGCTTTAATAGTAATGTTCCGCGCCGAGAAGGATGTCGATTTTGCCTGGTTTGTTGAAATTTGGATCTGCCAAATATACGTTTTTAGGCAATTTCAACTGTGATCCCTTTATGTGCTGAGTTGGTTGATCAGCAACGATGTATGGCAATAGAAATGCTTCTAGTCACATGATTTCATGAGAACATTTACCCTTTGTCGGCTGGTTTTGGGTTGGCCTCCAATTCCTTCTATGCGCAACGATGATTCTGTAGTTTTTAATGATAGTCGCTTAATCACCCTTTCAGAAACAAGGTTGACTTGCGTCCCGGAATCGAGTAATGCTCGAAATTCACCCAATTGTCCATTGTTTCCTTGTATAACAACACGAGCTGTTGGCAACAACACGTAACCGCGTGTTTTTTCTGGATTTGCGGAAAGTGACGTTATAGCTGCCTTGTTTAAGTTATTTTCCAAATGCAATAGTGTGTGATGTTTTTTATCGCATTTGAGACAACAGCTTCTTTTACAGAACTTAGCCCAGTGGTCATTGGCGCAAGAATTCATGCAGATTTTCTTCTTCTGCGCCCATTTCATTCATTCGTTGACCTTTTGTGATGTGAACTTCTCACAGGCATATAACTTATGGCCACCTTGCTGGCAGAACGGACATGTGGGAGTTTTGTTTGTTGATGTTTGTGCGCATGTTCTATGTTTCTCCTTTGTGGGTGCTGTCTTACCTCCAGTAGCTTCCAAAGCTAGAAATCGCTGCTCCAGAAACGTCAAGAATCCCTTGATCGGTTGAAGCTCTCTTGTATATTTGAGTGATTATTCGTACAGGGTGTGGTTCAACCGATCCATCTTTTTGGCTTTTGGTAAGCATTTTCTTGCACCGCCCTGATGCCACCCAACCAAACAACGTCCTTTGTAGTAACGGACCACCCTTCGCCAATCGAATTTGTCCGTTACGAAGCATTTCAGAAAAGGAGTCGGCTCCCAGAAGTATATCTATTTTCTGGGGTTTGTGGAACTCAGGGTCAGCCAGTTCGACATTTGCTGGGATCTTCCACCTATTGATGGGAAGATCACAATCTGGTTGCCTGCTACAAATCGATTTCAGCACCCAAAACTCAGCGCTGAACTGATGTCTCGATACACGAGACGAAACTATCGTCGAGACTTTGCCTCTTGCAGTCAATCTCGACTGTCCAACCGACTTGACGGTTAAACATTTGTTTTTGCGTTGAAGGCGTAAGGCTTCAGCGAGGTCTTCCGCCATGAAGTTCACCTGTGACCCTGAATCCAACAAGACTCTAGCGTTTCGATTCTTACCGAAACTGTCTTGAACTTTAACAACAGCCGTTGCCAGGATTACCTGATCGGTTTCGCTAGCACTATGATCAACATGGGCAGGATGAGCAGAAGCCTGTGATGTTTCTATGAGTGCGTATTTGTGAAGGAGAGTGTTGTGAGGACGAGAACAAACTCTACACTTCGACGCAGTACAGTTGGACACTCTGTGTTCCAAATGTAGACAATTTATACAAAGTTGACTGTTTTTTACGAAATTGAATCGTTCGTCAACTGGCAAATCTGCGATCCCTTGGCAGTTTCCAATCACATGGTTGGCACTGCAAAAGTTGCATTTGGGTTCCACTTCTTTCTCGACAGTCGTGCATGCAAATGACGACATTCTTGTATGTTCTTTGTCGGATTTCTGCTTCATCCGTAACTTTGAACTTTTTTCAGCATATAAGTGCTGATATCGCCTGTTCAAAGCCACAACGCAATCGGCCCATTTCGGCAATGTAGTATAGTCAAGTTGCTCCTCATACTTCGACTTCGTATGAGGATCCTTTGACATAACTATATGGACTAAAATTGCGTTAGCGAAATCCTCCTCATTCCCAACTGACATTAGCGAATCAAAAATTGCCGATACCGAGTCAACCATTGTGCGAATTCCAACTGCCGATGGCTTGGACATCGGCTCAATGTCGAACAGCTGGGCGAGAGTGTCAAAAAAGATGAGGCATTTGTTATCGTAAACTCGACTCAGACTTTTTAATGCCTTCGGGTAATTCGCATCAGATACCTGATAAGCCTTTATTGTTCCCAAAGCCTCGTCTGATAGACATGATATCAAGTGATTGAATTTGTATACTCTCTGCAAGAGTACAAGTTCGAGCTTGGTGTCAAACGATCAGATATTTAGTCAGTCAATACAAGAATCTTTTTTTTTTCGATGCCACGCCCCATTCGCCCACAATAAGCAAAAAACTGGACACACCTCGGAAAAAATTGGTGTTTTCGGCAAATATCTCAGTAACTATGGCACCTAGGATCACCAATTCTGGTACGGGTGTTCCTAGCGAGAGCATAGTTACATTGCCATTTAAAATTTTGGACTGCCACGCCCACTTTTCCCACATTTGATAAAAAAGTCTGGAACCTTCAATGCCGGTTTTGGCGAACTTGTTCGTATCGTACAGTATTGTAGTTTATAACTAACTATATTAAACTATCTATATTAAACTGAAAGGCGCATTAAAATCGGACTATAAACAAGAAATCTAGAAGCGTTACAATATTGATAATTGAACGCAATATCAACCCATAGGTGCAAGCGAGATAGAAACACACAAGCACATGTTCGAACGTTTTCGCTGCCTGTGTGTGGGCAGCGCTGCCCGCGGTCGCTGGCTGCTCCGAATACACACATACATACATACATATTTGCATCATATACATATTACAAACGTATGTGTATTCGAATACAAACAAACAGATGTGTGTTTGATTATGCTTAGATTGTTTTTGTTTCAACGTGTTTTAATGCAAGTACTACACATTGTAATATATGGATACCGATTTTAATAATTTAATCGGGACAAATGCAGAGAGTATTATAAGGTCGGGCGCGCTCGACTGTACTTTTTATACTCTCTGCAAGAGTATATTGGGTTTGTGCAAAAGTATGTAACAGGCAGAAGGAGGCGTGGCAGACCCCATAAAGTATATATATTCTTGATCAGCATCACAAGCCGAGTCGATATAGCCATGTCCGTCTGTCCGTCTGTCCGTCTGTCTGTCCGTCTGTCCGTATGAACAAACAGATTTCAGAGATGGTAAGAGCTACAAGTTCGAGCTTGGTGTCAAACGATCACATATTTAGTCAGTCAATACAAGAATCTTTTTTTTTCGATGCCACGCCCCATTCGCCCACAATAAGCAAAAAACTGGACACACCTCGGAAAAAATTGGTGTTTTCGGCAAATATCTCAGTAACTATGGCACCTAGGATCACCAATTCTGGAACGGGAGGTTCGTAGCGACGGCATAGTTGCATTGCCATTTAAAATTTTGGACTGCCACGCCCACTTTTCCCACATTTGATAAAAAAGTCTGGACCCTTTAATGCCGGGTTTGGCGAACTTTTTCGTATCGTACAGTATTGTAGTTATATAATTCGTGTGGAGACTAACTATATTAAACTATACTGAAAGGCGCGTTAAAATCGGACTATAAACAAGAAAACTAGAAGCGTTACAATATTGATAATTGAACGCAATATCAACCCATAGGTGCAAGCGAGATAGAAACACACAAGCACATGTTCGAACGTTTTCGCTGCCTGTGTGTCGGCAGCGCTGCCCGCGGTCGCTGGCTGCGCCGAATACACACATACATACATACATATTTGCATCATATACATATTGCCAAACGTATGTGTATTCGAATACAAACAAACAGATGTGTGTTTGATTATGTTTGGGTTGTTTTTGTTTCAACGTGTTTTAATGCAAGTAATTCACATTGTAATATCTCGATACCGATTTTAATGATTTAATCGGGACAAATGCAGAGAGTATGTCTTTCTTGTTCAGTATTTGATAACGAACGATCAGAGTCTACCAGACTTTCAAACAGACCAATAAACTGTTTATACTCCGAATGTTTACCGCTGAACCTAGGCAACTTAAGTTTGGGCAAGTGCGAATGATGAGACACTGGGGCACGGTCAACAACGTCAAATTTGCTAAGAGCAGCCATATGTGATGACCGTGCAAGAATGCAAGTTTCCTCAAGCATTGAGCGGCTATCATTTTTTGGTCTATCACATCGATTTGCGAATGTAACTCCATAGCCTTAGCAATGTATGTATTAAGTAATTCGAGTCGGCACTGTATCTAGAATTTACTAGGATTCACCATTTTATTGGCTAGTGACTTTCTTTGACGCTCAATGTCAGCCTCAACTCTCTCTAATTGGGTTAAACGCACACTAAGGCAGCTCTCGTCGACATCCACAACAGTCTCATTCTGATCTACCTTGTGCGCCATATTAAACTCAAATTTGACTCTATTCAAATGCACGTAAGTGTACTGTCACAAAGACAGTAGCTGTTCAATATAATTTAAAATGTAAAAACGAATCGAACAGTAATGACAATCAGCTGGCTAACTACACTTCTCGAATAGCAAAGTTCATAACAACTAGTCAAACGCAAGCGTATGCAGATAAGCGCTGACAACAAAAACAAAATAACAATCTACACAAACGCACCAGCGCAAACAATAACCAGCTGATTAGCGATATTCCGACTATTCGACTGCACACTGCGTAAAAACAACAACAGCGCATGCGCAGGTAGACAAACGATGCGATCTACCAACAACAACAGCGCTTGCGTAGGCAATGATGCGATCTACCAACAACAACAGCGCTTGCGTAGACAATGATGCGATCTACCAACAACAACTAAAGGGCTTGCAGTTAATCGCGACACAAACAAAGCAAAGTAAAGCACTAACAAAGTACAAGCTAACTACCGCAAGCCAAATCCAACAGCTGTATGTATGTATGTAAACACGAACTGCGCTTTACTTATGTGCAAATTATGTGCAAAGAACAAAGGTCAAACAAGAAAGAATGCTATAATCGCCTCGCGACTTTAGGATACCCGTTACTCAGTTTTAATTTGTTATTAACAATGGTGATGGATATAATAGCTTGGCAAACACAGAACATTTTCATACAAATTCATGTTTAGAGCGTATTTTTGACCTATGGGAGCAATACGATATAATAGTCCGATTTAGATCAAACTTGGTCAGTATGTATATATTGATGGCAAATGTATTCTGTGTGAGTTTGATTAATATAGCTTAGTAAACGCAAAAGTTTTTCATACTAATTTATAGTTGGAGCGTATTTTTGACCGATCGGCCCTATGGGAGATATACGATATAGTTGTCCGATTTGGATCAAACATGGTCAGTAAATGTACTTTCTAGACATGTACTTCCCGTGTAAATTTGGTTCAGATAGCATAGCTTACAAAAAAGTTTTCTGTACTAAAACATTCTACTTTTACCTATACATTTACCTTTATATGCAAATAAAACGCCCTAAAGTGGGCGTGTCAAAAAAAAAAAAGCAAACTTGTACTGCTTGGGTATTGTACCTTTCATTTGCGACCCCTATCATATTCCTAGCTCTTATAGTCTCTGAGATCCTTTTGTACATACAGATGGACGGACGGACGGACAGACGGACATGGCTATATCGACTCGGCTATTGATGCTGATCAAGAATATATATACTTTATGGGGTCTGTCACTCCTCCTTCTGCCTGTTACATACATTCCAACAATTACAATATACCCTTTTACTCTACGAGTAACGGGTATAAAAACCCACCACCGAAATATGTAGATATTGGCGAATAGCGAAATTAAAGAGGAACGGCTAACGTTGATATGCGAAATAAATGTAACAAATATATTTGCGCTAGTTAAGTGTTCTGTTTTATTTATGTATATTTATTTAATTCGATTTGTGTGTTTTGCTTCAATTTGCTTTCCAATAAATCACAAGTATATATCAGTTCCGAAACGCAATGTCTTTATTGTGCATCAAATGGAGCAGTACCCTTCTATGTACGTTCACGAATACGTTTGCACTTTCTATTCTCCTATGCACTGACTCGTTTGGGCACTGTTACCTGATCAGAAGAATCGCTCTTGGACTCAATTCTGGGATTATCACTACGATGGCTATGCGGGGACTCAAGTATATTTGGCCCCTGGCTGTGCTTATCCAAACTTCCACCAACGCGTTGCAACGTCAACAGCTCCAGGGAATATCGAAAAATCCAAGCTTATCCACACCGACACACACTGCAAACCAAGCCTTGAAATGTCTTAAAGACCAACAAACGCGATTGAAAGTCCCTGCTCGGGCGACAATGAAAAATCGAAAACTAATTAAATTAAAACAAATTGCAAGTTCTTAAACATTACAATTTATTTGTTGGACTTAGCAATCGCGGAAAGGCTGGCAGCGTGTATGTGGCTAATGCGAAACGAAAATACGAACTGCCTGCCGCTCGCGACAGCTGCATTGCCGAATACAAATCAAACTTACATGCTAGCTTAAGCATAAGAGTTTTTATGCGTATATTACTGGACAATTCAATAATCTCAGTAATTAAAACTTATCCTAACAATTAATTTTTTCTCCTTGTTCTAACTATTATCATGATCCAACACTTGCGTTGCAGATAGAATGAATTTCCCATATGCGTCAGAAAGCATAGCATGGCGCCGAAACCTGAGGCTGCGGATAAATGAAATGTTCTCGACGATCTTAATCCGGGCACAATGAAGAGATTGCGGCAAGCTCTCATCCTAATCTAAGCTCTCCATCCATTTGGCCTAAAAGAATATTTTAATTTTTATGACCGCTCCTTTGAGGACCACTTGCGCATTGGAAAACCGCCTTTTAGAAGCATAGTCTTGACCTGCATACGTATTCGGGAAATTTTATCAACAGAGTCTCCTCCTTTGATAAGGTCATCCACGCAAAAGTCCTTTCGAATGATTGTAGCTGCCAATGAGTGCATCCTCTTCATCGCTTGGAAGCTAATGCCATGCACGGATGGCCGAGAATGCGGCATGCTTCGAGCCGTATGTTACTGTATCCAGTTAGTATATATTTATTTTGTCCATTGGTGTAGCTCGCCACAAGATACACTGCAAACAGTCATCAGGATGTGTGACACGAACGTACCAATACATCTTACAAATACCACCGCGCAGCGCAACCTTAAAAAGACGAAAACGGATGAGTGTATTGTGAAAAGTGAAAGTGAAAAGTACGTCGTTTAACGAAGCCCTGGATGTAGTTTTGACCAATCAGTCCAAATTAATGCTACCTCATTGCGGGATTCGTTTACTTTTGGCCCTCTCGTAGGAGTCACCTAGCGTGCCAACAATATTGGCCAACATTCAATCTAGTGCAGCTGAACAACTGCTCGTGTGACCACCGGAGAAAACGATGCATTGCACACCTTGTCAAAACAACAACAATTTAATCCAAGGATGGCGATGACTCCCCTATTCCGGGGATGGCAATTTTGCAACTCTGCGCTTTGAGCTGATTGGCCAATTGCTTGGTGATAAAATTGAGTTGAGAAGCAGAGTCCAACAATGTGCTGCGAGTTCTCCAAGCCGATTCGTAGTATAAACTATTGCGATTTGCAGCATGAGCGTTTCTGGGGGTTTAAGAAAAAGGATTGGTCGCAGTGGAAATAACCAAAGATGAATTTGTTACGTGCCAAATTCTCGACCATCGGCAAACTCCGCCTTTGATGCCATTGTGGCAATTTCCAGAAAATGTGAATTAATTCCGTCATTAAATTCGCACAGATCAAGTCCTGATCACATCTCCATGCCTGATAACTCAAAAATAGCTTTAATGTGTGCTTGGAATTGTAGTAATTTATTATCAATGAACAAGAACCTCCAACGCCTTTTCCAAATTTGCATTAAAGGTTCCAACGATTTTATCGTGATCAGAGCAGCACCTTCCAGACAAGCGCGAGATACTGGAATTTTTTTAATCTTACTGAAATCATCATCGCAACCGCTGAACTTAGGCAACTGCTCTTCAGGCAAGCGCGTCCTGCGGAAATGGGATTGGGTTGTGTTGAAATGGGGATTTGCAAGTGCTGTGGAATTTGCACAACTAGACCGCGTCTTTCCAATTATTGCCAATCTCCGTAAAATCTCTGACGTGAACTCCCAGTATAGCTGGGAGAAGTCAGCTCCCGAAATCTAAAGCAAATCTAACCTCTCCATCTTGGATTGAGAGGTTTCAAAACCAGATGTCATACTCATTACCGTCTCCAGACAAACAAGTAAATCTGACACATTAAAAAAATCGATTTCTTCAGCTAGAAATGCATTGAGCGCTTTTAGTTGTCGCATGTAGTCGCACTTGTATCCTTAAGTAAATCGTTACCACATGTTTTTATACTCTCTGCAAGAGTATATTGTGTTTGTGCAAAAGTATGTAACAGGCAGAAGGAGGCGTGGCAGACCCCATAAAGTATATATATTCTTGATCAGCATCACAAGCCGAGTCGATATAGCCATGTCCGTCTGTCCGTCTGTCCGTCTGTCTGTCTGTTGTCTGTCCGTATGAACAAACAGATTTCAGAGATGGTAAGAGCTACAAGTTCGAGCTTGGTGTCAAACGATCACATATTTAGTCAGTCAATACAAGAATCTTTTTTTTTTTCGATGCCACGCCCCATTCGCCCACAATAAGCAAAAAACTGGACACACCTCGGAAAAAATTGGTGTTTTCGGCAAATATCTCAGTAACTATGGCACCTAGGATCACCAATTTTGGAACGGGAGGTTCGTAGCGACGGCATAGTTGCATTGCCATTTAAAATTTTGGACTGCCACGCCCACTTTTCCCACATTTGATAAAAAAGGCTGGAACCTTCAATGCCGGGTTTGGCGAACTTGTTCATATCGTACAGTATTTTAATTGTATAATTCGTGTGGAGAAAAACTATATTAAACTATACTGAAAGGCGCATTAAAATCGGACCATAAACAAGAAAACTAGAAGCGTTACAATATTGATAATTGAACGCAATATCAACCCATAGGTGCAAGCGAGATAGAAACACACAAGCACATGTTCGAACGTTTTCGCTGCCTGTGTGTGGGCAGCGCTGCCCGCGGTCGCTGGCTGCTCCGAATACACACATACATACATATTTGCATCATATACATATTGCCAAACGTATGTGTATTCGAATACAAACAAACAGATGTGTGTTTGATTATGCTTAGATTGTTTTTGTTTCAACGTGTTTTAATGCAAGTAATTCACATTGTAATATCTCGATACCGATTTTAATGATTTAATCGGGACAAATGCAGAGAGTATTATACGGTCGGGCGCGCTCGACTGTACTTTTCTTTCTTGTTTAGCTCTAAGATACTCACTCTATGAAACGATTGATCCTTAGACTGTAAGCAAAACTGTGTATATACCCATACATTTCTCCAATAAAATCAGTACTCAAGAAACATTCCTAGCGTGCAATACACTCTCTGAACATTCTGATACTCATCCAAATAACTGGCTCAATATGCTAGGAGGTATTTGAAAACCCTCTGGTCATACTCAAAGTGTAAGAACGGAAAACTCACTGACAAGTGAACATTTGGTGACCCCGACTATTTAGCTACCCAGTCAAATCTGATTTCCCCCAACCAGTGGAAAGAGTCAGACAAGACCAATACGGACACTATCTTAGGTCAAATCTGAATCCCACACCAGTGGTAAGAGTCAGAAGAGACAAGGACGAATTGACAACTACGAATTTAGTTAGACAAATTTTGGATCTGACAAAGTCTTCATCAGCCATCACTGGCAACTCATCAGAAATAATCTACGAGACTATTGGAGTAATTTCATAGATCTGTTTAATTGTAATTTGCGCTAAAATAACATATTACGATTTTGGAATTACCACATTTTGGATTCCAAATATTTTGGTTAAATAGTTTAACCACCTCATCCTCAATCGGTTACGCTGGATTAACCAGGACTACGCTCGGTCCCTAAGTTTATTAATGTATATTGTATATATTATTAATGTCTATACACTAAGACAACTAACTTGAAACATCATGGCTACCAACTCAAGTTTGGAAACGATCTTAGACGATCAAGCCAAAATTGGCGAGCAGATACAGGCGTTCATTAGGAATTACAAAAAGGATTCGACTGAACGGAAACAAAGGCTTTCCTATTACACTGATAAGAAAAATCAGTTATCTAACTTATGTAAGACTTTCATGGACGGTAATGCCCAAGTTGAGAGCTTAATTAGGGATACACCAATTGAGCATCAATATTTTGAAGCCAATTACTACTTAAACATAAAAGAAGTAGTTGAAAAATGCATGCGAGAATTTAACGCAAATTCAAATAATACTCATAGTCGCATTGAGCCTCTCATAAGGCATCAAAATGCTATGCTGAGTTCATTATCCATGGCGATTATTTAAAATGGCAACAATTCCATTACTTATTTTTAAAAGTGATTCATGAAACTTCATTACCAACAATTCAAAAGATGTGGTATTTAAAGGCGAATTTTTCTGGAGAAGCTGAAAGATTAATTCGCTATTTGTCCCTGACAGAATCAAATTATGAGACTGCCTGGACAATGTTGCAAGATCGTTTTAATAATAAACGAGTCCTTTGCATAGCCATTTTGCAGAAATTGTTAGATCAACCTAGAATTTCAAATGACAGAGAGGCAATTAAAAACTTCCATGACAATATTCATGAAAGTTTGGATACACATATAAATATAGGTGTCACAACGGACACCTGGGACCCACTCCTGCTTGCAGCATCTGCATATGACATCTGGTTTTGAAACCTCTCAATCCAAGATGGAGAGGTTAGATTTGCTTTAGATTTCGGGAGCTGTCTTCTCCCAGCTATACTGGGAGTTCACGTCAGAGATTTTACGGAGATTGGCAATAATTGGAAAGACGCGGTCTAGTTGTGCAAATTCCACAGCACTTGCAAATCCCCATTTCAACACAGCCCAATCCCATTTCCGCAGGACGCGCTTGCCTGAAGAGCAGTTGCCTAAGTTCAGCGGTTGCGATGATGATTTCAGTAAGATTAAAAAAATTCCAGTATCTCGCGCTTGTCTGGAAGGTGCTGCTCTGATCACGATAAAATCGTTGGAACCTTTAATGCAAATTTTGAAAAGGCGTTGGAGGTTCTTGTTCATTGATAATAAATTACTACAATTCCAAGCACACATTAAAGCTATTTTTGAGTTATCAGGCATGGAGATGTGATCAGGACTTGATCTGTGCGAATTTAATGACGGAATTAATTCACATTTTCTGGAAATTGCCACAATGGCATCAAAGGCGGAGTTTGCCGATGGTCGAGAATTTGGCACGTAACAAATTCATCTTTGGTTATTTCCACTGCGACCAATCCTTTTTCTTAAACCCCCAGAAACGCTCATGCTGCAAATCGCAATAGTTTATACTACGAATCGGTTTGGAGAACTCGCAGCACATTGTTGGACTCTGCTTCTCAACTCAATTTTATCACCAAGCAATTGGCCAATCAGCTCAAAGCGCAGAGTTGCAAAATTGCCATCCCCGGAATAGGGGAGTCATCGCCATCCTTGGATTAAATTGTTGTTGTTTTGACAAGGTGTGCAATGCATCGTTTTCTCCGGTGGTCACACGAGCAGTTGTTCAGCTGCACTAGATTGAATGTTGGCCAATATTGTTGGCACGCTAGGTGACTCCTACGAGAGGGCCAAAAGTAAACGAATCCCGCAATGAGGTAGCATTAATTTGGACTGATTGGTCAAAACTACATCCAGGGCTTCGTTAAACGACGTACTTTTCACTTTCACTTTTCACAATACACTCATCCGTTTTCGTCTTTTTAAGGTTGCGCTGCGCGGTGGTATTTGTAAGATGTATTGGTACGTTCGTGTCACACATCCTGATGACTATTTGCAGTGTATCTTGTGGCGAGCTACACCAATGGCCAAAATAAATATATACTAACTGGATACAGTAACATACGGCTCGAAGCATGCCGCATTCTCGGCCATCCGTGCATAGCATTAGCTTCCAAGCGATGAAGAGGATGCACTCATTGGCAGCTACAATCATTCGAAAGGACTTTTGCGTGGATGACCTTATCAAAGGAGGAGACTCTGTTGATAAAATTTCCCGAATACGTATGCAGGTCAAGACTATGCTTCTAAAAGGCGGTTTTCCAATGCGCAAGTGGTCCTCAAAGGAGCGGTCATAAAAATTAAAATATTCTTTTAGGCCAAATGGATGGAGAGCTTAGATTAGGATGAGAGCTTGCCGCAATCTCTTCATTGTGCCCGGATTAAGATCGTCGAGAACATTTCATTTATCCGCAGCCTCAGGTTTCGGCGCCATGCTATGCTTTCTGACGCATATGGGAAATTCATTCTATCTGCAACGCAAGTGTTGGATCATGATAATAGTTAGAACAAGGAGAAAAAAATTAATTGTTAGGATAAGTTTTAATTACTGAGATTATTGAATTGTCCAGTAATATACGCATAAAAACTCTTATGCTTAAGCTAGCATGTAAGTTTGATTTGTATTCGGCAATGCAGCTGTCGCGAGCGGCAGGCAGTTCGTATTTTCGTTTCGCATTAGCCACATACACGCTGCCAGCCTTTCCGCGATTGCTAAGTCCAACAAATAAATTGTAATGTTTAAGAACTTGCAATTTGTTTTAATTTAATTAGTTTTCGATTTTTCATTGTCGCCCGAGCAGGGACTTTCAATCGCGTTTGTTGGTCTTTAAGACATTTCAAGGCTTGGTTTGCAGTGTGTGTCGGTGTGGATAAGCTTGGATTTTTCGATATTCCCTGGAGCTGTTGACGTTGCAACGCGTTGGTGGAAGTTTGGATAAGCACAGCCAGGGGCCAAATATACTTGAGTCCCCGCATAGCCATCGTAGTGATAATCCCAGAATTGAGTCCAAGAGCGATTCTTCTGATCAGGTAACAGTGCCCAAACGAGTCAGTGCATAGGAGAATAGAAAGTGCAAACGTATTCGTGAACGTACATAGAAGGGTACTGCTCCATTTGATGCACAATAAAGACATTGCGTTTCGGAACTGATATATACTTGTGATTTATTGGAAAGCAAATTGAAGCAAAACACACAAATCGAATTAAATAAATATACATAAATAAAACAGAACACTTAACTAGCGCAAATATATTTGTTACATTTATTTCGCATATCAACGTTAGCCGTTCCTCTTTAATTTCGCTATTCGCCAATATCTACATATTTCGGTGGTGGGTTTTTATACCCGTTACTCGTAGAGTAAAAGGGTATATTGTAATTGTTGGAATGTATGTAACAGGCAGAAGGAGGAGTGACAGACCCCATAAAGTATATATATTCTTGATCAGCATCAATAGCCGAGTCGATATAGCCATGTCCGTCTGTCCGTCCGTCCGTCCATCTGTATGTACAAAAGGATCTCAGAGACTATAAGAGCTAGGAATATGATAGGGGTCGCAAATGAAAGGTACAATACCCAAGCAGTACAAGTTTGCTTTTTTTTTTTTTGACACGCCCACTTTAGGGCGTTTTATTTGCATATAAAGGTAAATGTATAGGTAAAAGTAGAATGTTTTAGTACAGAAAACTCTTTTGTAAGCTATGCTATCTGAACCAAATTTACACGGGAAGTACATGTCTAGAAAGTACATTTACTGACCATGTTTGATCCAAATCGGACAACTATATCGTATATCTCCCATAGGGCCGATCGGTCAAAAATACGCTCCAACTATAAATTAGTATGAAAAACTTTTGCGTTTACTAAGCTATATTAATCAAACTCACACAGAATACATTTGCCATCAATATATACATACTGACCAAGTTTGATCTAAATCTAAATATTATATCGTATTGCTCCCATAGGTCAAAAATACGCTCTAAACATGAATTTGTATGAAAATGTTCTGTGTTTGCCAAGCTATTATATCCATCACCATTGTTAATAACAAATTAAAACTGAGTAACGGGTATTCTAAAGTCGCGAGGCGATTATAGCATTCTTTCTTGTTTGACCTTTGTTCTTTGCACATAATTTGCACATAAGTAAAGCGCAGTTCGTGTTTACATACATACATACAGCTGTTGGATTTGGCTTGCGGTAGTTAGCTTGTACTTTGTTAGTGCTTTACTTTGCTTTGTTTGTGTCGCGATTAACTGCAAGCCCTTTAGTTGTTGTTGGTAGATCGCATCATTGCCTACGCAAGCGCTGTTGTTGTTGGTAGATCGCATCATTGCCTACGCAAGCGCTGTTGTTGTTGGTAGATCGCATCGTTTGTCTACCTGCGCATGCGCTGTTGTTGTTTTTACGCAGTGTGCAGTCGAATAGTCGGAATATCGCTAATCAGCTGGTTATTGTTTGCGCTGGTGCGTTTGTGTAGATTGTTATTTTGTTTTTGTTGTCAGCGCTTATCTGCATACGCTTGCGTTTGACTAGTTGTTATGAACTTTGCTATTCGAGAAGTGTAGTTAGCCAGCTGATTGTCATTACTGTTCGATTCGTTTTTACATTTTAAATTATATTGAACAGCTACTGTCTTTGTGACAGTACACTTACGTGCATTTGAATAGAGTCAAATTTGAGTTTAATATGGCGCACAAGGTAGATCAGAATGAGACTGTTGTGGATGTCGACGAGAGCTGCCTTAGTGTGCGTTTAACCCAATTAGAGAGAGTTGAGGCTGACATTGAGCGTCAAAGAAAGTCACTAGCCAATAAAATGGTGAATCCTAGTAAATTCTAGATACAGTGCCGACTCGAATTACTTAATACATACATTGCTAAGGCTATGGAGTTACATTCGCAAATCGATGTGATAGACCAAAAAATGATAGCCGCTCAATGCTTGAGGAAACTTGCATTCTTGCACGGTCATCACATATGGCTGCTCTTAGCAAATTTGACGTTGTTGACCGTGCCCCAGTGTCTCATCATTCGCACTTGCCCAAACATAAGTTGCCTAGGTTCAGCGGTAAACATTCGGAGTATAAACAGTTTATTGGTCTGTTTGAAAGTCTGGTAGACTCTGATCGTTCGTTATCAAATACTGAACAAGAAAGACAAGTAAGAAAAGTACAGTCGAGCGCGCCCGACCGTATAATACTCTCTGCATTTGTCCCGATTAAATCATTAAAATCGGTATCGAGATATTACAATGTGAATTACTTGCATTAAAACACGTTGAAACAAAAACAACCCAAACATAATCAAACACACATCTGTTTGTTTGTATTCGAATACACATACGTTTGGCAATATGTATATGATGCAAATATGTATGTATGTATGTGTGTATTCGGCGCAGCCAGCGACCGCGGGCAGCGCTGCCGACACACAGGCAGCGAAAACGTTCGAACATGTGCTTGTGTGTTTCTATCTCGCTTGCACCTATGGGTTGATATTGCGTTCAATTATCAATATTGTAACGCTTCTAGTTTTCTTGTTTATAGTCCGATTTTAACGCGCCTTTCAGTATAGTTTAATATAGTTAGTCTCCATACGAATTGTATAACTACAATACTGTAAGATACGAAAAATTTCGCCAAACCCGGCATTAAAGGTTCCAGACTTTTTTATCAAATGTGGGAAAAGTGGGAGTGGCAGTCCAAAATTTTAAATGGCAATGCAACTATGCCGTCGCTACGAACCTCCCGTTCCAGAATTGGTGATCCTAGGTGCCATAGTTACTGAGATATTTGCCGAAAACACCAATTTTTTCCCGAGGTGTGTCCAGTTTTTTGCTTATTGTGGGCGAATGGGGCGTGGCATCGAAAAAAAAAAAAGATTCTTGTATTGACTGACTAAATATGTGATCGTTTGACACCAAGCTCGAACTTGTAGCTCTTACCATCTCTGAAATCTGTTTGTTCATACGGACAGACGGACAGACAGACGGACATGGCTATATCGACTCGGCTTGTGATGCTGATCAAGAATATATATACTTTATGGGGTCTGCCACGCCTCCTTCTGCCTGTTACATACTTTTGCACAAACCCAATATACTCTTGCAGAGAGTATAAAAAGTACAGTCGAGCGCGCCCGACCGTATAATACTCTCTGCATTTGTCCCGATTAAATTATTAAAATCGGTATCGAGATATTACAATGTGAATTACTTGCATTAAAACACGTTGAAACAAAAACAATCTAAGCATAATCAAACACACATCTGTTTGTTTGTATTCGAATACACATACGTTTGGCAATATGTATATGATGCAAATATGTATGTATGTATGTGTGTATTCGGCGCAGCCAGCGACCGCGGGCAGTGCTGCCGACACACAGGCAGCGAAAACGTTCGAACATGTGCTTGTGTGTTTCTATCTCGCTTGCACCTATGGGTTGATATTGCGTTCAATTATCAATATTGTAACGCTTCTAGATTTCTTGTTTATAGTCCGATTTTAATGCGCCTTTCAGTATAGTTTAATATAGATAGTTTAATATAGTTAGTTATAAACTACAATACTGTACGATACGAACAAGTTCGCCAAAACCGGCATTGAAGGTTCCAGACTTTTTTATCAAATGTGAAAAAAGTGGCCGTGGCAGTCCAAAATTTTAAATGGCAATGTAACTATGCTCTCGCTAGGAACACCCGTACCAGAATTGGTGATCCTTGGTGCCATAGTTACTGAGATATTTGCCGAAAACACCAATTTTTTCCGAGGTGTGTCCAGTTTTTTGCTTATTGTGGGCGAATGGGGCTTGGCATCGAAAAAAAAAAAAATTCTTGTATTGACTGACTAAATATCTGATCGTTTGACACCAAGCTCGAACTTGTAGCTCTTACCATCTCTGAAATCTGTTTGTTCATACGGACAGACAGACAGACGGACAGACGGACAGACGGTCAGACGGACATGGCTATATCGACTCGGCTTGTGACGCTGATCAAGAATATATATACTTTATGGGGTCTGCCACGCCTCCTTCTGCCTGTTACATACTTTTACACAAACCCAATATACTCTTGCAGAGAGTATAAAAATTCAATCACTTGATATCATGTCTATCAGACGAGGCTTTGGGAACAATAAAGGCTTATCAGGTATCTGATGCGAATTACCCGAAGGCATTAAAAAGTCTGAGTCGAGTTTACGATAACAAATGCCTCATCTTTTTTGACACTCTCGCCCAGCTGTTCGACATTGAGCCGATGTCCAAGCCATCGGCAGTTGGAATTCGCACAATGGTTGACTCGGTATCGGCAATTTTTGATTCGCTAATGTCAGTTGGGAATGAGGAGGATTTCGCTAACGCAATTTTAGTCCATATAGTTATGTCAAAGGATCCTCATACGAAGTCGAAGTATGAGGAGCAACTTGACTATACTACATTGCCGAAATGGGCCGATTGCGTTGTGGCTTGAACAGGCGATATCAGCACTTATATGCTGAAAAAAGTTCAAAGTTACGGATGAAGCAGAAATCCGACAAAGAACATACAAGAAAGTCGTCATTTGCATGCACGACTGTCGAGAAAGAAGTGGAACCCAAATGCAACTTTTGCAGTGCCAACCATGTGATTGGAAACTGCCAAGGGATCGCAGATTTGCCAGTTGACGAACGATTCAATTTCGTAAAAAACAGTCAACTTTGTATAAATTGTCTACATTTGGAACACAGAGTGTCCAACTGTACTGCGTCGAAGTGTAGAGTTTGTTCTCGTCCTCACAACACTCTCCTTCACAAATACGCACTCATAGAAACATCACAGGCTTCTGCTCATCCTGCCCATGTTGATCATAGTGCTAGCGAAACCGATCAGGTAATCCTGGCAACGGCTGTTGTTAAAGTTCAAGACAGTTTCGGTAAGAATCGAAACGCTAGAGTCTTGTTGGATTCAGGGTCACAGGTGAACTTCATGGCGGAAGACCTCGCTGAAGCCTTACGCCTTCAACGCAAAAACAAATGTTTAACCGTCAAGTCGGTTGGACAGTCGAGATTGACTGCAAGAGGCAAAGTCTCGACGATAGTTTCGTCTCGTGTATCGAGACATCAGTTCAGCGCTGAGTTTTGGGTGCTGAAATCGATTTGTAGCAGGCAACCAGATTGTGATCTTCCCATCAATAGGTGGAAGATCCCAGCAAATGTCGAACTGGCTGACCCTGAGTTCCACAAACCCCAGAAAATAGATATACTTCTGGGAGCCGACTCCTTTTCTGAAATGCTTCGTAACGGACAAATTCGATTGGCGAAGGGTGGTCCGTTACTACAAAGGACGTTGTTTGGTTGGGTGGCATCAGGGCGGTGCAAGAAAATGCTTACCAAAAGCCCAATATGTTGCTCAGTGATGCAACATAGAAAAGATGTTCGTCTTGAAGACAGTGTAGATCGACACTGTGAGGTCGAAGCTGTCCCGGAGTAAAGTGTTTCGGCAAATTATTCCGCGGAGCACATCGTTTGCAAACAAAGCTCTCGAGACAGCGCTCAAAAATTTACGACTGGACACTTTGGTGTCAATTTGTCAGTCAAGACTGATCACAAAGTGCTGAGGAAGTCACAAATTGTCAAAAGACATGTTGTTCCCATGATCTGGGAGCTCGAGGATGTATATGTGAGTTTCATGAACGTAAATCTTGACCTTGGTCGCATGTTCATAGATACAGAAGTTCCACCAGGACCACGTAACACTTTTTCACACCAGTGCGTCCTGAGACCTGAAAGCAATTCCACCAAACTTCGAGTAGTAGTGTCGTGTAAGAAAACGTCGTCATACCCTCTCAAGGTTTGACCTGCGATTCAGAGGGATCAAATTGGTTCATTTTGTATGTTCCGTCTGAACCGAACTGCTCTCACGGCAGATATCAAAACGGTCAATTTTCCATTGGCAAAATGGTTTTTAAACCATTATAACGTATAAGAAAACGGAAATGAGAAACTTTGGATTTCCAATGATGCCGATTCGACAAACACGCTTGGCTTAAGGTGGACACCAAGTTTGGATACTTTTCGGTATCAATTGGTTGATAGCTTCCCCAAACTAAGTCCCACCAAGCGAAAAACATTGCTAGAATCTTTCGCGTACATTTTAGCCCAAATATTCGCTTTGGACCGATGTCGAATCGAGAGTGCGAGTTTCTCGAATGATTCAGAAACCGAACTACATTGTACATATACTTCCCCTTCATTACTTGCAACATTTGTAGCCAATAGAGTTGCAGGCCTCTAAGAGATGACCAATAATTAATCTTTGGGACATGGACTGACATCATCAAATCCAGCCGATTTGTCGTCAAGAGGGTTTGGCGTTCAGAAACTCGATCAGTTCGTTCGGCTTCGTTGCATGGTAAAAAGACATTGGCCACAAGGGTTTAAAGAATACTCAGTACTCGTTTGCCTATCTAGCTTAGTAAGATTGCAATCGCTGACTATATACAGTCAAAAGTCGGACGATTTTGAAAGACAAATCTCTTTGATGCATCTAGGTATAGAGTTGTGCGGTGCCATAGATGTGCTGGTAAAGATAAGAGGACGTGCCCCGCAAGCAAAGCAGCCTTCAGTTCTCCGCGGAAGGAAGATGGAGTGGAGGCTTATCTCAAAGCGGCCTCTCGTCGGAGGACTGGACATGCGGCAGATCAGCCGGCGGCCAGGGCTACCAAGGGATTGAAGGTGGCCGGAATGTTGGATCATGATAATAGTTAGAACAAGGAGAAAAAATGAATTGTTAGGATAAGCTTTAATTACTGAGATTATTGAATTGTCCAGTAATATACGCATAAAAACTCTTATGCTTAAGCTAGCATGTAAGTTTGATTTGTATTCGGCAATGCAGCTGTCGCGAGCGGCAGGCAGTTCGTATTGTCGTCTCGCATTAGCCACACACACGCTGCCAGCCTTTCCGCGATTGCTAAGTCCAACAAATAAATTGTAATGTTTAAGAACTTGCAATTTGTTTTAATTTAATTAGTTTTCGATTTTTCAGCAAGTATGGTCGCAATTGCCGCATGCGTTTACATCTCTTCCGCCCTTTATGGACAATTTACGGAGAGATTGCTATGTGAAAGATCGAGAGTAGCTCCACTCACCATCCCGAAATAAGAGAAGCACTCCTGTTTTCGGAACTCCTCGTGAGCATCTCCTAAATATTGCAATTTATATAAAAACATTTATTGTTGGTCGGATTTAACGGTGGCTCTAGCCTGCCCTTGCGAACGGACCGGCTGTAGCCAAGCGCAATGATCCACATCACCGGCCTTGACTTCTGTGGCCATTTTACTTCAATTCGAACATCAGAAACAGGCCACTGGTAAAATGCTTCATCAGCGTATTTGTCTGCTTCGTTTCCAAGGCAACCCATTTGGAGCTGGTCGATGATTTATCTGCTCCATCTTTGATTGCTTCGCTCAAACGATTCATCAGCCGTATCGCTGGAGAATGCTTGGCACTCGGAATCAATTGGCATTGCATTCCTCCACGTTCTTCACACTTTAGAGGGTTGTGATAAGCCACTGTTTCTGATGCCACTCTATTGACTTGGGCCACAGCTGCCGCCACTGCGACGATATCCGTTTCGACATGTGAGCTCCCGCCTGATAACCACCCGAATGATGCCAAAGATACCTCTCTACTGATTTGTGCCTCAGTTATCGCCTCCGCATCGCCGATTCTCGTTTTCAAGTACCATTTGTGCGGCGTCGTTGGAAACTACATTCTCACCTTTCATGAGTTGTGCACTTTGGTATGCCAAATTTCTGCAATTTCAAACTCCATTCCACTCTGTTTTATTACAGATAACCCAAGTGACTTGCAAGCGTTGATTCCTGTGCACTTTCTGTGGAGCAAATCCAACGTCACCATAGGTGAGCCTGACGATCGGCTGCTCAAATCATTGTCATCGTATTTGCTGGATTCAGCAGGCCTTTTGAAGAAGCAGGAGCACTAGTTGTCTATCCTTATTACAGGAAAGAAGAAAGTGGCATTCTACTCAGCTTCCAAAGAAGGAAAACCAACCTCCACTAAAATGGTCTCAGGAACGAGTCCATGGCCGAATTCCTGGAGACGATAAGGTTGAGCGAGTTGCCATCGTACGAACGAGCATCGGCCTGGTCAGGAGAGCAGTAAACAAGGTTGCCGTTCTGTTGATCGAGACCACGTCAGTTAAGATCCTTCAGCATCCAACGAGGGGAGGATGTTCGCAGCAAAACAACCTTAATTAACATAACATCTTTTAACAGCATTCCAATAACACAACAATTCTGTAAACATATGCAGTGAGATCGATAAACAAAATATTGGTATTTGCATTTTGCTTCTTTAAGTCAAGCTCACACATACTGTCGTCAGTTTATATATTTTTGATACAATAAAGGAGAAAAGTGACTGGAATACGCATCTTTTTTCTTGGTTCGTTTTTAATTCATTTTGATTGCGAAGAAATAGGGTGCAAACAGTATATTATCGAAGCACATGTATTGTTTTAAAAATATGTTTTACGTTTAAAATTCTGTATTTAAATTTTCAATTGAAATTAAATAAAGTTAATTGACAAATTTCATCGTCAGAATTTAAATCTGCGACCTCAGACACAAGTATCAGAACATATCATAACCCTACCAGTTGTACCACGCCCTACTTCTTCGGTAGTTCCGATTATCTGCATTTACATGTAATATTTTTTTGTTATTTAAGAAAAACAATTAAGGAAGGCTACAGTCGATCTCGCCGACTGTAAAAGACCCCGTACTCCAATTAAATTAATTTAATCGGTATCTAAGTCTTACAATAGATAGTACATGTATAAGAACACGTTGAAAAAAAAAACTAAGTTTAATCGAATATAATTCTGTTTGTCTGCATGGACATACAAATTCGATTGAAATTATATGTGTGTATTCGGCGCGGCCAGCGTCTACGGCAGCGTTGTCGCCACACAAGCATCGAGAACGTTCGAACATGTGTTTGTATGTTTCTGTCCCGCTCTTGCGCATATAGTGATATTGCAGTTAAATAACATAAACTTTGTAACGTGATTGCTCTTTTGTTAAAAATAGGACCCCGACGCCGCTTTCAGGATAGTTTGATATGATATGTCTCCAAGCGAATGTTAAATTACAACACGGCACTATTTGAATAAATGACTTAAAAACGGCATTGAAGCTTAAAAGTTGTTTGGCTCTTATGAGAAAACGGGGCGTGGCAGCTCGACAAAACAAAATTGGTGCTCCTAAGTGCCATGGTTTCTGAGATTTTCGTCTAAAACACAAATTTTTTCGAAGTCCGTCTGGTTTTTTTGCTTATTGCGGGGGCCGTAGGGGCGTGGCAACAATTTAAAATAAACTTGATCTGCTCGCGAAGATAACGGACTTTCATTACAAATTGGGTGTCTCTAGCTTTTGTAGTCTAAAAGATACAGGTGTTCATACGGACGGACAGACAGACATACGGACAGACAGAGAGACGGACAAACGGACATTGCTATATCGACTCGGCTTGTGATGCTGATCAAGAATATATATACTTTATGGAGTCGCCCACGCCTCCTTCTGCCTGTTACGCACATTTCGCTTCTGACAAACCTAATAGACCCCTCTACTAATTTTTAGAGTACGGGGTCTAAAAAATGAGTAACGAGTATTCTAAAGTTGCGAGGCGACTATACCATTCTTTCTTGTTTATTAGGTTAGCAGGGTGGGTATACTAAATACCCCTGTTTTGCTTACGTCAATGGGATAGTCGCGCAAAAAACGAACATTAGACTAGAAAGTTTTGGCCAAAATAATGAAGAAGGAGAAGCAAATGTGGTTGATAATCCACTGATAAGCCGAGAAAATATTCTTCGTCCACCACTTCAAAACAAGCTTGGGCAAATGAAGCAGTTTATCAAAGACCTTGAAAAGACCGTCGACGGTTTTAAATATGTGTGTATGAATAAATTAAAAGCAGGCATTTTTGGTGGACTGAAGATACAGACGAATTGAATCTGAAGCTTTGTCTTAGTAGTCAACAATTCTTGGCAAATCATAAGGCACCAGATTACCAAAAATTAATTGAAATGCTTTGAAATTTCTGCACAAAAATTTCAGAGATCTTAAGATCTAAAAGTTTTAACATAGTCACTATAGACTACATTTAGTCGGTCAATACAAGATTTTTTTTTTACTCTCTGCAAGAGTATATTGGGTTTGTGTAAAAGTAAGTAACAGGCAGAAGGAAGCGTGGCCGACCCATAAAGTATATATATTCTTGCATCAACAGCCGAGTCGATATAGCAGTGTTCGTCTGTCCGTCCGTCCGTCCGAATGAACACGTGAATCTTTTAAACTACAAAAGCTGGAGCGACCAAATTAAAGGAAAGTCCGTTTTTATGTCAGGAAGGTTATGTTTATTTCAAATTTTTGCCACGCCCCTGAAAGTTGAATAAAAATCTTACTTTGAACAAAAAATCTATCACGTTACAAAGTTTATGTTATTTAACTGCAATATGAATACATGTGCGCAAGCGAGACAGAAACATACAAATGTTTTTTTGCCTGTGTGGCGGCAGCGCTGCCCTTGGACGCTGGCCGCGCCGACTACACACATTTATACATATATGCATACATATAATGTCAATCGTATGTGTATATGCATACAAACAAACAGACTTATGTTTGATTATACTTGGTTTTTTTGTTTCAACGTTTTTTAATGCAAGTACTATCCATTGTAATACCTAGATACCGATTTTAATAATTTAATGAGGAAAAAATGCAGAGAGTATTATACGATCGGACATGTTCAACTGTACTTTTCTTTCTTGTTTTATTTTTTTAAAAACAAAACATTATTAAATGTAAATGCATATAATCAAAAGTATTTGCATATTGAGGCGTGCTGCATATAATAGAGTTGCGGTATGTTGAGAAACCTGCGGCTGATACCGCACTTTCGATTACAGGCAGCGAGTTAATTGTATACCGGCGGTTCGATTACAGCCAGCGAAATCCTTTTTTAAATTATAATTTGAACTTTTATCGTGTTTACATTTGTAATAAGAATCAGTCTGCTGCTTCTTCTTCTATGTTTGTGTGTAATTTTGTATGCGCCCTTCTATGAGTACGGGATCTTGTACAGTCGGCTTTCTTACTTTTTATAGCCTGTAGCCTTTCTTACTTTTTATAAATGACCTTCCATCTTCACTAGCCGATTGTCGCATTCATACATATACCACTGATGTGAAGCTTTTATTAGTTTATAAGGATTCCTCAGATTATACGTTACTTTAAGTTAATTTTGATTAATAGCACAACTAGTGCACAACTTAGCCAACTACTATATTGACAAAGTAGCCTTAAAACGTAATTTTTTCAGTTGATGACGTCGGTGTTCCAATTAAGTTGCACACATCATATTTATTTATTTATTAAACGCTGGACTAAGGAATTTAATAATTCCTCTCTCACCAAACTTTCTTAAACATCTGCTGTCAGCCCCAAATTTAAATATTGTTAATATTCCCTAACATGAACAATTCAAATCTTAATTGAGTCAATGCAAAATGAGTTTTTACTCTTCGCTCTTCGAGGTCTTAATTGGGACCCTAATCTTCGTGTTCCAGCTTACACGAACAAACTCATGTTTGTGAGTCTTCCGTCTCTTACTAATTGTAGGAGAGTTCTTGGACTTAGAATAGAGATAACATCAACTAAAGAAGCGTAAGCGTAAAAAAAAAACACTACGCAAACGCACCAGCGCAATCGATGATAAGCTGATTAAAGATATTCGGCTGATTCAATTGAATATTGTGAAAAACAACAACAGCGCATGCGTAACTAAATAGCTTATAGTTACTCAGCGTACGTCTGTATGTTTCCTTGCGCCAGTATATGTATAAGCAGCGATGACACACACAAAGTAAAGCACAAGCAAAGTACAAGTTAACTACCTCAAGCTAAACTCCAACAGCTGCATGTAAGTATGTCAATGCTAACCGCGCTTTTACCTATGTGTATGTATATCAGTACAACAAATGGAGCAGTACTTGTCTATGTACGTTCATATGAATTACGTGCCGCTTCTACGCTTGCACTTTCTGTATTTTTCTATGCATTGACTCGTTTGGGTACTATTACCTGATCGTTAGAAACTTGCTCAGGGGCTCAACTCCGGGTATTGTCTCCAAGATGACTATAGGTTTCTTTAACTTCCAGGGCAACTTGATTGCCCTAGCGTAAGCGCTTCTTGCGTTGAAGATAGCCACCAAGTCGGTCAGGTATCGTCGGAAATCGCCCTCTGTGAGCTAGAACATTCCGACGTGAACATCGCAAACAAGCTCACTCAAACGCAGTGGGAGCAATTTCTTCCTGGCAAAACCGCGCTTCCATCGTGGCAGGACTTCAATAATTTCTTAATCGATCGTTTTCGTACACCATCGACGGGCCGTCCGGCTCGACCACTCCAGCTCAGCCCCCGGTCGTACGAAGACTTCCAGCAGCCACTAATCTTCACTCCTTCGAAGCTACAGTCAATGTCGAACCAGAAGCTTGCAAGCTATGTAGTCGGGAAAATTATCCCATCCGACTCTGCCCCAACGTTCTCCAGTTGCCTGTCTCAGATCGTATAGAATTAAACAACATTATTTGTGTCTAAACTGTTTCGCGCGAGGTCATCAGTTGCGAGATTGCACGAGTGCGCACAACTGCCGCATTTGTCAAGCTCGCCATTATACTTTGCATCATCGAGTAATTTCACCCGAAGCGGGCGTAACATCCGCGCCAACGTCAATTCATGAAGTCAACACGGACCAATTCTGTCTGAGTCAGGCACCGACGGAAGTACGGAATTATTTTGCCGCTCAGACTCGTGATGTACTTCTAGGTACGGCAATGGTAAATATTCAATATTTGACTCCCAGCTATCATGCTCCCGATATTATTTCCGAACGCATTTTCAACCCGATTCGACCCGCCTTTCGACTAGTCACCGCGCAGTCAGTGGTCTAAATGGCTCGGTTTCCGCACGATCCCAGAAGATCACTTGCAATTCACGGCGCCTGCCACGCGATCTCGGTGCATCGACACAGTAGCCTTCGTCTTGCCTCGAGTAACCGGCGCTCTTCCGTCTATCTCCATCCCCGACGGTGTTCTGAAAGATTTACCAAACTTCCAACTGGCTGATCCTTTCTTCCACCAAAGCTCGCAAATTGATGTGCTAATCGGTGCTAACGTGCTTCCGTCTATTCTCTGGAGTGGTGTCCAAACTCAGGTGTGCGGCTCGTTACTTGCACAAGAAACCATTTTCGGGTGAGTTCTAGCGGACCCATCCTCAGTGAGCCATGCCAATCCATATCCTGTCTATCCACACAGACAGAGGTCAGGCTGAACACACTTCACACCAAGTTTTGGAGGGTGGAAGATCTCTCAGTCAAACTGGAAAGAGCGGTAGATATTAAGCGTGAGAAACACTTTTGCGACACTACTTTGAAGGAGACGCGATGCTAGACATGTGGTGTCGTTGCCATTCAAAGCTCCGCAGGGCGTTGAACTCAGTCATTCTCGATCGATTTCTTAGCGCAGTTCTTAAGGAATGAGGCTCGTTTTCAGAAGAACCCTTCCTTAAACAACGTATATAATGCAGTGCTGCAAGAATATATCCAGCTGGGAGATATGCTCCGAATCTCTCCTACAACCGGAACTACGAATTTCTACCTTCATCATCACGCCGTGTTCAAGTCCGAATGCACATCCACCAAAATCCCCGTAGAATTCAACGCATCTTGTCCGTCCAGAAACGGAGTTAGCCTTACTAACGTTCTTCATACTGGCCCCAACCCTAAAAAGCCGACCTCATGCTGCAGATTCTCAAATGGAGATTCTTCCGCTATGTTTTCAACGCCGACGTTACGAAGATGTATAGACAAATCCTGGTTGATTCGAAGCATGCGCCCTTCCAGCGAATACTGTTCCGCGATGAAAATGCACAGGTCACCGATTCTGAGCTCCAAACAGTTACGTTCTTTGTAGATTGCGCCCCTTTTTAGCAAGTCGAGTGCTTCTGCAGCTTGCCCAAGACGTCGAGAGCATCTTCCCAAGGGCGAGCAATATTCTATGTCATTTCATAAAAGTTAATGACGTTCTTGCAGGAGCTCACACTCCAGAGGATGCTCATGACGCTATCTAGCAGCTCCGAGACGCGCTGAACACGGCGAGCTTTCCCTTGAGGAAATGGACGTCAAACCACAAGTCCTTACTCCAGGGTTTTTTGACGAATTCCAACTGGCTTACAGCGCAGCGCTTTACGTACGGGTGCAACATAAGCACCGTATTAGCGTTCATCTACTCGTCGCGAAGACGCGAGTAGCCCCGGTCAAGACTCTCTCGCTCACGCGCCTCGAATTATGTGGGACCGTACTCCTTGCTGACCTTTATGCAGTTATTGTTGCTAACCTTCCAATCCAGCCTGTCCAATCCTTCTTCTGGATTGACTCCACCATCGTGTTCGTATGGTTCCAAAAACCGCCATGCCGATGGAACACATTTGTTGCCAATCTAGTAACTGCCGTTTCTAAGGTGGCCGCCATCGATAATTGGGCCTATGTGCGTTCTGAAGACCTCGCGAGCCGTGGCGTTTTATCGCCTGACCTGGCTGCTAGTGACTTAAGGTGGCACGGATCCGAATGGCTCCAGCAATCTTCAGAATACAGGCCCTCATGTGCCATACCTGAAACCGAGATCGAGCAACGAGTGCAATGCTACACGGCTAATCTCCCTCGTCGAACGATCTCCTCGAACGATTTTCCAACTTTGGCAAGGCCTTACGAGTATTCGCTTACGTCCAGCGTTTCGGAGTATCCATTTCTACCCAGCCGTGAATCTTCACCACGAAGAGCTAGTCTCCCCAGAGAGACCGCTCATTGCTCTTAGACAGCAGCAAGAGTACCCCACGAAGCTCCGTTGCCTGCAATACAAACGTTCCGTTCCTTCAGCGAGCTCAGAGCTAAACTTAAACCCTTTTCTGGATCAGTATGGCGTACTTCGTGCGTGCCGATGACTACAAACCTCGGAATCGCTCACCTACGACGAGCGACATCCCATCCTTTTGCCATACTACTCTAGCCTGCCACGACTACTTGTACGTTTCACTCATCGGATTACATTCCATGGTGGCAATCAGCTCATGCTGAGAGTCTTTCGCTCCAAGTTCTAGTTCCCAGGGTGAAAAACTTGATCAAGTCTCAGTCCCACACTTGCAAGGCATACATTCTGTATAGACGTCGGCTCCATGCACAAGTAATGAGACATTTGCCACGAGATCGTGTAACCTTCTCGAAACCCGCAGGTCCATTCGAGATCAAAAACTACATTGGACGTGCCTGTTTGATGACCAAGGGGTATGTTTGCGTCTTTGTGAGTTTCACCACTAAGGCCATTCATCTAGAAGCCACATCTGACCTCATGACCGAGAAATTCCTCGTAGCGTTTTCCCGTTTTGTGGCGAGACGCGAGAAGGATGACACAGTTATCATATATGAAGAGAATCTACCTCAAACTGAATGGCGTTTGGGACGTTTTGAAAGAGCTTATCCTTGCGCCGACGGTTTGGTGCGTGTTGTAGATATGCGGACCTCCCGTGGCATTATCAAACGTCCTGTGGCGAAGTTGATTCTGCTCCTCAGCGATCCGGAAACTGCTGCTTCAACTATCCTACCCAATGTCGTGCTTATGTGTCCTAATTTTGTCCCAATAATACACCCTCTCCAGTAACCTTACTAAACAATCGCTTGTCTCCTTTTAGCGTGAACAACAACGTTTTTCGAATGCCTCCAACATAACCTCAATCCCAGCCAGCAAAGCGTAACAGTCACCGCGTGGTCAACTCTTACCGCTGCCGGGTACGCAGAGGCGTTCACGCACTCCGCTAGTGCAGACGTTTCCTCAATCTACGTGAGGAAAAGAGATTGCGGGCAGTGCTGATCAACAAGTATTGTCCTAATTGTTTGGCCCACAAGCACTCGTCTACCACATATCGAGCAGTGATAGCTGGCGAACCTGTGGGCAAAAGCATCACACCCTGCTTTACATCGCTATTTCAACGCGACGGGCAAAGAACGCCAACCGCCACCGGGCATCCGAAGTCAGGCGTGATGTCTCTCGCCACTCTCCTGTCCCGACATCTGTCCATAGCGCCATCATCCCGAGCGCCGACTGTGACCTATTTGCTCCCACGGAAATTTATGGCCTCCATGGCCATCCTGGGATCACCAAGAAATGCTTACTTCCGTCGAGAGATTGTCCGGAGGGTTGAGGAGGACTTGCGGCTCCTGATTCAATTTTGTAACTTGATCCTGTGCGGTCTTATATTTTTATTTATTTATTTATTTATTTATTGTCTGACTATTAACAGTCGACACAAAAAGAACAAGAAAGAAAAGTACAGTCGAGCGCGCCCGACCGTATAATACTCTTTGCATTTTCCCGATTAAATTATTAAAATCGGTATCGAGATATTACAATGTGAATTACTTGCATTAAAACACGTTGAATCAAAAACAATCTAAGCATAATCAAACATTCATCTGTTTGTTTGTATGCGAATACACATACGTTTGACAATATGTATATGATGCAAATATGTATGTATGTATGTGTGTATTTGGCGCCGCCAGCGTCCGAAGGCAGCGCTGCCGCCACACGGGCAGCGAAAACGTTCGAAAATGTGATTGTGTGTTTCTGTCTCGCTTGCACCTATGGGTTGATATTGCGTTCAATTATCAATATTGTAACGCTTCTAGTTTTCTTGTTTATAACCCGATTTTAATGCGCCTTTCAGGATAGTTTAATATAGTTAGTCTCCACACGAATTATAAATAACCATACGAACAAAATCGCTAAAAAAGGCATTGCAGTTGGAAAACTATTTTATCAAATGGGGGAAAAGGGGGCGTGGCAGTCCAAATTTATAGATGGCAATGCAACTATGCTGTCGCTAGGAACTCCCGTACCAGAATTGGTGATCCTAGGTGCCATAGTTACTGAGATATTTGCCGAAAACACAAATTTTTACCGAGGTGTGTTCAATTTTTTGCTTTTTGTGGGCGAATGGGGTGTGGCATCGAAAAAAAAAAAGATTCTTGTATTGACTGACTAAATATCTGATCGTTTGACACCAAGCTCGAACTTGTAGCTCTTACCATCTCTGAAATCTGTTTGTTCATACGGACAGACGGACAGACGGACAGACGGACAGACAGACGGACATGGCTATATCGACTCGGCTTGTGATGCTGATCAAGAATATATATACTTTATGGGGTCTGCCACGCCTCCTTCTGCCTGTTACATACTTTTGCACAAACCCAATATACTCTTGCAGAGAGTATAAAAAATTAAAAACAATTAAGAAACGTTGGTCCAACATTCGTTGCAAGGGTTAGGAAAACCCCAGAAAAACACTAACCAGACCAACCAAATAAAATTAAATAAAATTTAAGTCAAATGTTAGTAACGCGTTGATCAACGGTAAGGCACGCGATTAGATATGTAGGAGAGAAGTGATATTCTAAGTGTTGATAAAGAAGTGGCTCTACACACTACATGAGAAAAACTATTATAGTTAGTACATAGGATACGAAACGGATTATGTAAAGCATAATTGGTGGTACAACGTTGAAGGGACAAAGGAAGAAAGTTTCTAGTATTTCGGATCGGAACAGCATATCTAATTTGGCTAATTAGATACGGGGAATCTATCTGACCATTAATTAGTTTATGTAAGAAAACTACACCAAGCATGGTTCTACGATCCGAAAGGGAAGGAAGGTTAATCAATAAAAGTCTACTACTATACGAAGGTAGTCTAATATTAGTATTCCAGCTAAGGCCCCTAAGGGCAAACAGAAGAAATTGTTTTTGTACAGATTCTAATCTGTCCTGATAAATCATGTATTGGGGAGACCATACACACGATCCATATTCAAGAATAGGGCGTACAAGTGAAGTATAAAGACTTTTTGTTAGGTAGGGATCGTCGAATTCCTTAGACCACCGCTTTATGAAACCCAAGACACCGAATGCTCGATTAGCAACAGAAGAGATGTGCTTATCAAACTTTAGTTTTGGATCGAAAAGGATACCCAAATCATTAACCGACTCTATTCTCTGAAGAGGCTTGCCGTCAAGAAAGTAGTTATTATAGGTTGGTATTCGCCAACTATAGGACATTACGTTACATTTACTAAAATTGAGATGTAGTAAGTTAACTATACACCAGGCTTGAAGTGTGTCGAGATCGCTTTGTAGCCCGTGACTCAGGCAAGAGTCAGTTCGTGACAAACAAAGTTTTACATCATCGGCATACATCAGAACCCGGGAACTAGAAATCGCTGAAGTAAAGGCCCAAGATGGCTTCCTTGAGGAACCCCCGAGGTAACACGCACGGGCTTGGATAACGTGCCATTAAAATTAACTTTTTGAGTTCGAGAACATAAATAGTTCGCAATCCAAAGAATTAATTTATCTGGAAATCCAAGCAAATTAAGTTTATGTATTAAAAGACAATGATAAACGGTATCAAAAGCTTTGCTAAAATCAGTGTAAATGACATCTGTTTGTGATTTATTTTGAAACCCCTGTATAACAATGGAAGTAAATTCTAATAAGTTAGTGGTAGTAGATCTATATTTCATAAACCCGTGCTGGCAAGGTGAAACAATAGATCTACAAAGATGTTGCAATTGAGAAGTTATTAATTTCTCAAAAGTTTTAGGAATGGCAGACAACTTTGAGATACTCCTATAGTTACAAGTGTCAGATTTAGTACCCTTTTTATGAAGGGGAATAATAAAAGATGCTTTCCAGATGTCAGGAAAGCAGCACGACTCAACAGACAAATTAAATAATGTATACAAAGGTTTCAAGAGTTGGTCGGCACAGTTTATGAGCACGCAACCTGGAACTCGATCCGGGCCCGGGGAAAGAACAGGTTTAACAGCCTTTAGATCACTCAAAAGCGATTCTTCAGTGATCAATGGACTAAAATTACAATTAGAAGCATTTACACGGTAAGGATAAGGCAAGTTTAGATTATTTTGATGAATGCAATAAGTAGATTGGAAAAAATCAGCAAATAAATCGGCTATAGCCTGATCAGAGTTAGCAGTCTTATTTTCAAAAACCATTTGAAACAATAAAACTTACGAAAAGTTCAACCCGCGTGTGTTCATTCTAATCACCTTTTTGCGTCACGTACCACACCCCCTTCTTTATTTTCAGCGCCGTCGTAGTGCCAGTAGCCGAACATACCCACATACACCCACACTTGGAACGCCGGCACGTCACTGCTTCGACGTACTGCAGCGTCTCCCCGCCCAGCTCCTTACAAATATGAACAGCCTTTGATGCAACGCCTACGATCACCGCAATATACATTTTTAGCGGGGCTCGTCCTCTTATCTTTATTAACAAATTTATGCCACTAAAGAAATCTACACCTAAATGAATTACAGAGATTCGTCTACCCAAATCGTCTCACTTATGAATCCGCGTTAAAAAACTTGGATGCCCAATATCAAATTTTTTCCGCTAATCGAGTTTCGCGTTGAGCTCTGCTCGTTGAACTAGTTGAAGCAGTATCATAAAAGCGAAGCTAAATTTTGTATTCTCGAGTCCAACAGTAACAAATAGGCAAATATCTCAGTAACTATGGCATTTAGAAGCACCAGGTATGCAGGTTCCTAGAGATAGCCTTAATCCAATGCCATTTTTTCCTCTTTTTCAAGTCAATCATATATATAATCGTCTAAACAGAATGCTGGATCTCATCTTTGTAAATGATTCATCCAGTGCCGTTGTCACTAGATCTTCTCCTGTAGTTGTACCTGAAGATTCTTTTCATCCCACTCTTGGACTATCCTTGACTATTCCTAACTTAACCCATTTAGCTCCTTCTTTCTTTTCCAAGTCGCGCCGTTGCTTCCGCAAAGGAAATTATCCTTTGCTAAATCAACTGATTCTTGCTACCGACTGGTCTATACTATACAGCACGAATGATATTAACATAGCTGTCGAGTATTTTTACAACATTTTAAACTCAGTCTTTGATATCTGCATTCCATTTTGTGTTGTAAAGTCCGTTTCACGTAAACCACCTTGGTTTTCACCAAGACTATCCAACTTAAAAAACAAAAAATCTAAACAATTCTTTAATTTTGTTAATTCTTAACGTAAATCTAGTACCTTACCCAATTCCTTCTTTTTCAATTCCTGTAAAGTAATCGATGATTCGGCTGCTTCCGATCTCTTTGCTACCTTTTTTCAATCAACATACACCTCCAGTTTGTCTATTAACTTCTCTTACCCCTATAATCTCCCATCCACTAACTCTGTTTTCTTACCTCACATTACTGATAATTGCATGCTTTCCTCAATTAACACCCTAAAGTCTTCCTTCTCTCCTGGGCCTGACAGCATTCCAAGTTGTGTGATCAAGGAGTACTGTTTTTCCATAATAAAACCTCTCCTAATTCTTTTTAAACTTTCTTTAGAATCTTCTGTTTTTCCTAATTTATGGAAAGAATCTTACATTATCCCACTGCATAAAAAAGGATGTAAGTCGGATATATCCAACTACAGGGGAATTGCGAAGTTGTCCGCAATCCCTAAGCTCTTCGAAAAGATAATTACTTCGACGTTGCAACATCTCTGCAAGTCAATTATCTCCCCTGCCCAACACGGATTCGTTAAAAGTCGGTCGACTTCGACCAATCTATTGGAATTTACCTCTTTTATAAATGAGGCATTCCTTAATAGAATGCAAACTGATGTCATTTATACTGACTTTAGTAAAGCATTTGACTCTGTGAATCATAATGTCCTTTTACACAAACTCAGTATTTTAGGCTTCCCACCTTCCATTCTTCTATGGATATCTTCATATCTAACAGGTAGGACCCAAAGGGTTATGCTTAGATCAGCCATCTCTAAATCAGTTTTTGTTACTTCTGAAGTTCCCCAGGGTAGTCACCTAGGACCTTTACTCTTTACTCTTTTTATAAACGACCTTCCCTGTTCGCTATCCCATTGTCGCATACTTATGTACATATGTAGATAATGTAAAATTATTATTATCTTATAAGGACCCTTCGGATCAAGCGTTATTACAAGATGATTTAAACACAATGCAGAACTTGTGCATAACTAATAATTTGTACCTAAATTTCTCTAAATGCCTGTTTATGACTTTTAACAGGGTTACTCCTTACATAGCCAAATACTATATCGACAATGTACCCTTAAAACGCATACTATTAGTTGAAGATCTTGGTGTTCTCTTTGATAATAAATTAAGTTTCACACATCATATCTCCACAATTGTTAATAAAGCCAAGGGCACTCTTGGATTTATTAAACGCTGGTCTAAGGAATTTAATGATCCCTTCGTCACTAAACTTCTTTATACATCCCTTGTCCAGCCCATTCTTGAATATTGTTCATGTGTCTGGTCTCCTCAACATGCACATACTCAAGATTTAATTGAGTCGGTGCAAAAGCAGTTTTTACTCTTTGCACTTCGCGGACTCAATTGGGACCCTTACCTTCGTCTTCCATCCTACACCAACAGGCTCTTACTCCTCGATCTTCCGTCCCTTATTAACCGCAGGAGAGTTCTTGGAGTTATTTTTCTTCATAAACTAATAATTGGCGATATCTGCTCCCCATCCCTCTTAGAACGTCTAAATTTTAACATTCCAGCCAGGGCAACCAGGTACTACATCCCTTTATTTCTTCCTACATGCACTACTGACTACGCTTTGCACAATCGTTTTCGGGTACTATGCGCTAATTATAATCAATACTATAGATTAATTGATACATCTCTCTCTCTCTTTTCCAACATAAAGCTTCACTTTTCAGCCAACTCCGTTAAATCTCTGATTTCCATGGGCAGTATGTTTGGAATCCCTTCCATTCATGCGTCCCTTTAAATCAGAGATCTTTCGTGTTAGTTTTGGCACACATTTTTATTGATCTGGTTGCGTTTTTCTGGGTTTTCCCAATCCTCGGAACATATGTTGGATCAATTTCAATACTTTTTATCCCCAGATTAACTATTAACTATTAATTAATTTATCAATCTAAACTACTAAATTTTTTTTTTTTTTTAAGCCTTTTCAGTTTAAAATAAAATTTTTTTCTTTTTATATTTTTACCTTGTAAAAATTATTAATATTAATTTTAATTATATTTATAAACTTATTTTTGCTTAATGCTTGCGACTGTTCTTAGTCTGCGTTAATAAATAAAATAAAAAAAAATGTTGAGCTGCCACTCCCCCTTTTCTCATAAGAGCTAGCCAAACTTTTAAACTTCAATGCCGTTTTTAAGCCATTTATTCATATAGTACAGTATTGTAATTCAACATTCGTTTGAAGACATATCAAATCAAACTATCCTGAAAGTGGCATCAAAATCCTACTTTTAACAAAAGAGATATCACTTTACAAAGTTTTCGTTATTTAACTGCAATATCACCCAATGCGAAACAGCAGGACAGAAACATACAAACACATGTTCAAATGTTCTCGATGCTTGTGTGGCGGCAGCGCTGCCGCCAGACGCTGACCGCGCCGAATAAACACACACATACATATATGCACACATATAATTTCAAACGAATGTGTATTTGTATGAATAACATGTAAATGCTGATAATTGGAGAATTCTTGAAAGTGACGCGAATTAATACTTTAATTTTTTTTAATTTCAATTCAAAATGTATATAAAATTTAAATTTATAAATTTAATTTAAAATTTTAATTCAAATTAGTTTCAACGTTTTTTAATGCAAGTACTAGGCATTGTACTATCTGGATACCGATTTTAATAATTTAATCGTGAACAAATGCAGAGAGTATAACACGGTTGGGCGTGCTCGACTGTACTTCTCATTCTTGTTATACCCGTTACTCGTAGAGTAAAAGGGTATATTGTAATCGTTGGAATGTATGTACCAGGCAGAAGGAGGCGTGGCAGACCCCATAAAGTATATATATTCTTGATCAGCATCAATAGCCGAGTCGATATAGCCATGTCCGTCTGTCCGTCTGTCCGTCCGTCCGTCCGTCCGTCTGTATGAACAAAAGGATCTCAGAGACTATAAGAGCTAGAAAAATGCTAGTGGTCTCAAATGAAAGGTACAATACCCAAGCAGTACAAGTTTGTTTTTGTTTTTTGCCACGCCCACTTTAGGGCGTTTTATTTGCATATAAAGGTAAATGTACAGGTAAACGTAGAATGTTTTAGTACAGAAAACTTTTTTGTTAGCTATGCTATCTGAACCAAATTTACACGGAAAGTGCATATCTAGGAAGTACATGTACTGACCAAGTTTGATCCCAATCGGACAACTTTATCGTATAGCTCCCATAGGGCCGATCGGTCGAAAATATGCTCTAAATATGAGTTAGTATGGAAAACTTTTGCGTTTACTAACCTATATTAATCAAACTCACACAGAATACATCTGCCAATAATATATATATATTGACCAAGTTTGATCCAAATCGGACAACTATATCGTATAGCTCCCATAGGGCCGATCGGTCGAAAATATGCTCTAAATAGTATGGAAAATAGTATGGAAAACTTTTGCGTTTACTAACCTACATTAATCAAACTCACACAGAATACATTTGCCAATAATATATATATATTGACCAAGTTTGATACAAATCGGACAACTATATCGTAAAGCTTTCATAGGAACGATCGGTCGAAAATATGCTCTAAACATGAATTTCTATGAAAATGTTCTGTGTTTGCCAAGCTATTATATCCATCACCATTGTTAATAACAAATTGAAACTGAGTAACGGGTATCCTAAAGTCGCGAGGCGACTATAGCATTCTTTCTTGTTTTTTTTTGTTGTATGGTAATTAATGTGTTTTTATACTCCCTGCAAGAGTACATTGGGTTTGTGCAAAAGTATGTAACAGGCAGAAGGAGACGTGGCAGACCCCATAAAGTATATATATTCTTGATCAGCGTCACAAGCCGATTCGACATAGCCATGTCCGTCTGACCGTCTGCCTGTCTGTTTGTCTGTCCGTATGAACACCTAGATCTTTTAAACTACAAGAGGTAGAGCCACCAGATTTGGAATGAAAGTCCGTCTATATTGCCCGCAATAAGCAAAAAACAAGTAAGAAAGGCTACAGTCGACCGAGCAGACTGTAAATGACCACGTACTCCCATAGTAGTGCTCATTAGACCCCGTACTCTAACAGGCAGAAGGAGGCGTGGCCGACCCCATAAAGTATATATATTCTTTATCAGCATCAACAGCCGAGTCGATATAGCAATGTCCGTCTGTGTGTCTGTCCGTCCGTCCGTCCGTATGAACACCTAGATCTTTCAAACTACAAGAGCTAGAGCCACCAGATTTGGAATGAAAGTCCGTCTATATTGCAGGCAGGTTAAGTTTATTTCAAATTTTTGCCACGCCCCCTACCGCCCCCCAAATTGTAAAAACTGTTTTCATTACACTACAACTTTAAAACTATGAAAGCTATCGTAACAAATTTACACAGTAGGTGTATGGTACAACTATAACTATCCTCACCAAGTTTCATCAAGATCGGACAACTATAGCTTATAGCTCCCATAGGACAAATCGGTCAAAAACAAAAAATTTGTATGAAGACATGTAGTATTTGCTAAGTGATCGCAACCAAACTCACACAAAATGTGTACATAATTATTAAAAGTAACTTCACCAAATTTGGTCCAAATCGGACAACTACAACATGTGAATGAAATTGGTCAAAAATGTTAAAAATTGTAATTTATGTACACGCGTTTGAAGAAAAGTGGTAAATCAATGTTTATCTACTTTAGCCATCCTGATTGTCAACAGTGCTGTGGTCCAAGTGATGTGACATGCATTAGAGAAACATGAGGTCTGCGGTTCGAACCCCAGCACACACAGGCATTTGTTTTCTTTTTCTTTTTCTATAACAAAACATTATTATATGTAAATGCAGATAATCAGCATTACCTGCAAATTGAGGTGTGGTGCATATGGTAGAGTGGCGACATGTGAGAATCCTGTGTCTGATACCGCGGGTTCGATTGCAGCTAGAGCATAACTTTTTTTTTACTTTATTAAATTTTAATTTAAACTATTATCTTTTTTTAAATTTGTATTTTAAAATATGAATCAGTCTACTGCTTCTTCTTTTAAGTTTGTAAGTATTTTTGTATGCGCACTACAAGGAGTATGGGGTCTTATACAGTCGGCACGTCGACTGTAGCCTTTCTTACTTGTTTTTTGTGTCAACGTGATTTAATGCGAGTTGTTCAAGCACGAACATATTATATTAACAGAAATTAGCAACGCGGCGATTATTTTAAGAAACCAAGTAAACCCTAAAATTCTAATCTTAGAATATAAATTAATTGTTTTCCTTTCTCTAAGGATTGATGATTAGGTTGAGAGGCGACTGAGCCTCCTATTGCTGGCCTCGGACTCAGACAATGAAACAAATTATTTAACGGCCAAGTGCCGGAGTGAATATTTATTTAAGCGACTTTCTGGAAGAGCGCTGTATTCAAAACTGATTTCTTAATATAAATTATGTTTCATTTAACATAAGCCAAAACTCGCATCACGCCACAATGTCATGGTCGGCAAGCCGACTCAGCAATCTTAGGCAATAACGGAAACTCTTGCAGCAAAACAAAAGTGTCCGGTTACCTCTGCTGACCATTGCATCTACAGCGCGCTATTACAAAGCATGCAGTGTCGCTATTGCGAGGACTGTTCCTTAACTTACAAAGCCCTCTATAGCGAGGGTTGCTTAATATTCTATATTAAGTATTATGTATTAACTTATACTTGTTTGTCTATGCTTGCGACCCGTTTCCATGCTAGGCAACGAAGCCTAAGATAACACAAAAGAAAAGTACCGTCAAGCACGCCCGACCGTATAATACTCTCTGCATTTTTCCCCGATTAAATTATTAAAATCGGTATCGAGATATTACAATGTGTAGCACTTGCATTAAAACACGTTGAAACAAAAACAATCTAAGCTTAATCAAACATACATCTGTTTGTTTGCATGCGAACACACATACGTTTGACATTATACTTGTGTATATATGTGTGTAAGTGTGTATTCGGCGCAGCCAGCTTCACACACAGGCAGCGAAAACATATGCTTGTATGTTTCTGTCTCGCTTGCACCAATTGGTTGATATTGCGTTCAATTATCAATATTGTAACGCTTCTAGTTTTCTTGTTTATAGTCTGATTTGTATGCACCTTTTGGAATAGTTTGATACAGATAATCTCCGCACGAATAATAAATTACAATACTGTACGATAAGAACAAATACCTTAAATTGTGGGAAAAAGAGGCGATGCAGTCCAAAAATGTAAATGGCTGTCGCTAGGAACCTCCGTACCGAAATTGGTGATCCTAGGTGCCATAGTTATTGAGATATTTGCCGAAAACACCGATTATTCCGAGAGCGTGTCCAGTTTATTGCTTATTGTGGGCGAATGGGGCGTGGCATCGAAAAAACAAAGATTCTTGTATTGACTGACTAAATATCTGATCGTTTGACACCAAGCTCGAACTTGTAGCTCTTACCATCTCTGAAATCTGTTTGTTCATACGGACAGACAGACGGACAGACGGACATGGCTATATCGACTGGGCTTGTGATGCTGATCAAGAATATATATACTTTATGTGGTCTGCCACGGCTCCTTCTGCCTGTTACATACTTTTGCACAAACCCAATGTACTCTTACAGAGAGTATAAAAACACATTAATTACCATACAACAAAAAAAACAAGAATGAGAAGTACAGTCGAGCACGCCCAACCGTATTATACTCTCTGCATTTGTTCACGATTAAATTATTAAAATCGGTATCCAGATATTACAATGTTTAGTAATTGCATTAAAAAACGTTGAAACAAAACAAGTAAGAAAGGGTACGGTCGATCGAGCCGACTGTAAAATACCCCGTACTCTAATAGTAGTGCGCATTTGTATTTAATTTGAATTAAAATTTTCAAATTAAATTTAAAAATTTTAATATTATATGTACATTTTTAATTGAAATTTAAAACAAATTAATTTAACAATTCGCATTGCCAGCATTCGAACCTACAACCTCAGACGAACGCACCACAACTTTATCAGTTGCACCACGCGCCACTTTCAAAAGTTCTCCGATTATCAGCATTGACATATTATTCATACAAACACACATTCGTTTGAAATTATATGTATGCATATACGGATGTATGCATGTATGTATGTATGTGTGTATACGGCGGGGCCAGCGTCTGCCGGCCGCGCTGTCGCCACACAAGCATCGAGAACTTTCGAACATGTTTTTGTATGTTTCTGTCTCGCTCTCGCGCGTAAGTGATATTGCAGTTAAATTACAAACTTTCTAACTTAGTTGCTCTTTTGTTAAAGGTAGTATTTTGATGCCACTTTCAGAATAGTTTGATTTCATATGTCTCTAAACGAATGTTGAATTACAACACTCTACGATATGAATAAATGCCTTTAACACGACATTAAAAGGGGGCGTAGCAGCTGAAAATTTTTAATGCATTAAGGCTGCCTCTTGGAACCTGCATACCAGAAATGGTGTTCCTAAGTGCAGAGTTATTGGCCTAAAAGTACATTTTTTTCGAGGTGTGTCTGGTTTTTTGCTCATTGCGGGGGCGGTAAGGGGCGTGGCAACAATTTGAAATAAACTTGATCTGCTCGCGAAGATAACAGACTTTCATTCCAAATTTGGTGTCTCTAGCTTTTGTAGTTTAAAAGATCCAGGTGTTCATACGGACAGACGGACAGACGGACATTGCTATATCGACTAGGCTGTTGATGCTGATCTAAAATATATATACTTTATGGGGTCGACCACGCCTCCTTCTGCCTGTTACGCACATTTCGCTTCTGACAAACCTAATAGACCCCTATACTCTTTTTTAGAGTACGGGGTCTAAATATACTCTTGCAGAGAGTATAAAAAGCAACAACATTTATAACTGCATTTAAAAACTGTTCATACTATTTTAATACATGGTAAAAAAAAATTTGTTTAATAAAAAATTGAAACAAATTATTCCTGCCAGCAATCGAACCTTCGCCATGCTGCGCACTTGATCTTCGCTCTATCAGCACAGCCACAGCCTCTCTCCAACAAATGTTGCCGAAAACAATACAAAAAAGAGCGATCTCTTTCATACTCGATCGTTATTTTGTCGAAAACACAGATTTTTGCAGCGAGCCAGTTGCTGAAAAGAGCTGTTGCAAAATGTGTGTATCTGGCATGCCAGAAAGAGACAAACATATAAATACGAAACGAGAGCACAAGCGACACAGCCGTGCTCATCGTTTCGCTGACTGATACAGACTAAATTTATTTTCGTCTGCGTTGAATTTGCTGAGAGGCGGTCCATTAGCAAGCTAGCGTTTGCTTTCAAAAAATCTTGCGTTTGACGCATCTATATGTTGTATGGTTAGTGGTTTGACATTATACGTGTGTATATATGTATGTATGTGTGTACTGACATCTGTGTATTTCTATCCCGCTTGCACCAATGGGTTGATATTGCGTTCAATTATCAATATTGTAACGCTTCTACTTTTCTTGTTTATAGTCCGATTTTAATGCGCCTTTCAGGATAGCTTGATATAGTTAGTCTCCATACGAATTATAAATTACAATACTGTGCGATACGAACAAGTTCGCTAAAAACGCCATTGAAGTTTGTAAATTATTCTATTAAGTGTGGGAAAAGTGGACATGGCAGTCCAAAATTTTAAATAAAAATTCAACTATGCTGTGTCTATGATCCTCCGTATCCAAATTGGTGATCCTAGGTGCCATAGTCACTGAGATATTTGCAGAAAACACCAATTTTTCCCGAGGTGTGTCCAGTTTTTGCTTATTGTGGGCGAATGGGGCGTGCCATCGAAAAAAAATTCTTGCATTGACTGACTAAATATGGGATCGTTTGACACCAAGCTTGAACTTGTAGCTCTTACCATCTCTGAAATCTGTTTGTTCATACGGACAGACAGACGGACATGGCTATGTCGAATCGGCTTGTGATGCTGATCAAGAGTATATATACTTTATGGGGTCTGCCACGCCTCCTTCTGCCTGTTACATACTTTGCACAAACCCAATATACTCTTGCAGAGAGTATAAAAATACATCTAAATATACAACCACGCTCTATCCTGTGCGTGGGGTACAACACCAAAATCTTAGAGGAGAGCTGTACTCCGCTATAATTTGTAGCTATATAAGGCCTAGGATTTTAAGAAATAAAGTTAGTTCAATTTTTGTACTCAACCATACAAGTCTTGATGTCCATTTATTCACAAGTACTATGCATTGTTATAAATGGATACCGATTTAATTAATTTAATCGGAATAAAAGCAGGGAGTATTATAAAGATGGGCATACTTAACTGTACTTTTCTTTCGGAATGATGAAATTATGTCAGGCGGGTCAACTTTATGTCAAATTTTTGCCACGCCCATTATCGACGCGCAAATTGTAAAAACTTATTCAATAATTGTAATTAATATACAAGTTGTAGAAAGAGAAGAGATAACTCTATGTTTACCTACATTATAAAACAAGATGTGCCGAAATTCAAACCGCAGAACTTACGTTTACATAAAAGTACAAAAAAATAATAACAGGCATCTATACCCCTTGGGCCACCGTTTATTCAATAATCAGATCAACTTATGAAGATAAAGATAGAATAATCACTTTTCTATCGACCACGAGTACATAAATTACAATTATTGAACATAGTTTTTGGTAAAGAGACCGAAATTTTTATACCGGTTACTCGTAGAGTAAAAGGGTATATTGTAATCGTTGGAATGTATGTAACAGGTAGAAGGAGGCGTGACAGACCCCATAAAGTATATATATTCTTGATCTCTCTGTAACATACATTTCAACTATTACAATATACCCTTTTACTCTACTAGTAACGGGTATAATAATCGTTTTCTGCTTACGTACGTCCTTGCAAGAAAGAAAAGTACAGTTGAGCACGCCAAGCCGTTGAAAACTCTCGCTTTTAATCCCATGATTTCATACCTAAATTTGTTTGTATTCACATACACATAAGTTTGACACTATAAGTACTTACATATGTACATCCATTAGTAGGTATGTGTTTTATGTCAAACGTAAGTGTATGTGAATACAGACCAATATTTGTGTGTTCGATTATTTTCAGATTTAATACAAGTACGATCCATTGTAATACCTAGATACCGACTTAATTAATTTCACCGGGAAAAATCCAAAGAGTATTATACTGTTGGCCGTGCTCGACTGTCCTTTTCATTCTTTTTTATACTCTCTGCAAGAGTATATTGGGTTTGTGCAAAGTATGTAACAGGCAGAAGGAGGCGTGGCAGACCCCATAAAGTATATATATTCTTGATCAGCATCACAAGCCGAGTCGATATAGCCATGTCCGTCTGTCCGTCTGTCTGTCTGTCTGTCCGTATGAACAAACAGATTTCAGAGATGGTAAGAGCTACAAGGTCGATCAGATATTTAGTCAGTCAATACAAGAATCTTTTTTTTTTCGATGCCACGCCCCATTCGCCCACAATAAGCAAAAAACTGGACACACCTCGTGAAAAATTGGTGTTTTCGGCAAATATCTCAGTAACTATGGCACCTAGGATCACCAATTTGGGTACGAAGGTTCCTAGCGACAGAGTAGTTGCATCGTCATTTAAAATTTTGGACTGCCACGCCCACTTTTCCCATATTTGATAAAAAAGGCTGAAACCTTCAATGCCGGGTTTGGCGAACTTGTTCGTATCGTACAGTATTGTAATTATATAATTCGTGTGGAGACTAACTATATTAAACTATACTGAAAGGCGCATTGAAATCGGACTATAAACAAGAAAACTAGAAGCGTTACAATATTGATAATTGAACGCAATACCAACCCATAGGTGCAAGCGAGATAGAAACACACAAGCACATGTTCGAACGTTTTCGCTGCCTGTGTGTCGGCAGCGCTGCCCGCGGACGCTGGCTGCGCCGAATACACACATACATACATGCATATTTGCATCATATACATATTGTCAAACGTATGTGTATTCGAATATAAACAAACATATGTATGTTTGATTATGCTTAGATTGTTTTTGTTTCAACGTGTTTTAATGCAAGTAATTCACATTGTAATATCTCGATACCGATTTTAATAATTTAATCGGGACAAATGCAGCGAGTATTATACGGTCGGGCGCGCTCGACTGTACTTTTCTTTCTTGTTTTTTCTTTTTTTCCTTGTTACTATCTAGAAGCGCAACAGACGGACATACTGTACTCTGTTTAACAAGAAATAAAATTAATGATGGTTGGGACTCTTATTGATATACAAGAAGGTAGCATACAAATGTTTTGTTCGTCAAAGCACCCTAGCTCGAAACAGTTCCCTGAGTATGAGAAATACGATACGCCTTCAAATGATTGCAGGTAAAGAACCAATAGCAAGGCTTATAATGAGCGGTATATCAAATTAAAACAAGAAAGAAAAGTACAGTCGAGCGCGCCCGACCGTGTAATACTCTCTGCATTATCCCGAATAAATTATTAAAATCGGTATCCAGATATTACAATGAATAGTACTTGCATTAAAACACGTTGAAATAAAAACCATCTAAGCATAATCAAACGTACATCTGTTTGTTTGTATGCGAATATATATACGTTTGACAATATATGATGCATGCATGAATGTATGTGTGCATTCGGCGCGGCCAGCGTCCGAAGGCAGCGCTGCCGCCACACAGGCAGCGAAAACGTTCAAACATGTGCTTGTGTGTGTCTGTCTCGCTTGCACCAATGGGTTGATATTGCGTTCAATTAACAATACTGTAACGTTTCTAGTTTTCTTGTTTATAACCCGATTTTAATGCGCCTTTCAGGATAGTTTAATATAGTTAGTCTCCACACGAATTATAAATAACCATACGAACAAAATCGCTAAAAACGGCATTGCAGTTTGAAAACTATTTTATCAAATGTGGGAAAAGGGGGCGTGGCAGTCCAAAATTGTAAATGGCAATTTAACTATGCTGTCGCTAGAAACTCCCGTACCAGAATTGGTGATCCTAGGTGCCATAGTTACTGAGATATTTGCCGAAAACACCAATTTTTACCGAGGTGTGTCCAGTTCTTTGCTTTTTGTGGGCGAATAGGGCGTGGCATCGAAAAAACAAAGATTCTTGTATTGACTGACTAAATATCTGATCGTTTGACACCAAGCTCGAACTTGTAGCTCTTACCATCTCTGAAATCTGTTTGTTCATACGGACAGACGGACAGACAGACAGACGGACAGACGGACATGGCTATATCGACTCGGCTTGTGATGCTGATCAAGAATATATATACTTTATGGGGTCTGCCACGCCTCCTTCTGCCTGTTACATACTTTGCACAAACCCAATATACTCTTGCAGAGAGTATAAAAAGTTTAGGATTACTTCGAAACTGCTGACCACAGCTTTTAAGGTAATTTCGATAGCACAGGCTGTTCAATGCAGAGAAATCAGATCGAGCAATTACATAACGAAAGAGATCCATGGAAGAGCCAGATTACCTGAATTTCAAAGTTCACAAAGTTCAAATAAATTATTTAGAGTAAGATAAAAAAATGCAACTGCTTCATCCATATCCCTGCACTTAAACAGCCATGACCAGTCAGTCTGGGAAAAAAGCTGATTTAACTTATTAAAATCAGCCTTCCGAAACTGGCGAATACGCTTGCTGGGTCTCGAGCTGGACTTACCCATTTGGGTAGGCAAATCCATCAACAATTCCAAAGTCGGGTGATATAGATCTTCAGGAATAGAAAGGGGAGCAATACGGGAAACAGATGGAAATGATGGGTCTAATACAAAAATAAGATCAAGCATCTTATTTAAAGAATTGGGAATGCCATTTATTTGAGATAGATAAATCCCAAATAAAAGATTAAGGAAATCACTCTGCGTCGTCGTAGTCAATACAGCAGAGCCTGGAGTGGATAACCAAGTAGTTCCTGCAATGTTAAAATCACCCAGAACCACGAGGATATCCCGATCGGAAATTAGGGAAGAAACAGATTTGATAGCTAGGAAATGTTCAAAATAAACAGAACTATCAGAAGAAGGAGGAATATAAGACCAAGTAATAAAAATGGAAACATTGAAAATATAAATCTTTATCGCAATAATATCTAAATCCGTAGACATACTAAAATTAACTACTTCAGAGGAAAGATCAGCATTAACAGCAATTTCTAAAAAGGGAAAAGTTATCGCAGAATATCTCAGTATTAAGAATGTCAGGCCTTAACCAAGTTTCAGTAAAGGCAATGAGATGAAAAGGAAAAGAAACTAAGCTTGCTACAAAGACCTCTTACATTCTGATAGGCAAGCGAGAGGGAGGAGTTAATTTTTTTTGTTAGAAGAGTTTAGTTGGTTAGACGAAGATAATGCAGATAGATCAATCGGAGTCCGATTTCTTTTTTTGGCAGTATATTCTTTCACCACTAAGTGGTCCGGCCAGAACTCTTTGCAGCATATTTTGTTAAATTGTTCGGCCGTAACACTTATTTTAAATGAAGAAATCTAACGAGCATACGTAAATTTGAATTTTTCAACCGTAATGTTGGCTATAGATTTGGCTTCTATAAAAGCCTTGACATCATCAGGTGTAGTATCAGGGACTAGCCTTGAAACAAAGATTTGTTTTTTCGGTAGAATACCTATGAGAGTCAAGTTATTATCTACCACTGCCACCGTCTTTTGAACTAACAACACTGGTAGATTGACTAGTAGACCCAGTCGGAATGGCTCGGTGTCCGTAGGAGTAACTTCTGTGGGGGAAGTAAAATTATCATTCCTACTGATAATACTAGTTGGAGATGGGGAAGAAAGATTTATTAGAGACGGATCTGAATTAATGGAGATATGAGGAGGAACTAAAAGTTCATTTGGACCAATTGACAACCTAAAATTGGCCTTTTTCCGCTTTGGAGAATCATTAAAAATATTCATACTTTTGAAATTTTTAGCTAACGCAACCCAATTCAACAATAATGTGTATATCATAGTTATACCTATCCTCACCAAACTTATCCTTCCATTGGACAAATCTGTCAAAACTGGGTATTTGTATGAAAAAATTCGCACTAGAAAAAGTGAGTGGTCTTTTACAGTCGGCTCGGTCGTCCTTCTTACTTGTTTTAATATAATATACCAAATATAGACTAGACTACATTTTCTGACCAACCAAAAAGGGTCTTATATTTTAATACTCTCTGCAAGAGTATATCGAGTATGTCCAAAAGTATGTAACTGGCATTAGAAAGCGTGGCAGACCACATAAAGTACATATATACGTGTTCTAATAGAAGTACTATCCATTGTAATATCTGGATACCGATTTTAATAATATAATCGTGTAATGCAAAGAGTATAATAGTATTTACTATCTTGTTTTTATGTACGGCATTATGTATGCATATGCTATTTTATGTTACTTTGCAATTTAGCTACAGACAAGCAAAGAGCAGCAGTTTGAATGAGTGCAGCAATGGTGCTCACAAGCACCTTAGCTTCGTACAGTAGGTGTTTAGGTATTTCTTCGGTTCCATGGTCACTGATTATTTTGCAGCGATTGTCGTTGGTTATGCGTGCTTTGACTGAGTATGTAGCTGGAGTGGCCCGTGACCCAAAAACAGCCTGAGTTTTCTTCGAGAAAAGTGCAGTATGTAACGCCAGCTTTAGATAAATTGTCCGCCTCCTCGTTTCCTTGGAACCCTGTAGATATGCACTGATCTGGTCGTTTATAAACCGTAAAATATTCTGTATTCAGACGCATTGGAAATTCCGACGCTTTTCGGATTGCAATCAACTATGCCTGGAAGATGTGGCGTTGATCGGATGGCTTATACGATATTTTAGTGTTCTTGTTGTCTCAGTATACCGAGGCTTCCACACGTTTAGTCATCTTTATTATTTATCTGTGTGAATATTGACATGGCTTCGCCTTCACAGGCATGCTGTTCAGTTCTCGGATTAAACATTATCCTTAATTCTGACTGCAAGCAATCGCCATGGTTGCCTTCACCACTCTTTCTTCCACATTGTTCCTTGTCAGTTTGCTGTTCAGCACCGTTCCTTGGTTCCTTGGTACCTGAGAACTTGGCTTTACTTGTGTACCGTTTAGTGATGGGGGAAATATTTTGATACGTTGTACTTCTTATTGAAGAGGTTTTAGCCCATCTTGGTCGCGTTGTTATGAAGACCGGCATTACCTGGCCATCTTCATATCCCTGAGTATCCTCTCCACTATAGATCTCAAAGTTTGATATCAAACACCCGTGTAAAGAATGCTTTAGTCATCCGTATTGGCAGATATTTCAGGGGATTCACTAACGAATCTCTTCCGCTCCTACCTTCCAAGAAGAATTACTCATACAGCCGCCATTTTATTTTATTTTTTTTATATTGAAATAAATTACATACTTATTTTCAAGAACGAATACACATATGTTTGAAAATATGATATGTCAGCGTGCGGCGCTGCCGCCACACAGGCAGCGAAAATGTTCGAGCACGTGCTTGTGTGTTTGTATCTCGCTTGCACCGATGGGTTGATATTGCGTTCAATTAACAATATTGTAACGCTTTTAGTTTTCTTCTTTATTGTCCGATTTTAATGCATCTTTCAGGATAGTTTGATATAGTTAGTCTCCATACGAATTATAAATTACAATACTGTACTATACGAACAATTTTGCTAAAAACGGCATTGAAGTTTGAAAACTATTTGATCAATTGTGGGAAAAGGGGGCGTGGCAGTCCAAAATTTTAAATGGCAATGCAACTATGCTGTCGCTAGGAATCTCCGTACCAAAATTGGTGATCCTAGGTGCCTGAGACATTTGCCAAAAACACCAATTTTTCCCGAGGTGTGTCCAGTTTTTGCTTATTGTGGGCGAATGGGGCGTGGCATCGAAAAAAAAAGATTCTTGTATATTCTTGACTGACTAAATTTGTGATCGTTTGACACTATACTCGAACTTGTAGCTCTAACCATCTCTGAAATCTGTTTGTTCATATGGACAGACAGACGGACATACAGACGGTCAGACGAACATGGCTATATTGACTCGGCTTGTAATGCTGATCAAGAATATATTTACTTTGTAAGTTAAATAACTCGGTATCTAGGTCTTATAATGGAGAGTACTTGTATTAGAGAGTCTAAAGCGGGTCTACGACAATAAATGCCCCATTTTCTTCGACACACTCCCCCAGCTGTTTGACATTGAGCCGATGAATAAACCACCGTCTCTAAGAATGGTCTATTGGAGACGAAAGAGATTTTGATAATGCAATTCTGATTCACATTGTAATGGCGCAAGAAGATCATAGCACAAAGACAAAATGTGAGGAGCAATTAGACTACAACATATTGCTGCAATAATCCGATGTTGTTGCAGCGCCCAAATCCAGAATGATATTAAAGACGTAAAGCCTGTAAAAGACGGAAAGTCATATTTTTCGTGTAATAACTCTAAGACGCAGGTTGAATCCAGTTGTAAATTGGGCAAAGCCAACCATTTGATTGGAAGTTGTCAGAGTTTTGCCTCTTTGCCAGTTGACGTAAGATTTAATTTCGTGAAGTCGAATCAACTGTGTATAAATTGTTTGCATCCAGGACACAGAGTGTCAACTTATACTGCGTCAAAGTGCAGAGTGTGTTCTCGGCCCACAATACTCTACTGCACAAGTACTCTGAAAAACAGCAAGCAGCTGCTCATCCTGCCCTTGTGAAGATGAGTAGGTTATTCTTGCAACAGCTGTTGTGACTGTTCGCGAATCGCGATAGATTTGGCCAAGAGAGAAATGTCAGAGTCTTATTAGATTCAGGTTCACAAGTAAACTTTATGACGGAACAATTGGCTCAGTCGTTGAGGCTTCAGCGCAAAAATAACTGTTTGACAGTGACCTCAGTCGGGCAGGCAAGCTTAGTTGCAACAAGTAAGAAAGGCTACAGTCGATCAAGCCGACTGTAAAAGACCCCGTACTCCCATAGAAGTGCGCAATTGTATTCAATTCATTCAAATCGAATGAAATTTAAAAATTTTAATTTTATATGTACATTTTGAATTGAAATTTAAAAAAAATTAAATTAACAATTCGCATTGCCGCAACTCTATCAGTTGCACCACGCGCCAGTTGCACCATCCTTCAAGATAGCAAAAAAACGTTTTTTGTCGTTAGAACGTAGAGTCGCCAGAGACGTAGACCTTAAAGAAATGTATACAAGTTTCATGAAAGAGTATTTCGAACTTGGTTACATGTCCGCCATAGGGATAGAAGTTACACCAGCACCACACACTGAGACCTCAAAGTAGTTCCACCAAGCTCAGAGTACTATTTAAAGCGTCTTGTAAGACAACTTCGTGACAATCACTGAAAGATTTGCTCATGGTAGGACCTACTATATATAAATATATATAAAAATAATATATATAAAAAATGTACCGTCAAGTCAGCATGTCTGAAGACGATCGACAGTTTCAGCTAATCATTTGTCGCGCAAACCCATCGGATGAACTAACGATATATAAATTATGTAAGGTAACTTATGGTACTGCATCCGCACCTGCAAGAACTGGGATTGCGTCATAAAGACACCCATGTTCTTGGTTCTAAAGTCATTTGTGATTTCTATGTCGATGCCCTGCTCACTAGGGCTGACGATAGTACTACATTAAAAGAAATATGTACACCAGTGCGCAACATTTTGTAATCGTGCGGGTTTCAATTGGCGAAATGGTTCTCGAACCATTAAAATTTAATGGAAGACAGTGAAACTGCTAAGATTTAGAGTTTCAGTGATGCGACAAAAACGCTTGGCATGAGGTGGTCACTAAAGTTGGATACGTTTCAGTATCATTTGGATGATAATTTCACCAATTTAGCACCGACCAAGCGAAATATACTGTCAGTTGCCGCTCGCCTGACTTGTTAAGTTCGATTAGCATCCGGGAAAAATTCTCCTTCGAGAGCTGTGGCGCATGCAAATTCCATGGGAAAATTTTTAAAGAGACTCTTCTCAAATTGCATCACATCGAAATCCCTAGATACGCTCACGCCAGTTCTAACACAAGCATAAAAGTGCATGGATTCGCGGATGCATCCAGTCAAGCATATGGGTGCTGCATATATGTCCGGGATAACGATGGGGCCAGTATCGTCTGCCGATTGCTTACTGCAAAGGCAAAGGTGGCTCCACTGAAAACCAAATCAATGCCTAGACTCGAATTGTGTGCAGCACACCTGTTAGCCCAATTATGGTTCTCCATAAAACCCATATTGAACCACTGTCGAATTGAGAGTGTGAATTTCTGGACAGATTCAGAAATCACACTACATTGGATAAACACGTCTCCATCAATATTACCAACATTCGTGGCCATTGATGTATCTTGGCGACATGTACCAATATCTTTAAATCCAGCAGATTTATCTTCGACAGGGTGTGACACTCATGAACTTGTTCAGTCAATTTGGCTAGAAGGCCCATCATTCCTCTGCAGGGAGTAGGGAGCAACATACTGTCGTGCTGGGACCCAAGGAGCTAGAGTTCGCTTTCTTGAAGCTACTTCAGTTGGTTCAGCGGTCGGAGTTTAGCGTAGATTACGATAAGTCAGAAAAAGGTCAACTGGTTCAACCGAGTTTTTAGTCGATGATACGATGCTAGATTCCCGATTTTGATGCCCGAGAATTTTGTGCTGATGGAATTATATTTACGAGAACTGCATGTTTATAATTACCATGCGGGGGATAAGACAATGATTCCATTACTTAGGCATCGCATGTGGCTTGTTAATGCTCGTGGTGAGTGAACGCAGATAGTGCGAAAATGTGTCCACTGTTTTAAATATAAACCACAACTGATGGAGCAAGTAATGGGTAATTTGCCGGCAGTGGCGGCGTGGTGGATTTTTGTGGCCCTATAAATGTTTCGTTCCGAATTAGAGGAAGAGGGCCATTGAAAATGTATATTGCAGTTTTTGTGCGTTTTACTTCAAAGACTGTTTACCTAGAACTGGTGCCAGATTAACCCACTATCGCTTTTATTTGTGTGCCAAACAGCTTCATCGCGCGTCGTGATGCGCCAGTCTGGCTCTAGTCGGACAACGTTACCAACTTTGTAGGAGCGAGCAACCTGGAGAAGGAATTCCACAAAGACTTCACTCGCCAGCAGACTGAACTGCAGTCGTACGCAGCAGAACGTTTGCTGCCGCTCGGGTCAGAGTAGGACACACTAAGCAGAGGATCTTCGTGCTGTCGCAAGTGGCAGCTATTGTGCATGCTCAGACAGCACTTCTGGCTAGCGTGGTCGAAGGACTACATCCAGAGCCTTCAGCAGCGAATGAAGTGGGCGGAGGATCGCGTATACGTGGAGATCAGGAATTTAGTCATAATCCACGAGGTCAACACTCGGCCCCAGCGATGGATCATGGGAAGGGTCGTCGACATAATGCCAGGCGGAGATGGTTGGCGTTAGGACTGCAGTATGTGTCCTCAAGCGCACAATCCATAAGACGGCGAGGCTGCCTGTGGGCTAAAGGCAAGACCTTCAAAGTGGCCGGCATGTTGAGGGTTAGGTTAAGTTAGATATATGAAGAGAAAAAGCTTAAAATCATATTATAATTAGTTGTCAAAGATCTCTTATATTTAAGGTAACTTTAAACGCTCTGCTCGATAGTTAGCGCGGCAGCTGAAATCAGCCTTGTTTTCGTTTCGACTTCAAACGATTTGTTCAGCCACCATCCACCTTTCCGTGTCCCCTGTCCATTAAGTTTTTTAAGAACAAATTGTAATTTAAATGGATTTTCAATTTGTTTTTTTTTTATTTACAATTTGTGTGGAGACAATTTACATCGAACTATCCTGAAATTTGTATAAAAATCAGAGTATAAACAACGAGAGAAAGAGATTATCAGCTGTGCCTGTCGTGTTTTTTCAGCGCTCCGTCCTTTTTATTGTTTCTGCCTTAATTTGTCAATTTTAAATTAAAATTGTTGAACAATTGTTGAATATTCTATTTGTGCTAAGTGTTAACCTAAATCTGGTTTGTACAAAGTCGTATTTCAAGTGCATTGTAGCAAAATATAACATATTTTATTAATACAGCGTCTGAGCTGTGTTTTTGTTTGTGGCCATTTTTGCTGTGACCTTTGCTCCCGTTTCATTGCTCTGCAGAGCAATTATAAAGTTGTGAAGAAGGTTGGTTGAATAAAACGCTCGATACTGTGTTTAATGATTGAATGTGGTTGAACAAATATAATAGCAAAAACTTCAAAAAGCGATGGCGATTGAATTCGCAACTCTTGTAAGTGGAGATTTACACGATAATGCCAGTCACGAGCTCCCAGTGTGACCGTATCCGCTTAAGGTATAAATCCGCCCCCCACATTCAACCTGTTCACCCTGTGGCGTGAACAGTTCGCTTGCACTCAATTTCTCTTATGCGCTTGCGTCCACTCATTGATTTTGTTGTTTAACTGTTTCGGTAACATTTGTTTTTGCATTTTTAGCGAATTCTGTTTTCGAGCATATTTGTTTACATTTGTTTCTTGTTTTCGCTCTATTGCAAGATTTATTTTGAATGAAATGGCCAACCGAATTATGTGCACTGTTGGATGTGTGATAACATTATGCATATAAAATGTGCTGGTCTTACTGGACTTGAATTCGAAAAATTAATTTCCTTTGCCAAATTAGGTAGTGGTGGATTAAGATAGTCATGCCCAGTTTGTACTAAGTTGCAACGTAATTTTTCACGTATGTACAATACTGTGAAAAGCAATTCTGCCAATTGGGCTCACTCGCTTAGAAGCTAAGCACTGATTTTGATATTGGTGCGGACTTGTTTAGCGATTATAAATTTAAGACTCCACCTTCCTCTCCTTTTATTCTTTTCTCCCCGTAACTACTCACCACCCAATTCATACATTCCTCCTGCAATATCTCCATTACCAGATCAACACTCATGTGCCAACGTTACTTTCCCAGCACTGCCTATTACCCCATAACCGCCCCATCTCCGGTTATTATCAAATCGGTGGCTGTTAATGGAGTTATGGCTATTCCACGTAACAGTCGATCTACTGCCATCCCCTCAGTTCCCCCTCCACCACCTTATATAATTGTGGTACCTGGACATTCCTCTAATGTTGCGAATTCAAGCTCTAAAAGTCATTCAAGTCATTGTAACAGTCATCGCCCTGCTGCTCCTATTTTAGTTTAGCCTCCCCTGCTTACGGTCGTGGCTCCACGTAAACAGATATTTATATCTAGGCTTTCCGATTGCCGTTAACGTTACTTTTTCGTCATTTGCGCTTTATCTAACTTGTTCGTATACTCCTCCATCGTCTGAAATGTCGAATTATTTGCAACATTTCAATTCCATCAATGTCACACTCGTGATCGTGATTTCTTTGTGACTCTTGGTGATTTTAACTTGCCAAAAGTTTCCTGGACTTTTTCAATAAATTCAATTACATGACCACACCTAACAATGTTTTTTTTAGAAAGTTTAATTAATCTTCCTTGTTTTCAAGTAAATCATCTATCTAATCTTTTAAACCGAATGCTGGATCTTATTTTCGGAAATGATTCATTCAGTGCCGTTGTCACTAGATCTTCTCCTGGAGTTGTACATGAAGTTTCTTTTCAGCCTACTCCTGAACTATTTTCGTGTATCCCTAACCCATTCACCTCTTTCTTTCTCTTTCAAGTCGCGATGTTGCTTTCGCAAAGTACATTTTTCTTTGCTAAACCAACTGATTCTTGCTATATCTTGCTACCGACTGGTCTTTACTATACTACACGAATGATATTAACATAGCTGTCGAGTATTTTTACAACATTTTAAACTCAATCTTTGATGACTGCATTCCATTCAACAAGACTATCTAACTTTAAATATAAAAAACCTAAATATTTTAAAAGGTTTCAGCAGAAAGGTTCTAGCTTAGACTTTTTAAATTATTCTAAGGTAAAAGCAGCCTTTACCCTTCTTAACTCTTAATACTAGGAAAATTATCTCGTTCCTTGCAAGAATCAATTTGCGCCCGATCCTAAACAATTCTATAACTGTATTAATTTTTAACGTAAATCTAGTACTTTACCCTATCTTTTCTCTTTCAATTCCTGTAAAGTAATTAAGGACACGGCTGCTTCCGAACTCTTTGCTAACTTTTTCCAATCTACTTACACCTGTACTTTGCCTACTAACATTTTTTACCCCTATTAACTTCCATCCTCTAATTGTATTGTTTTTTTTGCCACGTATTATTGATAGTTACAAGCTTTCTTCAATTAACACCTTAAAGTCTTCCTTCTCTCCTGTTCCTGTCAACATTCCAAGTTTTGTCCTTAAAGAGTGCTGTTCTTCTATAATAAAAACTCTTGATTATTTTTAACCTTTGTTTAGAATCCTACCTTAAGGTTCCCACACACCAGAGTGAATAATTAGCAGCGCCAGCTGCGCGAATGAAAAACGTACAAATTTCCGGGCCAAATCGCAAGAGTTATCAGACTGGGCCGAATTCAATCGCAGCTTTATTTTGCTATTTTTATAGCATTAGGGAACATTTGATGTCAAATATTGCGGAAAGCCATGAACAAAGACATTGCGCATAATTAACAGCTGTCCAAGTCACAAGTGTTGAATTTGTTATAACTTAATGTTTAATAAAGGTGAATGATAATAAGTTAAAAACTGCTTCTCTTATTATATTAATATTAATATATTATATTTAAAGCCAAAATAAAGTAATTTAACATGTTAAATTAAAAATTCAACACACGCATTACATGTGACGTCATCAGCGCAGAACACAAATATGTTTTTGTACAATCTGAGTTTTATTGTTCTTGGCGGCAAACGAAAAAACTCTGCTAGCGCGGGTTTCAATGCTCAACGCAAAAAAACGCTGCAAATTCGCCGTCAAAGCGAAGTCGCTCTGCTGGGAACCTTTATGGAAAGAATTACAGGGGAATTGCGAAGTTGTCCGCAATCCCGAAGCTATTCGAAACGATAATTTCATCGAATTTGCAACACCTCTGCAAGTCAAATATTTCCACTGGCCAACACGTATTCGATAAGAGTCGGTCGACTTCGATCAATCTATTGAAATTTACCTCTTTTAAAATTGACTACTGACTTCAGTAAAGCAATTGGCTCTCTTAATCATAACCTCCTATTTCATAAACTTAGTATTTTAGATTTCCCACCTCCCTTCTTCTGTGGATATCTTCATATCGAACATGTGGGACCCAAACGGTTAGCCATTTCTTAACCTGTTTTGTTACTTCTGGAGTTCCCCAGGGTAGTCACCCAGGCCCATTTTGTTAAATCTTTTTATTAACGACCTTCCCTCTTCGCTATCCCGTAGTCGCATACTTATGTATGCAGATGATGTGAAATTAATATAATCTTATAAGGACCCCTCGAATCATGCGTCGTTACAAGAAAAATTAAACACAATGCACAACTGCATAACCAATAACATCTTTGAGTTATTATTCTTCATAAACTTATAGTTGGTGATATCTGCTCCCCATCCCTTTTATAACGCCTTAATTTTAGTATTCCAACCGTGGCAAACAGGTACGACATTCCTTTATTTCTTTCTACATGCACTTTGCATAATCGTTTTCGGGTATTATGCTCTATCTTTCCCATCTTAACTTCACTTTTCAGCCACTTTTCAGACACTATGCTTGGAATCGCTGCCATTCATGCGCCCCTTTAAATCCGAGATCTTTCGTAATAGTTTGGGCATACATTTTTATACTCTATGCAAGAGTATATTGGGTTTGTGCAAAAGTATGTAACAGGCAGAAGGAGGCGTGGCAGACCCCATAAAGTATACATGTTATTGATCAGCATCACAAGCCGAGTCGATATAGCCATGTCCGTCTGTCTGTCTGTCTGTCTGTCCGTATGAACAAACAGATTTCAGAGATGGTAAGAGCTACAAGTTCAAGCTTGGTGTCAAACGATCACATATTTAGTCAGTCAATGCATGAATTTTTTTCGATGCCACGCCCCATTCGCCCACAATAAGCAAAAACTCACACCTCGGGAAAAATTGGTGTTTTCGGCAAATATCTCAGTAACTATTGCACCTAGGATCACCAATTTGGGTACGGAGGATCATAGCAACACCATAGTTAAATTTTCATTTAAAATTTTGGACTGCCATGCCCACTTTTCACACACTTAATAAAATAATTTACAAATTTCAATAGCGTTTTTAGCGAACTTGTTCGTATCGCACAGTATTGTAATTTATAATTCGTATGGAGACTAACTATATCAAGCTATCCTGAAAGGCGCATTAAAATCGGACTATAAACAAGAAAAGTAGAAGCGTTACAATATTGATAATTGAATGGAATATCAACCCATTGGTGCAAGCGAGTTAGAAATACACAGATGTCGGAAGCGCTGCCAGCGGAAGCTGGCTGCGCCGAGTACACACATACATATGTACATATATGCATCATATATTGTCAAACGTATGTGTATTCGCATGCAAACAAGCAGATGTGTCTTTGTTTATGTTTAGATTGTTTTTGTTTTAACGTGTTTTAATGCAAGTAATTCACATTGTAATATCTGGATACCGATTTTAATAATTTAATCGGGAAAAGTGCAGAAAGTATTATATAGTCGGGCGTTCTCGACTGTACTTTTCTTTCTTGTTTTGTGATCTTAAACTATAGATAGTTTGTGAAGCGTAATTATTTCTTTGACATAATGTACTCAAAACTCTCTTGTAATTTCTAATATTAGGCTAGATAAAAATTTTTCTATATTGAGTTTTTTCGGTGGTCTTCCTATTTTCCTAAACTTCCTCTGACTTGAAACGCTGCTTCCTTTTACTCTTTATCTGTCGGAAATATAGACTCTGTCGCCAGCATTATACGGCTTTGGGATCGACCTAGTTTTATTTAACCTGATGTTCGTCATGTTTTAAGTACGTCAATCCCTGATAATTTATTCGATAAATTCGATCGAAAAAAATGTCGGCTGTCTTGTGACCCATTGCTGAGTGAACAGAGTGGCTGTATCTGTCTTCGGATATGAGAATTAGCTACAAAATTTTTAACGAGCGTTTGTTTTTCCTTAGACACCTAAATATCTCGTGGAACGTCGAGTGAAAGCTTTCTACATGCCCATTAACCTCACCTTTTTGCGTTGAAGTATAGTACACATATACCCCTAAAGACTGCAAATAGTTCAAAACGGTTGGGCAAAGTAGATCTCTCACATTATCCGACACGAATATTTTCGACGCTGTAAAAGATTGAATTACTTTGGTTAATCTTTCGTGTAGGTGAATTGCTGATTTGGATTCAATCGGGAAGAACTTTGCAAATTTAGAAAATATGTCTATACTTCTTAAAAACTTTAGCTTCTGGGGCGGGAATAAATCAGCATATTTAGTTTTGTACGGGTATGCGGGAATTGGAGTTGGTTGTAGTGCCGATTTATTTATGTGCTTATCATATTTGTTTGTTTTGCTGACGTGAAAGAAAGGGCAGCAAAGCTGGAAAAACTGCAAGTAAGCCACGGGCATCTTGATACCGTTTATTATCAACGGCTTCAAGTATGACATAAGGATATTTTCTAAATTCTGCATTGAATTCCTGCCAATTGGCATTAAGAAGCGTGAATACTCAAGGTGTGAACTAAAGGCTAATGTTAAGTGTTGATGATCCGAGTATATCTATATGGATGTCGCACCATAGAGGTAAGAGCGGAGTTTATCTAGTGCCCAGACTATTGCGAGCATTTCTATTTCATTGATGGCGTATTGTTCTTCCGTTTGATTTAACGAAAAGTAGATATACGCAATTGGTCGATCTTTGCTATCGTCTTTCTGTGAGACCACTGTACCAAAGGCATAGTTAGAAGCGTTCGCGGTTATCGAAATCAGGAAATGCTAACACATCCGCTGTCCTTGTTGATCAAGCTCAATCGGTATATTTTTTTTTGCTTGGGAGGCTTTAATCCTTGTGTTTTCCCCTCGAGTGAGATTAGTCTAAGGTTTCGCAACTTTCGCGTAATCTTGAACAAACTTCCCATATTATGAAGTCATACCAAAAAAACTTTTTAAATCTTTCACATTAGTGGGTGGTTCCATGGTAGTTCCACCTTTTAAACTACATTACCTGGAAATTCTACTTGTGAATTTAAAAAGTGTGATTTTTCTAGATTCACCGGCAGCCTTGCATCCCTGAACTTATTGAATACCGTTCTAAGATTTTCCCAGTGGCTTTCATAATTCTAGCTTCAGACTATGATGTCGTCTATGTAGACGTAACAAATATTGCCAATGTGTTCTCTTAACACATCGTCAATCTGATGGAGGATTCTTAAAAGCAAAAGGGAGCCGAAGGTGAAACCACGACATTAAGTCGAGTGTTGTGAAAAGTTTCGATTTGCCCAGGATGGACAATGCTGGTGATATATTGGGTTTAGGGTATTTATCAGAAATGGTGACCGCATTAAGGCGTTTGAAGTCTATAACCATTCGATACTGTTTCTCTCCATAAGGTTTAGGCTTTTTCAAGACAATCGAAACTGGGGACTGTACGGACTGTTAGAAGGTCTGATTATACCATAAAGTACAAACTCTTCACCAAATCTTTTCTTATTGTTTCTGACATTAAAATTTGGATATTTAAGAGCCAAAACTTATTTCCTATAGAATCATTTTCATAGCCTATCGTACGTACAATCATTTCGATATTCAGACTTTATTTAATACAACTCTCATGATGTCGATCGGCAGTTCGCTACAAATAACTGAAGAAGGAAGACTTTCGCATTTCAATACGAAAAAATAAACTTATTTTTGCTTTTAACTTTTTGAAATTACATTATAATTTGTCAATTAAAACTATTCAAATGACTTCGAAATATACATGATTTAAAAGACAACAGAAGTTATATTTATACTCTCTGCAAGAGTATATTGGGTTTGTGCAAAAGTATGTAACAGGCAGAAGGAGGCGTGGCAGACCCCATAAAGTATACATATTCTTGATCAGCATCACAAGCCGAGTCGATATAGCCATGTCCGTCTGTCTGTCCGTATGAACAAACAGATTTCAGAGATGGTAAGAGCTACAAGTTCGAGCTTGGTGTCAAACGATCACATATTTAGTCAGTCAATACAAGAATCTTTTGTTTTTCGATGCCACGCCCCATTCGCCCACAATAAGCAATAAACTGGACACGCTCTCGGAATAATCGGTGTTTTCGGCAAATATCTCAATAACTATGGCACCTAGGATCACCAATTTCGGTACGGAGGTTCCTAGCGACAGCCATTTACATTTTTGGACTGCATCGCCTCTTTTTCCCACAATTTAAGGTATTTGTTCTTATCGTACAGTATTGTAATTTATTATTCGTGCGGAGATTATCTGTATCAAACTATTCCAAAAGGTGCATACAAATCAGACTATAAACAAGAAAACTAGAAGCGTTACAATATTGATAATTGAACGCAATATCAACCAATTGGTGCAAGCGAGACAGAAACATACAAGCATATGTTTTCGCTGCCTGTGTGTGAAGCTGGCTGCACCGAATACACACTTACACACATATATACACAAGTATAATGTCAAACGTATGTGTATTCGCATGCAAACAAACAGATGTATGTTTGATTAAGCTTAGATTGTTTTTGTTTCAACGTGTTTTAATGCAAGTGCTACACATTGTAATATCTCGATACCGATTTTAATAATTTAATCGGGGAAAAATGCAGAGAGTATTATACGGTCGGGCGTGCTTGACGGTACTTTTCTTTTGTGTTATCTTAGGCTTCGTTGCCAAGCATGGAAACGGGTCGCAAGCATAGACAAACAAGTATAAGTTAATACATAATACTTAATATAGAATATTAAGCAACCCTCGCTATAGAGGGCTTTGTAAGTTAAGGAACAGTCCTCGCAATAGCGACACTGCATGCTTTGTAATAGCGCGCTGTAGATGCAATGGTCAGCAGAGGTAACCGGACACTTTTGTTTTGCTGCAAGAGTTTCCGTTATTGCCTAAGATTGCTGAGTCGGCTTGCCGACCATGACATTGTGGCGTGATGCGAGTTTTGGCTTATGTTAAATGAAACATAATTTATATTAAGAAATCAGTTTTGAATACAGCGCTCTTCCAGAAAGTCGCTTAAATAAATATTCACTCCGGCACTTGGCCGTTAAATAATTTGTTTCATTGTCTGAGTCCGAGGCCAGCAATAGGAGGCTCAGTCGCCTCTCAACCTAATCATCAATCCTTAGAGAAAGGAAAACAATTAATTTATATTCTAAGATTAGAATTTTAGGGTTTACTTGGTTTCTTAAAATAATCGCCGCGTTGCTAATTTCTGTTAATATAATATGTTCGTGCTTGAACAACTCGCATTAAATCACGTTGACACAAAAAACAAGTAAGAAAGGCTACAGTCGACGTGCCGACTGTATAAGACCCCGTACTCCTTGTAGTGCGCATACAAAAATACTTAAAAACTTAAAAGAAGAAGCAGTAGACTGATTCATATTTTAAAATACAAATTTAAAAAAAGATAATAGTTTAAATTAAAATTTAAAAAAGTAAAAAAAAAGTTATGCTCTAGCTGCAATCGAACCCGCGGTATCAGACACAGGATTCTCACATGTCGCCACTCTACCATATGCACCACACCTCAATTTGCAGGTAATGCTGATTATCTGCATTTACATATAATAATGTTTTGTTATAGAAAAAGAAAACAAATGCCTGTGTGTGCTGGGGTTCGAACCGCAGACCTCATATTTCTCTAATGCATGTCACATCACTTGGACCACAGCACTGTTGACAATCAGGACGGCTAAAGTAGATAAACATTGATTTACCACTTTTCTTCAAACGCGTGTACATAAATTACAATTTTTAACATTTTTGACCAATTTGTTTCACATGTTGTAGTTGTCCGATTTGAACCAAATTTGGTGAAGTTAATTTTAATAATTATGTACACATTCTGTGTGAGTTTGGTTGCGATCACTTAGCAAATACTACATGTCTTCATACAAATTTTTTGTTTTTGACCGATTTGTCCTATGGGAGCTATAAGCTATAGTTGTCCGATCTTGATGAAACTTGGTGAGGATAGTTATAGTTGTACCATACACCTACTGTGTAAATTTGGTTACGATAGCTTTCATAGTTTCAAAGTTGTAGTGTAATGAAAACAGTTTTTACAATTTGGGGGGCGGTAGGGGGCGTGGCAAAAATTTGAAATAAACTTAACCTGCCTGCAATATAGACGGACTTTCATTCCAAATCTGGTGGCTCTAGCTCTTGTAGTTTGAAAGATCTAGGTGTTCATACGGACGGACGGACGGACAGACACACAGACGGACAGACGGACATTGCTATATCGACTCGGCTGTTGATGCTGATAAAGAATATATATACTTTATGGGGTCGGCCACGCCTCCTTCTGCCTGTTAGAGTACGGGGTCTAATGAGCACTACTATGGGAGTACGTGGTCATTTACAGTCTGCTCGGTCGACTGTAGCCTTTCTTACTTGTTTTTTGCTTATTGCGGGCAATATAGACGGACTTTCATTCCAAATCTGGTGGCTCTAGCTCTTGTAGTTTAAAAGATCTAGGTGTTCATACGGACAGACAAACAGACAGGCAGACGGTCAGACGGACATGGCTATGTCGAATCGGCTTGTGACGCTGATCAAGAATATATATACTTTATGGGGTCTGCCACGGCTCCTTCTGCCTGTTACATACTTTTGCACAAACCCAATGTACTCTTGCAGAGAGTATAAAAACACATTAATTACCATACAGCAAAAAAAACAAGAATGAGAAGTACAGTCGAGCACGCCCAACCGTATTATACTCTCTGCATTTGTTCACGATTAAATTATTAAAATCGGTATCCAGATATTACAATGTTTAGTAATTGCATTAAAAAACGTTGAAACAAAACAAATAAGAAAGGGTACGGTCGATCGAGCCGACTGTAAAAGACCCCGTACTCTAATAGTAGTGCGCATTTGTATTTAATTTGAATTAAAATTTTCAAATTAAATTTAAAAATTTTAATATTATATGTACATTTTTAATTGAAATTTAAAACAAATTAATTTAACAATTCGCATTGCCAGCATTCGAACCTACAACCTCAGACGAACGCACCGCAACTTTATCAGTTGCACCACGCGCCACTTTCAAAAGTTCTCCGATTATCAGCATTGACATATTATTCATACAAACACACATTCGTTTGAAATTATATGTATGCATATACGGATGTATGCATGTATGTATGTATGTGTGTATACGGCGGGGCCAGCGTCTGCCGGCCGCGCTGTCGCCACACAAGCATCGAGAACTTTCGAACATGTTTTTGTATGTTTCTGTCTCGCTCTCGCGCGTAAGTGATATTGCAGTTAAATTACAAACTTTCTAACTTAGTTGCTCTTTTGTTAAAGGTAGTATTTTGATGCCACTTTCAGAATAGTTTGATTTCATATGTCTCTAAACGAATGTTGAATTACAACACTCTACGATATGAATAAATGCCTTTAACACGACATTAAAAGGGGGCGTAGCAGCTGAAAATTTTTAATGCATTAAGGCTGCCTCTTGGAACCTGCATACCAGAAATGGTGTTCCTAAGTGCAGAGTTATTGGCCTAAAACTACATTTTTTTTCGAGGTGTGTTTGGTTTTTTGCTCATTTGCACATTTCTCTTCAGACAAACTTAATAGACCCCTCTACTCTTTTTTAGAGTACGGGGTCTAAGAAAAACAATTATAATCAAATATACATCTGTTTGTTTGCATGCGAATACACATACGTTTGACCACTAGCCATAGAACACATAGATGCGTCAAACGCAAGATTTTTTTAAAGCAAACGCTAGCTTGCTAATGGACCGCCTCTCAGCAAATTCAACGCAGACGAAAATAAATTTAGTCTGTATCAGTCAGCGAAACGATGAGCACGGCTGTGTCGTTCGTGCTCTCGTTTCGTATTTATATGTGTGTCTCTTTCTAGCATGCCAGATACACACGTTTTGCAACAGCTCTTTTCAGCAACTGGCTCGCTGCAAAAATCTGTGTTTTCGACAAAATAACGATCGAGTATGAAAGAGATCGCTCTTTTGTATTGTTTTCGGCAACATTTGTCGGAGAGAGGCTGTGGCTGTGCTGATAGAGCGAAGATCAAGTGCGCAGCATGGCGCAAGTTCGAGTGAGGGACGAACTATTTATTTAATTTTTTTATTAAAGAAATCTTTTTTTTTTAACAATGAACAATTAAAAATCCACATTTTTATTTTTAAAACAAGTAAGAAAGGCTACAGTCGATCGAGCCGACTGTAAAAGACCCCGTACTCCCATAGAAGTGCGCAATTGTATTCAATTTAAATTCAAATTTTCGAATGCAATTTAAAAAATTTTAATTTTGTACATATGTACATTTTGAACTGAAATTTAAAAAAAAATTAAATTAACAATTCGCATTGCCGCAACTCTATCAGTTGCACCACGCGCCACTTTAAATAATTCTCCGATAATCAGCATTTATGTACATATTATTCATACAAACACATATTCGTTTGAAATTATATGTATGCATGTATGTATGTATGTGTGTATTCAGCGCGGCCAGCGTCTGCCGGCAACGCTGTCGCCACACAAGCATCGAAAACGTTCGAATATGTGTTTGTATGCTTCTGTCTCGCTCTCGCGCGTAAGTGATATTGCAGTTAAATAACAAACTTTGTAACGCAGTAGCTCTTTTGTTAAAGGTAGTATGTTGATGCCACTTTCAGAATAGTTTGATTTTATATGTCTCTATACGAATGTTGAATTACAACACTACTATATGAATAAATGCCTTAAAAACGGCATTGAAGCGTAAAAGTTTTTTAGCTGATGTGGGGAAAAGGGGCGTGGCAGCTCAAAATTTTGCATTAAGGCTGTCTCTAGCAAACCTGCTTACCAGAAATGGTGTTCCTAAGTGCCATAGTTACTGAGTTATTGGCCTAAAAGTACATTTTTTTCGAGGTGTGTCTGGTTTTTTGCTCATTGCGGGGGCGGTAAGGGGCGTGGCAACAATTTGAAATAAACTTGATCTGCTCGAGAAGATAACAGACTTTCATTCCAAATTTGGTGTCTCTAGCTTTTGTAGTTTAAAAGATCCAGGTGTTCATACGGACAGACGGACATTGCTATATCGACTAGGCTGTTGATGCTGATCTAAAATATATATACTTTATGGGGTCGACCACGCCTCCTTCTGCCTGTTACGCACATTTCGCTTCTGACAAACCTAATAGACCCCTATACTCTTTTTTAGAGTACGGGGTCTAAATATACTCTTGCAGAGAGTATAAAAAGCAACAACATTTATAACTGCATTTAAAAACTGTTCATACTATTTTAATACATGGTAAAAAAAAATTTGTTTAATAAAAAATTGAAACAAATTATTCCTGCCAGCAATCGAACCTTCGCCATGCTGCGCACTTGATCTTCGCTCTATCAGCACAGCCACAGCCTCTCTCCAACAAATGTTGCCGAAAACAATACAAACAAGTAAGAAAGGCTACAGTCGACGTGCCGACTGTATAAGACCCCGTACTCCTTGTAGTGCGCATACAAAAATACTTACAAACTTAAAAGAAGAAGCAGTAGACTGATTCATATTTTAAAATACAAATTTAAAAAAAGATAATAGTTTAAATTAAAATTTAAAAAAGTAAAAAAAAAGTTATGCTCTAGCTGCAATCGAACCCGCGGTATCAGACACAGGATTCTCACATGTCGCCACTCTACCATATGCACCACACCTCAATTTGCAGGTAATGCTGATTATCTGCATTTACATATAATAATGTTTTGTTATAGACAAAAAAAAAAAAAAATGCCTGTCTGTGCCGGGGTTCGAACCGCAGACCTCATGTTTCTCTAATGCATGTCACATCACTTGGACCACAGCACTGTTGACAATGAGGACGGCTAAAGTAGATAAACATTGATTTACCACTTTTCTTCAAACACGTACATAAATTACAATTTTTGACATTTTTGACCAATTTGTTTCACATGTTGTAGTTGTCCGATTTGAACCAAATTTGGTGAAGTTAATTTTAATAATTATGTACACATTCTGTGTGAGTTTGGTTGCGATCACTTAGCAAATACTACATGTCTTCATACAAATTTTTTGTTTTTGACCGATTTGTCCTATGGGAGCTATAAGCTATAGTTGTCCGATCTTGATGAAACTTGGTGAGGATAGTTATAGTTATAGTTATAGTACCATACACCTACTGTGTAAATTTGGTTACGATAGCTTTCATAGTTTCAAAGTTGTAGTGCAATGAAAACTGTTTTTTACAATTTACGGGGGCGGTAGGGGGCGTGGCAAAAATTTGAAATAAACTTAACCTGCCTGCAATACAGACGGACTTTCATTCCAAATTTGGTGGCTCTAGCTCTTGTAGTTTAAAAGATCTAGGTGTTCATACGGACGGACGGACGGACAGACAGACGGACAGACGGACAGACGGACATTGCTATATCGACTCGGCTGTTGATGCTGATCTAGAATATATATACTTTATGGGGTCGGCCACGCCTCCTTCTGCCTGTTAGGCACATTTCGCTTCTGACAAACCTAATACTCTTTTTTAGAGTACGGGGTGTTTTGTCGAAAACACAGATTTTTGCAGCGAGCCAGTTGCTGAAAAGAGCTGTTGCAAAATGTGTGTATCTGGCATGCCAGAAAGAGACAAACATATAAATACGAAACGAGAGCACAAGCGACACAGCCGTGCTCATCGTTTCGCTGACTGATACAGACTAAATTTATTTTCGTCTGCGTTGAATTTGCTGAGAGGCGGTCCATTAGCAAGCTAGCGTTTGCTTACAAAAAATCTTGCGTTTGACGCATCTATATGTTGTATGGTTAGTGGTTTGACATTATACGTGTGTATATATGTATGTATGTGTGTACTGACATCTGTGTATTTCTATCCCGCTTGCACCAATGGGTTGATATTGCGTTCAATTATCAATATTGTAACGCTTCTACTTTTCTTGTTTATAGTCCGATTTTAATGCGCCTTTCAGGATAGCTTGATATAGTTAGTCTCCATACGAATTATAAATTACAATACTGTGCGATACGAACAAGTTCGCTAAAAACGCCATTGAAGTTTGTAAATTATTCTATTAAGTGTGGGAAAAGTGGGCATGGCAGTCCAAAATTTTAAATAAAAATTCAACTATGCTGTGTCTATGATCCTCCGTATCCAAATTGGTGATCCTAGGTGCCATAGTCACTGAGATATTTGCAGAAAACACCAATTTTTCCCGAGGTGTGTCCAGTTTTTGCTTATTGTGGGCGAATGGGGCGTGCCATCGAAAAAAAATTCTTGCATTGACTGACTAAATATGGGATCGTTTGACACCAAGCTTGAACTTGTAGCTCTTACCATATCTTAAATCTGTTTGTTCATACGGACAGACAGACGGACATGGCTATGTCGAATCGGCTTGTGATGCTGATCAAGAATATATATACTTTATGGGGTCTGCCACGCCTCCTTCTGCCTGTTACATACTTTGCACAAACCCAATATACTCTTGCAGAGAGTATAAAAATACATCTAAATATACAACCACGCTCTATCCTGTGCGTGGGGTACAACACCAAAATCTTAGAGGAGAGCTGTACTCCGCTATAATTTGTAGCTATATAAGGCCTAGGATTTTAAGAAATAAAGTTAGTTCAATTTTTGTACTCAACCATACAAATCTTGATGTCCATTTATTCACAAGTACTATGCATTGTTATAAATGGATACCGATTTAATTAATTTAATCGGAATAAAAGCAGGGAGTATTATAAAGATGGGCATACTTAACTGTACTTTTCTTTCGGAATGAAGAAATTATGTCAGGCGGGTCAACTTTATGTCAAATTTTTGCCACGCCCATTATCGACGCGCAAATTGTAAAAACTTATTCAATAATTGTAATTAATATACAAGTTGTAGAAAGAGAAGAGATAACTCTATGTTTACCTACATTATAAAACAAGATGTGCCGAAATTCAAACCGCAGAACTTACGTTTACATAAAAGTACAAAAAAATAATAACAGGCATCTATACCCCTTGGGCCACCGTTTATTCAATAATCAGATCGACTTATGAAGATAAAGATAGAATAATCACTTTTCTATCGACCACGAGTACATAAATTACAATTATTGAACATAGTTTTTGGTAAAGAGACCGAAATTTTTATACCGGTTACTCGTAGAGTAAAAGGGTATATTGTAATCGTTGGAATGTATGTAACAGGTAGAAGGAGGCGTGACAGACCCCATAAAGTATATATATTCTTGATCTCTCTGTAACATACATTTCAACTATTACAATATACCCTTTTACTCTACTAGTAACGGGTATAATAATCGTTTTCTGCTTACGTACGTCCTTGCAAGAAAGAAAAGTACAGTTGAGCACGCCAAGCCGTTGAAAACTCTCGCTTTTAATCCCATGATTTCATACCTAAATTTGTTTGTATTCACATACACATAAGTTTGACACTATAAGTACTTACATATGTACATCCATTAGTAGGTATGTGTTTTATGTCAAACGTAAGTGTATGTGAATACAGACCAATATTTGTGTGTTCGATTATTTTCAGATTTAATACAAGTACGATCCATTGTAATACCTAGATACCGACTTAATTAATTTCACCGGGAAAAATCCAAAGAGTATTATACTGTTGGCCGTGCTCGACTGTCCTTTTCATTCTTTTTTATACTCTCTGCAAGAGTATATTGGGTTTGTGCAAAGTATGTAACAGGGCGAAGGAGGCGTGGCAGACCCCATAAAGTATATATATTCTTGATCAGCATCAATAGCCGAGTCGATATAGCCATGTCCGTATGTCCGTCTGTCCGGCCGTCCGTCCGTCTGTATGAACAAAAGGATCTCAGAGACTATACGAGCTAGAAAGATGATAGGGGTCGCAAATGAAAGGTACAATACCCAAGCAGTACAAGTTTGTTTTTGTTTTTTGACACGCCTACTTTAGGGCGTTTTATTTGCATATAAAGTAAATGTACAGGTAAAACTAGAATGTTTTAGTACAGAAAACTTTTTGTTAGCTATGCTATCTGAACCAAATTTACACGGAAAGTACATATCTAGTACATGTACTGACCAAGTTTGATCCAAATCGAACAACTATATCGTATAGCTCTCATAGGGCCGATCGGTCAAAAATACGCTCCAAATATGAACTAGTATGAAAAACTTTTGCATTAACTATGATATATTATTCAAACTCACACAGAACACATCTGCCAATAATATATATATACTGACCAAGTTTGATCCGAATCGGAATACTATATCGTATAGCTCCCATAGGAACGATCGGTCGAAAATATGCTCTAAACATGAATATGTATGAAAATGTTCTGTGTTTGCCAAGCTATTATATCCATCACCATTGTTAACAACAATTTGAAAATGAGTAACGGGTATCCTAAAGTCGCGCGGCGACTATAGCATTCTTTCTTGTTATACTCTCTGCAAGAGTATATTGGGTTTGTGCAAAAGAATGTAACAGGCAGAAGGCGGCGTGGCAGACCCCATAAAGTATATATATTATTGATCAGCATCACAAGCCGAGTCGATATAGCCATGTCCGTCTGTCTGTCCGTCTGTCCGTATGAACAAACAGATTTCAGAGATGGTAAGAGCTACAAGTTCGAGCTTGGTGTCAATCGATCACATATTTAGTCAGTCAATACAAGAATCTTTTTTCGATGCCACGCCCCATTCGCCCACAATATGCAAAAAACTGGACACACCTCGGAAAAATTTGTGTTTTCGGCAAATATCTCAGTAACTATTGCACCTAAGTTCACCAATTCTGGTACGGGAGGTTGCATTGCCATCTAAAATTTTGGACTGCCACGCCCACTTTTCCCACATTTGATAAAAAAGTCTGGAATCTTCAATGCCGTTTTTGGAGAACTTGTTCTTATCGTACAGTATTGTAGTTTATAAATCGTATGGAGACTAACCATATTAAACTATCCTGAAAGGCGCATTAAAATCGGACTATAAACAAGAAAACTAGAAGCGTTACAATATTAATAATTGAACGCAATATCAACCCATAGGTGCAAGCGAGATAGAAACACACAAGCACATGTTCGAACGGTCGCTGGCTGCGCCGAATACACACATACATATTTGCATCATATACATATTGCCAAACGTATGTGTATTCGAATACAAACAAACAGATGTGTGTTTGATTATGCTTAGATTGTTTTTGTTTCAACGTGTTTAATGCAAGTAGATCACATTGTAATATCTCGATACCGGTTTTAATAATTTAATCGGGACAAATGCAGAGAGTATTATACGGTCGGGCGCGCTCGACTGTACTTTTCTTTCTTGTTTTTGTTATAAAACCAGTATTATATTATATGTAAATGCATATAATCGGTAGCATCTACAAATTGAAGCATGGTGCATATGGTTGAGTTGCGGTATGATGCGAAACCTGCGTGTGATACCGCGGGATCAATTACAGCCAGTATGTTACCTTTTTTTTTACTCTTTTGCTTTTTTAAATTTTAATTTAAACTATTTTCTTTTTTAAATTTGTAATATAAATAATGAATTACCCTGCTGCTTCTTCTTCTATATTTGTATGTATTTTTTTTATGTTTGTATGTAGAATTCACACAACTATGAGTACGGGGGTCTTGTACATTGTACTTTTCTTTCAGACGGACGTACGTATGTCAGGCAGATTAAGTTTATTTAAAATTGTTGTCACACCTCTTACCGACTCCGCATATTGTAAAAACTACTGTCTCCTAAGCAAATATTATTTTCAATAATTGTAATTTATGAACACGTGGTAGAAAGAGAAGAGATAACTCTATGTTTACCAACATTATTAAACGAATTATACATTGTACGAAGTGCGGCCCAAGTGGTAGAGATGCCTGGTATTATTTTTCGTACTCGGCACAGACAGCCGTTTCGTTTATTTTCCTTTTTATACCCTTGCAGAGGGTATATTGTTTATGTCACGAATTTTGTAACGCATTGAAGGAGGCGTTTCCGACCACATAAAGTATATATATTCTTTATCAGCATCAACAGACGAGTCGATATAGCCATGTCCGTCTGTCCGTCTGTCTGTCCGTCTGTTTCTATGCGAACTAGTCTCTCAGTTTTAAAGGTATCTTGATGAAATTTGGTACAGACCTGTATTCTCTCTGCACGCAGTTCATATGTTAAGATCGATCGGACCACTATATCATATAGCTCCCATAGGAACAATCGGTTGAAAATGCTTAGTATGAACATTTTCGGTGTCTATAGACCGATTTCAACGAAATTCACGCAGAATGTATTTCTCATTGTCCACCATCTGTTGACCAAATTTCATCCACATCGGAGCACTATATCATATAGCTTCCATAGGAACAATCGGTTGAAAATGCTTAGTATGAACATTTTCGGTGTCTATTGTCCGATTTCAACGAAATTCACACAGAATGTATTTCTCATTGTCCCCATCTGTTTAAAAAATTTCAAATCGGACTACTATATCATATAACTACCATAGAAATAATTTAAAAAAAACGAAATTAATGCAATATTCATGACTGCAAGGGTATTTAATCTTCGGCGAGCCGAAGATAACAGTTTTTTCTTGTTTTTTTTTTATTAGGCATATTCATTTAATTAAAAATTCATTCTTCCGAACTTAAAAACTTCTGTTAAAATCACATTTTGAATTAAAATTAAACAAAAACAAGAAGGAATGCTATAGTCGCCTCGCGACTTTAGGATACCCGTTACTCAGTTTCAATTTGTTATTAACAATGGTGATGGATATAATAGCTTGGCAAACACAGAACATTTTCATAGAAATTCATGTTTAGAGCATATTTTCGACCGATCGTTCCTATGGGAGCTATACGATATAGTATTCCGATTTGTATCAAACTTGGCCAGTATATATATATTATTGGCAGATGTCTTCTGTGTGAGTTTGGTTAATCTAGCTTAATTAACGCAAAAGTTTTTCAAACGTATTCATATTTGGAGCGTATTTTTGACCGATCGGCCCTATGGGAGCTATACGATAAAGTTGTCCGATTTGGATCAAACTTGATCATGTACTTCCTAGATATGTACTTTCCGTGTAAATTTGGTTCAGATAGCATAGCTAACAAAAAAGTTTTCTGTACTAAAACATTCTACGTTTACCTGTACATTTACCTTTATATGCAAATAAAACGCCCGAAAGTGGGCGTGTCAAAAAACAAAAACAAACTTGTACTGCTTGGGTATTGTACCTTTCATTTGCGACCACTATAATTTTTCTAGCTCTTATAGTCTCTGAGATCCTTTTGTTCATACAGACGGACGGACGGACAGACGGACATGGCTATATCGACTCGGCTATTGATGCTGATCAAGAATATATATACTTTATGGGGTCTGCCACGCCTCCTTCTGCCTGTTACATACATTCCAACGATTACAATATACCCTTTTCCTCTACGAGTAACGGGTATAATAAAATTAATAATTTTTATTGTCAGCATTCGAGAACCTACGACCATAGACATAGGTTCAAGAACGCGCTGTAACTCTACAACTTGCACCACGCACCACTTTTATGAACCTTCCGATTATCTGCATTTATATGTTATACATTTTTGTTATATAAGAAAAATAAATGAAACGGCTGTCTGTGCCGTCTGTCTGTAATTCGAACCGTAGACGTTTGGTTTACATTCAAGTACGAAAAATAATATCAGCCATCTCTACCACTTGGGCCATTCTTCGTTCAACAATTAAAACGTTCAATAATGTAGGTAAACATAGATTTATCTTTTCTCTTTCTACCACGTGAACATAAATAACAATTATTGGACATATTTTTTTGTGATGAGACAATATTTTTATAATCTCTGCAAGAGTATATTGGGTTTGTGCAAAAGTATGTACCAGATATTATTGATCACCATCACAAGCCGAGTCGATAGAGCCATGTCCGTCTGTCTGTCTGTATGAACAAACAGATTTCAGAGATGGTAACAGCTACAATTTCGAGCTTGGTGTCAAACGATCACATATTTAGTCAGTCAATACAAGAATCTTTTTTTTTCGATGCCACGCCCCATTCGCCCACAATAAGCAAAAAACTGGACACATCATCAAAAAAATATCTCAGTAACTATTGCACCTAGGATCACAAATTTTGGTAGGAAGGTTCCTAGCGACGGCATAACTGCATTGACATTTACATTTTTGGACTGCCATGCATCTTTTTCACACAATTAATAAACTAATTTTCTAACTTCCAAGCCATTTAAAATGTATTTGTTCTTATCGTACAGTATTGTAATTTATTATTCGTGTGGAGACTAACTATTTCAAACTATCCTGAAAGGTGCATACAAATTGGACTATTAACAAGAAAACTAGAAGGGTTACAATATTGTTAATTGAACGCAATATCACTCTGTGCGCGCAAGCGAGACGGAAACATGTTCGAACGTTCTCGATGCCTGTCTGGCGGTAGCTCAGCCAGCAGATGCTGGCCGTGCCGAATACACACATACATACATACATTTATGCAGCATATATTGTCAATCAAACATATGTGAATTCGCATACAAACAAACAGATTGCAAGTAATTCACATTGTAATATCTCGATACTGGTTTTAATAATTTAATCGGGAAAAAATGCAGAGAGTATTATACGGTCGGGCGTGCTCTACTGTACTTTTCTTTTTTGTTATATTTCGTCACTACCAGCAACATGTGTGAACTGTATTTATGTATCTGTGATCAGACAACGTAACCGCCTAGTACCGATCTTCAAAAACAACTCTTCTGTTAGTTCTAAGGCCACTTGTTGTTATCCTATCATGCACTTTTTCATCATCCTATCACTATTCCATGCAACGGTTCCTTCGAGTCGACGGCCGTCTGCCCTTGGCTTCCATTCCGTTTCTCTCTCTCTCATTCTTACTCCTTTCCTTCTACCCTAGCTCTTATACTCTCCCCTTCCGAGTATGGCCACCTCCAGCTAAGCAGAAAAGTCTGCGATTATCGATATTTCGTCATTTCGAATTTTCACCATGGTATTCAACAACAACACCATGGTGTTCTGCCGTTTCTGCTGGCAATGCCTCTGCCGTTGCTGCCATTGACGCTGAAGGAAGGAGGTAATGCAACTTTAACAGCAAATTTCCAGTTTGCAGCAGCAGCTTGGTACATTTGCTGAGAAACCATAGCAACGGGTCACAGATTTGAGCGTTATTGAGTCTATGGTGCGCCTCTTTTTGACAGATATAAATAAGTGGTTCTGTGATTCTTCACAATTCGCAATTCTTAATTTCGATGATCGTTTGCGCTTGTTTGCCTACCGCCGCCTGTTGGAAGGCACTGCTGCTGTCCTTTTGCATACTGGCACTGTGCTTCACTATTAAGAACTTAAGGAGACGTTAATTTGTGAATTCGGAAAATCGCGCAGCACAGAAGAAGTTTACGCATTATTGCGTAACCGTCGATTAAAGTCTGGTGAGAGCTACCTCAGCTATGACATCGAAATTACCATGAATGCAACTATTCCGAAATTTGAGCTAGTAGTTATTATCATTGATGGTCTTCATCATAATTTACCTGCCAAAACTTTGCGTGACGTGAAGCCCCTGCTGGAGAAACACGAAAGAAGTCGACTTTAATCTGCCGCTAGAAAACAAGGAGCTGCCGTGAGTCGCGCGATTCGCCGTTTGCCAACCACCTTCAAACGACTGCCGTTCCGTGTACAAGTCACGTTTGATGTTCTAATTGTTCGGAATTTTGGCATTTCAAGAGTCAATGCACCAAGCCCATACGACCAGCTAACTTTTGCTTTGAGTGTGGCGTCGTGGGACATGTGTACCGCAACTGCCCGGTTCGAATGGCATCAGCCATCTCCACGATGGATCATGCTGACTTTATAGTGCAAAAAGTTGAATATTCGAGTGTACTCCCCGTTAATTCCCTTGACGAAATTCAATGTGCCTTACGTATTTTCTATACGTATTATACAGATACTTCATGTCCAAATAATAACACTCCAACACTTAATTCTTATCGAAAGCCTCTGAATCTAATACATTAAAATTACTTAAAATTAAATCTCTTACGCGATCAGTTCAGAGCAGTTCCTTATGCACCACACCCGCGGTGGTGTCTACATTGCGTATAATTACGTCACCTTCTTCATGATGGACTGCAGGGCGGTGATGTTTTTCGAAATAAGCAGAGTTATATTCTTGTGACTTGAGAATTTTTGCAAGGCAATGTTGCGGACCTCCCCAGTGGTGACGTTATGGTCCAGAAACCTACTGCTTAGGGACACGGATAACTCGTCTAACACAGCAACTCGCTGCTCGACACCGAAAAGAAGGACGGAAAGGTCGAAACTAGTCGTGGAATGGGCAGCATGTTTTAACGCGAACTCTACTTTAGGCAATTGTTGCACCCAGTCGTAATGCTCTAATGGTTCTGTCAGCTTGCTAAGCATCGAGCTTAATACACGATTCACCCGTTTGACTTGCCCATTAGCTCGCGGAAAGGCCGTAACATTCAGAACGTGCTTAATTTTGTGCGCTCGCACGAAATCGGCAAATTCAACGGAACGATAAAATTTCGTCAAACGGCAAGGGGACTTTGGGAATTTTGCTATGAAGGGTAGCGTTCTTGCTCTAAGTGGACGAAGAATAGTATATACACTTCAAACAGTTGCTAATAAAGTTATCGACTTGCGACCTCATATACGGAAACCAATAATGCTTTTTAATTTGTGCGCAGCACTTCGACGTGGCTAAATGCCATGATTTGTTCTTATCACACTTTGAATCATTTCGGCAGGGACATAAAGCTGAATTGGGCGATCGCGATAAACAATACCATCTATAAGCTCAAAACCCAGTACGTCATGACCCTCCAAGTCATTTCGTAATTTGACAACGTCAGAGTCTCGATTTTGCATCAGCTGCAGCTGGAAATCTAAATCCAAGTCGTTGACATAAGTAACCATCTCGAGTCTGCTCAACGGGTCTACATGGGGCATGTTAATGCTTGAACGATGAACAATGGTGTAATTAAAGTTTTCTAACAGCAGAGCCCAACAAGCAATCTTTGCGGAAGATCCTCCTTTCTTAAGAGTCAGGGCTAAAGAGTTGCAATCAGTGACTATTTTGAAAAGAATAAACTTCAGGTACGTCTCGAATAGCTTTAAGGCGTATACGATGGCTAACATCTTCAATTCAAAACTATGCAACTTGGATTCGGACGGGGAAGCGGTCTTCGAAAAGTAAAATAATGGGTGGAATTTGCCGTCTTTCTATTTCTGGAGGAGCATCGCCCCAAACCCAGCTAAGCTGGCATCACAGTGCAGCTCCGTTTCAGACTTCGGGTCGTAAATGGACAGCACTGGCGGCTCTATAAGTTTGGACTGCAGTGTTCGGAAGGATTTAAGGCATTCATCAGAAAACACGTAAGGACCTCCTTTTTCAGCAGACAGGACATCGCGACGGCAATCTTGGTGAAATTGTGCACGAAACGGCGGAAGTACGAGAAAAGACCTAAGCAGCGTTCTAATTTCTTGCGATCTTTCGGCACTTGGGTGTGATCCCGGATGAATTGGCTAAATAACCTAGATATTCTAGCTCACGATACGCAAAACGGCACTTTGACAATTTTAAGTTCAGACCATTCACCCTCAGGGTGTGTAAGGTCTCCTCCTCGTTGGTCTCAAAGTCTGTTCATGCTATTAATATATCGTCCATATAGAAAACCAGCTGATCTCGATTGATAAGATCCTTCAGAACAAAATAAACGAACCTAGCGAATACTGGAGGGCCGTTACAGAGCCCAAACGGCATCCGGATATATTCAAACTAGCCGTCGGGCGTTACAAAAGCCGTGTATTTAATAGAGTCGGGATGCATTTTCACATGATGGAACCCACTTTCCAGATCTAGTAGGGTGAAAAAGAATTTCCCTCCAAGATGTTCGATACAGTCATCCAGGACCGGAATCGGAAAATAGTCGCAAACCATAATCTTATTTAACGCATTTCCTCAGGGTATTATCTTTGTTCCGGACAGGTACAATGGCGAAAGCATATGGTGAGCTACTATGACGAATTATCACTGCTTCCAAAAGGTCCTCACAAATTTTTTGTACTTCTTGGCTCTCGTGGTGCAACAGACGGCGGGGACGGCAAAACAGAAGCGTTTAACTTTATAACTCTATCTTCATTTCATACTCGGAAGGTTTAATCTGATCCTCCGGTACATCTTAATACAACAACTTGATGGTATCTGTTGGATCATGAATATAAGTAGTTAGCATAAGCAAAAGAAATTGAAGTATTAGCCTAAGTAATGAATTGAACCTAATGTAGTAGCCTATAATGTAAGCATAAAATCTCTTATACTTAAGCTACCACGTAAGTTGATTTGCATTCGGCAGTGCTGCGGTCATGAGCGGGCAATTAGTTGTAATTTTCGTCTCGCAATAGCCACACACACGCTGCCAAGCCTTTTCGCGATTGCCAAGTCCAACGATTAAATTGTTATGTTTAAGAACTTGCAATTTGTTTTAATTTAATTAGTTATCGATTTTTCAGTATCCTTCAGAATGGCAATGTGGACTCTATGTCAGCATTATTTTCCTCTTCTATGCTCACTCCTATTGCATTCATGGCCGCTAGTGCCTCCTCAAGTGTCTCTTAATGCTTTTCTACTGTTTGCTCCCTACTCCCTCTTACGCTTTGGTCAGCTGGTGTCATGACAGGCTCGCTGGCTGAACACGATCTCGCTGCGGTAACTACACGTCTGACGTCAGATTTCATAAGATTGGACTTCAGGACTGCAGAGAGTTTCTGTGGACAGCCCTGGACATCTGTGTGCAGGCTCAAAGGCCGACCCTTTTCGCTTCGGCCGTCAAATAGACACAGCTTTTTTGAGGAAATCCCGACCCAAAATCATAGGCAACGCAGTTGCTGAGTTCGGTATCTGTTGGATCATGAATATAAGTAGTTAGCATAAGCAAAAGAAATTGAAGTATTAGACTAAGTAATGAATTGAACCTAATGTAGTAGCCTATAATGTAAGCATAAAATCTCTTATACTTAAGCTACCACGTAAGTTGATTTGCATTCGGCAGTGCTGCGGTCATGAGCGGGCAATTAGTTGTAATTTTCGTCTCGCAATAGCCACACACACGCTGCCAAGCCTTTTCGCGATTGCCAAGTCCAACGATTAAATTGTTATGTTTAAGAACTTGCAATTTGTTTTAATTTAATTAGTTATCGATTTTTCAGTATCCTTCAGAATGGCAATGTGGACTCTATGTCAGCATTATTTTCCTCTTCTATGCTCACTCCTATTGCATTCATGGCCGCTAGTGCCTCCTCAAGTGTCTCTTAATGCTTTTCTACTGTTTGCTCCCTACTCCCTCTTACGCTTTGGTCAGCTGGTGTCATGACAGGCTCGCTGGCTGAACACGATCTCGCTGCGGTAACTACACGTCTGACGTCAGATTTCATAAGATTGGACTTCAGGACTGCAGAGAGTTTCTGTGGACAGCCCTGGACATCTGTGTGCAGGCTCAAAGGCCGACCCTTTTCGCTTCGGCCGTCAAATAGACACAGCTTTTTTGAGGAAATCCCGACCCAAAATCATAGGCAACGCAGTTGCTGAGTTCGGTAGTACATGAAACTTGTTTACTATTAGTCTGTTAAATATGCGCTCAGCGCTCGAAACACAACCCAGCGACAAGAGTCAGCCTCCTCCGAGGCCACGGCAGTTCAAGGAAGCTGAATTAAAACGGCAGGATGAGGAGACCTCGGAACGTCTGATGAAAATGCTAATCGCCCGAATCGAGCAACGAAAATAATTTATTAAACTCACTGCATTCTTGATGTACAATAACAGCAACACTTACCGTTTGCAAATGATCCACCTGGTTAAGTTGTTCGTCGATGGTGGCAGCCGTGGCGGCTCCTGGGCACGTCTTATACTTGTGCCCCATCTGGCCGCATTTAATGCAGAACGACGGTTGCCGCAATGGTTTGGGGCAATCACTCCTATAATGCCTAAATCCAGAGCAATTGTAGCATCTAATTTCCCCCTTCGGTGTGTCGCCTGGCTTGGCGGACGTTCCTGTAGTCGTCGACTTCCATGGTGACTGCCTGCCTCCACCAGCTCACTCTCCGGTCCCTCCCGATGCATTGCGATCTCTTGCATCTCGATCGCGTACCGGAGGTATCCTTCTCTAGGCCTCCGGTGCCGGTTGGCAGCAGACACAGCGGCAGGCATAACGGCAGATACAACAGCGGGAACCAGAGCAGGCCCAACATCAGACATAGCGGCAGATACACCAGCTGGCCCGGCAGCAAGCATAACGTCAGACATAGCAGCAGGCACAGCAGCAGGTACATTAGCAGACACAGCAGCAGACACGGTAGCAGGCATAACAGCAGATACAACAGCTGGCGCAAGAGCAGGGCTAACATCAGACATAGCGGCAGATACAACAAAGGCAGCATGCATAACGTCAGACATAGCAGCAGGCACATAAGCAGACACAGCAGCAAACACAGCAGCAGACACAGCAGCAGATGCGGCAGTAGCCATAACAGCAGATACAACAGCGGGCCCAAGGCCCAACGTCAGACATAGCAGCAACAACGCGGCCCGAAGCGGATGTGGCCGTTCTCCGGGCTGTCGACGCATTTGCTTCACGCATATCCTTGACGCCGGCTCTGCCGGCTCAGAGAGCGATTGTGCACCGTGTGCCTGACTATCGCCTCCAGCTGTACAAGAGTGGCCGACGGCGGCGCCTCAATGCCGCGTGCACGTAGAGTTTATGTTAAATCCTCCTTCGTGCCCATTCTAACTCCCAGAATGGCTTGAACATGTAGTTATCTCACTTCTGAGATGTAAACTCCTTTATAATAACATGAATGGTTATCGATGTATGCGAAATCTGACAATATTCGATCGCACTCGTTCGTCTTTACTTGTCGATGTCCAATATTTAAGAGACCGGAAAAGGCAGGCAGTGTGACCAACCCACCTTTTCCCGACAATCACAAAAATGTTTACATACTAAAAATACTTAAATACTAACTGCAGAACAGACCAGACAGAACAACCTCCAACACTTAATTCTTATCGATAGTTTCTGAATCGTATACATTGAGATTACGTAAAATTAAATCTCTTACAAACTTACAAACAATTATCTCTGCATTTGTCCCGATTAAATTATTAAAATCAGTATCAAGATATTACAATGTGTAGTACTTGCATTAAATTACGTTGAAACAAAAAAAATCTCAGCATAAGAAAGAATGGTATAGTCGCCTCACGACTTTATGATACCCGTTACTCAGTTTCAATTTGTAATTAACAATGGTGATGGATATAATAGCTTGGCAAACACAGAACATATTCATACAAGTTCGTGTTTAGAGCATATTTTCGACCGATCGTTTCTATGGAAGCTATACGATATAGTAGTCCGAATTGGATCAAACATGGTCAGTATATATATGTATATATAAATTAATTGTTTTCCTTCCTCTAAGGATTGATGATTAGGTTGAGAGGCGACTGAGCCTCCTATTGCTGGCCTCGGGCTCAGACAATGAAACAAATTATTTAACGGCTAAGTGCCGGAGTGAATATTTATTTAAGCGACTTACTGGAAGAGCGCTGTATTCAAAACTGATTTCTTAATACAAATTATGTTTCATTTAACATAAGCCAAAACTCGCATCACGCCACAATGTCATGGTCGGCAAGCCGATTCAGCAATCTTAGGCAATAACGGAAACTCTTGCAACAAAACAAAAGTGTACGGTTACCGCTGCTGACCATTGCATCTATAGCGCGCTGATACAAAGTATGCAGTGTCGCTATTGCGAGGGCTGTTTCTTAACTTACAAAGCCCTCTATAGCGAGGGTTGCTTAATATTCTATATTAAGTGCTATGTGTTAACTACTCCCCCCTCAAGTATAAGGCCGTCCTCGGCCGACCCAATTCCGGCGACAACTTCTCGTAACTGCTTCGCAGACTTCTTTGCGTCGATGATTCGCCAAAGAGTGAGGCCAATGCAGATTAAAGCACAGCATATGGCTCCAATGATGAATGCCACACGATAGGCTTGATCAGTTCCGGCGTCCTTCTTGAATTGCTGTATCACCTCCAAATTACGTTCATTCAAACGATGAAGGTAAGGGAGGCTGAGGACATCTTGGCTGGCAGTGATTTTCAGCAAGGGAGAATTGGCAATACCCGGGACTCTATTGCGTGCGTTGTTGTGATTGTAAAACAGAGTCCCGTTAATTGCGACTCGGTTTCCGAACGTGATGAGATGCGTGCCTTGTACCTGGACTGGTTGTGCCGTGCCACCTGCATGGAGCTGCTGCTCCATTGTCAAACAATCGCAATATGAAGTTCTTGTGGACGACAGGATAAATCGTAATTTTTCTGCAAGCATTTTTAATCTTTGGAAATTTGATTATAAAATGTATAGTGTTAATGGATTGAAAAACTTTTACGGACGGAACGGACATAAGATCCCCTATGGGAGTGTTGGTGGGTTCCTCTAGCCTAATTGATTTCAAATCTGAGTGGTCTAAAATGTTTTGGCTAACAATGTTAGCCTTCGCGAGAGTAATAGCAAGCATTAAATTTTGCAACTCCATCATAAGCATTCTTTTTCTAGACAGTAGTGTTTTAAATAAATGGCTAGTGTCAACTTGTGAGTTTTTGGCTATCTTGAGAATTTTATTGACAGTTATTGTTAACTGGTTAAGCTGGTCTTGAACTCTAGTGTTGATTTCTATTTGTCTATTGTTGGCATTTATTAGTTGCCTTTCAGTGAACCTAGTCTGCTCTAAATCACCGGCATCGGGTGTACCCGCCACAACCTTCAGTATGGATCCTAGGAAATCTAAGCTCCTGGCGACTCTATGGTATGTTCCTAACGCCTGCAATAGGTCTTGTAGGTGCGCCGTGTCCACACTTAGAAGTTTTCTCATGTGTGATAGCGGGAACATGTCAATTAATTTGACCGTTTCTTCCACCATTCGCACGTACTCTGAGAGGTTTGCCGAGTGCCTAACATATGCGTATTCCTCCCATATCAAGATCTGGCCATCGACGATGGGCATGTACTTGGCACGCGAGTAGTCGGTGACATGTGCCGAAGCCACTGATAAGAAAAGGAGTAATATGGAACCAAACCTGTGAAATGAAGTTGTTTTCTTTCTTTTTAGCAACTTTTTTGTTTTCCTTTTTATGGAGGTCTGTCCACCACCAAAAATGTTTTATAAAAACTATGCCAAATGGCTAAAAGTAAATTGAAAAACTATATCTAACTTATACGAGTATGCCTAATGGCTTAAAAAAGGTGTAAAATAAACAAGGAAGTCACTTTAGGTTGTCCTTGTGGACCACCCTTCCTCGAATGAGGACCTCGGTCCCCAGGTCTGCTTCAACGGCCTTCTCAACACATAAAGGTGTGAGTTTGTTTCCGAGCCGTCGGTTGGACTTGACTAAAACCTTGTCACCAACGTCGAAGACCCTATTCTGCCGATTTGCGTTCTCCATAGCTCTGAGCGTCGTCTGAGCGTTTCTGATCTTTTCTTGTATCTTTTCTTTTGGCTCATCTGGGTGCGCCTGAACCACATCAACTGGTCTCTGGTCGATTACCGAATGGATCGACTTATTGTACTCAGTTGTAGCCACATGTTTTGCAATTTTTTACTATTTCATTGGCTATTTTTGCCATCCTTGGAAAGTAGTACTCCGAGAGTACCTGCTTAACATTCTCCTGTGCAGACCTATGGTCCCTATTATGCTCGTTTGTGAGGATTTCCCTCCTTTCTCCAACCGCAAATATGTCCACTACGCGATTTTTGCAGTGCCAGAACTTTGTGGCCGGGTATCTTCGAACCAATGTATCTTGTATCATTGCAAGCGTGTGTAAATTACAGTGGAGGGCATTTACACATTTGGGTGAGACTACATATTCGAGCTCGTCTAGCAGCGATTCGATGCAAGTATAGCTGTTCAAGTAGCGTTTCTTATTCCCAAAAATAATAAAACTTCGTTTTAAGGGGAAACGCGCCTCTTCTAGCACTATTTTGTTTTGAAAACAGTTCAAGGGTTTGTCTGTTGTCTCAATGGTGTTGGTGAGAGATACCTCACTGTGGATCGTTGCTGCGCATGACTCAATTTCTTGTTCATGTGCACCGTTGAGCTGCTGTCTTGACAAGGCATCCGCAATCAGATTGTCCTTGTCAGGTTTATAGAAGATACGCGCATAAGACTCGTCAATGCGCGATTTCCACCTTTTAATCTTCGCATTTGGATTAGATTCCGAATATTAATGTCTTTCACCCCATACAAGTAGTGCCTTAATTTGGCAAGTGACCATACGATGGCCAATAAGTCTCTCTCATTTGTTGCATAGTTAACCTCGCTGTCCTTCAATGCTCTTCAAATCATTGTTATAGGACGACCCTCTTGAGACAAAACTGCACCTATGCCGTGAGCCGAAGCATCGGTCGTTAGATCGAATGGCTTCTTAAAATCGGGGTACCTGAGCATTACATTCTCGGATGACAAAATATCGCGCAACTTCTGAAACGCCCTTTGCTGCACTTCAGAGATTTGATTTGACTATGAAACCAAGAAAGTTCACGCTTCAATTAAAAAAACGTGACTTTTCGACGGAGACCCTTTGCCAATTTGCTCTCGCAGTATGTCGTCGATGGTTCTTTGGATGATGCTTGCTGCATTCTTTAATCCAAAGGGGAGTCTTTTGAACTCGGGGAGGGGAGTCTTTTCACGGTCGCGTTCAGCGAGTATGATCTGGTGATAACCAGACTTGAGGTCTATTGTTGAAAAGAATTTGGCTCTCCCCAAATTCCCCAATATCATTGATATATTTGGCAAAGGGTAACTGTCAGGCACGGTTCTTTCGTTAAGTTTACGAAAGTCCATTACCAACCTCATTTTCTTATTGCCCGCTTCATCAGTGCCCTTCTTGTCTACTATCCATATTGGGTTATTGTAGGGAGAGACGGACTTTTGAATTATATCATTCTTTAGCAGATCTTTGATTTCTTTATTAACGAAATCAGCTGCTCCCATTGGATATGGGTAAAGCTTGGCATCGGTTGCTCATCTGTGATCCTAATGGTAGCCATGATTGATGTATAATGCGGCAACGCCTCGTCTGGGTCTGCAAAGGCTTTTTGTCTGGTCTTTAGCATTTTCAAAAAGGAACTTGTAGCTAATGCGAATGCCAGTCTACATTTGCGAAATTTACATTTTTGCACGTGTTGAAGGTAATTTGTTCGACCTCCGTGCCCCACTTAAGTTGTCCTGAAGCTAGACAAAGCGAAGCAGCTGCCTGCTTTAACAGGTCAAGGCCTACAATCCCCTCAAAAGTTGACAAGTCCGGCAGAATAAAAAAAGTTGCCTTTAACCCAAACATTGAAGCAAAGCATTTGTGTGTAATTTGTGTCTCGCCGTGAATGGAGTGAATTTTGAAGGGGGACTCTACCGAGCGGACTCCTTTCAACCCTTCATGTGGCCGAATGAAATTCTAGGCCGCGCCCGTGTCTATGAGGAATCGTATGTGAGTCCCTGCTACTCTTCGTCTGATGACGGGTAGCAGGGATTCGCTCCTAAAAAATTGAGGGCATCAAAGTCATAACTAGCATCGTCATTGATTTGTGCCGCTGCGCTGGAGGCGGCACCAGCATACGCCTCTGCCCCCCGTCCCGCGTCTTGCGTGACGTGATTTAACCTCTGCTGATTTCTCTGACCGCCTGTGCGGTCAGATGCTGGGTACTTCCTATTCGCGTAAACAGGGGCCTGAGTGGGTTGCAAACCCCTCGAGAAGGAAGGATCGACCTCCATGGGCACCAGTGCGCCATTATTATTTTGTTGCCTGCTGCTTCGTTGGTCAGTCTGAACTGTGGCCCTGTTTTGCTTACTAAAGTGCGGATTCTTTGTACCGCTATCTTGTGTTTCGGCTTGTTGCGAATGTCTCTCCTGTTGGTGCCCCTGCGCTTTTGCATGCGGCTTGCGCTCTTTGTCTTCTAGACTTCTTGCGAAATTAGCCGCGAATGCGTACCTTTCATGATTCGACTCGACTTCTTGCGCGAGAGCTAGCGCTGAAGGCAAATCTCTGGGCTTTGCTGCAAAGAGGACATCTGTACGACTGCGCTTGAGACCCGATATGAACACACGCAACGCCGTCGTCGCGGAATTTTTCACATAAGCCCTTTGCTAAAGCCGGCTCATATGACATGTTAACTTTGTTAGTGAGAAGTGTGAGTTTCTTCTCTACCTCATCGTAATATTGAAGCAGGGACAGGCCACCTTGCCTCAAGGTACCTAATTCCTGCTCAATGACATGAATTGGTCTCTTGTCACTGTATGTGAAATCGAGGCGATTTATTATCGCATCAAAATTCAATACAGTACCAGCACCGCGTCTGCGGGGCCCCTAATTTTGCTTCTTATGATGATAACAGCCTGATAATGACGAGAACTTCCATTATGTGGTCTGAAAATCTCGTAAGCTGCTAATGCTGCCTGCCTCCAAGATACATAAGATTCTTGTACACCTGCAAACTCAGGCTCGTCACAGTGAATGTCGATTCTAATTTCTATAGTAGCATACGCTACTACTTGTGGGGCGGCAACGTTTGCTGCTGCTATTTGTTCAGCTAACTCATTAATTCTTTGAGTCGAAGCTTGCTCCCTCTGCTGATTTGCAGCGGCCTTTTCGGCTAAAGCACTGCTTATAGCCGACCTTATCACTTCCCTAAGCTGATCTGGATCCATTTTACCTGATGGTGGGGGAACTGCAGGGAGAAGTCTTGTAGCCGGGACTCTGATGCGAGTGTCACAGTCGGAATCTGAGTCACTAGACTGCTTGCGAGGGTTTCTATATGGATTGAAGCGTGACATGCGCAGGCCAGTGGCCGCGAAAAATAAAACGGGCCGTCAAAAGATGGGTCGAATTACGTCGTAACTCTGAGCCACGAGAACTGTATGCACAATTTTAGACACACAGAAAGTAACACAAAGTAAACTAAATTTCTCAACGCAGTCACTCTCACTTGGTTCTTAATTATTATTAAAAAAAAATTTTTTTTTATTATCTGTTGCAATATAAAATACTCACTACTGTTGTTGGTAGTGGAGTCCGACCACTAGTTGGGCGCCAATTAATTGATTTCCTTTCTCTAAGGATTGATGATTAGGTTGAGAGGCGACTGAGCCTCCTATTGCTGGCCTCGGGCTCAGACAATGAAACAAATTATTTAACGGCCAAGTGCCGGAGTGAATATTTATTTAAGCGACTTACTGGAAGAGCGCTGTATTCAAAACTGATTTCATAATACAAATTATGTTTCATTTAACATAAGCCAAAACTCGCATCACGCCACAATGTCATGGTCGGCAAGCCGACTCAACAATATTAGGCAATAACAGAAACTCTTGCAACAAAACAAAAGTGTCCGGTTACCGCTGCTGACCATTGCATCTATAGCGCGCTGATACAAAGTATGCAGTGTCGCTATTGCGAGGGCTGTTCCTTAACTTACAAAGCCCTCTATAGCGAGGGTTGCTTAATATTCTATATTAAGTGCTATGTGTTAACTTATATATTATTGGCAGATGTATTCTGTGTGAGTTTCATTAACTTAGCTTAGTTAACGCAAAAGTTTTTCATACTAATTCATATTTGGAGCGTATTTTTGACCGATCGGCCCTATGGGAGCTATACGATATAGATGTCCGATTTGGATCAAACTTGGTCAGTACATGAACTTCCTAGACATGTACTTTCCGTGTAAATTTGGTTCAGATAGCTAGCTAACAAAAAAGTTTACTATACTAAAACGTTATAATTTTACCTGTATATTTACCTTTATATGCAAATAAAACGCCCTAAAGTGGGCGTGTAAAAAAACAAAAACAAATTTGTACTGCTTGGGTATTGAACCTATCATTTGCGACCTCTATCATCTTTCTAGCTCTTATAGTCTCTGAGATCCTTTTGTTTATACAATAGGACGGACAGACGGACATGGCTATATCGACTCGGTTATTGATGCTGATTAAGAATATATATACTTTATGGGGTCTGCCAAGCCTCCTTCTGCCTGTTACATACCTTGCACAAACCCAATATACTCTTGCAGAGAGTATAAAAATGTATGAAATGCCTGTCTATTAGCCTCTATCAGCCATATTTATCAGTTGGGCTACACCTGCCACGCACCATTCGCCCACAATAAGCAAAAAACTTGACACACCACGGGAAAAATCGGTGTTTTCGGCAAATATCTCAGTATCTATGGCACCTACAATCACCAATTTGAGTACGGAGGTTCCTAGCGACAGCATAGTTGCATTGTCATTGAAAATGTTGGACTGCCACGCCCACTTTTCCCACATGTGATAAAAAAGTCATCAATCTTCAATGCCGTTTTTAGCGAACTTGTTCTTATCATACAATATTGTAGTTTGTAAACTATCCTGAAAGGCGTATTAATATCGGACTATAAACAAGAAAACTAGAAGCGTTACAATATTGATAATTGAACGCAATATCAATCGACAGGTGCAAGCGAGATAGAAACACACAAGCACATGGTCGAACGTTTTTGCTGCTTGTGTGTCGGCAGCGCTGCCCGCGGAAGCTGGCTGCGCCGAATACACACATACATACATAAATGCAGCATATACTGTCAAACGGATGTGTATTCGTATACAAACAAACAGATGTATGTTTGATTATGCTTAGATTGTTTTTGTTTCAGCGTATGCAAGTACTACACATTATAATATCTCGATAACGATTTTAATCATTTAATTTACCGTTGAAACAAAAAAAACCAAGTATAATCAAACATCCATATGTTTGTTCGAATGGATATACAGTCAATGTTTAGAATAAGTATGCTGTAATCGATTAGAATTAAGTGTTGCTAAGCGACACAATGTTAGTATATTTTAGTATTTTAAGATCAGCTGGACGCGTTATGGTATCCCAAGCAAGAATAGAAGCTGGGCACACTTTTGCTGTTTGCCGTTCTCTTGTCTCACCGACACGCAAGAAAATCAGATGTGCAACTAAGAGTGAAAAATAAATTGATGGAAAGAAAAATAAATCGATGTTTTATGCTTCACTACGTGTTGGAGGTATAAGTCAATTATTTCTTATGTTTTTTCAAAAGCACTTAAGCACTCAATGCTTAATTCGATTAATTTTACGATTCGAAGAAACGCGCCAATAGCGCCGTAGAAATTCTTTCGATTAATTTGTAATAAACCGATAATTAATTGAATGAATTGTGACCGAATTTACGATACAATTAAATCGCAATTTTAAAGATAATAATCAATTAATTGTAAACTTTCGATTTACCGTGCCATCCTAATGCAAATAGATTAAAGACTATTTTAACCCTCTACTTCACAAGACCGCCTGCAGGCGGGCAATTTTTATACTCTCTGCAAGAGTATATTGGGTTTGTGCAAAAGTATGTAACAGGCAGAAGGAGGCGTGGCAGACCCCATAAAGTATATATATTCTTGATCACCATCACAAGCCGAGTCAATATAGCCATGTCCGTCTGTCTGTCCGTCTATCCGTATGAACAAACAGATTTCAGAGATGGTAAGAGCTACAAGTTCGAGCTTGGTGTCAAACGATCAGATATTTAGTCAGTCAATACAAGAATCTTTTTTTTTTCGATGCCACGCCCCATTCGCCCACAACAAGGAAAAAACTGGACACACCTCGGAAAAAATTGGTGTTTTCGGCAAATATCTCAGTAACTATGGCACCTAGGATCACCAATTCTGGAACGGGAGATTCGTAGCGACAGCATAGTTGCATTGCCATTTAAAATTTTGGACTGCCACGCCCACTTTTCCCATATTTGATAAAAAAGGCTGAAACCTTCAATGCCGGGTTTGGCGAACTTGTTCGTATCGTACAGTATTGTAATTATATAATTCGTGTGGAGACTAACTATATTAAACTATACTGAAAGGCGCATTAAAATCGGACTATAAACAAGAAAACTAGAAGCGTTACAATATTGATAATTGAACGCAATACCAACCCATAGGTGCAAGCGAGATAGAAACACACAAGCACATGTTCGAACGTTTTCGCTGCCTGTGTGTCGGCAGCGCTGCCCGCGGTCGCTGGCTGCGCCGAATACACACATACATACATACATATTTGCATCATATACATATTGCCAAACGTATGTATGTGTATTCGAATACAAACAAACAGATGTGTGTTTGATTATGCTTAGATTGTTTTTGTTTCAACGTGTTTTAATGCAAGTAATTCACATTTTAATATCTCGATACCGATTTTAATAATTTAATCGGGACAAATGCAGAGAGTATTATACGGTCGGGCGCGCTCGATTGTACTTTTCTTTCTTGTTTTTTTTGTGTCCCAATATGGTTCTTAAAACGATATTGTTCAATTTTTATACTCTCTGCAAGAGTATATTGGGCTTATGCAAAAGTATGTAACAGGCAGAAGGAGGCGTGGCAGACCCCATAAAGTATATATATTCTTGATCAGCATCACAAGCCGAGTCGATATAGCCATGTCCGTCTGTCTGTCCGTCTGTCTGTCTGTCCGTATGAACAAACAGATTTCAGAGATGGTAAGAGCTACAAGTTCGAGCTTGGTGTCAAACGATCACATATTTAGTCAGTCAATACAAGAATTTTTTTTTTCGATGCCACGCCCCATTCGCCCACAATAAGCAAAAAACTGGACACACCTCGGAAAAAAATGGTGTTTTCGGCAAATATCTCAGTAACGATGGCACCTAGGATCACCAATTCTGGTACCGGAGTTCCTAGCGACAGCATAGTTGCGTTGCCATTTAAAATTTTGGACTGCCACGCCCACTTTTCCCACATATGATCAAAAAGTCTGGAACCTTCAATGCCGTTTTTGGCGAACTTGTTCGTATCGTACAGTATTGTAATTATATAATTCGTGTGAAGACTAATTATATTAAACTATACTGAAAGGCGCATTAAAATCGGACTATAAACAAGAAAACAATATTGATAATTGAACGCAATACCAACCCATAGGTGCAAGCGGGCAGCGTTGCCCACGGTCGCTGGCTGCGACGAATACACACATACATACATACATATTTGCATCATATACATATTGCCAAACGTATGTGTATTCGAATACAAACAAACAGATGTGTGTTTGATTATGCTTAGATTGTTTTTGTTTCAACGTGTTTTAATGCAAGTAATTCACATTGTAATATCTCGATACCGATTATAATAATTTAATCGGGACAAATGCAGAGAGTATTATACGGCCGGGCGCGCTCTACTGTACTTTTCTTTCTTGTTTTGTTTTATTTATTTAAGAAAATCTCAAATTTTCATTTGATACCTTTTGCAGCTTATTTTCGTGGCTATTAGAATTAGAATGTCAAATTTTGTGAAAATAACAGAAAATAACTATTTTTTTTTAACTAGGTGCAAACTCAGAAGAAAGAGTGTTCTTTAGCTTTTTATTTGAGGTCAAAGTTTTAGGCGTGGTCAACGTTTGAACCATAGATCCTGAATCGGTACGATTTAAAAATTTTCCCACAACAAACATTTTTTTTAAGCCATTACCAATGCAAAAATAATTTTTTTTTTTCAAAAAAGAGCTCGCGGAAGTAGGGCGGGTTAACACCCGATAAATACGAGTTTCACAATATCATGAATTAATATGCACTTACCCAGTTAGTCCGAATCGGAAAGCACTACATCAGGCCAAATTGATCGAAATATGTTGTTAGTATGAAGAAATATGAAAAAATAACATGGTTATGTAAGACAATAAAGAAATGGACTATTGGTCAACCACAAACATTATTAAGACATAAATATGTATTACATTTGAGGGTTTTCTCAATGCACTGCACGGTTCACTGAATCAGGTGTAGGTGGATTTAATTTGACGGAACTTAAACTGTTGTTGACGCACGACTTTAGACCACCTGTAACTAATTTTTCAAATCTGATTGAAGTACGGAGCATATGTAACTAAATGAATTTTTAAAGTCCACAGCGGTTCTACTTCATGCCAATTAAGATATTTGGTTTTTTTTTCGATGACATAAGTCTGTATTTAAAACAGATTATGGTTTTTACGACATTAAAACTGAGTTTTTTTTAAGTCTAAGTGTGCTTATTTTTTGGTTGATGAATCTTTATTAGTTTCTGAGATCTCTTTGGCCAAAATATGAAAAAGTATGGCTATATTTAATCAGCTGTTCATAGTAATTCCGAATAAAATTTAACTTTCAATAATTAGTGACATATTCCTGTTTATGTTATATACATTCCAGAAATTACAATATACCTTTTTACCGAAAGAGTAACGGGTGTAATGAGTAAATACTCATGTTTCGTTTTACTTAGTCAAAGGTTTATATACAAGCGTGCTGCTTTTGAAGACACAGTTTTCTATTGAGGTCCAATCTGTTATTATGAAGTATCGGCCACTCTTGTGGATTTTGTTGATCTATGTCTGCTCTAGCAGCAGAATCAGTGATCAGCTAAGTGAATTAATGATGAAGTTCAAATGCTTGCGAGGCATTACTGCTTATCGACGATTGGAACACAACTTGCCACCACAGGAGCTGTATTTATTGACTTCATTAGCAATATTCAATGGCATTCTCCAAACCGAACGACAATTGAAACAGCATCTGGTGCAGGAAATTAAAAAACTTGTGCATAGTTCTCAAACAAACGAGGACAATAAATTGATTCCCAATATTGACAAACTGGAACAGGAAATAGTGCGTGATCAATTTTCCCTTAGTATTCTTAGCAATTCTATAGATTTGATAGGAAATATCAAAAATGAACGGCAGTTTAACCAAGAATTGCTTAGTATTCTCGAGCAGTCACGCTTAACGCAAATGGTGAAATTTGATAACCAATCCACTACACAGCATCAACTTCGAGAACTTTTGGAACACTTGCGACATTATCTATTGGTGGACGTTCCTCGAATGAAAACTGATTTGGACAGCAAAATTAAATATGTACTCAAAAAAATTATTAATCAGACTATTATTGATGGTCCGTTGTCAACTGCAATTTACAGAATATATCGTAAAAGGGAAGTAAATAGCCAAAAGTTGAAAAAATTAGAACACAAACATTTTGGGCTGCACATGGTTAAACCTAATTTTACCAAGGCAAGTACCCTTATTTCGCAATTATTTGCATAGATTAGATAATAGTCTAACCCTTGTTATTTATAAATTAATTTGTTAAACAGGACAAATTAAAACAAAACTTTGTCAAACAGCAATATAAAAGAAGTAAGAGCAGAAAAGAAAATCAAGATTTGAAAGATAATATCGATAACAATCCCATGGAAGTTGATGTAAGTACCTGATTTGGTTTGACATATGTAGGTACATGGTTTATTAGGGTCAAATAAATATCGGTTTCGCTAAAAAATTGGATAAGTTATTTTAAAGGCCAGAATTCTGTAAACAAAATTTGTTCGAATCCACTAAAATTGGCTTATACTAAAAAGTTTCTATTCCAATAAATATAAAGAAGCACTCAAAAACAGTTCACTGTATTTAATAATACCGCTGCGATGAAGGCAGAAACACACAGCTGGCTGTCAAAAGGTAAGTGTATGGGAAATAATACCTCAGTTTTGTTTCTGTATTGGTTTTTGTGAATTATACTCTCTGCAAGAGTATATTGGGTTTGTGCAAAAGTAAGTAACAGGCAGAAGGAGGCGTGGTAGACCCCATAAAGTATATACATATATTCTTAATCAGCATCACAAGCCGAGTCGAAATAGGCATGTCCGCCTGAACGTCTGTCTGTCCGTCCGTCCGTATGAACACCTGGATCTTTTAAACTACAAAAGCTAGAGCCACCAAATTTTTAATGAAAGTCCGTTATTAAGTCAGGCAGGTTAAGTTTATTTCAAATTTTTGCCAGGCCCCTTACCGCCCCTGCAATAAGCAAAAAACAAGTAAGAAAGGCTACAGTCGACCGAGCCGACTATAAAAGACCCCGTACTATCATAGTAGTGCACATTTGTATTCAATTTGAATTCAAATTTTCAAATGAAATTTAAAAATTTTAATTTTATATGTACATTTTGAATTGAAATTTAAAAAAAATAATTTAACAATTCGCATTGCCAGCATTCGAACCTACAACCTCAGACCAACTCTATCAGTTGCACCAAGCGCCACTTTCAAGAATTCTCCGAATATCAGCATTTACATATTATTCATACAAACACACATTCGTTTGAAATTATATGTATGCATGTATGTATGTATGTGTGTATTCGGCGCGGCCAGCGTCTGCCGGCAGCGCTGTCGCCACACAAGCATCGAAAACGTTCGAACATGTGCTTGTATGTTTCTGTCTCGCTCTCGCGCGTAAGTGATATTGCAGTTAAATAACAAACTTTGTAACGCAGTAGCTCTTTTGTTAAAAGTTGTATGTTGATGCCACTTTCAGAATAGTTTGATTTTATATGTCTCTATACTTATGTTGAATTACAACACTCTACTATATGAATAAATGCCTTAAACATGGCATTATGGCAATTTGAAATAAACTTAACCTGCCTGGGTTAATAACGGACTTGCATTATAAATTTGGTGGCTCTAGCTTTTGTAGTTTAAAAGATCCACGTGTTCATACGGACGGACAGACAGACAGACGGACATTGCTATATCGACTCGGCTGTTGATGCTGATCAAGAATATATATACTTTATGGGGTCGGCCACGCCTCCTTCTGCCTGTTACGCACATTTCGCTTCTGCCAAACCTAATAGACCCCTCTACTCTTTTTTAGAGTACGGGGTCTAACCAGACACAACTCGGAAAAATGTAGTTTTAGGCCAATAACTCACTAACTATGGCACTTAGGAACACCATACGCAGGTTGCTAAAGACAGCCTTAATGCAATGCCATTCAAAATTTTGAGCTACCACGCCCCCTTTTCTCATTAGAGTTAACCAAACACTTTAATGCCGTTTTTAAGGCATTTATTCATATAGTAGAGTGTTGTAATTCAACATTCGTATAGAGACCTATAAAATCAAACTATTCTGAAAGTGGCATCAAAATACTACCTTAAACAAAAGAGCAATTACGTTCTAAATTTTGTTATTAAACTGCAATATCACCTACGCGCGAGAGCGAGACAGAAACATACAAACACATGTTCGAACGTTCTCGATGCTTGTGTGGCGACAGCGCTGCCGGCAGACGCTGGCCGCGCCGAATACACACATACATCCGTATATGCATACATATAATTTCAAACGAATGTGTGTTTGTGTGAATAATATGTAAATGCTGATAATCGGAGAATTCTTGAAAGTGGCGCTTGGTGCAACTGATAGAGTTTCGGCGCGTTGGTCTGGATTGTTGTAGGTTCGAATGCTGGCAATGCGAAATGTTATTTAATTTTCCTTAAATTTCAATTCAAAATGTACATATAAAATTAAAATTTTTAAATTTCATTTAAAAATTTGAATTCAAATTGAATACAAATGTGCACTACTATGGGAGTACGGGGTCTCTTACAGTCGGCTCGATCGACTGTAGCCTTTCTTACTTGTTTAACATTCGTTTTGAGACATATCATATCAAACTATACTGGAAGTTGCATAAAAATCCTGAACAAAAAATATATTACCACTAACTATAGAACACATAGAGCCTACCCATGGACCCTCACAGAGCTTCGGCAAAAAGCCGAACGTCATAGCGCCCCAGAGAGGCGATCGCCTCTCAGCAAATTCAACGCGTGCCAGCACTCGAACCTGCGCCAGCTGCGCACTTGATCTTCGCTCTATCAGCACAGCCACAGCCTCTCTCGGGCACCTGTCGCCGAAAACAATACAAAAGAGCGATCTCTTTATACTCAACGGGAATTTGTCGAAAACACAAATTTTAGCAGCGAGCCGATTGTTCAAATTTGTTGTTGCGAGACTTCGCCAAATGTATGTATCTGGCATGCTAGAAAGAGACAAACATATAAATATAAAACGAGAGCACGAGCGACACAGCCGTGCTCATCGTTTCGCTGACTGATACAGACTAAATTTATTTTCGTAGTAGGCTAGGCTGTGGAGGTCCATGAGTAGGCTAGCGTTTGCTTTCAAAAAATCATGAGTTTGACGCATCTATGTATTCTATGGTTAGTGATATTACGTAAAAAGTTTATATTATTTAACTGTAATATCACTGTAAACACAGGTTCGAACGTTTTTTCTTTGTTGTCATGTCCGTCTGATCGTCTGTTCGACTGTCTGTCCGTCTGTCTGTCTGTCTGTCCGTATGAACAAACAGATTTCAGAGATGGTAAGAACTGCAAGTTCGAGCTTCGTGTCAAACGATCACATATTAGTCAGTCAATACAAGAATCCTTTTTTTTCGATGCCACGCCCCAATCGCACACAATAAGCAAAAAACTTTACACACCTCGAGAAAAATCGTGGTTTCGGCAAATATCTCAGTAACTATGGTACCTAGGATCACCAATTTCGGTACGGAGGTTCCTAGTGACAGCATAGCTGCATTGCCATTTACATTTTTGGACTAACACGCCTCTTTTTCCCACAATTAATAAACTAATTATCTAACTTCGATGCCAATTTTAAGGTATTTGTTCTTATCGTACAGTATTGTATTTTATTATTCGTGTGGAGAGTAACTATGTTAAACTGTCCTGAAAGGTGCATACAAATCGGACTAAAAACAAGAAAACTAGAAGCGTTACAATATTGATAGTTGAATGCAATATCAACCCATTGGAAACCCAACCCAAGCGAGAAAGAAACACACAAGCACATGTTCGAACGTTTTCGCTGCCTGAACGGCAGCGCTGCCCTCAGAAGCTGGCTGCGCCGAATAAACACATACATACATATATACATACATATATACACACGTATAAAGTCAAACGTATGTGTATTTGTATGATTATGTGTGTTTGATTATAATTGTTTTTTTTTGTTTCAACGTGTTTTAATGCAAGTACTACACATTTTAATATCTCGATACTGATTTTAATAATTTAATAGGGACAAATGCAGAGAGTATTATACTGTCGGGCGCGCTCGACTGTACTTTTCTTTCTTGTTCTTACTTTTTATACTCTCTGCAAGAGTATATTGGGTTTGTGCAAAAGTTTGTAACAGGCAGAAGGAGGCGTGGCAGACCCCATAAAGTATATATATTCTTGATCAGCATCACAAGCATCATCTTGATCAGCATCACAAGTCCGTCTGTCTGTCCGTCTGACCGTCTGTCCGTATGAACAAACAGATTTCAGAGATGGTAAGAGCTACAAGTTCGAGCTTGGTGTCAAACGATCAGATATTTAGTCAGTCAATATAAGAATCTGGGGCGATGCCACGCCCCATTCGCGCACAATAAGCAAAAAACTGGACACACCTCGGAAAAAATTGGTGTTTTCGGCAAATATCTCAGTAACTATGGCACCTAGGATCACCAATTCTGGAACGGGAGGTTCGTAGCGACGGCATAGTTGCATTGCCATTTAAAATTTTGGACTGCCACGCCCACTTTTCCCATATTTGATAAAAAAGGCTGGAACCTTCAATGCCGGGTTTGGCGAACTTGTTCGTATCGTACAGTATTGTAATTATATAATTCGTGTGGAGACTAACTATTTTAAACTATACTGAAAGGCGCATTAAAATCGGACTATAAACAAGAAAACTAGAAGCGTTACAATATTGATAATTGAACGCAATACCAACCCATAGGTGCAAGCGAGATAGAAACACACAAGCACATGTTCGAACGTTTTCGCTGCCTGTGTGTCGGCAGCACTGCCCGCGGTCGCTGGCTGCGCCGAATACACACATACATACATACATATTTGCATCATATACATATTGCCAAACGTATGTATGTGTATTCGAATACAAACAGATGTGTGTTTGATTATGCTTAGATTGTTTTTGTTTCAACGTGTTTTAATGCAAGTAATTCACATTGTAATATCTCGATACCGATTTTAATAATTTAATCGGGACAAATGCAGAGAGTATTATACGGTCGGGCGCGCTCGACTGTACTTTTCTTTCTTGTTCTATCTCAACTCGTGAAACAGCATATTTAGAGGCTAGAACTTTGGATCATTTATGAGTGGAAACAGATCAGAGGGAGTACTTATCTTAAAAGATGACATTTCTTTTCCTTCTTTATTCGCATTTTTTTTTCATATATTTTAAGAATATTCATGCAAAGTTTCAAGTAAATTAGTCGATTAATCAATGAAGCCACGTCACTAAAACAGATGTAACTTTGAAACAACTAGAATTTCGAAGAATATTTTTTGGACATATTTTTGAATACATAAACTATCGAATTATAAAAAAAAAAATTGTTCGATTGTTTAAAATTTATACACTAGAAGAGTGCCTTAAAATGTGGAGCAAAAAACGAACAAGTAAGAAAGGCTACAGTCGATCGAGCCGACTGTAAAAGACCCCGTACTCCCATAGTAGTGCGCATTTATATTTAATTTAAATTTAAATTTAAATTTTAAAACGAAATTTAAAAAATTAAAAGTTTATATTTAGATTTTGAATTGAAATTAAAAAAAAAACAATATTAACCGTTTTTCACTGTCTGTATTCGAACCGCGACCTCAGTGGAATGTTCCAGAATGTGCTGCAAAACTCTAACAGTTGCACCACGCCCCGCTCTCAAAAACTAATTGATTATATGCATTTATATGTTTTTTTTGTTATATAAGAAAAATAAACGAAACGGCCGTGCCGAGATTCGAACCGCAGACATTAGGCTAACTTTCAAGTGCGAACAATACCATGTGTCTCTACCACCTAGGCCACACTTCCTTGAATAATTCCGCCGTTCAATAATGAAGGTAAACATAGAGTTATTTCTTATTTTTCTACCACGTGTACATGAATTACAATTATTGAAAATAGTTTTTGCAGAGGAGACAGTAGTTTTTGCAATTTGCAGGTTCGGTAAGTGGCGTGGCCATAATTTGAAATAAACATAAGTACGTCCCTTACACGTAAGAAAAGTAGTCAAGCACGCCCGGCTTTATAAAACTACCTTATTTTATTCCCGATTAAATTAATTAAATCGGTATCCAGGTATTACATGGGATAGTACTTGTATTAGAACACGTTAAAAAAAAAAAAAAAACAATCTAAGCTTAATCAAACATACATATTTTTCCTTGTATGCAAATACACATACGTTTGAATTTCTATGTATGCACATATGTATGTATAAGTGTATTCGGCGCGGCCAGCGTCTGCCGGCAGCGCTGCCGCCACACAAGCATCGAGAACGTTCGAACATGTGTTTGTATGATTCTGTCTCATATAACATAAATTTTGTAACGTGATAGATGTTTTGTTAAAAGTAGAATTTTGATGCCGCTTTCAGGATAGTTTGATATGATATGTCTCCAAACGAATGTTCAATTACAATTTTTTCAAGGGGTGTCTGGTAAAGGGCGTGGCAACAATTTGAAATAAACTTGATCTGCTCGCGAAGATAACGGACTTTCATTCCAAATTGGGTGTCTCTAGCTTTTGTAGTTTAAAAGATTCAGGTGTTCGTACGGACGGACGGACAGACAGACGGACATTGCTATATCGACTCGGCTGTTGATGCTGACCAAGAATATATATACTTTATGGGGTCGGCAACGCCTCCTACACGTCGAGCGAATAAGCTGTTTATTGTGAAAATGAGAGGATTAGTGGGCACATTTGCTATAAATTCAAGATGAACGGCCTTTGATGCAAAATACATGAACACCACAATATAGACTTTTAGCGTGGCTCGTCCTCTTATCCATATGAAACCAATCAAAGGGACACCCTCACAAAACAAAGAGATTCGTCTTCCAAATTCGTCTGACTTTTGAATATATGTATAGAGTCAGCGATTGCAATTTTGCCAAACTAGCCAAACAAACAAATGATAATTTTATAATAATTTCTTGAGGACAATGGCTTTTAGCCTTGGGGAGTCACCAATCGAACTGCTTGAGATTCTGAACGTCACACCATCTTGACGACAAATCGGCTGGATTTGATGATGTCGGTCCATGTCTCCAAGATACATTAATGGCCATCTCTTGGGTCGATCTCGAATCAGCGTCATTGCAAATCCAAAGTTTCTCATTTCTGCCTTCTTTTAATACTTTAGAATGGTTTGAAAACCATTTTGCCAATTGAAATTCTCCCGTCTTGATACCTGCCGTTAGAGCAGGTCGGTTCAGACGGAACCTACAACCTCTGAGTAGCAGATCGCACCAATAAATCCTTCAGAGAGTGTGACGACGTGTGCTTACACGATTGGAATTTGGTGGAACTGCAATCAGATCTCAGGACGCACTGGTGTGAAAGGGTGTAATGTGGTCGTGGTGGAACTTCTGTAATTATGAACGACATACGTCTAAGGCCACGATTCTCTTTCATGAAACTCAAATATATATCGTGGATTTCCAAGTTCATGGAAAGCTCATGTCTCTTGGCCATGTCTCTTGTGACGACTCCAGCACTTTGGGATCAGTTACGAAAGACAAGTTGACACCAAAGTGTCCACCTTACAGCATCGATATATACTGGCATTAAGCCGAACATCTCTATGTTGGATCACTGAGCAGCATCACTGGGCTTTTGGTATGCATTTTCTTGCACCGCCCTGATGCCACCTAACCAAACAATGTCCTTTGAAGCAACGAGCCACCCTTCCCCAATCGAATTTGTCCATTACAAAGCATTACGAAAAATGAGTCGGCTTCCAGAAGCATATCTATTTGCTGGGGTTTATAGAATTCAGGGTCAGCCAGGTCGACGTTTGCTGGAATCTTCCAGGAGCACCTGTTCGCCTTCGCTAGCCACATGACTAATCTGAGCAGGATGAGCGGACACTTGCTGTTCTGCGGCTGAGTACTTTTACCGGAGAGTATTGTGTGGGTAAGAATATATTCTACACTTTGACGCAGTGCAGTTGGACACTCTGTGTCCCGAATATAAACAATTTAGATAAAGTTGACTCGATTTCACGAAATTCAATCTTTCGTCAACTGGCAGTGCTGCGAACCCATGGCGGTTGCCAATCTTGTGGGTGGCACTGCAAAAGTTACATTTGGGTTCCACTACTATCTTGACATTCGTGCATGCAAATGACGATTTTTTTGCATGTTCAATATCGGATTTCTGATTCATCCTGGACTTTGAACTTCGATTTTGTATGAGGATCTACCTATGACCGACATTAGCAAATAAAAAATTTCCGATACCGAGTCAACCATTGTTCGAATTACATTTGACAATGGCTTAGACATCGGCTCAATATCAAACAACTGGGCAAGAGTTTCGAAATAGATAAGACACTTGTTGTCGTATACTCGACTTAGACTTTCTAATGCCTTCGGGTAATTCGCATCAGATACCTGGAAGGCTCTGATGGTGATAAGCACGATATCAATTGAGAAATTCAACTCGCCGTCAAGCGAGCGATCAGAGTCTACCAAGCTATTGAACAGACTGATAAATTGTCTGTATTCCGAGTGTTTACCGCTGAATTTGGGCAACTTTATCTCTGACTGCAAATCCATAGCTTTGGAAATATACGAATTTAGTATATCTAGTCGGCACTGAATCTCAAATTTACTTGGAGTCACCGTTTTATTAATGAGTGAACTCCTTTGGCGCTCTATGTCGCTCTCTACTTTTTCCAATTTAAAAAATAATTGACTTAAACGAGCACTAAGACAAGTTTCCGCGTCAACCAGAACGGTTTCATTAAGGTCTGTTTTGTGTGCCATATTGACTAATTAAAATTTGACTCTATTCGAATGCACGTAAGTGTACTATACCCCACAGTACTCAGCTGATCAACAAACTTGGCTTAGGAGGATAATCAAATGATTGAAGATAATCAGTTGATTAACACCAGTTGGCGATCAATATAATTTAAGAAAATCAGAAGATTAAAGATAATCAGCTGGCTAACTAAACTTCTCGCATGTAAAAAGAATAACAACAACTAACAAGACGCAAGAGTATGCAGATAAGCGCCGACAGTTGTCAACAACAACAAAATAACAACCTACGCAAACGCACCAGCGCAACAATAATCAGCTTATTAGCGATATTCGAATTATTCGACTGCTCAATGTAAAAAAAACAACAACAGCGCATGCGCAGGTAGACAAACGATGCGATCTACCAACAACAACTAAAAGGCTTGCCCCTTATCAGTGTACTTTTGTTTGTTTGCTAGCGCGTACGTGTGTTTGTATAAACAGCGTTGACACAAACAACGTAAAACAAAATCAAAGCAAAGCTGAATACAAAGCAGAACGCTAACAAAGTACAAGTTAACTACCGCAAGCCAAAATCCAATAGCTGTATGTAAATTATGTCTATCCGGTCCAGTAGTACCCGTGAGGGGTTGCCGTCGGGTAGATCCAAGTTGTTAGTTAATAAGGTAGATTAGGTTGAGATACAGTTAAGTATCAGATCACTGGCCTTGTGGCTCAGCGGTATATTAATTAATAAATCAAGATTATATGGCCAGAGCAATGTTTATTTCAACGTGCGTTAGTTTACGTTATTAGAACAGAACTGAATTTGGAACCACCAGCAAGCTGGGGCGTAAGCTAAGCCAAAAGTACTTAGTTGCTAAGGAATACAAAGATACAAACTTAAAGCTACAAAACTACAGCCGGCGAGCCGACTGGGCATAAGCGATAACGCTGATCTTGCTGCATGTGAAAGATATCCAGGTTACCGTCGGTTGACCGTCGCATCTAGGGCGCTGAACTACACTTTCGCTGAGACGGCAACTTCAGCGTAACTGCTGGCTAACATTTTTGCGTTTATTTATATTACACAACAATGTGCGAGGGGCACTCGTTAACTACTCCCCCCTAGAAGTATGACCGTCCCCGTTCATCTCATAGCTGTCCACGATCGCCTGTATCTTCTGTGAGGCTCGTCTTCTTCTCAAACTTTGGTAGAGGGGAATGGAACCGCTGAGACTCAGGCTGAACCCAACTGCGGCAGCAAACCATGAAGTTCTTGGATGATATATAGGTTGTGGTTGTTCATCCTTTGTAGAAAAGGCATGCTCAGGACTGGGTCGTGGCCAATGATCTTCAATACCGGCGAAGCTGCTATGCCCGGCGCCTTGTTTATGATTTCGCGCCAGTTCACATACTTTGTTCCATTTATGACAGCTACGCGCTCGAACACGATGAGAAAAGTACCGTTGACTGATACTGTTGCGCCGTCATCGGTGCTGATACTGGCCGGACTCTCGTTTAAGACCATGATGCTGTCATCTACCATTGTAATACGCTCCAGGTGACTAGGTTGCGTGTTACAATGTGCTGTGCTTCCAGCATGCAATTCGCGTGCGCAGGTGTCATGCGTTGCCAACTTGCAGATCGAGGCGTATGTTGTTGTGGTGCAGCTTGTTACCGCTAAAACGTCGTTGTCGCATTCAGCTTCGGTGTCATCTTGAAGCTGAAGTACAGTGTGCTCTTGGGACACCGGGAGAATGTTGACCTTTCTACATATAAACTTAATTCTGGGATACTCGATTAAAATGTGGACAATATTTTCGGACTGAAAAATCTTAATATTAGATGCCTCCATCAGGCTAACTATAGGAACTTCTGCGGGATGTTTGATAAGCACAGATTTTAAATCATCGTGATCAAAGATTGTTGGGTTTATTATGTTGGCTTTTGCAAGAGTGATCGTGAGCATTAAATTTTGGATTTCATTTATTAACATTCTATTTCTGGCCAATAATGCCTCGTACAAATGTGGAGTGTCTATTAGATCATTCCTCTTTGCTTTAATTATCTTATTTACTGTATCGGTTAATTGATTTATCTGCTTCTGGGTTTCTGTGTTTATTACTACCTGTTTGTTGTTTGATTCGATTAATCTTCTTTCGGTCATTCTGATCATCTTTTCTAAATCTTTAGCGTCCGGTGTGCCGGCCACTACCTTAAGTGCTGTCCCAAGAAAATCCAAGCTTCTGGCAATTCGGTGGTGCACCTCTAAAACGGACAAAAGACTTCTAGTATGGTTAACATCTATCTCCAATAGTTTTCTCATATGAGACTGGGAAAAGTACTCGGACAATTTTTCTGTTTCTTCTATCATATTTAACAAGTAAGAAAGGCTACAGTCGATCGAGCCGACTGTAAAAGACCCCGTACTCCCATAGTAGTGCGCAATTGTATTCAATTTGAATTCAAATTTTCGAAATTTAAAAATTTTAATTAAATATGTACATTTAGAATTGAAATTTAAAAAAAAATTAAATTAAGAACTCGCATTGCCGCAATTCTATCAGTTGCACCACGCGCCACATTTAAGAATTCTCCGAATATCAGCATTTACATATTATTCATACAAACACACATTCGTTTGAAATTATAAGTATGCATGTATGTATGTATGTATGTGTGTATTCGGCGAGGCCAGCGTATGCCGGCAGTGCTGTCGCCGCACAAGCATCGAGAACGTTCGAACATGTGTTTGTATGTTTCTGTCTCGCTCTTGCGCGTAAGTGATATTGCAGTTAAATAACAAACTTTCTAACGCAGTAGCTCTTTTGTTAGAGGTAGTATTTTAATGCCACTTTCAGAATAGTTTGATTTTATATGTCTCTATACATATGTTGAATCACAACACTACTATATGAATAAATGCCTTAAAAACGGCATTGAAGCGTAAAAGTTTTTTAGCTGATGTGGGGAAAAGGGGCGTGGCAGCTCAAAATTTTGCATTAAGGCTGTCTCTAGCAAACCTGCTTACCAGAAATGGTGTTCCTAACTGCCATAGTTACTGAGTTATTGGCGTAAAAGTACATTTTTTTTCGAGGTGTGTCTGGTTTTTTGGTCATTGCGGGGGCGGTAAGGGGCGTGGCAACAATTTGAAATAAACTTGATCTGCTCGCGAAGATAACGGACTTTCATTCCAAATTGGGTGTCTCTAGCTTTTGTAGTTTAAAAGATACAGGTGTTCATACGGACGGACGGACATTGCTATATCGACTAGGCTGTTGATGCTGATCAAGAATATATATACTTTATGGGGTCGGCCACGCCTCCTTCTGCCTGTTACGCACATTTCGCTTCTGACAAACCTAATAGACCCCTATACTCTTTTTTAGAGTACGGGGTCTAAAAATTCGGTCAAATTACTTGAGTGTCGTGCATAGTCATGTTGTTCCCAAATCATTACATTTCCATCTACTATGGGTATGTAATTTGAATAAGAATAGTCGGTGATTCGAGCGTTTATTATACTTATTAGGGATAAAATCGACCAAATAAATAAAATTGGATAAACCCTTCTGTGTTTCTTAGTTCTAGTACTAATTTATAATCGCTAATCTAATTCCTATTTTATGTTGTCTTTGTGGACCACCCTCCTCTTAATGAGTACAGACGTTCCTAGGTCTGCTTGTATTACCTCTTCTGAGCACAAGGGGGTAAGCTTGTTTCCAAGTCTCTTATTGGATTTGATGAAGACTTTTTCTCCTACCTCAAATATCCTGTTTTGCCTGTGTGGATTGTTTCTGTCCAGTTGAATCTGTTGAGTTTTCTCAATCTTTGCCCTTATGGCTTCACTAAATTCATCAGTCGATGAATGTATCACTTCTATCGGTTTCTTGCCTGTCACTGAATGCAGTGAACGGTTGTACTCTAGAGTTGCAAGTAGGATAACTTCGATCGTATCGTCGATCTTTCTTTCCAGCTTAAAACATCTAGCAATTTCCGACAACGTGCTGTGCAATCGTTCCACTTGGCCATTAGAAGTACTATGTAATGGTGGCGCATTTACCACATCGATCCCAAAGTTGTTCTTTAACAGTGACTTTATGGTTTCGGAATTAAATGCTGCCTCATTATCACAATACACAACCTTTGTTTTGGGAAAAAAGTTTATAATTTGGATGATAGTGCCTTTTACGTCTGTTATGGCACGTGATATTATTGGTTGCACTATTGCAAATTTAGAAAACTTATCGACACATGTCAGAAATTGTTTCTTATCGGTCGAGAAAATGTCAATGTGCAACCGCTCGCCGGGAATTGATGGTGTTGGTGTTTCTCCGAGAATTTGTTTTTTTCGGGTGCCTGTAGTATTTGGACTTAGTGCAAGTTCTGCAGTTGGCCACAACTTCCTTAGCCAGCCTGGCCATTTTCGTAAAGTAAAGTAATACTCTTCTTAAATTTGCTTGATGTTTTTCCGATTGTGCTCTGCTATGACAATGTCCCTTTTTTCGATTTTGTCAACTATGTCGATTACCATATTTTTACCACTGAACGTACGTATGTAGATATTGGCGAATAGCGAAATTAAAGAGGAACGGTGAATGTTGATATGCATACAAATATGTTTGCTTGCACCAGTTATTAATTTTTGTTTTATTTATGTGTATAATTTAATTTGATTTGTGTGTGTTTGCGTTAAATTGCCTTTCAATAAATCACATATATATCAGTGCTGAAACGCAATATCTCTAATGTGCATTAAATGGTGCAGTACTTTTCTATATATGTACTTTCAAATGTGTAACGTGCCGCTTCTATGCTTGCTCTTTCTATATTCTCCTGCATTGACTCGTTTGGGCACTGTTACCTGATCAACAGAAGAGTCGCTCTTGGGCTCAATTCTGGGTATTATCTTTAAGATAGGTGGCTTCAACTCCTAGCTGTTCAATTTCAGAATTCGACTAAGGTCAACAGCTCCAGGGAAATCCAACAACAAGTGGTTTGATACCGACTCACACAGCAAACCAAGCTTTGAAATGTCTAATAGACCAACGAATCCGATTGAACGTCCGCTCGGGTGCCAATGAAAAATCGAGAAACTAATTAAATTTACAAGTAAAAACGGCTACAGTCGACGTTAAAAGACTCCGTACGCCCATAGTAGTGCGAATTTATATTTAATTTAAATTTAAATTTTAATACGAGATTTAAAAAAAAACAAGAAAGAATGCTATAGTCGCCTCGCGACTTTAGGATACCCGTTACTCCGTTTCAATTTGTTATTAGCAATGGTGATATATAAGATAGCTTGGCAAACACAGAACATTTTCATAGAAATTCATGTTTAGAGCATATTTTCGACCGATCGTTCCTATGGAAGCTATACGATATAGTTGTCTGATTTGTATCAAAATTGGTCAGTATATATATACTATTAGCATATGTATTCTGTGTGAGTTTGATTAATATAGCTTAGTAAACGCAAAAGTTTTCCATACTAACTCATATTTAGAGCCTATTTTCGACCGATCGGCCCTATGGGAGCTATACGATATAGTTGTCCGATTTGGATCAAACTTGGTCAGTATACATATATATATTATTGGCAGATGTCTTCTGTGTGAGTTTGAATAATATAGCTTAGTTAACGCAAAAGTTTTTCATACTAACTCATATTTAGAGCGTATTTTCGACCGATCGGCCCTATGGGAGCTATACGATATAGTTGTCCGATTTGGATCAAACTTGGTCAGTATATGTACTTCCTAGATATGTACTTTTCGTGTAAATTTGGTTCAGATAGCATAGCTAACAAAAAAGTTTTCTATACTAAAACATTCTGCGTTTACCTGTACATTTACCTTTATATGCAAATAAAACGCCCTAAAGTGGGCGTGTCAAAAAACAAAAACAAACTTGTACTGCTTGGGTATTGTACCTTTCATTTGCGACCACTATCATTTTTCTAGCTCTTATAGTCTCTGAGATCCTTTTGTTCATACAGACGGACGGACGGACGGACGGACGGACGGACAGACGGACAGACGGACATGGCTATATCGACTCGGCTATTGATGCTGATCAAGAATATATATACTTTATGGGGTCTGCCACGCCTCCTTCTGCCTGTTACATACATTCCAACGATTACAATATACCCTTTTACTCTACGAGTAACGGGTATAAAAATAGATGTTAATATTTACATTTTGAATTGAAATTAAAAAAAAATATATTAACCGCTTTCACTGTCTGTATTCGAAGCGGCGACCCCAGACGAAGGTTCCAGAATGTGCTGCAAAACTATAACAGTTTCACCACGCACCCGCTCTGAACAACCAATTGATTATATGCATTTATATGTTATAAATTTGTTACATAAGAAAAATAAACGAAACGGCTGTCCGTGTCGACATTCGAACCACATACATTAGGTTTACTCTCAAATGCGAACAATACCATGCGTCTCTACTACCTAGGCCACGCTTCGTTGAATAATTAGGCCGTTCAATAATGAAGGTAAACATAGAGTTTTCTCTTCTTTTGCCACCACGTGTACATGAATCACAATTATTGAAAATAGTATTTGCAAAGGAGAGAGTAGTTTTTACATTTTGCGGGGTCGGTAAGGGGCGTAGCTACAATTTGAAATAAACATAAGTACGTCCGACCTTATAAGAAAGAAAAGTAGCCAAGCACACCCGCCTTTATAATGCTACCTGATTTTACTCCCGATTAAATTAATTAAATCGGTATCATGGTATTATAATGAATAGTACTTGTATTAGAACACGTTAAAACAAAAACAATCAAACATACATACATATGTTTGTTTACATGCAAATACACATACGTTTGGAATTCTATGTATGCATATATGTATGTATGTGTGTATTCGGCGCGGCCAGCGTTTGCCGGCAACGCTGCCGCTACACAAGCATCGAAAACGTTCGAACATGTGTCTGTATGTTTGTGTCTCGCTCTCGCGCGTGAGTGATATTGCAGTTAAATAAAAAACTTTGTAACGTTATAGCTCTTTTGTTAAAAGTAGGATTTTGATGCCGCTATCAGGATAGTTTGATTTGATATGTCTCCAAATGAATGTTCAATTACATACCGGAATTGGTGCTTCTAAGTGCCATAGTTACTGAGATATTTGCCTAAAACATCATTTTTTTAAAGGTGTTTCTGGTTTTTTTTGCTCATTTTTTGGGCGGTAAGGAGCGTGGCAACAATTCGAAATAAACTTGATATGCTCGCGAAGATAACGGACTTTCACTCGGAATTTGGTGGTTCTAGTTTTTGTAGTTAAAAGATCCAGGTGTTCATACGGACAGACAGACATGGCTATATCGATTCGTCTTTCAATGCTGATCAATAATATATATACTTTATGCGTTCCGCCTGTTAAGCACATTTCGCTTCAGACAAGCTTAATAGACCCCTCTACCCTTTTTTAGAGTACGGGGTCTAAAAACAAATTGCTAGTTCATAAACGTTACAATTTATTTGTTAGACAGCTAATCGCGGAAAGGTATGGGAGCGTGTCTGTGGTTATAGCGAAACGAAAATACGAACTAACTGCTGCTTGCGACAGCTGCACTGCCGAATAAGGTGTATTCAGGTTTTGCCTCATTGTGGGCGAATGGGGCATGGCATCAAAAAAAAAAAAAAAAATATTATTCTTGTATTGACTGTCGTTTGACAGCAAGCTTGAACTTGTAGCACTTACCATCTCTAAAAGCTGTTTGTTCATACGGACAGACAGACATTAGTTATTTTATATATTTATTTATTTATTAACGCAGACTAGCATCAGTCGCATCAAAAATAAGTTTTTATGTATAATTAAAATTAATATTAATGATTATTAAAAAGTGCAAACTATAAAAAATTATTTTAATTGAAAAGGATTAAAAAAAATGTTGTTAATCAAATTGATAAATTTATTAATAGTTAATAGTTAATCTGGGGATAAAAAGTAATGAACTTGATCCAACATTTGTTGCGAGGATTGCGAAAAACCCAGAAAAACCCAACCAGAACAATAAAAATGTGTGCCAAAATTAACACGAAAGATTAGTTTTAGATTTAAAGGGACGTATGAATGGCAGAGATACCAAACATACTGGCCATGAAAATTAGAGATTTAACGGAGTTGGCCAAAAAGTGAAGCTTTAAGATGGAAAGGAGAGACAGCGAAAGATGTATCAATTATTCTATAGTATTGATTATAATTAGCCCATAATACCCGAAAACGATTGTGCAAAGCGTAGTCGGTAGTGCATGTAGGAAGAAATAAAGGAATGTAGTTCCTGGTTGCCCTGGTTGGAATATTAAAACAAAAAAGAATGCTATAGTCGCCTCGCGACTTTAGGATACCCGTTACTCCGTTTCAATTTGTTATTAGCAATGGTGATATATAAGATAGCTTGGCAAACACAGAACATTTTCATAGAAATTCATGTTTAGAGCATATTTTCGACCGATCGTTCCTATGGAAGCTATACGATATAGTTGTCCGATTTGTATCAAAATTGGTCAGTATATATATACTATTAGCATATGTATTCTGTGTGAGTTTGATTAATATAGCTTAGTAAACGCAAAAGTTTTCCATACTAACTCATATTTAGAGCCTATTTTCGACCGATCGGCCCTATGGGAGCTATACGATATAGTTGTCCGATTTGGATCAAACTTGGTCAGTATATATATATATTATTTGCAGATGTATTCTGTGTGGGTTTGAATAATATAGCTTAGTTAACGCAAAAGTTTTTCATACTAACTCATATTTAGAGCGTATTTTTGACCGATCGGCCCTATGGGAGCTATACGATATAGTTGTCCGATTTGGATCAAACTTGGTCAGTATATGTACTTCCTAGATATGTACTTTTCGTGTAAATTTGGTTCAGATAGCATAGCTAACAAAAAAGTTTTCTATACTAAAACATTCTGCGTTTACCTGTACATTTACCTTTATATGCAAATAAAACGCCCTAAAGTGGGCGTGTCAAAAAACAAAAACAAACTTGTACTGCTTGGGTATTGTACCTTTCATTTGCGACCACTATCATTTTTCTAGCTCTTATAGTCTCTGAGATCCTTTTGTTCATACAGACGGACGGACGGACGGACGGACGGACAGACAGACAGACGGGCATGGCTATATCGACTCGGCTATTGATGCTGATCAAGAATATATATACTTTATGGGGTCTGCCACGCCTCCTTCTGCCTGTTACATACATTCCAACGATTACAATATACCCTTTTACTCTACGAGTAACGGGTATAATTAAGGCGTTCTAAGAGGGATGGGGAGCAGATATCGCCAACTTTAAGTTTATGAAGAAAAAGAACTCCAAGAACTCTCCTACGATTAATAAGGGACGGAAGATCGAGGAGTAAGAGCCTGTTGGTGGAGGATGGAAAGCGAAGGTTAGGGTCCCAATGAAGTCCTCGCAGTTTGAAGAGTAAAAACTGCTTCTGCACCGACTCAATTAAATCTTGAGCATAAGCATGTTGAGGAGACCAGACACATGAACAATATTAAAGAATGAGCCGGACTAGGGATGTATAAAGAAGTTTGGGGACGAAGTGTTCATTAAATTCATTAATAAATCCAAGAGTGCCCTTGGCTTTATTAACAATTGTGGAGATATGATGTGTGAAACTTAACTTATTATCAAAGAGAACACCAAGATCTTTAACTAACAGTATTTAAGGGTACATTGTCAATATAGTAATTGGCTATGTAAGAAGTAACCCTGTTAAAAGTCATAAACAGGCATTTAGAGAAATTTAGGTACAAGTGATTAGTTATGCACCAGTTGTGCATTGTGTTTAAATCATCTTGTAATAACGCATGATCCGAAGGGTCCTTATAATATAATAATAATTTCAGATCATCTGAATACATAAGTATGCAACAATGGGATAGCGAACAGGGATGGTCGTTTATAAAAAGATTCAAGAGTAATGGACCTAGGTGATTACCCTGGGGATGTAAGTAGGAAAGATAGAGGATTCTAAAGATAGTTTAAAAAGAATTAGGAGAGGTTTTGTTATGGAAAAACAGCACCCTTTGAGCACACAACTTGGAATGCTGTCAGGCCCAGGAGAGAAGGAAGACTTTAAGGTGTTAATTGAGGAATGCATGCAACTATCTGTAATATGAGGCAAGAAAATAGAATTAGAGGATGGGAGTTTATAAGGGTAAGAGAAGTTAAAAGGCAAACTAGAGGTGTAAGTTGATTGAAAAAAGTTAGCAAAGAGATCGGAAGCAGCCGAGTCATCGATTACTTTATAGGAATTGAAAAAGAAAGAATAGGGTAAGGTACTAGATTTACGTTTAGAATTAACAAATTTATAGAATTGTTTTGGATCACGCGCAAATTGATTCTTGCAGCGAACGAGATAACTTTCATAGCATTGAGAATTAAAAAAGGTAGGGGCAGCTTTTAATTTAGAATAATTTAAAAAGTCTAAGCTAGAACCTGTCTGCTTAAACTTTTTAAAATATTTAGATTTATTGTTTTTATACTCTCTGCAAGAGTATATTGGGTTTGTGCAAAAGTATGTAACAGGCAGAAGGAGGCGTGGCAGACCCCATAAAGTATATATATTATTGATCAGCATCACAAGCCAAGTCGATATAGCTATGTCCGTCTGTCTGTCCGTCTGTCCGTATGAACAAACAGATTTCAGAGATGGTAAGAGCTACAAGTTCGAGCTTGGTGTCAATCGCATATTTAGTCAGTCAATACAAGAATCTTTTTTTCGATGCCACGCCCCATTCGCCCACAATAAGCAAAAAACTGGATACACCTCGGGAAAAATCGGTGTTTTCGGCAAATATCTCAGTAACTATGACGCCTAGGTTCACCTATTTTGTTACTGAGGTTCCTAGCGACAGCATAAATGCATTGCCATTTTAAGTTTTGGGCTGCCACGCCCACTTTTCCCACATTTAATAAAATAGTTTTCAAACTTCAATGTCGTTTTTAGCGATTTTGTTCGTATCGTACAGTATTGTTATTTATAATTCGTATGGAGACTAACTATATCAAACTATCCTGAACTAGAAGCGTTACAGTATTAATAAATGAACGCAATATCAACCCATTGGTGCAAGCGAGATAGAAACACACAAGCACATGTTCGAACGTTTTTGCTGGCAGCGCTGCCCGCGAACTCTGGCTGCGCCGAATACACGCATACATATATATATGCACGCATATAATGTAAAACGTATGTGTATTCGAATACAAACAAACAGATTTATGTTTGGTTATGCTTAGATTGTTTTTGTTTCAACGTGTTTTAATGCAAGTACTATTCAATGTAATCGTTAAAAATGCAGAGAGTATTAAACGGTCGGGCGCGCTCTACTGTACTTTCTTTCTTGTTTAAGTTGGATAGTCTTGGTGAAAACCAAGGTAGCTTACATGAAACGGACTTTACAACACAATATGGAATGCAGACATCAAAGATTGACTTTAAAATGTTGTAAAAATACTCGACAGCTATATAAATATCATTCGTGCTGTATAGTATAGACCAATCGGTAGCAAGAATCAGTTGATTTAGCAAAGAATAATTTCCTTTGCGGAAACAACGGCACGACTTGGAAGAGAAAGAAGGAGCTAAATGGGTTAAGTTAGGAATAGACAAGGATATTTCAAGAGTGGGATGAAAAGAATCTTTAGGTACAACTACAGGAGAAGATCTAGTGACAACGTCACTGGATGAATCATTTACGAAGGTGAGATCCAGCATTCTGTTTAAACGAATAGATATATGCTTGACTTGAAAAAAAGGAAGATCAATCAAACTATTTAAAAAGTCATAATACGGTGTAGTTATGTAATTAAACTTGTCGAAACACGTCCTGGAAACGTTTGGTAAGTTAAAATCACCAAGTGTCACAAAGAAATCATGATCATAAATGTGATTTAATGTTTTTTAAATGAAATGCGTTAAATGCAGCAACAGAATCAATAATCGTGTCTGCGGTAAGCATAGATATAAATATCTGCTTGCGTGCAGCCACGATGGTAAGCAGGGGAGGCTGACCTACAATGGGAGTAGCAATAAGATGACTGTTTCATCGACTTGGAGTGCTTTAAGAGACTGAATTCGCAACATTATTGCCAGGTACCACAATTATATTAGTGTGTGAAGGGGGAATTGCGGGGATGGCAGAAGATCGACTATTACATCGAATAGTGCGACTCCTTGAGTTTTTACTCTTTGCCATAACTACATTGACAGCCACCGATTTGATCATAACGGGTAATGTGGCGGTTACAGAGGGGTCAGGCAGTGCTGGGAAAGCAACAAATCTGGTACAGGAGATGTTGCAGGAGGAATGCATGAATTGGGAGGTGAAGAGTTATTGGGAGCGGGAGTAAAGGATAAATGGGGAGGCTCATTATGACGTGGTGAAGTAAAGAGTGAACCAGGCGGAAGACGTTAAGGAAATTGTTGCTGAGAACACAATGCCTTGTTAGGTGGAGTCGCAAACTTAAAGTCCCTAAGCAAGTCCGCACTAATATCAAAATCAGTGCTTAGCTTCCTAGCGAGTGAGCGCAATTTAAGTAATTGTTTTTCACGGTATTATACATACGTGAAAAATCACATTGCAGCTCAATACAAACTGGACATGACTATCGTAACCGACCACTGCCTAATTTGGCAAAGGAAAGGAATTTTTTGAATTCACGCCCAGTAAGACCAGCACATTTTATATGCATAATGTTGTCATACAGCAAACAGTGCACATAATTTGGTTGGTCGCTGTCCTGAGATGGACCATAATTGCAATTGTTTTTGCAGCATGCCATTTCATTCAAAAATAACTCTTGCAAATAGAGTGAAGACAAGAAAAAATAAGAGTGCACAAGATGCCTTCGATGTAAACAAATAGGCTCGAAAACAGAATTCGCAAAAATGCAAAAACAAATGTTAACGAAAACAGTTAAACAACCAAGGCAAACCGTGGATGCAAGCGCAAATGAGAAATTGTGTGCAAGCGAACAAACACACAAACTTAAAATTGCTCTGCAGAGCATCGAAAAGGGAGCAAAGGTCACAGCAAAAACGGGCACAAACAAAAACACAGCTGAGATGCTATATTAATAAAAATATGTTGTATTTAACTACAATGCACACCAAATACAACTTTGCACAACCCAGATTTAGGGTATACTAAGCACAAATTAAATATTCAACAATTTGAATTTAAAATACACAAATTAAAGCAGAAATAATTAAAATAGATGGACCACAAAAAAACACGACCGGCACAGCTGATAAACTCTTTCATGGCTATATCGACTCGGCTTGTGATGCAAGAATATATATACTTTATGGGGTCTGACACGCCTGCGTCTTCCTTTTACATACTTTTGCACAGACCCAATATACTCTTGAAGAGAGTATAAAAATGTACAACAGTTTTACTGAAACCAAAAACTATTGTACAACATTGTGTGAATGATAACTCAATGAGAATGTACACAATTCACTTACATACATTTAAAGTTCTACTATTCTACTACTAACGTTTTTGCCAATTCTCAAAGCATGCCAAATAACCACTTTCCTGAATACGGTGGTTGCGGAAATTGACAGCCAGAAATTGAGAGCCTTTCGAGATTTGAAGCGTTTAGGAACCAAAATTTCTGTTACAGTGGTGGTAGCCGATCGTTTTAAAATGCCAACAGCTTCAGCAAAGTACCTAGTTGCTAAACAATGATTTACAAGCAACAATTCCTTAATTTTATTGACGTGAACTTCATCACGGTATAAAACTTGGTCACCTGGTCAACATCCTCAACAATTGTGCAGCGTAAATTGAATTCCGCAGACAAAATTTGATTGAACTTCTTTGTTGAATATCGGACATCGCAAAAAACGCCAAATTAAGTTTTTGTGTATAAATAATTATTTTGACGTGATATTTTACGTAGATGTCAGGAATGGTGCTGCTAATTGAGGGAATTTGCGGCGCGCCTAGACATCTAAGCCGTGTTCGCTCTAGAGCAGGGCAGTGGCAAAGTAGATGTTCAAGTGTAAAGGTAGTGTTAGCATTATTGCATTTAATGCAGTTCGTGTTAGTGGTAATACCAAGCTTAGCCACATGTGCAGCCGCCAGGCAGTGACCGGTAAATACTCCAACTAGCATCCTACAATATTACCGAGAGAGGTACAAGATACCGGCTAATTTGTGCATTGAACTCAGTTCACATTAACTTTGTTATTCTGAAAGAGAAGGTGTTCTGCCACCTTTGCTTAATGCGCTTATTGGTGCCCTCTTTAAGACTGCTGTACAGCGATCTTAGGGATATGGGCACCTGCTCTGTTCTGTTTACGGGTAGTTCAACGCCTGCCTTTGCTAGAGTGTCTGCCTCTTCATTTCCAGGAATGCCCTGGTTTCTTGGAACCCAGTAGATGGGTACTGACTTAGTCGTACATAGATCATCTAATGCGTCCCTGCTCATCTTGACCGTTTTGGAGCTGAGAGTACACGTAATCATAGACATGATGGCTGGCTGACTGTCAACCATGAGGTTGATTGTGTGGCTGTCTGTACCGAGAAAAGTTTATAGGGTCGGCCATGCCTCCTACTGCCTGTTACGCACATTTCGCTTCTAACAAAGTTAATAAACCCCTCTACTCTATTTTTGAGTGCGGGGTCTAAAAAATTTAAATGAATGATTCCTTCCAGCAATCGAACCTATACCAAGCTGGGCACTTCATCTTCACTCTATCAGCACAGACACTCTCGAGTACCTTTCGCCTAAAAGAATACAAAAGATGGAAATCTTCCACACTCGATCCCTTATTTGTTGAAAACACAAATTTAAATTTTATGTTTTAAAATGTGCTGTTGCGAGACTTCTAACAAGTAAGAAAGGCTACAGTCGATCGAGCCGACTGTAAAAGACCCCGTACTCCCATAGAAGTGCGCAATTGTATTCAATTTAAATTCAAATTTTCGAATGAAATTTAAAAATTTTAATTTTATATGTACATTTTGAATTGAAATTTAAAAAAAATTAAATTAACAATTCGCATTGCCGCAACTCTATCAGTTGCACCACGCGCCACTTTCAAGAATTCTCCGATAATCAGCATTTACATATTATTCATACAAACACACATTCGTTTGAAATTATATGTATGCATGTATGTATGTATGTGTGTATTCAGCACACAAGCATCGAAAACGTTCGAACATGTGTTTGTATGTTTCTGTCTCGCTCTCGCGCGTAAGTGATATTGCAGTTAAATAACAAACTTTGTAACGCAGTAGCTCTTTTGTTAAAGGTAGTATGTTGATGCCACTTTCAGAATAGTTTGATTTTATATGTCTCTATACGAATGTTGAATTACAACACTCTACTATATGAATAAATGCCTTAAAAATGGCATTAAAGCGTAAACGTTTGGTTAACTCTCATGTCAAAAGGGGGCGTGACAGCTCAAAATTTTGCATTAAGGCTGTCTCTAGCAAACCTGCTTACCAGAAATGATGTTCCTAACTGCCATAGTTACTGAGTTATTGGCCTAAAAGTACATTTTTTTTCGAGGTGTGTCTGGTTTTTTGCTCATTGCGGGGGCGGTAAGGGGCGTGGCAACAATTTGAAATAAACTTGATCTGCTCGCGAAGATAACGGACTTTCATTCCAAATTTGGTGTCTCTAGCTTTTGTAGTTTAAAAGATCCAGGTGTTCATACTGACGGACGGACAGACGGACATTGCTATATTGTCTCGGCTGTTGATTGTGATCTAGAATATATATACTTTATGGGGTCGGCCACGCCTCCTTCTGCCTGTTACGCACATTTCGCTTCTGACAAACCTAATAGACCCCTATACTCTTTTTTAGAGTACGGGGTCTAAAAATGTATGTATCTTGCATGCTAGAAAGAGACAAATATATAAAAATAAAACAAGAGCACAAGCCACATAACCGTGCTCATCGTTTTGCAGACTGATGCAGATTATATTTATTTTCATCTTCGTTAAATTTGCTGGGGGGCGATCTCTGTGTAAAACTCTTACCATTGGAACCAAGTTTTGTTGATGTTGCATGTTTTTGCAAATGACACAGCTTGGCCTTTATCGTGGACTTGAAATAAAAACAGAACACTTCAGTGAGATCTGTGGTCACTTTTCTCACGCAGTCTGGCTTTGTAAGCCATGCGTCTCGGCATTTTTGATTATATACCCATTTCGGCCTTTTTAGCTTTAAGAGTGACGCTTGCAAAAAGATATTAACTTTTTGAGCGATCGTTATTGAAAAAGATATCGATGCAATAACTTTGCCAAATGGTGTTGAAAATTTCTCTAAAAAAAAGTAACGAAACTAACAATTATACAACCAACTCCGATATTTTTTCACTTCTAATCTAATTCTAAATTTTCAAAATAGCTAAATTTGTAGCTAATAGCTGTTTTAAAATTTTTGTAGCAATCGGCCTTAAAAAATGGCCAGATCTAGCTACATAGTAGCTGATTCGGCAACACTGTCTATGAGTCCATATGGACCATAAGTAGACCAGCGTTTGATTTAAAACAAGAAAGAAAAGTACAGTCGAGCACGCACAACCGTATAATACTCTCTGCATTTGTTCCCGATTAAATTATTAAAATCGGTTTCCTGATATTACAATGTGTAGTACTTGCATTAAAACACGTTGAAACAAAAACAATCTAAGCATAATCAAACATACATCTGTTTGTTTGTATTCGAATACACATACATATGTACGTTTGACAATATATGATGTATGTATGTGTGTATTCGGCGCGGCCAGCTTCTGCGGGCAGCGCTGCCAGCACACAAGCAGCAAAAACGTTTGAACATGTGCTTGTGTGTTTCTATCTCGCTTGCACCAATGGGTTGATATTGAGTTCAATTATCAATATTGTAACGCATCCAGTTTTCTTGTTTATAGTCCGATTTGTATGCGCATTTCAGAATAGTTTAATATAGTTAGTCTCCACACGAATTATAAACTACAATACTGTACGATACGAACACGTTCGCTAAAAACGGTATTGAAGTTTGAAAACTATTTTATCTATTGTGGGAAAAGTGGGCGTTGCAGTCCAAAATTTTAAATGGCAAGGTTAGGTAAGGTTAGGTGTAGTGGCTGCCGGTGGCACCGGCACACATGAGCCAGGTTTGGCTCGTTGTGATACCATGTGGGAGGCAGGGAGGCTCTTAAGAAAGATTTGTGGAGAACCATTTAGCGGCTCGGATAAATTTGGCTAGTTGTAGAGGTTGTTTGTCGGCTATGTCGGACTACCCATCAAGGAGAAATGTACCAAGGTCGCTGTCTGTGCTGACCTAGAGCAGCACAGTGGCAGAGGAAGTGTATAGCCGTCTCCTCTTCCTCTTCATTGCGACTTAAGGTAAGCGTGTCCTACATCGTCACGATTCCAACATTTCAATTTTGACTTTATTTGCAAATCACAAATATTGTCTTCGTTTTCAGGATCTGGTTCTACAGACCCTGCAGCTCGGTGACCTGATGGATGACCTTTGTTTTAGGAAATGTCTCATGTAATTTAGTCTGCGAACTATGAAAGAAAACCTCATGTCGATGACATTCCTTTCGCAAAATTGCTAATGTTGGAGTCTCTACATGAAGAAGTTCCAGTTTCAACTCCGATTTTAGATTATGTCTAACCTCTAAGATAATGTTATCTCATTAGTTTTCTAAGAGAATCGGCAACCATATTAATTCCCTTGCTTACGGTGCCTCATTGCCTGCTTTATATCTCGATCAGTACGTTGATCCTGGTATCGCTCGCACAACTTTTTGCATAAATCATCCCAATATCTGTGACATACGGTTTCATGAACTCTCCAAAAGAAAGATAACGCTGATCCAGAAAAAAGTAAATTCACAAACTGATATAACAAATCAAAACTGTTGTCAAAATATTGCGCTGTAAAGCAGTTAACTCGACTCAATATATAAAATCTTCTATCGGCAAATTATTAGGCAACCTGAAAACTTTAACTTCCAGTTAGATATAATGTTTGAAACGCTATCAGGTCGATTATTAGCAGAATCGTTTATGATCCAATCTATTAAAGGACGACATTGACCATTCTCATTGGTGCTACCGATACTCTTGTAGGTATCTTATTCTCCCATTCATCCTGCGACTTTCTTTACAAGGCGGAAAAATTTAAATCACCTAGCGCAGAAGTGATCTGGTCAGAGACGGCTTCATAAATCTTCGTTCTGTGACTCGCTAATGAATTAGCTAACAAGCGTTGAGTTCGGTCTTCAAGATTATCGGAAGCACTTGTACCCGAATCACTTCTGGGTTGATCATTTGTTGTTTCACGACTGTTTTGGAAACTTCGTTGTTTTTATCTGGTTGTTGGACGAGCTCTGGAAATAGCTCCTGTAGGATTATTTGTTTATGCACCTCGGGGGTTGCTCATCGTTTGTCCAGTATTTAGCTTACTTGAGCTAGATGGATTTCCCGATTTGGAGCGCGAGTGCATGGCTGTTTACATGATGGACATATGGTATTATTGCCTAATCATGTAGACAGACACGATGTGTGAAACTCATTCTTGCTCATAATTTCGAGTGGGTGAAAGTAAAGGATGGCGTCAAAGGCCTTCTCATGGGTGGTGTTTAGGGCACCTAGGGTGAACAGCTCCGCAAGGCGTTGAGTTTTGGTAAGCTTCTTTAGGTTTGTCTGCTTCATAAGCGCCGGTAACCATTCTACAACTCCATAGAGAAGTATGGGACGTACAATAGCTGTATAGAGCCATCTCGTAATGAGGGGATTAAGCCCCCATTTTAAGCCTCTGGATTTCTTGCATGTGAAGAGAGCGATTGACGGTTTCTTCGCTCTGTCTTCGATGCATGCTTTCCAGTTTAGCTTTCTATCGAGAAAGACACCTAAGTACTTAGCCTTTTCGTTAAAATTCAGTATCTCGACGTGCAGAGAGGAAGATCTAAGACGCGGGATTTTGTGCTTGTTTGTGAAAAGGACTAGTTCGGTTTTGCTGGGGTTAACCCCTAGCTCATTATCTTTCTTATTTTTTTTTTTTGTGTTTTTTGTTTATGTTATTTTTATTGAATTTTGGAAAAAGTTTCAGATTTTTATCTCCTCTAAAAGTATTTTTGGCCGCTCGCTCCATACAAGCCCAACCTCTGTGCGCTGGGAGCACCGATATGGGAGCGGGTTTTGATGGTGTTTGGTTAGGTTAGATTAGGTGTAGTGGCTGCCGGTGATTTAATGCACCGGCACACATGGGCCAGGTTCAGCTCGTTATGATACTATGTGGGAGGCAGGGAATTATTTGGCTCTTAGGAAAGATTTGTGGAGAACCAGTTAGTGGTTCGGATGAATTTGGCTAGTTGTAGAGGCTGTTTGTCGGCTATATCGGACAACCCATTAAGGAGAAAGGTATCAAGGTGTCGCTGTCTATGCTGACCAAGAATAGGACAGTGGCAGAGGAAATGAATGGCCGTCTCCTCTTCCTCTTCATTGCCACAGCTTCTGCAGAAGTCGTTGAAATCAGCTGATAGCCTGTTGGCGTGTGTACCTACAAGCCAGTGCCCAGTGAGGGCCCGGAAGACGTCGGAACGTTCATAGATTGGCAGACCGTTTCTTGTCGCGAACGGGCCAAGTAGAATGAGGTACTCTACATCTGTGTGTGTTTTCCCATATAAGGTCAGCTAACCTTTCAAAGTGATCGCTTATTCGAAGTCTACAGGACGCTAAAGGCGTGCAAACTTGCCCTCTCTCTAAGACGAGAGGGGAGACCGTGCCAAGTTTTGATAGCTCGTCTCCGGTTGTATTGTCCTCAATATTGCTCTGTCCTGGAACCCAGATGAGGTGAAAGTCGACTCGAGCTGTCATCTCCATGAGAGACCTGCGACATTCGTTTTGTAGCATGTGATTTTGTTGAGACAGACCCTAGGGATTGGAGAGCTGCCTGACTATCTGACAAGATGCTGATTCTGCATCGGTATGAGATCTCATGCTCTAAGGTTACAAGCGCTTCTTTTATGGGGTATATCTCCGCTTGGTAGACTCTGCAAAGATCCGGGAGTCTAAAACATTTTGCAATCCTAAAACCCTCTGTCCGTACGACCGTCTGCTCGAGAGCCGTCGGTGTTAAAGTGTGAGAAGAGTTTTTGTAGGGAGGACAGTGTATCCACGTTTCTCTTGAGGGAAAGACTACCTTAAATGTGTTGAAGTAAACTCTTTCGGAGTGCAGTAATCTGTTTTATTGATGGAGAAGGGAAGCAGTGATGGAATGTTGGAATGGCCTATCCCGTTCGATCTCCATAAGCCTGCCTCTCTCATTTTGATGGCGGAGAGTGAGGCTATTTTCTTGCTCATAATTTCGAGTGGGGGAAAGTAAAGGATGGCGTCGAGGGCCTTCTCAGGGGTGGTGTTTATGGCACCTAGGGTGAATAGCCCGGCAACGTGTTGAGTTTTGGTAAGCTTCTTTAGGTTTGTCCGCTTCTTGAGGGCCGGCAACCATACTACAACTCCATAGAGATGTATGAGAGTAGAGCCATCTCGTAATGAGGGGATAAACCCCCCATTTTAGGCTTATGAATTTCTTGCATGTGAAGAGAGCGATTGAGGCTTTCTTCGCTCTGTCTTCGATGCATGCTTTCCAGTTAAGCTTTCTATCGAGAAAAACACCTAAGTTCCTTTTCGCTAAAATTCAGTATCTCGCCGTGTAGAGAGGGGGGTCTAAGACGCGGGATTTTGTGCTTGCTATGAGGGAGAATTCCTTTAGAGAGAGTGACTTCTCTATTATGGAGACCACTCTGTGAAGGGCTGTTTCAGTGGTTCTACCTTTGCGGTATGCGTGCTGAGCATCCGAATAGCTAGTGCTTGGGATTTTCTGTAGGAGGTGCCAGCCTATAAGCCGTTCAAACACATTAAGAAGGAAAGAGGATAGACTTATTGGCCTTAAGTCTTTTGTGCTGCAGTGAGAAGGATTTCCTGCTTTGGGTATGAAAATTACCCTGGAGTGTAGCCAAGACTTAGGAATTAGCTTTGATATGAGGATATCCTTGAAAATCATTTGAAGCCAAGAGGTTGCTATGTCTGCTGCATGTATGAGATGGGCAGGAATGATGCCATCCGGGCCTGGGGATTTAAAAGGCTTAAAGCTTTTAATTGCCCATAGGATGTTGGTCTTGCTTATGATGGTGAGAGGCAGGTCTACTTCGTCTTGTAGTGCCACGTGATTAGAGATGGACTGGCTGTTGGAACACTCAGCGAAATGTGTCTCCAACAGTAGTTTCAATGACTCGTGCCCAGACGTAGTCCAGGAGTTGTCACTTCTCTTGAGAAAGCCCATAGAGGGTTCGGTTTGCGAGATTACGTTACGTAATCTAGCAGCCTCAAAGGTGCTTTCGATGTCGGAGCAAAAATTGCGCCATGAGTCTTTTTTGGCTCTACGGATTTTTTTATTATATGATGATAGGGATCGCTTGTAGCTTTCCCAGGACGCTTCTGAGTTCAAGGTTTTCGCCTGGTTGAAGAGTCTTTTCGAAGTCTTGCGGAGTTCTGAGATTGTGGGGTTCCACCAAGGAGGTTTCTTGCTTCCCCTTCTCTTGCTGATTGGGCAGGTTTTTCTGGTTGCCCTATTTATAGCAGAAGTCAGAGAGGAGACAAGTGTCTCTGAGTGATCTGTCCAGTTAGTGTGAAGGGGCATGGGTGAATCTGGGGGGATAAGACGCGCCAGATGCTGGGAGAAGATGTTCCAGTCTGTCTTCTTGAGATTGCGGTGGGGAGCTTTTTGGGGGATGTCAACTAGTAATGATAGTTTAATGTAACGATGGTCAGAAAATGAATGTTCATTTAGGACCTTCCAGGAGACAATACGAGATTCTAGTGAACTCGAGACGAGAGTAAGGTCTATCACCTATTGTCTATTTTTAATTATAAAAGTTGGCTCGTTACCCCTATTACAGATAGCAAGCTTAGTTGTGAAGATGTAGTTAAAAATGGACTCATCTTTGCTGTTTGTGTCAGTGCTACCCCACTGATGGTGATGAGCGCTGGAATCGCAGGCTATGAGTATGTCCTTGTTCATACTCTCGCAGGCCTCCACTGTGTCTCGGAGTTTTTGAGGAGGAGGGTTGTCCATTTCATAGCTCATGTAGGTTGAGCAGAGCACTATTGGTTGTCCCGTGTGTTCTAGACACACTGTAGTGTTAACTTCATTACTGAAATTGGATAGTAAAAAGATTGGCTGATCTTTACATGCTAGAATACAAGTGCGGGCTTTACCTGATACCTCTGCAGCGTACAGTAAGAAATTTGGGGTCCTCAAGCCAGAAATGCGGCCTTTGCATAGCCACGGTTCCTGGATGAGCACGATGTCTGCACGTCCCCTGGCCAGGAGGTACAGGAGAGCAGCAGATGCTGCCTTACAGTGGTGGAGGTTTATTTGCAGGAGCGTGATCGACATACTGTGTATTAACCTCCACCACCGTGGTGTTCACAGCTGATTCATCCTCCTCGAGGTCATCCAGCATAGTCATGACCACGTTGCTCTCTCCAGGATATCCTCCTCGATCGCCTCGGGCTCTTCGAAGAGTTAAACCATGTCTAGGTCGGACTCTTGTTTAGGACAGTTCCTGGTCCTTGCGTCCGACTTATAGATACGGATCTGAAACGGCAATGTAACTATGCCGTTGCTAGGAACCTCCGTACCCAAATTGGTGATCCTAGGTGCCATAGTTACTGAGATATTTGCCGAAAACACCAATTTTTCGAGGTGTCTCCAGTCGAAAAGAAAAAGATTCTTGTATTGACTGACTAAATATGTGATCGTTTGACACCAAGCTCGAACTTGTAGCTCTTACCATCTCTGAAATCTGTTTGTTCATACGGACAGACAGACGAACAGACAGACGGACAGACAGACTGATATGGCTATATCGACTGGGCTTGTGATGGTGATCAAGAATATATATACTTTATGGGGTCTGCCACACCTCCTTCTGCCTGTTACATACTTTTGCACAAACCCAATATACTCTTGCAGGGAGTATACAAATCTTGAGTTTGACGCATCTATGTGTTCTATGGTGAGAGCTAAAACTGTATTCCAGAAACATTTATTTTTCTTTAAGTGCTCCTTGCCAAATTTTAGGCGGTACTTCTAGTTTTTGTTAGTTACAAAAGGCTTTTTCCGCGTAATTCTGCCATTAAATTCATGCTACCGGACAACATGATGAACCCTTTCGGGCTGAGATGACTTGCCTAACTCAGCCTCGACATCATTGACCACTTTTCAAACAGATGACCTTTGGTTTTTTTTTGTAATTTCCGAATAATATAACGCTTATCTGTAGAAATAACAAATAAGAAAGGCAACAGTCGATCGAGCCGACTGTAAATGACCCCGTACTTCCATAGCAGTGCGCATTTGTATTTAATTTGAATTCAAATTTTAAATTAAATTAAAAAATGTTATATACATTTTGAATGGAAATTTATAAAAATTAAATTAACAATTCTCATTGTCAGCTTTCAATCATACAACCTCAGACGAACGCGCCGTAACTCTAACAGTTGCACCACACGCCACTTTCAAGAATCTTTCGATTATCAGCATTTACATATTATTCACACAAACACACATTCGTTTGAAATTATATGGATGCATATATGTATGTATGTGTGTATTCGGCGCGGCCAGCGTCTGCCGGTAGCGCTGTCGCCACACAAGCATTGAGAACGTTCGAACTTGTGTTTGTATGTTTCTGTCTCTCTCTCGCGCGTTTAAATAAATAAATAATATAAACTTTGTAACGTGATAGTTCTTTTGTTAAAAGTAGGATTTTGATGCCACTTTTCAGGATAGTTTGATTTCATATGTATGTATGTCTCTAAACGAATGGTGAATTACAATACTGTACTATTTGAATAAATGCCTTAAATACGGAGTTGAGGTTAAAAAGTTTTTTAGGTCTTATGAGAAAATGTGGCGTGGCCGATCAAAATTTTTAATGGCATTGCATTAAGTGCTTACCAGAAATGGTGTTCCTAAGTGCCATAGTTACTGAGTTATTGGCCTAAAATTAAATTTTTTTTCGAGGTGTGTCTGGTTTTTTGCTCATTGGGGGGGCGGTAAGGGGCGTGGCAACAATTTGAAATAAACTTGATCTACTCGGGAAGATAACGGGAAGATAAAAGTAACCCCCCCGTTGTAATAAAACCCGCGGTATTAGACGCAGGTTTCTCACATACCGCAACTCTACCATATGTACCAGGCATCAATTTGTACAAGCTACCGATTATCTGCATTTACATACATATAAAGAGAATGAAAAGTACAGTCGAGCGCGCCCGACCGTATAATACTCTCTGCATTTGTCCCGATTAAATTATTAAACAAGAAAGAAAGCTATAGTCATCCACGACTTTAGGATACCCATTACTCAGTTTCAATTTGTTATCAATGTTATCAATGGTGATGGATATAATAGCTTGCCAAACACTGAGCATATTTTCGACATATTTTCGACCGATCGTTCCTATGGGAGCTATACGTTATAGTTGTCCGATTTGGATCAAATTGGTCAGTACATGTACCTCCTAAGCATGTACTTTCCGTGTAAATTTGGTTCAGATAGCATTGCTAACAAAAAAGTTTTCTATACTAAAACATTCTACGTTTACCTGTACATTTACCTTTATATGCAAATAAAACGCCCTAAAGTGGGCGTGTCAAAAAACAAAAACAAACTTGTACTGCTTGGTTATTGTGCCTTTCATTTGCGACCACTATCATTTTTCTAGCTCTTATAGTCTCTGAGATCCTTTTGTTCATACAGACGGACGGACGGACGGACGGACGGACGGACGGACGGACGGACAGACGGACATGGCTATATCGACTCGGCTATTGATGCTGATCAAGAATATATATACTTTATGGGGTCTGCCACGCCTCCTTCTGCCTGTTACATACATTCCAACGATTACAATATACCCTTTTACTCTACGAGTAACGGGTATAATAAGAGGTAGAAAACTTAGCAACCTTTACCTATCTAGTGTTTCTTTTCCTTTTCATGTCATTGCCTTTACTTTCCCTTTTTAGAAAGTATCTCACTTCTCGTCGTGGTGGTGGTGTTCTGATTGCTGTTAATGCTGATCCTTCCTCTGAAGTAATCTTAGTATTTCTAGTGATTTAGAATTTATTGCGATAAAGATTCATATTTTCAATGTTTCTATTTTATTACTTGCTCTTATATTCCTCCTTCTTCTTATAGTTCTGTTTATTTTGAACATTTCCTAGCTATCTGTTTCTTCCCTAATTTCCGATCGGGATATCCTCGTGGTTCTGGGTGATTTTACCACTGCAGGAACTACTTGGTTATCCACTCCAGGCTCTGCTGTATTGACTACGACGACGCAGAGTGATTTCCTTAATACTTTATTTGGGATTTATCTATCTAAAAAAAATGGCATTCCCAATTCTTTAAATAAGATGCTTGATCTTATTTTTGTATTAGACCCATAATTTCCATCTGTTTCCCGTATTGCTCCCCTTTCTATTCCTGAAGATCCATATCACCCGACTTTGGAATTGTTGATGGATTTGCCTACCCAAATGGGTAAGTCCAGCTCGAGACCCAGCAAGCGTATTCGCCAGTTTCGGAAGGCTGATTTTAATAAGTTAAATCAGCTTTTATCCCAGACTGACTGGTCATGGCTATTCAAGTGCAGGGATATGGATGAAGCAGTTGCATTTTTTTATCTTACTCTAAATAATTTAATTGAACTTTGTATTCCATCTTGTGTTCCTAGTATCTCTAAAAAACCGATTTGGTTTACACGTGAATTGACACGGTTAAAAAACATTAAATCTAAATTTTATAAGAAATTCAGGGAATCTGGCTCTTCCCTGGATCTATCTCTTTATGTAATTGCTCGATCTGATTTCTTTGCAATGAACAGGCTGTGCTATCGGAATTACCTTAGAAGCTGTGGTCAGCAGTTTCGAAGTAATCCTAATCTTTTTAAAACTTCGTTAATGCCAAGCGCAAATCATCAACACTTCCTTCCACAATGGTCTTTATTTATTTATTTGCTGATTTTTATACCCGTTACTCGTAGAGCAAAAGGGGTATATTGTAATCGTTGGAATGTATGTAACTGGCAGAAGGAGGCGTGGCAGACCCCATAAAGTATATATATTCTTGATCAGCATCAATAGCCGAGTTGATATAGCCATGTCCGTCTGTCCGTCCGTCCGTCCGTCTGTATGAACAAAAGGATCTCAGAGACTATAAGAGCTAGAAAAATGATAGGGGTCGCAAATGAAAGGTACAATACCCAAGCAGTTCAAGTTTGTTTTTGTTTTTTGACACGCCCACTTTAGGGCGTTTTATTTGCATATAAAGGTAAATGTACAGGTAAACGTAGAATGTTTTAGTACAGAAAACATTTTTGTTTGCTATGCTATCTGAACCAACTTTACACGGAAATTACATATCTAGGAAGTACATGTACTGACCAAGTTTGATCCAAATCGGACAACTATATCGTATAGCTCCCATAGGGCCGATCGGTCAAAAATACGCTCTAAATAGGAGTTAGCATGGAAAACTTTTGACCGGATGGAGTTCCTGGTTGCGTGCTCATAATCTATGCCGACCAACTCTTGAAACCTTTGTATACATTATTTAATTTGTCTGTTGAGTCGTGCTGCTTTCCTGACAACGGGAAAGCATCTTTTATTATTCCCCTTCATAAAAAGGGTACTAAATCTGACACTTGTAACTATAGGGGCATCTCAAAGTTGTCTGCCATTCCTAAAACTTTTGAGAAATTAATAACTTCTCAATTGCAACATCTTTGTAGATCTATTGTTTCACCCTGCCAGCACGGGTTTATGAAATATAGATCTACTACCACTAACTTATTAGAATTTACTTCCATTGTTATACAGGGGTTTCAAAATAAATCACAAACAGATGTCATTTACACTGATTTTAGCAAAGCTTTTGATACCGTTTATCATTGTCTTTTAATACATAAACTTAATTTGCTTGGATTTCCAGATAAATTAATTCTTTTGATTGCGAACTATTTATTTTCTCGAACTCAAAAAGATAATTTTAATCGCACGTTATCCAAGCCCGTGCATGTTACCTCGGGGGTTCCTCAATGAAGCCATCTTGGGCCTTTACTTTTTTCACTATTCATTAATGATTTGCCTTCAGCGATTTCCAGTTCCCGGGATCTGATATATGCCGATGATGTAAAACATTGTTTGTCACGAACTGACTCTTGCCTCAGTCACGGTCTACAAAGCGATCTCGACATACTTCAAGCCTGGTGTATAGTTAACTTACTACATCTCAATTTTAGTAAATGTAACGTAATGTCCTATAGTAGGCGAATACCAACCTATAATAACTACTTTCTTGACGGCAAGCCTCTTCAGAGAATAGAGTCGGTTAATGATTTGGGTATCATTTTCGATCCAAAACTAAAGTTTGAAAAGCACATCTCTTCTGTTGCTAATCGAGCATTCGGTGTCTTGGGTTTCATAATGCGGTGGTCTAAGGAATTCGACGATCCCTACCTAACAAAAACTCTTTATACTTCACTTGTACGCCCTATTCTTGAATATGGATCGTGTGTATGGTCTCCCCAATACATGATTTATCAGGACAGATTAGAATCTGTACAAAAACAATTTCTTCTGTTTGCCCTTAGGGGCCTTAGCTGGAATACTAATATTAGACTACCTTCGTATCGTAGTAGACTTTTATTGATTAACCTTCCTTCCCTTTCGGATCGTAGAACCATGCTTGGTGTAGTTTTCTTACATAAACTAATTAATGGTCAGATAGATTCCCCGTATCTAATTAGCCAAATTAGATTTGCTGTTCCGATCCGAAATACTAGAAACTTTCTTCCTTTGTCCCTTCAACGTTGTACCACCAATTATGCTTTACATAATCCGTTTCGTATCCTATGTACTAACTATAATAGTTTTTCTCATGTAGTGTGTGGAGCCACTTCTTTATCAACACTTAGAATATCACTTCTCTCCTACATATCTAATCGCTTGCCTTACCGTTGATCAACGCGTTACTAACATTTGATTTAAATTTTATTTAATTTTTATACTCTCTGCAAGAGTATATTGGGTTTGTGCAAATGTATGTAACAGGCAGAAGGAGGCGTGGCAGACCCCATAAAGTATATATATTCTTGATCAGCATCACAAGCCGAGTCGATATAGCCATGTCCGTCTGTCCGTCTGTCCGTCTGTCCGTCTGTCTGTCTGTCTGTCTGTCTGTCTGTCCGTATGAACAAACAGATTTCAGAGATGGTAAGAGCTACAAGTTCGAGCTTGGTGTCAAACGATCAGATATTTAGTCAGTCAATACAAGAATCTTTTTTTTTTTCGATGCCACGCCCCATTCGCCCACAATAAGCAAAAAACTGGACACACCTCGAAAAAAATTGGTGTTTTCGGCAAATATCTCAGTAACTATGGCACCTAGGATCACCAATTCTGGAACGGGAGGTTCCTAGCGACGGCATAGTTGCATTGCCATTTAAAATTTTGGACTGCCACGCCCACTTTTCCCACATTTGATAAAAAAGTCTGGAACCTTCAATGCCGGGTTTGGCGAACTTGTTCGTATCGTACAGTATTGTAATTATATAATACGTGTGGAGACCTAACTATATTAAACTATACTGAAAGGCGCATTAAAATCGGACTATAAACAAGAAAACTAGAAGCGTTACAATATTGATATTTGAACGCAATACCAACCCATAGGTGCAAGCGAGATAGAAACACACAAGCACATGTTCGAACGTTTTCGCTGCCTGTGTGTCGGCAGCGCTGCCCGCGGTCGCTGGCTGCGCCGAATACACACATACATGCATGCATATTTGCATCATATACATATTGCCAAACGTATGTGTATTTGATTATGCTTAGATTGTTTTTGTTTCAACGTGTTTTAATGCAAGTAATTCACATTGTAATATCTCGATACCGATTTTAATAATTTAATCGGGACAAATGCAGAGAGTATTATACGGTCGGGCGCGCTCGACTGTACCTTTCTTTCTTGTTTTTGGTTGGTCTGGTTAGTGTTTTTCTGGGGTTTTCCTAACCCTTGCAACGAATGTTGGACCAACATTTCTTAATTGTTTTTAATTTTTTTAATACTTCCCCAGTAAGTTAAGTTCATTAATTAAGCCTAAATTTATATTATAATGTAAATTTCAAACCTTTTTTTTTCTTTTGTTTTTAAATTTAATGTAAATCTTATTTTTAATTATTTTCTTATACGTAATTACATTATTTTAATTCATTTTTCTTTTTGTGTCGACTGTTTATAATCAGACAATAAATAAACAAATAAATCTGAGCATAATCAAACATATGCATATATGTATGTGTGTATGTATTCGGTGCAGCCAGGTTCCGAGGGCAGCGCTGCCGTCACGCAGGCAGCAAAAACGTTCGAACATGTTCTTGTGTGTTTCTATCTCGCTTGCACTCATTAGTTGATATTGCGTTTAATTATCAATATTGTAACGCTTCTAGTTTTCTTGTTTATAGTCCGATTTAAATGCACCTTTCAGGATAGTTTGATATAGTTAGTCTCCACACGAATTATTAATTACAATACTGTACAATAAGAATAAGTACCTTAAAAATGGCATTGAAGTTAGAAATTTAGTTTTTTAATTGTGAGAAAAGGTGGCTCTTTCCATTTAGCAAATATATATATTTTGTAATAGTGCACCATTACAACAATGCACAGTAGCTTTTATTTTGCTAAAAGTGTTGTTATCTATCGACTTGAATATGGTCAGCATTAATTCACGTGCCCTTAATACTCTTTTAAAGCCGCAAAATCAATTTGATAAAACGAAAGCTAATGGAAATCAGGATGACGGGGATGAGTTTTCAGACTTTGAAGAAAATGAAGGTAATAATGAAGATGGTAGCGGCAGTGGCATTGTTGGAATCATTGAAAGTCTGAGTGGCGTATGTTTTACTGTTACGTAATTTGAAATACTGATTTCCACATAAGTTAGATTACAGGGCGGTTCAGATGTTGGCGCATTTATTGGTGCAATAACGGGAGTCATATCAACACTTTTTGGTGTAAGTGGAACCTGGTGTTAATTATCATTCATATTTAAAAAAAAAATTTGTTTTTAATTTTTGTTTCACAGCCTGGCGGCTTGGACATTGAATCGCTAATAGGAACAGCCACATCTCTTATCTCTGGCTTGTTGTCGACCGATATGAATTTTGGTGTCGTATTGGGTAATTACGTTGGCATCGCTTTTGATGGTCTGTCAGGTGGTGGCGGAGCGGTAGGAATCAAATATTTTAAATATGTTTTTGCCCAACATGTAATATTAACATTTCTAGATTAACAATGGAAAATTTCTTGGGAACTTTCTTGGAACCGTGCTTGCCGAACTTAGCGCCGTAATTTACTTTATTTCTAATTATTTATTCTGTTTTGCTTGCTTCATTTTCAATGAAATGAAATTTTCCACATTATTATTATGCAATTAAATTTAATATTTATAGGATCCGGAGGAGGAAGGTCATCCACAACCATTGACTTTTACAAAAAGCTTTATCCATAGTTTTATTGAATCAAAGCACAGGCCCTACCCAGAACAGGAATCGGAGGAGCGTTATGGAAATACTAATCTACTAAACGAAACAGAAACATCCGGAGTACCGTTTTCGTCGAAAAAATTTGCTAAGCAAATTTCTTCGCATTTGTGGAGCAGCACTCCAGGAACTTGGCTGAAGGCATCATTAAATGCTCTAATCGGTTCTTTTCAGTCCTTTTCTTCTTTGGTTGCAACAAGCAGTCACTAATAGCCGGAAACAATATACTGCATACTAAATTTTGAGTTGATTTAAATCGTATACAAACCCATATTAAAATATGGAACCAAACTAGTGGAAAATTAATATATTTAACTCTCACAAACTCTATTAATTTTATGCCAAAAATTTACACTTCATAAATAAAACAGAAAGCCTTCCGTTGTGGTACAAAGTGTAAAAATAAATAGAAATTCATGATGCTCGTTGCAACCGCTTATGTCGTGCCTTGCTGCTATTGATTAAGAATGTAGTAAGGTTAATTCTGTTAAAAACAAGACTTTTGTTGGATCATAAGTATAGGTAGTTAGCATAAGGAAATGAATGAAGTTAAACTATATTTTTTAGACCCAGTTAGGGTACTGTTAGAGTAGAGGGGTCTATTAAGTTTGTCAAAAGCAAAATGTGTGTAACAGGCAGAAGGAGGCATAACGTATATATATTCTTGATCAGCATCACAAGCCGAATCGATATTTCCATGTACGTCTGTCTGTCCGTATGAAGAAACAGATTTCAGAGATGGTAAGAGCTACAAGTTCGAGCTTGGTGTCAATCGCATATTTAGTCAGTCAATACAAGAATCTTTTTTTCGATGTCACGCCCCATTCGCCCACAATAATCAAAAAACTGGATACACCTCGGAAAAAATCGGTGCTTTCGGAAAATATCTCAGTAACTATGGCACCTAGGATCACCAATTTGGGTACGGAGGTTCCTAGCGACAGCATAGCTGCATTGCCATATTAATTTTGGACTGTCACTCCTCTTTTTCCCACAATTAATAAACTAATTATCTAACTTCGATGCCATTTTTAAGGTATTTGTTCTTATCGTACAGTATTGTAATTTATTATTCGTGTGGAGACTAACTATGTTAAACTATCCTGAAAGGTGCATACAAATCGGACTATTAGCAAGAAAACTAGAAGCGTTACAATATTGATAATTGAACGCAATATCAACCCATTGGTACAAGCGAGATAGAAACACACAAGCACATGTTCGAACATTTTCGCTGCCTGTGTGTCGGCAGCGCTGCCAGCAGTAGCTGGCTGCGCCGAATACACACATACATACATATATGCAACATATATTGTCAAACGTACATATTTACATATGTGTATTCGCATGCAAACAAACAGATGTATGTTTGATTATACTTACATTGTTTTTGTAATTGTAATATCTCGATACCGCTTTTAATAATTTAATCGGAACAAATGCAGAGAGTATTATACGGTTGTGCGTGCTCGACTGTACTTTTCTTTCTTGTTTTTCTTATATAACAAAAATTCGTAACATATAAATGCAGATAAAAGGAAGATTCTTAGAAGTGGCGCGTGGTGCAACTGGTAGAATCGTAAATATAAAATTTTTTTAAATTTCAATTTAAAATGTAAATATAAAATTTTAATTTTTTAAATTTCATTTTAAAATTGTAATTTAAATTAAATACAAATGCGCACTACATTGGGAGTACGGGTTTTTTTTACAGTCGGCTCGATCGACTGTAGCTTTTCTTACTTGTTTAAATATGGTAAAAATTAAAAGAGATGTTTAAACTTGAAGTCATTACCTCTTTAATATAGTAAAGAAACACTGTACATAATTTGAAAAGAATCGGCGTAGTAAATTTTAAGCTAAGATGGACACAGACAAGCAAGTGTGAGAAAAACGAGTTTAAATATTTTCGGCAGTATAACTGTTTTTTTTTTGTCAATTTTCCTCCGGTCGACTTTAAACGTTCACACAACAATCTTAAGATATCATTTTATAACAATAAAAAAAATTACCTTACTACCCCCTCATGGTCACTGGTCAATGCAGAAGTTGCACTTGTTGTGCAATTTTTGAGATTTCATCTTGCATCCGCTTGTCCCTTAAGCCTAAATAGTGTCCGATTAGCGCACGTGGATTTGAATTTTTCCCTCTGCTGTCTGCGTCCAGTGTCCGGTTGTTGTCGCCGGTCACACCGTGGGCGGCCGATACTATTTGATCAGCTTGATTTGACTCTTACGCTACAGGCTGCCCACTTTACCTCTGTTTGTTTGGAGTTGCTCTTCTGACTCTCTTAAGAAGTTCGACGGCTATGCCGGTTATGATTACAAATAGGATGCTGAGTTACATGTAAGTGCAGCTTCTACAGACTCCGAGATTCTCCAGTATTTCAATGTAAGTTAGGCGGTTGCACTGGCTCTGCAGCCGTCAACTACGCATTGCGGTCCCATGATTGCGCCATTCTGCCACTATGTTCTTTTGAAGTTGCAGAATCGGTACTTTTTTGTGGACGATTCAAAAAATGTTTTCCTTATAGCTTGCAAATTCAATGATATTAGATTATGAACTTAATTATATTAGGGGATTGTAAAACCTTAATTCTATATACTCTACTTCTACATACTCAAAGGTAAGTATAACTATACCCAATGAGTTCACTTGTCAGAACAGACCTAAAATCAGCATGGTCTAATGGTGAGGTTGCCGTCCTCGTTGACGAGAATCCATTTTCTAGACAGTAATGTTTCGTATAGGTAAGCTGCTTCAATTTGATTATTATTGGATTTGCTTATTGACCGAGTTAGACAGTATATTCATTTGACTTTAAATTTTATACTTAAGTTCTCGAGTTTATTTTAACAAGGACCTTTTAGACTATTTCAATTCTGTATGGATTGGTTGATTCTGACGTTCTGCATTAGATGCGCTTTCTCTATTCTGCCCCTAACGCCTTGGTGTCCGTGATGCTATATGTTGAACAGTGGCCAAATTGGGAATACTTGTCAATGAAAATAAAAAATACTTCCGGTCCGTTGAGAAGATTGCGACATGAAGCATCTCTTGAAGAGATTGGCGTTTGCCCAAGCTCCAGCTTCTTCGGGTGTCTGTCACATTTTTACAATTCAGAATTTTTGGGAAGTATTAATCGGTCATTATCTGTTTCACGTTCTCCCGAGCGGCCCTATGGCTGTGATAAAGCTTAGTGGTGATTATATTTCTTTAAAATGACAGCATTTTGTAGTAGGGAAGGATTTAACAAGTTCATGCTGTATCTGGGCCAAGGTTGAGAAGTTGCAGAATATCGGTTTCACCACAGCTGGGTTGATCACGGACTTTACGGTATCGATAAGGGAATCCTTGTCGACAAAGTTCATCTTCTCTCCTTCTCACGGACTTAACGATATCTTCGTCAACAAAGTTTATTAAGTGCCGCGTTTTTCCCTAAAACAAGATCAGGGAAACAGTTAACCGGTTTGGTCGTTGTCTTAATGGTCAAGGACTCCACGCTATGAATTGTAGCATCGTCTGACTCGGGCCCGTTGATCCCGAGTGCATTTACCTTTTGTCGTGATAAGGCATCAGATACGTAATGCTCCTTACTATGTTTGTAGAAAAGGTTGACCACTAACTCGTCAAGGCACGCTTTCCAGCGTTAGGTTTTCATTCGGACACCGCAAAAGCGAGCGAACAATGGTTGATAAAAAATGCAACTCCCGCTCGTTAGTAGCGTAATTTGTTTCCTTGTTTTCTAACTTCGGAAATAATGGCTAAGGGCTTGTCATTCTGCTAGAGGACTGTCCCAATACCGTAATCTGATGTATCTGTGTTTTTAGACCCCGTACTCTAAAAAAGAGTAGAGGGGTCTATTAGGATAGTCTGAAGCGAAATGTGCAAAACAGGCTGAAGGAGGGGTGTGCCGACCCCATAAAGTATTCTTGATCAGCATCACAAGCCGAGTCGATATAGATATTGGTATAGTACCATTATAACTATCCTCACCAAGTTTGATTCGGATCGGACGATTATAGCATATAGCTCTCATAGAACAAATTGGTTGAAAAAATATATGGAAAATTTCGCACTAGGAATACGCGGCTTTTACGGTCTGCTCTTTCGACTGTAGCCTTTCTTACTTATTTATATTCGTTGTACATTAGCATTACGTCATCTGCAGGGATTTCGCGAAATCCTATTTGTACCAACGATAGTAGCTAGCTAACCCTAGGACGACCTACTTGCGAACAATAAGTTTACCACTACGTAGTGCTGAATGGCTATCACCTACTTAGGGTTCGTTCTAGCGGCATTTTTTTGTCACGATATATACCAAGTTCCTGAAGAACTGGGAATTTTCTTGGGCTACCCTCATGATTGCTTCTCTTCTCGAAGAATAGCTCTCTAAAAGATTTTAACACCATCTTCTTGATGTGTTTTATGTTAGCTTCACTTACGCGCTGTAGAGGGGGAAGTTTTCGGACTTTGCAGCGACTTTGGCCTAAAAAATTAACGATGTCAAAAAGGAAATTGACACCGTCGCTCTTGTACTCATTGTCGGAGCCATCTTCGAGCACGGCAACATTTTAGTCAGCAACATTTAGTCACTACATGGAAACATGACGTCTTTGACGCCTTTGGTCAGACACCCGATCGGATGCATTGGACCGTTTTTTGCTTTGTCCCTGGCAGTTTTGGTTTCGCGCCTCGTTTCTGCTAATTTTCTCATCAGTTTTTTTTCTCACAGTTTTCAAAATTTTAGTACCAAGCATGGGCTGCGCGCCACGCCACTTAAGTGTCTTGTGTGCCAAGGACTCATCGCACTTTACACCCGGAACTATTTCCGCGTCTTTGTAAGTCGCCCCTATAATTCATCAATTCTGGTAGCTGCTCCAATAATTGCTTGCAACTGACCAGCGTCCATTTCGACACTACAAACTTTGGCGCAACGGGTTTGGTTTCTAGACAACTGATACAGTTTTTGCACTAAATCTACCAAAACACTCCTAATGCTCTCTGCCTTTTTCGAGATATTGCAATTTGTAGTACTTGTATTCAAACAACGTTGAAACAAAATCAATCTAAACATAATCAAACATACATATTTTTGTTTGTATGCGAATACACATATGTACGTTTGACAATAAACATATGCTGCATATATGTATGTATGTGTGTATTCGCCGCGGCCAGCGTCCGCGGGCAGCGTTTCCACCACCCAGGCAGCGAAACGTTCGAACATGTGCTTGTTTGTTTTTGTCTCTCTTGCGCGCATACAGTGATATTGCAGTTAAATAACATAAACTAATAACTCTTTTGTTCAAAGTAGGATTTTGATGCAATTTTCAGGATAGTTTGATTTAATATGTCTCCAAAGGAATGTTGAATTACAACACTGTACTATGTGAATAAATGCCTTAAAAACGGCATTGAAGTTTGAAAGTTGTTTAGTTCTTACCAGAAAAGGGGCGTGGCAATCCATAATTTTAAATGGAAACGCATTTATACTATCGCTTGGAACATCCATACCAAAATTGGTGATCCTAGGTGCCTTAGTTACTGAGATATTCGCTGAAAACGCCCATTTTTTCTGAGGTGTGTCCAGTTTTATGCTCATTGTGAGCGAATGGGGCGTGGCATCGAAAAAAAAAAAGATTCTTGTATTGACTGACTAAATATGTGATCGTTTGCCACCAAGCTCGAACTTGTAGCTCTTACCATCTCTGAAATCTGTTTGTTCATACGGACGGACAGACAGACAGACGGACAGACAGAAAGACAGACAGACAGACAGACAGACGGACAAACGGACATAGCTATATCGACTCGACTTGTGATGCTGATCAAGAATATATATACTTTATGGGGTCTGGCACGGCTCCTACTGCCTTTTACATACATTCCAACGATTACAATATACCCTTTTACTCTACGAGTAACGGGTTTAAAAATCAAACCAAACCAAACAAAAAGGGAATAAAATAAAAAACCAATATTGCTTTATGTGTTCAAGATTTGGCACAGTTACTCCGCCAGATTCGGCCATTACCAGATTTTTCTGGAGACCCTAACACTCTGGCCCCTTTCAACAGACGAATCGAATACCTGTTGGGATTGTATCCAACAACAGGTCAAAGGCAAATTTTCGGAGGCATCGAATAACAAATCCTAGGAGAAGCCGCACGTATTCCCCAAAACGGATTACATAATGACTGGACAGCATTGAAGATAGCTCTAATCAGCGAATACAACATACATACACCGTTTGGAAGAACTTATCCTTAATCTTTATTAAACCAATAAAAAGGATTTAGACGCAAAAAGTAACACTATTATTAATAAATTAGCGTTAGAATGCGATCAAACTATCAGTATTGTACTTACACATGCAATGAATAACACAATAAAGAAACCTATACAAAGAAAATTTTCAGATATAATCTTTATGACATTAGCGAGATATGATATCTTTACGGTTCAAAAATTGTGCCAAGTAGCTCAACGAGAAGGTCTTTACGAAGACTTTTCAAATATTAAACAATTTGATAATCCGGCCAAACCAATTGCATCAACCTTCTCCACTTTTAAACCACATTACACCCAATCATCGAAACCATCTCAACCTATTAAAAGTACAGGACAATCATAAAATTGAAACAATAAACAATAACTAGTTCTCACAAAAAATGCACAAAAAATTTCGCTAAGATCTAATGAAAGAAAGGCAACTCGATACCCGAAACTATAGTCAGCCCTCTCAATAACCATGAGTGCCGATTAAGCGATTCAAAACATTCAGCGAATAGTCCCGTATGAAAACAGACGAAAACCACCAACAATTCTAAACAAATTCTGAGGATAAGACAGATTTTAATAGATAATCATGCAAATGTTGATTATGTAAACAAACAGACAACAATAAATGATTCACAAATATATAGAACCAAGTGACGCCAATTCCTCAAAAAACTTTAATTCAATCCTAAATCACAATAACTTTACATCCGAAATAAATTATGCAATGAAAAACGATTTATCTGACAACTGGCAATACCGAATGGAAATGCCAATATTTCACAACAATTGATTTACTGAAAGGTTTTCACCAAATTGAAATGGATTCAAAACATGGCCATTACAAATACACTCGTATGCCATTTGCATTAAAAATAGCGCCAGCGACATTTCAGCTTTGTTTTCAAAGATCTCATTAATAAACAACATTATATTGTTTATTTGGATGACGTTATTGTCTATTCCACATCTCTTACAGAACGTATAGATTCACTAAAAACGGTTTTTCGAAAACTTAACTTCAACTGGATAAATGTGAATTCTTAAAAAAGCAAACTGATTTCTTAGAGCATACAATAAGCTCTGATGTATTCGATTTAACAAAGAAAAAATTTAAAGCAATAGACAAATTTCCCATTCCAACAACGCCAACAGAAATAAACTAATTTTTAGGTTTATGTGGTTATTATCGAAGTTTATTCCTGAGTTTGCCAAAAATTCCAAACCCATGACACTTTATTTAAAAATGGGGGCAAGTAAACATCCATAATGAATAGTATAAAAATTCTTTTACCCAGTTAAAATTTTTAATAATGAATGATCCAGTTCTATGTTGTCCAAATTTTCCCAAACCTTTCCAAGTAAGCACTGATGCAAGCAACTTCACAACAGGAGCTGTTCTTTCTCAGGAAAACAAACCAATTAGTTTTGCTAGTAGAAACTTAAACGATCCCGAACAAAATTATAGCCCTTATTTATTTGGAGTACCTTTTGAAATATTAAGCGACCATCAAAATCTTGTCTGGTTAAACAATAAAAAAGAACCAAATATGAAACTTCAACGATAGAGAACAAAGCTTAGTAAATACGATTTTCGAATAAAATACCTTGAAGGTAAACAAAATTATGTCACAGACGCTTTATCCCGAATAAAGTTAGAAGAAAACATAACCATTAAATTCACAGAATGCGAAAGATATTCTTCGTGCCATTTAACAGGTCGGCTGAAAAGTCCCCGGTCTACTATAGTAAAACACAAATTTTGACATAGTTCTTTTTTTTATTATTCAACATAGTTGCCTTCAAGGGCAATACAGCGATTATAGCGACCTTCCAACTTTTCGATACCATTTTTGTTGTATTCTTTCGGGTTGTCTTTAAAATAGGCTTCAGTTTCGGCAATTACATCAGCACCAGAGCTAAATTTTTTCCTGCGAGCATTCTTTTCAAGTCTGAGAAAAGGAAAAAGTAGCTGGGGGCTAGATCTGGGGAATACGGTGGGTGCGGAAGCAATTCGAAGCTTAATTCATGCCATTTTGCCATCATTATCAGTGACTTGTGACAAGGTGCGTTGTTTTGATGAAACAACACTTTCTTCATTTGCATATGGGGCCGTTTATTAGCGATTTCGTCTTACTTTCTTTTCTTTCTTTTCCAGTTGACTGTTGAGTCTTTCCACACTTTGGTGCTGGTTCACCGGCAGCTGTCCACTCAGCTGACTTTCGATTGGACTCAGGCGTGTAGTAATGGAGCCAGGTTTCATCCATAGTCACATATCTACGTCAAAAATCAGACTTAACAGCTACAAACACAGTTCAGAGTCATTAATTCGTTGCTGCACAAAGCTTTCGCATATCCAAATAATATTTTCATCGGTAAACACCTCTTTTGGACGTTTACTGCGTTCGGGGTGTTCGGTGCTCAATTCACCACGCTTAAATTTTGCGAACCAGTCAATGATTTTTGATTTTCCTGGTGAAGAGTCCGGAAAGTCATTATCAAGCCAAGATTTTGCCTCAACTGTATTTTTCTCTTTTAAAAAACAGTATTTAATGAGGACACGAAATTCTTTTTTTTTCATCTTTTTAAAAATACCAAAAGTTACTTTACTAAAAATTCAATATCTTACGAACTAATAGCCCAGTCAAGCACCTAGTTTTCAACGCTGGTCGGTGTAACCAGATTAAATCATCTCAGACAACATCATTACGACGCGCCGACTAAAAAACAACACATGTTCTGAATATAATCCAATATTAAACATTATCCTGAATTTCTAAGCGTGTTATTATTATATAAATACATAAGCATCCCTAATTAATAAGCACTCCAAAGTGGTGACCCCGAATGCAAAATGACAATTAGGATTTACGTTCAAAAAGTTTTCTAGCCAGTAGCGATGTAGAAAATTTTTACCGGCAACATGCAGGCCACGAATTATGACCTATTAGATCACTTTCAGGAATTGAAACAGCAAATTGACCAACTGCAATATTTACGCCAACCAACAGGATTCACATCGGAACATGCGCAACTCCGCATTCCGAAATTCAACAAAACGGATACTCAGCTTTGGTTTGCACAGTTGGAACGATTATTCCACCTCCACAATGTCATCGCTGATGAGCACAAATTCGACTTAATTTCGATAAACTTGGAGGAAGATGTGATTGCGAAAGTAAACGATCTCATCGCACAGCCACCTCTAACAGACAAGTAGGACACAATCAAAAGACAAGACAATCTCATCGACAAGTTTGCAGAATCGGCTAATTCAAAACTACGAAGACTATTGCGTGGCGGCGATACAACTGGAAAAAAACTGACAGAGATATTGGATCATAAGCGACGTTTAGTGCCATATACAGGGTGTCCTTGTTTTTGCGTGAGCTTCCGACAGAAATTCGACCACTCATTTCTGTGTGGGACGAAACCAACATTGACAAATTAGCAAAGATGGCCGATACAATGCTTAAAGCTCAGGACTCTAGTGACAAATTTGTAATGTCAACGTCGCAGGGTCAGCAAGAACAACATGTGGAATCCATGAGTGGAAAAACACCAAGTATATATGAGGTTGCAACCATTTTGGGCATTTTGCGCTTGAGCATACATGCGCAACACCGTGGAAAAATCACACAAACCGTGTTCATCGGAGGGAACTCATGTCCACTCCGTCTGTCACTTCATCGAATCTCGAGGAGCACCTGTAGCTGAACGACCAAGGCGATTGGCGGGCGACAAACTAGCGTCAGTCAGATCACAATTCAACATGCTCGTTGATAAAGGAATTACTCGATATTCCAAAAGCCCATGGTCAAGCCCTTTGCACATGGTAGCAAAAAAGAATGGACAATGGCGCGCTTGTGGCAATTACCGCAAGCTAAACGCTGTGACAGTCCGGACCGCTATCCATTTCCACACATCCGTTTGGCTTAAAAAACACGACGCAGACTTTCCAGCGATTTATCGACCAAATTTTCCGAGGAGTGGACTACGTTGTTATACCCGTTACTCGTAGAGTAAAAGGGTATATTGTAATCGTTGGAATGTATGTAACAGGCAGAAGGAGGCGTGGCAGACCCCATAAAGTATATATATTCTTGATCAGCATCAATAGCCGAGTCGATATAGCCATGTCCGTCTGTCCGTCCGTCCGTCCGTCCGTCCGTCCGTCCGTCCGTCTGTATGAACAAAAGGATCTCAGAGACTATAAGAGCTAGAAAAATGATAGTGGTCGCAAATGAAAGGTACAATACCCAAGCAGTTCAAGTTTGTTTTTGTTTTTTGACACGCCCACTTTAGGGCGTTTTATTTGCATATAAAGGTAAATTTACAAGTAAACGTAGAATGTTTTAGTACAGAAAACTTTTTTGTTAGCTATTCTATCTGAACCAAATTTACACGGAATTTATCTAGGAAGTACATGTACTGACCAAGTTTGATCCAAATCGGACAACTATATCGTATAGCTCCTATAGGGCCGATCGGTCGAAAATATGCTCTAAACATGAATTTCTATGAAAATGTTCTGTGTTTGCCAAGCTATTATATCCATCACCATTGTTAATAACAAATTGAAACTGAGTAACGGGTATCCTAAAGTCGCGAGGCGACTATAGCATTCTTTCTTGTTTGTTATGTTGACGACATCTTCATTATGTTCAATTCAGCAGAACAACATGATATACACGTTCGCAATGTCCTCGGCACTTTACATAAACACGGATTAAAGATCAACAAAGAGAAATGTCAGTTTTCCCAAGCTGAGGTGGAATTTCTTGGATACACAGTCAACAGCAAGGGTATTAAACCTCCCATGGACCGAATAAATGCAATTCTGGACATTCCTCAACCCCAAACCATATGCGAATTGGGTCGATTTTTGGGATACTCAATTATTATCGTCGTTGCATTCCACATGCCTCACAAATACAAGCGCCTCTTAACAATTTGACCCGGAATATGAAGAAAAATGACAAGCCGCCAATTGAGTGGACTTCTGATGCTATAAAAACATGCAAGGAGAGTTTACCAACGGCTACAACTACAGTACTTATGATCGGGAGCTCCTGGCTATATACGATGCCATAAAACACTTCAATCATTTGGTAGATACAAGAGCGTTTGTAATTAAAACTGATCATAAGCCTCTTATATACGCATTTTCGCAGCGGCCGGAGAAGGCATCACCTCGACAACTGCGCCATTTGAATTTCATCTCCCAATTTTCGACAATAGTACATCTGAGTGGAAACGAAAATGTGGTTACTGATGCGTTTTCCAGGATCAATGCAATTTCAATGCCATCGTAGCTGACTCTAAAAGACATTGAGGAATCTCAGCCATCAGACAGCTAGTTGTCCGTGTTGTTGAGCGGAACAACTTCACTACAACTACAATCATTGGAACTCAACAAGGGAGCACAAGTTTACTGCTACATTTCGACCGGCACAATACGACCGTATATTCCACAATCATTACGAGCCACAGTTTTTTCAAACACTCACGGACTATCACACCCCAGCGGCAGATCCACGCTGAAACAAATTCGTCACAAATATGTGTGGGCTTCAATGTGCAAGGATGTTTTGGCATGCTCAAGGAATTGTATTCCCTGCCAAAGGGCAAAAGTTAACAAACACAACTCACTCTTGCCCCATAAAATACATGTATTTCTTAACAATGATTGACCCTTTTTCCCGTTGGCCTGAAGCAATTCCTATCCCAGACATGGCTGCAGAAACTGTTTGCAGAGCCTTTTGGAAATGTTGGATATCTCGTTTTGGTTGTCCCAAAATTATAACAACAGACCAGGGACACAATTTGAGTCTGCGCTTTTCAAATCGTTGGCGAATATAGTTGGAAGTGAGCACATCCACACGACACCTTACAATCCGCAGTCAAATGTAATAATTGAACGGCATAGATCGCTAAAAGCTGCATTGATGTGTGACCCTGAAACAACTTGGCTGAAATTGCTTCCAACTGCCCTTCTTAGTCTACGAACCTGTATCAAGGAAGACTAACGAGCTTCAGCTGCGGATATGCTTTACGGATGCACACTTCATCTACCCAACGAGTATTTTCCTGATCTGGACTCACCTGCAAGACCCGCTGAATTTGTTAGCGAATTTCGAACAAGCATGCATGCGCTAAGGCCAATTTCAACAGCGCATCACATCAAACCAAAACTCTTCAAACACAAGCATATAAATGATTGTGAATATGTATTTGTTCGAGCGGATGCAGTCAAACGACCGTTGGAACCGCCTTACACAGGACCATTCAAAGTCATCGACAAGTCGTAAGATCGCGTGTTCATTGTTCGAATGAATAACAAAGACACATCCATATCAATTGACAGACTAAAGCCAGCTTTTATAAAAGATGACAGCTCAGGACTGGCGAACTCGCTATCCACCAATCGTCCTGCCATTCGAACCTACTCTCGCCGACTTGTCTAGGAGGGGAGTACTGTGGCAACCCAGCACCTAGTTTTCAACACTGGTTGGTGTAACCAGATCAAATCATCGCCGCCAACTTCATTACGACTCGCCGACTAAAACCAACACATGATCTAAATATAATCCAATATTGAACATTTTTCTAAATTTCTAAGCGTGTTATTATTATATAAATACATAAGCATCCCTAAATAATAAGCATGCCAAACACATAATTGTGGCAACACCACATTGAATATATCGATAACTCTCGATAACTATTAACATTGTAGTATCTAAACAAATAAATTTAATTAGTAATATGAATTACTAAAGTGGTGACTCCGACGTGATCTGAATACTAGAACACAAAAGACAATTTTTGAATACCGACGCGTCGCGACGCCGCCTCAATTCACGCGCCATTTTCATATATTTGGTATTGCAACAAATTGTGAAACTCATGCCGTACACTTTGCGCTCAAGCAACGACAGCAAAGATTCGGACACCTTTTTCGACAGCACCAACAAGATGGCTGATGAAGACACTAAAGCGCAACTGGAAGCATTTCAAAATCACATTCAAGAATTATCCCAAGCAATGGCACAACAAGTAAATGTTCGCGCAAACCTGCAACGCGTCCACATACCTAAATTCAACAAAAAGAACCCGCAACTTTGGTTCGCACAACTGAAGCGTTCATTCCAACTCGGCAACGTAACTGATGAAGCCAACCAATTTTATTTGATCTTAGCGCGTCCTCAAATCAATCGATACAGCAGGCCGAATTTTAAGCACATTCGCCTAATCCTCAGAAGTCAAGCTACAACGACTACTTCAGGGAATTAATTCCACTGGCCTCAAGCCCAGTGAGACATTGGCTCGCTTGCGACGCTTGGCCACGGGATGTGATTCCATTTTGCGCACTCTGTTTATTGGTCAGATGTCGCAGTCAATACGACCACTACTAGCTATCCGTCCGGATGACGATTTAAGCAGCCTAGTTAAGATCGCTGACGTACTGCTCGAAGCAGCCAGTCAGGTTCGTCGTTGAAATCAATTCTGGACGCCTTAAATAAACTCCAACTAGAAGTCAATAACTTGAAAGCATTCCGCTCGCGCTCAAGTTCTCGCACACGCCCTTCCCAAAACGGTTCAGGTGATTCCGGGACTGACAAAGGAGAGCTGTGCTGGTATCATCAAGAGTTTGGCCCGTAAATGCCGCGCAGGCTGCTCTAAGTGGAGGTTGTCAAACTAAAGCAGCTTTCATTATTGCTGATGTCCAATCATCAATAATTGAAGCTGATCTTTTTGCCCATTACTACTCGATCACGGTGCCCGATCGCTACCCCATAGGTCATATCCACGACTTCGTCGTAAAGCTTCACGATTTCAAGATTTTCACGACCCTCGACTTAGTCGAAGTCGAATGTCTGCCGAAGACATAAAAAAAAACTGCTGTATGCACTCCGTGTGGTTTGATCGACTTCCTGTTCATGCCATTTGGACACAAAAATGCGACACAGACATTTCAACGATTTATGGATAGCATTTTCAGAGGCATCGATTTTGTCTACTGTTATATCGACGGGGGGATGGGGGAGAGAACACAAGGTAAAAGTACTGACTGCGTCCAACTTGGAGGGCGCCAGTGTGATCCTTGTCCCTTCACTCTTCAAGTCGATACACTACCTCCACGTGGTTCCCCCTGGATTGTAACTCAGCACCCGCTGAGTTATAAACCAAAGTGCGCGGCGAGATCCTAATTCTTAAATTAGGTTTTGGCGTAGGACTTGATATCCACCCATGGAAAAACCAACATCAATGAAGGATGCAAGAGGAGCCTCGGATAAGAACCCAAAAAACGTTGACGAACATGGCAAACGTAAAAAGGACAATGATTTGAGAGTATGCACTTGGAATGTACGGACTTTGTACAGACGTTAAAAATCGGACCGGAGGGCATTTTTGGAGCAACCGTTGGAAAGTATAGCCTGTATCAGTCTACCTCGGCCAACGGGCTTAAGCTGATAGGATTTGCTGCTGCGCACAACATGACAGTTCGTAGTGCTGGATTTCGTCATCTCGACATCCATAAGGCATCCTGGCTCTCCTCTGATCGTCTGACTAGCAATCAGATTGACCATGTTGTGATCGATGCAAGGCACGCGTCTAGCATCCTAGAAGTGAGATCCTGTCGGGGTCCCAACATCGACTCCGACCACCACCTAGTTGTGGCTAAGGTTCGCGCACGGCTATGTGTTGCGAAAGTCCCACAGGTATGACAAGGAAGCTTGACATCGGAAAGTTGCAGTCACAACAGCATAAGGATGCCTTCTCCTCTCGATTCTCATGCCGACTGGCAGAACTCTCTCCAAAGCCTATAAATACCGCTGATATGTGGTCGCACATATCGAACGCTATAACCACTTCTGCTGTGGAAACTCTGGGATTCCAGCGACCTCCGAAAAGGAATCCATGGTATCACCAGGAGTGTCGAGAAGCGACTGCTGCAAAGGACGCCGCCTACAGAAGAACGCTGCAAGCAGGAGCCACTCGAGCGGTAGTAGATATTTATAGGTCGCGGAGACGAGATGAGAAGCGCCTTTTCAAGAGGAAGAAGCGGGAGATAGATAGGCTTGAGTGTGAGAAGATGGAGAGTAGCAGATGCAGGAATAATGCCCGTGACTTTTACCGGAGAGTCAAACGTATGACTCAAGGGTATAAGCCTGGATCACTTGCCTGCAGGAGTGATGACGGAAACCTTGTCACAGATGCGGAGATGGTACTGAGGTTATGGCGGGATCACTTTGAAAGTCTTTTGGCTGGAAACAGTGAAGACGAATCTGACGAAGTTGATCCACTAACCCCAATCAGAGATGATGTTGTTAATGTTCCCATCCCTAGTCATACGGAGGTCGAAGTCGCAATGCGCCGACTAAAAAACAATAAAGCCGCTGGAGCCGAGGGGCTACCGGCTGAATTGTTTATGGCCGGAGGCGATGAGTTTGTAGGGTGCATGCACCAGCTCATCAGCAGCGTATGGCTATCGGAAAGCATGCCCGATGATTGGAACCTCAGTATAATCTGCCCCATCCTGAAGAAGGGTGATGCTACACAGCGCACCAATTACCGTGGCATTAGCCTTCTTCCCGTCGCATACAAGGTTATCACGAGCTTGATGTGTGAGAGACTTAAGCCATGTGCTGAAGCATTGATCGGACCGTATCAATGCGGCTTTCGTCCTGGGAGGTCCACAGTCGACCAGATCTTTATACTACGCCAGATCTTGGAGAAATCGCACGAGAACCAAATGGACACCAACCACCTGTTTGTCGATTTTAAAGCTGCCTTCGAAAGCCCACAGCGAGATCGCCTGTACGCTACCATGTCTGAGCTTGGTATACCTGCAAAGCTTATACGGCTTTGTAGAATGACATTGAGCAACACCATCAGCTCTGTCAAGGTAGGAAATGACCATTCCGAAACCTTCGTTACCAAGCGGGGTCTCAGACAGGGCGACTCGCTGTCATTTTTGCTCTTCAATCTACTGATGGAGAGTATAATAAGGAAAGCTGGAGTGCATCGGACGGGCACAATACTGGGAAACAAATGTGTCCAGCTCCTTGGTTACGCCGATGATATATATTATATTATTGGTCGTACCAAGCGTGATGTCACTGCGGCTTTTGGAGCTATTGAAAAGGAATCAGCGAGAGTTGGACTTGCAGTGAACATGGGCAAAAAGGAAGTTTATGGTGTGCAGTAGAGTAGCGTCGCCTTCACTCTCACCTTACTGCTGGCGACTATAACTTCGAGTCTGTCAAGGAATTTGTCTACTTGGGAACTGCAGTGGCCAATAACAATGATGTCAGCCTGGAGATCATGCGGAGGATCACACTTGCCAACAGGTGCTACTTTGGGCTCAGTAGGTATTTTAATAATAGAGCCCTCTCTCGGAAGACAAAGGTTGCACTATACAAAACGCTCATCACTCCAGTGTTGCTGTATGGTGCGGAAGCCTGGACAATGACGCAGTCAGATGCAGCTGCTCTTGGTGTCTTCGAGAGAAAGATTCTGCGCAAGATCTTCGGACCAATTTGCGTTGGCGGTTTCTATCGCATCAGGTGGAACGATGAGCTGTACGAGTTATACGGGGATGTGGACATGGTCAAACTAGTTAACATTCAGCGCCTTCGCTGGCTAGAACACATTGCCCGTATGGAGGAAACAACTCCAGCTCGCTCTGTTTTTGATGCGGTAGTTCGGGGACAACGGAGGAGAGGAAGGCCACGCGCACGTTGGAAGGACCAGATGGATGCCCTTCTAGCAGCACTTGGTGTTACCAACTGGCGAAGTCGCGCACAGGACAGAGACGCGTGAAGGCAAACTGTGCATCAGGCTGAGCTCCGTTAGGGGTGTTATGGCCAATTATTATTATTATATCGACCACATACTGATAATGTCTGACGACCCGGAGGACCATGAGGAGCACTTACAAAAGGTCCTTTCAATACTCAGACAATACGGGCTAAGTATTAACGCCAATAAGTGCCAAATAGCAAAGACAGAAGTACAATTCTTAAGCTATATGATCAATAGCGAGGGTATACGACCACCAAATGATCGAATTAGCGCTATCGTCAACTACAAGAAACCGAATACACCTTGCAAACTTGGACGATTCCTCGGCATCGTCAATTATTATCGACGCTGTATTCCTCATGCCTCAGAGATTCAAACTCCACTCAGTGAGATGTGTCGAGGCATCAAAAAACGACAAGCGAAAGAATGAGTGGTCACATATCAAGAAATCATTATTATTACATAGTAGATAATAAAGATTTTATAATTTTCCAGATGGCATATCAAGAAATCATTTACCCAAATAGTAACATAAAATTTTTTAAATGATTGATTAAATTAAAAGATTTTAAAACTCAGGATTTAAGGAACTTATTACTTCCAAACATATTTAATTATTACATCTAGGTATTGAAAAAATGCTTAGACTTTTAAAAAAAACATACTACTTTCCTGCCTATAATAAACTCATTCAAAATATTATTAATATATGTGAAGTTTGCAACGTCGCCAAAACAGAACATAGACCAACTAAAATGCTTTTTGAACTAACACCCGAAATACATAATCCAAGAGAAGTTTACGTTATTGCTTTTTATGCAATCGACAACGAACAATATATGTCATGTATAGACATTTGCTCCAAATTTGCATCGCTCATTAAAGTTACTAGTAGTGACTGGTTGTAAGCGAAACGTGCCCTTACTAGAAATAAACTTAAGCTGCCTGACTTAATAACGGACTTTCATTCTAAATTTGCTGGCTCTAGCTTTTGTAGTTTAAAAGATCCAGGTGTTCATACGGACGGACGGACAGACGGACATTGCTATATCGACTCGGCTTGTGATGCTGATCAAGAATATATATACTTTATGGGGTCTGCCACGCCTCCTTCTGCCTGTTACATACTTTTGCACAAACCCAATATACTCTTGCAGAAAGTATAACAAGTAAGAAAGGCTACAGTCGATCGAGCCGACTGTTAAAGACCCCCGTACTCCCATAGTAGTGCGCATTTATATGTATATAATTAGACCCCGTACTCTAAAAAAGAGTATAGGGGTCTATTAGGTTTGTCAGAAGCGAAATGTGCGTAACAGGCAGAAGGAAGCGTGGCCGACCCCATAAAGTATATATATTCTAGATCAGCATCAACAGCCGAGTCGATATAGCAATGTCCGTCTGTCCGTCTGTCCGTCTGTGTGTCTGTCCGTCTGTCTGTCCGTCCGTCCGTCCGTATGAACACCTAGATCTTTCAAACTACAAGAGCTAGAGCCACCAGATTTGGAATGAAAGTCCGTCTATATTGCAGGCAGGTTAAGTTTATTTCAAATTTTTGCCACGCCCCCTACCGCCCCCCAAATTGTAAAAACTGTTTTCATTACACTACAACTTTGAAACTATGAAAACTATCGTAACCAAATTTACACAGTAGGTGTATGGTACAACTATAACTATCCTCACCAAGTTTCATCAAGATCGGACAACTATAGCTTATAGCTCCCATAGGACAAATCGGTCAAAAACAAAAAATTTGTATGAAGACATGTAGTATTTGCTAAGTGATCGCAACCAAACTCACACAGAATGTGTACATAATTATTAAAAGTAACTTCACCAAATTTGGTCCAAATCAGACAACTACAACATGTGAAACAAATTGGTCAAAAATGTTAAAAATTGTAATTTATGTACGTGTTTGAAGAAAAGTGGTAAATCAATGTTTATCTAATTTAGCCGTCCTGATTGTCAACAGTGCTGTGGTCCAAGTGATGTGACATGCATTAGAGAAACATGAGGTCTGCGGTTCGAACCCCAGCACAGACAGGCATTTGTTTTCTTTTTCTATAACAAAACATTTTTATATGTAAATGCAGATAATCAGCAGTACATGCAAATTGAGGTGTGGTGCATATGGTAGAGTGGCGACATGTGAGAATCCTGTGTCTGATACCGCGGGTTCGATTGCAGCTAGCGCATAACTTTTTTTTACTTTTTTAAATTTTAATTTAAACTATTATCTTTTTTTAAATTTGTATTTTAAAATATGAATCAGTCTACTGCTTCTTCTTTTAAGTTTTTAAGTATTTTTGTATGCGCACTACAAGGAGTACGGGGTCTTATACAGTCGGCACGTCGACTGTAGCCTTTCTTACTTGTTTGAGTTAAAACTTCACAAAAGAAATTGAAACAAGTAAGAAAAGTACAGTCGAGCACGCCCGATCGTATAATACTCTTTGAAACAAAAACAATCGGAGCATAATCAAACATACATACATATGATTGATTGAATGCCACAATATGTGCTGCACATATGTATGTACATGTGTATTCGGCGCGCCCAGCGTCTGCTGGCAAAACAAGTAAGAAAGGCTACAGTCGACGTGCCGACTGTATAAGACCCCGTACTCCTTGTAGTTCGCATACAAAAATACTTACAAACTTAGAAGAAGAAGCAGTAGACTGATTCATATTTTAAAAAACAAATTTTAAAACAGATAATAGTTTAAATTAAAATTTAAACAAGAAAGAATGCTATAGTCGCCTCGCGACTTTAGGATACCCGTTACTCAGTTTCAATTTGTTATTAACAATGGTGATGGATATAATAGCTTGGCAAACACAGAACATTTTCATAGAAATTCATGTTTAGAGAATATTTTCGACCGATCGTTCCTATGGAAGCTATACGATATAGTTGTCCGATTTGTTTCAAACTTTGTCAGTATATATATATTATTGGCAGATGTATTCTGTGTGAGTTTGATTAATATAGCTTAGTTAACGCAAAAGTTTTCCATACTAACTCAAATTTAGAGCGTATTTTTCACCGATCGGGCCTATGGGAGCTATACGATATAGTTGTCCGATTTGGATCAAACTTGGTCAATTCATGTACTTCCTAGATATGTACATTCCGTGTAAATTTGGTTCAGATAGCATTTGTTAGCTATGCTTTTCTAGTTTTCTATACTAAAACATTCTACGTTTACCTGTACATTTACCTTTATATGCAAATAAAACTCCCTAAAGTGGGCGTGTCAAAAAACAAAAACAAACTTGTACTGCTTGGGTATTGTACCTTTCATTTGCGACCACTATCATTTTTCTAGCTCTTATAGTCTCTGAGATCCTTTTGTTCATACAGACGGGCGGACGGACGGACAGACGGACAGACGGACATGGCTATATCAACTCGGCTATTGATGCTGATCAAGAATATATATACTTTATGGGGTCTGCCACGCCTCCTTCTGCCTGTTACATACATTCCAACGATTACAATATACCCTTTTACTCTACGAGTAACGGGTATAAAAAGTAAAAAAATGTTACGCGCTAGCTGCAATCGAACCCGCTGTATCAGACACAGGATTCTCACATGTCGCCACTCTACCATATGCACCACACCTCAATTTGCATGTACTGCTGATTATCTGAATTTAGATATAATGTTTTGTTATAGAAAAAGAAAAGAAATGCCAGTCTGTGCTGGGGTTCGAAGCGCAGACCTCATGTTTCTCTAATGCATGTCCCATCACTTGGACCACAGCACTGTTGACAATCAGGACGGCTAAAGTAGATAAACATTGATTTACCACTTTTCTTCAAACACGTGTACATAAATTACAATTTTTAACATTTTTGACCAATTTGTTTCATATATTGTAGTTGTCCGATTTGGAACAATTTTGGTGAGGTTACTTTTAATAATTATGTACACATTCTGTGTGAGTTTGGTTTCGATCACTTAGCAAATACTACATGTCTTCATACAAATTTTTTGTTTTTGACCGATTTGTCCTATGGGAGCTATAGGCTATAGTTGTCCGATCTTGATGAAACTTGGTAAAAAGCTTCTTGTCTCCTCCTTAGTTTTTGGAGCAAGGAAGTCTTTGATCACCTTGACTTTCTCTGGATCCGCTTCAATACCATGGTCCGACAGAATGTGGCCTAGAAATTTGAATTTAATTATTTTATACGCACGTTTCTGCTTATTTAACACCACGTTATGGGTATCAAAGATTCAGAACTGCTGCTAGCGCCTTGTCGTGTTAATCTTCGTTTGTGCCATAAACGATGACATTGTCAATATAGTTAAGAGTATTTGAGCAGCCTGCTAACAATTAACCCCAAAAACAGTCTTTTATAACGAAAGAGTCCCTTGTGTGTAATAAATGTAGTAATCTGCCGACTTGACTCTTTGAGCTCCAATTGATGATAAGCATTTTTCAAATCCAGCCTAGAAAAGTATTTTGCTTCCCTTAGCTTGGTCATGAACATGTCGAATGTTGGCAACGGGTAATTTTGCCCTGAGATGGCCAAATTCGCCCTTCGCATACCCAGACATAGCCTTATCTCGCCGCTTCCTTTAAATGCAATTACCACCGGCGAAATCCATGGGCTCGGTCCACGAACTGGCTCTATAATATCTTGCTGCATAGCTTGGTTTATCCTATCTGGTCAATGGCCAATCTCACAGGTTATGTTTTCCATTTCGGAAAATGTGCATCAGAATCCACTCTATGTACGCCTAAACCAAGTTTTAGTACGTTGAGTTTTACACCCGTGTGTCGCTCCAGTAGCGACATAAAATATGGCAATCATTTCTGCTCTCTCTTGAAATCTAATCGGAGCTTCAAATATGTTATTAACCTTCTCCTTCTGGTTCGCTAGTTACTTTAAAACAGTTTGACCAATTGTCGTCTGCGCGACTCTCAGTCTTTCCGAACCAGGAACATTTATTACAATTTGAGTGCCTTGCCGGGCATGCCATATTGCATTCAACATGGTCTTCTGCTCTATACCGGCCACACACTACATCTGTCTTGTCTTTTCTTTTTGTCTGAACCGCGATTTTCTTTACGATGTCGGCATCCGGCGGGATCAGCATTAGTTCTGACCGCTTGTTCACTTGAAGCACTTGTCCAAAAGAAGCACTTACTGGCTTGTTTTCATAGCCGTACGGTGCACCATGCTGCGAAACATGTGCCTTTCGAACATGGGGTTAAGTTGCGGTGAAAAATATTCATTAAATTTATCCACCAGTGGAGCAAATACATCATTTCCCTTATTCGCACCGTATGGCACTAACGCGCCTGGAAGATGTTCGCTCACAGAAATTGTTTAATTTCAACCATACTGCTGATATGCTTTAGCTTACACTTTTTTGTGCCCAGCCTCTGATTTTTAGACCCCGTACTCTAAAAAAGAGTATAGCGGTCTATTAGGTTTGTCAGAAGCGAAATGTGCGTAACAGGCAGAAGGAGGCGTGGCCGACCCCATAAAGTATATATATTCTAGATCAGCATCAACAGCCGAGTCGATATAGCAATGTCCGTCTGTCCGTCTGTGTGTCTGTCCGTCTGTCTGTCCGTCCGTCCGTCCGTATGAACACCTAGATCTTTTAAACTACAAGAGCTAGAGCCACCAAATTTGGAATGAAAGTCCGTCTATATTGCAGGCAGGTTAAGTTTATTTCAAATTTTTGCCACGCCCCCTACCGCCCCCGCAAATTGTAAAAAACAGTTTTCATTGCACTACAACTTTGAAACTATGAAGGCTATCGTAACCAAATGTACACAGTAGGTGTATGGTACGACTATAACTATCCTCAACAAGTTTCATCAAGATCGGACAACTATAGATTATAGCTCCCATAGGACAAATAGGTCAAAAACAAAAAATTTGTATGAAGACATATAGTATTTGCTAAGTGATCGCAACCAAACTTGTACAGAATGTGTACATAATTATTAAAAGTAACTTCACCAAATTTGGTCCAAATCGGACAACTACAACATGTGAAATTGGTCAAAAATGTTAAAAATTGTAATTTATGTACGTGTTTGAAGAAAAGTAGTAAATCAATGTTTATCTACTTTAGCCGTCCTGATTGTCAACAGTGCTGTGGTCCAAGTGATGGGACATGCATTAGAGAAACATGAGGTCTGCGGTTCAAAAACCAGCACAGACAGGCATTTGTTTTCTTTTTCTTTTTCTATAACAAAACATTATTATATGTAAATGCAGATAATCAGCAGTACCAGCAAATTGAGGTGTGGTGCATATGGTAGAGTGGCGACATGTGAGAATCCTGTGTCTGATACCGCGGGTTCGATTGCAGCTAGCGCGTAACCTTTTTTTACTTTTTTAAATTTTAATTTAAACTATTATCTTTTTTAAATTTGTATTTTAAAAATATGAATCAGTCTACTGCTTCTTCTTTTAAGTTTGTAAGTATTTTTGTATGCCCACTACAAGGAGTACGGGGTCTTATACAGTCGGCACGTCGACTGTAGCCTTTCTTACTTGTTCTCAGATAAGTTAGCTTACGCAGTCACGCTGTGTCCAGCATGTGGTATTTTCCAGATGATTTACAATCCTTTTCATTGATCAGCTTGCACTGGCGTTTGTTTTGCCGCGCTCAGCTGGCCGACCCCAATAAGTATATATATTCTTCATCAGCATCAACAGCCGAGTCCATATACAAAAACAATCTAAGCATAATCAAACACACATCTGTTTGTTTGTATGCGAATACACATACGTTTGACAATATATGTGTGCATATATGCATGTATGTGTGTATTGGGCGCAGCAAGCTTCCGCAAGCAGCGCTGCCGCCACACAGGCAGAGAAAACGTTCGAACATGTGTTTGTGTGTTTTTATCTGGTTTGCACCAATGGGTTGATATTGCGTTCAATTATCAATATTGTAACGCTTCAAATTTTCTTGTTTATAGTCCGATTTTAATCCGCCTTTCAGGATATTTTAATATAGTTGGTCTCCCCACGAATTATAGATAACAGTACTGTACGATACGAACAAGTTCGCAAAAAACGGCATTTTAGTTTGAAAACTATGTTATCAATTGTGGGAAAAGGGGGCGTGGCAGTCCAACATTTTAAATGGCAATGCAACTATGCTGTCGCTAGGAACCTCCGTACTTAAATTGGTGATTGTAGGAGCCATAGTTACTGAGATAGAAATACCCAAGCACATGTTCGAACGTATTCGCTGCTTGTGTGTCGGCAGCGCTGCCCGCAGTCGCTGGCCGCGCCGAAAATACTCATACTTACATATTTGCATCATATATTGTCAAACGTACATATGTATGTGTATTCGCATGCAAACAAACAGATGTGTGTTTGATTATGCTTAGATTTTTTTTGTTTCAACATATATTAATGCAAGTACTACTTATTGTAATATCTGGATACCGATTTTAATAATTTAATCGGGAACAAATGCAGAGAGTATTATACGGTCGGGCGCGCTCGACTGTACTTTTCTTTCTTGTTTTGTATAGAAAACTTGTTAGCCATGCTATCTGAACCAAATTTACACAGATAGTACATGTCTAGAAAGTATATGTACCGACCAAGTTTAATCCAAATCGGACAACTATATCGTATAGCTCCCATAGGGCCGATCGGTCAAAAATACGCTCCAAATATGAATTAGTATGAACAACTTTTGGGTTTACTAAGCTAAGTTAATCCAACTCACACATAATACATATGCCAATAATATATATATATATACTAACCAAGTTTGATGCTCCAAATATGAATTAGTATGAAAAACTTTTGGGTTTACTAAGCTAAGTTACTTAAACTCACACATACATCTGCCAATAATATATATATACTGACCAAGTTTGATCCAAATCGGACAACTATATAGTATAGCTCCCATAGGGCCGATTGATTAAAAATACGCTCTAATTATGAGTTAGTATGGAAAACTTTTGCGTTAGCTAAGCTATATTAATCAAACTCACACAGAATGCATCTGCCAATAATATATATATACTGATACAAATCGGACAACTATATCGTATAGCTTCCATAGGAACGATCGGTCGAAAATATGCTCTAAACATGAATTTCTATGAAAATGTTCTGTGTTTGCCAAGCTATTATATCCATCACCATTGTTCATAACAAATTGAAACTGAGTAACGGGTATCCTAAAGTCGCGATGTGACTATAGCATTCATTCTTGTTTATTTTGAAAGACGATACGTATTACTGTGTGATTACACGCCTACATGTATTTCATTTATGGTGCACAAAAATATGTACTAAAACCGAAAACCAACAAGAAAGAATTCTATAGTCGCCTGTGTAAATTTGGTTAAGATTGCACGGCTAACAAAAAAGTTGTTTAGTCTAAAAAAGAGTAGAGCGGTTCATTAGGTTTGTCACAGCAATAGTGACAGAGAAATTATACATTTTTAAACCCCGTACTCTAAAAAAGAGTAGAGGGGTCTATTAGGTTTGTCAGAAGCGAAATGTGCGTAACAGGCAGAAAGAGGCGTGGCCGACCCCATAAAGTATATATATTCTTGATCAGCATCAACAGCCGAGTCGATATAGCAATGTCCGTCTATCTGTCCGTCCGTATAAACAAACAGATTTCAGATATGTCTCAGTAACTATGGCACCTAGGATCACCAATTCTGGTACGGGAGGTTCCTAGCGACAGCATAGTTGACTAAACTATCCTGAAAGGCGCATTAAAATCGGACTATAAACAAGAAAACTAGAAGCGTTACAATATTGATAATTGAACGCAATATCAACCCATTGGTGCAAGCGAGATAGAAACACACAAGCACATGTTCGAACGTTTTCGCTTCTTGTGTGTCGGCACCGCTGCCCGCAGTCGCTGGCCGCGCCGAATACACACATACATACATATATGCATCATACATTGTCAAATGTACATATGTATGTGTATTCGAATGCAAACAAACAGATGTGTCTTTGATTATGCTTAGATTGTTTTTGTTTCAACGTGTTTTATTGCAACTCCTGAATAGCGATTTTAATCATTTAATCGGGAAAAAATGCAGAGAGTGTTATATAGTCGGGCGTGCTCGACTGTACTTTTCTTTCTTGTTTACTGTATACGAGCAGTATCGGATATTTTTATACCCGTTACTCGTGGAGTAAAAGGGTAGATTGTAATCGTTGGAATGTATGTAACAGGCAGAAGGAGGCGTGGCCGACCCCATAAAGTATATATATTCTTGATCAGCATCAATAGCCGAGTCGATATAGCCATGTCCATCTGTCCGTCCGTCCGTCCGTCTGTCCGTCTGTCCGTCCGTCTGTATGAACAAAAGGATCACAGAGACTATAAGAGCTAGAAAGATTATAGGGGTCGCAAATAAAAGGTACAATACCCAAGCAGTACAAGTTTGTTTTTTTTTTTTTTTGACACGCCCACTTTAGGGCGTTTAATATGCATATAAAGGTAATTATACAGGTAAAAGTAGAATGTTTTAGTATAGAAAACTTTTTTGTTAGCTATGCTAACTGAACCAAATTTACACGGAAAGTACATGCTTAGGAGGTACATGTACTGACCAATTTGATCCAAATCGGACAACTATAACGTAAAGCTCCCATAGGGCCGATCGGTCAAAAATACGCTCCAAATATGGATTAGAATGAAAAACTTTTGCGTTAAATAAGCTATATTAATCAAACTCACACATAATACATTTGCCAATAATATATATAAGTTAACACATAGCACTTAATATAGAATATTAAGCAACCCTTGCTATAGAGGGCTTTGTAAGTTAAGGAACAGCCATCGCTATAGCGACACTGCATACTTTGCGCGCTATAGATGCAATGGTCAGCAGTGGTAACCGGACACTTTTGTTTTGCTGCAAGAGTTTCCGTTATTGCCTAAGATTGCTGAATCGGCTTGCCGACCATGACATTGTGGCGTGAGGCGAGTTTTGGCTTATGTTAAATGAAACATAATTTGTATTAAGAAATCAGTTTTGAATACAGCGCTCTTCCAGTAAGTCGCTTAAATAAATATTCACTCCGGCACTTGGCCGAGGCCAGCAATAGGAGGCTCAGTCGCCTCTCAACCTAATCATCAATCCTTAGAGAAAGGAAATCAATTAATTGGCGCCCAACTAGTGGTCGGACTCCACTACCAACAACAGTAGTGAGTATTTTATATTGCAACAGATAATGAAAAAAAATTTTTTTTTTAATAATAATAAGAACCAAGTGAGAGTGACTGCGTTGAGAAATTTAGTTTACTTTGTGTTACTTTCTGTGTGTCTAAAATTGTGCATACAGTTCTCGTGGCTCAGAGTTACGACGTAATTCGACCCATCTTTTGACGGCCCGTTTTATTTTTCGCGGCCACTGGCCTGCGCATGTCACGCTTCAATCCATATAGAAACCCTCGCAAGCAGTCTAGTGACTCAGATTCCGACTGTGACACTCGCATCAGAGTCCCGGCTACAAGACTTCTCCCTGCAGTTCCCCCACCATCAGGTAAAATGGATCCAGATCAGCTTAGGGAAGTGATAAGGTCGGCTATAAGCAGTGCTTTAGCCGAAAAGGCCGCTGCAAATCAGCAGAGGGAGCAAGCATCGACTCAAAGAATTAATGAGTTAGCTGAACAAATAGCAGCAGCAAACGTTGCCGCCCCACAAGTAGTAGCGTATGCTGCTATAGAAATTAGAATCGACATTCACTGTGACGAGCCGCTAGATGCCGTCAAGTGCTTACCTGAATTTGCAGGTGTACATGAATCTTATGTATCTTGGAGGCAGGCAGCATTAGCAGTTCTTGTCATTATCAGGCTGTTATCATCATAAGAAGCAAAATTAGGGGCCCCGCAGACGCGGTGCTGGACTCATTTGGTACTGTGTTGAATTGTGATGCGATAATAAATCGCCTTGATTTCACATACAGTGACAAGAGACCAATTCATGTCATTGAACACGAATGCTTCAATATTACGATGAGGTAGAGAAGAAACTCACACTTCTCACTAACAAAGTTGACATGTCATATGAGCCGGCTTTAGCAAAGGGGTTATGTGAAAAATTCCGCGACGATGCGTTACGTGTGTTCATATCGGGTCTCAAGCGCAGTCTCTTTGCAGCAAAGTCCAGAGATTTGCCTTCAGCGCTAGCTCTCGCGCAAGAAGTCGAGTCGAATCATGAAAGGTACGCATTCGCGGCTAATTTCGCAAGAAGTCTAGAAGACAAAGAGCGCAAGCCGCATGCAAAAGCACAGGGGCACCAACAGGAGAGACATTCGCAACAAGCCGAAACACAAGCTAGCGGTACAAAGAATCCGCTCTTTAATAAGCAAAACAGGGCCACAGTTCAGACTGACCAACGAAGCAGCAGGCAGCACAATAATAATGGCGCACCGGTACCCATGGAGGTCGATCCTTCCTTCTCGAGGGTTTTGCAGCCCACCCAGGCCCCTGCTTACGCGAATAGGAAGCTTCCAGCATCTGACCGCACAGGCGGTCAGAGAAATCAGCAGAGCTTGAATCAGGTCACGCAAGACGCGGGACAGGGGGCAGAGGCGTATGCTGGTGCCGCCTCCAGCGCAGCGGCACAAATCAATGACGATGCTAGTTATGACTCTGATGCCCTCAATTTTTTAGGAGCAAATCCCTGCTACCCATCATCAGACGAAGAGTAGCAGGGACTCACATACGATTCCTCATAGACACGAGCGCGGCCAAGAATTTTATTCGGCCACATGAAGGGTTGAAAGGCGTCCGCTCGGTAGAGTCCCCCTTCAAACGGGGCACGGAGGTCGAACAAATCACCTTCCACACGTGCAAAAATGTAAATTTCGCAAATGTAGACTGTGCAGAGGCATCCCCATTAGCTAGAAGTTCCTTTTTGAAAATGCTAAAGTCCAGACAAAAAGCCTTTGCAGACCCAGACGAGGCGTTGCTACCATTAGGACCACAGACGAGCAACCAATCTATGCCAAGCTCTACCCATATCCAATAGGAGCAGCTGATTTCGTTAATTAAGAAATCAAAGATCTGCTAAAGAATGATATAATTCAAAAGTCCGTCTTTCCCTACAATAACCCAATATGGGTAGTAGACAAGAAGGGCACTGATGAAGCGGGCAATAGGAAAATGAGGTTGGTAATGGATTTTCGTAAACTTAACGAAAGAACCGTGCCTGACAAATATCCTATGGCAAATATATCAATGATATTGGGGAATTTGGGGAGAGCCAAATTCTTTTCAACATTAGACCTCAAGTCTGGTTATCACCATATCATACTCGCTGAACGCGACCGTGAAAAGACTCCCCTCCCCGAGTTCAAAAGACTCCCCTTTGGATTAAAGAATGCAGCAAGCATCATCCAAAGAACCATCGACGACATACTGCGAGAGCAAATTGGCAAAGGGTCTCCGTCGAAAAGTCACGTTTTTTTAAGAAAAGCGTGAACTTTCTTGGTTTCATAGTCACCAGCACTGGCGCCACGACGGATCCTGAAAAGGTTAGGGTAATACAGGTGTATCCAGAACCTAAAACACTGTTCGAGGTCAGATCATTTCTAGGCCTCGCAAGCTATTACAGATGTTACATTAGAGACTTCGCCGCAAAAGCAAGACCCATCTCGATCAAAATGAAGGATGAAAATGGAACAGTATAGGTCCAGAAATATAAAGGTTCCGAGAATGTAATGCTCAGGTACCCCGATTTTAAGAAGCCATTCGATCTAACGACCGATGCTTCGGCTCACGGCATAGGTGCAGTTTTGTCCCAAGACGGTCGACCTATAACAATGATTTGAAGAACATTGAAGGACAGCGAGGTTAACTATGCAAAAAATGAGAGAGACTTATTGGCCATCGTATGGTCACTTGCCAAATTAAGGCACTAATCCAAATGCGAAGTTTAAAAGGTGGATACGCGCATTGACGAGTCTCAACGCTGTACATGAACAAGAAATGGAGTCATGCGCAGCAACGATCCACAGTGAGGTATCTCTCACCAACACCATTGAGACAACAGACAAACCCTTGAACTGCTTTCAAAACCAAATAGTGCTAGAAGAGGCGCGTTTCCCCTTAAAACGAAGTTTTATTCTTTTTGGAATAAGAAACGCTACTTGATCAGCTATACTTGCATCGAATCGCTGCTAGACGAGCTCGAATATGTAGTCTCACCCAAATGCGTAAATGCCCTCCACTGTAATTTACACACGCTTGCAATGATACAAGATACATTGGTTCGAAGATACCCGGCCACAAAGTTCTGGCACTGCAACAATCGCGTAGTGGACATATTTGCGGTTGAAAAAAGGAGGGAAATCCTCACAAACGAGCATAATAGGGACCATAGGTCTGCACAGGAGAATGTTAAGCAGGTACTCTCGGAGTACTACTTTCCAAAGATGGCAAAAATAGCCAATGAAATAGTACAAAATTGCAAAACTTGTGCTAGGGGTTAATACGATAGACACCCCAAAAAACAAGAGCTTGGGGAGACGCCCATCCCTTCACATATAGGAGAGATGTTACACATAGACATTTTCTCCACTGACAGGAAATACTTTCTTACTTGCATCGACAAGTGCTCTAAGTTTAATACTGTCCAACCAGTCCCTTCAAGAACCATTGTGGATCTGAAGCCTGCCTTAATGCAGCTAATGAATTTTTTTCCAAAAGCCAAATCCATTTACTGTGACAATGAACCGTCATTGAATTCAGAGACCATCGCTAACAAACAACTATGGAGTCAGCATTTCAAATGCACCACCATTGCATAGCGTCTCGAATGGACAGGTTGAGCGCTTTCACAGCACTCTATTAGAGCTAGCCAGATGACTAATGATCGATAAAGGCATAAGTGACACCGTAGAAGTCATTTTACTGGCTACAATAAGTCGATCCATTCGGTCATCGACCAGAGACCAGTTGATGTGGTTCAGGCGCACCCAGATGAGCCAAAAGAAAAGATACAAGAAAACATCAGAATTTAATTGTTTCAAAATTTAAGGTCAAAGTTCTTTAATGTTTCTGCCCATATTAGACGTATAAAATGAAAATTAAAAATACTTTTTTTTATCACAAAGTAACATATCAATATGTTTTAATTCGTTTTCTTTACTAATTTACTTAATTTTGTTACCAACATTTTTGGTTGAATTATTTTGAGGTTATATTTCAAATTTTTTTTAGTGGCCAATTTTCATTAAAATGAGTTCAAACATTTGTTGTAACATATAATAAACTTAGTATTTTGGAACTGTAACTATTATCTTAAAAATTTTTTGGAAATACGTGCATTTGAAGATGCTGCTTAAATGCTAACGAAGTATCCTTTTTTTCTAAAACTAATCTCATTAAATTAAGTCAAAATTAATCGAAGAAGCTCGCTTCAACAAAAATTTATATTTACAATGCAGTTAAGAAATCTTATTGCAACGTTTCTCCGTCATGGAATCAGCCAAACTCGAAAATCTATTTTTGTACCTTAAAAGAACAATTTATTTAGTTACCTGTAGCCAAAAAGTCTCAAGACTGGTAAAACGCATAAAAAATAATTTTTGTTAAATTTAACTAACTCAGGTATTATTTACAAAATGATTTTACACAATTTTTTTATTAAATTCCCACGCAGGAAATACCCATATTTGCATGGGCTCTTATTCTTCCATACATAAAACGCGCATTTTTAGCACGAGGTTGCGCTCGTTTTATGACTTTTAATTCTAAACGGGCAAACTAGGGCAAAGAAAATTACATAAGCATATTAGAAGAAGGTTCATTCTATCATATGTATATAGTCTCCTCGTGAACATCGGTGAACATTAGAAGTTATGTCCATGTTAGATTAAAAAAAACTGCCCAAAAATAGTATTTTTTTTAAACTTTTTTGGAATATTCAGTTATTAAACGAAAATTAAATTTTTACTGAATTTAATAAAGAATTAATTATATTTGAATAAAAAAAATAACAAATTTAAGATTGATAGATTATTTCGCCCAAAATTCAATTTCAAAGTCGATACTTTGCGCCGAAAATTTATGCATTTTGGGACATTTCAGGAAATAGGTCGACTTTGAGGGGCTCTAGCACCCACAATTTTCAACCGATTTGATCAGATCTGTATGCAGTGTCGCTATTGCGAGGGCTGTTTCTTAACTTACAAAGCCCTCTATAGCGAGGGTTACTTAATATTCTATATTAAGTGCTATGTGTTAACTACTCCCCCCTCAAGTATAAGGCCGTCCTCGGCCGACCCAATTCCGGCGACAACTTCTCGTAACTGCTTCGCAGACTTCTTTGCGTCGATGATCCGCCAAAGAGTGAGGCCAATGCAGATTAAAGCAAAGCACATGGCTCCAATTATGAATGCCACACGATAGGCTTGATCAGTTCCGGCGTCCTTCTTGAATTGCTGTATCACCTCTAAATTACGTTCATTCAAACGATGAAGGTAAGGGAGGCTGAGGACATCTTGGCTGGTAGTGATGTTCAGCAAGGGAGAATTGGCAATACCCGGGACTCTATTGCGTGCGTTGTTGTGATTGTAAAACAGAGTGCCGTTAATTGCGACTCGGTCTCCGAACGTGATGAGATGCGTGCCTTGTACCTGGATCTCAGTGCCGTTGTCCACCTGAATCCGTGCGGACCCGTCGTTAAGGATGATGATTCCGTCATCTACATGGGTGATTATTTCCAGGTTGCTCGGCTGGTTGTGCCGTGCCACCTGCATGGAGCTGCTGCTCCATTGTCAAACAATCGCAATATGAAGTTCTTGTGGACGACAGGATAAATCGTAATTTTTCTGCAAGCATTTTTAATTTTTGGAAATTTGATTATAAAATGTATAGTGTTAATGGATTGAAAAACTTTTACGGACGGAACGGACATAAGATCCCCTATGGGAGTGTTGGTGGGTTCCTCTAGCCTAATTGATTTCAAATCTGAGTGGTCTAAAATGTTTTGGCTAACAATGTTAGCCTTCGCGAGAGTAATAGCAAGCATTAAATTTTGCAACTCCATCATAAGCATTCTTTTTCTAGACAGTAGTGTTTTAAATAAATGGCTAGTGTCAACTTGTGAGTTTTTGGCTATCTTGAGAATTTTATTGACAGTTATTGTTAACTGGTTAAGCTGGTCTTGAACTCTAGTGTTGATTTCTAATTGTCTATTGTTGGCATTTATTAGTTGCCTTTCAGTGAACCTAGTCTGCTCTAAATCACCGGCATCGGGTGTACCCGCCACAACCTTCAGTATGGATCCTAGGAAATCTAAGCTCCTGGCGACTCTATGGTATGTTCCTAACGCCTGCAATAGGTCTTGTAGGTGCGCCGTGTCCACACTTAGAAGTTTTCTCATGTGTGATAGCGGGAACATGTCAATTAATTTGACCGTTTCTTCCACCATTCGCACGTACTCTGAGAGGTTTGCCGAGTGCCTAACATATGCGTATTTCTCCCATATCAAGATCTGGCCATCGACGATGGGCATGTACTTGGCACGCGAGTAGTCGGTGACATGTGCCGAAGCCACTGATAAGAAAAGGAGTAATATGGATCCAAACCTGTGAAATGAAGTTGTTTTCTTTCTTTTTAGCAACTTTTTTTCCTTTTTAAGTAGGTCTGTCCACCACCAAAAATGTTTTATAAAAACTATGCAAAGTGGCTAAAAGTAAATTGAAAAACTATATCTAACTTATACGAGTATGCCTAGTGGCTTAAACAAAAGGTGTAAAAAAAACAAGGGAGTCACTTTAGGTTGTCCTTGTGGACCACTCTTCCTCGAATGAGGACCTCGGTGCCCAGGTCTGCTTCAACGGCCTTCTCAACACATAAAGGTGTGAATTTGTTTCCGAGTCGTCGGTTGGACTTGACTAAAATCTTGTCACTAACGTCGAAGACCCTATTCTGCCGATTTGCGTTCTCCCTAGCTCTGAGCGTCATCTGAGCGTTTCTAATCTTTTCTTGTGGCTCATCTGGGTGCGCCTGAACCACATCAACTGGTCTCTGGTCGATGACCGAATGGATCGACTTATTGTACTCAGTTGTAGCCAGTAAAATGACTTCTACGGTGTCACTTATGCCTTTATCGATCTTTAGGCCACCGTCTGCCGGCAGCGCTGTCACCACCCAAGCATCGAGAACGTTCGAACGTTTCTGTCTCGCTCTCGCGCGTAAGTGATATTGAAGTTAAATAAAAAACTTTAAAACGTTATGGCTCTTTTGTTAAACGTAGGATTTTGATGCCACTTTCAGGATAGTTTGCTTCGTATGTCTCTAAACGAATGTTGAATTGCAACACTGTACTATTTGAATAAATGCCTTAAAAACGGCATTGAAGTTTAAAAGTTTGTTTAGCTCTTATGAGAAAAGGGGGCGTGGCAGCTCAACATTTTTAATGGCATTGCATTAATGCCGTCGCTAGGAACCTGCATACCGGAATGTGTACTTCTAAGTGGCATAGTTACTGAGATATTTGCTGAAAACACCGATTTTTCCGAGGTGTGTCCAGTTTTTTGCTTATTGTGGGCAAAACGCTGGCAGCAACAAAATTCTTGTATTGACTGACTCAATATGTGATCGTTTGACACCAAGCTTGAACTTGTAGCTCTTTCCATCTCTGAAATCTGTTTGTTCATACGGACAGACAGACAAATTGACATGGCTATATCGACTCGGTTTGTGATGCTGATCAAGAATATTTATACTTTATGGGGTCTGCTACGCCTCCTTCTGCCTGTTACATACTTTTGCACAAACCCAATATACTCTTGCAGAGAGTATAAAAACAACAACAGTGCATGCGTAGGCAATGATGCGATCTACCAACAACAACTAAAAAGCTTGCCGTTTATCAGCGTACGTTTGTATGTTTGCTACCTTGTACGTTTGTATGTACGCAGCGTTGACACAAACAAAGTAAAACGAAATCAAAGCAAAGCAGAATCGAAGTAAAACACTAACAAAGTAGAGGTTAACTACCGCAAGCCAAAATCCAACAGCTGTATGTATGTAAAAGAGGACTGCGCTTTACTTATGTGCAAAGAACAAAGGTCAAAAAACCCACCACTGAATATATGTGGAAATTGGCGAATAGTGAAATTCAAGAGGAACGGCTAATGTTGATATGCAAAATAAATATGTTTATTTGCACAAGTTAGGTGTTTAGCTTTATTTATATATGTTTATTTAATTTGATTTGTGTGTTTTGCGTCAAATAGCTTTTCAATAAATCACATAGATATCAGTGCCTAAACGCAATGTCTCTAATGTGCAATAAGTGGAGCAGTACTTTTCTATGTACTTTTAAATGTGTAATGTGCCGCTTCTATGCTTGCACTTTCTATATTCTCCTGCACTGACTCGTTTGGGCACTGTTACCTGATCAACAGAAGAGTCGCTCTTGGGCTCAATTCTGGGTATTATCTTCACTCCTGGCTGTTCAACTCCAGAATTCCAATACGGTCAACAGCTCCAGGGAAGTCCAACAACAATGATCGAAACCGACACACACAACAATTAAAGCCTTGAAATGTCTAATAGACCAACGAACGCGATTGAAAGTCCCTGCTCGGGCGCCAATGAAAAATCGAAAACTACTTTAACTAAAACAAATTGCCAGTTCTTAAACTTTACAATTTATTGTTAGACTTAGCAATCGCGGAAAGGCTTGGCAGCGTGTGTGTGGCTAATGCGAGACGAAAATACGAACTGCTGCCTGCTCGTGACCGCTGCACTGCCGAATACAAATCGAACTTACATACTAGTTTAACTATAAGAGATTTTATGCGTACATTCTAGGCTACTCCATTAGATTCATATTCATATCTTAGGATAATACATTATGTTTTTTATGTTTAAATAACGACTCAGTGTTTTTCTTATTCTAACTAATTCTTGTGATCCAACACTATCCTACTTGCAACTCTAGAGTACAACTCTTCACTGAATTCAGTGACAGGCAAGAAACCGATAGAAGTGATACATTCATCGACTGATGAATTTAGGGAAGCCATTAGAGCAAAGATTGAGAAAACCCAACAGGTACAACTGTACAGAAACAATCCGCACAGGCAAAACTGAATATTTGAGGTAGGAGAAAAAGTCTTAATCAAATCCAACAAGAGTCTTGGAAACAAGATTACCCCCTTGTGTTCAGAAGAGGTAATACAAGCAGACCTATGAACGTCTGTACTCATTAAGGGGAGGGTGGTCCGCAAGGACAACATAAAATAGGAGTTAGATTATAAGTTAGCATTAGAATTAAGAAACACAGTAGGGTTAATTTAATTTTATTTTTTTTCTTGCAGGCTTATTTGGTCGATTTTATCCCTAATAATTGTAATAAATGCTCGGATCACCTACTATTCTCATTCAAATTACATTCCCATAGTAGATGGAAATGTAATGATTTGGGAACAACATGACTATGCACGACACTCAAGTAATTTGACCGAATTTTTAAGTATAATAGAAGAAACAAAAATATTGTCCGAGTACTTTCCGCAGTCTCATATGAGAAAACTATTGAAAGTAGATGTTAACCATACTAGAAGCCTTTTGTTCGTTTTAGAGGTGCACCAGAGAATTGCCAGAAGCTTGGATTTCCTTGAGCCAGCACTTAAGGTAGTGGCCGGCACACCGGACATTAAAGATTTAGAAAAGATGATCAGAATGACCGAAGCAAGATTAATAGAATCGAACAACAGACAGGTAGTAATAAACATGGAAATCCAGAAGCAGATAAATCAATTAACCGATACAGTGAATAAGATAATTGAAGCAAAGAAAAATGATCTAATAGACACACCACATTTGTACGAGGCATTATTGGCCAGAAATAGAATGTTAATAAATGAAATCCAAAATTTAATGCTCACGATCACTCTTGCAAAAGCAAATATAATAAATCCAACAATATTTGATCGCTATGATTTAAAATCCGTGCTTATCAAACATCCCGCAGAAGTTCCTATAGTTAGGCTGATGGAGGAATCCAGTATTAAGATTTTCCAGTCCGAAAATATTGTCCACATTTTAATCGAATATCCCAGAATTAAGTTTAAAAGTAGAAAAGTCAACATTATCCTGGTGTCCCAAGAGCACACTGTACTTCACCGTCAGGATGACACCGTAGCCGAATGCGACAACGACGTTTTAGCGGTAACAAGCTGCACCACAATAACTTACGCCTCGATCTGCAAATTGGCAACGCATGACTGCGCACGCGAATTGCATGCCGGAAGTACAGCACATTGTAGCACGCAGCCTAGCCACCTGGAGCCTATTACGGAATCATGGTTTTAAACGAGAGTCCTGCTAGTATGAGCACCGATGACGGCGCAACAGTATCTGTCAACGGTACTTTCCTCATCGTGTTCGAGCGCGTAGCTGTCATATATGGAACAAGGTACGTGAGTCGACGCGAAATCATAAACAAGACGCCGGGCATAGCAGCCTCGCCGGTATTGAAAATCATTGGCCACGATCTCACAGAAGATACAGGCGAACGTGGACAACTATAAGATGAACGGGGACGGTCATACTTCTGAGGGGGGAGTAGTTAACGAGTGCCCCTCGCACATTGTTGTGTTACTTAAACAATAACAAAAATGTTAGCCAGCAGTTACGCTCAAGTTGCCGAATCAGCAAAAGTTTAGTTCAGCGCCCTAGATGTGACGGTCAACCGACGGTAATCTGATATCTTGCACATGCCGCAAGATCAGCGTTATCACTAATGCTTAGTCGGCTTGCCGGCTGTAGTTTTATAGCTTTACGTATACATATTTTGTAGCTTTGTATTCTTTAGCAACTAAGTAGGTTTGGTGTAGCTTACGCCCCAGCTTGCTGGTGGTTCCTAGCTTAGTTTTGTTCTTGCAACGAAAGCAAAAAGCTCGTTTAATAAACTCTGCTCCGACAACAAGCCGTAAAACATTTTGAATTATTAATCCGCATCGCTGTGGCACAAGCCCAGTGATATGAGAGAATAGTGACCTCTCCACCATAATCATCATTAAAAACGGTAACCTTGCGGAACCTCTGCATGCTGAATACCCACATCAACAGCTGCAGCTCTGAAGCTCATCTACAGCAACTTTGGACAACACAAATATTTAATTTACATACGTTCTCTTAGGGGTCGGTTAGCAGTTGTCACTCCATATACCTATATTCGAGCGCCAGCTAGCATACATACATACGTGCATGCAAATGTAACTGCTAGCTTATCGTTAGTTGTTTATATTTCTTGTTTACTCGATCTCGCTTATACATTTGCATTTGTTTTGCTTAAGAGATTTGTCGTACTGATTAACTTTGCAGCGCCTGATAACCTATAATTAAGTGATGAAATTGGACACTGTTACATATTATTATACCCTGTGCAAGAGCATATTGGGTTTGTTCGATTAATTGTTTGAGTACTGTAACAATATTGGGTCAGTGCTTAGTTATTCGGTCAGCACATAATTATTGTTGTAAAAAGTAGATAACAATGAGACTAATGTAGATGTCGACGAGAATTGCCTTAGTGAGCGTTTAACGCAATTGTTCTCACAATTATAGAGAGTTGAGGCTGACACAGAGCGTCTGCGGATGTCACCAGCTAACAAAATGGTGAATCCTAGTAAATTCGAGATGCAGTGCCGAATTGATTTACTCAATACGTACATTTCGAAGGCAATGGATTTGCAGTCCCGAATAGAAGTGATAGACCCAGATAATGATAGCTGAGTATTCTTGCCATGTATTCTGCACGCTCATCCGCTCTTAGCAGATTTGAGGCTGTTGACCGTGTTCCAGTGTCTTATCATTCGCACTTACCAAACTTAAGTTGCCTAGGTTCAGCGGCAAGCATTGGGAGTATAAGTAGTTTATCAGCCTTTTTGAAAGTTTGGTAGACTCTGATCGTTCGTTATCCAATATTGAAAAGTTCAGTCACCTAATATCGTGTCTATCAGACGAGGCTTTGGGAACGATAAAGGCTTATCTGGTCTCTGATGAAAATTATCCGAAAGGATTAAAAACTCTGAAGCGGGTCTACGACAATAAATGGCTTATTTTTTTGACACGCTCTCCCAGCAGTTTGAGATTGAGCCGGTGAATAAACCATCGGCTCTAGGAATTCGCACAATAATAGATTTAATGTCTGCAATTTTTAAATCGTTGATGTCCATTGGAGATGAGAAAGATTTTGCTAATGCAATCTTGATTCACATTGTAATGTCGAAAGTAGATCGCAGCACAAGGGCAAAATATGAGGAGCAATTAGATAACAACACGTTGCCGCATTGGTCCCATTGTATTGTAGCGTTGAACAGCCGATACCAGCAATTGTCGACTGAAGAAAGCTCCAAGTCCCAAGTGAAACTAAAGTCAGACTTAAAGCCGGGGAAAATCGGAAAGTCGTCTTTTGCGTGTACCAACGCTAAGACGCAGGTTGAGCCGAATTGTAAATTGTGTAATTTGATGTAGTCAAAGTTTTGCCTTTTTGCATCCGGGACACAGAATGTCAACTTGTACTGCGTTAAAGTGAGTGTGTTCTCGGCCCCCAGAATACTCATCTGCATAAGTACTGCCCATGTGAACCGTGTTGCAAGCGGAGTTGACGATGTTATTCTTGCAACAGCTGTTGTGACTATTCGCGATAGATTTGGCCAAGAGAAAAATGCCAGAACATTATTAGATTCAGGTTCACAAGTAATCTTTAGACGGAACAATTGGCTCAGTCGTTGAGGCTTCAGCGCAAAAATAAATTTTTGACAGTGACCTCAGTCGGGCAGGCAAGCTTAGTTACAAAGAGCAAGGTATCAGCTATAGTGTCGTCTCGCGTTTAACACTCATAGAAAGTTAGACCATGCCCTTCCCATTAATCGGTGATCTGCTATTGGGAGAAGATTCCTTCTTCGATCTGCTGTGCATTGTGCAAGTAAAACTATCAGGCAAAGGTCCAGTAATGGAAAAAACCTTGCTTGATTGGGTAGCATCAGGGCGGTGTAAGAAACTACGAACCAATAACCCTGTATGCTGTGCAATCATGCACCCAAGAGAAGAGACAAGTCTTAAGGTTCTCGTTAATCGATTCTGGGAACTAAAATCTATACCGGAGTCGATTATATCAGTAAAATACTCAGCAGAACACCTGGCTTACACTTTAAAAAAAATGTTCGTTGTCCGTCATCAGGGCACTTCGAAGTGAGTTTGCCCTTTAAGAGCGACCCGAAAACCTTGGGGTCGTCCTTCGAGATAGCCAAAAAACGGTTTTTGTCGTTAGAACGTAGAATCGCCTGAGACGTAGACCTTAAATAAATGTATAAAAAGTTTCAAGAAAGAGTATTTCGAACTTGGTCACATGTTCGCCATAGGTACAGAAGTTCCACCAGGACCACACTACGTCATTCTACACCAGTGCGTCCTGAGACCTGAAAGTAGTTCCACCCAGCTCAGAGTTGTATTTGACGCGTCTTGTAAGACAACTTTGTCACAATCACTGAAAGATTTGCCCATGGTAGGACCTACTATTCAGAAGGATTTTATGTTGTCTTCGGTTTTGTTTAAATCGATATGCCCTTACCACAGATATAAAAAAAATTTACCGTCATGTCAGCATGTCTGAAGATGATCGACAGTTTCAACTAATCATTTGTCGCTCAAACCCATCGGATGAACTAACGATATATATTATATACGGTAACTTATGGTATTGCATGCGCACCTGCAAGAACTTTGATTGCGTCATAAAGACACCTATGGTTCTAAAGTCATTTGTAATGTCTTCTATGTCGATGACTTGCTCACTAGGGCTCACGATAGTACTACATTAAAAGAAATATGTACCCAAGTGCCCAAAATTTTGAAATTATGCGGGTTTCAATAGGCGAAATGGTTCTCGAACCATCCAAATTTAATGGAAGACAGTGAAACTGCTATAATTTTGAGTTTCAATGATACCCTTTCGACAAAAAATTCTCCTTCAAGAGCTGTGGCGCATGCAATTGCCATGGGAAAAATTTCAAAGAGACTCTTCTCGAATTGCATCAGATCGAAATCCCTAGATACGCTCACTCCAGCTCTGACACAAGCATAAAAGTGCATGGATTCGCGGATGCATCCAGTCAAGCATATGGGTGCTGCATATATGTCCGGGATAACGATGGGGCCAGTATCGTCTGCCGATTGCTTACTGCAAAGGCAAAGATGGCTCCCCTGAAAACATATGTAGAACCACTGTCGAATTGAGAGTGTGAATTTCTGGATAGATTCAGAAATCACACTACATTGGTTAAACACGTCTCCATCAATATTACCAACATTCGTGGCCAATCGAGTTGTAGCCATCCAAGAGATGACCATTGATGTATCTTGGCGACATGAACCAATATCTTTAAATCCAGCAGATTTATCTTCGAGAGGGTGTGACACTCATGAACTCAATCAGTCTGTTTGGCTAGAATGCCCATCATTCCTCTGTAGAGAGCAAGAGCATTGGCATCAGAATCGACATTTTTCCATACCTGAAGACCATGAGAAGATTGAGTACAAAAAGTCTGTAATCGTTTGTTTGGTCACCAGCTCTGACTGGTTATCTAAGTTCATGTCTCGATTTTCATCATATCGGAAAATTGTTATAATAAATCGCATATGTATTGATTTATTAGACCCCGTACTCTAAAAAAGAGTAGAGGGGTCTATTAGGTTTGTCAGAAGCGAAATGTGCGTAACAGGCAGAAGGAGGCGTGGCCGACCCCATAAAGTATATACATATATTCTTGATCAGCATCAACAGCCGAGTCGATATAGCAATGTCCGTCTGTCTGTCCGTCCGTATGAACACCTGAATCTTTTAAACTACAAAAGCTATAGACACCAAATTTGAAATGAAAGTTCGTTATCTTCGCGAGCAGATCAAGTTTCTTTCAAATTGTTGCCACGCCCCTTACTGCTCCCGCAATGACCAAAAAAACCAGACACACCTCGAAAAAATTTGTGTTTTAGGCGAATATCTCAGTAACTATAGCACTTAGAAGCACCAATTACTGTATGCAGGTTCCATGCCATTAAAAATTTTGAGCTGCAAAGCCCCCTTTTCTAATAAGAACTAAAAATCTTTTAAGCTTCAATGCCGTTTTTAAGGCATTTATTCATATAGTACAGTGTTGTAATTCAACATTCGTTTAGAGACATATGAAATCAAACTATCCTAAAAGTGGCATCAAAATCCTACTTTTAACAATAGCTCTTTTGTTAAAAGTAGGATTTTGATGCCACTTTTAGGATAGTTTGATTTCATATGTCTCTAAACGAATGTTGAATTACAACACTGTACTATATGAATAAATGCCTTAAAAACGGCATTGAATTACGTTACAAAGTTTATGAACGTTACAAAGTTTATGTAATTTAACTGCAATATCACAGTACACGCGAGCGAGGCATACAAACACATGTTTGAACGTTCTCGATGTTTGTGTGGCGCTGAATACACACATACATACATATATGCATTCATATAATTTCAAACGAATGTGTATTTGTATGAATAACATGTAAATGCTGATAATCGGATAATTCTTGAAACTGGCGAATAGTGCAACTGGTAGAGTTGCGGCGCGTTGGTCTGAGGTTGAAGGTTCGTTTGAATGCTGACAATGATAATTGTTAATTTAATACTTGTTACTCGTAGAGTAAAAAGGTATATTGTAATCGTTGGAATGTACATAACAGGGAGAAGGAGGCGTGGCAGACCCCATAAAGTATATATATTCGTGATCAGCATCAATAGTCGAGTCGATATAGTCATGTCCGTGTGTCCGTCCGTCCGTCTGTATGAACAAAAGGATTTCAGAGACTATAAGTTAGATAGATGAAAGGGGTCGCAAATGAAAGGTACAATACCCAAGCAGTACAAGTTTATTTTTGTTTTTTGACACGCCCACTTTAAGGCGTTTTATTTGCATATAAAGGTAAATGTACAGGTAAAAGTAGAATGTTTTAGTATAGAAAACTTTTTGTTCGCTGTTCTATCAAAACCACAGATAGTAAATGTCTATGAATTACATTTACTGACCAAGTTTGATTCAAATCGGACAACTATATCGTATAGCTCCCATAGGGCCGATCGGTCAAAAATACGCTCCAAATATGAATTAGTATGAAAAACTTTTGCGTTAATTAAGTTATATTAATCAAACTCACACAGAATACATATGCCAGTAATATATATATATACTGACCAAGTTTGATCCAAATCGGTCTACTATATCACATAGCTGACGTAGGAACAATCGGTCGAAAATATGCTCTAAACATGAATTTGAATGAAAATGTTCTGTTTGTCAAGCTATTTTATTTATAAGCTAAACGGTTGCACTAATATTATTATTATTTGGACGTTGATGTACTAACGGGACAGTACATTCAAGTGGCCCAGCAACACCAAGCAACATGTTTGCTAGCGCGCGGAACCCTGCAAAATAACTCAGCCACCTCCCGCCCAACCGACCGATGAGCACACCGCATAACGTACGGCTAACGATTTATTTATTATAACATAACATAACTAAAAACGAAATACAATTATTATTAAATTATTAGGCTAAGTTAATTAAGATCTGGACAGTTGACAGAGGAGAGAAGTTCTAATTAAGGCGGTCGAAGTAGAACTACTTACAACTCGAGAAAGTTTGTTGTAGTTACTACATAGGACTCGGAAAGGATTATGAATGGCAAAGTTGGTAGAGCAAGGTTGAAGAGAGAGTGGAAGCAAGTTTCTAGTTGGTCTAATCGGAACAGCAAAAATAATAACATATTGAAACTGAGTAACGGGTATTCTAAAGTCGCGAGGCGATCATAGCATTCTTTCTTGTTGAATGTTTGGCATGCCTTTCAAATATATTATTTGCCTATAAAATGTGTTTTTGTAACACATGAAACATGGATTTTCTAAACTACAAAAGCTGTAGCAACCGAGTTAGGAATGGAAGTCAAGACGGTCATTGGTACATCGACTCGGTTGTTGATGTTGATCTAGAATATACATATGGGGTCGGCCACGCCTCCTTCTGCCATTATTAGTCAGTCAATACAAGAATCTTTTTTTTCCAATGCCACGCCCCGTTCGCCCGCAATGAGCCAAAAACTAAACACACCTCGGAAAAATCTATGTTTTCTGCGAATATCTCAGTATCTATTGCACTTGGGAACAATTTTGGTACGGAAGTTCCTAGAAACAGCATAAATGCAATGACATTAAAATTTTCGAGCTGCCACGCCCCCTTTTGCCACTAAAAACAATAGAATTTTTAAACTTCAATGCCATTTTTAAGGTATTTGTTCTTATCGTACATTATTGTAAATTATAATTCGTGTGGAGACTAACTATATTAAAATATCCTGAAAGGTGCATACAAATCGGACTATAAACAAGAAAACTAGAAGCGTTACAATATTAATAATTGAACGCAATATCAACCCGTTGGTGCAAGCGAGATAGAAACACACAAACACATGTTCGAACGTATTCGCTGCCTGTGTGCCGGCAGCGCTGCCCGCGTAAGCTGGCTGCGCCGAATACAAACATACATACATATATGTACACATATAATGTCAAACGTATGTATGTGTATTCGCACGCAAACAAACAGATGTTTGACTATAATTGGTTTTTTTGTTTCAACTTGTTTTAATGCAAGTACTACACATTGTAATACCTGGACACTGAATTTAATAATTTAATCCTTTTTCTTCGTCGCCAAATTTGTTATGTCTGTGTTCATTCAGCTTTATTTCATAACTGACTCAGTTTACATTATACTCAAATGTTAATGTTAATTGAGAGTGAATATATTTGTATGCGATGTTATGTCAATCGATCGTAGCTATCGATTACTACACATACATATATACATATGTGCATGCATATAATATCAAACGTATGTGTATTCGCATACAAACAAACATATGTTTGTTTTATAATACTTGCTTTTTTTTTTGTTTCAACATGTTTTAATGCAAGTAGTACCATTTGTTATATCTCGATACCGATTTTAATAATTCAAGCAGAAAAAAATGCAGAGAGTATTATAAGGTTGGGTGTCGATATTTTAACTAAATGACGACAGCAAACTGTCATTTATAGCGAGTCACAGAAACAAGACTTACACGTCTGTCTCTTACTAGATCACTTGTACGCTGCGTGATTTAAATTCTTCCGTCTTTAGAAGAGAGTCACGGAATGACTAACAGCATGAATGGGGTAAAGAGATACTAGCATCAGTAACATCTAATGAAATGGCCGATGTTGTCCTTAAATAGATGTCCTTTTGGGGTAATTCCTGATCCCTCTACGTCCTTTGCTGTTGAAGGCTGCTGACATAGTCCCTCGACCACGTTTGTCAAAAATGCTGTCTAAGCGTGGACAGCAGTTGATACCTGCCCCAGCATAAAATTTCGCTCTTTGTGTTTTGCCGTCGCATCTTTGCGGTAGCGAACGAAGCGGCTGTTCGATCTGGAAATGCAGCCAAGCGCTGTCTAATGGAGCATTCAAAACATAACAAATAGATTCTTCTTCCCCAATTGTCTGACTTATTAATAGATGGAGTCAGCAGTTGCAAATTTGTGAGACTATCAAATTCATTCTTGAAGTAGCCAGTCAGAGATGCTTGCAAAACAAATGAGTACTGTTTTTAAATATTCACTCTCATTTACCCCTTAGGTAAGTTTAGGTTGTGGGGGTTCGCGTTAATAAATTTAATATAACATATAAAAGTTATTTGTTGTGTATGCATTATTTTGGATGCGACTGTTTCACGATAGCAACAGCTGTAATCCTAAAGCAATGTTAACTATCATCCAACTTTTCTTATAAGTTTTCTATGTTTATAAGTGCGTAAAAACTTATGTGACGTGTGATCACAGACATATTTAAGTTTATTTTGATCAGTTAATTTCTACAATACGTATGTTAATTGACAAGTGTCAGACTTGCGTCTTATAAGTCCCTTTTTAAAATCGTAAGGTCAATAATAAGCTAATCTCAGTATTATTTGGTAAAGACAGCTTATTCTTAAAAATGAATATTCAAACCAAAAAATGGTTGCCTTTAAATTGTGTATTGCCGTACTAGTTCTGAAGTAAATTATCCTGTTTAATGGGTGCCTGATATAAATATTGTTGCCTCGATTATAGTGTAAAGACCTGTAGCTTTAAAGTTTTTACAGGTAGGGAGGGTAATGAAAAAAAGCATTGACATCTCATTTCTTCCTTAAAGATTGTCATTCTGACCGTTGTGCTGTTTGTTTCATGGTTATCATATTTTTCTTATTCAACTCTATCTATTATTTTTAGTAATGTGGCACAGCAGCTTACAAGGTAGCAAAGTACCCACCCCATTTTCCCTCAGCTCAGGTCAACACCGCAGGCAGAGTACGCCTTCAGTCTGCTGCACATTTCACGTGTTTGTCCTCGCTTGTACATTACATAATCCAGACATAGCCTTTAGTGGTCCGGACGATGAGGTTTTTATGGCTTGAATTCTAACAGGATTTAAGGGGCGTTTCGCGAAAGTTAAAAGACCTCCCGGAGAGCGTTTGAATACCTCTTCAAATGAGTGGTGCGCCTAGGCATCGTAATCTTGTTTGCTCTAGGGCAGGGCAAAGGCAAAACAGATGCCTGCATTTTCTGCAGGTATTGTTGCTGGTTATGCCCAGCTTGGTTACATGTGCAGCCGGTAGGCAGTGACCGGTGAAGATTCCAACCTACAATCTTTCCGAGGGAGATGCCGCAAGAATCAGCTAAGATGTGCATGATCATTGCTATTTTGCATTAGGTGGTGTTCTGACACCTTTGATTTAAGCGTTTAATGGTTCTCCTCTTAAAATTACAATACAGTGATCTTAGGGATATGGCTAAGTGGTTTGTCCTGTGCTCAGGCACAGGTATCCTTTTTGTCAACCGGGCAGGATCTCCGTTCATTTAGCCCGTAGTGTGCCCTGGTCCGTACTTTCAGACAATTGTTGGGCTTGGTATAGTCGGAGCCTGGGCAGATCTAGCTGCTACAGGCCTTTCTTGCAGGTCTACATATTTACCTCCCCCATGTTAGCAATACTTAAATTAATGTTTAGGATAACGATTTTAACAATTTAATGGGGAAAAAAATCAGAGAGTATTATACGGTCGGGCACGCTCTATTGTACTTTCTTTCTGGTTTAGAGTACGGCGTATACAAATGCTAACTCTCAAAATGCAGACTGCAAATACGTTGTCTATTTGGTTTTTTGGGCAAACCCCGAAAACTGTAATTTGCTACCTGCTACAGACCCCATAAAATATAGATATTCTTGATCAGCATTACAATCCGAGTCGATATAGCCATGTCCGTCTGTCCGTATGAACAAACAGATTTCAGATTACAAGTTCGAGGTTGGTGTCAATCGATCATATTTAATCAGTCAATACAAGAATATTTTTTTCGATGTCATGCGCCATTCGCCCACAATGAGCAAAAATCTGGACACCAACCATCTCCGCCTGGCATTATGTCGACGACCCTTCCCATGGTCCATCGCTGGGGCCGAGTGTTGACCTCGTGGATTACGACTAAATTCCTGGCCTCTACGTATTCGTGATCCTCCGCCTACTTCATTCGCTGCTGAAGGCTCTGGACGTAGTCCTTCGACCACGCTAGCCAGAAGTGCTGTCTGAGCATGCACAATAGCTGCCACTTGCGACAGCACGAAGTTCCTCTGCTTAGTGTGTCCTGCTCTGACCCGAGCGGCAGCAAACGTTCTGCTGCGTACGACTGCAGTTCAGTCTGCTGGCGAGTGAAGTCTTTCTGGAATTCCTTCTCCAGGTTGCTCGCTCCTACAAAGTTGGTAACGTTGTCCGAGTAGAGCCGGACTGGCACACCACGACGCGCGATGAAGCTGTTTGGCACACAAATAGAAGCGATAGTGGATTAATCTGGCACCAGTTCAAGGTGAACAGTATATAAAGTAAAACGCACAAAAACTGCAATATACATTTTCAATGGTCCTCTTCCTCTAATTCGGAACAAAACATTTATAGGGCCACAAAAATCCACCCCGCCGCCACTGCCGGCAAATTACCCATTATTTTCTCCATCAGTTGTGGCTTATATATAAAATAGTGGACGCATTTTCGAACTATCTGCGTGCACTCACCACGAGCATTAATGAGCCACATGCGCTGCCCAAGTAATGCAATCATTGTCTTATCCTCCGCATGGCAATTATTAACATGCAGTTCCCGTAAATATAATTCCACCAGCAGAGAATTCTTGGGCATCAAAATCGGGAATCTAGCATCGTATTCTAACGGTGCGTTTAACAATCTCCCTCCTATCCGAATCAATCAAATCTGTCTTCCAATTTCGTTAGACTTGTGAATGAACGGAATCATCATTTTTTTTATATCTGGGGTAAGGGCATATCGATTTAAACAAAACCGAAGAAGAGACAACATAAAATCCTTCTGAATAGTAGGTCCTACCATGGGCAAATCTTTCAGTGATTGTGACAAAGTTGTCTTACAAGACGCGTCAAATATAACTCTTAGCTGGGTGGAACTACTTTCAGGTCTCAGAACGCACTGGTGTAGAATGACGTAGTGTGGTCCTGGTGGAATTTCTGTACCTATGGCGAACATGTGACCAAGTTCGAAATACTCTTTCTTGAAACTTTTTATACATTTATTTAAGGTCCACGTCTCAGGCGATTCTACGTTCTAACGACAAAAACCGTTTTTTGGCTATCTCGGAGGACGACCCCAAGGTTTTCGGGTCGCTCTTAAAGGGCAAACTCACTTCGAAGTGCCCTGATGACAGACAACGAACATTTTTTTTTAAGTGTATGCCAGGTGTTCTGCTGAGTATTTTACTGATATAATCGACTCCGGTATAGATTTTAGTTCCCAGAATCGACTAACGAGAACCTTAAGTCTTGTCTCTTCTCTTGGGTGCATGATTGCACAGCATACAGGGTTATTGGTTCGTAGTTTCTTACACCGCCCTGATGCTTCCCAATCTAGCAAGGTTTTTTCCATTACTGGACCTTTCCCTGATAGTTTTACTTGCACAATGCACAGCAGATCGAAGAAGGAATCTTCTCCAAATAGCAGATCTATTCACTGAGCCTTATAAAATTCCGGATCAGCCAGTTCTACATCTGTTGAAACCTTTCACCGATTAATGGTAAGGTCATGGTCTAACTTTCTATGAGTGTTAAACGCGAGACGACACTATAGCTGATACCTTGCTCTTTGTAACTAAGCTTGCCCGCCCGACTGAGGTCACTGTCAAAAATTTATTTTCGCGCTGAAGCCTCAACGACTGAGCCAATTCTTCCGTCATGAAGTTTACTTGTGAACCTGAATCTAATAATGTTCTGGCATTTTTCTCTTGGCCAAATCTATCGCGAATAGTCACAACAGCTGTTGCAAGAATAACCTCGTCAAATTCGCTTGCAACACGGTTCACATGGGCAGTACTTATGCAGATGAGTATTCGGGGTGCCGAGAACACACTCTGCACTTTAACGCAGTACAAGTTGACACTCTGTGTCCCGGATGCAAAGAGGCAAAACTTTGACTACATCAAATTAAATAGTTGGCCTTACACAATTTACAATTCGGCTCAACCTGCGTCTTAGCGTTGGTACACGCAAAAGACGACTTTCCGACTTTCCCCGGCTTTAAGTCTGACTTTAGTTTCGCTTGGGACTTGGAGCTTTCTTCAGTCGACAATTGCTGGTATCGGCTGTTCAACGCTACAATACAATGGGACCAATGCGGCAACGTGTTGTTATCTAATTGCTCCTCATATTTTGCCTTTGTGCTGCGATCTACTTTCGACATTACAATGTGAATCAAGATTGCATTAGCAAAATCTGTCTCATCTCCAATGGACATCAACGATTTAAAAATTGCCGACATTAAATCTATTATTGTGCGAATTCCTAGAGCCGATGGTTTATTCACCGGCTCAATCTCAAACAGCTGGGAGAGCGTAAGGCATTTATTGTCGTAGACCCGCTTCAGAGTTTTTAATCCTTTCGGATAATTTTCATCAGAGACCAGATAAGCCTTTATCGATCCCAAAGCCTTGACTGATAGACACATATTAGGTGACTGAACTTTTCAATATTGGATAACGAACGATCAGAGTCTACCAAACTTTCAAAAAGGCTGATAAACTGCTTATACTCCCAATGCTTGCCGCTGAACCTCGACAACTTAAGTTTGGGTAAGATTAGAGTGTCCGCTGAATTGTTTCCTGTCATATGTGATCCAAAGTTTTGGCCTCCTCATATGATTGTTCACGAGTTGAAACAGAAGATTAAAACTCATGCAAATCCTATCTCCCTTCCGACTAGTGGTCCGTCTCAATCGGCCCCAGCAATAGCCTCAAAAAACTAGACTCTGACCAAGTTTTCATTCTATATCAGAATGTAAGGGGTCTGGGGTCTAGTTAAAACAGTTACATAAGAATAGTTTTTCTTGTGATTCTGATATTTTTGCATTTTCAGAGACTTGCCTTAATTCTAGCATATCTGATAATAAAATAATGTCATCAAATTATAATATATTTAGGCGCGATCGTCCTAATCGACGTGGTGGTGGAGTCCTTATTTCAGTAAAATCCAGATTTAATGCTGAAATAAAAAAGGTTTCACCACTGGATGAAATTGAAATTGTTGCCGTTAATGAAATGTCTGAAATGTCGATTTATTTGCAACATTTCAATTTCATTAAAGAAACATTTAGTCACATTCATGATCATGATTTCTTTGTAACACTTGGTGATTTTAACATGCCAAACGTTTCCTGGACGTGTTTCGACAAGTTTAATTACATACCCACACCTAATAACGACTTTTTAGATAGTTTGATTGATCTTCCTTTTTTTTCAAGTCAATCATATATCTAATCGTTTAAACAGAATGCTGGATCTCATCTTCGTAAATGATTCATCCAGTGCCGTTGTCGACTTTGCAACATTTCCGCAAGTCAATTATCTTCCCTGTCCAACACGGATTCGTTAAGAGTCGGTCGACTTCGACCAATCTATTAGAATTTACCTCTTTTATAAATGAGGCATTATTTAATAGAATGCAAACTGATGACATCTATACTGACTTTAGAAAAGCATTTGACTCTGTGAATCATAACCTCCTTTTACACAAACTTAGTATTTAAGGCTTCCCACCTTCCATTCTTCTTTGGATATTTTCATATCTGACCCAAAGGGTTATGCTTAGATCAGCCATCTCTAAATCTGTTTTTGTTACTTCTGGAGTTCCACAGGGTAGTCACCTAGGACCTTTACTCTTTAATCTTTTTATAAACGACCTTTCCTCTTCGCTATCCCATTGTCGCATACTTATGTATGCAGATGATGTAAAATTATTATTATCTTATAAGGACACTTCGGATCATGTGTTATTACAAGATGATTTAAACACAATGCACAACTGGTGCATAACTAATCACTTGCACCTCAATTTCTCTAAATGCCTGTATATGACTTTTTACGGGGTTACTCCTTACATAGCCAATTATTATATTGACAATGTACCCTTAAAACGCATACTGTTAGTTGAAGATCTTGGTGTTCTCTTTGATAATAAATTAAGTTTCACACATCATATCCCCACATTTGCTAATAAAGCCAAGGACACTCTTGGATTTATTAAACGCTGGTCTAAGGAATTTAATGATCCCTTCGTCAGCCGCTAGGCAGTGACCGGTGAAGATCCCAACCTACAATCTTTCCGAGGGAGATGCCGCAAGAATCAGCTAAGATGTGTATGATCATTGCTATTTTGCATTAGGTGGTGATCTGCCACCTTTGATTTAAGCGTTTAATGGTTCTCCTCTTAAAATTACAATACAGTGATCTTAGGGATATGGCTAAGTGGTTTGTCCTGTGCTCAGGCACAGGTATCCTTTTTATCAACCGGGCAGGATCTCCGTTCATTTAGCCCGTAGTGTGCCCTGGTCCGTACTTTCAGACAATTGTTGGGCTTGGTATAGTCGGAGCCTGGGCAGATCTAGCTACTACTGGCCTTTCTTGCAGGTCTACATATTTACCTCCCCCATGTTAGCAATACTTAAATTAGTGTTTAGGATAACGATTTTAACAATTCAGTGGGGAAAAAAATCAGAGAGTATTATACGGTCGGGCACGCTCTATTGTACTTTCTTTCTGGTTTAGAGTACGGCGTATACAAATGTTAACTCAAAATGCAGACTGCAAATACGTTGTCTATTTGGTTTCTTGGGCAAACCCCGAAAACTGTAATTTGCTACCTGCTACAGACCCCATAAAATATATATATTCTTGATCAGCATTACAAGCCGAGTCGATATAGCCATGTCCATCTGTCCGTATGAACAAACAGATTTCAGAAATGGTAAGAGCTACAAGTTCGAGGTTGGTGTCAATCGATCATATTTAATCAGTCAATACAAGAATATTTTTTTCGATGTCATGCGCCATTCGCCCACAATGAGCAAAGATCTGGACACCAACCATCTCCGCCTGGCATTATGTCGACGACCCTTCCCATGGTCCATCGCTGGGGCCGAGTGTTTATTTATTTATTTATTAACGCAGACTAAGAACAGTCGCGAGTATTAAGCAAAAATAAGTTTATAAATATAATTAAAATTAATATTAATAATTTTTACAAGGTAAAAATATAAAAAGAAAAAAATTTTATTTTAAAATGAAAAGGCTTAAAAAAAAAAATTTAGTAGTTTAGATTGATAAATTAATTAATAGTTAATAGTTAATAGTTAATCTGGGGATAAAAAGTATTGAAATTGATCCAACATATGTTGCGAGGATTTTGAAAACCCAGAAAAACCCAACCAGATCAATAAAAATGTGTGCGAAAACTAACACGAAAGATCTCTGATTTAAAGGGACGCATGAATGGAAGGGATTCCAAACATACTGCCCATGGAAATCAGAGATTTAACGGAGTTGGCTGAAAAGTGAAGCTTTAAGTTGTAAAAGAGAAAGAGATGCATCAATTAATCTATAGTAATGATTATAATTAGCGCATAGTACCCGAAAACGATTGTGCAAAGCGTAGTCAGTAGTGCATGTAGGAAGAAATAAAGGGATGTAGTACCTGGTTGCCCTGGCTGGAATGTTAAAATTTAGACGTTCTAAGAGGGATGGGGAGCAGATATCGCCAATTATAAGTTTATGAAAAAAATGACTCCAAGAACTCTCCTGCGATTAATAAGGGACGGAAGATCGAGGAGTAAGAGCCTGTTGGTGTAGGATGGAAGACGAAGGTTAGGGTCCCAATTGAGTCCGCGAAGTGCAAAGAGTAAAAACTGCTTTTGCACCGACTCAATTAAATCTTGAGTATGTGCATGTTGGGGAGACCAGACACATGAACAATATTCAAGAATGGGCCGGACAAGGGATGTATAAAGAAGTTTAGTGACGAAGGGATCATTAAATTCCTTAGACCAGCGTTTAATAAATCCAAGAGTGCCCTTGGCTTTATTAATTATTATGGATTACGACTAAATTCCTGACCTCTACGTATTCGTGATCCTCCGCCCACTTCATTCGCTGCTGAAGGCTCTGGACTTAGTCCTTCGACCACGCTAGCCAGAAGTGCTGTCTGAGCATGCACAACAGCTGCCACTTGCGACAGCACGCAGTTCCGCTGCTTAGTGTGTCCTGCTCTGACCCGAGCTGCAGCAAACGTTCTGCTGCGTACGACTGCAGTTCAGTCTGCTGGCGAGTGAAGTCTTTCTGGAATTCCTTCTCCAGGTTGCTCGCTCCTACAAAGTTGGTAACGTTGTCCGAGTAGAGCCGAACTGGCACACCACGACGCGCGATGAAGCTGTTTGGCACACAAATAGAAGCGATAGTGGATTAATCTGGCACCAGTTCAAGGTGAACAGTATATGAAGTAAAACGCAACATTTATAGGGCCACAAAAATCCACCCCGCCACCACTGCCGGCAAATTACCCATTATTTTCTCCATCAGTTGTGGTTTATATATAAAATAGTGGACGCATTTTCGCACTATCTGCGTGCACTCACCACGAGTATTAATGAGCCACATGCGCTGCCTAAGTAACGCAATCACTGTCTTATCCCCCGCATGGCAATTATTAACATGCAGTTCTCGTAAATATAATTCCACCAGCAGAGAATTCTTGGGCGTCAAAATCGGGAATCTAGCATCGTATTCTAACGGTGCGTTTAACAATCTCCCTCCTATCCGAATCAATCAAATCTGTCTTCCAATTTCGTTAGACTTGTGAATGAACGGAATCATCATTTTTTTTATATCTGGGGTAAGGGCATATCGATTTAAACAAAACCGAAGAAGAGACAACATAAAATCCTTCTGAATAGTAGGTCCTACCATGGGCAAATCTTTCAGTGATTGTGACGAAGTTGTCTTACAAGACGCGTCAAATACAACTCTGAGCTGGGTGGAACTACTTTCAGGTCTCAGGACGCACTGGTGTAGAATGACGTAGTGTGGTCCTGGTGGAATTTCTGTACCTATGGCGAACATGTGACCAAGTTCGAAATACTCTTTCTTGAAACTTTTTATACATTTATTTAAGGTCCACGTCTCAGGCGATTCTACGTTCTAACGACAAAAACCGTTTTTTGGCTATCTCGGAGGACGACCCCAAGGTTTTCGGGTCGCTCTTAAAGGGCAAACTCACTTCGAAGTGCCCTGATGACAGACAACGAACATTTTTTTTTTAGTGTATGCCAGGTGTTCTGCTGAGTATTTTACTGATATAATCGACTCCGGTATAGATTTTAGTTCCCAGAATCGACTAACGAGAACCTTAAGTCTTGTCTCTTCTCTTGGGTGCATGATTGCACAGCATACAGGGTTATTGGTTCGTAGTTTCTTACACCGCCCTGATGCTTCCCAATCTAGCAAGGTTTTTTCCATTACTGGACCTTTCCCTGATAGTTTTACTTGCACAATGCACAGCAGATCGAAGAAGGAATCTTCCCCAAATAGCAGATCTATTCACTGAGCCTTATAAAATTCCGGATCAGCCAGTTCTACATCTGTTGAAACCTTTCACCGATTAATGGTAAGGTCATGGTCTAACTTTCTATGAGTGTTAAACGCGAGACGACACTATAGCTGATACCTTGCTCTTTGTAACTAAGCTTGCCCGCCCGACTGAGGTCACTGTCAAAAATTTATTTTCGCGGTGAAGCCTCAACGACTGAGCCAATTCTTCCGTCATGAAGTTTACTTGTGAACCTGAATCTAATAATGTTCTGGCATTTTTCTCTTGGCCAAATCTATCGCGAATAGTCACAACAGCTGTTGCAAGAATAACCTCGTCAAATTCGCTCGCAACACGGTTCACATGGGCAGTACTTATGCAGATGAGTATTCGGGGGGCCGAGAACACACTCTGCATAAAGCGCAGTATAAGTTGACACTCTGTGTCCCGGATGCAAAGAGGCAAAACTTTGACTACATCAAATTAAATAGTTGGCCTTACACAATTTACAATTCGGCTCAACCTGCGTCTTAGCGTTGGTACACGCAAAAGACGACTTTCCGACTTTCCCCGGCTTTAAGTCTGACTTTAGTTTCGCTTGGGACTTGGAGCTTTCTTCAGTCGACAATTGCTGGTATCGGCTGTTCAACGCTACAATACAATGGGACCAATGCGGCAACGTGTTGTTATCTAATTGCTCCTCATATTTTGCCTTTGTGCTGCGATCTACTTTCGACATTACAATGTGAATCAAGATTGCATTAGCAAAATCTGTCTCATCTCCAATGGACATCAACGATTTAAAAATTGCCGACATTAAATCTATTATTGTGCGAATTCCTAGAGCCGATGGTTTATTCACCGGCTCAATCTCAAACAGCTGGGAGAGCGTAAGGCATTTATTGTCGTAGACCCGCTTCAGAGTTTTTAATCCTTTCGGATAATTTTCATCAGAGACCAGATAAGCCTTTATCGATCCCAAAGCCTTGACTGATAGACACATATTAGGTGACTGAACTTTTCAATATTGGATAACGAACGATCAGAGTCTACCAAACTTTCAAAAAGGCTGATAAACTGCTTATACTCCCAATGCTTGCCGCTGAACCTCGACAACTTAAGTTTGGGTAAGATTAGAGTGTCCGCTGAATTGTTTCCTGTCATATGTGATCCAAAGTTTTGGCCTCCTCATATGATTGTTCACGAGTTGAAACAGAAGATTAAAACTCATGCAAATCCTATCTCCCTTCCGACTAGTGGTCCGTCTCAATCGGCCCCAGCAATAGCATCAAAAAACTAGACTCTGACCAAGTTTTCATTCTATATCAGAATGTAAGGGGTCTGGGGTCTAAGTCAAAACAGTTACATAAGAATAGTTTTTCTTGTGATTCTGATATTTTTGCATTTTCAGAGACTTGACTTAATTCTAGCATATCTGATAATGAAATAATGTCATCAAATTATAATATATTTAGGCGCGATCGTCCTAATCGACGTGGTGGTGGAGTCCTTATTTCAGTAAAATCCAGATTTATTGCTGAAATAAAAGAGGTTTCACCACTGGATGAAATTGAAATTGTTGCCGTTAAGGTTACTTTTTCGTCATTTGCGCTTTATGTAACTTGTTCCTATATTCCTCCATCGTCTGAAATGTCGATTTATTTGCAGCATTTCAATTTCATTAAAGAAACATTTATTCACATTCATGATCATGATTTCTTTGTGACACTTGGTGATTTTAACATGCCAAACGTTTCCTGGACGTGTTTCGACAAGTTTAATTACATACCCACACCTAATAACGACTTTTTAGATAGTTTGATTGATCTTCCTTTTTTTCAAGTCAATCATATATCTAATCGTTTAAACAGAATGCTGGATCTCATCTTCGTAAATGATTCATCCAGTGCCGTTGTCGACTTTGCAACATCTCTGCAAGTCAATTATCTTCCCTGTCCAACACGGATTCGTTAAGAGTCGGTCGACTTCGACCAATCTATTGGAATTTACCTCTTTTATAAATGAGGCATTATTTAATAGAATGCAAACTGATGACATCTATACTGACTTTAGAAAAGCATTTGACTCTGTGAATCATAACCTCCTTTTACACAAACTTAGTATTTTAGGCTTTCCACCTTCCATTCTTCTTTGGATATCTTCATATCTAACAGGTAGGACCCAAAGGGTTATGCTTAGATCAGCCATCTCTAAATTTGATTTTGTTACTTCTGGAGTTCCCCAGGGTAGTCACCTAGGACCTTTACTCTTTAATCTTTTTATAAACGACCTTTCCTGTTCGCTATCCCATTGTCGCATACTTATGTATGCAGATGATGTGAAATTATTATTATCTTATAAGGACACTTCGGATCAAGCGTTATTACAAGATGATTTAAACACAATGCACAACTGGTGCATAACTAATCACTTGCATCTCAATTTCTCTAAATGCCTGTATATGACTTTTTACGGGGTTACTCCTTACATAGCCAATTATTATATTGACAATGTACCCTTAAAACGCATACTGTTAGTTGAAGATCTTGGTGTTCTCTTTGATAATAAATTAAGCTTCACACATCATATCTCCACATTTGCTAATAAAGCCAAGGACACTCTTGGATTTATTAAACGCTGGTCTAAGGAATTTAATGATCCCTTCGTCAGCCGCTAGGCAGTGACCGGTGAAGATCCCAACCTACAATCTTTCCGAGGGAGATGCCGCAAGAATCAGCTAAGATGTGTATGATCATTGCTATTTTGCATTAGGTGGTGTTCTGACACCTTTGATTTAAGCGTTTAATGGTTCTCCTCTTAAAATTACAATACAGTGATCTTAGGGATATGGCTAAGTGGTTTGTCCTGTTCTCAGGCACAGGTATCCTTTTTGTCAACCGGGCAGGATCTCCGTTCATTTAGCCCGTAGTGTGCCCGGGTCCGTACTTTCAGACAATTGTTGGGCTTGGCATAGTCGGAGCCTGGGCAGATCTAGCTGCTACAGGCCTTTCTTGCAGGTCTACATATTTACCTCCCCCATGTTAGCAATACTTAAATTAATGTTTAGGATAACGATTTTAACAATTTAATGGGGAAAAAAATCAGAGAGTATTATACGGTCGGGCACGCTCTATTGTACTTTCTTTCTGGTTTAGAGTACGGCGTATACAAATGTTAACTCTCAAAATGCAGACTGCAAATACGTTGTCTATTTGGTTTTTTGGGCAAACCCCGAAAACTGGAATTTGCTACCTGCTACAGACCCCATAAAATATATATATTCTTGATCAGCATTACAAGCCGAGTCGATATAGCCATGTCCGTCTGTCCGTATGAACAAACAGATTTCAGAAATGGTAAGAGCTACAAGTTCGAGGTTGGTGTCAATCGATCATATTTAATCAGTCAATACAAGAATATTTTTTTTCGATGTCATGCGCCATTCGCCCACAATGAGCAAAGATCTGGACACCAACCATCTCCGCCTGGCATTATGTCGACGACCCTTCCCATGGTCCATCGCTGGAGCCGAGTGTTGACCTCAAGGTGAAGAGTTTTTGAAGTAAAACGCACAAAAACTGCAATATACATGTTCAATGGTCCTTTTCCTCTAATTCGGAACGAAACATTTATAGGGCCACAAAAATCCACCCCGCCACCACTGCCGGCAAATTACCCATTATTTGCTCCATCAGTTGTGGTGTACATCTAAAATAGTGGACGCATTTTCGCACTATCTGCGTACACTCACCACGAGCATTAACGAGCCACATGCGCTGCCTAAGTAATGCAATCATTGTCTTATCCTCCGCATGGCAATTATTAACATGCAGTTCCCGTAAATATAATTCCACCAGCAGAGAATTCTTGGGCATCAAAATCGGGAGTCTAGCATCGTAATCTAACGGTGCGTTTAACAATCTCCCTGCTATCCGAATCAATCAAATCTGTCCTCCAATTTCGTTAGACTTGTGAATGAACGGAGTCATCATTTGTATACTCTCTGCAAGAGTATATTGGGTTTGTGCAAAAGTATGTAACAGGCAGAAGGAGGCGTGCCATACCCCATAAATTAAGTATATTCTTGATCAGCATCACAAGCCGAATCGATATAGCTATGTCCGTCTGTCTTTCTGTCTGTCTGTCTGTCTGTCTGTCTGTCCGTGTCTCCGTATGAACAAACAGATTTCAGAGATGGTAAGAGCTACAAGTTCGAGTTTGGTGTCAAACGATCAGATATTTAGTCAGTCAATACAAGAATCTTTTTTTTTCGATGCCACGCCCCATTCGCCCACAATAAGCAAAAAACTGGACACACCTCGTGAAAAATTGGTGTTTTCGGCAAATATCTCAGTAACTATGGCACCTAGGATCACCAACTCTGGTACGGGTGTTCCTAGCGAGAGCATAGTTATATTACAATTTAAAATTTTTGACTGCCACGCCCTCTTTTCCCACAATTTATAAAATAGTTTTCAAGCTTCAATGCCGTTTTTCCGTATCGTATAGTATTGTAGTTTATAACTGGTGTGGAGACTAACTATATTAAACTATCCTGAAAGGCGCATTAAAATCGGACTATAAACATGAAAACTAGAAGCATTACAATATTGATAATTGATGGTGCAAGGGAGATAGAAACACACAAGCACATGTTTGAACGTTTTCGCTGCTTGTGTGTCGGCAGCGCTGCCAGCGGCCGCTGGCCGCACCGAAAACACGCATACATACATATATACACACGTATAATGTCAAACGCATGTGTATTCGCATACAAACAAACAAACAGATGAGTGTTTGATTATGCTTAGATTGTTTTTGTTTCAACGTGTTTTAATGTAAGTACTACGCATTGTAATATCTGGATACCGATTTTAATAATTTAATCGGGACAAATGCAGAGAGTATTATACGGTCAGGCGCGCTCGACTGTACTTTTCATTCATGTTTTTATATCTGGGGTAAGGGCATATCGATTTAAACAAAACCGAAGAAGAGACAACATAAAATCCTTCTGAATAGTAGGTCCTACCATAGGCAAATCTTTCAGTGATTGTGACAAAGTTGTCTTACAAGACGCGTCAAATACAACTCTTAGCTGGGTGGAACTACTTTCAGGTCTCAGGACGCACTGGTGTAGAATGACGTAGTGTGGTCCTGGTGGAACTTCTGTACCTATGGCGAACATGTGACCAAGTTCGAAATACTTTTTCATGAAACTTTTTATACATTTATTTAAGGTCTCAGGCGATTCTACGTTCTAACGACAAAAACCGTTTTTTGGCTATCTTGAAGGACGACCCCAAGGTTTTCAGGTCGCTCTTAAAGGGCAAACTCACTTCGAAGTGCCCTGATGACAGACAACGAACATTTTTTTTTTAAGTGTAAGCCAGGTGTTCTGCTGAGTATTTTACTGATATAATCGACTCCGGTATAGATTTTAGTTCCCAGAATCGACTAACGAGAACCTTAAGTCTTGTCTCTTCTCTTGGGTGCATGATTGCACAGCATACAGGGTTATTGGTTCGTAGTTTCTTACACCGCCCTGATGCTTTCCAATCTATCAAGGTTTTTTCCATTACTGGACCTTTGCCTGATAGTTTTACTTGCACAATGCACAGCAGATCGAAGAAGGAATCTTCTCCCAATAGCAGATCTATTCACTGAGCCTTATAAAATTCCGGATCAGCCAGTTCTACATCTGTTGAAACCTTTCACCGATTAATGGGAAGGTCATGGTCTAACTTTCTATGAGTGTTAAACGCGAGACGACACTATAGCTGATACCTTGCTCTTTGGAACTAAGCTTGCCCGCCCGACTGAGGACACTGTCAAAAATTTATTTTTGCGCTGAAGCCTCAACGACTGAGCTAATTGTTCCGTCATGAAGTTTACTTGTGAACCTGAATCTAATCTAATCTAATTTTTCTCTTGGCCAAATATATCGCGAATTGTCACAACAGCTGTTGCAAGAATAACCTCGTCAACTTAGCTTGCAACACGGTTCACATGGGCAGTACTTATGCAGATGAGTATTCGGGGGGCCGAGAACACACTCACTTTAACGCAGTACAAGTTGACATTCTGTGTCCCGGATGCAAAAAGGCAAAACTTTGACTACATCAAATTACACAATTTACAATTCGGCTCAACCTGCGTCTTAGCGTTGGTACACGCAAAAGACGACTTTCCGATTTTCCCCCGGCTTTAAGTCTGACTTTAGTTTCACTTGGGACTTGGAGCTTTCTTCAGTCGACAATTGCTGGTATCGGCTGTTCAACGCTACAATACAATGGGACCAATGCGGCAACGTGTTGTTATCTAATTGCTCCTCATATTTTGACTTTGTGCTGCGATCTACTTTCGACATTACAATGTGAATCAAGATTGCATTAGCAAAATCTTTCTCATCTCCAATGGACATCAACGATTTAAAAATTGCAGACATTAAATCTATTATTGTGCGAATTCCTAGAGCCGATGGTTTATTCACCGGCTCAATCTCAAACTGCTGGGAGAGCGTGTCAAAAAAAATAAGCCATTTATTGTCGTAGACCCGCTTCAGAGTTTTTAATCCTTTCGGATAATTTTCATCAGAGACCAGATAAGCCTTTATCGTTCCCAAAGCCTCGTCTGATAGACACGATATTAGGTGACTGAACTTTTCAATATTGGATAACGAACGATCAGAGTCTACCAAACTTTCAAAAAGGCTGATAAACTGCTTATACTCCCAATGCTTGCCGCTGAACCTCGGAAACTTAAGTTGGGGTAAGATTAGTGTGTCCGCTGAATTGTTTCCTGGCATATGTCATCCAAAGTTTTGGCCTCCTCATATGATTGTTCACGAGTTGAAACAGAAGATTAAAACTCATGCAAATCCTATCTCCCTTCCGACTAGTGGTCCATCTCAATCGGCCCCAGCAATAGCCTCAAAAAACTAGACTCTGACCAAGTTTTCATTCTATATCAGAATGTAAGGGGTCTGGGGTCTAAGTTAAAACAGTAACATAAGAATAGTTTTTCTTGTGATTCTGATATTTTTGCATTTTCAGAGACTTGACTTAATTCTAGCATATCTGATAATGAAATAATGTCATCAAATTATAATATATTTAGGCGCGATCTTCCTAATCGACGTGGTGGTGGAGTCCTTATTTCAGTAAAATCCAGATTTAATGCTGAAATAAAAGAGGTTTGTTGCCGTTAAGGTTACTTTTTCGTCATTTGCGCTTTATGTAACTTGTTCCTATATTCCTCCATCGTCTGAAATTTTGATTTATTTGCAACATTTCATTAAAGAAGCATTTATTCACATTCATGATCATGATTTCTTTGTGACACTTGGTGATTTTAACATGCCAAACGTTTCCTGGACGTGTTTCGACAAGTTTAATTACATACCCACACCTAATAACGACTTTTTAGATAGTTTGATTGATCTTCCTTTTTTTCAAGTCAATCATATATCTAATCGTTTAAACAGAATGCTGGATCTCATCTTCGTAAATGATTCATCCAGTGCCGTTGTCGACTTTGCAACATCTCTGCAAGTCAATTATCTTCCCTGTCCAACACGGATTCGTTAAGAGTCGGTCGACTTCGACCAATCTATTGGAATTTACCTCTTTTATAAATGAGGCATTATTTAATAGAATGCAAACTGATGACATCTATACTGACTTTAGAAAAGCATTTGACTCTGTGAATCATAACCTCCTTTTACACAAACTTAGTATTTTAGGCTTTCCACCTTCCATTCTTCTTTGGATATCTTCATATCTAACAGGTAGGACCCAAAGGGTTATGCTTAGATCAGCCATCTCTAAATTTGATTTTGTTACTTCTGGAGTTCCCCAGGGTAGTCGCCTAGGACCTTTACTCTTTAATCTTTTTATAAACGACCTTTCCTGTTCGCTATCCCATTATCGCATACTTATGTATGCAGATGATATGATATTATTATTATCTTATAAGGACACTTCGGATCATACGTTATTTCAAGATGATTTAAACACAATGCACAACTGGTGCATAACTAATCACTTGCACCTCAATTTCTCTAAATGCCTGTATATGACTTTTTACGGGGTTACTCCTTACATAGCCAATTATTATATTGACAATGTACCCTTAAAACGCATACTGTTAGTTGAAGATCTTGGTGTTCTCTTTGATAATAAATTAAGTTTCACACATCATATCCCCACATTTGCTAATAAAGCCAAGGACACTCTTGGATTTATTAAACGCTGGTCTAAGGAATTTAATGATCCCTTCGTCAGCCGCTAGGCAGTGATCGGTGAAGATTCCAACCTAAAATCTTTCCGAGGGAGATGCCGCAAGAATCAGCTAAGATGTGTATGATCATTGCTATTTTGCATTAGGTGGTGATCTGCCACCTTTGATTTAAGCGTTTAATGGTTCTCCTCTTAAAATTACAATACAGTGATCTTAGGGATATGGCTAAGTGGTTTGTCCTGTGCTCAGGCACAGGTATCCTTTTTGTCAACCGGGCAGGATCTCCGTTCATTTAGCCCGTAGTGTGCCCTGGTCCGTACTTTCAGACAATTGTTGGGCTTGGTATAGTCGGAGCCTGGGCAGATCTAGCTGCTACAGGCCTTTCTTGCAGGTCTACATATTTACCTCCCCCATGTTAGCAATACTTAAATTAATGTTTAGGATAACGATTTTAACAATTTAATGGGGAAAAAATCAGAGAGTATTATACGGTCGGGCACGCTCTATTGTACTTTCTTTCTGGTTTAGAGTACGGCGTATACAAATGTTAACTCTCAAAATGCAGACTGCAAATACGTTGTCTATTTGGTTTTTTGGGCAAACCCCGAAAACTGTAATTTGCTACCTGCTACAGACCCCATAAAATATATATATTCTTGATCAGCATTACAAGCCGAGTCGATATAGCCATGTCCGTCTGTCTTTCTGTCTGTCTGTCTGTCTGTCTGTCCGTGTCTCCGTATGAACAAACAGATTTCAGAGATGGTAAGAGCTACAAGTTCGAGTTTGGTGTCAAACGATCAGATATTTAGTCAGTCAATACAAGAATCTTTTTTTTTTCGATGCCACGCCCCATTCGCCCACAATAAGCAAAAAACTGGACACACCTCGTGAAAAATTGGTGTTTTCGACAAATATCTCAGTAACTATGGCACCTAGGATCACCAACTCTGGTACGGGTGTTCCTAGCGAGAGCATAGTTATATTACAATTTAAAATTGTTGACTGCCACGCCCTCTTTTCCCACAATTTATAAAATAGTTTTCAAGCTTCAATGCCGTTTTTCCGTATCGTATAGTATTGTAGTTTATAACTGGTGTGGAGACTAACTATATTAAACTATCCTGAAAGGCGCATTAAAATCGGACTATAAACATGAAAACTAGAAGCATTACAATATTGATAATTGATGGTGCAAGGGAGATAGAAACACACAAGCACATGTTTGAACGTTTTCGCTGCTTGTGTGTCGGCAGCGCTGCCAGCGGCCGCTGGCCGCACCGAAAACACGCATACATACATATATACACACGTATAATGTCAAACGCATGTGTATTCGCATACAAACAAACAAACAGATGAGTGTTTGATTATGCTTAGATTGTTTTTGTTTCAACGTGTTTTAATGTAAGTACTACGCATTGTAATATCTGGATACCGATTTTAATAATTTAATCGGGACAAATGCAGAGAGTATTATACGGTCAGGCGCGCTCGAGTGTACTTTTCATTCATGTTTTTATATCTGGGGTAAGGGCATATCGATTTAAACAAAACCGAAGAAGAGACAACATAAAATCCTTCTGAATAGTAGGTCCTACCATAGGCAAATCTTTCAGTGATTGTGACAAAGTTGTCTTACAAGACGCGTCAAATACAACTCTTAGCTGGGTGGAACTACTTTCAGGTCTCAGGACGCACTGGTGTAGAATGACGTAGTGTGGTCCTGGTGGAACTTCTGTACCTATGGCGAACATGTGACCAAGTTCGAAATACTTTTTCATGAAACTTTTTATACATTTATTTAAGGTCTCAGGCGATTCTACGTTCTAACGACAAAAACCGTTTTTTGGCTATCTTGAAGGACGACCCCAAGGTTTTCAGGTCGCTCTTAAAGGGCAAACTCACTTCGAAGTGCCCTGATGACAGACAACGAACATTTTTTTTTTAAGTGTAAGCCAGGTGTTCTGCTGAGTATTTTACTGATATAATCGACTCCGGTATAGATTTTAGTTCCCATCGACTAACGAGAACCTTAAGTCTTGTCTCTTCTCTTGGGTGCATGATTGCACAGCATACAGGGTTATTGGTTCGTAGTTTCTTACACCGCCCTGATGCTTCCCAATCTAGCAAGGTTATTTCCATTACTGGACCTTTGCCTGATAGTTTTACTTGCACAATGCACAGCAGATCGAAGAAGGAATCTTCTCCCAATAGCAGATCTATTCACTGAGCCTTATAAAATTCCGGATCAGCCAGTTCTACATCTGTTGAAACCTTTCACCGATTAATGGGAAGGTCATGGTCTAACTTTCTATGAGTGTTAAACGCGAGACGACACTATAGCTGATACCTTGCTCTTTGGAACTAAGCTTGCCCGCCCGACTGAGGACACTGTCAAAAATTTATTTTTGCGCTGAAGCCTCAACGACTGAGCCAATTGTTCCGTCATGAAGTTTACTTGTGAACCTGAATCTAATCTAATCTAATTTTTCTCTTGGCCAAATATATCGCGAATTGTCACAACAGCTGTTGCAAGAATAACCTCGTCAACTTAGCTTGCAACACGGTTCACATGGTTATGCAGATGAGTATTCGGGGGGCCGAGAACACACTCACTTTAACGCAGTACAAGTTGACATTCTGTGTCCCGGATGCAAAAAGGCAAAACTTTGACTACATCAAATTACACAATTTACAATTCGGCTCAACCTGCGTCTTAGCGTTGGTACACGCAAAAGACGACTTTCCGATTTTCCCCGGCTTTAAGTCTGACTTTAGTTTCACTTGGGACTTGGAGCTTTCTTCAGTCGACAATTGCTGGTATCGGCTGTTCAACGCTACAATACAATGGGACCAATGCGGCAACGTGTTGTTATCTAATTGCTCCTCATATTTTGACTTTGTGCTGCGATCTACTTTCGACATTACAATGTGAATCAAGATTGCATTAGCAAAATCTTTCTCATCTCCAATGGACATCAACGATTTAAAAATTGCAGACATTAAATCTATTATTGTGCGAATTCCTAGAGCCGATGGTTTATTCACCGGCTCAATCTCAAACTGCTGGGAGAGCGTGTCAAAAAAATAAGCCATTTATTGTCGTAGACCCGCTTCAGAGTTTTTAATCCTTTCGGATAATTTTCATCAGAGACCAGATAAGCCTTTATCGTTCCCAAAGCCTCGTCTGATAGACACGATATTAGGTGACTGAACTTTTCAATATTGGATAACGAACGATCAGAGTCTACCAAACTTTCAAAAAGGCTGATAAACTGCTTATACTCCCAATGCTTGCCGCTGAACCTCGGAAACTTAAGTTGGGGTAAGATTAGTGTGTCCGCTGAATTGTTTCCTGGCATATGTCATCCAAAGTTTTGGCCTCCTCATATGATTGTTCACGAGTTGAAACAGAAGATTAAAACTCATGCAAATCCTATCTCCCTTCCGACTAGTGGTCCATCTCAATCGGCCCCAGCAATAGCCTCAAAAAACTAGACTCTGACCAAGTTTTCATTCTATATCAGAATGTAAGGGGTCTGGGGTCTAAGTTAAAACAGTAACATAAGAATAGTTTTTCTTGTGATTCTGATATTTTTGCATTTTCAGAGACTTGACTTAATTCTAGCATATCTGATAATGAAATAATGTCATCAAATTATAATATATTTAGGCGCGATCTTCCTAATCGACGTGGTGGTGGAGTCCTTATTTCAGTAAAATCCAGATTTAATGCTGAAATAAAAGAGGTTTGTTGCCGTTAAGGTTACTTTTTCGTCATTTGCGCTTTATGTAACTTGTTCCTATATTCCTCCATCGTCTGAAATTTTGATTTATTTGCAACATTTCATTAAAGAAGCATTTATTCACATTCATGATCATGATTTCTTTGTGACACTTGGTGATTTTAACATGCCAAACGTTTCCTGGACGTGTTTCGACAAGTTTAATTACATACCCACACCTAATAACGACTTTTTAGATAGTTTGATTGATCTTCCTTTTTTTCAAGTCAATCATATATCTAATCGTTTAAACAGAATGCTGGATCTCATCTTCGTAAATGATTCATCCAGTGCCGTTGTCGACTTTGCAACATCTCTGCAAGTCAATTATCTTCCCTGTCCAACACGGATTCGTTAAGAGTCGGTCGACTTCGACCAATCTATTGGAATTTACCTCTTTTATAAATGAGGCATTATTTAATAGAATGCAAACTGATGACATCTATACTGACTTTAGAAAAGCATTTGACTCTGTGAATCATAACCTCCTTTTACACAAACTTAGTATTTTAGGCTTTCCACCTTCCATTCTTCTTTGGATATCTTCATATCTAACAGGTAGGACCCAAAGGGTTATGCTTAGATCAGCCATCTCTAAATTTGATTTTGTTACTTCTGGAGTTCCCCAGGGTAGTCGCCTAGGACCTTTACTCTTTAATCTTTTTATAAACGACCTTTCCTGTTCGCTATCCCATTGTCGCATACTTATGTATGCAGATGATGTGAAATTATTATTATCTTATAAGGACACTTCGGATCAAGCGTTATTACAAGATGATTTAAACACAATGCACAACTGGTGCATAACTAATCACTTGCACCTCAATTTCTCTAAATGCCTGTATATGACTTTTTACGGGGTTACTCCTTACATAGCCAATTATTATATTGACAATGTACCCTTAAAACGCATACTGTTAGTTGAAGATCTTGGTGTTCTCTTTGATAATAAATTAAGTTTCACACATCATATCCCCACATTTGCTAATAAAGCCAAGGACACTCTTGGATTTATTAAACGCTGGTCTAAGGAATTTAATGATCCCTTCGTCAGCCGCTAGGCAGTGATCGGTGAAGATTCCAACCTAAAATCTTTCCGAGGGAGATGCCGCAAGAATCAGCTAAGATGTGTATGATCATTGCTATTTTGCATTAGGTGGTGATCTGCCACCTTTGATTTAAGCGTTTAATGGTTCTCCTCTTAAAATTACAATACAGTGATCTTAGGGATATGGCTAAGTGGTTTGTCCTGTGCTCAGGCACAGGTATCCTTTTTGTCAACCGGGCAGGATCTCCGTTCATTTAGCCCGTAGTGTGCCCTGGTCCGTACTTTCAGACAATTGTTGGGCTTGGTATAGTCGGAGCCTGGGCAGATCTAGCTGCTACAGGCCTTTCTTGCAGGTCTACATATTTACCTCCCCCATGTTAGCAATACTTAAATTAATGTTTAGGATAACGATTTTAACAATTTAATGGGGAAAAAATCAGAGAGTATTATACGGTCGGGCACGCTCTATTGTACTTTCTTTCTGGTTTAGAGTACGGCGTATACAAATGTTAACTCTCAAAATGCAGACTGCAAATACGTTGTCTATTTGGTTTTTTGGGCAAACCCCGAAAACTGTAATTTGCTACCTGCTACAGACCCCATAAAATATATATATTCTTGATCAGCATTACAAGCCGAGTCGATATAGCCATGTCCGTCTGTCTTTCTGTCTGTCTGTCTGTCTGTCTGTCCGTGTCTCCGTATGAACAAACAGATTTCAGAGATGGTAAGAGCTACAAGTTCGAGTTTGGTGTCAAACGATCAGATATTTAGTCAGTCAATACAAGAATCTTTTTTTTTTTCGATGCCACGCCCCATTCGCCCACAATAAGCAAAAAACTGGACACACCTCGTGAAAAATTGGTGTTTTCGACAAATATCTCAGTAACTATGGCACCTAGGATCACCAACTCTGGTACGGGTGTTCCTAGCGAGAGCATAGTTATATTACAATTTAAAATTGTTGACTGCCACGCCCTCTTTTCCCACAATTTATAAAATAGTTTTCAAGCTTCAATGCCGTTTTTCCGTATCGTATAGTATTGTAGTTTATAACTGGTGTGGAGACTAACTATATTAAACTATCCTGAAAGGCGCATTAAAATCGGACTATAAACATGAAAACTAGAAGCATTACAATATTGATAATTGATGGTGCAAGGGAGATAGAAACACACAAGCACATGTTTGAACGTTTTCGCTGCTTGTGTGTCGGCAGCGCTGCCAGCGGCCGCTGGCCGCACCGAAAACACGCATACATACATATATACACACGTATAATGTCAAACGCATGTGTATTCGCATACAAACAAACAAACAGATGAGTGTTTGATTATGCTTAGATTGTTTTTGTTTCAACGTGTTTTAATGTAAGTACTACGCATTGTAATATCTGGATACCGATTTTAATAATTTAATCGGGACAAATGCAGAGAGTATTATACGGTCAGGCGCGCTCGACTGTACTTTTCATTCATGTTTTTATATCTGGGGTAAGGGCATATCGATTTAAACAAAACCGAAGAAGAGACAACATAAAATCCTTCTGAATAGTAGGTCCTACCATAGGCAAATCTTTCAGTGATTGTGACAAAGTTGTCTTACAAGACGCGTCAAATACAACTCTTAGCTGGGTGGAACTACTTTCAGGTCTCAGGACGCACTGGTGTAGAATGACGTAGTGTGGTCCTGGTGGAACTTCTGTACCTATGGCGAACATGTGACCAAGTTCGAAATACTTTTTCATGAAACTTTTTATACATTTATTTAAGGTCTCAGGCGATTCTACGTTCTAACGACAAAAACCGTTTTTTGGCTATCTTGAAGGACGACCCCAAGGTTTTCAGGTCGCTCTTAAAGGGCAAACTCACTTCGAAGTGCCCTGATGACAGACAACGAACATTTTTTTTTTAAGTGTAAGCCAGGTGTTCTGCTGAGTATTTTACTGATATAATCGACTCCGGTATAGATTTTAGTTCCCATCGACTAACGAGAACCTTAAGTCTTGTCTCTTCTCTTGGGTGCATGATTGCACAGCATACAGGGTTATTGGTTCGTAGTTTCTTACACCGCCCTGATGCTTCCCAATCTAGCAAGGTTATTTCCATTACTGGACCTTTGCCTGATAGTTTTACTTGCACAATGCACAGCAGATCGAAGAAGGAATCTTCTCCCAATAGCAGATCTATTCACTGAGCCTTATAAAATTCCGGATCAGCCAGTTCTACATCTGTTGAAAAGGTTTCCGATTAATGGGAAGGTCATGGTCTAACTTTCTATGAGTGTTAAACGCGAGACGACACTATAGCTGATACCTTGCTCTTTGGAACTAAGCTTGCCCGCCCGACTGAGGACACTGTCAAAAATTTATTTTTGCGCTGAAGCCTCAACGACTGAGCCAATTGTTCCGTCATGAAGTTTACTTGTGAACCTGAATCTAATCTAATCTAATTTTTCTCTTGGCCAAATATATCGCGAATTGTCACAACAGCTGTTGCAAGAATAACCTCGTCAACTTAGCTTGCAACACGGTTCACATGGTTATGCAGATGAGTATTCGGGGGGCCGAGAACACACTCACTTTAACGCAGTACAAGTTGACATTCTGTGTCCCGGATGCAAAAAGGCAAAACTTTGACTACATCAAATTACACAATTTACAATTCGGCTCAACCTGCGTCTTAGCGTTGGTACACGCAAAAGACGACTTTCCGATTTTCTCCGGCTTTAAGTCTGACTTTAGTTTCATTTGGGACTTGGAGCTTTCTTCAGTCGACAATTGCTGGTATCGGCTGTTCAACGCTACAATACAATGGGACCAATGCGGCAACGTGTTGTTATCTAATTGCTCCTCATATTTTGCCTTTGTGCTGCGATCTACTTTCGACATTACAATGTGAATGAAGATTGCATTAGCAAAATCTTTCTCATCTCCAATGGACATCAACAATTTAAAAATTACAGACATTAAATCTATTATTGTGCGAATTCCTAGAGCCGATGGTTTATTCACCGGCTCAATCTCAAACTGCTGGGAGAGCGTGTCAAAAAAATAAGCCATTTATTGTCGTAGACCCGCTTCAGAGTTTTTAATCCTTTCGGATAATTTTCATCAGAGACCAGATAAGCCTTTATCGTTCCCAAAGCCTCGTCTGATAGACACGATATTAGGTGACTGAACTTTTCAATATTGGATAACGAACGATCAGAGTCTACCAAACTTTCAAAAAGGCTGATAAACTGCTTATACTCCCAATGCTTGCCGCTGAACCTCGGAAACTTAAGTTGGGGTAAGATTAGTGTGTCCGCTGAATTGTTTCCTGGCATATGTCATCCAAAGTTTTGGCCTCCTCATATGATTGTTCACGAGTTGAAACAGAAGATTAAAACTCATGCAAATCCTATCTCCCTTCCGACTAGTGGTCCATCTCAATCGGCCCCAGCAATAGCCTCAAAAAACTAGACTCTGACCAAGTTTTCATTCTATATCAGAATGTAAGGGGTCTGGGGTCTAAGTTAAAACAGTAACATAAGAATAGTTTTTCTTGTGATTCTGATATTTTTGCATTTTCAGAGACTTGACTTAATTCTAGCATATCTGATAATGAAATAATGTCATCAAATTATAATATATTTAGGCGCGATCTTCCTAATCGACGTGGTGGTGGAGTCCTTATTTCAGTAAAATCCAGATTTAATGCTGAAATAAAAGAGGTTTGTTGCCGTTAAGTTTACTTTTTCGTCATTTGCGCTTTATGTAACTTGTTCCTATATTCCTCCATCGTCTGAAATTTTGATTTATTTGCAACATTTCATTAAAGAAGCATTTATTCACATTCATGATCATGATTTCTTTGTGACACTTGGTGATTTTAACATGCCAAACGTTTCCTGGACGTGTTTCGACAAGTTTAATTACATACCCACACCTAATAAAGACTTTTTAGATAGTTTGATTGATCTTCCTTTTTTTCAAGTCAATCATATATCTAATCGTTTAAACAGAATGCTGGATCTCATCTTCGTAAATGATTCATCCAGTGCCGTTGTCGACTTTGCAACATCTCTGCAAGTCAATTATCTTCCCTGTCCAACACGGATTCGTTAAGAGTCGGTCGACTTCGACCAATCTATTGAAATTTACCTCTTTTATAAATAAGGCATTATTTAATAGAATGCAAACTGATGACATCTATACTGACTTTAGAAAAGCATTTGACTCTGTGAATCATAACCTCCTTTTACACAAACTTAGTATTTTAGGCTTTCCACCTTCCATTCTTCTTTGGATATCTTCATATCTAACAGGTAGGACCCAAAGGGTTATGCTTAGATCAGCCATCTCTAAATTTGATTTTGTTACTTCTGGAGTTCCCCAGGGTAGTCACCTAGGACCTTTACTCTTTAATCTTTTTATAAACGACCTTTCCTGTTCGCTATCCCATTATCGCATACTTATGTATGCAGATGATATGATATTATTATTATCTTATAAGGACACTTCGGATCATACGTTATTTCAAGATTATTTAAACACAATGAACAACTGGTGCATAACTAATCACTTGCACCTCAATTTCTCTAAATGCCTGTATATTACTTTTTACGGGGTTACTCCTTACATAGCCAATTATTATATTGACAATGTACCCTTAAAACGCATACTGTTAGTTGAAGATCTTGGTGTTCTCTTTGATAATAAATTAAGTTTCACACATCATATCCCCACATTTGCTAATAAAGCCAAGGACACTCTTGGATTTATTAAACGCTGGTCTAAGGAATTTAATGATCCCTTCGTCAGCCGCTAGGCAGTGATCGGTGAAGATTCCAACCTAAAATCTTTCCGAGGGAGATGCCGCCAGAATCAGCTAAGATGTGTATGATCATTGCTATTTTGCATTAGGTGGTGATCTGCCACCTTTGATTTAAGCGTTTAATGGTTCTCCTCTTAAAATTACAATACAGTGATCTTAGGGATATGGCTAAGTGGTTTGTCCTGTGCTCAGGCACAGGTATCCTTTTTGTCAACCGGGCAGGATCTCCGTTCATTTAGCCCGTAGTGTGCCCTGGTCCGTACTTTCAGACAATTGTTGGGCTTGGTATAGTCGGAGCCTGGGCAGATCTAGCTACTACTGGCCTTTCTTGCAGGTCTACATATTTACCTCCCCCATGTTAGCAATACTTAAATTAGTGTTTAGGATAACGATTTTAACAATTCAGTGGGGAAAAAAATCAGAGAGTATTATACGGTCGGGCACGCTCTATTGTACTTTCTTTCTGGTTTAGAGTACGGCGTATACAAATGTTAACTCAAAATGCAGACTGCAAATACGTTGTCTATTTGGTTTCTTGGGCAAACCCCGAAAACTGTAATTTGCTACCTGCTACAGACCCCATAAAATATATATATTCTTGATCAGCATTACAAGCCGAGTCGATATAGCCATGTCCATCTGTCCGTATGAACAAACAGATTTCAGAAATGGTAAGAGCTACAAGTTCGAGGTTGGTGTCAATCGATCATATTTAATCAGTCAATACAAGAATATTTTTTTCGATGTCATGCGCCATTCGCCCACAATGAGCAAAAATCTGGACACCAACCATCTCCGCCTGGCATTATGTCGACGACCCTTCCCATGGTCCATCGCTGGGGCCGAGTGTTGACCTCGTGGATTACGACTAAATTCCTGACCTCTACGTATTCGTGATCCTCCGCCCACTTCATTCGCTCCTGAAGGCTCTGGACGTAGTCCTTCGACCACGCTAGCCAGAAGTGCTGTCTGAGCATGCACAACAGCTGACACTTGCGACAGCACGAAGTCCCTCTGCTTAGTGTATCCTGCTCTGACCCGAGCGGCAGCAAACGTTCTGCTGCGTACGACCGCAGTTCAGTCTGCTGGCGAGTGAAGTCTTTCTGGAATTCCTTCTCCAGTTTGCTCGCTCCTACAAAGTTGGTAACGTTGTCCGAGTAGAGCCGGACTGGCACACCACGACGCGCGATGAAGCTGTTTGGCACACAAATAAAAGCGAGAGTGAATTAATCTGCCACCAGTTAAAGGTGAACAGTATTTGAAGTAAAACGCACAAAAACTGCAATAAACATTTTCGTCTAATTCGGAACGAAACATTTATAGGGCCACAAAAATCCACTCCGCCACCACTGCCGGCAAATTACCCATTATTTGCTCCATCAGTTGTGGTTTAGATCTAAAATAGTGGACGCATTTTGGCACTATCTGCGTGCACTCACCACGAGCATTAACGAGCCACATGCGCTGACAAAGTAATGCAATCATTGTCTTATCCCCCGCATGGCAATTATTAACATGCAGTTCTCGTAAATTTAATTCCACCAGCAGATAATTCTTGGGCATCAAAATCGGGAATCTAGCATCGTAATCTAACGGTGCGTTTAACAATCTCCCTGCTATCCGAATCAATCAAATCTGTCTTCCAATTTCGTTAGACTTGTAAATGAACGGAATCATAATTTTTTTTATATCTGGGATAAGGGCATATCGATTTAAACAAAACCGAAGAAGAGACAACATAAAATCCTTCTGAATAGTAGGTCCTACCATGGGCAAATCTTTCAATGATTGTGACGAAGTTGTCTTACAAGACGCGTCAAATACAACTCTGAGCTGGGTGGAACTACTTTCAGGTCTCAGGACGCACTGGTGTAGAATGACGTAGTGTGGTCCTGGTGGAACTTCTGTACCTATGGCGAACATGTGACCAAGTTCGAAATACTCTTTCGTGAAACTTTTTATACATTTATTTAAGGTCTACGTCTCAGGCGATTCTACGTTCTAACGACAAAACCCGTTTTTTGGCTATCTCGAAGGACGACCCCAAGGTTTTCGGGTCGCTCTTAAAGGGCAAACTCACTTCGAAGTGCCCTGATGACAGACAACGAACATTTTTTTTTTAAGTGTAAGCCAAGTGTTCTGCTGAGTATTTTACTGATATAATCGACTCCGGTATAGATTTTAGTTCCCAGAATCGACTAACGAGAACCTTAAGTCTTGTCTCTTCTCTTGGGTGCATGATTGCACAGCATACAGGGTTATTGGTTCGTAGTTTCTTACACCGCCCTGATGCTACCCAATCAAGCAAGGTTTTTTCCATTACTGGACCTTTGCCTGATAGTTTTACTTGCACAATGCACAACAGATCGAAGAAGGAATCTTCTCCCAATAGCAGATCTATTCACTGAGCCTTATAAAATTCCGGATCAGCCAGTTCTACATCTGTTGAAACCTTTCACCGATTAATGGGAAGGTCATGGTATAGTTGATACCTTTCTCTTTGTAACTAAGATTGCCTGCCCGACTGAGGTCACTGTCAAAAATTTATTTTTGCGCTGAAGCCTCAAAGACTGAGCCAATTGTTCCGTCATGAAGTTTACTTGTGAACCTGAATCTAATAATGTTCTGGCATTTTTCTCTTGGCCAAATCTATCGCGAATAGTCACAACAGCTGTTGCAAGAATAACCTCGTCAACTTCGCTTGCAACACGGTTCACATGGGCAGTACTTATGCAGATGAGTATTCTGGGGGCCGAGAACACACTCTGCACTTTAACGCAGTACAAGTTGACACTCTGTGTCCCGGATGCAAAAAGGCAAAACTTTGACTACATCAAATTACACAATTTACAATTCGGCTCAACCTGCGTCTTAGCGTTGGTACACGCAAAAGACGACTTTCCGACTTTCCCCGGCTTTAAGTCTGACTTTAGTTTCACTTGGGACTTGGAGGTTTCTTCAGTCGACAATTGCTGGTATCGGCTGTTCAACGCTACAATACAATGGGACCAATGCGGCAACGTGTTGTTATCTAATTGCTCCTCATATTTTGTCTTTGTGCTGCGATTTACTTTCGACATTACAATGTGAATGAAGATTGCATTACCAAAATCTTTCTCATCTCCAATGGACATCTAAAAAATAAGCCATTTATTGTCGTAGACCCGCTTCAGAGTTTTTAATCCTTTCGGATAATTTTCATCAGAGACCAGATAAGCCTTTATCGATCCCAAAGCCTTGACTGATAGACACGATATTAGGTGACTGAACTTTTCAATATTGGATAACGAACGATCAGAGTCTACCAAACTTTCAAAAAGGCTGATAAACTACTTATACTAAGATTAGTGTATCCGCTGAATTGTTTCCTGTCATATGTGATCCAAAGTTTTGGCCACCTCATATGATTGTTCACGAGTTGAAACAGAAGATTAAAACTCATGCAAGTCCTATCTCCCTTCCGACTAGTGGTCCATCTCAATCGGCCCCAGCAATAGCCTCAAAAAACTAGACTCTGACCAAGTTTTCATTCTATATCAGAATCTAAGGGGTCTGGGGTCTAAGTTAAAACAGTTACATAAGAATAGTTTTTCTTGTGATTCTGATATTTTTGCATTTTCAGAGACTTGCCTTAATTCTAGCATATCTGATAATAAAATAATGTCATAAAATTATAATAAATTTAGGCGCGATCGTCCTAATCGACGTGGTGGTGGAGTCCTTATTTCAGTAAAATCCAGATTTAATGCTGAAATAAAAGAGGTTTCACCACTGGATGAAATTGAAATTGTTGCCGTTAAGGTTACTTTTTCGTCATTTGCGCTTAATGTAACTTGTTCCTATATTCCTCCATCGTCTGAAATTTTGATTTATTTGCAACATTTCATTAAAGAAGCATTTATTCACATTCATGATCATGATTTCTTTGTGACACTTGGTGATTTTAACATGCCAAACGTTTCCTGGACGTGTTTCGACAAGTTTAATTACATACCCACACCTAATAACGACTTTTTAGATAGTTTGATTGATCTTCCTTTTTTTCAAGTCAATCATATATCTAATCGTTTAAACAGAATGCTGGATCTCATCTTCGTAAATGATTCATCCAGTGCCGTTGTCGACTTTGCAACATCTCTGCAAGTCAATTATCTTCCCTGTCCAACACGGATTCGTTAAGAGTCGGTCGACTTCGACCAATCTATTAGAATTTACCTATTTTATAAATGAGGCATTATTTAATAGAATGCAAACTGATGACATCTGTACAGCCATCTCTAAATCTGTTTTTGTTACTTCTGGAGTTCCCCCTGCACTACTGACTACGCTTTGCACAATCGTTTTCGGGTACTATGCGCTAATTATAATCAATACTATAGAATATTTGATACATCTCTCTCTCTCTCTCTCTCTCTTTTCCATCTTAAAGCTTCACTTTTCAGCCAACTCCGTTAAATCTCTGATTTCCATGGGCAGTACGTTTACGCTTTAATGCCATGTTTAAGGCATTTATTCATATAGTAGGGTGTTATAATTCAACATAAGTATAGAGACATATAAAATCAAACTATTCTGAAAGTGGCATCAAAATACTACTAAGATCAGTCGCGAGTATTAACCAAAAATAAGTTTATATATATCAATAAAATTAATATTAATGATTTTTAGACCCCGTACTCTAAAAAAGAGTATAGGGGTCTATTAGGCTTGTCAGAAGCGAAATGTGCGTAACAGGCAGAAGGAGGCGTGGCCGACCCCATAAACTATATATATTATTGATCAGCATCACAAGCCGAGTCGATATAGCCATGTCCGTCTGTCTGTCCGTCTGTCTGTCTGTCCGTCTGTCTGTCTGTCCGTCTGTCTGTCTGTCCGTCCGTATGAACACCTAGATCTTTTAAACTACAAGAGCTAGAGCCACCAAATTTGGAATGAAAGTCCGTCTATATGTCAGGCAGGTTAAGTTTATTTCAAATTTTTGCCACGCCCCCTACCGCCCCCGCAAATTGTAAAAAACAGTTTTCATTGTACTACAACTTTGAAACTATGAAAGCTATCGTAACCAAATTAAGTAGGTGTATGGTACAACTATAACTATCCTCACCAAGTTTCATCAAGATCGGACAACTATAGCTTATAGCTCCCATAGGACAAATCGGCCAAAAACAAAAAAATTGTATGAAGACATGTAATATTTGCTAAGTGATCGCAACCAAACTCACACAGAATGTGTACATAATTACTAAAAGTAGCTTCACCAAATTTGGTCCAAATCAGACAACTACAACATGTGAAACAAATTGGTTAAAAATGTTAAAAATTGTAATTTATGTACGTGTTTGAAGAAAAGTGGTAAATCAATGTTTATCTACTTTAGCCGTCCTGATTGTCAACAGTGCTGTGGTCCAAGTGATGTGACATGCATTAGAGAAACATGAGATCTGCGGTTCGAACCCCAGCACAGACAGGCATTTCTTTTCTTTTTCTTTTTCTATAACAAAACATTATTATATGTAAATGCAGATAATCAGCAGTACCAGCAAATTGAGGTGTGGTGCATATGGTAGAGTGGCGACATGTGAGAATCCTGTGTCTGATACCGCGGGTTCGATCGCAGCTAGCGCGTAACCTTTTTTTACTTTTTTAAATTTTAATTTAAACTATTATCTTTTTTTAAATTTGTATTTTAAAATATGAATCAGTCTACTGCTTCTTCTTTTAAGTTTGTAAGTATTTTTGTATGCCCACTACAAGGAGTACGGGGTCTTATACAGTCGGCACGTCGACTGTAGCCTTTCTTACTTGTTTTTATACTCTCTGCAAGAGTATATTGGGTTTGTGCAAAAGTATGTAACAGGCAGAAGGAGGCGTGGCAGACCCCATAGAGTATATATATTCTTGATCAGCATCACAAGCCGAGTCGATATAGCCATGTCCGTCTGTCCGTCTGTCCGTCTGTCTGTCTGTCCGTCTGTCCGTCTGTCTGTCTGTCTGTCCGTATGAACAAACAGATTTCAGAGATGGTAAGAGCTACAAGTTCGAGCTTGGTGTCAAACGATCAGATATTTAGTCAGTCAATACAAGAATCTTTTTTTTTTTCGATGCCACGCCCCATTCGCCCACAATAAGCAAAAAACTGGACACACCTCGGAAAAAATTGGTGTTTTCGGCAAATATCTCAGTAACTATGGCACCTAGGATCACCAATTCTGGAACGGGAGGTTCGTAGCGACGGCCTAGTTGCATTGCCATCTAAAATTTTGGACTGCCACGCCCACTTTTCCCACATTTGATAAAAAAAGTCTGGAACATTCAATGCCGGGTTTGGCGAACTTGTTCGTATCGTACAGTATTTTAATTATATAATTCGTGTGGAGACTAACTATATTAAACTATACTGAAAGGCGCATTAAAATCGGACTGTAAACAAGAAAACTAGAAGCGTTACAATATTGATAATTGAACGCAATACCAACCCATAGGTGCAAGCGAGATAGAAACACACAAGCACATGTTCGAACGTTTTCGCTGCCTGTGTGTCGGCAGCGCTGCCCGCGGTCGCTGGCTGCGCCGAATACACACATACATACATATATATTTGCATCATATACATATTGGCAAACGTATGTGTATTCGAATACAAACAAACAGATGTGTGTTTGATTATGCTTAGATTGTCTTTGTTTCAACGTGTTTTAATGCAAGTAATTCACATTGTAATATGTCGATACCGATTTTAATCATTTAATCGGGACAAATGCAGAGAGTATTATACGGTCGGGCGCGCTCGACTGTACTTTTCTTTCTTGTTTGTAATAACGTCTTTAATAGTGTTTTTCATTTCATTAGTATACAATATAGTGTTCTGGGCCTGATTTTCTAACTTTAATTTATTGGATATTACAAAAGATTTATACTCTCGGTCTTCAACAAACTTACGAATACTATTATTAAAGTTGGTATTGTAGAGACGTGGTAGAAGTTCTTCATACGGAGTTTGGGTCTTAAATTCGTCGATGAGGGCACTCCTTAACTCTCTCTAGGTTGTGGCTGCTGTCAGCTGCGACACTCGTTGCGCCGATCCGGAGGTCTGCATCTCGATTGCTCCAAATAAGACACTATGTTGTCTCACATCCTGTGTTGGGTACAACTGCATGATAAAATCGATCCTCCTTATAAATGAGTTAGTTCCAAGGTTTTTCCGTCAAATACTGGCACTTGTCGAATTTGTCCAAGCGCTTGCTTTAAATGCATTTCGGATAATTCCATTGGTGTATTTGTTGCCATGATGTTGTTGTTGTTTATGGTTTGTGTAGATTATTTTACTTTGTTTGCAGTTGATTAATTTCACAAAATAATTGTTTTTAGTCACTTCAGGTTTTTGTTTGTCACTTTTGTTGAATTATAAGAGACTTACGTTTACAGGGATCAATTAAATGATGTGTAAAGCCCGGAAATAAGCTCTTTATTACAGGTGTTCAAATAGTCCAGAGGATTTATTTTTTTGTCGAACACTATTTGGTGTTTTGCGCGGTTGATAATTGGGTTGTAAGTCACACACGCTTAGGTTCTTTGGCGGATATCAAGATAATAATTTTTCCAAAATTGTAATGTTCTTTAACCGATTCCCTTTCTGCGGCCAATTCGCGTGCTCAAATCGTAGCAATTCCTTGGTCGTACAAGGATTTCTTTTCAATGGATTGAAAAAAGGACGATTACTATTATGAGGATATTACTGATATCCCACCGGCTGCGCCAATAACGTAGTTCGACACTTGGTTTATCAAAAAAATATAAAACTTTATTCAATAAAACACGAAGCTACGGAGTACAAATCTAGAATGCTTATCCTATGTTCTGATGACGTTAAGCAAACCTCGGTTTAGAGCTTTTAATAATTGGACTTTGGACTCATTGAGCTTTTGGCTCTTATGTAAATAGAGAGAGATCTCGATCTTGAAGAGATTGAGAGAGTTCGGCCAGGATTTGTGTAACGTCAGCAGTTTTAACCCCAATGATGGGAATAACGATTCTGGCGAATTGTTTATGATATTTAATACAGTCGTGGGAAGCCAGAATTGTTATTGTCACCATTTGATTTTTCGATAGTGTTTACATTAGTTTTTTTGTGGGAAAGAAATATTTTACATAAATAATAAGTGTGGTGTATAGTGTATGTGGTGTATGGGTGTGGGTACGTATGTATCTACATATGTCACTATATATATATATTGGCTTATGGCCGCGTCTGGCATCACGCGGTGCTCCGTTGAGTGCTGTATGCTGAATAGGTTCGTACATAAACTCACTTCTTTTTTTTCACGGCCGAGTTTTTTCCTTCTTTTTCTTCTTTTCTGTTGTTTTTTTTTACCTCGTCCCCAATGTATAAACCCTGTACTCAAGTAAGTACAATTATTTGTTAATTAGTTTTACAAATTATAAATGAATTTATTCACGCTTCGTCTTATATGTTCAGCTACGCTCGCTGTTAAGAACCAAGTAAGTAAGTGAATAAGAATAACAAAGAATAAGAAAACGAATAAGCTCATTCAGTGGCTTGTGCACCGGAACTTTCTTTGTGTTGATCGCCTTCAACAGAAAGCTCTCTTGGCATGGGTCTCCACAAAACCTTTATGTTTGTACCGTTTTTGTGCATATTTTTTATGTTCTCCTAAACTTTTAGTTGTGTTCACCCCTTTTCCCCAAAAACGTTTCTATTTCAGTTAAAGTTACTTGCGAAAATTTGCGAATGTGCCTGCAATCTTTAAAATACTAACTCATCATCGTCTTGTTTTTCAAGCTAAAGTTTGCCAAGAAAAGCCTATGTGTCGTCTTGTTATTGTTTTGTTGCATCTATCGTGTTTGTCTACAATTTTCAATGGACATTTAATTTATATTTATAATTATTTTTGAATTTATGTTTTTAAACTCTCTGCAAGTGTATATTGGGTTTGTGCAAAAGTATGTAACAGGCAGAAGGAGGCGTGGCAGACCGCATAAAGTATATATATTCTTGATCAGCATCACAAGCCGAGTCGATATAGCCATGTCCGTCTGTCCGTCTGACCGTCTGTCCGTCTGTCTGTCTGTCCGTATGAACAAACAGATTTCAGAGATGGTAAGAGCTACAAGTTCGAGCTTGGTGTCAAACGATCAGATATTTAGTCAGTCAATACAAGAATCTTTTTTTTTTCGATGCCACGCCCCATTCGCCCACAATAAGCAAAAAACTGGACACACCTCGGAAAAAATTAGTGTTTTCGGCAAATATCTCAGTAACTATGGCACCTAGAATCACCAATTCTGGAACGGGAGGTTCGTAGCGACGGCATAGTTGCATTGCCATTTACAATTTTGCACTGCCACGCCCACTTTTCCCACATTTAATAAAAACGTCTGGAACCTTCAATGCCGGTTTTGGCGAACTTGTTCGTATCGTACAGTATTGAAATTATATAATTCGTGTGGAGACTAACTATATTAAACTATCCTGAAAGGCACATTAAAATCGGACTGTAAACAAGAAAACTAGAAGCGTTACAATATTGATAATTGAACGCAATACCAACCCATAGGTGCAAGCGAGATAGAAACACACAAGCACATGTTCGAACGTTTTCGCTGCCTGTGTGTCGGCAGCGCTGCCCGCGGTCGCTGGCTGCGCCGAATACACACATACATACATATATATTTGCATCATATACATATTGGCAAACGTATGTGTATTCGAATACAAACAAACAGATGTGTGTTTGATTATGCTTAGATTGTCTTTGTTTCAACGTGTTTTAATGCAAGTAATTCACATTGTAATATGTCGATACCGATTTTAATCATTTAATCGGGACAAATGCAGAGAGTATTATACGGTCGGGCGCGCTCGACTGTACTTTTCTTTCTTGTTAATTTTCTTGTTAATTCTTTCTTATAATTTTATATTTTGAAATACGTATTACTGGGTGATTACACTCCTACATGGATTTCATTTATGGTGCACAAAAATAGGTACTAAAACCGAAAACCAAAAATAATAGAACACGCAATTGTTTCAATTGGAAAGCTTTCGGACGAAGCTGCAGAATCGAATAATAAAGAATTGAAAAAATTTAATCACAGCCGGAACATGTCTCGCGTTATTACAAACACAAGCATCATGCATTCACTCATTTTACGGTCTTACCCATTTATAACCGGTCAGAGAAATGTTCCAAAAAAAAGAAAAGTCAAAATTATATGACTCTGTATATAACTTATTAGAGGACACATTATAAATATTTTTAATAATAATTATAATTTTTCGCTTAAATTTTATACAATTTAATTTTTATCTTTTTTAATTTATTTATTTGATTGTAGGTGGGATATGGGGCTTCGCTATGGTGCGCTCTTATAAATCACCTTTATCTGTTTGGGACTAAATGTAAATATTTTTGTAAGACTTAGTGAAAATTTAAACTTTTACCACCACTAGAAGAATTTTTGGCCGCGGCTCTATATAAGCGGATCCACTGAGCTATGGCAGCCATATTTCGCTTCGATTCGCTTTCGCTGACGGACGTGTTTTATATAGCTTCTATCTCTTTTCAAGTTTTCCTCGATTAAACGCCCTAATTCGTATCATATTTCATGCTTAATTCTCTTGCTACATTGTGTGCTACATCGGTTGTGTTGATACACATTGTTTTAATAAACTTTAAAGCCAATTTTTAATAATTTTGTTTTTAAAGCAACAACAATTCCACAGCTAAACATTCTGTTTCTTTATTTCTCCGTTTGTTTGTCGCTGTGTAATTGTTCTTGTAATTTTATGCCGTTACTTGTGCTAACATTTTGTTTGTGTAAACAATTATTATTTGTGGTGTTGGCCGGTAATTCGATTTTTTTTTTTCGGTCGCCGCGCTCGCGTATGATTTGTTTTTGGGCATTACATTTGTTATTGTCGTAAGAAAACATCAGTAGCTTGCACATTAACCCTAGCTTGCCTTCTTGTTTTTTCAACTAATTTATTATTTCAGCAGTGCTTATTAGTTTCTATATATTCTATTTTATTATATTCATTGCTTATAATAATTACCTCCACTATGTACGTCTGCTATAACTCAAATTGCCAGGTGCGAACAAACGTTAAGGTGTGATTTGTTTCCTGCTGGCTATGTGAAAATGTTTCACATGAAAAATGTGCAGGCCTCAACGGCCGGATTATTTACCTGATTAAGTCTAAATCAGCTTTAAGGTGGACATGTGAAGTTTGTAGGGATGTCGAAAGGACCATGATGAGCTTCATAAGACATACTAGGAGAGGCTTTGGGGACCTATTTGGCAGATTTAAAAGTCTGTCCGATAGCTTCACAGCTTTGGATAAGGAGTATAAAGACCTAAAAGTCTTAAATGGTTCTCCAAAGCGTAAAATGGACAATTTTAGATTGTCGATTGGCCCTAACGAACTTTCAGTCCCTCATCACATACCCACAACTTCCGCACCATCCCTTATAAATTTTTCATCCACTTCCCCAAACATAATTGTTCGTAGTGATGACAACTTTATTTTACCCACAGAAGTTGTCCCCACGTTTCCCGAAGTAATAGTTTCAGATTCTTTGAGTGTCAATACTGTTGCAAGCAATGAGTCTATCAGAGCTGTTGCTTCTGATAAAAAGAGTCTTGTTCGTGTTCCACCAAAAAAACAATTATTTGTTTCCAGGCTTACCCCTGATACTACATCGGATGATGTCAAGGCCTTTATTAAGGCTAAATCAGAAGCCAACGTTACGTTGGAAAAATTTAAGTTCTCTTGTCATCGGGAAATTTCCTCATTCAAAGTAAGTGTTCCTGCCAAATATTTTAGTGCAATTTGTTGTAAAGAATTTGGGCCGGACCATTAAATAATTAAGGAGTATACAGCGAAGAAAAGAATCCGGACTCCGGTTGCACTGCCTTCTAATCCTGTCCCGGCCTCTGATTCCGGAAAAAACTAACTTCCTCCCTCGCGTTTGCCTATCAAAATGTAAGAGGTATTCATAGTAAGCTTAGCAATATGTATTTAAATAGTCTGTCTTTTCCACTTCATGTCGTGGCCTTTTCTGAAACATGATTAAGGCCCGATGTTTTAGACTCTGAAATCCTTTCCAATAAATTCGCCATCTATAGAAAAGACCGTACATCTCGCCGAGGTGGTGGTGTGCTTATTGCCGTCGATGTTAACTTATCCTCGGAAGAAGTAAAAATCGATGGCTCTGTGGATATTGAGTTTTTTTCTATTAAGTTATGTCTAAATAGCATTAAAGTTTTTATTACTTGCTCTTATATTCCTCCTTCTTCTGACTCTTCTCTTTATTCATTACACTTTTCTGCTGTTAAATCAGTTTCCTCTATGTTATCCGATGGTGACTTTCTTTTAGTTCTTGGCGATTTAAATATTGCAGGTACTACATGGATTTCATGTCCCGACTCTGTCGTGTTGGCTCCCACGACTCAGCATGATTTTCTTGACGATCTGTTGGGAATTTCATTGCTTCAGATCAATGCTATTCCAAACTCTTTAAATAGAATGCTTGATTTGATTTTTGTTTTGGATCCATCCTGTTTTTCTATTTGCCGTATCAAACTCTTATCAAATCCTGAAGATCCTTGTTACACGACAGTTCTAGTAGTAAATCTACTAAGCGATCCGTCAGTTTGGGAAAGCCGACTTTAACAAGTTAAATGTACTGTTATCCCAGACTGACTGGTCCCGGATGTTCATGTGTTGCAATATGGATAGTGCACTCACAACCTTTTATTATACCTTAAATTCCTTACTAGATATCTGTGTTCCGCTTTGTGTTCCAACCAGGTCTAACAAGCCTGTTTGGTTTAACCGTGAGTTAACATTGCTTATAAATAGAAAGTCGAAATTCTATAAGGGATTCATCACTGTATCTCTCTCGATATCTGATTGCTCGATCTGGTTTCTTTGTTCTGAATGACCGTTGTTATAAGGAATACATTACTGACTGTGCGCAACAGTTCCGAAGGAATCCGGGACGATTTTATAACTTCGTTAATTCGAAACGTAAATCATCAACTTTTCCATCTAGTGTGGTCTTTGAAAGAGAATCTGCTAATTCGGATAAGGCTATCGCCGACTTATTTGCCGATTTTTTTCAAACGACTTATAGTATGCACGAGAATAAATGTGACTCACCCTACATACACCCTACATAAATTTATGCAGTTGTAAATTTACACCAGTCATTACCGAAAGTTCACTTTTATGTAATTTAATGGTGTAACTACTCAATCTTTGGCCGAGGTATGACATAGTTCGGTCAGGGCTGTTTTTACAGAAAAATTTATTATTTGTGCAAAGAATCACTAGTAAAGAACGACGTTCGATGCTTCCTTGAACAAGACAAAGAAATTACATAGTAGTGCACGTAGGGTGCCGACTCCACGACGGACGGATCTGTGTACTCTGAAAGACGGCGCTGACTCGTACAGCAACTAGTTACCCGCAGTTACTGTAGGTGCTGTCGGGTCGGCCGATACTGTCCGAACCCGGTTCAGATGTATTCCGCTTCGGAAACCAGCAGCCGCTACGGTTGCAGGAACGGAACACGAACCCCTCAACAGCTAATCGGTCGAAGCCACAATAGCGATTGGTGGGTCGGTCGATCCTGGAGACAGGTACAGCAACGATCCTCACCGCGGTAACTACTGGTGTATTCCGTCTCAGCAACCAGCAGACGCTCCAGCCACAAATACGAAACACACCCGTTATCGGTATGGACCCACGCGTTAACTAATCGGCCGAAGCCACAATAGCGGGCGGTGGTCCCTCCGTTTGACACTGCCACGATAGTCAGTGTTTCACTACTTCCTATAAAAATGTTGGCACATGATGAGATATTTGTTTTATTTCAGCGTTCAATGTTAAATTATTTTTAATTAAATGCTTCACTTGAAATTCGATCGATAACTTCTTGCTCTATTTGGTTTTTATTCGGCGTGCCGTTCCTAACCACACATAAAATCTTTTAAGGGACTTTTGTGGCTCAACTCGTCGGCAATATATGTATGTCATCACTCGCTTGTTCTGCGCACTGCGCATGTGTCGCCTCTCTCAATTGTGATCGCGTTGTTGCTAGCGTAAGCCAACACACTGTCTTGTGCTGCTTACTTTGCTCTCCTCCTCTCGCCGTACACTGCCGACTGGCAGTTATGGGACGGTGCCCGAAAATTAAAAAAAACTTAGGAACTGGCAGTTTTCGGCCAGTACCATACAAATTTGTTCGCCTTATTTATGGGGCGTCACAAATCCAATGCTTGAAACTATAGGGGTATTTTCAAGTTGTCTGCTATTCCCAAGGCTTTTAAGAAATTAATAACTTCTCAATTGCAATATTTCGGTAGATCCATGATTTCACCCTGCCAGCATGGGCTTGTGAAATAGAGATCCACTACCACTTACCTGTTCGAATTTACATCATTTGCACTGAATGGCTTTGAGAGAAAATTGCAAACTGACGTCATTTACACAGATTTCAGTAAGGCCTTCGACTTCGATAATCACACCCTATTAATACATAAGCTCAATCTTCTGGGTCTTCCCCATAACATTACCCTTTCTATTTCAAAATACTTAAGTTCAAGAACAAAACAGGTTTATTTTATAGACACTGTCCAAATCTGTTCAAGTTATTTCGGGTGTTCCACAAGGAAGTCATCTCGGTTCCTTGATATTTATATTGTTCATAAATGATCTGCCATCTGCGATCAGTGCCTCTCGTCTGCTTATGTATGCCGACGACGTTAAACTCTGTGTTTCGGCTACTGAATCTCTTCTTGGGACCAGGTTACAATCTGATCTATGTAGTTTTCAAACCTGGTATCAAGCTAATTTATTAAATCCTAACTTAAGTGTAACGTAATGTCTTTCATGCGCCTCCCTTTTTAAAACAATTAAATTCTAAATAGCAGCTCTCTTATAAGAATTGAGTCGGTCATTGATTTGGAACCTTATGGATCCAAGGCTTAAGTTCAATAAACATATTTTGTCAACAAGTAAGAAAGGCTACAGTCGACGTGCCGACTGTATAAGACCCCGTACTCCTTGTAGTGGGCATACAAAAATACTTACAAACTTAAAAGAAGAAGCAGTAGACTGATTCATATTGTAAAATACAAATTTAACAAGAAAGAAAAGTACAGTCGAGCGCGCCCGACCGTATAATACTCTCTGCATTTGTCCCGATTAAATTATTAAAATCGGTATCGAGATATTACAATGTGAATTACTTGCATTAAAACACGTTGAAACAAAAACAATCTAAGCATAATCAAACATACATCTGTTTGTTTGCATTCGAATACACATACGTTTGACAATATGTATATGATGCAAATATGTATGTATATGCCGACACACAGGCAGCGAAAACGTTCGAACATGTGCTTGTGTGTTTCTATCTCGCTTGCACCTATGGGTTGATATTGCGTTCAATTATCAATATTGTAACGCTCCTTGTTTTCTTGTTTATAGTCCGATTTTAATGTGCCTTTCAGTATAGTTTAATACAGTTAGTCTCCACACGAATTACATAATTACAATACTGTACGATACGAACAAGTTCGCCAAAACCGGCATTGAAGGTTCCAGACGTTTTTATCAAATGTGGGAAAAGTGGGCGTGGCAGTCCAAAATTTTAAATAGCAATGCAACTATGCCATGGCTAGGAACCTCCCGTTCCAGAATTGGTGATTCTAGGTGCCATAGTTACTGAGATATTTGACGAAAACACCAATTTTTTCCGAGGTGTGTCCAGTTTTTTGCTTATTGTGGGCGAATGGGGCGTGGCACCGAAAAAAAAAAGATTCTTGTCTTGACTGACTAAATATGTGATCGATTGACACCAAGCTCGAACTTGTAGCTCTTACCATCTCTGAAATCTGTTTGTTAATACGGACAGACAGACAGACGGACAGACGGACATGGCTATATCGACTCGGCTTGTGATGCTGATCAAGAATATATATACTTTATGGGGTCTGCCACGCCTCCTTCTGCCTGTTACATACTTTTGCACAAACCCAATATATAAACTTTATTCAATAAACTCGAAACTACGGAGTACAAAACTAGACTGCTTATCCTATGTTCTGATGACGTTAGGCAAACCTCGGTTTTGAGCTTTTATTAATTGGACTTTGGACTCATTGAGCTTTTGGCTCTTATGTAAATAGAGAAAGATCTCGATCTTGAAGAGATTGAGAGAGTTCGGCTAGGATTTGTTTAACGTCAGCAGTTTTAACCCCAATGATGGGAATAACGATTCTGGCGAATTGTTTATGATATTTAATGCATTCGTGGGAAGCCAGAATTGTTATTGTCACCATTTGATTTTTCGATAGTGTTTACATTAGTTTTTTTGTGGGAAAGAAATCTTTAACATAAATAATAAGTGTGGTGTATGGTGTATGTGGTGTATGGGTTTAGGTACGTATGTCTGTCTGTCTGTTCGTCTGTCCGTATGAACAAACAGATTTCAGAGATGGTAAGAGCTACAAGTTCGAGCTTGGTGTCAACCGATCACATATTTAGTCAGTCAAGACAAGAATCTTTTTTTTTTTCGGTGCCACGCCCCATTCGCCCACAATAAGCAAAAAACTGGACACACCTCGGAAAAAATTGGTGTTTTCGGCAAATATCTCAGTAACTGTGGCACCTAGGATCACCAATTCTGGAACGGGAGGTTTGTAGCGACGGCATAGTTGCATTGCCATTTAAAATTTTGGACTGCCACTCCCACTTTTCCCACATTTGATAAAAAAGTCTGGAACCTTCAATGCCGGGTTTGGCGAACTTGTTCGTATCGTACAGTATTGTAATTATATAATTCGTGTGGAGACTAACTATATTAAACTATACTGAAAGGCGCATTAAAATCGGACTATAAACAAGAAAACTAGAAGCGTTACAATATTGATAATTGAACGCAATATCAACCCATAGGTGCAAGCGAGATAGAAACACACAAGCACATGTTCGAACGTTTTCGCTGCCTGTGTGTCGGCAGCGCTGCCCGCGGTCGCTGGCTGCGCCGAATACACACATACATACATACATATTTGCATCATATACATATTGCCAAACGTATGTGTATTCGAATACAAACAAACAGATGTGTGTTTGATTATGTTTGGATTGTTTTTGTTTCAACTTGTTTTAATGCAAGTAATTCACATTGTAATATCTCGATACCGATACCGATTTAATCGGGACAAATGCAGAGAGTATTATACGGTCGGGCGCGCTCGACTGTACTTTTCTTTCTTGTTTAAGGATGGGGAAGTGACATATGTAGATACATACGTACTCATACCCATACACCACATACACCATACACCACACTTATTATTTATGTTAAAGATTTCTTTCCCACAAAAAAACTAATGTTAACACTATCGAAAAATCAAATGGTGACAATAACAATTCTGGCTTTCCACGAATGTATTAAATATCATAAACAATTCGCCAGAATCGTTATTTCCATCATTGGGGTTAAAACTGCTGACGTTACACAAATCCTGGCCGAACTCTCTGGATATCTTCAAGATCGAGATCTCTCTCTATTTACATAAGAGCCAAAAGCTCAATGCGTCCAAAGTCCAATTAATAAAAGCTCAAAACCGAGGTTTGCTTAACGTCATCAGAACATAGGATAAGCAGTTTAGATTTGTAGTCCGTAGCTTCGTTTTTTATTGAATAAAGTTTTTTATTTTTTTGATAAACTAAGTGTCGAACTACGTTATTATATATGTATATGTAAATGTGCGAACATAGGCTGAGTTAAGAGGGTGCAAAGGCGACTCTAAGACAAGCCAATAAAAAAAAAAAAAACTAAGAAAGGCTACAGTCGATCGAGGCGACTGTAAAAGACCCCGTACTCCCATAGTAGTGCGAATTTATATTTAAATTAAATTTTAATTTTAATACGAAATTTAAAAAATTAAAAGCTTATATTTACATTTTGAATTGAAATTCAAAAAGAAAACAATATTAACCGTTTTTCACTGTCTGTATTCGAACCGCGACCTCAGAGAAAGGTTCCAGAATGTGCTGCAAAGCCAATTGATTATATGCATTTGAAAGTTCGAAAACTAATTAAATTAAAACAAATTGCAAGTTCTTAAACGTTACAATTTATTGTTAGACTTTGCAATCGCGGAAAGGGTTGGCAGCGTGTGTGTAGCTATTGCGAGACGAAAATTACAACTGACTGCCCGCTCGTGACCGCTGTACTGCCGAATACAAATCAAACTTACATGCTAGCTTAAGTATAAGAGATTCTATGCTTACATTATAGGCTACTACATTAGGTTCAATTCATTACTTAGGCTAATACTTCATTTTCTTTGCTTATGCTTACTACTTCTGTTCATGATCCAACATTCCGGCCACCTTGAAGGGAGTCTTCAATCCCTTGGGAGCCCTGGCAGCATTAGCGCCGGTATTGTGCGCGACTCGCTGCTGGTCTGCAGCTTGTGGAGTCCTCCTATGAGAGGGGCGCTCCGAGAAATGAGCCTCGTTCCGCGTCGAGCTGAAGGCTGCACTGCTTCCGGCAGAATGAGTCCAGGAACTCCTTCCCCAGGTTCCTTTCGAAAATAAATCGCCTTCTCCGGGTAACGCCGGACTGGTATTCCACGTCGAGCGAATTAGCTGTTCAATGTGAAAAGAGCATTAGTGGGCACGTTGGCTATAAATTCAAGAGGAACAGCCTTTGATGCAAAACACACGAACACCGCAATATACACTTTTAACGGGGCTCGTCCTCTTATCCATATGAAGCCAATCAAAGAGACACCTTCACACCTTCTTCCAAATTCGTCTGACTTTCCAAATTATAGAGTCAGCGATGGCAAACCTGCTAAGCAGACAAACAACGAGTGTTCTTTTGAACCTTGAGGCCAATGTCTTTTAGACTTGCAACGAAACCAAACAAACTGAACGATTTTCTGAACGTCACACCCTCTTGACGACAAATCGGCTGGATTTGATGATATTGGTCCATGTCTCCAAGATACATTATTGGCCATCTCTTGGAGGCCTACAACTCGATTGGCTACAAATGTTGCGAGTAATGAAGGGGAAGTATCTATACAATGTAGTGTGGTTTCTGAATCATTCGAGGAACTCGCACTCTGGATTCGACATCGGTCCAACGCGTACATCTGGGCTAGCATACACGCGATAAATTCTAACAATGTTTTTTTTCTTGATGGGACTTAATTTGGCGAAGCTACCAACCAAGTGATACAGAACAGTATCCAGAGTTGGTGTCCACCTCATGCCAAGCGATCTTGTCGAATCGGCATTATTGGAAAATTAAAATTTTCTCATTTCCGCCTTCTTCCAATACTTTAGAATGGTTTGAAAACCATTTTGCCAATTCAAGTGTCGATCTACACTATCTTCTAAACTGACATCTTGCCTATGTTGCATCACTGAGCAACATATTTGGCTATTAGCAAACATTTTCTTGCACCGCCCTGATGCCACCCAACCAAACAACGTCCTTTGTAACAACGGACCACTCTTCTCCAATCTAATCTTCCCAGTGCAAAGCATGTCGAAGAAGGAGTCGGCTCCCAGAAGCATATCTATTTGCTGGGGTTTGTGGAACTCGGGGTCAGCCAGTTCGACATTTGCTGGGATCTTCCACCTATTAATGGGAAGATGACCAGCTGGCTGCCTGCTACAAATTGATTTCAGCACCCAGACTTTCCGTCATAAAGTTTACTTGTGATACAGAATCCAACAGGACTCTAGCAGTTCGATTCTGAGTGGCAAGTGATCCGTCACCAATTCGAAGCGATAGCTCTCCAGATAGCACTGCATCTTTCTAATGGCCCACACTATCGCTAGGCACTCCTTTTCCGTTGCCGAATAATTCTTCTCCGCTGCCAGTAACTTCAAAACGGCTCGTATGCCGTAGTCACTCGCGTCGGTCTGCAGGGAATACTTGACTGAAAATCGGGACATGCCAAAACCGGGGCTGTCGTCAACTTCTCCTTTAATTCCTGCAGCGCCTTCTCCTGTGCCTCTCCCCAAGCCCAACCCTGGCCTTTTCTGAGGAGGGATGTCATCGATTCGACCAGTGTGGCGAAGTTAGGTACGAACCGCCTGTACCACGATGCCATTCCTAGGCATTGGCGTAGTGTCTTTAGGTTGTGGGGAGCTTAAAGGTTCCGGATCGCATCGACCTTGTCGGGATCTGTACAGATACCTTCACCGCTTACTACATGATCTAAATACGCCAGCTTCTTCTGGAAGAACCGACATTTCTTCCTATTCAGTCTTAGATTAGCTGCCCGCAGTCGTTGGAATACCTCCTTTAGATTTGCAACGTGCTGCTCCTTTGTGGCCCCCGTAACCACGATGTCATTCAGGTACGCGAAGGCGTGGGGCTTCATCTCTGGACCTATGACCGTGTCCAAGGCTCTCTGGAAGTTTGCTCCTGCCGAATGAGAACCAAACGGCATCACTCTCCATTGGAACAATCGTCTCCCCGGCACGGTGATAGCTGTGCATTAACGGCTATCCGCAGCCATCGTAATTTGCCAGTATCCTTGCTTCAGGTCCAGCGTCTAGATGTATCTGGTGTGGCGCAACCTCTCCAAGATGTGATTTATCCGAGGGACTGGATAAGCATCAGGGATGGAGTGCGCATTGAGCTGTCGGTAGTCCACGCACATTCACCACTCCCTAATCTTTTTCCTTACCAAGACTATCGGAACGCTGTGCGGACTGCGCGACTTCTCGATGGCACCTGCTCGGATGAGCTCGTCTACCTGCTCGTCTATCACTCTCTGCATCGCTGGGTTCTTCGGAAAGTAGCGCTGTTTCAAAGGCTTGTCATTTCTCATCCGGATGCTGTGTTCCGCGATGTGTGAGACCCACGACAACATCTCGAACAACTCCAACTCCCTCTCCAAGAACTCAATCACCTCAGGCTCGATGTCGGCCGGCCATTCCGCGTCCTCAGACTGGGACTTCTTCGTTTCTTCTTCTTCTTCCATTAACCGCGCTCCTGTGGTGGCCTCAGCGCTCGCACCGGCACTCTAACTACTTTGACATTCCTTGCTTACGAAGCTGCGCGTTGCTACGGTGTCGATTGTGGCCGTTATCCCATGACCGTCGATCGTCACTCGTGCCACGATCTTCCCTGCTTTTAATACCTTTTACCTCGGGTCCTTCTATGCCATTCTTTGCTATTTCGACCTTGCTTGCCGCACAGCCGACAAAACAGCACTTGTGCGTTGGGACCCGGGCGAAGTGTCCATTCTGTCCGCATCTGTGATATGCCTTTTGTGGGTCGAAACCGCCACTGCTGTGCGCTGTTCCCCCTTGTGCTGGCACCAGCTGGGCTGTGACCAGGCGTGCTGCCGTTGGTTGACCTGTCGTTTGCAGTCCTCCTGTCTCTGGCCGAAACGGGTTTGGCGGCCTTGTTCTCGCCCCTGCAAAAGCTGACTCAGCCTTGACTCACGTTCTTGCTCGAGAATATTCCTGAATGCTCGCAAAGGCTTTCGTATTTGGCGGCCATCTGCGTCAGCTGTGCTAATGTTGCGAAATCGTGCCTGCGCACGTGCAACCGATAGTCCGGGCCGCGTTCTCGTATACCCGATACAGTTTCTGCGCCGTACTGTATCCTGCGCGCCTCATTAGCACCCGTAAGTTCAGCAGGTATTATTTGCACTTTTCATTAGGTCGCTGCCGGTGCGAGCGTATCTGATCCTCCAGGCGCTCGAAGTAATGGGAAGGTAAAAAGAAATCTAGGAAGTCTGTCCGGAACGCTGGCCAAGACGCGTTCCACAGCCCGCTTGTCAAAAACCAGCTCGCTGCCTGATCGACCATCACTTCGCTCATGGCAGCCGGCCCGCTGTTCGAGGATTTCTAAAAATCTCAGCGGATTCTCTTCGCCGCCGTCCCTGATTCCCTATTTGCGCACCTGGTCGGCCACTCCTCATTGTGTCCGCGCCTCCTCGACGCGAATTCACCAGTGGGGGGCTCGACGAGCTTCCCGTATTGGGCCTTCAGCTCGGCGAGTCCGTTCCGGGCTTCCCTGCTGTGGCCCGCCTTGTATGAACGACACAAATCGCTTCCTTAATTCTTCTACGCGGCCTTCCTATCGAGGCCGAATTCTTGGGATATCGCTATTAATTCCTCCTTACGACGGTAATACACCCATCGTACCCCCAAAACTGTTTCAAGGGACTCACCTGGTTCCATTTCGGATGGGTTGTCTGGCTTTCCTCGAAAGTAACCCAAAAGGAGGAACTCTGGTTCTTTTTCTTTTCAACTTCTTTGTTCTGCGACGAATTCCTTGAGGAAACTAGGCAAAAATTTCTCGATGAATTCTTTGAGGAAACCAGCCGAAAATTCCTCCATGAACTCCTGGAGGAAAGCAGACGAGGATTCCTCGATGAACTTTCGCTTCTTCACAGTGTCACTTCATACTCCGGAAAAAAACAATCTTTGTCACACAAAACAAAAAAAAAAATCTTTTCCTCCTTTATTTTTCCTTTTTCGCAAAAAATGTGTGTGTGTGGCACGCGTCTGTGACGTCACACGCATGCACTTGTATTTGTTTCCTGATTCTCACTGTTCCGTTTTTTGCGGGGACGGGTCGCCGCGCTCGCCACCGACGTCGCGCGCGCTCTGCCTAATCGGCGTTTCTCGCTGTGCCAAATTCCGTTAATGCTTGGCGCATCTGCACTAGCAGGTACCGGCGCGCGTCGAAAAAGCAACAAATATTTCCCCGCCCGTTTTATATACCCCTCGCCTAAATGCTGGTTTTTAGCGCGCTTTCTTTATTTTGTGTCGCTATATCGCCAGGGCTGGGGTATTGTCGGGCATAGTCCCTGCTCGGGCGCCACTTGTAAAGAAGCGTTCTAGCCGGGGTACAGATCTCAGTCTGTCCAGGACTCGAATCTTACAAGAAATTTGTAATATTCGCAGAGACGCTGCAGACGGTGAAAACTGACCGATCTGAGGGGGATGGATGCTAGCGTGGGAAGGGGAAACGAGACGCGATGTCACGCGCTGCTCCGCGGGATCGAAACGGAGCGCCGAGGTACTCTTGCGGCTGCCGTTTTTCTCAGGCGAGGAGTGCAAGAAGGACGATGCGGACGCGATATCTAAACGGGGAGCACCACCGTCGATCTCAGCGAGTCGCTGCGTGCGGGATGAGAGAACGTCTTGCGAATTTCCGATCGTGGCTGAAGGTTACCAAGAGGCCACAATGGTTCTCAGCGGAAGACGACGTTGATTCGTGAGAACAGAGTGTGGCTGCAGGGGCACCGTAGAGTCACTGCTATTCTCGAACGAAACGGAAAATAAGGGGAGTAGGAATGTGATGGACAGAACTTAACCAGTCTTGGGTTTTGATCTTTTCAACTAACTGATAAAGCGTTGTTCGTTTTTGTTTTTCTGTTTTTCCTTTTTATTCTTTTCTTTTCTCACTGTCTCGCCCTACTGTCGCACTGGTCCTAACGGTTCTATCAACTTACTGCTATATCGTTCTGTAGTATGTTGTATATGATATAAGCATATGCCCATCGTATTGTAGAGTATACAATATCTGATGTTGTCATATGCCTAAATAACGGCTAGAGTATTAAACTCATAAACACAACGACACTTCTGTCGAATTAATTATATAACAAAACCCTTCATATGTGCCGATCGGTCACTTATGAATGAAAAGGCCTGCAGCATTAGATCTGCAATGTAAACACTTTGATGTTTACACAAGTGGCCGGATGCCGAATTCTATCGAAATGCCTTCTGCATATTCGTACATATATACTGCATAATACATACTCCCGTTCTGCCGACGCTCTCGTCTTAGGTTAAGCTATACTCAAAACTTAAATAAAGAATCAGTTCCAATCTGAGAGCCAAAAAACACAAACGTCCAATCTATTATTTGCACAAACAAAATTATTACATGGCGACCGTGACAAGTGTCACGAGTATGCTCCATACATTACATATATGCTGCTGTACATTAAGCATATATCTACCTTCCTAAGACATTAAAAAGAATATATTACATAAATATTATGTAAAAAGAAAAACTAATGTGTGTGCGCATCCAGAGCATGTGAACATTTCACGACGATTACAAATACAAATACAAATTTTCGAAAATAATGAAAATCGTCGCTCAAAACTAAGTCCAACAATAAGTGAAATAAAATGCAACTTTAAAACTTTGTAACACACACAACAACAAAACAATAAACAATAAATAAACAAACGCAACCAATGTCAACGGAAGAACCGAATTTTGAGACAGCTACTCCTACTAAGCAAAGGGATTTGCCGAGGCTGCAAGAGACCTTGCAAGCAAATCCAACCGAGGGACCACGCCCACTCACAATAGCTGAGTACCGGGCAAGGCAACAAAGGCGAGAATTGCCTAAGCACAAACGGAGTGGAAAGAGCTCCAAGCTCCTGCAACAGCGACACTTGATCAAGGACTTGATCAAGGCAGCAAAAGATGAGCAAAGCCGACAACGCTACATAGAGCGTATAAATGAAATTGAGGACAGACTTCGCAATTGGGCGAAGCAACGCAAACGGTCTGCATAATTGCCAATGCCCCAATTTGCAGTAAATAATAAGCTCTACTCATCCAGATCGATGCTGGAAACCGCTGTCTGGAAAATACTAATTCTGTTAGGCTTTTACTAACCAACGATGAGTAGTATTCAACAAAAAAAAGAAATAACTTGTAAAATATAATGTAAAGTATTCATCGTTTAATAAAACTACTAATATTTCCGTCACTGGCACTGGTTATTAACCAGTTGTAATTAATATATATATGAGAACAGATATTAAAAAAAAATATATATAACAATATACCCTCTTCAAGGGTATAATAATAATAAATAACGATTTATTTTTTCAAGAAATAAAAGAGTAAATTTTGTTCTACGTTCCGTTCGATCAATTTCATGAACAAAATCCGATACAAAAAAAAAAAATTTTTAATACATATTTTTGCTTACACAATGGGTTGGTTCGGAAGCGACGACACCCAGTCTAAAGACAATACGGCCAATCACACATATGATATCCAAGCACTGTGGATCCTGCTCCTTATTTTGACAATAGTTTCAGTATTGCAATTCCTATTGACACTATATGTAAAACATAACAAAATAATTTAGAAAAGATACGCAGCTAGAGTTAACAACATTGACTCAGTCTAAAAAAAAAAAATAGTAAACAATATGTATTCCTACCAATTCTGTCAAACTTTCATAAATATATAACAATCAATGAATTTGAAAACGAATATATTCAAACATTTAATAAAACGGACAGTCCCTTGATACATTGTTCCAAATTCGAGAAAGGAATAGTTCTAAGTACATTACTTTATGTCTCGATAAAAACCCAAGCAAAAGAAAACTCCATATTGGGATCAACAACCATATTATTGGCGCGATTGCATCGATAAATGGCATTTGATCATAATACAAATTATGGGATGGAGTGTATTAGCAAAACAGCTTAATACATACAAAGACAAATACGAAAAATCCTACAAATCTGTCAACAAAAGTGCTGACCTAAAAGTAGACACGCTAATACACCACATCACCATACTAACTGAGCAATATAATTATATTGTGAGCACAGTCAGTAAATGGGATCAAAAACTCTCTAGTGATCACACTAATAGATGCCACAAATTAATACAATCTGTAAACGTACGATTGAAAAACATTGGCATTAAGCGAAACATTGAAATATATGTTCCAGATGAACTAAACTTACTTGCTGAATTCAACAAAAACCAGCTTCAAGATTTAGATGAATCCATCCTATTATTGATCCAAACAATTAATCAGAAACTTTAGATGAAAACATTGAAAGCATTGAAATAGACATGGCAAACCAAGTAACCTTAGACAGGGACTATATGAAGCAGGTATCCTATACCATTCCTAAATTCGATGGTAAGAAGCTATCATTGAATCGGTTCTTAACAGCAATAAGACTTATAGAAAGAACAAAGGGTGACCAAGAAGATATAGCAGTTGAGGTTATTAAGTCAAAAATAACCGGCACAATCTGGCACAAGGTACAAAATGAAACCACTACATTAGGCATAATAAATAAACTTAAAGAAAACGTCAAAGGTGAATCCACTGATGTACTAAAAGCCAAATTGCTAAACATTAAGCAAAAAGGCAAAACCGCATCGCAATATACAACAGAAATTGACAACTAGAATCTGCTTATATTGCAGATGGATTAGACCCTGATAATGCGGAAAAGTTTTCAACAAAAGAGTCCATATCAGCCATGGTTAAGAACTGTGAGAATGAAAAACTGAAAATGATACTAGAAGCAGGTAACTACGTTACTTTCAATGATGTAACGGGAAAATATATTCATTGCATCACAGAAATGACTGGAAGTTCTAGCACTGTATTATTCCAGCGAAGCCGAAATAATAGAGGAGGTGGTTACCGATACCAAAGAGGTAGAGGCAATGGCCGCGGTAACTATCACTCTAATAATTCAAACTATAATAACAACAGAAACAATGGTAGAGGTCGAAGTTACAACCGAGGAAGGAATAACTTCAACCGAGGAAATAATCAAAACCAAAACTACCAAAATAATAGCAATAACAATGTCCGAGTTGCCCAAACTATTTCGGGAAACGGGCAGAACCCTTCAGATACTCAGAGCAATTAGAAAATAATATATATACACTCAATCTCAGTTTCAGCATTTTTATAAAAATTCAGAATGAAAGTACTGGTAAAAATTATACCTTATTAATAGACACTGGTGCAGTTATTTCGATATTAAAAGAAAATATGGACATATTCGATAATGTAAATATACACATTTCAACACAAATAACAGGCATTGGTAAAGGTTCAGTTTTTTCAAAAGGTTTAGCATTCGTAAAATTATCTACAGGAAAACATGTAATACCACATGATTTCCATATAGTCTATCAAGACTTTCCAATACCAAGCAATGGCATTATTGGAATAGACTTCATTAAAAAATACAATTGCCAATTAGACTTCACACAATTAAGTGATTCTCTGAGAGCTAAGAGCTGAGATTAAAAGACACAGAACCAGTGTAAATAAAAAATTATAGAATACCACACGCTCACGCTCACACGCTCACAAAGATATCAACAGACAAGTTAACAAACTCATTCTTGATAAAATAGTAGAGCCCTCAGTATCAGAATATAACAGTCCAATACTACTGGTGCCAAAAAAGGCTTACCAGGTTCAAATAAAACCCGATGGCGATTAGTAGTAGACTATCGTCAAATTAATAAAAAGCTGTTATCGGATAAATTTCCACTTCCAAGAATTGACGATATTCTTGACCAATTGGGCAGAGCTAAATATTTTTCGTGTCTAGACTTAATGTCTGGATTTCATCAAATAGAGTTGAAAGAACACTCAAGAAATTTAACAACATTTTCAACCAGCAATGGTTCATATCGTTTTACACGATTACCTTACGGATTAAAAATAGCGCCAAATTCTTTTCAAAGAATGATGACAATAGCTTTTTTTGGATTAGACCCTTCACAAGCTTTTTTGTACATGTATGACTTAATTGTCATCGGTTGTTCGGAAAAACACATGATCAAAAACTTAACAAATGTTTTTGACTTGTGCAGAAAACACAACCTTAAACTACACCCAGAAAAATGTTCTTTCTTCATGCACGAAGTGACATTCCTAGGTCATAAGTGCACTGATAATGGAATGCTTCCAGATGACAAAAAGTATGATGTAATTGAAAATTACCCATTCCCAACGGACGCTGATAGCGCTAGAAAATTTGTAGCATTCTGCAACTACTACAGACGTTTTATTAAAAATTTCGCAGACTATTCAAGGCACATAACCCAGTTATGCAAAAAGAATGTCGATTTTCAATGGTCTGATGAATGCCAAAATGCATTCAATTATTTAAAAAAAGGCTTTAATTAAGCCCGCTTTATTGAAATATCCTGATTTCAATAAAGAATTTTGCATTATTACAGATGCAAGCAAACACGCCTGTGGAGCCGTTCTAACACAAAATTATGGAGACAAACAACTCCCAGTTGCATATGCTTCACGCTCATTCACTAAAGGTGAAAGCAACAAATCAACAACAGAACAAGAATTGGCAGCAATCCACTGGGCAATTACACATTTTCGACCATATATTTATGGCAAACATTTCACTGTAAAAACAGACCATAGGCCATTAACGTACTTGTTCTCAATAACAAACCCCAGCTCAATACTTACAAGAATGAGATTAGAACTAGAAGAATACGATTTTACTGTTGAGTATCTGAAAGGATAAGATAATTTTGTAGCTGATGCACTTTCACGCATCACTATTAATGATCTTAAAAACATAACCAATACAATTTTAAAAGTCACTACTAGAAATCAAAGTAAACAGAAAAACTCCTGCGCAGGAAATACTTAAGAAGATTTGCCTATGCAAACACTTGACAACGCTTCTAAGCCCAACGTATATGAAGTCATTTGTAATGACGAAATACGAAAAGTAGTGGCCTTGCATATAACAAACAATACATGTGTTCTGAAACATGGAAACAAAATTATTGCAAGAATTGATGTTGATGATTTGTACACCAATAGAACCCTTGACCTAGGTCAATTCTTCCAAAGGTTTGAAAAGCAAGCCGGTATACTTGGAATCAGCCAACTCAAAGTGGCACCGTGCGAAAAGATCTTTGAATCAATTTCAATAGAATCTTTTAAAATATTGGGCAATAAAATATTGAAAATACTAAGAGTAGCGCTACTCAAGCCGGTGACCCTAATAAATAATGATAAAGATCGAGAAGCGATAATGTTTACATTCCATGACGATCCAATACAAGAAGGTCATACAGGTATTACAAAAACTTTGGCCAAAGTAAAAAGATAATATTATTGGAAAAATATGACACGTCATATCAAAGAATACATTAATAAATGTCCAAAACGCCTTACTTTAAAAACAACAAAACACACGAAGACCCCAATGATAATGACAGAAACACCAATACATGCTTTCGACAGAGTGATAGTAGACACTATAGGTCCACTACCACGCTCAGAGAATGGCAATGAATACGCAGTTACGCTAATATGTGATTTAACAAAGTATTTAGTAACTATTCTAATTGCAAACAAAAGTGCAACAACTATTGCTAAAGCAATATTCGAAAAATTTATTCTGAAGTACGGTCCAATGAAGACGTTCATTACGGACATGGGAACAGAATATAAAAATTCTATAATTAATGACTTGTGCAAATATCTAAAAATAGACAACATAACGTCTACTGCACACCATTACCAGACATTAGGGACAATAGAACGAAGTCATAGAAGTAGTTAGAATATAGGCAACCAGGAATTCTTGTTTGTATGCGCCGGCTTTGGTGTAACCGGCAATAAACTCATTGATGAGAAAACCCACAGACCACCAGACTTCGCGACGTGATACTTGAAAATGCTCATTAACCCTAGAACGAGTGATAAAGAAAAGGGACCGATATACAAAAGGATCACAACTGACCTTCGTAAAGAAAGGCAATAAAATGTGTTAACAACGATTGACAGCGGACTCAATTGAAAATGATCGGTACTGGCACACTTGTTTTGTCCTCAGATATTCGAGCTGTATGGCTGCTTGTAAAACTCACCCCTAATACAGGTGGGCTGCACGTATACAGTACCTGTATACAGTAACTGGTTAACCCCCCCTTCCGGTGTGCGCAACCGGATTACATTTATATTTATCAATAGAAAATAAAAAGCAGAGTGAAATTAGATTCATTTTCGTAGAGTTAATTCTGTTCGCTTGTTAAAAAATTTTCGCGCGGAGCGCAAAAAAGGGAGAGAAAAAAAGGAAAAAAAAGAAAACAAGAAAGAAAAGTACAGTCGAGCGCGCCCGACCGTATAATACTCTCTGCATTTGTCCCGATTAAATCATTAAAATCGGTATCGAGATATTACAATGTGAATTACTTGCATTAAAACACGTCGAAACAAAAACAATCCAAACATAATCAAACACACATCTGTTTGTTTGTATTCGAATACACATACGTTTGGCAATATGTATATGATGCAAATATGTATGTATGTATGTGTGTATTCGGCGCAGCCAGCGACCGCGGGCAGCGCTGCCGACACACAGGCAGCGAAAACGTTCGAACATGTGCTTGTGTGTTTCTATCTCGCTTGCACCTATGGGTTGGTATTGCGTTCAATTATCAATATTGTAACGCTTCTAGTTTTCTTGTTTATAGTCCGATTTTAATGCGCCTTTCAGTATAGTTTAATATAGTTAGTCTCCACACGAATTATATAATTACAATACTGTACGATACGAACAAGTTCGCCAAACCCGGCATTGAAGGTTCCAGACTTTTTTATCAAATGTGGGAAAAGTGGGCGTGGCAGTCCAAAATTTTAAATAGCAATGCAACTATGCCGTGGCTAGGAACCTCCCGTTCCAGAATTGGTGATCCTAGGTGCCATAGTTGCTGAGATATTTGCCGAAAACACCAATTTTTTCCGAGGTGTGTCCAGTTTTTTGCTTATTGTGGGCGAATGGGGCATGGCATCGAAAAAAAAGATTCTTGTATTGACTGACTAAATATGTGATCGTTTGACACCAAGCTCGAACTTGTAGCTCTTACCATCTCTGAAATCTGTTTGTTCATACGGACAGACGGACAGACAGACAGACGGACATGGCTATATCGACTCGGCTTGTGATGCTGATCAAGAATATATATACTTTATGGGGTCTGCCACGCCTCCTTCTGCCTGTTACATACTTTTGCACAAACCCAATATACTCTTCCAGAGAGTATAACAAGAAAGAAAAGTACAGTCGAGCGCGCCCGACCGTATAATACTCTCTGCATTTGTCCCGATTAAATGATTAAAATCGGTATCGACATATTACAATGTGAATTACTTGCATTAAAACACGTTGAAACAAAGACAATCTAAGCATAATCAAACACACATCTGTTTGTTTGTATTCGAATACACATACGTTTGCCAATATGTATATGATGCAAATATATATGTATGTATGTGTGTATTCGGCGCAGCCAGCGACCGCGGGCAGCGCTGCCGACACACAGGCAGCGAAAACGTTCGAACATGTGCTTGTGTGTTTCTATCTCGCTTGCACCTATGGGTTGGTATTGCGTTCAATTATCAATATTGTAACGCTTCTAGTTTTCTTGTTTACAGTCCGATTTTAATGTGCCTTTCAGGATAGTTTAATATAGTTAGTCTCCACACGAATTATATAATTACAATACTGTACGATACGAACAAGTTCGCCAAAACCGGCATTGAAGGTTCCAGACGTTTTTATTAAATGTGGGAAAAGTGGGCGTGGCAGTGCAAAATTGTAAATGGCAATGCAACTATGCCGTCGCTACGAACCTCCCGTTCCAGAATTGGTGATTCTAGGTGCCATAGTTACTGAGATATTTGCCGAAAACACTAATTTTTTCCGAGGTGTGTCCAGTTTTTTGCTTATTGTGGGCGAATGGGGCGTGGCATCGAAAAAAAAAAAAAGATTCTTGTATTGACTGACTAAATATCTGATCGTTTGACACCAAGCTCGAACTTGTAGCTCTTACCATCTCTGAAATCTGTTTGTTCATACGGACAGACAGACAGACGGACAGACGGTCAGACGGACAGACGGACATGGCTATATCGACTCGGCTTGTGATGCTGATCAAGAATATATATACTTTATGCGGTCTGCCACGCCTCCTTCTGCCTGTTACATACTTTTGCACAAACCCAATATACACTTGCAGAGAGTTTAAAAACATAAATTCAAAAATAATTATAAATATAAATTAAATGTCCATTGAAAATTGTAGACAAACACGATAGATGCAACAAAACAATAACAAGACGACACATAGGCTTTTCTTGGCAAACTTTAGCTTGAAAAACAAGACGATGATGAGTTAGTATTTTAAAGATTGCAGGCACATTCGCAAATTTTCGCAAGTAACTTTAACTGAAATAGAAACGTTTTTGGGGAAAAGGGGTGAACACAACTAAAAGTTTAGGACAACATAAAAAATATGCACAAAAACGGTACAAACATAAAGGTTTTGTGGAGACCCATGCCAAGAGAGCTTTCTGTTGAAGGCGATCAACACAAAGAAAGTTCCGGTGCACAAGCCACTGAATGAGCTTATTCGTTTTCTTATTCTTTGTTATTCTTATTCACTTACTTACTTGGTTCTTAACAGCGAGCGTAGCTGAACATATAAGACGAAGCGTGAATAAATTCATTTATAATTTGTAAAACTAATTAACAAATAATTGTACTTACTTGAGTACAGGGTTTATACATTGGGGACGAGGTAAAAAAAAAAACAGAAAAAGAAGAAAAAGAAGGAAAAAACTCGGCCGTGAAAAAAAAGAAGTGAGTTTATGTACGAACCTATTCAGCATACAGCACTCAACGGAGCACCGCGTGATGCCAGACGCGGCCATAAGCCAATATATATATATATAGTGACATATGTAGATACATACGTACCCACACCCATACACCACATACACTATACACCACACTTATTATTTATGTAAAATATTTCTTTCCCACAAAAAAACTAATGTAAACACTATCGAAAAATCAAATGGTGACAATAACAATTCTGGCTTCCCACGACTGTATTAAATATCATAAACAATTCGCCAGAATCGTTATTCCCATCATTGGGGTTAAAACTGCTGACGTTACACAAATCCTGGCCGAACTCTCTCAATCTCTTCAAGATCGAGATCTCTCTCTATTTACATAAGAGCCAAAAGCTCAATGAGTCCAAAGTCCAATTATTAAAAGCTCTAAACCGAGGTTTGCTTAACGTCATCAGAACATAGGATAAGCATTCTAGATTTGTACTCCGTAGCTTCGTGTTTTATTGAATAAAGTTTTATATTTTTTTGATAAACCAAGTGTCGAACTACGTTATTGGCGCAGCCGGTGGGATATCAGTAATATCCTCATAATAGTAATCGTCCTTTTTTCAATCCATTGAAAAGAAATCCTTGTACGACCAAGGAATTGCTACGATTTGAGCACGCGAATTGGCCGCAGAAAGGGAATCGGTTAAAGAACATTACAATTTTGGAAAAATTATTATCTTGATATCCGCCAAAGAACCTAAGCGTGTGTGACTTACAACCCAATTATCAACCGCGCAAAACACCAAATAGTGTTCGACAAAAAAAATAAATCCTCTGGACTATTTGAACACCTGTAATAAAGAGCTTATTTCCGGGCTTTACACATCATTTAATTGATCCCTGTAAACGTAAGTCTCTTATAATTCAACAAAAGTGACAAACAAAAACCTGAAGTGACTAAAAACAATTATTTTGTGAAATTAATCAACTGCAAACAAAGTAAAATAATCTACACAAACCATAAACAACAACAACATCATGGCAACAAATACACCAATGGAATTATCCGAAATGCATTTAAAGCAAGCGCTTGGACAAATTCGACAAGTGCCAGTATTTGACGGAAAAACCTTGGAACTAACTCATTTATAAGGAGGATCGATTTTATCATGCAGTTGTACCCAACACAGGATGTGAGACAACATAGTGTCTTATTTGGAGCAATCGAGATGCAGACCTCCGGATCGGCGCAACGAGTGTCGCAGCTGACAGCAGCCACAACCTAGAGAGAGTTAAGGAGTGCCCTCATCGACGAATTTAAGACCCAAACTCCGTATGAAGAACTTCTACCACGTCTCTACAATACCAACTTTAATAATAGTATTCGTAAGTTTGTTGAAGACCGAGAGTATAAATCTTTTGTAATATCCAATAAATTAAAGTTAGAAAATCAGGCCCAGAACACTATATTGTATACTAATGAAATGAAAAACACTATTAAAGACGTTATTACAAACAAGAAAGAAAAGTACAGTCGAGCGCGCCCGACCGTATAATACTCTCTGCATTTGTCCCGATTAAATGATTAAAATCGGTATCGACATATTTCAATGTGAATTACTTGCATTAAAACACGTTGAAACAAAGACAATCTAAGCATAATCAAACACACATCTGTTTGTTTGTATTCGAATACACATACGTTTGCCAATATGTATATGATGCAAATATATATGTATGTATGTGTGTATTCGGCGCAGCCAGCGACCGCGGGCAGCGCTGCCGACACACAGGCAGCGAAAACGTTCGAACATGTGCTTGTGTGTTTCTATCTCGCTTGCACCTATGGGTTGGTATTGCGTTCAATTATCAATATTGTAACGCTTCTAGTTTTCTTGTTTATAGTCCGATTTTAATGCGCCTTTCAGTATAGTTTAATATAGTTAGTCTCCACACGAATTATATAATTAAAATACTGTACGATACGAACAAGTTCGCCAAACCCGGCATTGAATGTTCCAGACTTTTTTATCAAATGTGGGAAAAGTGGGCGTGGCAGTCCAAAATTTTAGATGGCAATGCAACTAGGCCGTCGCTACGAACCTCCCGTTCCAGAATTGGTGATCCTAGGTGCCATAGTTACTGAGATATTTGCCGAAAACACCAATTTTTTCCGAGGTGTGTCCAGTTTTTTGCTTATTGTGGGCGAATGGGGCGTGGCATCGAAAAAAAAAAGATTCTTGTATTGACTGACTAAATATCTGATCGTTTGACACCAAGCTCGAACTTGTAGCTCTTACCATCTCTGAAATCTGTTTGTTCATACGGACAGACAGACAGACAGACGGACAGACGGACAGACAGACAGACGGACAGACGGACAGACGGACATGGCTATATCGACTCGGCTTGTGATGCTGATCAAGAATATATATACTCTATGGGGTCTGCCACGCCTCCTTCTGCCTGTTACATACTTTTGCACAAACCCAATATACTCTTGCAGAGAGTATAAAAAGAGAGGGAGAACAAGTAGTTAGAATATAGGCAACCGGGAATTTCCCTCCCCCCTCCGGCGGTAAAGCGCCATCTAGCGGTGAGTAGAAAATCAGGGAAATTTGTTAGCACCATCTACCGGTGAGTAGAAATTTAGGGGAAATTTGGGAATTTATTAGCGCCATGGTTTGTGTCCAAAATTAAAATTGGGGTGGTTTCCTGGTTTCATAACTAAATTTTGAGGATCCATTGGGGATCAAAAATAAAATTGGGGTGGTTTCCTGGTTTCATAGCTAAATTTTGAGGATCCATTTGGGATCAAAAATAAAATTGGTTTGGTTTCCTGGTTTCATAACTAAATTTTGAGGATCCGTTTGGGATCAAAAATAAAATTGGTTTCCTGGTTTCATAACTAAATTTTGAGGATCCATTGGGGATCAAAAATAAAATTTATAGTTAGCGACATCTAGCGGAGATTAGAGAAACTGACATATGGTTTGTGTCCTACATAAATAGTGAGGATCCAGTTTTTATACTCTCTGCAAGAGTATATTGGGTTTGTGCAAAAGTATGTAACAGGCAGAAGGAGGCGTGGCAGACGCCATAAAGTATATATATTCTTGATCAGCATCACAAGCCGAGTCGATATAGCCATGTCCGTCTGTCCGTCTGTCCGTCTGTCTGTCTGTCTGTCTGTCTGTCCGTATGAACAAACAGATTTCAGAGATGGTAAGAGCTACAAGTTCGAGCTTGGTGTCAAACGATCAGATATTTAGTCAGTCAATACAAGAATCTTTTTTTTTTCGATGCCACGCCCCATTCGCCCACAATAAGCAAAAAACTGGACACACCTCGTGAAAAATTGGTGTTTTCGGCAAATATCTCAGTAACTATGGCACCTAGGATCACCAATTTGGGTACGGAGGTTCCTAGCGACAGCATAGTTGCATTGCCATTTAAAAGTTTGGACTGCCACGCCCCCTTTTCCCACACTTGAAAAAACTTCAAATGCCGTTTTTTGCGAACTTGTTCGTATCATACAGTATTGTTTAACTATAATTCGTGTGGAGATTAACTATATTAAACTATCCTGAAAGGCGCATTAAAATCGGACTATAAACAAGAAAACTAGAAGCGTTACAATATTGAAAATTGAACGCAATATCAACCCATAGGTGCAAGCGAGACAGAAACACACAAGCACATGTTCGAACGTTTTCGCTGCCTGTGAGTCGGCAGCGCTGCCCGCGGAAGCTGGCTGCGCCGAATACACACATACATACATATATGCAGCATATATTGTCAAACGTACATATGTATGTGTATTCGTATGCAAACAAACAGATGTGTGTTTGATTTTGCTTAGATTGTTTTTGTTTCAACATATTTTAATGCAAGTAATTCACATTGTAATATCTCGATACCGATTTTAATAATTTAATCGGGAACAAATGCAGAGAGTATTATACGGTCGGGCGTGCTCGACTGTACTTTTCTTTCTTGTTTTAACCGGGGAACATCAGGCGTAACAAATATTCTGTGATTCAGTTTGGCCGATTTAATATCAGAGTCTCATCCCGGTTGCCTATATTCTAACTACTTGTTCTCCCTCTCTTTTTTTCTATTTTTCCTTTTTTTCTCTCTCTTTTTTGCGCTCCTCGCGAAAATTTTTTAACAAGCGAACAGAATTAACTCTACGAAAATTAATCTAATATCACTCTGCTTTTTATTTTCTATTGATAAATATAAATGTAATCCGGTTGCGCACACCGGAAGGGGGGGTTAACCAGTTACTGTATACAGGTACTGTATACGTGCAGCCCACCTGTATTAGGGGTGAGTTTAACAAGCAGCCATACAGCTCGAATATCTGAGGACAAAACAAGTGTGCCAGTACCGATCATTTTTTTCAATTGAGTCCGCTGTCAATCGTTGTTAACACATTTTATTGCCTTTCTTTACGAAGGTCAGTTGTGATCCTTTTGTATATCGGTCCCTTTTCTTTATCACTCGTTCTAGGGTTAATGAGCATTTTCAAGTATCACGTCGCGAAGTCTGGTGGTCTGTGGGTTTTCTCATCAATGAGTTTATTGCCGGTTACACCAAAGCCGGCGCATACAAACAAGAATTCCTCATAGAACTTTCAATGAATACGTTCGTTCATACATATCTGAGGACAAAACCGACTGGGATCGGGAACCTCGGCGACTCATGATTATTGTCCATACGAACTAGTCTTTGGTAGAATACCAAGACAGTTCATAGATTTTAATAAAATAGATACTATAACACCTATATATAACATAGATGATTATGCTAAGGAAATAAAATTTAGATTAGAAGTAGCCTATAAAAGAGCAAGAATAACACTCGAAAACCATAAAGCTAGAAATAAGAAATACTATGATAAAAATATAGCAGATATAAGCATAAAAATAGGAGATAAGGTTTTACTAAAAAATGAAACAGGACATAAATTAGACCCTAACTACATAGGACCATTTGAGGTCATAAGAATAGAAGATAAGGATAACATTTTAATCAAAAATAGTAAAGGTAAGAAACAATTAATCCATAAAGACAGATTAAAAAACACATTAAAAAAAAAAAAAAAAAAAAAATAATAAACTATTTCATGAAATTGGTCTGATCAACCATTTTTAACATATTGAAAAAAAAAACCTTAATATTTTTTTTTTTTAAATAATAATTTTATCATTTCTTGAACAAATAAAAATAATTTAGATTTCAAAAAAAAAATACTACAATCATATATATATTAAAAACAAGAAAGAAAATTACAGTCGAGCGTGCCCGACCGTATAATACTCTCTGCATTTTCCCGATTAAATTATTAAAATCGGTATCGAGATATTACAATGTGAATTACTTGCATTAAAACACGTTGAAACAAAAACAATCTAAGCATAATCAAACACACATCTGTTTGTTTGTATTCGAATACACATACGTTTGCATATATGTATGTATGTGTGTATTCGGCGCAGCCAGCGACCGCGGGCAGCGCTGCCGACACACAGGCAGCGAAAATGTTCGAACATGTGCTTGTGTGTTTCTATCTCGCTTGCACCTATGGGCTGATATTGCGTTCAATTATCAATATTGTAACGCTTTTAGTTTTCTTGTTTATAGTCCGATTTTAATGCGCCTTTCAGGATAGTTTAATATAGTTAGTCTCCACACCAGTTATAAACTACAATACTGTACGATACGGAAAAAACGGCATTGAAGCTTGAAAACTATTTTATAAATTGTGGGCGTGGGCGTGGCAGTCAAAAATTTTAAATGGCAATGTAACTATGCTCTCGCAAAGAACACCCGTACCAGAATTGGTGATCCTAGGTGCCATAGTTACTGAGATATTTGTCGAAAACACCAATTTTTCACGAGGAGTGTCCAGTTTTTTGCTTATTGTGGGCGAATGGGGCGTGGCATCGAAAAAAAGATTCTTGTATTGACTGACTAAATATCTGATCGTTTGACACCAAGCTCGAACTTGTAGCTCTTACCATCTCTGAAATCTGTTTGTTCATACGGACAGACGGACAGACAGACAGACGGACAGACGGACATGGCTATATCGACTCGGCTTGTGATGCTGATCAAGAATATATATACTTTATGGGGTCTGCCACGCCTCCTTCTGCCTGTTACATACTTTTGCACAAACCCAATATACTCTTGCAGAGAGTATAAAAAAAAAAAATAATAATAATAATAATAATCTTTTTTTTTATCTTTATATCAAATAACATTTTTTTTACTTTTATAAATAACTTCATAAGAATATTACGTTATTTTTTTTTTAAAAGGGAGGTGTAGTATGTTGTATATGATATAAGCATATGCCCATCGTATTGTACAGTATACAATATCTGATGTTGTCATATGCCTAAATAACGGCTAGAGTATTAAACTCATAAACACAACGACACTTCTGTCGAATTAATTATATAACAAAACCCTTCATATGTGCCGATCGGTCACTTATGAATGAAAAGGCCTGCAGCATTAGATCTGCAATGCAAACACTTTGATGTTTACACAAGTGGCCGGATGCCGAATTCTATCGAAATGCCTTCTGCATATTCGTACATATATACTGCATAATACATACTCCCGTTCTGCCGACGCTCTCGTCGACAGAACTCTTTATTTACATTCTGCATAATACATACTCCCGTTCTGCCGACGCTCTCGTCGACAGAACTCTTTATATACATTTCATATACTTAGGTTAAGCTATACTCAAAACTTGAATAAAGAATCAGTTCCAATCTGAGAGTTCAAAACCATAAACGTCCAATCTATTATTTGCACAAACAAAATTATTACAGTTCCTTTCGTTACTCGTTGCTCTCGTCTGTTCGCTTCAACGATTGATCGAGCAGCGCGGAACCTGTCCTGATACAACTCCACCACGAAAGCTCTCTCTTCACCACAGAGCTTTCGTGCAGACTTGCACCCCACCGCTCCCAGCGCTCCCGACAGAGGTCGCTGCCAGCATCCCTAAACTCTTATCGATTTACCACTTATTTGATAAACTTAAAAATACTTTAATTCAAATAAATTCATGGTGTACTAAAGTAACAAAACTATAATACTTCATTTTCTTAAATCCATGTATATGAAATCTTAAATCTATGTATATATAAGTTAACACCAGATCCGGATCGGGTTACCGGCCCAACTCCAGCACTTTGCAAGCGTCAGCTATTGCAACATAGTTGACGTTTTGCTGACAAACTCGAGCTTGAGAATGCGGAGTTGACACCGGAAACCAATCCTCGGATTCAGCAACGGCAACGCGGAAACAGTTGCAATTGCCGTGGCCGCTCTGCCGCTACGCTGTCGACGTCGTGGCGGTATGTAACAATAAGAACCCTTGGTCCACGACTGGGCCAGCAGTTGCAGATTATACAAAGAGAGTACTAGACGTCAATTGTAGAAACATCCAAATTATTTTAAATAAAGAATCAAACGCATAATACTATGAATTCTTTTTCGTTGATTAAAGCATCGCAGGTATACGATGAGGCTCGCCCACGCTTGGAAGTTCCTTCTAGCTGTGGCGAGCTATCTTAACTTATATATATATATATATATATATATATATATATAAAGATATGTAAGACGGGGTAGAACCCTGCCCAAACGTTTGAAATTCTATGTTTGCCCATATGTATGTATATGTGTATTCAGGATAGTTTTTATATGATATGTCTCCAAACGTTAAAAATGTTAAATTACAACACAGTACTACTTGAATTAATGCCTTAAAAACGGCATTAAAGTTTGAAAGTTTTTTAGTTCTTAATGGTCGTGCATTAAAGCTGTCTCTAGGAACCTGCATACCAAAATTGGTTCTTCTAAAAGTCATAGTTACTAAGATATTTGCCTAAAACATAAATTTTTCAGTGGTGTGTCTACTTTTCTTTCTTGTAAGGGCGGACGTATTTATGTTTATTTCAAATTGTGGCCACGCCCCTTACCGACCCTGCAATTTGTAAAAACTACTGTCTCCTCTACACATACTATTTTCAATAATTGTAGTTCATGTACACGTGGTAGATGGTGTCAAATCTGTCATACTTTAATAAACATTTTCGTACGGCTCTCATAGCGGATGCAAGCCTAGTGGCATTGGGAGCTGTTCTAGTACAGATTGATTATCACAACGAGCATCATATCGTATCGTTCGCCAGTAAACGACTAACTGATGTTGAGAAAAGATATTCGCCGACGGAGAAAGAAAGTTTGGCACTAGTGTTGGCAGTTGAGAATTTCTACTACTACCTTGCAGGACTGGAATTTGATCTGATAACGGAATCCGTCTTCAAACCAACTTCGAAACCACCGGCACGTATCGAATGTTGGTCAAGGTGATCAAAGACTTCCTTGCTCCAAAAACTGAGGAGGAGACAAGGAGCTTACTAGGCTTCGTAAAATATGTAGGGAAATTTATCCGCCAACACGACTGAACCACTGAGAAAATTGATAAAGGCACACACCAAATGCGAATGAAGCAATAAGGAACAGCAAGCTTTCGATACCTTAAAATTCAGTATTATTAATTTTTGGTAAAAAGTAAATACCTTGAACTTCAAAATCCATTTTAAATAATTAATTTATGTACACTAAATCGATTACCAGACAAATTGAAAGTTGACTCTGTTACACATTAATGTCGTTAAGCCTGCAGTTGTGCGTAAAATATGAGCACGCGTTCAAGCTTTTGATTCTATTTTTAGAAAGAACCGTTAGAATTTTAGCAAATATCTGTTTTCACTTTTTAAGATTATACATTTGTGAAATAAATAGTGTGCATTTTTTTCAATATCTGGTGATGACCTTTTCTAATTTTGGCCTATGGGCAGAACCACTGTGAGTAGTATTTGCCACACGCGCTACCCAGACGAACTGACTTAAGTAACGTAAATCGGCCAGCTCCATCGGTCAACAACTACAGTGCGCCGGCTCGCAACATCCACCGCGAGGAATTTGCGCAGCATTTGTGTTCGAACGTTCTCGATGCTTGTGTGGCGGCAGCGCAGCCCGCAGCCCGAATACACACATATATAAATGCATTCATATAATTTCAAACGTATGTGTATTTGCCTACAAACAAACAGATGTATACTTGTTTTTAGACCCCGTATTTTAAAAAAGAGTAGAGGGGTCTATTAGGTTTGTCAGAAGCGAAATGTGCGTGACAGACATAAGCAGGCGTGGCCGACCCCATAAAGTATATAGATTCTTGATCAGCATCAACAGCCGAGTCGAGCAATGTATGTCTGTCCGTCCGTCTGTATGAACACCTGGATCTTTTAAACTACAAAAGGTAGACCACCGAATTTGGAATGAAAGTCCGTTATCTTCGCGAGCAGATCAAGTTTATTTCAAATTTTTGCCACGCCCCTTTCCGCCCCCGCAATGAGGAAAAAGCCATCGATTGTAACTTTTTCCGAGGATAACCTCGGCGAGATGTACGATCTTTTCTAAAGAGAACGAATTTATTGGAAAAGATTTCAGAGTCTAGAATATCGGGCCTTAACATGTTTCAGAAAAGGGCACAACAAAAAATAGAAAAGACAGACAATTTAAATACATATTGCTAAGCTTACTACGAAGACCTCTTACATTTTGATAGGCAAACGAGAGGGAGGAAGTTAGTTTTTTCCGGAAACAGAGGCCGGGACATGGTTAGAAGGCAGTGCAACCGGAGTCCGATTTCTATTCTTCGCTGTATACTCCTTTGTTATTAAATGGTCCGACCAAAATTCTTTACAGCAAATTGTACTAAAATATTTTACAGGAACATTTACTTTAAATGAGGAAACTTCTTGATGATAACAGAACTTAAATTTTTCCACCGTAGTGTTGGCTTCTAATTTAGCCTGAATAAAGGTCATTAGATCAACCGATGTGGTATCAGGGGCAAGCCTGAAAATAAATAATGGTTTCTTTGGTGGAACACCTACAAGAGTCTTTTTATCAGGCACTGTAATTACTTCGGTAAAAGCAAAAGCCTCATTGCTATATTCGTCAACTGCAACAGTATTGACACTTAACGAATCTGAAACTATTACTTCGGGAATCGTTTAGACAACTTCTGTGGGTAAAATAAAGTTGTCATCACTACTAACAATTATATTTGGTGATGGCGATGAAAAATTTATTAGGGAAGGTGCGGACGTTGTGGGTATGTGACGAGGGACTAAAAGTTCGTTAGGGCCAATCCACAATCTAAAATTGGTCTTTTTACGCTTTGGTGAATCATTTAAGACTTTTATGTCTTTAAATTCCTTATCCAAAGCTATCAGACAGACTTTTAAATCTGCCAAATAGGTCCCCAAAGCCTCTTTAAGTGTCACATGTCCACTTTAAACCTGATTTAGACTCAATGAGGTGAATAATCCAGCCGTTGAGGCCTGCACATTTTTCATGTGAAAAATTTTCACATAGCAAAACAAAACCCACCCTAACGTTTGTTCGTGATAATTAATATAAGCAATGGATGTAATAAAATAGACAAGTAAGAAAGGCTACAGTCGACGTGCCGACTGTATAAGACCCCGTACTCCTTGTAGTGCGCATACAAAAATAATTACAAACTTAAAAGAAGAAGCAGTAGACTGATTAAAATTTTAAAATACAAATTTAAAAAAAAATAATAGTTTAAATTGAAATTTAAAAAAGTAAAAAAAAGTAGCTGCAATCGAACCCGCGGTATCAGACACAGGATTCTCACATGTCGCCACTCTACCATATGCACCACACCTCAATTTGCTGGTACTGCTGATTATCTGCATTTACATATAATAATGATTTGTTATAGAAAAAGAAAAAGAAAAGAAATGCCTGTCTGCGCTGGGGTTCGAACCGCAGACCTCATGTTTCTCTAATGCATGTCACATCACTTGGACCACAGCACTGTTGACAATCAGGACGGCTAAAGTAGATAAACATTGATTTACCACTTTGCTTCAAACACGTATATAAATTACAATTTTTAACATATTTGACCAATTTGTTTCACATGTTGTGGTTATCCGATTTGGACCAGTTTGGTTGCGATCACTTAGCATATACCACATGTCTTCATACAAATTTTTTGTTTTTGACCGATTTGTCCTATGGGAGCTATAAGCTATAGTTGTCCGATCTTGAAACTTGGTGAGGATAGTTATAGTTGTACTGTGGTTACGATAGCTTTCATAGTTTCAAAGTTGTAGTGCAATGAAAACTGTTTTTTACAATTTGCGGGGGCGGTAGGGGGCGTGGCAAAAATTTGAAATAAACTTAACCTGCCTGCCAAATTTGGTGGCTCTAGCTCTTGTAGTTTTAAAGATCTGGGTGTTCATACGGACGGACGGACGGACAGACAGACGGACAGACAGACAGACGGACAGACGGACATTGCTATGTCAACTCGGCTGTTGATGCTGATCTAGAACTTTATGGGGTCGGCCACGCCTCCTTCTGCCTGTTACGCACATTTCGCTTCTGACAAACCTAATAGACCGCTATACTCTTTTTTAGAGTACGGGGTCTAAAAATAGAATATATAGAAGCTAATAAGCACTGTTGAAATAATAAATTAGTTGAAAAAATAGGAAGGCAAACTAGGGTTAATGCGGAAGTTACTAATGTTTACTTACGACAATAACAAATGTAATGCACAAAAACAAATTATGCGCTAGGCGGCGACCGAAAACAATTACCGGCCAACAATAAAAATAAGATAATAGAGAAACAGATGAGAGCGCGACGGGAGCCTAAACGATGAAAATTTAAACGCTCTAATTTGTATCATATTTCTGGCTTAATTCCTTTGCAACATTGTGTGCTACATCGGTAGTGTTGATACACATTGTTTTAATGAACTTTAGAGCCAATTTAAATAATTTTGTTTTCAAAGCAACAGCAATTCCACAGCTAAACATTCTGTTTATTTATTTCTGCGTTTGTTTGTCGCTGTGAAATTGTTGTTGAAATTTTACGCCCTAGCTTGTGCTAACATTTTGTTTGAGTATATTATTTCGGCGCTATATTTGTGCTCTCTTCGTGCTCTCTTCTATATTTACGCTCCCATCGCACTCTCATCTGTTTCTCTATTACCTTATTTTGGATGTAAAACACGTCCATCACCGACAGCGAATCGAAGCGAAGTTAGACAGAGCTTCTAGAGTTTCTTCACTACTCTCTTTTCATGATCGTCTAGAGTCAGTTGGCTATGGATAGACGGCTGTTTAGACAGCAGCCTCCTTAGCCTGGCGGTTTCGGGCACTGACTTCAGATTGGAGCAAAACTCCTGCTCTTGGCCTTCCTAATAGTGGTTTTGTATGGTCTGAGAGCTACCTTATATTCTTCGTAAATGGGTTGCAATTCGGCCTGTTTAGCTGGGTTGAACAGAACCTTAGCGTTATTTCTCCGTAAGAAAAGTTCGGCGTTTTACCAGAGTAGTTTTGACCTTACTTTACGCTTTGACGGTTGGCAGGACACATTATTGGCGTCTAGGAAGGTGGTCTTTAATAGTAAGAGTGACTGCTCAATGTCACTTACCGACTCGATAGCGCCCGGTTGACCTAGTGTCGTAAACACAAGAGTCTCGAATTTGTCTCAATCGGCATTCTGTAGGTTTCTAAATCTGTCTTCATCTAGGATGTTGTCAAAGTTACAGTAGTCGGCGTTGACGTCTGTTCCGACAATGAGTTGGTGAGCTTTCCGCCAGTTTGACCAGTTCTGCGGCGGGGCTGGTAGGTCGTGAGCCAGGTAGCATGATGTTACTGTGAGATTCACTCTATCATTCTCCAGCCCGACTGCAGTTAGATTTTCAGAGCTGCAATTAGACATAAGATAAGCACGAAGGCCTTTCTGTGCAAGTACGGCAGTTCTTATTCTGCTTATCGTCGAGATGTGAAACGCAGTGTAGTTGTTGCGCAGACACCGTCAGACGCAATCCATGGTTCCTAGAGTAAGGCCACATCAACGGGCCCTTGCTCCAAGGCCAACAGGAGCTCCGTCGATGACAGCTTGCATTTATGCAGGTTTATCTGCAGTACTCTCATCAATTGGGGTATCTGTACCTGCTTCGAACGGGTTGACTATCACAGTCAGGTCAGCCTCTTCCTCACATGCGTCCTCGTCCTAAGCTGTGTCCAGTGAATGGGTGGCTTCGAGGACTGAGCCTCGCTGCCGTTTCCTAATTGGAGCTTCCCTGCTCCTGTTGCTGTCAACGGAGCGCTGGCTCCTCTCGGTCAGCATCTCCTCCATTTTATTGACGAATCCGTCTGAAAATTGTACGTTTTAGGCGAATATCTCAGTAACTATGACACTTAGAAGCACCAATGCCGGTATGCAGGTTCCTAGGGACAGCCTTAATGCAATGCCTTTATTTTAGCTGTCATGCCCCCTTTTCTCATAAGAGCTAAACAACTTTTAAACTTTAATTTCGTATTTAATGTATTTATTTATATATAGTACAGTGTTGTAATTCAACATTCGTTTAGATGTATATGAAATCAAACTATTCTAAAAGTGGCATCGAAATTCTACGTTTAACAAAAGTGCTATCACGTTACAAAGTTTATGTTCTTTAACTGCAATATCACTTACGCGCGAGAGCGAAACAGAAACATACAAACACATTTTCGAACGTTCTCGTTGCTTGTGTGGCGACAGCGCTGCCGTCAGACGCTGGCCGCGCCAAATACACACATACATACATATATCCATACATATTATTTCAAGCGCATGTGTAGTTGTATGAATAATATGTAAATGCTGATAATCGGAGGATTCTTTAAAGTGTCGCGTGGTGCAACTGGTAGAGCTGCGGCGCGTTCGTCTGATGTTGTAGGTTCGAATGCTGACAATGAGAATTGTTAATTTATTTTTTTTTTAATATCAATTTAAAATGTACATATAAAATAAAATTTCTAAATTTCATTTGAAAATTTTAATTCAAATTGAAAACAAATGCGCACTACTATGGGAGTACGGGGTCTTTTACATTCCGCTCGATCGACTGTAGCCTTTCTTACTTGTTGCTTCTCAAGGTGCTGGAACGACTCGAAAGCTGTCATCTTCTAGACAGAATCCTAAATAAATGTTTCTCATCTGCTCAGCACTCATATCGAAAGGGCACGTCTACTGAGACCGCCCTCCATGATATCATCGCGATATTAGAAAAATCGCTTTCTCTAAAGGAGTTCGCTCCAGTAGCGAGGGGTGCGTGCTGGTTTGCGGCCTTCGCTGACGACCTTGCCATCATCTTCGCTGACAAATTCCCCCAGATTCTATGTGACCAGATAAGCCAATCTCTTCGGTTCTTATCCAATCAAAACCGAATTAGTCCGTCCGAACTATCCGTCTACCTGTCCGTATGAACAAGGAGATTTCAGAGATAGTAAGAGCTACAAGTTCGAACTTAGTCAGTCAATAAAAATAGACTAGAGGTTAATCCTAGCAAAACCGAACCAGTCTTTTTTACAAAAAAGTACATAATTCTTTCACTTAGACTGTCTTCTTTACGCGGGAAGACATTTAACCTAAGTGATAAAGGTATTTTGGTTTATATCTAAATAGGCCTGAAATGGGGATTCAACCACCGCATCACCTGCTGGATTTACACTGCCATCATTTGCCCTCTCCCACACTCAAAAGAAGGACCACTCTAGTCGGACTTAACAAAATAAAACTCATGCTAGGGATCTACACCCTGGGAGCATTGCAGACTACCCCCACTACACTTACTCCCATTCGACAACATGGGACTGAAATCAATCAGGATAAAGGAAGCTAACCTCTGGTAGTCGAAAGGACGGGAACATTCCAGCATTCTGTCGGAACTTCCCTTCAGCATCCAAAAGACCGACTACTGTATTCCCACGGAATACTCCAATACCTCTTTTATAGTGCTTTTCCCATCTAGAGAGGCCTAAAAAAATGGGTCTCCTTACCTATGCACATCCCTGGAATTCTGGCGGGTCATCAAGTCTTATATCCCCTACAGGTGCAGAATTAGCGTCCTTTCTGATAGCCAAGCAGCCCTTAAATCTTTAATGTCTATATCAAGTACCTAAATTAGTAAACGAATGTCGCAGATCTCTGATGGAGATGAGGTTCCTAGGGGCATACTTTATCAACAATCTACCAGGGCTATCCATAATTCAACCTTAACAGTTTTTGAGATACATCAGTGCCACGGGATGGAATCACAGTGTGCGACCCACCCGCTGGCCTGCCCACAACGTTTTTTGCTTTGCTTAAATGAGGCCTTGACCATACATGGTATCGCAGCGAGACGACCTACGGCCAATGGGTGTTGGTGTTTTCTTGCCACCAACAGGCATTCAACATACAGAAACCCCTAACGTTGTATGTCTAACCGCCAGAATACCAAAATATATCCATGCCATGCACTGGATTACAGTTCAGGCAGTTGATTTTTGCAGCCAAGCTATTTTGGTAAGCTAAAAAAATGTTCATACCAATTCATATTCTAATATTTTCGACAGATTTCCCTTTGGCAGTTTTACCACAGTGTCGTCCAATTCGCATGAATGTTTAACAGAATATTTATATCATTGGAAAATGAAAGTCCGTCTTGTTTTTCTGTTTCCCGCACCAAACCCTTAGCGAAACCTGAAGATCCTTATCACCAGACTTTGGAAGGGTTGATTGATTTACCTGCCCGGGTGACCCGTACTAGTAGTAAATCTACTAAGCGATCTCGTCAGTTTCGGAAAGCCGACTTTAACAAGTTAAATGTACTGTTATCCTAGACTGACTGGTCCCGGATGTTCATGTGTAGCGACATGGATATTGCAATCACAACCTTTTATTATACCTTGAATTCTTTACTTTATGTCTGTGTTCCGCTTTGTGTTCCAACCAGGTCTAACAAGCCTTTTTGGTTTAACCGTGAGTTAACATTGCTTAAAAATAGAAAGTCGCAATTCTATAAAAGATTCAGCGAAACTGGCTTTTCCTCGTATCTCTCTCGATATCTGATTGCTCGATCTGATTTCTATGTTTTGAATGACCGTTATTATAAGGAATACCTTGACTGTGGGCAACAGTACTGACGGAATCCGATTTTAAAATTTCGTTAATTCGAAATGTAAATCATCAACGCTTCCATCTAGTGTGGTCTTTGAAAGAGAATCTGCTAATTCGGATAAGGCATAGCCGACTTATTTGCAGATTTTTTTCAAGGGACTTATAATATGCACGAGTATAAATTTGACTCGTGTATGATGTGACCCACACGTTCCTTTGAGATGCCAATAGTGTTAGCTAACTGATGCAACTTTACTTTACGGTCCCCCAACACAATATCACGAATTTTTGCGATGTTTTCTGGAGTTACTGCCTCATTTGCACGTCGAAATTCAGCAAACCAATATTTTACGGTGGAATATGCTGGGGCAGATCCACCGTAATGCTTGTCAAGCCATTGCTTCGCTTCAATGGTGTTTTTACCCACCAAAAAACAGTGTTTTATTAAAAAACGAAATTCACTTTTTTCCATAGTAAACAAAAATAGCAGAGGTTGCGTCACTTCGAGATCAATAGCTTGAGAACGGCTTTATAAAATGTCACCAAACTTTGACAGTATTCTAGTTAAGATTGGTACTCTATGTTAGGTATACAGATTTTATGTTAGTGACGCGAACTCTGTGTCAGGCCAAAGACTTTTCAGCCCATGTAGTAAAGGGGTATTTCCAAGTTGTCTGCCATTCTCAAAGCATTTGAGAAATTAATAACTTCGCAATAGCAATATTTCTGTAGATCCCTACCCTACCAGCATGGGTTTGTGAAATTAGGATCCACTAGCACTAAACTCTTGGAATTTACATCATTTGCACTTCAGGGCTTTGAGAGAAAATTGCAAACTGACGTCATTTACCCAGATTTCAGCAAGACTTTCGACTCCGTTAATCACACTCTATGAATACATAAGCTCAATCTATTTGTTTTTTCCCACAACTTTACTCTTTGGATTTCTAATTACTCAAGTTTAAGAACACAACAGGTTTTTGTCTAAATCTGTTTAAGTTACATCGGGTGTTCCACAAGGAAGTCATCTCGGTCCCTTGTTATTTATGTTGTTCGTAAATGACATGCCATCTGCGATCAGTTACTCTGGTGTGCTCATATATGCCGACGACGTACAACTCTGTGTTTCGGCTGCTGAGTCTCTGTTCGCTGGTGTCAAGCTACTTTATTAAACCTTAACTTTAGTAAGTGTAACGTAATGTCCTTCAGTAGGCGCCTCCCCTTTCAAAACAATTACAATCTGATTGGCAACTCTCTTAAAAGAATTGAGTCGGTCACTGATTTGGGTATCCTTATGGATCTTAAGCTCCAGTTCGATAAGCATGTATTGTCAATTACTAATCTTGCTTTTAGTTTCCTGGACTTCATAAAGCGCTGGTCGAAAGAATTTAACGATCCCTACTTAACAAAAACACTTTTTACTGCCTTGGTACGGCCTATTCATGACTATGGATCTTGTATTTGGTCTTCCCAATATAGGATTCATCAGGATAGAATAGAATCTGTACAAAAACAATTTCATTTTTTTTGCACTAGGGCTCTCAACTGGAATACTAACATACGCTTACGCTTTAACACCATCCTATCGTGATATACTTTTACTAATTAATCTTCCTTCTTTGTCTGATCGAAGGACAGTGCTCGGTGTAATTTTCTTACACAAACTAATCAATGGTGAAATTGATCCTTCTAAATTACTCAGCCAGATTAGTTTTGCTGTTCCAATTAGACTAACTAGAAACTTTCTTCCACTCTTCTTCAACTTTTTTCTACCAACTTTGGCGTCCATAATCCATTCCGAGTCCTATGTAGTAACTACAACAAATTTTCTCGAGTTGTAGGTAATTCCACTTCGACCCCCTAAATTAGAACTTCTCTTCTCTGTCACCTGTCTAGATTTTAATTAACTTAGTTAAATAATTTAAGATGTATTATATTTCATTTTTTATTTATTTTATGCTCCAACAAATAAATTCGTTTACCGTTTATCGTTAGCCGTACGTTATGCGGTGTGCCACTCGGTCGGTTGGGCGGGAAGTTGCTGAATTATTTGCAGTGTTCCGCGCGCTACCAAGCACGTTGCTTGGCGTTACTGAGCCACTTGAATGTACTGTCCCGTTAGTACATCAACGTCCAAATAATAATAATTACAAGCAGATCAAGTTTATTAAAGTCTAAAATCGTCATATTTATGAGCTATGCTTTAAGCGTAAGATATATAACAAACCACTAAACCAATAATTGAAACCTAAATCGCCTAATATTAGGTGTAGCAATTAATCCATTATTTTTGTAAGAAATTCAAATGAGAATTTGGTATACAAAGAGTGGTCCGATTTAAATCAAATAAGTTCCGTTTTGTTATACAACTCGCAGCTATTTGGAAAGTTATTATATCTCTCTCATAGAACCCATTGGTCCTTATGGTATTTTTCACAGTCCTGTTTTGATGTGAATTTTTTTACCAGCGAAATCGTTTGCCGTAGAGAGAAAAAGGTGGTTGTCGCCTGGTGCTAAGTCTGGACTATAAGGGGAATGATTTAGAACCTCCCAACCGAACTCATCAATGATGTATGTGGCCTGGCGTTATCCTGATGGAAAACAGCTCTATTGGCCAAAGCCGGCCGTTTCTGAGCGATTGCTTCCTTCAAACGGTGCAATTGTTGACAATACAATATCGAATTTAGACTTGTGCCATAAGAAAGTAGCTCATAGTGGATTATTCCCAGCCAATACCGCCAAATACAGAGTACAACTTTTTTGGCAGTCAATCCTGGCTGGTAGACCGTTTGTGCCGGCTGATTCCTACTTAACCGCGTTTACTATTTACGTTATCGTAAGTGATCCAGTTTTCATCGCCAGTTATCAAACACCTCAAATACGGATCGATTTTGTATCGATTCAGAAGAGATTCACATACAGAACTTCGTTCCATAAGGTTTTTCTGAGTTAATTCGTGTGGCACCCATACATCGAGCTTTTTTGAGTATCTATCTTTATTTATATGATTCCATTCCGGTTTTTGTGCAATATTTAGTTCCTGTGCAATCGATACTGTGCTTACATGACGGTCGGATTCAACGTGTTTGGAGCTGGGCGGACACTGATCAATTGTGGAATTGGCGGGTGCCAATATCTTCTGCTGTTGTTGCTCAGGGAAGGTTGGGTTAAATAAAAACGCGCGGTACTGCGTTTAATGATTTGAATATGTAAATGTTTATTTATGAACACGCGTGAGCGGGTTGAAGAAAATACAAAAGATATTAGGGAAAAAACGGTGGCGAGGGAATTCGCGTATTTTCGAATGGCGATTTAGAAAAGTAATGCCAGTCACTCGCTTCCGACTTGACAAGGATGCGAGCGAAATGGGAGTCGTAAGGGACCAGGATTGGGTGACGCTCGTCGTAGCTGAGGGTCTCAGCTGCTCGTAGTCGCCCGCAGGAACGCAGGACGCCGTGCTTATCCAGGAATGGATTTAAATTAAGCAGCGAGCTGGAAGGCGGGATGGGCTTCTTCCCGAAGAGGGCTCGGATTTCCAGAGCATACTTCTGCCGCTGAACGAGACGCACGAGGACTCGTTCTGCAGTTAGTAACTCGTCCTTGGTGAGCTGCAGAGTGTCAGGCGTGGAGATGTGTGACGAGGCGAAACGCGAAATATACGCGGTGACCCTCAGCGCTCTACCGTAATCTGAGAAACGTTCGCTGAGCTCGGGAGTAGAGGCAAGCATTGCGGTCTGGCAACGACACGCAGCTCCAGTTGGGTATCCGGAACATGCTCCAGAGATGTCGGCCAGAGTTCGGTTGCATGAAGGAGCCATTCCGGGCCGTGCCACCATAGGTTGCTGGTCGCTAGATCGGTAGCGGGGACGCCGCGACTCGCGAGATCCGCTGGGGTGTCTTCCGACCGAACATGGGAGCAGTCGTGGACGCTGGCGCTCTTGGCTATGCTAGAGACTCGGTTGGCAACGATAGTGGACCAGCTGCAGCGGGGCTTGTTAAGCCACGCCAACACTATGGTAGAGTCAGTCCAGAAATGGGAAGATGAAGGTTGAAGTGGGAGCTCAGGAATTACGGTCGCGTACAAATCGGCGAGCAGGACCGCACCGCAAAGCTCTAGTCGTGGTACAGAAACAGTTTTGACTGGGGCGACGCGGGTCTTAGCCGTCAGGAGGTGGGCACTCAAATGGTCTGGATGACGAACACGCACATACAGGCATGCTCCATACGCCTTCTGCGACGCATCGCAAAAACCGTGGAGATCCCAATCTACTATGGACTTAGTTCCAAGCCATCTAGGGATGCGGAGACGGCTGAGACCCGCGCAGTCTTGCAGGATGGACTCATGCCACTAATTCAGGAGTAAGTTCGGGGTAAGTTCGTCATCCCATCTTGGCTCTAATGACGAAGGGCGCTAGCCAGCCAGCGGGATCGAAGAGCTTCGCTAAGTGGGATAGTACTTCCCTCTTGGAGACGGATGTCTTTAGTAGCGGGTTCACAATCGAGAAGAAGAAGAAATCTCTGGTGGCTTGCCAACGGATGCCCAATATCTAAGCCGTGCTTGCGTTGAGCTCTTGGATGACATGTGTTGCACGTCTTGCGCCAGCTGCAAAAGGACTCGGATGGCTAAGAAGGGTGTGCAGTTAACGCCAAAAGTGACAGTTTGCAGCTCATAGTACTGGAGATTCCCGCTGCTGTCTCGATTAAGGATACGCTGGAACGGAGTGTTCTTGGAATCGACTAGGATTTGTCGATACATTTGGGTGATGTCGGCATTAAAGACGAATTGGAAAAAACGCCATTTAAGTACCTGCATCGTAAGATCGGCCTGGAGAGTTGGCCCGGTATACATGCGTCGTTCAGACTGATACCTCTCGTGGAAGGGCTTGAGGCGTTGAAGACGACACGAACCTTGGTAGTGGTGCTGTTGGGTTTGAAGAGAGCGTGATGGGGAAGGTAAAAGTTCTGGCAGTCGGAGGGTGGACTGGCCCGAATCATGTGGCCCACTTTGACGTAGTCCCGGAGCACCTATTAATATTGAGCCTTTAGAGAAGGATTCTTCTGGAGTCGCGCTTCATTCCGCAGGAATTGAGATAACGCGATGGGTCTGGAGTGGCCTAAATCGACACCAATTGGGTCCTTAAAAGGTAGGGATACTACATAGCGACCGTCTTCCCTTCGCCTGGTGGTTTCCCGGAAAATCTGCTCACAGATCACATCTGCTTCCTTCTCCGGCTTCGCTGGAAGATCTTCCACCTCCCAAAACTTGATGAGAAGTTCATTAAGTTTTGTCTCTGGCGCGACTCCCGTTTGAGCCGAGAATGCTTTGCGAAGTCCCGGAGATTTGGAGAGGATAGGCCCGCATAACACCCACCCGAAAATGGTTTCAAGCCCGACGAAATCGCCACAAATATCCTTTTTGATTCTTTCCCCAAGGATATGAGGGAAGAGATCCACCCCAATCATCATTTCAATTGGGGCAGGCTTATTGTAGTGGGGATCCGCCAGCGGGCGGTCTAAGCACTCGTAACGGAGCACGTCCGAGAAAGAGTGCGCCGGAATCGCGCCTATCAGTCTGGGAACGACTAAGGCTAACGCTTTAACTTGCCTCCTGCTGTCGCAAGAGGCGGACAGCTTTAGCACACATGCCTTTTCGGCGGAACCTCCGTCGCTTTGGCCCATACCGGAAACCGCTGCGTTGATTGGACAGAAAGGCGGCTGGATGAGATTAAAGACCCTCTCTGACTAGAAGGTCGAATCGGCACCGGAATCGATCAGGGCACTCACATGAAACTCCTCACCCAGATGATTGAGGGTAACAATAGCGGTACCTAGGAGGCCTCGGCCTAGAGTGGATGCAAAGAAACTATGCGCATTCGATGGCTGAGTGTTGGAATCGGTGCGTTCTTGAGAGTGGAAATGTCGAATTGCCGAGATGGACGAACTGGATGTGGGCAGGTTGCCGGAATGCAACAATGCAACAAATCAGAAAGCGACATGTTCGATTTTTCTATGAGTTGTTGAGTGGCGGATCGCGTGAGGATGGGATACTCAGGAGATGTCACGACAACTTTCGGAGCTGGAGAAGCGCTCTTGCGAGGATTCGAAAGAGAGGACGTAGAAAATCGTGCAATCGGAGAGTGGCTGTGACTACGCGGCGCAGTGGAAGAAGTACGTATGTGAGTGCGTTTGGTCGTCACTGGACTAGGCGGGGCCCTGGATTTTTCGGGAGTACGAGGCGGAGGGTCGGTGCGACCAGGGACTGTAAGGCCTGCGGACTTAGGAGCAGCCTTCGCGGGATCGGTGGACATTATCCACCGAATCGTAGGAGAAAGAATATTCTTGGTTCAAGCAAGGATACACGAAACGACAGGAAGTGGACTGTATTTAGGTTGAGTGAGAATAAGTTTTCACATATAAATAAATAAGAGACTAAAACCTTTTGTTTTATAAATAATACTTAATAAATATTTCGGCTAAGTAAATATTAAAAAAAATACAATTATAAGTAAAACACGACCAAATTTTAAATATTTAATTGTTTTGTCGTAATTAGGGTTTCATTTTCTTTTTCTTTGTTTTCATGGTATTTTTTTTTTTTTTTTTCTCGATTTGTGAAAAAATAAAAACGTAAAACAAAATTATTGTTTTAGTTTTGTTAATTAAGAACGGAAATGAAAAAACATTAAAAATTATTTATTATTTTTATTTTGAATGTGTGCTCCCTGTTATTCCTTGGATAAAAAATAATTTATTATCGATGTATTGGTTATGTATGGAGTTATCGATGGTTATCGATCAGGATAATCGAACATCGTGCGGGAATAATAAACAAGAAACGATCACGGAATTGAACGACAACACTGACGGCGACTCAGCTGTTCTGCCGGTGGTTGATTTTGCAAGTGCAATTTAGGAAAGTGCGAAATTTTGTTTTGAACTACGCGAGTGCGAGTGATAAGAATTATAATAATATAAATAAAAATAATTAATTAATTGCGGAACTCCACAGCCGCAGTCCAATTTAATGCGCGGAAAAAAGCGATCGCTTGCACAAGTGTATTTAGTAAATACATTTTTTTTTAACGCGCATTTCAAGCCACCAAGCTCACACATACAACCGCATATGTATGTAAGGACATCTACATGTATGTAAATAGACTTACATGTATGTAAATAGTATTTATTTTTTTTTCGCGCATTTCAAGCCACCAAGCTCACACACACCTCGGGAAAAATTTGTGTTTTCGGCAAATATCTCAGTAACTATGACACCTAGGATCACCAATTCTAGTACGGGAGGTTCCTAGCGACAGCATAGTTGCATTGCCATTTAAAATTTTGGACTGCCACGCTCACTTTTCCCACATTTGATAAAACAGTCATCAATCTTCACTGCCGTTTTTAGCGAACTTGTTCTTATCGTACAGTATTGTAGTTTATAGTTCGTGTGGAGACTAACCATATTCAAATATGCTGAAAGGCGCATTAAAATCGGACTATAAACAAGAAAACTAGAAGCGTTACAATATTGATATTTGAACGCAATATCAACCCATAGGTGCAATCGAGATAGAAACACACAAGCACATGTTCGAACGTTTTCGCTGCTTGTGTGTCGGCAGCGCTACCCGCAGTCGCTGGCAGCGCCGAATACACACATACATACATATATGCATCATATATTGCCAAAGGTACATATGTATGTGTATTCGCATGCAAACAAACAGATGTGTGTTTGATTATGCTTAGATTGTTTTTGTTTCAACATATTTTAATGCAAGTACCACGCATTGTAATATCTGGATACCGATTTTAATAATTTAATCGGGAACAAATGCAGAGAGTATTATACGGTCGGGCGTGCTCGACTGCGGGACAGGTCAGATATTGAAAACACACACAGATGCTGCGAAAAATGCACAAGTCGCTATGAGAGAGCGGGACCGTGCACCTTGCAGTATGTATGACAGACAAAAGGTGTACTTATCAGGCTTTCCACCAATGCTAGCTGGAGGAGCGGAGGGCAATCCGGGTCGAAGGACCAAATGTTTGGAGCTGGGCGGACACTGATCAAGTGTGGAATTGGCGGGTGCCAATATCTTCTGCTGTTGTTGCTCAGGGAAGGTTGGGTTAAATAAAAACGCGCGGTACTGCGTTTAATGATTTGAATATGTAAATGTTTATTTATGCACACGCGTGAGCGGGTTGAAGAAAATACAAAAGATATTAGGGAAAAAACGGTGGCGAGGGAATTCGCGTAATTTCCAATGGCGATTTAGAAAAGTAATGCCAGTCACTCGCGTCAGTGTGACCGTCTCTGCTCAAGGTAGAAATCCACCACCACACTTCACCTGTTCACCCTTTGGTGTGAACACAAAAATTTCCATAATTAACAATGGCCTTCAGCAGCGTGTATCGTCTTTTACATAAAAATTTCCGGAACGAAATCGACGAAACCAAAATTATGCATAGGTGGTGGTTTCAGTATGAGGTCCATAAGCGTTGTTCAAAAAACGCAGCTTCCTAACCTGCATTTTCGCCTTTATCGAAGAAAAATTGTAAAATGTAACGATATTTTTGTATTCAACAGGGTGAAGACGGCGTGGCAGACCCCGTAGAGTATATATATTCTAGACCCGCATGAACCAACAGATTTCATAGATGGTAAGAGGTACAAGGTCGAATTAAGTCAGTATCGACTCCATAAATAAAACAGTCAACATAAGAATCTTTTTTTTTTGTGCCACGCCCATTTTGCCCACAATGAGCTAAAAAAAAACCGACACTCCTCGGAAAAGGTCGATGTAACTATGGCCCTTAGCACAAATGCCTTGCCATTTAAAATTTGCCTGTCACGCAGATATAACAATGGGTAGTACTTGCATTAAAATTCTTTAACTATGTACTATGTAACAGTAACTATGTACGGAAGTTCCTAGCGACAGCATAACTGCTTTTCCATTAAAAATTTTGGACTGCCACGCCTCTTTTTCCCACAAATAATAAATAATTTTCTAAGTTCAATGCCATTTTTAAGGTATTTGTTCTTATAGCACAGTATTGTAATTTATTATTCGTGTGGAGACTAACTATATCAAACTATCCTGAACGGTGCATAAAAATCGGACTATAAACAAGAAAACTAGAAGCATTACAATATTAATAGTTGAACGCAATATCAACCCATAGGTGCAAACGAGATAGAAACACACAAGCACATGATCAAATTTTTTCGCTGCCTGTGTGGCGGCAGCGTTGCACGCAGACGCTGGCCGCGCAGAATACACACATACTTACATATATGCATACATATAATGTGAAAATTCTGTGTATTCGCATACAAACAAACAGATGTATGTTTGATTATGTTTGGATTGTTTTTGTTTCAACGTGTTTTAATGCAAGTAATTCACATTGTAATATCTCGATACCGATTTTAATGATTTAATCGGGACAAATGCAGAGAGTATTATACGGTCGGGCGCGCTCGACTGTACTTTTCTTTCTTGTTTCTTGTTTCAACGTGTTCTAATGAAAGTACTATGTATTGCGACACCCGGATACCGATTTAAATAATTTAATCGTACAGAAAAGCAAATAGTATTATACGGTTGGGTGTGCTCGACTATACTTTTCTTTCTTGTTCTTGCACGTTCTGACCTTTATAAGTAATGCAAGTCTCGTATCACCCGATGTACCATTTAATAATTATAAACATGTTCGTTATGCCCTTTGTGTCCTTTATGCCACATGGTAAATACGTGTTGATATGGCTTTAAATCGATATTGCAGCTTGTTTTTTTTTTTTTTATTATAGAGCAGCTAAATGCCGAAAGCACGTCAGACAAAAAACATTACGCGAATTTTGGGTACTCTTATAAACACCATTGCACTTTAAAGAACCTGCCCAAGTAGCCCCGCAATACTGCGATTATCTAACGAAATGGGTGGTTAAGTTGGGCCAATACCCAAATAAACCACCAATAAAAGAGCTAACTATTTAACAGTCAATTGGACGCGAACAAATTATATGAACTTAAAAAATTATGATTCCGACTTGATTCAGTGGCGTTTAGTATGATGTCGATATGGTGCAGATGATTTCAGTTTACTGTGCTTCCCGTGATTCTCTGAGCGTTCCTTGTTAAATTGATAGCGCTGAATGAATGGTTTGCTAGGCTCGCATCCGGCAGAGTTAAGTTCTAAGGTATCATCTTTTTGCCTTTCAAGACTCTTAAGTTTGGCTTCTATAGCGCGAATAGCTTCACCTTTGCTTATCTTCTCTTCACGTTTTCCACTTCCTAGTGCAGGTATTTCAATCCTACGCTTTGGTCTTTGTAAATCATCCTGAAAAGAGTACAATTGTTTCTTAAAATCCGAGGAACTTAATAATTAAACAACGGGGGCTGATAATTAATTTTGTTTGGGTTTGTTGATGTTATTTTTTAATAAATGAAGTTATTTACGTTTTTGGCAAAATATGTATGTATAACTGAAACCGATTGTAAAAACCAGAAAAGCCAATTATTTTTAAGAGATTGTCTAACAGAATTTAGTCCGTTATTTACCTCGAAAACTTACATATTTGATATTCCTAGCAAGTCGAACAACTATAGAACGACTGCCAACGTTAGTGCCATCTAGCTTCAATATTGCGTTTGTTGCTCCCTCATTATTTGCAAACGTAATAAAAGCGTATCCGCGGGTCTGGCCGACCATAGGTCCTCCCTTGTGAAACAGCATATCAAACTTTTCAATAGCGCCGCATTTTTGCATAAGTTTGAGAAGTTGAAACCAATAATTGTCAAATATAATGTATACATATATTTCCACAATTTCAGTAGTTTTATTTGAGTTAAAATTATAGTTAACTTACTCGTTAATGCGTGAGTCCAGATTTCCGACCCAGATACGTCTTTGATCTTCAGGGCTGACATTATTAAGTTCCACAGAAACATTTTCATTAAAACTAAACCCTAAGCCCTTGAAAGTTTTCAAAAATAAACAGATTGCTATAAAGATTGGATTCGTTGAACTTTAACTTACAGTATTCATGTTGGGCGAAAAGTTTAAAAGAGTTTCTCCACGCGAAGTTTATTTTATCGCACTTTTATGAACAGAAAATCTCAAATAGAGTTGTGTCGTTTCGTTCTGAATAAGTTCAAATGACCGGGTCGGTAAAATGAACGAATGAACTTATTCATTTCTTCGTGAACGATATCGTTCATTTGACGGATGAAAACCGTTGCTTTGGAAAAACTGGACAATGAATATACCGCAAGTCAAGTCTCAGCCTTTATGGTGGCTCTCAAAACCATTTGGCGAGGCATTTCAAATTTAAGCATCCAACAGTCACGTTGGCCTTGGATCGGGAGAAACAAGTGCCACATGCACTTTTGAAGATCAAATTAAGTTCCTTTAAATTCATTTATTTTTTAAATTTTGTTCAAACGAAGTTCCTTGAATTAAATGGCTTTAAATTCATAAGATAAGTAAACATATCTATAACAAATATTTTCTTTTTAAAAGTAACATTGTTTTTATTAATTGCTCGGGCATTTTAACTATCATGAAATATTTAATAGAAAGACCTACTTATCTTACGTCGGTCAGGTCTTATCGTAAACGATTTAAAATGTTTAGGTCTTTCTAATTAGTCATAAACGATGAACGATACAGATGAATAGGTATTTCGGTTAGGTCATGAACGATGAACGGTACAGATTAGGTCTTTCTGTTCAGTCATAAACGATAAACGATTAAGATGATAAGAGCAGAAAAAATTTTTGTGGTGCATCAGTCACTCACAACGAAAATCGCCCATATATGTATCTACATCGAAAAATCTCCATCTATATATCGAAAACCAAAAATTACATCGATACTATCGATTGTTTCCCAGCTCTACTCAATATTAATGTTCATGAACGAACGAACGAAAGTGAAGTGTCCATTGTAAAGTTCTATCGTATCATGTAATATTATTGTATCATGGGTCACAATAAGGTCAATCGGAAGGAAGGGACCAAGATCAACGAACTAACCGACTGAACTACAACCAGGAATTTAATTTGTTCCTTCACTTAAGTGAATAGTTTTAAGTGAAGGAACAAATTAAATTCCTGGTTGTAGTTCAGTCGGTTAGTTCGTTGATCTTGGTCCCTTCCCGAGCGGTCGTTTATAGTGCTGGAGAAACATCGATGTTTGATGACATTGATGTTTCGATGTTTCTCAAACAAAAACATCGATGAAACATCGGACTTTTTCTTTTTGTTTTTAAACGCAATCAATGTTTATATTGTTAACAATATAAAATTATATTTTATATTAAATTGAGATCCAATAACAAAAACAAAATTCTATCAAAATATGATGAAATTGATCCTATCTGTTTTGGAAGCTCGCTAATGGTTAACGTCGGATGCATCCTCTTTGAATGTCCAGACACATTGGTAGTATTGCGACTTGTTTGATACTTTTTTCCACATGTAATACATTTTGCCGACCCATTTGATGCTTTTGTGAAAAACTTCCATACCTCCGTATGTCCATACTTCTTTATCACAGGTGGTTCTTCCTCTTCAACGTCCACCATTGGTTGTCGATCTACACAAAAATAGCGCATATCTATATAAACATGTAAATATAATTGAATGCTAATATTACCATTGCCACTGACATCTCCCAAAAACTTGTCCATTGCCTGCCCGCACCAATATCCTAAATAATATATATTTTTAAGTTTTGTTTTACTAAAAACGTAAAAACTAGATACAGCCTTAGCGCAATTCCATTAAAAATTGCGCACCACAAGAACTAAAAAACTTTCAAACTTTAATGCCGGTTTTAAGGCATTTATTCATATAGTACAGTGTTGTAATTCAACATTCCTTTGGAGACATATCAAATCAAACTATCCTAAAAATTGCATTAAAATCGTACTTTGAACAAATAGCTATCACGTTACAAAGTTTATGTGTTTTAACTGCAATATTACTGTATGCGCGCAAGCAAAACAGAATCATTCAAACACGTGTTCGGACGATTTCGCTGCCTGTTTGGCGGCAGCGCTGCGCGCAGACGGCGGCCGCGCGGTATACACACACATGCATACATGCTATTTAAAACTCTATAACTAGATAACTCTATGTTTACCTACATATATCACAAATTTTGTTACGAGCTGCCACGCCCTCATTTCCTACAAGTAATAAAATAATTCTCAACTTTCGTACCGTGTTTCATATAGTACAGTGTTGTAATTTAACATTCGTTTGGAGACATATCAAATCAAACCATCCTGAAAGTTGCATCAAAATCCAGCTATATACAAGAGAGCTATCAAGTAACATAGTTTATGTTATTTAACTACAATATCACTGCACGCGCGCAAGCAAGACAGAAACATACAAACATATGTTCAAAAGTTTTCGCTGCAAGTGTGGCGGTAGTGCTGCCGGCGGACGCTGACTGCGCCGAATACACATATACTTACATATCAGAGAACTGCAACGAGAATAAACATTTCGATCATACTCGAACGGTTACTCGTGATCGAATTGTTCAAACAAATTTGATACTCGATCGTTTGTGGGCGTACCGCGGCATGCCTATACTCGTTTTACTCGAATATTTTGCCGTTATATTAAATGTTGCAAGCAAGCCAAATATAAACTGATAATATATGTATGCATGAAATAATACTACATTACATGTTTTGACGTCTTTAAATATTGTTTTTTAAATAAATTGACATTTAATAATAAATTAAATTCTGTTTATATTATTTTGTTCATAAGTTTTTTACAGAATTAAAATGTGCCGATTTGTAGAAATCTGGATTACAATAGTATTTTGGAACCCTTTAAACGCTCAACAGATAAATGTAGATAGGCTGACCTTTTGTAGATTCCCTTGTTTGGCCAGAGTATGACTCTCTGAGTTTTGTAAAAGGGCTGTTTTGCATTTAGCGCAATATGTGCAGCAGGAAGAAACTCTTCCATTTGGGTTTTCTGTCTTAAAAAAAAAACATAATCAAAATACGTTGTATGTTAAATATATCAATACTTGCTCGCCCAAATACAAACAAACAAAGACAAGTCTCGAGCTTGTTGCGCTTGCAATTAGAGTTGCTCTCTAAATTTTTTTTCGCCAGATCTAGCTTTAGCTTATGTGTACATGGCAAAATCAATGCACAATTATTACAATTATTTCATTTTTCAGGTTACACATTATAGTTTTTAAATTTATTAATATTAAAAGAAGGAGAAAAATATATACTTAAACAATTTTCTTATTATTTTTCATTGGAATTTAGCCTTATCTCTTTTTTTCCTGCCAAAACTAGCATATTTGCCTCTTAATAAATGACAACACTGCGAACGTCATGCAACGCAAGCGAAAAGACGGACAGGCAGGTTGCGTCGGTTACTGGTTCCGTTGCAATCGAACGATCAGCAAACGATCTATGGGGCCGAACGCTCTGATCGCGACCAAATTGTTTGATATTAAGCGATCGGGTTTGAATCATTCAGAAAACGGACAACTGATCGTTGTGATTCGAACATTTTTTGGACAGCCCGTTGAGATACTCGTTACCCGATCATTTGATGAAAAGTTCGAATTTACTCGAGTATACTCGTTGCAGGTCTCTATTACATATATATATGCATGTATTTGCATACAAACAAATAGATGTAAGTATGATTATACGTGGTTTTTTTGTGTTTCAATGCGTTTTAATGCAAGAACTATCCATTGTAATACCTGGATACCGATTTTAAAAATATAATCATATAATCGGGAAAAAAGTGCAGAGGGAATAATATGGTCGTGCGTGCTCAACTGTACTTTTCTTTCTTGTTAATTAATAAATTAGTCTCGGGTTTTTCGTTAATCGTATGTTATGCGGTGTGGCCCTCTGTGGGCTGGGCTTGAGATGCCTGCTTTGTTTTCGTCCGACCCCCACGCCCTTACAAGCACGTTGCTTGATGTTAGTGGACCAATTAAGTGTATTGTTCGTTACAACATCAACGTCCAATGAAAAACGAATTTTTTCTTAGTCCAGCGTTTAAAACTTCAAAAGTGGCCTTGTGGAAATATAATGTATAAATTATTATTAAAAAGAACTCTGAGGTCAGAAACTGACAATAGGCGTTTTAAATGTAAGTTGTCAATATAGCAGTTTTCTAAGAAAGGCGTAACATTGCTAAACGTCATAAACAGAAATTTAGAAGCATTTAGACACAAGTGGCCCGTGTTGACCCTCGGCGATAATTGACTTGCTGAGATACTGCCAATACGAAGTAATTATCTCTTACAACAGCTTAGGTATTGCAGACAACTGCTCAATTCTACTGTATTTGGATATAGCCGCCATCCATCCCTTTTTTTTGCAGTGGGATAATATAAGATTCTGCTTTAACATTAGAATAATTTAAAAAACCTATGCAAAAACCGAGCTTCTTAAACTTATTAAAACATATTGATTTTTTTATTTCTTAAGTTTGGGTTCTTGGTTAAATCAAAGAAGATTGACGTGAAACAGACTTAACCGAAATCCGATTTTTCTTTGATGGAATTAATGCGATGCACATAAATCAACAAGCCGAAAAGTGACCATAACGGCAAAAACTTTAATTTCGTTAGATGGTGAAACATTTATTGTCGCGGGACGTATGGAGGATATCGATAAAAGGGTGTAATCGATACTTAAATTTAAATATCGAGCACTCCGAATCTTAGAGATCAGTATTTTTATTAGTAATTAAGTACAAGGGGATTGTAATGGAATCGTCATATGGGCACATTTGTAAAGGAATTGCTTTAAATATCGCAGGAAATCTAGCTTCGTCCTCTTTTTTCGTTATTTCTTGGCATGAGTAGGACTTACTGCGGTACGTAGTCACGTGTATGTTAGGTATTTAATGTAAATTAAATATCTTCAAAATAAAACCCACTCATTGCGTTCTACTGGCGGGTTGGACGCAACATCTCAACAAGAAAGACAAGACAGCATTTAAGGAGGATATTACTGAAATAAGAGCACGTCGGAAATTATGACGATCTCTAGGAGCAATCGTAAGATTGTTAATATAACTAGATGACAATAATTCATTATCAGGTATGCCAGAACTTATTGGGCGCAGCCAGCTTCCGCAGGCTACGCTGACGGCACACAGGCAGCGAAAACCTTCAAAAATGTGCTTGTGTGTTTCTATCTCGCTTGCACCTATTGCGTTCAATTATCAATATTGTAACGCTTCTAGTTTTCTTGTTTATAGTCCGATTTTAATGCGCCTTTCAGGATAGTTTAATATAGTTAGTCTCCACACGAATTATATTATTACAATACTCTACGATACGAACAAGTTCCCAAAAAACGGCATTGAATGTTCCAGACTTTTTTTATCAAACGTGGGAAAAGTGGGCGTGGCAGTCCAAAATTTTAAATGGCAACGCTACAATGCTGTCGCTAGGAACTCCGGTACCAGAATTGGTGATCCTAGGTGCCATAGTTATTGAGATATTTGCCGAAAACACCAATTTTTCACGAGGTGTGTCCAGTTTTTTGCTTATTGTGGGCGAATAGAGCGTGGCAACGAAAAAACAAAAGATTCTTTTATTGACTGACTAAATATCTGATCGTTTGACACCAAGCTCAAGCTTGTAGCTCTTACCATCTCTGAAATCTGTTTGTTCATACGGACGGACAAACGGACATGACTATATCGACTCGGCTGGTGACGCTGATCAAGAATATATATACTTTATGGGGTCTGCCACGCCTCCTTCTGCCTGTTACATACTTTTGCACAAACCCAATATACTCTTGCAGAGAGTATAAAAAGAAACAAGTAAGAAAGTCTACAGTCGACGTGCCGACTTTATAAGACCCCGCACTCCTTGTAGTGCGCATACAAAAATACTTACAAACTTAAAAGAAGAAGCAGTAGACTGATTCATATTTTAAAATACAAATTTAAAAAAGATAATAGTTTAAATTAAAATTTAAAAAAGTAAAAAAAAATTATGCGCTAGCTGCAATCGAACCCGCGGTTTCAGACACAGGATTCTCACATGTCGCCACTCTACCATATGCACCACACCTCAATTTGCAGGTACTGCTGATTATCTGCATTTACATCTAATAATGTTTTGTTATAGAAAAAGAAAAAAAAAACAAATGCTTGTCTGCGCTTGGGTTCGAACCGCAGACCTCATGTTTCTCTAATGCATGTCACATCACTTGGACCACAGCACAGTTGACAATCAGGACGGCTAAAGTAGATAAACATAGATTTACCACTTTTCTTCAAACACGTACATAATTTACAATTTTTAACATTTTTGGCCAATTTGTTTCACATGTAGTTGTCCGATTTGGACCAAATAAGCTATAGTTGTCCGATCTTGATGAAACTTGGTAATGATAGTTATAGTTGTACCATACACCTACTGTGTAAATTTGGTTACGATAGCTTTCATAGTTTCAAAGTTGTAGTGCAATGAAAACTGTTTTTTACAATTTGCGGGGGCGGTAGGGGGCGGGCAAAAATTTGAAATAAACTTACCCTGCCTGACATATAGACGGACTTTCATTCCAAATCTGGTGGCTCTAGCTCTTGCAGTTTAAAAGATCTAGGTGTTCATACGGACGGACGGACGTACAGACAGACGGACAGACGGACATTGCTATATCGACTCGGCTGTTGATCCAATTTAAACTCATCGAATATATCTTTATTTGGTTAGAACGAAAAATTATAAATCTCTTTAAAAAAAAAAATAAACTTATATGCAATATTTGTAATTTTTCTTAATATTAATATTAATCAAACTAAAAAAGGAGAACTTATAAATACATTTATAAATTATATGCACGACTAATGTCTTGTGGGCCTGAGCTGTGTCCATCACTAAAATTAAACAAGTAAGAAAGGCTACAGTCGACGTGCCGACTGTATAAGACCCCGTACTACTTGTAGTTGCGATCACTTAGCAAATACTACATGTCTTCATACAAATTTTTTGTTTTTGACCGATTTGTCCTATGGGAGCTATAAGCTATTGTTGTCCGATGATGAAACTTGGTGAGGATAGTTATAGTTGTACCATACACCTACTGTATAAATTTGGTTAAGATAGCTTTCATAGTTTCAAAGTTGTAGTGCAATGAAAACTGTTTTTTACAATTTGCGGGGGCGGTAGGGGACGTGGCAAAAATTTGAAGTAAACTTAACCTGCCTGCAATATAGACGGACTTTCATTCCAAATCTGGTGGCTCTAGCTCTTGTAGTTTAAAAGATCTAGGTGTTCATACGGACGGACGGACGGACAGACAGACGGACAGACACACAGACGGACAGACGGACATTGCTATATCGACTCGGCTGTTGATGCTGATCTAGAATATATATACTTTATGGGGTCGGCCACGCCTCCTTCTGCCTGTTACGCACATTTCGCTTCTGACAAACCTATAAACCCCTATACTCTTTTTTAGAGTACGGGGTCTAAAAATAAATCATTAAACGTATCACGCGTTGGGTACAAAAAACTAAAAGTACTTGTTTCTTTTGCATCAGTATATTCAAACCTTCTATCTTTTGAAGATCGAAGTGATTGAGTATTAATTTTTAGTGTTGTGGGCTGACGTTGTTTAATTACACGTTTGTGTCCAATATTTTGGAAAAAATTTTCTTTTTGTTTAGAATCATTAGATAACAGAAAATGTGTTAATGGGCGTTTTGTCATAGAATTAATAGATTCAACTAAACTCGAGGCTGCAGAAACATTTGTATCTCCATCAAATGATAGATTTAGTTGGGGCAACATATTGACTGTTTCTTCTATAGGAATAACACTGGCATTTGCGGGGGCGGTAGGGGGCGTGGCAAAAATTTGAAATAAACTTAACCTGCCTGACATATAGATGGACTTTCATTCCAAATCTGGTGGCTCTAGCTCTTGTAGTTTAAAAGATCTAGGTGTTCATACGGTCGGACGGACGGACAGACAGACACACAGACGGACAGACGGACATTGCTATATCGACTCGGCTGTTGATGCTGATCAAGAATATATATACTTTATGGGGTCGGCCACGCCTCCTTCTGCCTGTTACGCACATTTCACTTCTGACAAACCTAATAGACCCCTATACTCTTTTTTAGAGTACGGGGTCTAAAAAATAATTCAAGATAAATGTACTCTGGCGTACTTACACGAACCAATTTCCCGAAGAAAATTTAAAACAAGAAAGAAAAGTACAGTCGAGCGCGCCCGACCGTATAATACTCTCTGCATTTGTCCCGATTAAATTATTAAAATCGGTATCGAGATAATGTGAATTACTTGCATTAAAACACGTTGAAACAAAAACAATCTAAGCATAATCAAACACACATCTGTTTGTTTGTATTCGAATACACATACGTTTGGCAATTTGTATAAGTTAACTGTGAGCTCCCAGCGACCCCAAAACGGAAAGAGTACTCTCACAATGTTGGGATCGCAGCGACTGAATCAGCAGTTACGCCAGTCATCAAGAATGTCCAAGACTCGGGTGTCAAGTGCGGCTACGCCACCGATCCGTGGAGTAAAGTCGGCGTTTTGCAACATTCTTGCATAACATCCGCGGAGTAACATAACACTCTGCACGAGGCGCTAACGCTGCACTTTGCCGGTGCGGCTGCCAACAACAGCGGCGGCAGCGACACCGTGGCCAGCAACAATGTGGCTAACGACAGCGACAGCGCTGCCGACGGCAGCGGCGGTGTCGCCAATGACCATAGCTTAGTGTTTAAGAATTTATGCTTTGTAGATTTGGTTTGTAATCATTCATATTGAACGGCGGACGCCTTTAATAAATATAATTTGCAAATCTCACCAGTACTCGTGGTCTTAATCAATTCGAAACGAGTGACTACATTTAAAATATAATTGGCGCCCAACTACGGATCTCCGATCACCCAAGTGGCAAACGGTTCTCGCGTCGCGAAACCGGCAGTTATTAAAAATAAAAAAAAAAATAAACACACACACACACAAAACAAAACTAAAAGAAATTGCAAGTGAATTGCAAAGAAACAGCGGCTGGCTGTTTAAAAACTAATAAAAAAAAAAAAAAAACAACAACAGAACCAAGTTCACCAGATCCGCAGGAGCTCTCTGGGCAGCGGCGAAGGATAAAAAAATAACAAGTCCAAGTTCACCAGATCCGCAGGAGCTCTCTGGGCAGCGGTGACGAAAAACATAAGGAGGACAACTACCAGGACGGACAAAAATAGTATCATGTAAGTGAGGTTCTTCTAGGGAAAGACCAAAAGATCAGATTAAAACAAAAGAAAAGATAGATAAAATTAAACGAATTGCGTGTGTAAAGTTTGTTTTATTGCCTCCGCTCGCGTTGCATGTTTAATTGTGTCTCTACTCGCGTTATGCCCCGTGGCGACTGACAGTGTGTCAACTTATGAGTTATAGAAGAAATAGTAACGACAGTGACGACAGTGTACTTTCCGGTCTGCTCCAAAAATTCGGTTGAACGCAGGCTATTAGTACAGACATGGACGAGGACCAGTTACGAGCACTTATCCAGACTGCTTTATCAGTCCAGGCAGCAGAATATGTTAGGAGAGAGGCAGACCTCAAAACCGAATTCAAACGGCAAATTGACGAACTGTCAGGGCGTATAGGTAGAGCAACTATTTCTGTACCAGTGATAAAGGTGTACGAAGACGCACAAATCATCCCGGGTATTCGCTGTGATGAGCCTTTAGACGCGATGAAAAGTTTGCCGGAATTCACCGGCTCCCTAGACGCCTACGTCGCTTGGCGACAAGCAGCGCACAATTCATACAAAATATTCAAAAACTATGACGGGAGCTCACGACACTACCAAGCCATGGTCATTCTGAGGAATAAGATAAGGGGTTCGGCCGATGCCGTTCTCGCGTCATTCAATACAGCACTCAACTTCGAGGCTATCATCGCGCGACTTGATTTTACCTACGCTGATAAGAAACCCATTCACATTATAGAGCAGGAAATGGGTACCCTTAGACAGGGCAGCATGTCCACTCTAGAGTACTACGATGAGGTCGAGAAAAAGCTCACCTTACTAACTAACAACGCGAACATGACGTACGACCATAATCTGGCCAGGGGGATGTGCGAGAAGTTTAGAGGCGATGCCTTAAGAGTCTTTATCTCCGGACTAAGACGCAACTTGACGGACGTGTTGTTTGCAGCGCACCCGCCTGATTTGCCATCCGCTTTGGCTTTGGCTCAGGAGGTGGAGGCAAACCACGATCGGTACAACTTTGCCACAAACTTCGCCAGAGGATTAGAAGAAAGGTCTAATAAAGGCGAAATGAGGAATCAAAGTCGTCAGAATCCCAACCAGCAAGAGCAGAGACCTAACGCTCAAGCTGGACAAGGGAAGAGCCCCGCCTTTAAGAAGCAAAGGGGTCAGAGAAACGCTGAGGCTGCTCAGGTTGCGGCCACTACTAATAATAACAGATCAGAACCAATGGACGTTGATCCATCAATGTCAAAATATAGGCAGCAGACCGCCTATCAGGAATCTCAGGAGTCCGCAAGAGTTAACCCACAACAGGGACAGACGAACAAGCGATCGAATACGTCCGATCGTATGACGGGCCAGAGACGCCAGAGGATAGATCACATCTCTACCAATGGTGCAGACAAGGAAGGGTCATATAACGTGGTGGCTAGCAAAGAAGTCGAGGAAATAGATACTGACAGCGAGTGTGAGGGAGACAGCCTCAACTTTCTAGATAGCGGCCTGAATTTTTTAGGGCGAAGTCCCTGCTGCCGTACTTACGGCGACGAATAGCAGGGAGAAACGTTAGGTTGTTAATTGACACGGGTGCATCAAAAAATTACATCAAGCCGCTAACGCAGCTGGATGGTGTAGTCCCGGTCGAGACGAAGTTTGTCGTGCAGTCTATTCACGGCTCCAACAACATTTCCAAAAAGTGCGCGTTGCCAATGTTTGGACAGACAGCGACTTTTTTTATACTAGACAACCTTTCTACATTTGACGGGATAATAGGCCTTGACCTATTAAAGCAGGTCAACGCCGCCATAAGCCTGAAGGAAAACAAGCTTTTAATCCAGGGTGGATCGGAAACGATACATTACCAGGAATGCTTGAATGTAAACCACACCAAGGTTATCGACCTTGATGTGCCTTTTGCAGTGAGGACCGAGTTCCTTCAAATGCTCAAAAGGAACGATAAGGCATTTGCTGACCCTAACGAGTCACTGCCGTACAATACTTCCGTCGTTGCTAAAATACGAACAACCGACGAGAAGGAAATCTATTCAAAGCTATACCCATACCCGCGAGGTGTGGAAGATTTTGTTGCCACAGAAATAAACGAACTGTTTAAAAACGGTATCATAAGAAAGTCGCGGTCCCCATACAATAACACGATTTGGGTGGTGGACAAAAAGGGCACCGACAGTAATGGCAACAAGAAAAAACGTTTAGTAATCGATTTTAGGAAACTAAACCAGAAAACTATTGCTGACAAATATCCGATGCCAAGCATAACGATGATTCTGGCAAATTTGGGTAAAGCAAAGTTTTTCACAACGCTCGACCTTAAGTCTGGATACCACCAAATAACTTTGGCGGAGGAGGACAGGGAGAAGACGGCGTTTTCGGTGAACGGGGGAAAATTCGAGTTCTGTCGACTCCCCTTTGGCCTGAAGAATGCGGGCAGCATTTTTCAAAGAACCATTGATGATGTCCTCCGTGAACAGATTGGCAAAACTTGCTATGTTTACGTGGACGACGTCATCATATTCTCCGAAAGCGAAAAGGACCACGTCAAACACGTTGAGTGGGTCCTCAAGAGTCTGCGCGACGCAAACATGAAAGTGGCCAAAGAAAAGTCCCAGTTTTTTAAACACAGCGTAGAGTATCTGGGGTTTATTGTGACTAGCAACGGCGCAAGGACTGACCCTGAAAAGGTGAAAGCCATTCAGAACTACGTCGAGCCAGAGTCACTGTTTGCAGTAAGGTCGTTCCTGGGTTTAGCCAGCTACTACCGCTGCTTCATCAAAGATTTCGCCGCAATAGCGAAACCTCTCTCCGACATCCTGAAAGGGGAAAACGGTTCGGTGAGCAAGTACAGATCAAAAAAGAATGCAAGTCAAACTGAACGAAAATCAGAGGCATGCATTCGAGAGGTTGAGGAACATTTTAGCATCAGAAAACGTCATGCCAATGTATCCAGACTACAAAAAGCCTTTTGATCTGACTACAGACGCATCGGCATATGGAATCGGGGCAGTTTTATCTCAGAACGGGAGACCAATTTCCATGATTTCTCGAACATTGAAAGATAGTGAGGCGAATTACGCTACTAACGAGCGTGAGTTACTAGCTATCGTGTGGGCCTTGGCCAAGCTTCGGCACTATCTTTATGGGGTCAAAGACATAAACATTTTCACAGATCACCAGCCACTTACGTTCGCGGTGTCTGAAGGAAACCCAAACGCAAAAATCAAACGTTGGAAAGCACGCATTGATGAGACAGGGGCGAACCTGTTCTACAAACCCGGTAAGGAGAATCACGTAGCTGACGCCTTATCGCGGCAAAACGTGAACGCACTCGAGAGTGCTGAACCAGAGTCAGATGCCGCTACAATGCATAGCGAAACATCACTGACCTATACCATCGAGACTACTGAAAAGCCGGTGAATTGCTTTAGAAACCAGATCATCTTGGAAGAGTCTCAGCTCCCTCTGAACAGAAATTATATCATGTTTGGCGAAAAAACGCGCCATGTGATAAATTTCACTGATAGGACCACCTTGATTGATGTAGTAAAATCGATAGTTAACCCAAACGTAGTGAACGCAATCCATTGCGAGCTTCCAATCCTAGCAAGATTGCAAGACGAACTTGTTAGAAGCTTCCCAACCACAAAATTTTGGCATTGCAAGCACCTTGTCATAGATGTTCTGAATAGCGGAGAGAGAAGGGAAATCCTCACCAAAGAACACAATCGTGCCCACAGGGCTGCACAAGAAAACATAAAACAGATCATGACCGACTATTATTTTCCCAAAATGACAAAGTTAGCAAACGAAGTAGTCCTAAACTGCAAGGTGTGCTCAAAAGCGAAATATGACAGACACCCGAAGAAGCAAGAGCTCGGACGAACGCCGATCCCTTCACGAGCTGGAGAAATGCTTCACGTTGACATATTCTCCACAGACCGCAAACTGTTTCTGACTTGCATCGACAAATACTCTAAGTTTGCTATAGTTCACCATATAGTGTCGCGTACTATAGAGGACTTGATACCTCCGTTACTATCGATATTGTCTGAAGCTACAAAGAGGGATAAACAGTACAGTCGAACTCATACTGCAGGCCGCGATTGAGTATAACAGGTCAATACACTCCGTTACTCAGAAGAGACCAATAGACGCTTTGTACGATGCCTCGAAAGAGACCCAACATAAGGTTACGAAGAGGATAGAGGGAGCACAGCAAGTACAGAATGCCAGACTTAACCAAGACAGGCAGAATAGGGTATTTGACGTGGGCGAAAAGGTTCTGGTCAAAACGAACCGGAGACTAGGCAACAAACTCACGCCCTTATGTATCGAAGAAAAGATTGAAGCGGACTTGGGGACCACAGTCCTCATTAAGGGGAGGGTAGTCCACAAGGACAACCTTCGCTGAGTTAATAGGTTTAGCTTGTAGGATTAAGGAATATTTGACAAGTAAGAACTAACGATTTGCTTCACATTTCAGGTTGTACGGGACGATACTAACATTACTAGCGACTGTGACGGCACGAATGACAGACTACTCACACTCTGACTACATTCCTATCTCGGACGGAACTGTACTAGTTTGGGACGGTAACGACTTTTTAAGACATACGACTAACCTTTCCGAATTCACGCGAATGATTGACGAGACCGCTAAATTAACGGACATGTTTCCGCAATCCCACATGCGAAAGCTTTTGGAGGTAGACACCGAACACGTACGAGACCTGTTGTCCGCTCTTGAGGTGCATCACTGCCATGCGAGGAGCCTTGACTTCTTGGGGACGGCGCTTAAAGTCGTTGCGGGCACCCCCGACGCAAATGACCTAGACAACATTAGAATGACGGAGGCACAGCTGGTTAGTTCCAACAATAGGCAGATAGAAATTAATTCTAAAACACAGATACAAATAAACATGCTAACCGATACAGTAAATAAAATCCTTAAGATTGCCAAAGATAAACAAACAGACACCTCGCATTTATACGAGACTTTGCTCACAAGAAACAGAATTCTCATAAATGAAATCGGTAATCTCATGTTAACGATTACCTTAGCAAAATCCAATATCATTAATCCGAACATTTTAGACCACGCTGATCTTAAGTCTATTCTCATGAACGAACTCACAGGGACGACCATAACTGATTTGTTAGAAGTATCTAGTATTAAGATTTTACAATCAACGAATGTAGTTAAGATTATTATAAAATACCCTAGAATAAGTCAGCTATGCAAAAAAATCACCATATTCCCCGTCGCACACAATAACACGATCCTTCAGCTGTCAGATTACGTAGTAGCGGAATGCGGAAAGCAGATTCTGGCACTCACAAACTGCAAGCCAACGACCACGACAGTATTCTGCGAGCACTTTCTGTTTGCACTCTGGAGGCACGGCGCATTGTGTGACTCAGCCCAGCCATCTGGACCCCATCACCGTGGTCGACGATGGAGTCATCATCATAAACGACCGTCCAGCTATTGTGGCGTTCGATGATAAAACCGAGATCAGCTCATCTGGAACTCAACTAGTTACATTCGACACCTACGCGCTGATCAACGGAACCCGATACGTGAACCGCAACAACGTCCAAGAAAGATTCCCGGGAGTTGCAGCGTCACCCTTATTGAATATCATAGGTCATAGTGACACACTAAGCCTTCCATACCTCCACCGTCTAAATGAGGAAAATCTAAGCTACATCAGAGAGATAAGAGACGAAGCTACGTCCGGCACTAGATCCATGTTGGTGTTTGGCATGGGCGTCATAACCTGCTCAATAATTTGCGGGACCATTGCCCTCTATCAGTACGTCAAGAAAAGGCGAGCTTCCCGACGTTTTGGACAAATGATCGAGCAGGTGCAGAAGGCTTATAACGTGACCAGGAACGGTCAGTCTTTGGAGGGGGGAGTAGTTAACTGTGAGCTCCCAGCGACCCCAAAACGGAAAGAGTACTCTCACAATGTTGGGATCGCAGCGACTGAATCAGCAGTTACGCCAGTCAGCAAGAATGTCCAAGACTCGGGTGTCAAGTGCGGCTACGCCACCGATCCGTGGAGTAAAGTCGGCGTTTTGCAACATTCTTGCATAACATCCGCGGAGTAACATAACACTCTGCACGAGGCGCTAACGCTGCACTTTGCCGGTGCGGCTGCCAACAACAGCGGCGGCAGCGACACCGTGGCCAGAAACAATGTGGCTAACGACAGCGACAGCGCTGCCGACGGCAGCGGCGGTGTCGCCAATGACCATAGCTTAGTGTTTAAGAATTTATGCTTTGTAGATTTAGTTTGTAATCATTCATATTGAACGGCGGACGCCTTTAATAAATATAATTTGCAAATCTCACCAGTACTCGTGGTCTTAATCAATTCGAAACGAGTGACTACATTTAAAATATAATTTATATGATGCAAATATGTATGTATGCCGACACACAGGCAGCGAAAATGTTCGAACATGTGCTTGTGTGTTTCTATCTCGCTTGTACCTATGGGTTGATATAGCGTTCAATTATCAATATTGTAACGCTTCTAGTTTTCTAGTTTATAGTCCGATTTTAATGCGCCTTTAAGGATAGTTTAATATAGTTAGTCTCCACACGAATTATGTAATTACAATACTGTACGATACGAACAAGTTCCCAAAAAACGGCATTGAAGGTTCCAGACTTTTTTATCAAATGTGGGAAAAGTGGGCGTGGCTGTCCAAAATTTTAAATGGCAATGCAACTATGGTGTTGCTAGGAACCTCCCGTACCAGAATTGGTGAACCTAGGTGCCATAGTTACTGAGATATTTGCCGAAAACACCAATTTTTTCCGAGGTGTGTCCAGTTTTTTGCTTATTGTGCGCGAATGGGGCGTGGCATCGCCCCAGATTCTTGTATTGACTGACTAAATATCTGATCGTTTGACACCAAGCTCGAACTTGTAGCTCTTACCATCTCTGAAATCTGTTTGTTCATACGGACAGACGGTCAGACGGACAGACAGACGGACTTGTGATGCTGATCAAGATGATGCTTGTGATGCTGATCAAGAATATATATACTTTATGGGGTCTGCCACGCCTCCTTCTGCCTGTTACATACTTTTGCCCAAACCCAATATACTCTTGCAAAGAGTATAACAAGAAAGAAAAGTACAGTCGAGCACGCCCGACCGTATAATACTCTCTGCATTTGTTCCCGATTAAATTATTAAAATCGGTATCCAGATATTACAATGCGTAGTACTTGCATTAAAATATGTTGAAACAACAACAATCAAAGCATAATCAAACACACATCTGTTTGTTTGCATGCGAATACACATACGTTTGACAATATGTATATGATGCAAATATGTATGTATGTATGTATTCGGCGCAGCCAGCTTCAGCGGGCAGCGCTGCCGACACACAAGCAGCGAAAATGTTCGAACATGTGTTTGTGTGTTTCTATCTCGCTTGCACCTATGGGTTGATATTGCGTTCAATTATCAATATTGTAAGGCTTCTAGTTTTCTTGTTTATAGTCCGATTTTAATGCGCCTTTTAGGATAGTTTAATATAGTTAATCTCCACACAAATTATAATTAAACAATACTGTATGATAAGAACAAGTTTGCAAAAAACGGCTGTTCGGAGCAGCAGCAAATGACCATGGGGGCATCTCAAAATGTTAACAACATATATTTAACATTTATGCATAGCAGCGCTCTCCACAAAGTATAACATAACTAGTTTGGGTAATCTCTTTATTTCTCATTTCCCAATTGCTGCAATTACTCTCATTCTTATTTGTCTTTCAAATCTCGATCTGATCGGTATGCTCTGAAGAGTGAAATTGTAAAATCTAAAATCAATAATTCACGAAAAAAGATGTTCACGTACTTTAAATAAATAAATGTTTTTAATCTGCGCAATTTGAACATAATTGTTTTAAATAGACAATAATTCATGCGATCTGAATACTTGACAACGGCGCGCAGAAAGTTGCTGAAAAAGCTCAGCAGCTCCCAACAACGGCATTTGAAGTTTTTTCAAGTGTGGGAAAATGGGGCGTGGTAGTCCAAACTTTTAAATGGCAATGCAACTATGCTGTCGCTAGGAACCTCCGTACCCAAATTGGTGATCCTAGGTGCCATAGTTAGTGAGATATTTGCCGAAAACACCAATTTTTCACGAGGTGTGTCCAGTTTTTTGCTTATTGTGGGCGAATGGGACGTGGCATCGAAGCTCAAGCTCAAGCTTGTAGCTTTAACCATCTCTGAAATCTGTTTGTTCATACGGACAGACAGACAGACGGACAGACGGACATGGCTATATCGACTCGGCTTGTGATGCTGATCAAGAATATATATACTTTATGGGGTCTGCCACGCCTCCTTCTGCCTGTTACGCACATTTCGCTTCTGACAAACCTAATAGACCCCTATACTCTTTTTTAGAGTTCGGGGTCTAAAAAATAATTTAAGATAAATGTACTCTGGTGTACTTACACGAACCAATTTCCCGAAGAAAATTTAAAAAAACACGTTGGCATCTAAAGCGGATTTTAATGTGGTACATTATGCATAGGCCTGTGTAATATGAAAACAAGTTATCTGATTTGGATGACACGCCACGCACCTTACCGGCTCTACAAATTGTTAAAACTATGGTCACATCACAAAAAACTATGTTCAAATCATCATTACTGCAAAACATATACACCAATTCACACAATATGTGAATGATACCATATTCTCAATATGTTTGATCAAGATCCGGACAACTATAACCGATAGCTCCCATAGGACACATCGTTAAAAAATTGTATATTTCTATGGAAAAATTTGCAATAGAAGGAGTAGGGTGTCTTTTACAGTCGGCTCGTTCGACTTTTTATGTATTGATCCAATTTAAACTCATCGAATATATCTTTATTTGGTTAGAACGTAAAATTATAAATCTCTTTAAAAAAAAAAAAAAAAAACTTATATGCAATATTTGTAATTTTTCTTAATATTAATATTAATCAAACTAAACAAGAAAGAAAAGTACAGTCGAGCGCGCCCGACCGTATAATACTCTCTGCATTTGTCCCGATTAAATTATTAAAATCGGTATCGAGATATTACAATGTGAATTACTTGCATTAAAACACGTTGAAACAAAAACAATCTAAGCATAATCAAACACACATCTGTTTGTTTGTATTCGAATACAGATACGTTTGGCAATATGTATATGATGCAAATATGCATGCATGTACATATGTGTGTATTCGGCGCAGCCGGCGACCGCGGGCAGCGCTGCCGAGACACAGGCAGCGAAAACGTTCGAACATGTGCTTGTGTGTTTCTATCTCGCTTGCACCTATGGGTTGATATTGCGTTCAATTATCAATATTGGAACGCTTCTAGTTTTCTTGTTTATAGTCCGATTTTAATGCGCCTTTCAGTATAGTTTAATATAGTTAGGTCTCCACACTAATGATATAATTACAATACTGTACGATACGAACAAGATCGCCAAAACCGGCATTAAAGGTTCCAGACTTTTTTATCAAATGTGGGAAAAGTGGGCGTGGCAGTCCAAAATTTTAAATGGCAATGCAACTATGACGTCGCTAGGAACCTCCCGTTCCAGAATTGGTGATCCTAGGTGCCATAGTTACTGAGATATTTGCCGAAAACACCAATTTTTTCCGAGGTGTGTCCAGTTTTTTGCTTATTGTGGGCGAATGGGGCGTGGCATCGAAAAAAAAAAAAGATTCTTGTATTGACTGACTAAATATCTGATCGTTTGACACCAAGCTCGAACTTGTAGCTCTTACCATCTCTGAAATCTGTTTGTTCATACGGACAGACAGACAGACGGACAGACGGACAGACGGACATGGCTATATCGACTCGGCTTGTGATGCTGATCAAGAATATATATACTTTATGGGGTCTGCCACGCCTCCTTCTGCCTGTTACATACATTTGCACAAACCCAATATACTCTTGCAGAGAGTATAAAAAGGAGAACTTACAAATACACTTATAAATTATATGCACGACTAATGTCTTGTAGGCCTGAGCTGTATCCATCACTAAAATTAAAAAATAAATCATTAAACGTATCACGCGTTGGGTACAAAAAACTAAAAGTACTTGTTTCTTTTGCATCAGTATATTCAAACCTTCTATCTTTTGAAGATCGAAGTGATTGAGTATTAATTTTTAGTGTTGTGGGCTGACGTTGTTTAATTACACGTTTGTGTCCAATATTTTGGAAAAAATTTTCTTTTTGTTTAGAATCATTAGATAACAGAAAATGTGTTAATGGGCGTTTTGTCATAGAATTAATAGATTCAACTAAACTCGAGGCTGCAGAAACATTTGTATCTCCATCAAATGATAGATTTAGTTGGGGCAACATATTGACTGTTTCTTCTATAGGAATAACACTGGTATTTGTCATATTTTCCAAAGAAGATTCTAAGTTTAAAAAATTGGAAAAGAATTGGTTTTCTTTTTTCTTAAATTTAACTCTAAGAGAGGAAACTGAGTTTTCGTCTATAAGAAATGCAGACGACAGTGGGGCAAAGTGCACTTGCTTTGTAAGAACTTCAGAGTCGTTGGAGCCCACATGATATCGATTAGCCACTAATATAGAACGAAGAGGTGAGCCGATATTTTCAATATAAGTAATTCCATCGTTTCGTTTTGCAGCAAGTTCGCCAGAATTTTCTAACTTTTTTGTAAGAAAGTCCACGGCCGATTGCAGAGTTATCAAATTATTTTTGTATTGAAAAACAACGCTTCTTTTGCCAAAATCCCGTCTGTATATTGATGACAAACACGAGTATGGTATTTTTAATAGCAAAATCTATTTGGAGGACGATGATTAATTTAAAGATATATTATCATTGTATGAAAAAGACTTACTGCGTTCAGATCTCCAATTTTCCTTCGCATCTGAATTAATGATATGATTTCTTCGTTGCGCTGCTGTGATGCTCGCCATATTTCTATATTCCATTGATGTTGATGTTGTTGATTTACCAGTTCAAAGTTTGAATATTCTCGGGCTTGTTTCAAGAACGATTGGCATTTACGAAAATCCTTAACTAAGTATAATAATCGGTAAATTATGTTGATATTTACACTTATAATAAATAAGTAAAATAAACCAGAAAGAATTCTATAGTCGCCTCGTGATTTTAAGCTACCCGTTACTCAATTTCAATATTTTATTGAAAATGTGTATGATAATAAGAGTTTAATTAAGATAAACACAGAAAATTTTCATACATATTTAGAGTATATATTCGACTGCTTCTTCCCATGGCAGCTATACGATATAGTCGTCCGATCGAAATGAAACTCGGTCGGTATGTTTAGATCATTGCTGAATGTATTCTGTGCCAGTTTCATTAAGTTTCATAGCTTGGTAAATACAGAAATGTTTCTTACTTATGTTTAGCTTATGCTTAGGGGTCGTTTTTGGCTGTTCTGAATATAAAATCTTATAGATATTGTTGTCCGATTTGGATCAAACGTGGTCAGTATATGTACTCCATGGACATGTTTCTATAAATGTCATCAAAAAAATTTTGAGCTGCCACGTCATCTTTTCCCACGATAAATGTTATAATTTTCGAATTCAAGGCCATTTTTAAGGAAATGGTTCTTATCGCACAGTATTGTAATTTATAATTCGTTTGAAGACAAACTATATCAAAGTATCCTAAAAGTTGCATAAATATAAACAAGAAAGAAAGCACGAAAAACATTTTAGCGCAATGTCAATGTGTGTGCAAGCGAGACAGAAATATTCAAATACATGTTTGATCGTTTTCGCTGCATGTGTGGCGGCAGCGGTGCGCATGGTCATATGTATGCGAATACATATTATGTCAAACATATGGGCATTTCTCCAGAAAGGTCAACCACAGCCAAAAAATTCAAACTCATTGGAAACATGTTATTCTTACATTGTAAAATAACGAAAAAACAAGAAAGAATGCAATAGTCGCCTCGCGACTTTAGGATACCCGTTACTCAGTTTCAATTTGTTATTAACAATGGTGATGGATATAATAGCTTGGCAAACACAGAACATTTTCATAGAAATTCATGTTTAGAGCATATTTTCGACTGATCGTTCCTATGAAAGCTATACGATATAGTAGTCCAATTTGTATCAAACTTGGTCAGTATATATATATTATTGGCAGATGTATTCTGTGTGAGTTTGATTAGCTAACGCAAAAGTTTTCCATACTAACTCAGATCGGCCCTATGGGAGCTGGATCAAACTGGTCAGTACATGTACTTCCTAGATATGTACTTTCCGTGTAAATTTGGTTCAGATAGCATAGCTAACAAAAAAAGTTTTCTATACTAAAACATTCTACGTTTACCTGTACATTTACCTTTATATGCAAATAAAACGCCCTAAAGTGGGCGTGTCAAAAATCAAAAACAAACTTGTACCGCTTGGGTATTGTACCTTGCATTAGCTCTTATAGTCTCTGAGATCCTTTTGTTCATACAGACGGACGGACAGACGGACATGGCTATATCGACTCGGCTATTGATGCTGATCAAGAATATATATACTTTATGGGGTCTGCCACGCCTCCTTCTCCCTGTTACATACTTTTGCACAAACCCAATATACTCTTGCAGAGAGTATAAAAATAAATCATTAAACTTATCACGCGTTGGGTACAAAAAACTAAAAGTACTTGTTTCTTTTGCATCAGTATATTCAAACCTTCTATTTTTTGAAGATCGAAGTGATTGAGTATTGATTTTAAGTGTTGTGGGCTGACGTTGTTTAATTACACGTTTGTGTCCAATATTTTGGAAAAAAATTTTCTTTTTGTTTAGGATCATTAGATAACGGAAAATGTGTTAATGGCCGTTTTGTCATAGAATTAATAGATTCAACTAAACTCGAGGAGTTTTCGTCTATAAGAAATGCAGACGACAATGGGGCAAAGTGCACTTGCTTTGTAAGAACTTCAGAGTCGTTGGAGCCCACATGATATCGATTAGCCACTAATATAGAACGAAGAGGTGAGCCGATATTTTCAATATAAGTAATTCCATCGTTTCGTTTTGCAGCAAGTTCGCCAGAATTTTCTAACTTTTTGTAAGAAAGTCCACGGCCGATTGCAGAGTTATCAAATTATTTTTGTATTGAAAAACAACGCTTCTTTTGCCAAAATCCCGTCTGTATATTGATGACAAACACGAGTATGGTATTTTTAATAGCAAAATCTATTTGGAGGACGATGATTAATTTAAAGATATATTATCATTGTATGAAAAAGACTTACTGCGTTCAGATCTCCAATTTTCCTTCGCATCTGAATTAATGATATGATTTCTTCGTTGCGCTGCTGTGATGCTCGCCATATTTCTATATTCCATTGATGTTGATGTTGTTGATTTACCAGTTCAAAGTTTGAATATTCTCGGGCTTGTTTCAAGTACGATTGGCATTTACGAAAATCCTTAACTAAGTATAATAATCGGTAAATTATGTTGATATTTACACTTATAATAAATAAGTAAAATAAACCAGAAAGAATTCTATAGTCGCCTCGTGATTTTAAGCTACCCGTTACTCAATTTCAATATTTTATTGAAAATGTGTATGATAATAAGAGTTTAATTAAGATAAACACAGAAAATTTTCATACATATTTAGAGTATATATTCGACTGCTTCTTCCCATGGCAGCTATACGATATAGTCGTCCGATCGAAATGAAACTCGGTCGGTATGTTTAGATCATTGCTGAATGTATTCTGTGCCAGTTTCATTAAGTTTCATAGCTTGGTAAATACAGAAATGTTTCTTACTTATGTTTAGCTTATGCTTAGGGGTCGTTTTTGGCTGTTCTGAATATAAAATCTTATAGATATTGTTGTCCGATTTGGATCAAACGTGGTCAGTATATGTACTCCATGGACATGTTTCTATAAATGTCATCAAAAAAATTTTGAGCTGCCACGTCATCTTTTCCCACGATAAATGTTATAATTTTCGAATTCAAGGCCATTTTTAAGGAAATGGTTCTTATCGCACAGTATTGTAATTTATAATTCGTTTGAAGACAAACTATATCAAAGTATCCTAAAAGTTGCATAAATATAAACAAGAAAGAAAGCACGAAAAACATTTTAGCGCAATGTCAATGTGTGTGCAAGCGAGACAGAAATATTCAAATACATGTTTGATCGTTTTCGCTGCATGTGTGGCGGCAGCGGTGCGCATGGTCATATGTATGCGAATACATATTATGTCAAACATATGGGCATTTCTCCAGAAAGGTCAACCACAGCCAAAAAATTCAAACTCATTGGAAACATGTTATTCTTACATTGTAAAATAACGAAAAAACAAGAAAGAATGCAATAGTCGCCTCGCGACTTTAGGATACCCGTTACTCAGTTTCAATTTGTTATTAACAATGGTGATGGATATAATAGCTTGGCAAACACAGAACATTTTCATAGAAATTCATGTTTAGAGCATATTTTCGACTGATCGTTCCTATGAAAGCTATACGATATAGTAGTCCAATTTGTATCAAACTTGGTCAGTATATATATATTATTGGCAGATGTATTCTGTGTGAGTTTGATTAGCTAACGCAAAAGTTTTCCATACTAACTCAGATCGGCCCTATGGGAGCTGGATCAAACTGGTCAGTACATGTACTTCCTAGATATGTACTTTCCGTGTAAATTTGGTTCAGATAGCATAGCTAACAAAAAAGTTTTCTATACTAAAACATTCTACGTTTACCTGTACATTTACCTTTATATGCAAATAAAACGCCCTAAAGTGGGCGTGTCAAAAATCAAAAACAAACTTGTACCGCTTGGGTATTGTACCTTGCATTAGCTCTTATAGTCTCTGAGATCCTTTTGTTCATACAGACGGACGGACAGACGGACATGGCTATATCGACTCGGCTATTGATGCTGATCAAGAATATATATACTTTATGGGGTCTGCCACGCCTCCTTCTCCCTGTTACATACTTTTGCACAAACCCAATATACTCTTGCAGAGAGTATAAAAATAAATCATTAAACTTATCACGCGTTGGGTACAAAAAACTAAAAGTACTTGTTTCTTTTGCATCAGTATATTCAAACCTTCTATTTTTTGAAGATCGAAGTGATTGAGTATTGATTTTAAGTGTTGTGGGCTGACGTTGTTTAATTACACGTTTGTGTCCAATATTTTGGAAAAAAATTTTCTTTTTGTTTAGGATCATTAGATAACGGAAAATGTGTTAATGGCCGTTTTGTCATAGAATTAATAGATTCAACTAAACTCGAGGAGTTTTCGTCTATAAGAAATGCAGACGACAATGGGGCAAAGTGCACTTGCTTTGTAAGAACTTCAGAGTCGTTGGAGCCCACATGATATCGATTAGCCACTAATATAGAACGAAGAGGTGAGCCGATATTTTCAATATAAGTAATTCCATCGTTTCGTTTTGCAGCAAGTTCGCCAGAATTTTCTAACTTTTTTGTAAGAAAGTCCACGGCCGATTGCAGAGTTATCAAATTATTTTTGTATTGAAAAACAACGCTTCTTTTGCCAAAATCCCGTCTGTATATTGATGACAAACACGAGTATGGTATTTTTAATAGCAAAATCTATTTGGAGGACGATGATTAATTTAAAGATATATTATCATTGTATGAAAAAGACTTACTGCGTTCAGATCTCCAATTTTCCTTCGCATCTGAATTAATGATATGATTTCTTCGTTGCGCTGCTGTGATGCTCGCCATATTTCTATATTCCATTGATGTTGATGTTGTTGATTTACCAGTTCAAAGTTTGAATATTCTCGGGCTTGTTTCAAGAACGATTGGCATTTACGAAAATCCTTAACTAAGTATAATAATCGGTAAATTATGTTGATATTTACACTTATAATAAATAAGTAAAATAAACCAGAAAGAATTCTATAGTCGCCTCGTGATTTTAAGCTACCCGTTACTCAATTTCAATATTTTATTGAAAATGTGTATGATAATAAGAGTTTAATTAAGATAAACACAGAAAATTTTCATACATATTTAGAGTATATATTCGACTGCTTCTTCCCATGGCAGCTATACGATATAGTCGTCCGATCGAAATGAAACTCGGTCGGTATGTTTAGATCATTGCTGAATGTATTCTGTGCCAGTTTCATTAAGTTTCATAGCTTGGTAAATACAGAAATGTTTCTTACTTATGTTTAGCTTATGCTTAGGGGTCGTTTTTGGCTGTTCTGAATATAAAATCTTATAGATATTGTTGTCCGATTTGGATCAAACGTGGTCAGTATATGTACTCCATGGACATGTTTCTATAAATGTCATCAAAAAATTTTTGAGCTGCCACGTCATCTTTTCCCACGATAAATGTTATAATTTTCGAATTCAAGGCCATTTTTAAGGAAATGGTTCTTATCGCACAGTATTGTAATTTATAATTCATTTGAAGGCAAACTATATCAAAGAATCCTAAAAGTTGCATAAATATAAACAAGAAAGAAAGCACGTAAAACATTTTAGCGCAATGTTAATGTGTGTGTGCAAGCGAGACAGAAATATTCAAAGACATGTTTGATCGTTTTCGCTGCATGTGTGGCGGCAGCGGTGCGCATGGTCATATGTATGCGAATACATATTATGTCAAACATATGGACATTTCTCCAGAAAGGTTTTCTTGTTTATAGTCCGATTTTAATGCGCCTTTCAGGATAGTTTAATATAGTTAGTCTCCACACGACTGTACAATACTGTAAGATAAGAACAAGTTCGCTAAAAACGGCATTGAAGATTGATGACTTTTTTATCAAATGTGGGAAAAGTGGGCGTGGCAGTCCAAAATTTTAAATGGCAATGCAACTATGGTGTTGCTAGGAACCTCCCGTACCAGAATTGGTGAACCTAGGTGCCATAGTTACTGAGATATTTGCCGAAAACATAAATTTTTCACGAGGTGTGTCCAGTTTTTTGCTAATTGCGGGCGAATGGGGCGTGGCATCGAAAAAAAAAGATTCTTGTATTGACTGACTAAATATCTGCTCACCAAGCTCGAACTTGTAGCTTTAACCATCTCTGAAATCTGTTTGTTCATACGGACAGACAGACAGACAGACGGACAGACGGACATTGCTATATCGACTCGGCTTGTGATGCTGATCAAGAATATATATACTTTATGGGGTCTGCCACGCCTCCTTCTGCCTGTTACATACTTTTGCCCAAACCCAATATACTCTTGCAAAGAGTATAACAAGAAAGAAAAGTACAGTCGAGCACGCCCGACCGTATAATACTCTCTGCATTTGTTCCCGATTAAATTATTAAAATCGGTATCCAGATATTACAATGCGTAGTACTTGCATTAAAATATGTTGAAACAACAACAATCAAAGCATAATCAAACACACATCTGTTTGTTTGCATGCGAATACACATACGTTTGACAATATGTATATGATGCAAATATGTATGTATGTATGTATTCGGCGCAGCCAGCTTCAGCGGGCAGCGCTGCCGACACACAAGCAGCGAAAATGTTCGAACATGTGTTTGTGTGTTTCTATCTCGCTTGCACCTATGGGTTGATATTGCGTTCAATTATCAATATTGTAAGGCTTCTAGTTTTCTTGTTTATAGTCCGATTTTAATGCGCCTTTTAGGATAGTTTAATATAGTTAATCTCCACACAAATTATAATTAAACAATACTGTATGATAAGAACAAGTTTGCAAAAAACGGCTGTTCGGAGCAGCAGCAAATGACCATGGGGGCATCTCAAAATGTTAACAACATATATTTAACATTTATGCATAGCAGCGCTCTCCACAAAGTATAACATAACTAGTTTGGGTAATCTCTTTATTTCTCATTTCCCAATTGCTGCAATTACTCTCATTCTTATTTGTCTTTCAAATCTCGATCTGATCGGTATGCTCTGAAGAGTGAAATTGTAAAATCTAAAATCAATAATTCACGAAAAAAGATGTTCACGTACTTTAAATAAATAAATGTTTTTAATCTGCGCAATTTGAACATAATTGTTTTAAATAGACAATAATTCATGCGATCTGAATACTTGACAACGGCGCGCAGAAAGTTGCTGAAAAAGCTCAGCAGCTCCCAACAACGGCATTTGAAGTTTTTTCAAGTGTGGGAAAATGGGGCGTGGTAGTCCAAACTTTTAAATGGCAATGCAACTATGCTGTCGCTAGGAACCTCCGTACCCAAATTGGTGATCCTAGGTGCCATAGTTAGTGAGATATTTGCCGAAAACACCAATTTTTCACGAGGTGTGTCCAGTTTTTTGCTTATTGTGGGCGAATGGGACGTGGCATCGAAGCTCAAGCTCAAGCTTGTAGCTTTAACCATCTCTGAAATCTGTTTGTTCATACGGACAGACAGACAGACGGACAGACGGACATGGCTATATCGACTCGGCTTGTGATGCTGATCAAGAATATATATACTTTATGGGGTCTGCCACGCCTCCTTCTGCCTGTTACGCACATTTCGCTTCTGACAAACCTAATAGACCCCTATACTCTTTTTTAGAGTTCGGGGTCTAAAAAATAATTTAAGATAAATGTACTCTGGTGTACTTACACGAACCAATTTCCCGAAGAAAATTTAAAAAAACACGTTGGCATCTAAAGCGGATTTTAATGTGGTACATTATGCATAGGCCTGTGTAATATGAAAACAAGTTATCTGATTTGGATGACACGCCACGCACCTTACCGGCTCTACAAATTGTTAAAACTATGGTCACATCACAAACAAGAAAGAAAAGTACAGTCGAGCGCGCCCGACCGTATAATACTCTCTGCATTTGTCCCGATTAAATTATTAAAATCGGTATAGAAATATTACAATGTGAATTACTTGCATTAAAACACGTTGAAACAAAAACAATCTAAGCATAATCAAACACACATCTGTTTGTTTGTATTCGAATACACATACGTTTGGCAACATGTATATGATGCAAATATGTATGTATGTATGTGTGTATTCGGCGCAGCCAGCGACCGCGGGCAGCGCTGCCGACACACAGGCAGCGAAAACGTTCGAACATGTGCTTGTGTGTTTCTGTCTCGCTTGCACCTATGGGTTGATATTGCGTTCAATTATCAATATTGTAACGCTTCTAGTTTTCTTGTTTATGGTCCGATTTTAATGCGCCTTTCAGGATAGTTTAATATAGTTAGTCTCCACACGTATTATATAATTACAATACTGTTCGATACGAACAAGTTCGCCAAACCCGGCATTGAAGGTTCCAGCCTTTTTTATATCAAATGTGGGAAAAGTGGGCGTGGCAGTCCAAAATTTTAAATGGCAATGCAACTATGCCGTCGCTACGAACCTCCCGTTCCAGAATTGGTGATCCTAGGTGCCATAGTTACTGAGATATTTGCCGAAAACACCAATTTTTTCCGAGGTGTGTCCAGTTTTTTGCTTATTGTGGGCGAATGGGGCGTGGCATCGAAAAAAAAAAGATTCTTGTATTGACTGACTAAATATCTGATCGTTTGACATCAAGCTCGAACTTGTAGCTCTAACCATCTCTGAAATCTGTTTGTTCATACGGACAGACAGACGGACAGACAGACAGACGGACAGACAGACAGACGGACAGACGGACAGACGGACATGGCTATATCGACTCGGCTTGTGATGCTGATCAAGAATATATATACTTTATGGGGTCTGCCACGCCTCCTTCTGCCTGTTACATACTTTTGCACAAACCCAATATACTCTTGCAGAGAGTATAAAAACTATGTTCAAATCATCATTACTGCAAAACATATACACCAATTCACACAATATGTGAATGATACCATATTCTCAATATGTTTGATCAAGATCCGGACAACTATAACCGATAGCTCCCATAGGACACATCGTTAAAAAATTGTATATTTCTATGGAAAAATTTGCAATAGAAGGAGTAGGGTGTCTTTTACAGTCGGCTCGTTCGACTTTTTATGTATTGATCCAATTTAAACTCATCGAATATATCTTTATTTGGTTAGAACGTAAAATTATAAATCTCTTTAAAAAAAAAAAAAAAAAAAACTTATATGCAATATTTGTAATTTTTCTTAATATTAATATTAATCAAACTAAACAAGAAAGAAAAGTACAGTCGAGCGCGCCCGACCGTATAATACTCTCTGCATTTGTCCCGATTAAATTATTAAAATCGGTATCGAGATATTACAATGTGAATTACTTGCATTAAAACACGTTGAAACAAAAACAATCTAAGCATAATCAAACACACATCTGTTTGTTTGTATTCGAATACAGATACGTTTGGCAATATGTATATGATGCAAATATGCATGCATGTACATATGTGTGTATTCGGCGCAGCCGGCGACCGCGGGCAGCGCTGCCGAGACACAGGCAGCGAAAACGTTCGAACATGTGCTTGTGTGTTTCTATCTCGCTTGCACCTATGGGTTGATATTGCGTTCAATTATCAATATTGGAACGCTTCTAGTTTTCTTGTTTATAGTCCGATTTTAATGCGCCTTTCAGTATAGTTTAATATAGTTAGGTCTCCACACTAATGATATAATTACAATACTGTACGATACGAACAAGATCGCCAAAACCGGCATTAAAGGTTCCAGACTTTTTTATCAAATGTGGGAAAAGTGGGCGTGGCAGTCCAAAATTTTAAATGGCAATGCAACTATGACGTCGCTAGGAACCTCCCGTTCCAGAATTGGTGATCCTAGGTGCCATAGTTACTGAGATATTTGCCGAAAACACCAATTTTTTCCGAGGTGTGTCCAGTTTTTTGCTTATTGTGGGCGAATGGGGCGTGGCATCGAAAAAAAAAAAAGATTCTTGTATTGACTGACTAAATATCTGATCGTTTGACACCAAGCTCGAACTTGTAGCTCTTACCATCTCTGAAATCTGTTTGTTCATACGGACAGACAGACAGACGGACAGACGGACATGGCTATATCGACTCGGCTTGTGATGCTGATCAAGAATATATATACTTTATGGGGTCTGCCACGCCTCCTTCTGCCTGTTACATACATTTGCACAAACCCAATATACTCTTGCAGAGAGTATAAAAAGGAGAACTTACAAATACACTTATAAATTATATGCACGACTAATGTCTTGTGGGCCTGAGCTGTATCCATCACTAAAATTAAACAAGAAAGAAAAGTACAGTCGAGCGCGCCCGACCGTATAATACTCTCTGCATTTTCCCGATTAAATCATTAAAATCGGTATCGAAATATTACAATGTGAATTACTTGCATTAAAACACGTTGAAACAAAAACAATCTAAGCATAATCAAACACACATCTGCTTGTTTGTATTCGAATACACATACGTTTGGCAATATGTATATGATGCAAATATGTAAGCATGTATGTGTGTATTCGGCGCAGCCAGCTACCGCGGGCAGCGCTGCCGACACACAGGCAGCGAAAACGTTCGAACTTGTGCTTGTGTGTTTCTATCTCGCTTGCACCTATGGGTTGGTATTGCGTTCAATTATCAATATTGTAACGCTTCTAGTTTTCTTGTTTATAGTCCGATTTTAATGCTCCTTTCAGTATAGTTTAATATAGTTAGTCTCCACACGAACTATATAATTACAATACTGTACGATACGAACAAGTTCGCCAAACCCGGCATTGAAGGTTCCAGCCTTTTTTATCAAATGTGGGAAAAGTGGGCGTGGCAGTCCAAAATTTTAAATGGCAATGCAAGTATGCCGTCGCTACTAACCTCCCGTTCCAGAATTGGTGATCCTAGGTGCCATAGTTACTGAGATATTTGCCGAAAACACAAATTTTTTCCGAGGTGTGTCCAATTTTTTGCTTATTGTGGGCGAATGGGGCGTGGCATCGAAAAAAAAAAAGATTCTTGTATTGACTGACTAAATATGTGATCGTTTGACACCAAACTCGAACTTGTAGCTCTTACCATCTCTGAAATCTGTTTGTTCATACGGACAGACGGACAGACGGTCAGACGGACAGACGGACAGACAGACGGACATGGCTATATCGACTCGGCTTGTGATGCTGATCAAGAATATATATACTTTATGGGGTCTGCCACGCCTCCTTCTGCCTGTTACATACTTTTGCACAAACCCAATATACTCTTGCAGAGAGTATAAAAATAAATCATTAAACGTATCACGCGTTGGGTACAAAAAACTAAAAGTACTTGTTTCTTTTGCATCAGTATATTCAAACCTTCTATCTTTTGAAGATCGAAGTGATTGAGTATTGATTTTTAGTGTTGTGGGCTGACGTTGTTTAATTACACGTTTGTGTCCAATATTTTGGAAAAAATTTTCTTTTTGTTTAGAATCATTAGATAACAGAAAATGTGTTAATGGGCGTTTTGTCATAGAATTAATAGATTCAACTAAACTCGAGGCTGCAGAAACATTTGTATCTCCATCAAATGATAGATTTAGTTGGGGCAACATATTGACTGTTTCTTCTATAGGAATAACACTGGTATTTGTCATATTTTCCAAAGAAGATTCTAAGTTTAAAAAATTGGAAAAGAATTGGTTTTCTTTTTTCTTAAATTTAACTCTAAGAGAGGAAACTGAGTTTTCGTCTATAAGAAATGCAGACGACAGTGGGGCAAAGTGCACTTGCTTTGTAAGAACTTCAGAGTCGTTGGAGCCCACATGATATCGATTAGCCACTAATATAGAACGAAGAGGTGAGCCGATATTTTCAATATAAGTAATTCCATCGTTTCGTTTTGCAGCAAGTTCGCCAGAATTTTCTAACTTTTTGTAAGAAAGTCCACGGCCGATTGCAGAGTTATCAAATTATTTTTGTATTGAAAAACAACGCTTCTTTTGCCAAAATCCCGTCTGTATATTGATGACAAACACGAGTATGGTATTTTTAATAGCAAAATCTATTTGGAGGACGATGATTAATTTAAAGATATATTATCATTGTATGAAAAAGACTTACTGCGTTCAGATCTCCAATTTTCCTTCGCATCTGAATTAATGATATGATTTCTTCGTTGCGCTGCTGTGATGCTCGCCATATTTCTATATTCCATTGATGTTGATGTTGTTGATTTACCAGTTCAAAGTTTGAATATTCTCGGGCTTGTTTCAAGAACGATTGGCATTTACGAAAATCCTTAACTAAGTATAATAATCGGTAAATTATGTTGATATTTACACTTATAATAAATAAGTAAAATAAACCAGAAAGAATTCTATAGTCGCCTCGTGATTTTAAGCTACCCGTTACTCAATTTCAATATTTTATTGAAAATGTGTATGATAATAAGAGTTTAATTAAGATAAACACAGAAAATTTTCATACATATTTAGAGTATATATTCGACTGCTTCTTCCCATGGCAGCTATACGATATAGTCGTCCGATCGAAATGAAACTCGGTCGGTATGTTTAGATCATTGCTGAATGTATTCTGTGCCAGTTTCATTAAGTTTCATAGCTTGGTAAATACAGAAATGTTTCTTACTTATGTTTAGCTTATGCTTAGGGGTCGTTTTTGGCTGTTCTGAATATAAAATCTTATAGATATTGTTGTCCGATTTGGATCAAACGTGGTCAGTATATGTACTCCATGGACATGTTCCTATAAATGTCATCAAAAAAATTTTGAGCTGCCACGTCATCTTTTCCCACGATAAATGTTATAATTTTCGAATTCAAGGCCATTTTTAAGGAAATGGTTCTTATCGCACAGTATTGTAATTTATAATTCGTTTGAAGACAAACTATATCAAAGTATCCTAAAAGTTGCATAAATATAAACAAGAAAGAAAGCACGAAAAACATTTTAGCGCAATGTCAATGTGTGTGCAAGCGAGACAGAAATATTCAAATACATGTTTGATCGTTTTCGCTGCATGTGTGGCGGCAGCGGTGCGCATGGTCATATGTATGCGAATACATATTATGTCAAACATATGGGCATTTCTCCAGAAAGGTCAACCACAGCCAAAAAATTCAAACTCATTGGAAACATGTTATTCTTACATTGTAAAATAACGAAAAAACAAGAAAAGAATGCAATAGTCGCCTCGCGACTTTAGGATACCCGTTACTCAGTTTCAATTTGTTATTAACAATGGTGATGGATATAATAGCTTGGCAAACACAGAACATTTTCATAGAAATTCATGTTTAGAGCATATTTTCGACTGATCGTTCCTATGAAAGCTATACGATATAGTAGTCCAATTTGTATCAAACTTGGTCAGTATATATATATTATTGGCAGATGTATTCTGTGTGAGTTTGATTAGCTAACGCAAAAGTTTTCCATACTAACTCAGATCGGCCCTATGGGAGCTGGATCAAACTGGTCAGTACATGTACTTCCTAGATATGTACTTTCCGTGTAAATTTGGTTCAGATAGCATAGCTAACAAAAAAAGTTTTCTATACTAAAACATTCTACGTTTACCTGTACATTTACCTTTATATGCAAATAAAACGCCCTAAAGTGGGCGTGTCAAAAATCAAAAACAAACTTGTACCGCTTGGGTATTGTACCTTGCATTAGCTCTTATAGTCTCTGAGATCCTTTTGTTCATACAGACGGACGGACAGACGGACATGGCTATATCGACTCGGCTATTGATGCTGATCAAGAATATATATACTTTATGGGGTCTGCCACGCCTCCTTCTCCCTGTTACATACTTTTGCACAAACCCAATATACTCTTGCAGAGAGTATAAAAATAAATCATTAAACGTATCACGCGTTGGGTACAAAAAACTAAAAGTACTTGTTTCTTTTGCATCAGTATATTCAAACCTTCTATTTTTTGAAGATCGAAGTGATTGAGTATTGATTTTAAGTGTTGTGGGCTGACGTTGTTTAATTACACGTTTGTGTCCAATATTTTGTAAAAAAATTTTCTTTTTGTTTAGGATCATTAGATAACGGAAAATGTGTTAATGGCCGTTTTGTCATAGAATTAATAGATTCAACTAAACTCGAGGAGTTTTCGTCTATAAGAAATGCAGACGACAATGGGGCAAAGTGCACTTGCTTTGTAAGAACTTCAGAGTCGTTGGAGCCCACATGATATCGATTAGCCACTAATATAGAACGAAGAGGTGAGCCGATATTTTCAATATAAGTAATTCCATCGTTTCGTTTTGCAGCAAGTTCGCCAGAATTTTCTAACTTTTTTGTAAGAAAGTCCACGGCCGATTGCAGAGTTATCAAATTATTTTTGTATTGAAAAACAACGCTTCTTTTGCCAAAATCCCGTCTGTATATTGATGACAAACACGAGTATGGTATTTTTAATAGCAAAATCTATTTGGAGGACGATGATTAATTTAAAGATATATTATCATTGTATGAAAAAGACTTACTGCGTTCAGATCTCCAATTTTCCTTCGCATCTGAATTAATGATATGATTTCTTCGTTGCGCTGCTGTGATGCTCGCCATATTTCTATATTCCATTGATGTTGATGTTGTTGATTTACCAGTTCAAAGTTTGAATATTCTCGAGCTTGTTTTAAGAACGATTGGCATTTACGAAAATCCTTAACTAAGTATAATAATCGGTAAATTATGTTTTTATTTACACTTATAATACATAAGTAAAATAAACCAGAAAGAATTCTATAGTCGCCTCGTGATTTTAAGCTACCCGTTACTCAATTTCAATATTTTATTGACAATGTGTGTGATAATAAGAGTTTAATTAAGATAGCTTGGTAAACACAGAAAATTTTCATACATATTTAGAGTATATATTCGACTGCTTCTTCCCATGGCAGCTATACGATATAGTCGTCCGATCGAAATGAAACTCGGTCGGTATGTTTAGATCATTGCTGAATGTATTCTGTGCCAGTTTCATTAAGTTTCATAGCTTGGTAAATACAGAAATGTTTCTTACTTATGTTTAGCTTATGCTTAGGGGTCGTTTTTGGCTGTTCTGAATATAAAATCTTATAGATATTGTTGTCCGATTTGGATCAAACGTGGTCAGTATATGTACTCCATGGACATGTTTCTATAAATGTCATCAAAAAATTTTTGAGCTGCCACGTCATCTTTTCCCACGATAAATGTTATAATTTTCGAATTCAAGGCCATTTTTAAGGAAATGGTTCTTATCGCACAGTATTGTAATTTATAATTCATTTGAAGACAAACTATATCAAAGAATCCTAAAAGTTGCATAAATATAAACAAGAAAGAAAGCACGTAAAACATTTTAGCGCAATGTTAATGTGTGTGTGCAAGCGAGACAGAAATATTCAAAGACATGTTTGATCGTTTTCGCTGCATGTGTGGCGGCAGCGGTGCGCATGGTCATATGTATGCGAATACATATTATGTCAAACATATGGACATTTCTCCAGAAAGGTTTTCTTGTTTATAGTCCGATTTTAATGCGCCTTTCAGGATAGTTTAATATAGTTAGTCTCCACACGACTGTACAATACTGTACGATAAGAACAAGTTCGCTAAAAACGGCATTGAAGATTGATGACTTTTTTATCAAATGTGGGAAAAGTGGGCGTGGCAGTCCAAAATTTTAAATGGCAATGCAACTATGCTGTCGCTAGGAACCTTCCGTACCAGAATTGGTGATCCTAGGTGCCATAGTTACTGAGATATTTGCCGAAAACACAAATTTTTCCCGAGGTGTGTCCAGTTTTTTGCTTATTGTGGGCGAATGGGGCGTGGCAACGAAAAAACAAAAGATTCTTGTATTGACTGACTAAATATCTGATCGTTTGACACCAAGCTCAAGCTTGTAGCTCTTACCATCTCTGAAATCTGTTTGTTCATACGGACGGACAGACGGACATGGCTATATCGACTCGGCTTGTGACGCTGATCAAGAATATATATACTTTATGGGGTCTGCCACGCCTCCTTCTGCCTGTTACATACTTTTGCACAAGCCCAATATACTCTTGCAGAGAGTATAAAAAGAAACAAGTAAGAAAGTCTACAGTCGACGTGCCGACTTTATAAGACCCCGTACTCCTTGTAGTGCGCATACAAAAATACTTACAAACTTAAAAGAAGAAGCAGTAGACTGATTCATATTTTAAAATACAAATTTAAAAAAGATAATAGTTAATTTAAAATTTAAAAACGTAAAAAAAAATTATGCGCTAGCTGCAATCGAACCCGCGGTTTCAGACACAGGATTCTCACATGTCGCCACTCTACCATATGCACCACACCTCAATTTGCAGGTACTGCTGATTATCTGCATTTACATCTAATAATGTTTTGTTGTAGAAAAAGAAAAAGAAAACAAATGCTTGTCTGCGCTTGGGTTCGAACCGCAGACCTCATGTTTCTCTAATGCATGTCACATCACTTGGACCACAGCACTGTTGACAATCAGGACGGCTAAAGTAGATAAACATAGATTTATAGTTTCAAAGTTGTAGTGCAATGAAAACTGTTTTTTACAATTTGCGGGGGCGGTAGGGGGCGGGCAAAAATTTGAAATAAACTTACCCTGCCTGACATATAGACGGACTTTCATTCCAAATCTGGTGGCTCTAGCTCTTGCAGTTTAAAAGATCTAGGTGTTCATACGGACGGACGGACGTACAGACAGACGGACATTGCTATATCGACTCGGCTGTTGATGCTGATCTAGAATATATATACTTTATGGGGTCGGCCACGCCTCCTTCTGCCTGTTACGCACATTTCGCTTCTGACAAACCTAATAGACCCCTATACTCTTTTTTAGAGTTCGGGGTCTAAAAAATAATTTAAGATAAATGTACTCTGGTGTACTTACACGAACCAATTTCCCGAAGAAAATTTAAAAAAACACGTTGGCATCTAAAGCGGATTTTAATGTGGTACATTATGCATAGGCCTGTGTAATATGAAAACAAGTTATCTGATTTGGATGGCACGCCACGCACCTTACCGGCTCTACAAATTGTTAAAACTATGGTCACATCACAAAAAACTATGTTCAAATCATCATTACTGCAAAACATATACACCAATTCACACAATATGTGAATGATACCATATTCTCAATATGTTTGATCAAGATCCGGACAACTATAACCGATAGCTCCCATAGGACACATCGTTAAAAAATTGTATATTTCTATGGAAAAATTTGCAATAGAAGGAGTAGGGTGTCTTTTACAGTCGGCTCGTTCGACTTTTTATGTATTGATCCAATTTAAACTCATCGAATATATCTTTATTTGGTTAGAACGTAAAATTATAAATCTCTTTAAAAAAAAAAAAAAAACTTATATGCAATATTTGTAATTTTTCTTAATATTAATATTAATCAAACTAAAAAAGGAGAACTTACAAATACACTTATAAATTATATGCACGACTAATGTCTTGTGGGCCTGAGCTGTATCCATCACTAAAATTAAAAAATAAATCATTAAACGTATCACGCGTTGGGTACAAAAAACTAAAAGTACTTGTTTCTTTTGCATCAGTATATTCAAACCTTCTATCTTTTGAAGATCGAAGTGATTGAGTATTGATTTTTAGTGTTGTGGGCTGACGTTGTTTAATTACACGTTTGTGTCCAATATTTTGGAAAAAATTTTCTTTTTGTTTAGAATCATTAGATAACAGAAAATGTGTTAATGGGCGTTTTGTCATAGAATTAATAGATTCAACTAAACTCGAGGCTGCAGAAACATTTGTATCTCCATCAAATGATAGATTTAGTTGGGGCAACATATTGACTGTTTCTTCTATAGGAATAACACTGGTATTTGTCATATTTTCCAAAGAAGATTCTAAGTTTAAAAAATTGGAAAAGAATTGGTTTTCTTTTTTCTTAAATTTAACTCTAAGAGAGGAAACTGAGTTTTCGTCTATAAGAAATGCAGACGACAGTGGGGCAAAGTGCACTTGCTTTGTAAGAACTTCAGAGTCGTTGGAGCCCACATGATATCGATTAGCCACTAATATAGAACGAAGAGGTGAGCCGATATTTTCAATATAAGTAATTCCATCGTTTCGTTTTGCAGCAAGTTCGCCAGAATTTTCTAACTTTTTTGTAAGAAAGTCCACGGCCGATTGCAGAGTTATCAAATTATTTTTGTATTGAAAAACAACGCTTCTTTTGCCAAAATCCCGTCTGTATATTGATGACAAACACGAGTATGGTATTTTTAATAGCAAAATCTATTTGGAGGACGATGATTAATTTAAAGATATATTATCATTGTATGAAAAAAGACTTACTGCGTTCAGATCTCCAATTTTCCTTCGCATCTGAATTAATGATATGATTTCTTCGTTGCGCTGCTGTGATGCTCGCCATATTTCTATATTCCATTGATGTTGATGTTGTTGATTTACCAGTTCAAAGTTTGAATATTCTCGGGCTTGTTTCAAGAACGATTGGCATTTACGAAAATCCTTAACTAAGTATAATAATCGGTAAATTATGTTGATATTTACACTTATAATAAATAAGTAAAATAAACCAGAAAGAATTCTATAGTCGCCTCGTGATTTTAAGCTACCCGTTACTCAATTTCAATATTTTATTGAAAATGTGTATGATAATAAGAGTTTAATTAAGATAAACACAGAAAATTTTCATACATATTTAGAGTATATATTCGACTGCTTCTTCCCATGGCAGCTATACGATATAGTCGTCCGATCGAAATGAAACTCGGTCGGTATGTTTAGATCATTGCTGAATGTATTCTGTGCCAGTTTCATTAAGTTTCATAGCTTGGTAAATACAGAAATGTTTCTTACATATGTTTAGCTTATGCTTAGGGGTCGTTTTTGGCTGTTCTGAATATAAAATCTTATAGATATTGTTGTCCGATTTGGATCAAACGTGGTCAGTATATGTACTCCATGGACATGTTCCTATAAATGTCATCAAAAAAATTTTGAGCTGCCACGTCATCTTTTCCCACGATAAATGTTATAATTTTCGAATTCAAGGCCATTTTTAAGGAAATGGTTCTTATCGCACAGTATTGTAATTTATAATTCGTTTGAAGACAAACTATATCAAAGTATCCTAAAAGTTGCATAAATATAAACAAGAAAGAAAGCACGAAAAACATTTTAGCGCAATGTCAATGTGTGTGCAAGCGAGACAGAAATATTCAAATACATGTTTGATCGTTTTCGCTGCATGTGTGGCGGCAGCGGTGCGCATGGTCATATGTATGCGAATACATATTATGTCAAACATATGGGCATTTCTCCAGAAAGGTCAACCACAGCCAAAAAATTCAAACTCATTGGAAACATGTTATTCTTACATTGTAAAATAACGAAAAAACAAGAAAGAATGCAATAGTCGCCTCGCGACTTTAGGATACCCGTTACTCAGTTTCAATTTGTTATTAACAATGGTGATGGATATAATAGCTTGGCAAACACAGAACATTTTCATAGAAATTCATGTTTAGAGCATATTTTCGACTGATCGTTCCTATGAAAGCTATACGATATAGTAGTCCAATTTGTATCAAACTTGGTCAGTATATATATATTATTGGCAGATGTATTCTGTGTGAGTTTGATTAGCTAACGCAAAAGTTTTCCATACTAACTCAGATCGGCCCTATGGGAGCTGGATCAAACTGGTCAGTACATGTACTTCCTAGATATGTACTTTCCGTGTAAATTTGGTTCAGATAGCATAGCTAACAAAAAAGTTTTCTATACTAAAACATTCTACGTTTACCTGTACATTTACCTTTATATGCAAATAAAACGTCCTAAAGTGGGCGTGTCAAAAATCAAAAACAAACTTGTACCGCTTGGGTATTGTACCTTGCATTAGCTCTTATAGTCTCTGAGATCCTTTTGTTCATACAGACGGACGGACAGACGGACATGGCTATATCGACTCGGCTATTGATGCTGATCAAGAATATATATACTTTATAGGGTCTGCCACGCCTCCTTCTTACAATAAAATGTCGCATTCGACCAGTCACGTGCGAACCTGATTAAAACTGAGTTAAAAAATAAATTTCTCAATATTTTTGAATCAAATAAAAACAATAATTAAAATGTCCCAATTCCTAATAATTTAAAATTATTTGTAATAAATTCTTACTTAAAGTTTCGCTTAAATCTAAGGTTGAACCACTAACCATACAACACATAGATGCGTCAAACGCAAGGTTTTTTGAAAGCAAACGCTAGCTTGCTAATGGACCCCCACAGAACTTCGGCAAAAAGCCGAACGTCATAGCGCCCCAGAGAGCCGATCGCCTCTCAGCAAATTCAACGCGTACGAAAATAAATTTAGTCTGCATCAGTCAGCGAAACGATGAGTATGGCCGTGTCGCTTGTGCTCTCGTTTCGTATTTATATGTTTGTCTCTTTCTGGCATGCCAGATACACACGTTTTGCAACAGCTCTTTTCAGCAACTGGCTCACTGCAAAAATCTGTGTTTTCGACAAAATAGCGATCGAGTATGAAAGAGATCTCTCTTTTGTATTGCTTTAGGCGACATGTGCCCGAGAGAGGCTGTGGCTGTGCTGATAGAGCGAAGATCAAGTGCGCAGCATGGCGCAGGTTCGAGTGTTGACAGGAATTGTTTCTTTCAATTTTTTTATTAAACAAAATTTTTTTACCTTGTATTAAAATAGTATGAACAGTTTTTAAATGCAATTATAAATAATTTTGCTTTTTATACTCTCTGCCAGAGCATATTTTTAAAAATAAAAATGTAGATTTATAATTGTTCACACTATTTTAATATAAAATTGTTAAAAAAAAAAAAAGAATTCTTTAATAAAAAATTAAAATAAATAGTTCGTCCCCTCACTCGAACCTGCGCCATGCTGCGTACTTGATCTTCGCTCTATAAGAGCAGCCACAGCCTCTCTCGGGCACCTGTCGCCGAAAACCATACAAAAGAGCGATCTCTTTCATACTCAACGGAAATTTGTCGAAAACACAAACTTTAGCAGCGAGCCAGTTGCTGAAAAGAGCTGTTGCAAAATGTGTGTATCTGGCATGCCAGAAAGAGACAAACATATAAATACGAAACGAGAGCACAAGCGACACAGCCGTACTCATCGTTTCGCTGACTGATGCAGACTAAATTTATTTTCGTACGCGTTGAATTTGCTGAGAGGCGATCGGCTCTCTGGGGCGCTATGACGTTCGGCTTTTTGCCGAAGTTCTGTGGGGGTCCATTAGCAAGCTAGCGTTTGCTTTCAAAAAATATTGCGTTTGACGCATCTATGTGTTGTATGGTTAGTGGTTGAACTGTTAATTGAAAAAGCTACTTCTGTTTTTGTAGCGTGCGAAACCCTTGGATTTTTGTTATTATTTTTAAAACCAACATCCTTAGCACAAAACAAGAAAGGAAAGTATAGTCGAGCGCGCCCGACCGTGTAATACTCTCTGCATTTGTCCCGATTAAATTATCAAAATCGGTATCGAGATATTACAATGTGAATTACTTGCATTAAAACACGTTGAAACAAAAACAATCTAAGCATAATCAAACATACATCTGTTTGTTTGTATTCGAATACACATACGTTTGACAATATGTATATGATGCAAATATGTATGTATGTGTGTATTTGGCGCAGCCAGCGACCGCGGGCAGCGCTGCCGACACACAGGCAGCGAAAACGTTCGAACATGTGCTTGTGTGTTTCTATCTCGCTTGCACCTATGGGTTGATATTGCGTTCAATTATCAATATTGTAACGCTTCTAGTTTTCTTGTTTATAGTCCGATTTTAATGCGCCTTTCAGGATAGTTTAATATAGTTAGTCTCCACACAAATTATAAACTACAACACTGTACGATAAGAACAAGTTCTCTAAAAACGGCAGTGAAGATTGATGACTTTTTTATCAAATGTGGGAAAAGTGGGCGTGGCAGTCCAAAATTTTAAATGGCAATGCAACTATGGTGTCGCTAGGAACCTCCCGTACCGGAATTGGTGATCCTAGGTGCAATAGTTACTGAGATATTTGCCGAAAACACAAATTTTTCCCGAGGTGTATCCAGTTTTTTGCTTATTGTGGGCGAATGGGGCGTGGCATCGAAAAAAATCAAGAAAGAATGCTATAGTCGGCTCGCGATTTTAGGATACCCGTTACTCAGTTTCAATTTGTTATTAACTATGGTGATGGATATAATAGCTTGGCAAACACAGAACATTTTCATAGAAATTCATGTTTAGAGCATATTGTCGACCGATCGTTCCTATGGAAGCTATACGATATAGTTGTCCGATTTGTATCAAACTTGGTCAGTTTATATATATTATTGGCAGATGTATTCTGTGTGAGTTTGGTTAATCTAGCTTAGTTAACGCAAAAGTTTTTCATACGTATTCATATTTGGAGCGTATTTTTGACCGATCGGCCCTATGGGAGCTATACGATATAGTTGTCCGATTTGGATCAAACTTGGTCAGTACATGTACTTCCTAGATATGTACATTCCGTGTAAATTTGGTTCAGATAGCATAGCATAGCATACTAAAACATTCTACGTTTACCTGTACATTTACCTTTATATGCAAATAAAACGCCCTAAAGTGGGCGTGTCAAAAAACAAAAACAAACTTGTACTGCTTGGGTATTGTACCTTTCATTTGCGACCACTATCATTTTTCTAGCTCTTATAGTCTCTGAGATCCTTTTGTTCATACAGACGGACGGGCGGACGGACGGACAGCAGACGGACGGACAGACGGACATGGCTATATCGACTCGGCTATTGATGCTGATCAAGAATATATATACTTTATGGGGTCTGCCACGCCTCCTTCTGCCTGTTACATACATTCCAACGATTACAATATACCCTTTTACTCTACGAGTAACGGGTATAAAAAGATTCTTGTATTGACTGACTAAAAATCTGATCGTTTGACCCCAAGCTCAAACTTGTAGTTCTTACCATCTCTGGAATCTGTTTGTTCATACGGACGGACAGACAGACAGACGGACAGACGGACATGGCTATATCGACTCGGCTTGTGACGCTGATCAAGAATATATATACTTTATGGGGTCTGCCACGCCTCCTTCTTCGCAAATGAAAGGTACAATACCCAAGCAGTACAAGTTTGTTTTTGTTTTTGACACGCCCACTTTAGGGCGTTTTATTATGCATTTGTATCGATTTGTCTTTCGATGCTGATCAAGAATATATGTATATACTTTACCTGTTACGCACATTTCGCTTATGACAAACTTAATAGACGCCTCTACTCTTTTCTAGAGTACGGGGTCTAAAAATCACGAAAATCATGAAAAATGTAAGTATTTGAATGTATCCCCCCCTTTAACTACAGAGTTTAAGATTTATTTACTTTGATATAAATACGTATTTGTTACTACATATGTACATATGTATGTAGATGATTGAACACTAAAGTTTCAAAATTTTTAACGTTTATATTTACATACCAACTTTACGACGTTCCAGAGCACCATTGCGTTCCGAATCTTTTTTTTGCAGTTCCTTTATTAAATTAAGCTTATCCTGCACCTCGTGTTGTTTGCGAAAAATCATTAAACCCAACATGCTTTTAACGCCGTCGTCATCGAGAATTCTTACTAGTTCATGTAGACTATAATAGATAATATTCAATATATTCACGCAATTGCGGGAGTTTTCTCGTTTTTCTTGCATAATGTGCACTGCTTCACGCACTACCATCGCATCAACGCTTGAGTTGTAAACATTTTTTTGGAGTTCTGAAGGAGCGAATCAAACTTGAATTACAATATAAGGATATTAAATAGTGAGCTATTTACGGTCTTTTGCTTTACATCTTCCCTTGATTTTATTTAATAAATCCTCAAGTTTCGGAAATATCTGATATACTACATTCTTTCTATTTTGCATATTAGCAATATAACAGGGTACACGAGGTATACTTTCATTCGACATATTAACTGTTTTCCCAAAATGTTGGGGCAAAATAATATTTTTGAGCACAGGATCAAAATATGTATTCAAGTTGGTTAATATGAGTTCGATAAGGGGACTCCATAAACAAGTAAGATTAGTTTTCAGTTGAATTCAGTGTGATTTGCTTGTATTGATTGTTAATACAATATAACTGATCAATCGGCGTCTCAATGCAACGAAAAAGTATGATATTATACACGTTTTGCCAACGAAATTAGTAATTCATTGGCAATACCAAACAAGTAAGAAAGGCTTCAGTCGATCGAGCCGACTGTAAAAGACTCCTTACTCCCATAGTAGTGCGCATGTGTATTTAATTCGAATTAAAGTTATTTATATTTATATTTATATATTATATTTATATTTACATTTTGAATTGAAATTTACATATATTACAATTATTAAACATAGTTTTTTGTGAGGAGATAGTAGTTTTTACAATTTGCGAGGTCGGTAAGGGGCGTTAACAGGAAAAAGTTTAAGTAAGGGGCGTGACAACAATTTGAAATAAACTTGATCTGCCTGACATAAGTACGTCCGTCCTTACAAGAAAGAAAAGTACAGTCAAGCACGCCGGCCTCTATAATACTCCTTTTATTCCCGATTAAATTAATGAAATTGGTACTACATAGGTCTTACAATGGATAGTATTACGTTTAATTGAACATAAATCTGTTTGTTCGATGCACATCAGAGACCTGCAACGAGTATACTCGAGTATGTTCGAACTGAGTATGCGCAACATATTTTAAACTTCCTGACAGACTTGTCAACTTGTCTTTTTTTCTGACAGATCTGTCCTTTTTAGACCCCGTACTCTAAAAAAGTGTAGAGGGGTCTATTAAGTTTGTCTGAGCGAAATGTGCGTAACAGGCAGAAGGAGGCGTGGCCGACCCCATAAAGAATATACATATATTCTTGATCAGCATCGAAAGACAAATCGATACAAATGCATAATAAAATGCCCTAAAGTGGGCGTGTCAAAAAACAAAAAACAAACTTGTACTTTAGTTGTTATACCCTTGCAGAGGGTATTATGTTTTTGCCACGAAGTTTGTAACGCATTGAAGGAGGCGTTTCCGATACCATAAAGTATATATATTCTTGATCAGCATCAACAGCCGAGTCGATATAGCCATATCCGTCTGTCCGTCCGTCCGTCCGTACAAACACCTGGATCTTTTAAACTACAAAAGCTAGAGACACCAAATTTGGAATGAAAGTCCGTTATCTTCGCGAGCAGATCAAGTTTATTTCAAATCGTTGCCAAAAACCAAACAAACCTCGAAAAATTTTAGTTTTAGGCCAATATCCCAGTAACAATGGCACTTAGGAACACCATTTCTTGTATGCTGGTTCCCAGACACAGCCTTAAGCCAATTACATTAAACAATTTGAGCTGCCACGCCCCCATTTCTCATACGAGTTCAAAAACTTTTAAACTTCTATGCCGTTTTTAAGGCATTTATTCAACATTCATTTAGAGACATATCAAATCAAATTATCCTGAAAGTGGCATCAAAATACTACTTTTAAGAAAAAAGTTATGACGCTACAAAGTTTTTATTTAACTGCAATATCACCCAATGCGCAAGAGCGAGACAGAAACATACAAACACATGTTCTAACAAATGCACGACATGGGAGTACGGGGTCATTTACAATCGGCTCGATCGATTGTAGCCTTTCTTACTTGTTTAAATTGTAATTGCCGTTAAAATTTTAAAACGTCCCCTGTTCGGGAAAATGGACTTTTTATTGTATTTTATCCTTTTTTTGTCCTTTTTTGATTATTTTAAATTGCATGCACAATTTGTTAATTTAAACTAGGTGGCATCGCATCTTTTCTGATTTCGATAAACATATTTGAATGCAACCATGTTTTCTGAGCGTGTAAGTAAATAAAACATAAAATATCTGTATATAGCGCTTAAAAGTTTCAACATGCCGAAAGAGACATAAAAACAGAAATTTCGGGAACCGTGGTTACATATTTATTTAATTCTCAATTCTGACAGGTGTTGCTTAAAATTTTTAATGGCATTGAATTTAGGATGTCTCTAGGAACCTGCATACCAAATTAGTGTTCCTTAGTGCCATAGTTACTGAGATATTTGCCTAAAACGTCGATTGTTTTCGAGGTGTGTCTGCTTTTTTGCTCATTGCGGGGGCGGTAGATGGGGTGTCAACAATTTGAAATAAACATGATCTGCTCGTGAAGATAATGGAATTTAATACCAAATTTGGTGGATCTAGCTCTTGTACTTTAAGAGATCCAGGTGTTGATACGGACAGACAGACGGATATCGCTATATCGACTCGGCTGTTGATGCTGATCAAGAATATATGTATATACTTTATGGGGTCTGACACGACTCCTTCTGCCTGTTATATACTTTAGCACAAACCCAGTATACTCTTGCATTGAGTATAAAAAAGGGAAATGGGGTGAATCACTCACGATGGATCTAGGTGATTCCCCGAATCCAGTGGCAGTGGCCAGTTGTCAGTGGCACTATCGTCGCAAAGAGGATTTGGTAGCCATTGAACAATAGTTCGGCCTGGATAGGGAAGGTTGCTTCGACGAATTACGTAAGCGAATTTCCTCCTCCATACAAGGAGGCGGTCACAGTAGGGAAATCTGGGACAGACTCGGCGAGCTTGAGGCCCACCGTGCGAAACTGGTGGAGCCCCTCATAAGTGAATTCGGTGGACCGCACCTGTACGAGCAGCGCCAACTAAAAGCATGGAAGCCGCAACCACAAACGTTAAAGTGTTAAGGGTGGAGGAAGTGCCACCAGGGACATGCGCGCATGCGGCAGATGCACGAATTCAGAGGGGAGTGGCTGACCAGGTGCGTAAATGGGGGATGAGGTACAGCCGCCAGGATGATGCGGATTTCTGAAAATCCTCAAACAGCGAGCCACTACTTACAGGATAAATATGGACCACATGTCGCTAGCCATGCGCGACGTGATGGTGGATCAGGCAACGTGTTGCTTCCTGACTTGCGTACTGTGGAGCGCGTCATGGTCAACGTTTCGAGTGTTGCGCAGGAGTGCTGCGAGCGAGCGGGGTCGAAAACCGTCACGAGACGCCCCTCAGGCCAGGAGGAGGGCCGCGCCTTGAACCCCAACTCCATGTAATAAACGGACCAATGGTGGAAAGGGGAGGGAAGAGCGTTGCCAGAATGACAATCGGTGGGCACGAAGCAACGCCGACGGTCGACACGGGGGCCACCCTCAGCTTCATAAGCAAACAATGGTTACAGAAGCGGAAAGTCAAGGGCGGGTGGTTTTAGGTGGAGGCTAAGATCCGACCTGCAGATTGATCTTCCGTGGATCTCAAGAGGGCGTACAGGATCAGCATTTATCTCGCGCGGTATACGATAAGGACAATGGTATTCGTCATGCTTGCTACTCTCGACGACGTCGTCCTTGGGATGGATTTCCTGTGTGCTATAGGCAACACGATCTGCGTCGGGCTAGCAAAGCTGGCCATGGAATTGGCAGGAACTCCAGCCATAGTAGTCCAGTGACGTTGGAAGAAGGCTAGGAACCAAGCGGATCAGTAATGCGCAACGCATGGAGCAATCACTAGCGCAGGAGTCCGTGATGTCGAGGATGAACCGAAAATACAAAGGATACAAAGGATATAGAGCGCCAGAGGCGAGGGAAGACATCCCCCCGAGGGCGAAGGTGATGAAGGGAAGGGAGTCCCAGGCTTAGGAGGCTGATTGGCCGGCTGACCTCGAACGTGATGTGAAGGAGTTTCTGAAGAGAGAGCTATCATCGTTCGAGGAGCTGTCGGCAGTCTCGCACATCGCGGAACTTAGCATCCATATGAGAGATGACAAACCGTTAAAGTAGCGGTACAAGTCGAACAAACCATCGATGCAGAAAGTGATTTATCCGAACAGAAGCCATTGGGAAGTCCCGTAGTCCGGACAGCGGCCCGATAGTGTTGGTAAGGAAAAGACTGGGTAGTGCCCAATGTGCGTGGATAAATGTCCCTCAGATAAATCATATCCTCGGGAGGTTGCCCCACGCCCGATGCATATCGACGCTTGACTTAAAGCAAGGATACTGACAAATCCCTATGGCTGCGGATAGCCGTGAATTCACGGCTTTCGCCATGCCAGGAATAGAACTTCCATGGCCGACTGATGCTATTCGTCGTGCTTCCCACAGGAGCAACATTCCAGAGAGCCCTTGACTCGGTAATTGGACCAGAGATGGAACCTCACGCTTTCGCATACCTCGACGACATCGAACCGAAGATTAAGCAGGGAGATATTCGCTTCTTCTTCCAGAAAAAAGAAATTGGCATATTTAGATCATGTGGTAATCGATGAAGATATTTGTACAGATCCCGACAAGGTCGATGCGATCCGAAACCTTCAAGCTTCCCAAAACCAAGGGAAATACTACAACCTCAGGACGTGAGAATGGCGACTGACAATTTGAACTAAAAGTGATTGTGAGGCAGCAAGTTGCGGCAAAGTTGGCCCCAAAATGCGACGGATCTTATAGGGTCGCCAACTTTATCTTCCCCATCATCTTGCGTCTTACCCGTGAAGGTGAAGGAAAGAAGCGGTGGCTATTATAACTGCACTTAAACCTTATTTTCAGTATCCAGAAGAGGATGACGACGACATGGACTCCCCTGCAGGCCGCGAGCTCGCCTTCGGGAAGGGCGAGTGACGCTGACCAAGGATGACGTTAGGAGTGAAAAATTATTTTAAGGAAAACATTTTGTAATTAGCATTTATGTCTGCCCATTTGTACGCTACACTGGTAGGGATATTGAAGTTAGGGTAGAAATAGTAACGATATTTTATGAGCCCACAGAGTACGCATCATTGGAGGACGACACGATCGTGATAAGCAGTGACGAGGATAAGGCCCAGTGGATGCGGAGAGCGGCGCCACTGAGCTCCGACCATGAAGCAAAGAGCAGCAGTCGCGAGACCAACGGCGGGGACACCCACCAGAAGGAGGAGACATGGGAAACGCTGAACCAGAGATTCAAAATCCTGATTGCGACCAGGGGGAGAGCGACGAGGCTCCAACCGAATTGCGGCACGATTATTTCGAAACAACGGAGGGATCGTTCGAGCGTTAGGCAGACATGGTGTGTGATGAAGGACAACGATTGTCGTGCACATGCCGGAAATGCGCCGGACTCCCTTTTATAAGTCGCCACCAACAACTGAACATGTTCAGGCGATACGGTCTCCAAGCCCCGTAAGGCTGGAGGAGTCGCGATACCGACAGATGAGCCAACAAGGCCGGAAGAAGATGCACATTGCGTTGAGGAGTGCACAGAGAGCAAGAGAGACGACCGCCAAAATGAAAGTGGGCAGGATAACCTCAGGGTGTTCAGGGTGCCCATTAACACGACCAATCGGAGGGGATAGCGAAAATCATGCCTCAACGCTAAGGGAACGCGTTGACAGCAGCAACCTTAGACAGATCGGACTACGCGGCGCATCTCGAACCGGCAATCTCTGGTTACGATGACGCTCCATGCCGGCATGCCGGCACTGGGAAGTCGACAGGGCCGGCATCTTCCCGCGGTTTCTACCCGGGACCCGCGTCAGACGTCGGAAACAAGTCTGCTGCCAAGAAGACCAAAGCATCAATGAGACGACAGTTATAGAGGCGGAGGCAAAACTCATGCAGACTACAATACCGCTGGACTCGTCCTTGCAGCCGGAGTTGCCAGAGGAACTATCCAGTGGACGCCAGATATAGATGAGATCTACGGGGAGTCGAGCGGTTTTTTCGGTTTTATTGGCAGTATGATAGGGAAGTATATATACATGGCGGGATTTTGCTATGGGGAGATGTGATATTAATGTGGGGTGTGGCCTAGAAGAGGCGAAAAGAAAAAGGTAAGCATTGCCGTTCTCTCTGGGGCCGGAGCTGCGGGACTGTCGCGAGGTAATGCTTCGCAGCGCCGGCTCGTGGCTTAAGAGCCCCTCTCCTGCGTTTGGGACCTTCTTTGCTGTTCCTCTGCCCTAAGGGTGGTCATGACCTCTCTCGCGAATTTGTTGACAGCTGACCAGATGACCGGACTACTAATCATATGGGAAATTATAGTGTCCACTTCTATTTAGCCGCCTATTTCCCGTTCGACAAGACTTCGCTCCGTGCTGAACCTGTTGCACGAAATGAGGACATGTTCGGCATCTTCCGTTGCATCGCACGTAGGGCACCTATCGCTTGTGTCGTGTCCGAATCTGAACAGGTATGCACCCGTGACCGCTCAGGAGTTGGGTCAGGTAGAAGTTTACTTCCCCGTGCTTGCGCTGCATCCAGTCATCTATGTTGTGTATTAGGCGCGCCGTCCATCGTCCGGTTTCCGTTCTCTCCCATCTGGTCTGCCACTGGTATAGGCTGGCTCTGCGTGTGTCGGCTTTTATGTGTCTAATCGGTATAGACCCGCTAACGTTTCTTCTCGACTCATGTACGTGTCTGGCTTCTGTTATTAGGATGCTGAGTGGGAACTTGCCTGATATAACTGAGACCGCCTCCCCAGAGTTAGTTCGGAAGGCGCTGGAGACTTTGATCGCGTAGAGTCTGTACGCTGAGTCGATGCCTCTCATATACGACTTCTTTTCGGTTGCCTCGGCCCAGACCGGCGCCGCGTATAGGATCGTCGACTTCATAACGCTGCTTATCAAACGTCTAACACTATGTCTGGGTCCGCCGTGGTTAGACATCATCCTTGAGAGGCGTTGGGCAATCCCTGTCGCCTTTTTGTGGGTGTATAGGAGATGTTCTCTGAAGGAAAGACGCGTATCTATATGAACACCGAGGTATCGAATGGCTCTTTTGGATACTACAGTGGCTCCTTCTAGTCTAAGGGTTGCTGTCTCAACTGTCTTCCTGCTGCTTATGAGCACCGCTTCAGTCTTGTGGGCGGCAAGGCTAAGACCCCTAGATTCCAGCCAGACTGTCACACGCCTTACGGAGTCCTCAGCTAGTGCTTCCGCCGGTGGATGTGTTTCGCTTTGCCGACAATGGCAATATCGTCAGCGAAGCCCACGATCTTCACGTTATCCTTGAGTTCTAACCTCAGTATCCCGTCATACATTATGTTCCACAAGGTAGGCCCTAGAATGGAGCCTTGTGGCACGCCAGCTGTGACCTTGTATTTTGCTGTGCCGACATCTGTTTGAAACATTAAGAGCGTCTTCACTATAGCGTCCAGTTTGGCCATATCTGTGGGGGCGTAATTGTGGTTGCCTTGCATCTTCTTCATGACTAGTTTATACGCCCGTCCCCATGGGTCCTGGTCTGCCTCCGCGCAGAGAGCTCTAAAGTAGTTGAGTTTGCTGGCGCGGATAGCTTTGCACAAGGCACTACGTTTTAGTTTAAACCTACCACGTAAATCCTCGCACGGTGCTTAATGTTGTGCGTTCGCACGAAATCGGCAAATTCAACGGAACGATAAAATTTCGTTAAACGGCAAGGGGACTTTGGGAATGCTTTGAAGGGTAGCGTTCTTGCTCTAAGTGGAAGAAGAATAGTATATAAAATAATTGTTTTCCTTGTTTCTCCAAGAATTAATGATTAGGTTGGGAGGCGACTGAGCCTCAAAGTATGCAGTGTCGCTATTGCGAGGGCTGTTCCTTAACTTACAAATCCCTCTATAGCGAGGGTTGCTTAATATTCTATATTAAGTACTATGTGTTAACTACTCCCCCCTCAAGTATAAGGCCGTCCTCGGCCGACCCAATTCCGGCGACAACTTCTCGTAACTGCTTCGCAGACTTCTTTGCGTCGATGATCCGCCAAAGAGTGAGGCCAATGCAGATTAAAGCTCAGCATATGGCTCCAATGATGAATGCCACACGATAAGCTTGATCAGTTCCGGCGTCCTTCTTGATTTGCTGTATCACCTTCAAATTACGTTCATTCAAACAATGAATGTAAGGGAGGCTGAGGACATCTTGGCTAGCACTGATGTTCAGCAAGGGAGAATTGGCAATACCCGGGACTCTATTGCGTGCGTTGTTGTGATTGTAAAACAGAGTCCCGTTAATTGCGACTCGGTCTCCGAACGTGATGAGATGCGTGCCTTGAACCTGGATCTCAGTGCCATTGTCCACCTGAATCCGTGCGAACCCGTCGTTAAGGATGATGATTCCGCCATCTACATGGGTGATTATTTCCAGGTTGCTCGGCTGGACCTCGCAGTGTGCCGTGCCACCTGCATGAAGCTCCTTGGCACATGAACTCTTTAATGCTAGACGACAAAATGTGGCTCCAGGTTTCTCCATCGCATTCGGCTATGACATTGTCAAACAATCGCAATATGAAGTTCTTGTGGACGACACGATAAATAGTGATTTTTCTGCAAGCTTTTTTAATCTTTGGGAATTTGATTATAAAATGTATAGTGTTAATGGATTGAAGAACTTTTACGGACGCAGCGGACATAAGATCTCCTATGGGAGTGTTGGTGGGTTCCTCTAGCCAAATTGATTTCAAATCTGAGTGATCTAAAATGTTTGGGCTAACAATGTTAGCCTTCGCGAGAGTAATAGCAAGCATTAAATTTTGCAACTCCATCATCAGCATTCTGTTTCTAGACAGTAGTGTTTCAAATAAATGGCTAGTGTCAACTTGTGAGTTTTCGGCTATCTTGAGAATTTTATTGACAGTTATTGTTAACTGGTTAAGCTGGTCTTGAACTCTAGTGTTGATTTCTATTTGTCTATTGTTGGCATTTATTAGTTGCCTTTTAGTGAACCTAGTCTGCTCTAAATCACCGGCATCGGGTGTACCAGCCACAACCTTCAGTATGGATCCTAGGAAATCTAAGCTCCTGGCGACTCTATGGTGTGTGCCTAACGCCTGCAAGAGGTCTTGTAGGTGCGCCGTGTCCACACTTAGAAGTTTTTTCATGTGCGATAGCGGGAACATGTCAATTAATTTGACCGTTTCTTCCACCATTCGCACGTACTCTGAGAGGTTTGCCGAGTGCCTAACATATGCGTATTCTTCCCATATCAAGATCTCGCCATCGACGATGGGAATGTACTTGGCACGCGAGTAGTCGGTGACATGTGCCGAAGCCACTGACAAGAAAAGGAGTACTATTGATCCAAACCTGTGAAATGAAGTTGTGTTCTTTCTTTTTAGAAACTTTTTTAAAGAGGTCTGTCCACCACCAAAAATGTTTTATAAAAACTATGCCAAGTGGCTAAAAGTAAATTGAAAAACTATATCCAACTTATACGAGTATGCCTAGTGGCTTAAAAAAAGGTGTAATAAACAAGGAAGTCACTTTAGGTTGTCCTTGTGGACCACCCTTCCTCGAATGAGGACCTCGGTCCCCAGGTCTGCTTCAACGGCCTTCTCAACACATAAAGGTGTGAGTTTGTTTCCGAGCCGTCGGTTGGACTTGACTGAAACCTTGTCACCAACGTCGAAGACCCTATTCTGCCGATTTGCGTTCTCCCTAGCTCTTAGCGTCGTCTGAGCGTTTCTGATCTTTTCTTGTATCTTTTCTTGTTGCTCATCTGGGTGCGCCTGAACCACATCAACTGGTCTCAGGTCGATGACCGAATGGATCGACTTATTGTACTCAGTTGTAGCCAGTAAAATGACTTCTACGGTGTCACTTATGCCTTTATCGATCTTTAGGCATCTGGCTAGCTCTAATAGAGTGCTGTGAAAGCGCTCAACCTGTCCATTCGAGACGCTATGTAATGGTGGTGCATTTGATATGCTGACTTCCTAGTTGTTTGTTAGCATAGTCACGATGGTCTCTGAATTCAATGACGGTTCATTGTCACAGTAAATGGATTTGGCTTTTGGAAAAAAATTCATTAGTTGCATTAAGGCAGGCTTCAGATCCACAATGGTTCTTGAAGGGACTGGTTGAACAATAGCAAACTTAGAGAACTTGTCGATGCAAGTGAGAAAGTATTTCCTTTCAGTGGAGAAAATGTCTATGTGTAACATCTCTCCTACATGTGAAGGGATGGGCGTCTCCCCAAGCTCTTGTTTTTTGGGGTGTCTATCGTATTTACCCCTAGCACATGTTTTGCAATTTTGTACTATTTCATTGGCTATTTTTGCCATCTTTGGAAAGTAGTACTCCTAGAGTATCTTCTTAACATTTACCTGTGCAGACCTATGGGCCCTATTATGCTCTTTTGTGAGGATTTCCTTCCTTTCTCCAAACGCAAATATGTCCACTACGCGATTTTTGCAGTGCCAGAACTTTGTGGCTGGGTATCTTCGAACCAATGTATCTTGTATCGTGTGTAAATTACAGTGGAGAGCATTTACGCATTTGGGTGAGACTACATCTTCGAGCTCGTCTAGCAGCGATTCGACGCAAGTATAGCTGATCAAGTAGCGTTTCTTATTCCCAAAAAGAATGAATTTGGTTTTGAAAACAATTCAAGGGTTTGTCTGTAGTCTTAATGGTGTTGATGAGAGATACCTCACTGTGGATCGTTTCTGCGCAGGACTCAATTTCTTGTTCATTTACAACGTTGAGCTCCTGTCTTGACAAGGCATCCGCAACCAGATTGTCCTTGTCAGGTTTATAGAAGATACGTGCATTAGACTCGTCAATGCGCGCTTTCCACCTTTTGATCTTCGCATTTGGATTAGATTCCGAAACTGCAAAGGTCAGGGGTTGATGGTCAGTGAAGATATTAATGTCTTTCACCCCATACAAATACTGCCTTAACTTGGCAAGTGACCATACGATGGCCAATAACTCTCTCTCATTTGTTGCATAGTTAACATTGCTGTCCTTCACTGTTCTTGAAATCATTGTTATAGGATGACCCTCATGAGACACCTATGCCGTGAGCCGAAGCATCGGTCGTTAGATCGAATGGCTTCTAAAAATCGGGAGCATTACATTCTCGGATGACAAAATATCGCGCAACTTCTGAAACGCCATTTGCTGCACTTCAGAGAATTGAACCTTTATATTTCTGGAACTATTCTTACTAACTGTTCCATTTTCACCCTTCAAGATATTCAAGATGGGTCTTGCTATTGCGGCGAAGTCCCTAATGAAATATCTGTAATAGCTTGCGAGGCCTAGAAATGATCTGACCTCGAACAGTGTGTTCTGGATACTCCTGTATTGCCCTAACCTTTTCAGGATCCGTCGTGGCGCCAGTGCTGGTGACTATGAAACCAAGAAAGTTCACGCTTTTCTTAAAAAAACGTGACTTTTCGACGGAGACCCTCATGTTTGCTTCGTGTAAGCTTTTTAGGACCCAATCCACGTGTTTAACGTGGGATTTCTCATCTTCTGAAAAGATGATTACGTCATCGACATAAACATAGCAGAACTCCTATTTCCCCCCGTTCACAGAGAAAGAGGTTTTTTCACGGTCGCGTTCAGCGAGTATGATCTGGTGATAACCAGACTTGAGGTCTAATGTTGAAATGAATTTGGCTCTCCCCAAACTCCCCAATATCATTGATATATTTGGCATAGGGTATTTGTCAGGCACGGTTCATTCGTTAAGTTTATGAAAGTCCATTACCAACCTCATTTTCCTATTGCCCGCTTTATCAGTGACCGTCTTGTCTACTACCCATATTGGGTTATTGTAGGAAGAGACGGACTTTTGAATTATATCATTCTTTAGCAGATCTTTGATCTCTTTATTAACGAAATCAGCTGCTCCCATTGGATATGGGTAAAGCTTGGCATAGATCGGTTGCTCATCTGTGGTCCTAATGGTAGCCACGACTGATGTGTTATACGGCAACGCCTCGTCTGGGTCTGCAAAGGCTTTTTGTCTGGGCTTTAGCATTTTCAAAAAGGAACTTCTAGCTAATGGGGATGCCTCTGCACAGTCTACATTTGCGAAACTTACATTGTTGCACGCGTGGAAGGTGATTTGTTCGACCTCCGTGCCCCACTTAAGTTGTCCTGAAGCTAGACAAAGCGAAGCAGCTGCCTGCTTTAACAGGTCAAGGCCTACAATCCCATCAAAAGTTGACAAGTCCGGCAGAATAAAAAAAGTTGGCTTTAACCCAAACATTGAAAGAAAGCATTTGTGTGTAATTTGTGTCTCGCCGTGAATGGAGTGAATCTTGAAGGGGGACTCTACCGATCGAACGCCTTTCAACCCTTCATGTGGCCGAATAAGGCATGAATGAAGGCAAATCTCTGGGCTTTGCTGCAAAAAGCACATCTGTAAGACTGCGCTTGAGACCCGATATGAACACACGCAACGCCGTCGTCGCGGAATTTTTCACATAGGCCCTTTTCTAAAGCCGGCTCATATGACATGTTAACTTTATTAGTGAGAAGAGTGAGATTCTTCTCTACCTCATCCTAATATTGAAGCAGGGACAGGCCACCTTGCCTCATGGTACCTAATTCTTGTTCAATGACATGAATTGGTCTCTTGTCACTGTATGTGAAATCTAGGCGATTTATTATCACATACTAATGCAAAGTATGCAGTGTCGCAATTGCGCGGGCTGTTCCTTAACTTATGGAGCACGCGATAGCGAGGGTTGATTAATATCTTACATTAAGTGTTATGTGTTCACTTATATATGAAAACAGATATTCAATGAAAACAAGAAAGAAAAGTACAGTCGAGCGCGCCCGACCGTGTAATACTATCTGCATTTGTCCCGATTAAATTATTAAAATCGGTATCGAGATATTACAATGTGAATTACTTGCATTAAAACACGTTGAAACAAAAACAATCTAAGCATAATCAAACACACATCTGTTTGTTTGTATTCGAATACACATACGTTTGGCAATATGTATATGATGCAAATATGTATGTGTGTATTCGGCGCAGCCAGCGACCTCGGGCAGCGCTGCCGACACACAGGCAGCGAAAACGTTCGAACATGTGCTTGTGTGTTTCTGTCTCGCTTGCACCAATGGGTTGATATTGCGTTCAATTATCAATATTGTAACGCTTCTAGTTTTTTTGTTTATAACCCGATTTTAATGCGCCTTTCAGGATAGTTTAATATAGTTAGTCTCCACACGAATTATAAATAACCATACGAACAAAATCGCTAAAAACGGCATTGCAGTTTGAAAACTATTTTATCAAATGTGGGAAAAGGGGGCGTGGCAGTCCAAAATTTTAAATGGCAATGCAACTATGACGTCGCTAGGAACCTCCGTACCCAAAATGGTGATCCTAGGTACCATAGTTACTGAGATATTTGCCGAAAACATCGATTTTTCCCGAGGTGTGTCCAGTTTTTTGCTTATTGTGGGCGAATAGGGCGTGGCATCTAAAAAAAAAAGATTCTTGTATTGACTGACTAAATATCTGATCGTTTGACACCAAGCTCGAACTTGTAGCTCTTACCATCTCTGAAATCTGTTTGTTCATCCGGACAGACAGACAGACAGACAGACAGACGGACAGACGGTCAGACGGACAGACGGACATGGCTATATCGACTCGGCTTGTGACGCTGATCAAGAATATATATACTTTATGGGGTCTGCCACGCCTCCTTCTGCCTGTTACATACTTTTGCACAAACCCAATATACTCTTGCAGAGAGTATAAAAAGAAATAATAATAAATAATGATTTGTTTTTTCAAAAAATAATAGAGTAAATTTTGTATGACGTTCCGTTCAATCAATTTCATGAACAAACAAAATTTTAATACATACTATGGCCCGAATTATCTACACAATGGATTGGTTCTACACCCAGTCTTAAGACAATACGGCCAACGTGGTCAATAATGTCAAAATAATCGATCACACAGATGATATCCAAGCACTGTGGATCCTGCTCCTTATTTTGACAATAGTTTCAGTATTGCAATTCCTATTGACACTATACGTAAAACATAACAAAATAATTAAGAAAAGATACGCAGCTAGAGCTAACATCATTGACTGAGTCTAAAAAAAAAAAATAAAAAAAAAGTTAACAACATGTATTCCTACCAAATCAGCCAAACTTTCTTTAATGACCCAGATTTTATAATAAATTCAATGACAATTTTGCAAAAACATAGAGAAGTTATCAATCAATGAATTTGAAAACGAATATATTGAATTATTTAATAAAACATCCAGTCCATTGATATATTGAACAAAATTCGAGAAAGGAATAGTCTTAAGTAAATTACCTTATGTCTCGATAAAAACCCAAACAAAAGAAAACTCCATATTGGGATCAACAATCATATTATTGGTGCGATTGCATCGATAAATGGCATTTGATCGTAATACAAACTATGGGATGGAGTGTAATAGCAAAACAGCTTAATACAAACAAAGATCAATTTGAAAAATCTTACAAATGTGTCAAGAAAAGTGCAGTCCTAAAAGTAGACACGCTAATACACCACATCACCATACTAACTGAGCAATATAATAATACTGTGAACACAGTTAATAAATGGGATCAAAAACTTTCTAGTGATCACACTAATAGATGCCACAAATTAATGCAACCTGTAAACGTACGATTGAAATACATTGGTATTAGGCGAAACATTGAAATATATGTTCCAGATGAACTAAACTTACTTGCTGAGTTTAACAAAAACCAGCTACAAGATTAAGACAAATCCAAGCCGATGAAACAATGAATCAGAAACACAAGATAAAAACTTAGAAAGCATTGAAATAGACATGGCAAACCAGGTCTCCTTAGACAGGGAATATGTGAAGCAGGTATCCTCTTCCATTCCTGAATTCGATGGTAAAAAGTTATCATTGAATCGGTTCTTAACAGCATCGAGAATTGTAGAAAGAACCAATGGTGACCAAGAAGATATAGCGGTTGATGTTATTAAGTCAAAAATAACCGGCACAATATTGTACAAGGTACAATATGAAACCACTATATCAGACATAATAAATAAACTCAAGGGAAACGGTGAATCCACCGACGTACTAAAAGCCATATTGTTAAACATTAAAAAAAAGGCAAACCCGCATCGCAATATACAGCAGATATTGATAACTTACGAAAGCAATTAGAAGCTGCATATATTGACGATGGATTAGAACCTGATAATGCGGAAAAAATTTCAACAAAAGAGGCCATATCTGCCATGGTTAAGAACTGTGAGCATGAAAAACTGAAAATGTTACTTCGTTACTTTTAATGATGTAATGGGAAAATATATCCATTGCAGCACCGAAGTTCTGGAAGTTCTAGCACTGCATTATTCCAGCGAAGCCGAAGTAATAGAGGAGGAACTATCACTCTGATAATTCAAACTATAATAACAACAGAAACAATGGTAGAGGTCGAGGTTGCAACCGACGAAGGAATAACTCCAACCGAGGCAATAGTAAAAACCAAAACTACCAAACTAATAGCAATAACAATGTCCAAGTTGCCCAAATTAATTCGGTAAACGGGCAGAACCCTTCAGAGCAATTAGAAAATAATATATAGACACTCAATCTCAGTTTCAACATTTTCATAAAAATTAAGGATCAAAGTACAGGTAAAACGTGCAGATATTTCGATATTAAATGAAAATATAGACATATTTGATAATGTAAATACACACATTTCAACACAAATAACAGACATTGGTAAAGGTTCAGTTTTTTTCAAAAGGTTTAGCATTCGTAGAATTATCTACAGGAAAACATGTAATACCACATGAATTCCATATAGTCGATCAAGACTTCCCAATACCAAGCAATGGAATTATTGGAATAGACTTCATAAAAAAATACAATTGCCAATTAGACTTCAGAGATTCTCTAATACTACTTCCAAATAATATCAACTATACAATACACTTACCAATCTTTCACACTTGTGATAATAATAATGGCACAATACTTCCAGCTCGTGCTGAAGTAGTCCGTCAAATAAACATAGTTTCAAAAGAACAAAATGTTCTTATTCCAAATCAAGAAATTGAGGAAGGAATTTTTATTGGAAATACAATTTCCAACCAACAGAATACATTTGTCCGAATACTAAACACAACTGTATCAAAAAAATTTTAAACCTTAACAAAATAAAAATTGAAACTCTACGTGACTACGAGATAGTCCAAGCAACTAACGAAGAAAGACAAAATACTATCATGAACAAGTAAGAAAGGCTACAGTCGATCGAGCCGACTGTAAAAGACCCCGTACTCCAATAGTAATGCACATTTGTATTCAATTTGAATTCAAATTTTCAAATTAAATTTAAAAATTTTAATTTTATATGTGCATTTTGAATTGAAATTTAAAAATAAATTAAATTAACAATTCGCATTGCCACATTCGTATGAAATTATATGTATGTATGTGTGTATTCGGCGCGGCCAGCGTCTGCCGGCAGCGCTGTCGCCACACAAGCATCGAGAACGTTTGAACATGTGTCTGTATGTTTCTGTCTCGCTCTCGCGCGTAAGTGGTATTGCAGTTAAAAAACAAAATTTAGAACGTAATTGCTCTTTTGTTAACAAATTCGCATGGCCAGCATTCGAACCTACAACATCAGACCAACGCGCTGCAACTCTATCAGTTGCACCACGCGCCACTTTCAAGAATTGTCCGATTATCAGCATTTACATATTATTCATACAAACATACATTCGTTTGAAATTATATGTATGCATATAAGTATGTATGCATGTATGTATGTATGTGTGTATTCGGCGCGGCCAGCGTCTGCCGGCAGCGCTGTCGCCACACAAGCATCGAGAACGTTTGAACATGTGTCTGTATGTTTCTGTCTCGCTCTCGCGCGTAAGTGGTATTGCAGTTAAAAAACAAAATTTAGAACGTAATTGCTCTTTTGTTAACAATTCGCATGGCCAGCATTCGAACCTACAACATCAGACCAACGCGCTGCAACTCTATCAGTTGCACCACGCGCCACTTTCAAGAATTGTCCGATTATCAGCATTTACATATTATTCATACAAACATACATTCGTTTGAAATTATATGTATGCATATAAGTATGTATGCATGTATGTATGTATGTATGTATGTGTGTATTCGGCGCGGCCAGCGTCTGCCGGCAGCGCTGTCGCCACACAAGCATCGAGAACGTTTGAACATGTGTCTGTATGTTTCTGTCTCGCTCTCGCGCGTAAGTGGTATTGCAGTTAAAAAGAAAAATTTAGAACGTAATTGCTCTTTTGTTAACAACAATTCGCATGGCCAGCATTCGAACCTACAACCTCAGACCAACACGCCGCAACTCTATCAGTTGCACCACTTTGAAGAATTTTCCGACTATCAGCATTTACATATTATTCATACAAACACACATTCGTTTGAAATTATATGTATGCATATAAGTATGTAGGCATGTATGTATGTATGTGTGTATTCGGCGAGGCCAGCGACTGCCGGCAGCGCTGTCGCCACACAAGCATCGAGAACGTTCGAGAACATGTGTTTGTATGTTTCTGTCTCGCTCTCGCGCGTAAGTGGTATTGCAGTTAAAAAACAAAATTTAGAACGTAATTGCTCTTTTGTTAACAATTCACATGGCCACCATTCGAACCTACAACCTCAGACCAACACGCCGCAACTCTATCAGTTGCACCACGCGCCACTTTGAAGAATTTTCCGACTATCAGCATTTACATATTATTCATACAAACACACATTCGTTTGAAATTATATGTATGTATGTGTGTATTCGGCGACGCCAGCGTCTGCCGGCAGCGCTGTCGCCACACAAGCATCGAGAACGTTCGAACATGAGTTTGTATGTTTCTGTCTCGCTCTCGCGCGTAAGTGGTATTGCAGTTAAAAAACAAAATTTAGAACGTAGTAGCTTTTTTGTTAGAGGTAGAATTTTGATGCCACCTTCAGAATAGTTTGATTTGATATGTCTCTATACGAATGTTGAATTACAACACTCTACCATATGAATAAATGCCTTAAAAACGGCATTAAAGTTTAATAGTTTGGTTAGCTCTCATAAGAAAAGGGGGCGTGGCAGCTCAAAATTTTTAATTGCATTGCATTAAGGCTGTCTCTAGCAAATGGTGTTCCTAAATCCAATACTTACTGAGTTATTGGCCTAAACCTACATTTTTTTTCGAGGTGTGTCTGGTTTTTTGCTCATTGCCTGCCTGATTTAAAAACGGACTTTCATTCCTAATTTGGTGTCTCTAGTTTTTGTAATTTAAAAGATCCAGGTGTTCATACGGTCGGACAGACAGACGGACATTGCTATATCGACTCGGCTGTTGATGCTGATCATATACTTTATGGGGTCGGCCACGCCTCCTTCTGCCTGTTACGCACATTTCGCTTCTGACAAACCTAATAGACCCCTCTACTCTTTTTTAGACTACGGGGTCTAAAAAACTAATTCAGAATTTTCCACCATTATTTAAGCCTGTATTAAAAAATCTTTGCACCAAATACACAGACATATTCGGACTAGAAACCGAATCTATAACCACAAATAATTTTTACAAACAAGAGCTGAGATTAAAAGACACAGAACCAGTGTATAGACAAAATTATAGAATACCACACGCTCAAAAAGACGATATCAACAGACAAGTTGATCAAATAGTTGAGCCCTCACTATCAGAATATAACAGTCCAATACTACTGGTGCCAAAGAAAGGTTTACCAAGTTCAAATGAAAAACGATGGCGATTAGTAATAGACTATCGTCAAATTAATAAAAAACTGTCATATGATAAATTTCCACTTCCAAGAATTGACTATATTCTTAACCACGTCTTTTTCAACCAGCAATGGTTCATATAGTTTTACACGATTACCTTACGGATTAAAAATAGCGACAAATTCTTTTCAAAGAATGATTACAATAGTTTTTTAGAGCCCGTACTCTAAAAAAGAGTAGAGGGGTCTATTAAGTTTGTCTGAGGCAAAATGTGCGTAACAGGCAGAAGGAGGCTTTGCAGACCCTATAAATTGTATATATTATTGATCAGCATCCAAAGACGAATCGATATAGCCATGTCCGTCTGTCCGCCAAACGCTGTCCGCGCCGAATACACACATACATACATATATGCATACCAGAGAACTGCAGCGATACACCGCATGCAAAATTACCCAAATCACACACAGAGTATTTTTCGTCTCAAATCATTTTGTATACGAGAAGTATTGGATATTTTTTAACTTCTTTCCTTTGGGTATTTCATAAAAAGATATTTTTTTACCCGCTCATATTTTTACCTACTCATGTTTTTACTTACTCACATAAACATCGCATCACATTTTTACTCAAAAAAACCACCCTTGCGAAGTACAAGTAAATTTTTTACTCGGGTTTTTACTCGTGTATTTTCATTTTACTCGAGTATTTTCATTTTACTCGAGTATTTTCATTTTTTTACTTGATCGTTTTGTGTGTGTCGTCATGCGCCGATCTTTTGTTTTGGACTTGATAAATGTAATGGAATTAATAGTTTAAGTAAGAAGTAAAGCAAATTGCCTTTGAAATTGTTTTCATCAATATTTTACATAAATTTGAAGATTTAAATATTCAACTTATTTAGAATCGAGATTAGAATAGATTACAGGTTGATTGTGGTACACCTGAGTTATTATTGGTTGCTTGAATATTCTAAGTCGCTATTTGTCATGAAGTAACCTTTTATCTAAAAATTTAACGCTCAAAATGCATATTGTAAAAATGTTGGCTATTTGGTTTTTTCGGCAAACCCCGAAAACTGTAAGTTGCTACCTGTTGTTACATGCATTCTCCCTAATGCAAAACCCTTTTTATCATCTTACGCGCTCTGTTCAATTTCCCGACGGCAAACCGTCGCTCAAGTACACGCATATTATGTGTAAGTATTTTCAATACTCTGTATGAAATGAATGAAGCGCACAAGCGATACTCGTTTCAAAAAGAGTATTGACGATACTCGTATTTCGGGTACGAGTAAAAAAAATACTCGAGTAATTTCCTTCGAGTAAAAAAAATACTAGAGTAAAAAAATATCCGATCACATTTTTACTCTAAATTTTTGTGTATGAGTATGACCGCCACCGCATTTTCTGTGTGTATTACTCGAGTACAAAAAACCACCACCCGTGCAGTTCTCTGATGCATACATATAGTTTCAAACGAATGTGTGTTTGTATGAATAACATGTAAATGCTGATAATCGGTGGATTCTTGAAAGAGGCGCGTGGTACAACTGGTAGAGTTGCGGCTCGTTCGTCTGATGTTCTAAGCTCGAATGCTGACAATGAGAATTGTTAATTTAATTTTTTTTAAATTTCAATTCATATACTGTGTAAAGGCGGAGCGTTCACTACATTAACAACCAAGCAGTTAAGGAGTTATATAGTTATAATTTCCGACTTAAGTGATGGCTCGCTAACACAATAGATATGTTTGTCAATGCAGGTGACGAAAAGTTTGCTATCTCTACTGTCTTCTCAGTTGTGTCAATGTTATGTGTCAAAGATGCTTCGCTATGTATTGTTGCTACATCTAATTTGGGCCCGGCGCTATTAAGCTCGTTGATGTTGTGCCCTGTGCGCATAAGCTACGTGATTCTCCATACCTTATAAAACAAATTGCAACAAAATATTTATGAACAAGAAAGAAAAGTACAGTCGGGCACGCCCGACCGACAGGCACACAGACAGACAGGCACAAGAGGAGAGTTGAAACAAGTGACACGCGTTGGCGCACGGCTTGGAAGTCAAGTGTTTTTACAAGTGTTCTTGCCTTACTAAAGAGAAAGAAATCGTACGGTTGAGTCTGTTCGTGGCGCCTCTTTACATACCGCGTCAATTGAGGATCCGACTGGAGGCCCATCGCTGGTTTCTTTGGTTGCAGTTCTGTCTCAGTGACCAGGCCACCGTGAGCGTAGGCTGGTGAAGGGAGTTGCTGGTAAGCGCGCTCTTCTGGCTTTCCCTTTTGAGCCAACTTTCTCTCTTTGTTGATGGTAGTTTTTGTAACTTTCCTCTGGCTGCGAGGTGACTAGCATTATTCCTGCTGAGTAGTGTTGGAAAACGCCGCTAATCTATTTCCTCGGGATCAACTGATCGCTATCGAAAGCAGCACTTTAAGCTATTGATAGCATCCCTGGCTACTGATCGTATCATAACAGGGAGACTTTGTCCGTTAGCAGAGCTGTTGGCGCCAAACGGTCATATCAGTTCAAATTCAAATTTGAACTGTGCTTCCGCCAAAAATACTGTTCGACAGTCAAAATATTGCTAGCCCAGATTCAAATTGTAAGCTCGGATCGCGGTATTGTAGAGCAAAAAAGTCAATATTCCCGACTAACTTCCATCCCCGCCAAACTAGTGGTGCTCACTTAAGGGGGCTCTGGAGACCAAGTCTGGGCGGTATAACCCACCCAGGATGAAGCCAAGGGGAAATCCTCGGCCACCAGGGGAATATACCGGAGCTCAGGTATCGGGAACAACCTTGGAGGACGACCAGGAAAACGAACGGAGGAGGAGTTGCTATCAACTTTCCACCTGCGACCCAGGATTGCGAGAACGCCACCAGGAGGCGGGCTAGAGAGGCAAGGCAAAGCCCGGTCAAGGTCAAGCGGTACCAAGGGCCAAAATTGACGTAAACAGCTGGCAGACGCAAACCAGGAAGGGGAAACCTCGAGCTGATGCAATCATCATCCAGCCGGAAGATGGTAAAACATACAGCGAGATCCTGAGATTGGTTACCAGGAGAGAGGACAACAAGCTGCAGAGCGTCGGAGAATACGTTAAGCGAGTGAGGAAGACGCAAAGTAACGGCCTTGTCCTGGAACTCGATGGAAATTGCAAGAATGCTATCCAGGAGATGAGAACTGCCCTTGGCGAAGATTTGGGGCAGCAAGCAAGAGTGAGAGCAGTCTCGCACGAGGTATCGCTGGAAATTAGAGACATCGACTGCCTAGCTAGGCATGGTCAAAGTCCTAAGGTCGGGCTATAGTGGTATGCAGCAAAATTTTGAATGAGGGAAAGCTGAAAATTGACTGGAGCAATACAACGCAATAGAAGGGCCAAGTTTCGTGTCCGACCTAGATGGAAAGGCTGCGCATCTGGGCATGCAGTCTCCAACAGCCGCAACTTGAGTATCTCCGCGCCTCACGGGTATTCGTGCGAGCAAAGCTTGGAAATCTGTGGCTCTACAGCTGTTACCTGGCACCCAGTCTCCAGACACAGGAGTACCTTACCATCCTGGACGACCTAGCTGCAGATATCAGAGGAAAAAAGGATGCCATCATTGCCGGTGATTTCAACGCTTGGGCCGTGGAGTGGGGCAGTGCCCATACAAACAGACGTGGGCAAGCAGTGGTGGAAACTTTTGCATCCTTGGATGTTGCTCTGCTAAACTGTGGAGGGCATCAAACTTTCAGCAGAGCTGGCGTAGGCTCAGTTATCGAACTAACGTTTGCTTCCGGCTCGCAATGGAGACAATGCGGATGGACGGTTAGCGACGCGTACACGGCTAGCGACAAGAACGCTATTGTGATTTCTGTAAATAGACGGGAGGCTGCCGGGCAGATCTGGGCCACGACGTGTAGTGTATGCACATATGAGTTCTTATTACTCAATATTTATGTTGAGTAATAAGAACTCATATGTGCATACACTACATCTCCCTCCTTTTGAAAAATAACGTAATTTTATGAAGTTATTTTAATTCTTATTATCTATAAATTTAAGAAATTTTATTTATTTATTTATTTATTTTTTTTTTTTTTTTTTTTTAAGTTCCAAGTCGTTTGCTCGGCTCATATATTTTTTCCTCAAACATTTATTGTGAAGCTTGTACAGTTTATAAAAGCAATTTGCACACATTATTATAACAATTATTAGTAGCATTACGTTTACATATTCTAAATCAATATTATTCGGTTCTACCTTATTTATCACGTTAGCAGTGGAATCCACTGACTTAACGTCTACTAAACCCATTATGGTTTTGTCAAAATTATGATTATGATTATAATAATTATCTATTTCCTCACTGAATTTACTTATCGAATTACTTTTCATCCATTTTACGGCTTTTTCTTTTTTTCTTATTTTTACATTTGTCCTACCTATAGTTTATTTAGTATAGCTTTACGGGCTACACTTCTAAACGAGCGGAAAAGGTTCCGCAGGCTTTTACAAAAGTTTTGTTTTAAATTTAATTAAAATATTTATATCATATTTATCCGCATTCTCTGCGTCAGCTGGTCGTCGCCGGTTGGCTGCACTGACGCTCCCTCGCAGGCGAAAGTGGCGGTTTGCCCTTCTCGCTGTTGATCTGTTGCTGTTGTCCTGGGCCTATGGGCTCAGGCGGTTCCGGTGCCGGTCATCGCACCAGATTTGTTGATACCCTGTTTTTTAGGGTGACACTTCCTTTCCTTGGGGACTGGCGTTTCCTTTGGTGTCCCGTAGCAATGGCTGCATATATACTCGCAGTATGCTTAGTATATTGGGCCCTCGCAGTCGTTTGGGCAGACCTTTTTTTACTTCTGGTAATTCCTTCACAGTTTGTGGACTTATTTTTATTTTTGGTTTTGCCACGTTTTGAATCGTAGAGTATGGGATTCTGGTTGTTGTGGTTTTATTTTTCAGCAATTGGTTTTTTATAAACTCTACCTCGGCGTGTAATTTCACCGAGGTATTCCAAATAATTTTCTCTGGGCTATTTAGTAGCCTCAATATCTGAGCCTTTTTGGCTTTCAATTTTTTCACCACACCAGATTTTTTTCCATCACTCTACTTACTGTGATTGTATTTTCCTTCCTTGTTCATTTTCCAGTGTTCATTTTTCCAGTATATCGTCTGATGGTCACTCCTTTTGATGTTTAGTGACCACTGTCACGGTCGCCATGTAGTAAGTTCCAATCTCGTTTATTGAATGATCGAATCAATTCGGTTCTCTTAGACTAAAAAGGCTTGCTAGCTGTCGGCGCAGCGGCAGAGCAGCCGTTTTATATAAACATTATATATAAGTAAAGTAATTAATGTAAAACGGGCAGAGAGTGTGAGTTATGCATGCACATATGTATATTAGCGGTCAGTATGGGAAACATGCTGACTCGGCTCTAAGCGATGAATGCAATGAGTGCATATCATATTACGTTTGGACTTGAACTGTGTGCGGGCACTTGGCACGCTGTCGCTGAGTGACAAAGTCAATGCCCTATGCATATTCGGCTAACAAAGTGTTGCCGGTCAATATTTATGTTGAGTAATAAGAACTCATATGTGCATACACTACAGCTTTCGCTGATGCCTTCTCTGCCCCCATGCACGGAACAAATGCGGAGCACAGCGCAAAGCTCTTAATAGAAGCTGTAACCGAAGCCTGCGACTCGAACACGCTGCCGCGAAGAGGGTCAAGTAGACACCATGCGCCAGTCTACTGGTGGACAGAAGACATAGCGAACGCCTGACGGAGATGTATCAGTGTACGAAGAAGCCTGTACCGCTCACGGGGACGCCAAGACTACGAGTTTAGACGGGGGGCTTACGCCGAGAAGCGCGGAGAGCTCAAGAAGACCATAAGTCGGAGCAAAAGGGATCGCTTCCTGGAGCTGTGCGACGAAGCAGAACACGACATCTGGGGCAAGGCCTATAAGCTAGCGATGAAAAAGTTACAGTCTCTAATGCGCATGCCACCAAAGTCCGAGGCATGCTGGAGATAGCGAAGACGCTATTTCCCGGGTCCCCAATCAACTGCCACCAGGCTCCACAAAACGCCATGATATACCCGGAAGCCCCGGCGGTCACGGCCGATGAAACCATCAGAGCAGCATGCGTCACTCGGGACTCCAAGGCACCTGGCCCAGATGGAATACCCAACAAGGCATTGAAGTTGGCATTGGCCGTGCGACCGGAGCTATTCGCAAGCGTCTTCAATAGTTGCATAAAGCAAGGTGTCTTTCCCAACCCCTGGAAAGTCCAAAATCTGGTGTTCATCCCGAAACCAAACAAGCCACTAGGGATACCGTCCTCGTATAGACCAATATGTCTGATAGACTCTGTTGGTAAAGTTTTGGATAAGAAGTTTGCAACAGGCTGGGCGAAGCGATCAACAAAGCTAGCGACCTCACACCCAGGCAATTCGGGTTCAGGAAGGCTCGATCGACAGTCGACGCGATCGCCGAAGTAACGAGATTGGCGGAAAGAGCAATTGAGGGGACCAGATGGCGTGGTGGCGGCAAAGAATACTGTCTTGTACTCACGTTGGACATCCAGAATGCATTCAACTCTGCAAACTGGGAATGCAGTGAGGGCTCTGGAAAACTTTCGCACCCCGGATTATCTGTTAGGAATAATTAAGGGCTATTTACGAAATAGAATACTGAAATACAAAACCGAGACTGGCGAGCGAGTCTACAGCGTGACTGGAGGAGTCCCACAAGGATCCGTACTTGGACCGCTACTGTGGAACGCCATGTACGATGGCATTCTGAGAATCCAACTCCCGGAGCAGGCAACGCTGGTGGGCTTCGCGGACGATGTTGCTCTAGTTATAACTGCCAAGCAGCTAAGTGATGCAGAGGCCATGTGCAGCGCAGCAGTCGTAAGAATCAAAGACTGGCTGACATCCGTTGGATTCCAACTGGCGAATCATAAATCGGAGGCTATCCTCATCAGCAGCAGAAAAGTAGTAAAGACCGCCGACATCAACCTAGGCAGAACCACTTTCGGGTCCAGCAGAGCCATAAGATACCTAGGTGTATTATTGGATACCCGCCTGAGCTACAAGGAGCACCTCGACAACGTATTCAAAAAACCAGAGGGGACCTAAGCATGGACGCCGCTATTCATGAACGTAGTAAGAGCCACAATTTTGTATGCAGCGCCGATCTGGTCCCATGCCATTAAGACCAAGGCATACAGGAGGAGCATACAGTCGACCTACAGACTGGGAGCGATACGAGTCTGTAGCGGGCTTAGGACAATATCCGAAGACGCAGCACTGGTCATTGCGGGCATGATACCAATTGATCTGTTGGCATCTGAGAGAGCTCAATTGTACTCGGAGAGACAACGGGTGGAGCCAGCTCAGCATCGCTTATATATATATATATATAGGGCACACCGCATAACGTACGGCTAGCGATAAACGCGAATCGAATTTATTAGTTAAAACATAAAATATAAAATCACTAAAAACGAAATACAATACATCTTAAATTATTAAGCTAACATAATTAGCTAGACAGCTGACAGAGAAGAAAAGTTCTAATTAAGGGGGTCGAAGTAGAACTACCTACAAGTCGAGAAAGTTTGTTGTAGTTACTACAAGTGACTCTGAAAGGATTATAGATGGCAAAGTTGGTAAAACAAGGTTGAAGAGAGAGCGGAAGAAAGTTTCTGGTTGGTCTAATCGGAACAGCAAAACTAATCTGGCTGAGTAATTCTGAAGAATCAATTTCACCATTAATTAGTTTGAGTAAAAAAAATTCACCGAGCACTATTCTACGATCAGACAAAGAAGGAAGATAAATTAGTAAAAGTCTACTACGATAGGAAGGTAAGCGTATGTTAGTATTCCAGTTGAGAGCCCTTAGTGCAAAAAGAAGAAATTGTTTTTGTACAGATTCTATTCTATCCTGATGAATCCTGTATTGGGGTGACCAAATACATGATCCATATTCAAGAATAGGCCGTACCAAGGCAGTAAAAAGTGTTTTCGTTAAATAGGGATCGTTAAATTCTTTCGACCAGCGCTTTATGAAGCCCAGGACACTAAAAGCACGATTAGTAATTGACAATAAATGCCTATCGAACTTGAGTTTAGGATTCATAAGGATACCCAAATCAGTGACCGACACAATTCTTTTAAGAGAGTTGCCATTCAGAATGTAAATGTTTTGAAATTGGAGGCGCCTACTGAAGGACATTACGTTACACTTACTAAAGTTAACGTTTAATAAATTAGCTTGACACCAGATTTGAAAACTACATAGATCAGATTGTAACCTGGTCCCAAGAACAGACTCAGCAGCCGAAACACAGAGTTTAACGTCGTCGGCATTCGTTAGCACACGAGAGTGTGTGAGAGTGAACAATATAAATAACAAGGGACCGAGATGGCTTCCTTGTCGAAAACTCGAAGAAACTTGAACAGATTTGCACGAAGTGTCTTTTAAATAAACATGTTGTGTTCTAGAATACAAGTAATTTGAAATACAAATAGTAAGCTTTACTGAAATCTGTGTAAGTGACGTCACTTTGCAATTTTCAAAGCCCTTCAGTGCGAATGATGGAAATTCTAACAGGTTAGTGGTAGTGGATCTATTTTTCACAAACCCATGCTGGCAGGGTGAAATCATGGACCTACAGAAATGTTGCAGTTGAGAAGTTATTAATTTCTCAAAAGCCTTGGGAATAGCAGACAACTTGGAAATACCCCTATAGTTGCAAACATCGGATTTATTTCCTTTTTTGTGAAGAGAAATAATGTAAGATGATTTCCAAACTTCAGGGAAACAGCATGTTTCAACGGACAATGTAAATAGTTTATACAAGGGCTTTAAAAGGCCGTTTGCACAGTTTTTAAGTACACAGCCAGGGACTCTGTCTGGACCAGGTGAAAAAAACAGATTTAGTAGCCTTTAAATTACATAAGAAAGAGCTTTCGGTGATGACTGGTGAAAAATTACAATTGAAAGAATTTAAATGATAAGGATAGGGTGAGTCACAGTTATACTCGTGCTTACTATAAGTTGTTTGAAAAAAATCGGCAAATATGTCGGCGATAGCCTTATCCGAATTAGCAGACCCTCTTTCAAAGAACACACTAGATGGAAGCGTTGATTACGCTTCGAATTATCGAAGTTATAAAACCTTCTCGGATTCCTTCTGAACTGTTGCCCACAGTCAGTAAGGTATTCCTTATAACGACGGTCATTCAAAACATAGAAATCAGATCGAGCAATCAGATATTGACAGAGATATAAGGAAGAGCCAGTTTCCCTGAATCTCTTATAGAATTTCGACTTTCTATTTTTGGGCAATGTTAACTCATGGGTAAACCAAATAGGCTTATTAGACCTGGTTGGAACACAGAGCGGAACACAGACATCAATTAAGGAATTCAAGGTATCATAAAAGGTTGTGATTGCACTATCCATATCTCTACACATGAACAGTCGGGACCAGTCAGTCTGGGATAGCAGCACATTTAACTTATTAAAGTCGGCTTTCCGAAACTGACGAGACCGTTTAGTAGATATACTACTAGTACGGGTCACCCGGTCAGGTCAATCAACACTTTCAAAGTCGGGTGATAAGGATCTTCAGGATTCGATAAGGGTTTTATGCGGGAAAAAGAAACACAGGAAGGATCCAAAACAAAAGCCAGATAGAGCATTTTATTTAAAGAGTTTGGAATAGCATTGATTTGAAGCAATGAAATTCCAAACAGCTCATCAAGAAAATCATGATGAGTCGTGGGGGTCAACACGGCAGAGTCGGGACACGAAATCCATGTAGTACCAGCAATGTTAAAATCGCCAAGAACTACAAGAAAGTCACTATCAGATAACATAGACGAAACAGATTTAATAGCAGAAAAGTGTAATAAATAAAGAGAAGAGTCAGAAGAAGGAGTAATATAGGAGCAGGTAATGAAAACTCTAACGTTATTTAGGCATAACTTAATAGCAACAAATTCGATATCCACAGAGCCATCGATTGTTACTTCTTCCGAGGATAAGTTAACATCGACGGCAATAAGCACACCACCATCTCGGCGGGATGTACTATCTTTTCTATAGATAGCGAATTTATTGAAAAGGATTTCAGAATCTAAAACATCGGGCCTTAACCATGTTTCAGAAAAGGCCACGACATGAAATAAAAAGGACAGACTATTTAAATACATATTGCTAAGCTTACTACGAAGACCTCTTACATTTTGATAGGTAAACAAGAGGGAGGAAGTTAGTTTTTTCCGGAATCAGAGGCCGGGACAGGGTTAGACGGCAGTGCAATCTGAGTCCGATTTCTTTTCTTAGCTGTATACTACTTTATTATTAAATGGTCCGGGCAAAATTCTTTACAACAAATTGTACGAAAATATTTGGCAGGAACACTTACTTTAAATGAAGAAATTTTCCGATGATATGAGAACTTAAATTTTCAACGTATCGTTGGCTTCAGATTTAGTCTGAATAAAGGCCTTGACATCATCCGATGTGGTATCAGGGGCAAGCCTAGAAGCAAATAATTGTTTCTTTGGTGGAACACCTACAAAAGTCTTTTTATCGGACACTGTAATAACTTCCGCAACAGCTCTGATAGACTCATTGCTTGATTCACCAACTGCAACAGTATTGACTACTAACGAATCAGGAACAACTAAATTGCTTGATTCGCCAATAGCAACAGTATTGACAACTAACGAATCAGCATCAATTACTTCGTGAGTCGTGGGGACAACTTCTGTGGGTAAGATAAAGTTGTCATCACTACTAACAATTATATTTGCAGATGGGGATGAAAAATTTATTAGAGAAGGTGCGGACGTTGTGGGTGTGTGATGAGGGACTGAAAGTTAGTTAGAGCCAATCGACAATTTAAAATTGGCTTTTTTACGCTTTGGAGAATCATTTAAGACTTTGAGGCCTTTAATCTCCTTATCCGAAGCTGCGAAACTATCAGACAGACTTTTAAATCTGCCAAATAGATCCCCAAAGCCTCCTTTAGTGTGTCGCATGAAGCTCATGATGTCTCTTTCGACATCCCTACAAGCTTCACAAGTCCACTTTAAACCTGATTTAGACTCAATCAGGTCAATAATCCGGCCGTTGAGGCCTGCACATTTTTCATGTGAAACATTTTCACATAGTCAGCAGCAAACAAAACCCATCTTAACATTTGTTCGCACCTGGCAATTTGAACTATAACAGACGTACACAATGGAGGTAATTAGTATAAGCAATGAATGTAATAAAATAAAATGTAAAAACTAATAAGCACTGTTGAAATAAAAAGTAAGTTGAAATAAAAGGCAAGCTAGGGTTAATGTGCAAGCTACTGATGTTTACTTACGACAATAACAAATGTAGTGAACAAAAACAAATTATGCGCGGGCGCGGCGACCGAAAACAAGAAAAACGGAATTACCGGTAAAACAGATGAGAGCGCGACGGGAGCGTAAGCAACGGCGTAAAATTACAAGAACAAATTACACAGCGACAAACAAAACGCAGAAATAAGTAAACAGATATGTTTAGCTGTGGAATTGTTGTTGCTTAGAAAACAAAATTATTAAAAATTGGCTTTAAAGTTTATTAAAACAATGTGTACCAATACAAACGGATGTAGCACACAATGTAGCAAGAGAATTAGGCCAAAAATATGATACGAATTAAGGTGTTTAATCGAGGAAAACTTGAAATGAAATGGTAGCGATGTAAAACACGACCTTCATCGAAAGCGAATCGAAACGACCGAAGGCTAGAGCAGCGAGAGAAGAGAGCTTTAGGGAATGCCAAAAGAGATGGGATAGTTCGACGAAAGGACGCTGGACGCATCGGCTGATGCCGGACGTTGGAAATGGTGCAGCCGAAAATTCGGTGGAGTCAGTTTCCACCTGACCCAACTGCTAAGCGGGCACGGCTGCTTCCAAAGCTACCTCCACAGATTCGGACACGAAAACGACCCACTGTGTCTTTGGTGCTACCCTGACACAGAGGAGACCGCAGAGCACATCCTTTTTAGTTGTCGAAGATGCTCGTTGCCTCGAGAGGAACTAAAACTTACGCTAGGAACTCCCCTGTCAGTCGAGAACTTCGGTATAAAAATACTCGAAACGGAGAGAAACTGCTCCGCAGAATGCCACTTTGCACAGAGGATTTGTACAGAGATACGCCATTTAGAAAGGCAGAGGATGCGTAATCTCGCCAGTGCGGCTTAAACACCAAGCCTATCCTGGACCCTTGTAAAGCAATACCTCACGCCAGTACCGCAAGGTAAAATAAAACAAAAAAAAAAAAAAAAACAGACAGACAGACAGAGAGACAAGACTTACAAAGCCTAAGGTGTTTTATAATAATTTTAATAACAAGTCAAGTAAGAATTGTATTGACATTGTACAGACAGACAGACAGACAGACGCCACCTTCTTCATGTTAAAACATATACATTGCAACGATTTAAAAAGTTAGTGACTGCATCGAGCCTGATCGTTAAATAAATTAAAACCATACAATTTATGGAACCTCATAAACACACAGTCACAGTCAACTACTCTGCCTCAACATACTAATATTCTCTGATAACGGGAGGCTTATCTTCTCTTGACGCGTAGGCAAAGACGTACACTTCCCCGAAATGGTCATGGTTCCAGGTATAACGTCTTCTCGAATTTCCTTGATGCTGTTTAGGGTCTCTTCACTCAAGCAATGGAGGTATTGAAGACTAAGTGTAGCACTGTCACACATGACATTCCGCAGTGGCGATACTGCGTCCTCTAGGATCCGCTCATGAATATTATTGCTCTTCCCGTACTAGGTCCCGTTGATTAGCGCTAGGAACCGCTCTTGAATGTTGTTGCTGTTCACGTACTTGATACCGTTGTGTCACCTTTCCTGAGTGTGATCCCTGTGCACAGGGACGACGAAAAATCCAATATGGTGTTGTTTGCACAACTGGAAATATAGTTATCTTCCCGCAAGACTTACAAAGTCTAAGGTGTTTTATAATAATTTTGACAGTATAAGAAGATTAATAACAAGTCAAGTAAGAATTGTATTGCTTATTAGCAAAGTCCTATAGGTGTGCGGTGTCTGTCTGTTTACTCTTGGATGCTTTAAATATATTATTAACTGTATATTATTATCTGTGTCGGGATTCTTGAATTTATTTCTATTTGTCTATTGTTTGACCTAACTGGTGTTGTGCGTCGGGGGTGCACGTTACTATCAGAAGCGCCGTCCTTAAGAAATCAAAGGTCCTTGCATTGCGGTCATGCACATCGAAAGCAGAAAACAAGTCTCATACGTTTTCTGACAGACAGACAGACGCCACCTTCTCCATGTTATAATATTGTAGCGAAAACTGCCCTAACTGAAGGGCAGCGTCACCACGGTAAGCCGAGCGGTACGTCTTCTTTAGCCAGGTAGCCGGAAAGCAATTTATACGCCGGCGAAAATTAGGAGGTGCAGAGCTTAGAGGCCAGTTGGAAAAATACACGTGCAATCAGAACCTCACTTATTCTCTCTTATTAAGCTACTTTCTAAACTAGAACCATGTATGTCAAGGTTAGAATTCTTCTTCTTCTAAAATGCAGCTGTGGTGCATTAGGTCCGGTTATCGATATGTCGATAGTGATAGTTCGTGCTGAGCAATATTTAAATTTGTGCGGGAAACTCAAACGGCCAGGCAAACTTCGTTACATTACCCCACTCTGAGACTCGAGCCTCCTGGCCGAGAGCTATCGTTGACGTTCTTTTGTACTGGGCAAGACGGTTGACGTGAATCGTTTTGGTTGCAGGCTTGTATGGGAAACGTACTTCGTAGACAAGATCAGAGTGGCGACGTTTAACGACCGCGGGTCCGATCCAGTCGGATTGAAGCTTTGGGTAGTGTTCAACTTTGCGCATGGGGGAGTACACATAAACTTCAGCACCGGGCTCGAATTCCAGGTAGTTAAATCGTAAGTCGTACCGAGCTTTATTCGCAGAGGCAGCTGCTACAAGTTGCTGCCGGGCATCCTGATGAACCTTCTGCAAGTTACTTTGCATATGTTGCACGAATGTTAGGTAGTGCTGCTGGTCAGATGTCGGTTGGCCGTAAGGCAGTTACGTCGGAAGCCGCAGCTCGCGTCCTAACATCAAACGAGAAGGTAAATATCCAGTTGCTTCGTGAGGCGCGGAGCGGTAGGCCTACAGAGCCAACGGCAGCAACTCGTACCAATCGCGTTGATCTGCTGCCACGAACTTAGCCAAGTAATCGAGCAACGTTCGGGTGAATCGTTCGACCATTCCATCCTATTGGGGATGCAGCGGGGTTGTGCGGGTCTTTTCCACTCCAAGTAACTGCATACAAGCTTGGAAAATTTCGGACTCTAAGTTGCGTCCCTGATCCGAATGCAAGACGAAAGGGGTGCCGTATCGACTGAATACTTCCTGAATAAGTGCTCATGAAACCGTTCATGGCGTTTGATCGGGTAGGGCCACACATTCCGGCCATTTTGTAAAGTAGCACATTACTACAGCAATGTATCGATTTCCCCGTGGCGTAGTGGGTAGTGGCCCCAGAATGTCAATGGCCAGCCGCTCAAGAGGTGCGCCGCAGTACCTTGGTTTCAGGCATGCAAGCGTACATCGTGAGGGTCCTTTCCGTGCGTTGCAAGTCTGGCATAATGCACACCAGAGAGACACGTCTGCGCTTTGTCCGACCCAGTAGTAGCGTTGCTTAAGTTAAGCTAATGTTTTCTTCACACCAAAGTGTCCACCGGTGGAAGTGTTATGCATACGACGCATAATTTCTTCCCGTAGACTGTCGGGGACAACGGTTACGGGCTTATCTTCCTTATTTCTGAGCCTTAATACGCCTTTGTCCAAATATAGACTTTCAAACATGTGCCAATTGGCCTTAGTTTCGGGATCCTCTCGCCAAATAGTCTCCTTGGACGGGCGCTCACCGGCTTCCAACCATTTGAAAATGGGAGCGAGGGTGGGATCTTCCTTCTGCCGTTGAGTGTAATCGATGGCTTCAATCTGTATGAACATAATACCATGATCGTCTTTCTCCTCAGCCCTATCGCAATGACGACACTCTCCGCAGGGACGCCGCGATAAAGCGTCCGCGTGGCCATGATGCTTCCCGTTTCGATGCTGAATGTCCATGTCATATTGTTGCAAGCGTTCAATCCAACGAGCAATTTGACCTTCTGGTTCCCGAAAATTGCAGAGCCATTTTAGGGATGCGTGATCGGTCCGGAGGAGGAATTTTCGTCCGAAGAGGTAGTAGTGGAAATGTTTTGTCGCCAACACGACCGCCAGCAGTTCACGTCTGGTGACGCAATAAATACGTTCAGCTCGATTGAAAGTCTTGCTATAATACTCCAACACTCGCTCTTGCCCGTTCTGTTCCTGACTAAGTATGGCTTCTGCGCGGTGGTTGGACGCGTCTGTGTCCAGAATGAAAGGCCCCGTTGTATCTGGGAACGTCAGGATGGGCGCTTGGGTATGCTTGTTTTTAAGCCGGTCGAAAACTTCTTGAGCCAAGTCCGACCACACATATGCTTCGGTCAGTTCATGGAGTGGTTGGGCGGTTGTGGCGAAACCTGGGATAAACTTCCGGTAATAGAAGCATAATCCGAGAAATGAACGAATTTCCTTTTGGCAGTGGGGAGCTGATTTTTTCCGGGCACGCCTTTAAGCCCTGGCTGCTTACGATGTGACCCAAGAATGTGATCGGATCGGATCGGAGAAAATGGCATTTTCGTGGGCTAAGTTTCAATCCAGCTCGCTTCAGTCGGTTAAAGACTTGTTCCAAACGGACGAGGTGTTCCTCCCAGGTTCGAGAGTGGACGATAATGTCGTCCAAGTATACGAGTGCCGAAGAGCAGGTCATCCCCCAGAAAAGGCTGTCCATGAGGCGCTCAAAGGTCGCAGGGGCGTTTGTGAGACCGAAGGGCATTACATTAAATTCATATAAGCCGGCGTCACAAACGAAAGCGGTCTTCGGCCAAGACTCGTCGTCCATTTCCACCTGCCAATAGCCACTCTGTAGATCCATTGTCGAGAAACACTTCGAGGCGTGTAGTCTTGCCAACATGTCATCCGTCCGGGGGCAGCGGGTATGAGTCCTTGAGAGTAACGTCGTGCAAGCGACGGTAGTCTACGCAGAACCTTGTGGTGCCATCCTTCTTTCGAACGAGGACCATCGGAGACGCCTACGGGCTCGCAGACTGTCGAATTACGCCTTGCTTCTGCATGTCCTCTATGAGCTGTTCCACTTCTATTCGACGCGCAAGCGCCTGGCGACGAGGCGGTTGCTTTATAGGGAGCGTCTGCCCTGTATCAATTGTATGGCGAGTCATCTTAGTGCGACCCGTCTCGATACTGCTCGAAGCGAATACCGCTCGGTAGTTGGACGGCACACACAGTAGACCAGCGCGTGCTTCGACGGACAGATCCGTGTAGATCCAGGAATACCAATCGATAGAAAGTTCGCTGGTGGGTGTGCTCGCTGGTGCGACGGGCAGCAGTAGTTCTACTGGCTCCAGCTGTCCAAGGATGGTGGAGGCCGTCAGCCGTCGAGTTTGCGTGCCGATATTCAGCACGTGAAGTGTGGCAGTGTTAGTAGATGTATCTACCAAGGAACTACCCAGGATTATATCCGATGGAAGTTCAGAATAAATCCTGCGTTTCAGGACGTCCTGTGTTAGCTGATCCTGGGAAACACAACCGATGCATATATACGTGTGGCTGTGTGGTGGAATATTCGCAGACTCTGTAGCGAACAACAGGCTGGGGCAATGCACAATGGGTACATGTAGCGGCACCGATCGCCAGGCCAACTCTAGTCGCAGCTTTTTCAAGTCCAAAGCGGCTTGGTGCCGTAATAAGAAATCCATTCCCAACAAAGTTGGCACGTCGTCTTCGACGAGCAATAAGTCGTGGGAGATCGTTCGGCTCGCTACGGTCAATCGTGCCAAAGTTTTAGCTGTCGCCACGAACTGTTCTGCGAATGGGCCTTGCAGAGTTACTCTGCATGGCGTAACGTTGAGCTGGCCGGGGAGGTCTCGGTTATTTAACAACGAGACGGCCGCACCCGTATCAATGATGAATCGGATTGGACGATTGTGCAATAAAAGAAAACAATATAGGCTCCGAGTCGCTGGAGCACCAATTATGTACTTAGCTTTGGTGGAAGCCAAGTCCGGACCATGGGTACTCGCAAGCGGCGGCTCTGTCTCTTCCACTGCTTTTGAGTGCGGGTGACTACGTCTTCTTCGGAAGGAGTCTCAAGCCCGGAAACAAAGGACTTCAGCGGCGGCGGGTGCGCGGAGAGGTGCTCGGACGAGCGGTAATCTGTATTGGCGAAAGACGTGTGGCTTCGGCCAGGAGTGTGACTTGTCCTCAGAGTTGTTGCGTCGGTTTTCAATCGTTGCAGCTTGGGGCGATTGGTGTTCGCAACCAACCTTCGCCCCGGAAGGCTGGTCTGTTTTAGTTTTCCGATGGTGAAGGAAGGGAAGGCTGGTCGGTTCTGTCGAATCGATGTCCGTTCCTTCTCGGGGTCATGTTGAGCACGGCACCCACTGGTCGACGGCGGCGTTGGGCTTCAATACGACGCACCATGTCGAGTGCTTCCCGTAGAGTCCGTGGTTCACTGGATAAAATCAGCACTTGATAGGACGTCTCCATCTATGAAGCGCTGCACAAGAATGCTATCGTAGGTGGAGGTGGAGATGGAGATGGGCAGCTCTCCCAAGCCTGCGCGGCCCAGACATTGCAGATCCATTGCGAAAGCCTCTAAAGATTCTTTGGAACCCTGGACTCGGTTATGAAATTTGTGGTATCCTGCATGTGGACTTAACGTAAAGTTTTCCTTTAGGGTCGCCATCAGGAGTGCATAAGATCGCAGAGTCGCATCCGATAGTGTAGCGTAGAACTTCTTGGCACGCCCACGGAGGCTCGAATAAAGTTTGCGCAACTTGGTTCGTTCCGACCAGTGACACTCGTCTGCCATGTCGTCAAACACGCGCTGAAATTCCTGCCAGGGTCTGGTGCCGTCATAAGTCGGTGGTGGTTCAGCATCCTGTAGCATCACAAACGGTCAGTGTAAAACGCCGGTCACAGAAGAAGACTCTGGGCGAGCGGCTTAACTGTTACACCCGACGGCCTAGGTTGTATCTCTGCTGTGACGTCTGTCCACTTCGTATGGGCGAACTGCTCGCTGCGAAGTTCATTGCAGTGATCTTTGCTACCACCGTTGAGCGATCCACTAACTCGTTGAGTACTGGACGCCATCTCCTGTCTGTTCAGTGCCGTTCTCTCGGCTGAGTCCCCCGTAGCAGAGCCTCTAGCTAAGCCTCCCAGCATAGTGCGTTCGAACGACGACCAGAACTGCGTAAATTTCTGCTCACCATGTCGCTCCCGCGCTTCCAGGCGGTCATCCAAAAGTGCAACTCGTTTCTCCAGGGACTGCTCTCTAGCCTCCAAGCGACTAGAAAGGGTTTCCGCGAGTCTCTGTTATGCCTCCAGTAAAGTCGCCGTGTGTTGCCGCACGCGGGCTCCCGCCGCAGCAATCTCTTGACGCTGAAGAATCGATTTCTTCGGCATGGTGAGTCGTGCTTTTGCAAGACACTAGTGTACCCCACACCTGACACCAATGTAACGAAAACTGCCTTAACTGAAGAGCAGCGTCACCACGGTTAGCCGAGCGGTACTTCTTTAGTCAGGTAGCTGGAAAGCAATCTATACGCCGGCGAATATTAGGGGGTGCAGAGCTTGGAGGCCAATTGAAAAAAAACACACGTGCAATCAGAACCTCACTTAATTCTCTCTTATTAAGCTACTTTCTAAACTAGAACCATGTATGTCAAGGTTAGAATTCTTCTTCTTCTAAAATGCAGCTGTGGTGCATTAGGTCCGGTTATCGATATGTCGATAGTGATAGTTCGTGCTGAGCAATATTTAAATTTGTGCGGGAAACTCAAACGGCCAGGCAAACTTCGTTACATTACCCCACTCTGAGACTCGAGCCTCCTGGCCGAGAGCTATCGTTGACGTTCTTTTGTACTGGGCAAGACGGTTGACGTGAATCGTTTTGGTTGCAGGCTTGTATGGGAGACGTACTTCGTAGACAAGATCAGAGTGGCGACGTTTAACGACCGCGGGTCCGATCCAGTCGGATTGAAGCTTTGGGTAGTGTTCAACTTTGCGCATGGGGGAGTACACATAAACTTCAGCACCGGGCTCGAATTCCAGGTAGTTAAATCGTAAGTCGTACCGAGCTTTATTCGCAGAGGCAGCTGCTACAAGTTGCTGCCGGGCATCCTGATGAACCTTCTGCAAGTTACTTTGCATATGTTGCACGAATGTTAGGTAGTGCTGCTGGTCAGATGTCGGTTGGCCGTAAGGCAGTTACGTCGGAAGCCGCAGCTCGCGTCCTAACATCAAACGAGAAGGTAAATATCCAGTTGCTTCGTGAGGCGCGGAGCGGTAGGCCTACAGAGCCAACGGCAGCAACTCGTACCAATCGCGTTGATCTGCTGCCACGAACTTAGCCAAGTAATCGAGCAACGTTCGGGTGAATCGTTCGACCATTCCATCCTATTGGGGATGCAGCGGGGTTGTGCGGGTCTTTTCCACTCCAAGTAACTGCATACAAGCTTGGAAAATTTCGGACTCTAAGTTGCGTCCCTGATCCGAATGCAAGACGAAAGGGGTGCCGTATCGACTGAATACTTCCTGAATAAGTGCTCATGAAACCGTTCATGGCGTTTGATCGGGTAGGGCCACACATTCCGGCCATTTTGTAAAGTAGCACATTACTACAGCAATGTATCGATTTCCCCGTGGCGTAGTGGGTAGTGGCCCCAGAATGTCAATGGCCAGCCGCTCAAGAGGTGCGCCGCAGTACCTTGGTTTCAGGCATGCAAGCGTACATCGTGAGGGTCCTTTCCGTGCGTTGCAAGTCTGGCATAATGCACACCAGAGAGACACGTCTGCGCTTTGTCCGACCCAGTAGTAGCGTTGCTTAAGTTAAGCTAATGTTTTCTTCACACCAAAGTGTCCACCGGTGGAAGTGTTATGCATACGACGCATAATTTCTTCCCGTAGACTGTCGGGGACAACGGTTACGGGCTTATCTTCCATATTTCTGAGCCTTAATACGCCTTTGTCCAAATATAGACTTTCAAACATGTGCCAATTGGCCTTAGTTTCGGGATCCTCTCGCCAAATAGTCTCCTTGGACGGGCGCTCACCGGCTTCCAACCATTTGAAAATGGGAGCGAGGGTGGGATCTTCCTTCTGCCGTTGAGTGTAATCGATGGCTTCAATCTGTATGAACATAATACCATGATCGTCTTTCTCCTCAGCCCTATCGCAATGACGACACTCTCCGCAGGGACGCCGCGATAAAGCGTCCGCGTGGCCATGATGCTTCCCGTTTCGATGCTGAATGTCCATGTCATATTGTTGCAAGCGTTCAATCCAACGAGCAATTTGACCTTCTGGTTCCCGAAAATGGCAGAGCCATTTTAGGGATGCGTGATCGGTCCGGAGGAGGAATTTTCGTCCGAAGAGGTAGTAGTGGAAATGTTTTGTCGCCAACACGACCGCCAGCAGTTCACGTCTGGTGACGCAATAAATACGTTCAGCTCGATTGAAAGTCTTGCTATAATACTCCAACACTCGCTCTTGCCCGTTCTGTTCCTGACTAAGTATGGCTTCTGCGCGGTGGTTGGACGCGTCTGTGTCCAGAATGAAAGGCCCCGTTGTATCTGGGAACGTCAGGATGGGCGCTTGGGTAAGCTTGTTTTTAAGCCGGTCGAAAACTTCTTGAGCCAAGTCCGACCACACATATGCTTCGGTCAGTTCATGGAGTGGTTGGGCGGTTGCGGCGAAACCTGGGATAAACTTCCGGTAATAGAAGCATAATCCGAGAAATGAACGAATTTCCTTTTGGCAGTGGGGAGCTGATTTTTTCCGGGCACGCCTTTAAGCCCTGGCTGCTTACGATGTGACCCAAGAATGTGATCGGATCGGATCGGAGAAAATGGCATTTTCGTGGGCTAAGTTTCAATCCAGCTCGCTTCAGTCGGTTAAAGACTTGTTCCAAACGGACGAGGTGTTCCTCCCAGGTTCGAGAGTGGACGATAATGTCGTCCAAGTATACGAGTGCCGAAGAGCAGGTCATCCCCCAGAAAAGGCTGTCCATGAGGCGCTCAAAGGTCGCAGGGGCGTTTGTGAGACCGAAGGGCATTACATTAAATTCATATAAGCCGGCGTCACAAACGAAAGCGGTCTTCGGCCAAGACTCGTCGTCCATTTCCACCTGCCAATAGCCACTCTGTAGATCCATTGTCGAGAAACACTTCGAGGCGTGTAGTCTTGCCAACATGTCATCCGTCCGGGGCAGCGGGTATGAGTCCTTGAGAGTAACGTCGTGCAAGCGACGGTAGTCTACGCAGAACCTTGTGGTGCCATCCTTCTTTCGAACGAGGACCATCGGAGACGCCTACGGGCTCGCAGACTGTCGAATTACGCCTTGCTTCTGCATGTCCTCTATGAGCTGTTCCACTTCTATTCGACGCGCAAGCGCCTGGCGACGAGGCGGTTGCTTTATAGGGAGCGTCTGCCCTGTATCAATTGTATGGCGAGTCATCTTAGTGCGACCCGTCTCGATACTGCTCGAAGCGAATACCGCTCGGTAGTTGGACGGCACACACAGTAGACCAGCGCGTGCTTCGACGGACAGATCCGTGTAGATCCAGGAATACCAATCGATAGAAAGTTCGCTGGTGGGTGTGCTCGCTGGTGCGACGGGCAGCAGTAGTTCTACTGGCTCCAGCTGTCCAAGGATGGTGGAGGCCGTCAGCCGTCGAGTTTGCGTGCCGATATTCAGCACGTGAAGTGTGGCAGTGTTAGTAGATGTATCTACCAAGGAACTACCCAGGATTATATCCGATGGAAGTTCAGAATAAATCCTGCGTTTCAGGACGTCCTGTGTTAGCTGATCCTGGGAAACACAACCGATGCATATATACGTGTGGCTGTGTGGTGGAATATTCGCAGACTCTGTAGCGAACAACAGGCTGGGGCAATGCACAATGGGTACATGTAGCGGCACCGATCGCCAGGCCAACTCTAGTCGCAGCTTTTTCAAGTCCAAAGCGGCTTGGTGCCGTAATAAGAAATCCATTCCCAACAAAGTTGGCACGTCGTCTTCGACGAGCAATAAGTCGTGGGAGATCGTTCGGCTCGCTACGGTCAATCGTGCCAAAGTTTTAGCTGTCGCCACGAACTGTTCTGCGAATGGGCCTTGCAGAGTTACTCTGCATGGCGTAACGTTGAGCTGGCCGGGGAGGTCTCGGTTATTTAACAACGAGACGGCCGCACCCGTATCAATGATGAATCGGATTGGACGATTGTGCAATAAAAGAAAACAATATAGGCTCCGAGTCGCTGGAGCACCAATTATGTACTTAGCTTTGGTGGAAGCCAAGTCCGGACCATGGGTACTCGCAAGCGGCGGCTCTGTCTCTTCCACTGCTTTTGAGTGCGGGTGACTACGTCTTCTTCGGAAGGAGTCTCAAGCCCGGAAACAAAGGACTTCAGCGGCGGCGGGTGCGCGGAGAGGTGCTCGGACGAGCGGTAATCTGTATTGGCGAAAGACGTGTGGCTTCGGCCAGGAGTGTGACTTGTCCTCAGAGTTGTTGCGTCGGTTTTCAATCGTTGCAGCTTGGGGCGATTGGTGTTCGCAACCAACCTTCGCCCCGGAAGGCTGGTCTGTTTTAGTTTTCCGATGGTGAAGGAAGGGAAGGCTGGTCGGTTCTGTCGAATCGATGTCCGTTCCTTCTCGGGGTCATGTTGAGCACGGCACCCACTGGTCGACGGCGGCGTTGGGCTTCAATACGACGCACCATGTCGAGTGCTTCCCGTAGAGTCCGTGGTTCACTGGATAAAATCAGCACTTGATAGGACGTCTCCATCTATGAAGCGCTGCACAAGAATGCTATCGTAGGTGGAGGTGGAGGTGGAGATGGGCAGCTCTCCCAAGCCTGCGCGGCCCAGACATTGCAGATCCATTGCGAAAGCCTCTAAAGATTCTTTGGAACCCTGGACTCGGTTATGAAATTTGTGGTATCCTGCATGTGGACTTAACGTAAAGTTTTCCTTTAGGGTCGCCATCAGGAGTGCATAAGATCGCAGAGTCGCATCCGATAGTGTAGCGTAGAACTTCTTAGCACGCCCACGGAGGCTCGAATAAAGTTTGCGCAACTTGGTTCGTTCCGACCAGTGACACTCGTCTGCCATGTCGTCAAACACGCGCTGAAATTCCTGCCAGGGTCTGGTGCCGTCATAAGTCGGTGGTGGTTCAGCATCCTGTAGCATCACAAACGGTCAGTTGCAAACGCCGGTCACAGAAGAAGACTCTGGGCGAGCGGCTTAACTGTTACACCCGACGGCCTAGGTTGTATCTCTGCTGTGACGTCTGTCCACTTCGTATGGGCGAACTGCTCGCTGCGAAGTTCATTGCAGTGATCTTTGCTACCACCGTTGAGCGATCCACTAACTCGTTGAGTACTGGACGCCATCTCCTGTCTGTTCAGTGCCGTTCTCTCGGCTGAGTCCCCCGTAGCAGAGCCTCTAGCTAAGCCTCCCAGCATAGTGCGTTCGAACGACGACCAGAACTGCGTAAATTTCTGCTCACCATGTCGCTCCCGCGCTTCCAGGCGGTCATCCAAAAGTGCAACTCGTTTCTCCAGGGACTGCTCTCTAGCCTCCAAGCGACTAGAAAGGGTTTCCGCGAGTCTCTGTTATGCCTCCAGTAAAGTCGCCGTGTGTTGCCGCACGCGGGCTCCCGCCGCAGCAATCTCTTGACGCTGAAGAATCGATTTCTTCGGCATGGTGAGTCGTGCTTTTGCAAGACACTAGTGTACCCCACACCTGACACCAATGTAACGAAAACTGCCTTAACTGAAGAGCAGCGTCACCACGGTTAGCCGAGCGGTACTTCTTTAGTCAGGTAGCTGGAAAGCAATCTATACGCCGGCGAATATTAGGGGGTGCAGAGCTTGGAGGCCAATTGGAAAAACACACGTGCAATCAGAACCTCACTTAATTCTCTCTTATTAAGCTACTTTCTAAACTAGAACCATGTATGTCAAGGTTAGAATTCTTCTTCTTCTAAAATGCAGCTGTGGTGCATTAGGTCCGGTTATCGATATGTCGATAGTGATCGTTCCTGCTGAGCGACAATTGAAGTTGTGCGGGGAATGCAAATGGTCAGGCAAACTTCGTTATAATATATACATCATAAACACACAGTCACAGTCAACTACTATTCTCTGATAACGGGAGGCTTATCTTCTCTTGACGCGTAGGCAAAGACGTACACTTCCCCGAAATGGTCATGGTTCCAGGTATAACGTCTTCTCGAATTTCCTTGATGCTGTTTAGGGTCTCTTCACTCAAGCAATGGAGGTATTGAAGACTAAGTGTAGCACTGTCACACATGACATTCCGCAGTGGCGATACTGCGTCCTCTAGGATCCGCTCATGAATATTATTGCTCTTCCCGTACTAGGTCCCGTTGATTAGCGCTAGGAACCGCTCTTGAATGTTGTTGCTGTTCACGTACTTGGTACCGTTGTGTCACCTTCCCTGAGTGTGACGAAAACTCCAATATGGTGTTGTTTTGCACAACTGGAAATATATTTATCTTCCCGCAAGACTTACAAAGTCTAAGGTGTTTTATAATAATTTTGACAGTATAAGAAGATTAATAACAAGTCAAGTAAGAATTGTATTGCTTATTAGCAAAGTCCTATAGGTGTGCGGTGTCTGTCTGTTACTCTTGGATGCTTTAAATATATTATTAACTGTATCGGTAAGAGAATTTATCTGTGTCGGGATTCATGAATTTATTTCTATTTGTCTACTGTTTGACCTAACTAGTGTTGTGCGTCGGGGGTGAACGTTACTATCAGAATCGCCGTCCTTGAGAAATCAAAGGTCCTTGCATTGCGGTCATGCACATCGAAAGCAGAAAACAATTCTTATACGTTTTCTGTTTCCAATTCCAAAAAAATGTATGTCAGCTATTAATATTTCAAAAAACCAGTTGTTCAGCACAAATTTTGGAAAATTAGTAATTAGAAAAAATAGTAAGTATAAAAAATAGAAATCTTTTGCCTTTCATCAAAGAGAAAGAGATTATCAGCTGTGCCGGTAGTGTTTTTTTTTTGCGACCCCACTATTTTAATTATTTGTTACGTCTCGTCTTGTCTTCCCTGGGGCTACCACGGCTAGCTCATTCGCCTCAGGGCGGGGTTGTTAACTAAAGCCCACCGAGCGTACAATCCACAATCATCGATTGGGGAACCTCTACACGAACACTACCAACACTAAACAACTATCGGTCATCTCTATCGGCGGAATCGATTTTTTGCCGAAACGTATCCACCCTACCTGTGGCGGCAGCATTCAAACCGTTTTACCGTTTAAGTAACATCACTCTGTAAGATGCCTTGATTCTCTTATGTTAATAAACAGTCACAATTTAGTACTCAACAGAGATATATGTTTGTTACTCTCGGAACACAACATATTGGCGACGAGAATTAAAAAAGCCGCAAATCGAAGTACGGTTCTTTTTGCGTATTTTCGTGTCGGTAGTCCATCGGAGATCGAACGAAAAGTTTCAATTTACACACAAAATTACGTTTTGTGTAAAATCGCATCAGCACGATGGCGAACGAACAAATTGACATCAGATTGTTGTTAGATCAACAAAAACAATTAATTGAAAAACAATTAGAGTTTATGCAAAGTATGCAAAACAATGCTAGCAATTCAGGTCGTTCGGGTGAATTGGCTATATGTCCGCAGTTTCCAGCATTTAACAAAGACCAACAAAATTGGGAATCTTATTTGCAACAGTTATCGCAACATTTTATTGCATATACAGTTAGTGCGGAAGAGAAGAAAAAATCATATTTCTTGTCGTGGATAGGTACAGAAATTTTCGAACTATTGCGAAATCTGTTCGGCAGTGAAAATCTCAATGATTTTACCTACAAGCAAATAACGGAAAAATTAACGGAACATTTCCAAACAAAACGACACATTGTCGCCGCTCGGTACGAATTTTTCAAAAGGCAAATGCGAGACTCACAAACACATAGAGAATGGGTAGCCGATTTGCGAGGCATAGCGCGCGAGTGTCAATTCATATGTAGAGCCGAAGGTTGTTCAACTAATTTTGTAGACGAGATGATTCGAGATCAAATTATTGTGCACACGCCTTTCGACGTTGTTCGCACAGCAGCACTACAAAAATTACAGCCAACATTGCAAGACATTCTCACAATTGCAGAATCATATGAAGCAACAACAAAAACAGTGGCAGTAATAAAAGAACAAAGCGAGAAACAATCTCTTACTGACATGAACACCCTGTATTCGCGTAAGAAAAATCAGCAAAAGAGAGGAGCAAATAAAGCAGAGTGGATGGATGTGGTCGCTGGATGTGGTCGCTCTCACACTCGAAACGAATGCAAGTTTCGCGATGCTATTTGTCACAAGTGTGCCAAAAAAGGACACATAGCTATAGTTTGCATGTCAAAGCAGTGCAAAGATAGGAGTGAAAATAGAGATCAAAACAAACATTCAATTACAGAAAATGTTCAATCGTTGCACAGTGTCACAAATCTGAAATGGCGAACGTGAACATTGATCAGAACAATCGAATGACAGCTCTTTGTAACAAATACAAAGACGTATTTGAGCCAGCAATCGGTGCTATCACGAAAGTAAAAGCAAGTGTTTGTTTAAAGCAAAACTTTACACCGAAATTCTACAAAAGCCGACAAATACCTTACGCACAACTCGCGTTATTCAAAGAAGAAGCAGAACGTCTTGAAAAAGCAGGCATTAGGACACCAATTCACCAATTCAGCAGCTGGGCATCCCCCATTGTACTCGCACCTAAGCCAGGTGGAGCAATTCGGATTTGTGGAGATTTCAAGCAAGGGGTCAATTCGCAAATTGATATCGAGCAGTATCCATTACCAACACGTGAATCGTTATTCCACGTCATACGCCATGGTAAATATTTTTCAAAAATCGATCTAAAAGAAGCTTATCTACAGATGGAGCTAGATGAAGCATCAAAGGAGATTATGGTTGTCAACACGCCGCTAGGACTTTACCAGTACCAGCGTTTACCATACGGAATCGCTAGCGCTCCAGCTATATTCCAAAGGTATCTCGAGCAACTTCTGAGTGGCATAGAAGGTTGTGGAAATTATCTCGACGACATTATTGTCTCATCGCAAACAATCGAGCAACACTACGTTTGCGTCGAACAAATTTTAAGCATTCTACAAGAGAATGGCATAAAATGCAAAAAGGAAAAATGTTTCTTTCTGAAAGAGGAAATAGAATATTTAGGAAGGAGAGTCAGCGCGAAAGGAATATTGCCTGATCAATCCGGCTTAGAAGCTGTCAAAGATCTGAAGCCGCCAAACAATCTACAGCAGCTAGATGCGTTCATGGGGAAAGTCAACTATTATTGCAACTTTATCCCAAACTACTCACAATTAGCATTTCCATTAAATCAGCTACGCAGGAAAAATACTCCATTCAAATTTGGCATACAGCAGCAGCAAGCTTTTACAGCACTAAAAGCTCACATCATCAACGCAACCGAGTTAGCTCATTTCAACGAGGAAGTCCCACTTGTTCTTGCCACTGATGCGTCATCTTTTGGCATTGGTGTTGTACTATCGCACATAGAATCAGACGGCAAGGAAAGACCTATTGCATTCGCTTCTAAAACTTTGGACAAGCATCAAGTAAGGTATAGCCAAATTGAAAAGGAAGGACTATCTATTATTTTCGGAGTAAAGAAATTTCATCAGTATCTGTATGGCAGAAAATTCACACTAATCACAGATCACAAGCCATTGGTGACAATCTTCAATCCAAACAAGCATCTGCCTACAATGACGACAAACAGACTCCAACGTTGGGCAATTATACTAATGTCATACAACTTTGACATCAAATATCGTTCTACCACAGCACACGGAAACGCAGACGCACTATCACGTCTACCGATCAGCACAGATGATGAGTTTGACAAAAAAGAAGCATGCTACAATATCGTCGATATTACGCCTCCGATTAACGCAGAAACAATCAAGAAGCATCTGACGAATGACATCACGCTAAAGAAGGTTTACAGTTTCATTTCAACTGGTTGGCCTGAGAAGATACAAGATCCTGAAATACAGCCATATTTCAACCGCCGATTTGGTCTTTCAGTCAACAGGGAATTGCCATGTCTACAAACAGACTTCGTTCGTATCATTATTCCTAGTACACTGCGACAGGATATACTTAAACTTCTACATGATGGTCATTGGGGCATTGTAAAAATGAAACAGCTAGCTCGACAACATGTCTGGTGGCCAGGCATCGACGATGACATCGAAAAGCTGACAAAATCTTGCAGCACATGTAAGGTGAACAATCCGTCTCCAGCTAAAGAGTTTCTCAGTTGGCCAAAAGCAACATCTGCCTGGGAGAGGATACACATTGACTTCGCTGGTCCCATTTTTGACTCAATGTGGCTCATTTGTGTAGACGCTTACTCGCAATTTCCGTTTGTGACACAAATGTCTTCAACAACAACCGCAAATACTATCAAAGCGTTAACCACTATATTTGCAATTGAGGGTTATCCAAAAACCATAGTCAGCGACAACGGACCACAACTTACAGCAGACATTTTTACACAATTCTGTGAGACACATGGAATAAAACACATTACAACAGCACCGTTCCATCCAGCATCAAATGGTCTAGCAAAGCGTTTTGTCCAGTCGTTGAAAACTTCAGTGAAAAAGCACATCAAGGATGGATACACAACCAACACAGCCGTTACCAAGTATCTTGCATCTTATCGTTTTACACCAAACGCAGAAGGTAAAACACCCGCAGAGCTACTTAATGGTCGTCCAGTTCGCACGCTCCTGACACAACTTTTCGAGAAGCCAAGCCAAAATCTTCAGCAGCAACAGACCAAATATATACCAAACCAAAAGGTATACGCTCGAAACTACGCAAGGGGAGAAAAGTGGATAGAAGCTACCATCGACCGATCAGTTGGTCGAATGTTATTCATCGTCCGTACAAGCAAAGGATTTATTAAGCGCCATATCAACCAGTTAAAGCCCAGAACAAACTCAGCCGAAAGCAACAAAACCGATGAATCCGCTGCATATTGGTATGCAACCGACTATCCAAGCTCTACTCTCATTTCAGATCAGCAAATTCCTGAAGTTCAACAATCAGCAAGCACAGCGCCCTCTTCTCCAAGGAGTACTGATCCCAATGAGAACACCAATCAACAACAAACTGTTCAACAACCACCTCAGCAGCGTCGTTCAGGCATTCCAATAAGAAGTAGTACTAGAGCTCGCAACGACGTTAATCGCTATCAGCCTCCGGATTTCAGAAAGCGCAGAACAACTAACAAGATGTAAATTCAGGGAGGAGATGTGTTATATATTTATATTGCCAGATCGTCATATTTCAATCTCCATACCTTTAACATAACGCACACTAATCTATGTTAAGTAACATCACTCTGTAAGATGCCTTGATTCTCTTATGTTAATAAACAGTCACAATTTAGTACTCAACAGAGATATATGTTTGTTACTCTCGGAACACAACACTTACCATTACAATACATTACTTGGTTCTTATTTATATATATGTTTTACACACTATTAAATTTCATTTTATTTAAATTTATTTTTTTTATGTTTACTTTAAATTTTCAATTTTTTACCTATTTCATGTAGTTTTTTTTATTTTGTTTGTGTGCATTCGCCTATATTTATCTGCGGGGGTCTCGGGGGTACCTAAAACGACCTATGAGCTCAAAGTGGGTATAGGCGGGCCGGACGGTGCCAATAATATGTAACTTGGCAGGTACTAAGCGTACCACAGTGTCATTAACGTCTGAGCGAACAAACGGCGGTCTTCTGGCCGGTATCGTATCGTTGTTGTTATTGTCGTTGCGCAGCCTACTCAGTCGCTGCTGGTTTTGTTCGTTGTTGCTGTTGTTGTTGTGGCGAGATTTGTTTATGTTGGGGTTTAATGTTGTTTGTTGGAGCAGTTATTGTTGGTTTTTATTGTCGTTTGTTGGAGTAATTGTTGCTGGTTGTTTTCTTTATATTTTTCTTTTCAATTGTCTTTATATTTAACGTCTATGGTTTTGATAGTGTTTTTTTGTTTCGTTGCGGTTTTAAGTTTTTATCTGCGCGCCACACGTAATTGTATTTTGTTAGCACAGTGGTGTCACATTGTCTATGTCGTCTCTGTTGTTTTTTGTTTTAATTGTAATTATACTATTGGTGTGTAAGTAAGCCAACAAGTGTATTTTTGTTATGTATATAATTTTGTTGCCACGTTCACAAATTTATAACGTTATACAATCAGGACACCACATACCAAAAAATTATCATCACCACCAGACTGACACAAGAAAAACGGCAAAAGAATAATCACGACGACGATCCGGCCACGCAACTGCTCGTGCCGATCTCCAAAAACCAAAAATCAACCTCGTTTGACTCTAAGGCCACCTGTTGCTATGCATAATTCGAATTCTCCTATCCCTATTCCATGCAACGGTTCCTTAGAGTCAACGACCGTCTGCCCTTGGCCTCTATCCTCTCTTCCTCATCCTCTCTCTTTCTAATCCGTACTCGTATACCCTAACTCTCATACTTCCCCTCTCTTCTCCACATGGCCACCCCAGCTGAGCAGAACAGTGTGCGATAAATTTCTAACACTTATCGATATTTTGATTTTGCTCAGCCCCAGATGCAACATATTTCTGCCTTAATTTGTGTATTTTAAATTTCAAATTGTTGAAAATTTAATCTGTGCTAAGTGTTCCCTAAATCTGGTTTGTAATCTCAGCTGTGTTTTTGTTTGTGCCCGTTTTTGCTGTGACCTTTGCTCCCTTTTCGTTGCTCTGCAGAGCAATTTATAAGTTTGTTCGCTTGCACACAATTTCTCATTTGCGCTTGCATCCACGGTTTGCCTTTGTTGTTTAACTGTTTTTCGTTAACATTTGTTTTTGCATCCTTGCGAATTCCGTTTTCGAGCTTATCTGTTTACATCTAAGGTATTTTGTGCACTCTTATTTTTTTCTTGTTGTCGATCTATTTGCAAGAGTGAAATGGCATGCTGGAAAAACAATTGCAATTATGGTCCATCTCGGGACAGTGACCAACCAAATTATGTGCACTGTTGGCTGTGTGACAACATTATGCATATAAAATATGCTGGTCTTACTGGGCGTGAATTCGAAAAATTCATTTCCTCTGACAATGTAGGCAGTGGTGGATTACGATGGTCATGTCCAGTTTGTATTGAGCTGCAATGTGATTTTTCACGTATGTATAATACTGTGAATAAACAATTCTTTAATTGCGATCACTCGCTAAGAAGCTAAGCACTGATTTTGATATTAGTCCGGACTTGCTTAGCAATTGTAAGTTTGAGACCCCACCTGACAAGGTGTTGTGTTCTCAGCAACAATTTACATTACCTCTTCCGCCTGGTTCACTCCTTACCTCACCTGTGCATAATGGGCCTCCCCTTTAATCCTTTTCTCCCTCTCCCCGTAACTCTTCACCCCCTCCTTCCTGTATTCCTCCAGCAACATCTCATGTACCTGATCAACCCACATGTGCCAATGTTGCTTTCCCGGCACTGCCTGTTCCACTTGTATCCGATCCATCACCCATTATGATAAAATCAGTGGCTGTTAATGGAGTTGCGGCTAAGGGTAAAAACTCTAAAATCACCCTATTCGACGTAACAGTCGATCTACTGCCAATTGTTTCCTGTCATATGTGATCCAAAGTTGTGGCCTCCTCATATAATTGTTCACGAGTTTAAACAGAAGATTAGAACTCGTGCAACTAATATCTCCCTTCCGACTAGTGGTCCGTCTCAATCAGCCCCAGCAATAGTCTCAAAAAACTAGACTCTGACCAACTTTTCATTCTATATCAGAATGTAAGGGGTCTGGGGTCTAAATTAAAACAATTACATAAGATTCTGATTCTCATTTGATTCTGACATTGTTGCATTTTTAGAGACTTGGCTTGATTCTAGCATATCTGATAATAAAATAATGTCATCAAATTATAATATATATTCAGCAGCGAACGCCCTAATCGACGTGGTGGTGGAGTCCTTATTTCAGTAAAATCCAGCCTTAATGGTGAAATAATAGATGTTTCACCACTAGATGAAATTGAAATTGTGTCCTTAAGGTTACTTTTTCGTCATTTCCGCTTTATGTAACTTGTTCCTATATATTCCTCTATCGTCTGAAATGCCGATTTATTTGCAACATTTCGTGATCATGATTTCTTTGTGACACTTTGTGATTTTAACTTGCCAAACGTTTCCTGGACGTGTTTTGACAAGTTTAATTACATTCCCACACCTAATAATGACTTTTTAGATGGTTTGATTGATCTTCCTCTTTTTCAAGTCAATCATATATTTAATCGTCTAATGCTGGATGCTGGATCTCATCTTCGTAAATGATTCATCCAGTGCCGTTGTCACCGGATCTTATTCTGTAGTTGTACCTGCAGATTCTTTTCATCCCACTCTTGAACTATTCTTGACTATTCCTAACTTAACCCATATAGCTCCTTCTTTCTCTTCCAAGTCGCGCCGTTGCTTCCGCAAAGGAAATTATCCTTTGATAAATCAACTGATTCTTGCTACCGACTGGTCTATACTATACAGCACGAATGATATTAACATAGCTGTCGAGTATTTTTACAACATTTTATACTCAATCTTTGATGTCTGCATTCCATTTTGTGTTGTAATGTCCGTTTCATATAAACCATTTTGGTTTTCACCAAGACTACCCAACTTAATAAACAAAAAATCAAAATATTTTAAAAAGTTTAAGCAGACAGGTTTTATCTAAGACTTTTTAAAATATTCTAAATTAAAAGCTGCCTTTACCCTCCTCAATTCTCAATGCTATGAAAGTTATCTCGTTCGCTGCAAGAATCAATTTGCGCGTGATCCTAAACAATTCTTTAATTTTGTTAATTCTAAACGTAAATCTAGTACCTTACCCAATTCCTTCTTTTTCAATTCCTGTAAAGTAATCGATGACTCGGCTGCTTCCGATCGCTTTGCTACCTTTTTTCAATCAAATTACACCTCTAGTTTGCCTACTAACTTCTCTTACGCCTATAATCTCCCATCCTCTAATCCTGTTTTCTTGCCTCACATTACAGATAGTTGCATGCGTTCCTCAATTAACACCCTAAAGTCTTCCTTCTCTCTTGGGCCTGACAGCATTCCAAGTTGTGTGCTTAAGGAGTGCTGTTTTTCCATAATAAAGCCTCTCCTCATTCTTTTTAAACTTTCTTTAGAATCCTCTTTTTTTCCTAATTTATGGAAAGAATCTTAAATTATCCCACTGCATAAAAAAGGATGTAAGTCGGATATATCCAACTACAGGGGAATTGCGAAGTTGTCCGCAATCTCTAAGCTCTTCGAAAAGATAATTACTTCGACGTTGCAACATCTCTGCAAGTCAATTATCTCCCCTGCCCAACACGGATTCGTTACGAGTCGGTCGACTTCGACCAATCTATTGGAATTTACCTCTTTTATAAATGAGGCATTCCTTAATAGAATGCAAACTGATGTCATCTATACTGACTTTAGCAAAGCATTTGACTCTGTGAATCATAACCTCCTTTTACACAAATTTAGTATTTTAGGCTTCCCACCTTCCATTCTTCTATGGATATCTTCATATCTAACAGGTAGGACCCAAAGGGTTATGCTGAGATCAGCCATCTCTAAATCTGTTTTTGTTACTACAGGGTAGTCACCTAGGACCTTTACTCTTTAATCTTTTTATAAACGTTCCTTTCCTGATGATGTGAAATTATTATTATCTTATAAGGACCATTCGGATCATGCGTTATTACAAGATGATTTAAACACAATGCACAACTGGTGCATAACTAATCACTTGCACCTAAATTTCTCTAAGTGCCTGTTTAAGACTTTTTACAGGGTTACTCCTTACGTAGCCAATTATTATATTGACAATGTACCCTTAAAACGCATACTGTTAGTTGAAGATCTTGGTGTTCTCTTTGATAATAAATTAAGTTTCACACATCATATCTCCACATTTGCTAATAAAGCCAGGGCACTCTTGGATTTATTAAACGCTGGTCTAAGGAATTTAATGATCCCTTCGTCACTAAACTTCTTTATACATCCCTTGTCCGGCCCATTCTTGAATATTATTCATGTGTCTGGTCTACTCAACATACTTATACTCAAGATTTAATTGAGTCGGTGCAGAAGCAGTTTTTACTCTTCACACTTCGTGGACTTAATTGGGACCCTAACACCCTAACACCTAACATCCTACACCAACAGGCTCTTACTCCTCAATCTTCCGTCCCTTATTAATCGCAGGAGAGTTCTTGGAGTTATTTTCTTCATAAACTTATAATTGGTGATATCTGCTCCCCATCCCTCTTAGAACGGCTTAATTTTCACATTCCAACCAGGGCAACCAGGTACTACATCCCTTTATATCTTCCAATATGCACTACTGACTACGCTTTGCACAATCGTTTTCGGGTACTATGCGCTAATTATAATCAATACTATAGAATAATTGATACATCTCTATCTCTTTTCCAACTTAAAGCTTCACTTTTCAGACAACTCCGTTAAATCTCTGATTTCCATGGGCAGTATGTTTGGAATTGCTGCCATTCATGCGTCCCTTTAAATCGGAGATCTTTCTTGGTAGTTTTGGCACACATTTTTATACTCTCTGCAAGAGTATATTGGGTTTGTGCAAATGTATGTAACAGGCAGAAGGAGGCGTGGCAGACCCCATAAAGTATATATATTCTTGATCAGCATCACAAGCCGAGTCGATATAGCCATGTCCGTCTGTCCGTCTGTCTGTCTGTCCGTATGAACAAACAGATTTCAGAGATGGTAAGAGCTACAAGTTCGAGCTTGGTGTCAAACGATCAGATATTTAGTCAGTTAATACAAGAATCTTTTTTTTCGATGCCACGCCCCATTCGCCCACAATAAGCAAAAAACTGGACACACCTCGGAAAAAATTGGTGTTTTCGGCAAATATCTCAGTAACTATGGCACCTAGGATCACCAATTCTGGAACGGAAGGTTCCTAGCGCCGTCATAGTTGCATTGTCATTTAAAATTTTGGACTGCCACGCCCACTTTTCCCACATTTGATAAAAAAGTCTGGAACCTTCAATGCCGGGTTTGGCGAACTTGTTCGTATCGTACAGTATTGTAATTATATAACTCGTGTGGAGACTAACTATATTAAACTATACTGAAAGGCGCATTAAAATCGGACTGTAAACAAGAAAACTAGAAGCGTTACAATATTGATAATTGAACGCAATATCAACCCATAGGTGCAAGCGAGATAGAAACACATAAGCACATGTTCGAACGTTTTCGCTGCCTGTGTGTCGGCAGCGCTGCCCGCGGTCGCTGGCTACGCCGAATACACACATACATACATATATATTTACATCATATACATATTGCCAAACGTATGTGTATTCGAATACAAACAAACAGATGTGTGTTTGATTATGCTTAGATTGTTTTTGTTTCAACGTGTTTTAATGCAAGTACGACAAATTGAAATATCTCGATACTGATTTTAATAATTCAATCGGGAAAATAGGCAGAGAGTATTATACGGTCGGGCGTGTACTTTTCTTTCTTGCTTTTATATACAAAATATATAGATGTGCAGATCTGCATATCAATAGCAGATTCGTGTTATAGATTTTGAAAGATGTCTAAAACACATCTGGAAGAAATGTCAGAAATTTTTTTTATGCTATATATTTTTTAGTTTGTGGCAATAGTCTTGTCTTTAATAAAAGGATTTGAAAAAATATTAAAAGACAATAAATAAATCTTTCATCGCTCCAATCTCACTCAATTTTTTTCAAATCGCATTGAAATTTTAAAGTCGTATTCTATAATATTTATACCTTAAGGAAATAAAATGAAAAACTTCGATTTCCCCAAAGCTGCAACAAGGTATAGGCCCTTAATTACATATTCCAAATTTTCCACTTATGTATCTCTGTCTTTAATCGGTCTTGACTTAAGCTACTTACACGCTTTCATCTGCAGCCAATGAAAGATGTCATATAAATGTATGCTTTGTTCATCAAATACGCACACAGTGTGAATTGCGCGGTAACGTAAAACTAATTTCATCCGGGTAGCAGTTTTATATTCAGCGTTGTTTGACTGGACTTCAAACAATACATGGGATTAAAATATTAACATCAATTCAATAGTTTTATTAATAACAACATATGTAAATACAAATAGTTTAATGGTGTCTGCATGAACCTCATTCATTCATCATTTCGTATAAACGTTGTAAATGTTGTTCATCTTCACGTCGATAAGATTCGGTGGGAAACATTTACTCTTCAGAAAACAAAAAAAAATCGATAATTTTATTTTACTGTTTTCGTGTTCGATATTTTGGTCAGAAAGTTTGAGGATAGATAAATATTTTTCATTACGGCTCTTGATGAATTTTAAACCGTAATTTTTAAAACGTTTGTGCATCTGTAACTGTTTAAATGGCGCTATATTTGCGTAACAGCCCGTTTGCAATTAATACATTTCGTCTGTGATGTCTACTGCTGTTTTCGGCGCTATAGCTGTTGCTGCGTACACAACACATTGGTTACAGTACCATGTTGACTCCACTCTTACAAAGTGCAAGCGAGATAACAATTGATACTAGAATTTTTGTATACATTTTACATATATGTATGTACACACAAGGCAACTAGCGCGCGGGCGCTTTTGTAGCCGACATCAACTCTGTCGACAATACAGTATTAAGAAAGATACAAAACAGAAAACTAAGGGATTCTTCACGAATATAAAATTTTATATAGAACATATAATGAATGAAAATTAATGGTGAATATGTAAAAATTTGTTTTATATGTAAATCTGTCAATATCCACAATAAATCAACTTCGTTGGTAAAAACACCAAAAACATTCAATACATATATACTTAATTATGTAAATAAATTTGCGCGATTTGTTTCGATTAGTTAATGGTATGTGATGTTTTAAATAAAGTGCCAGATAATATACAAGATGGATGGGTTGCTAACAACAATCCTTTAAAAATGCATATGCATATGTACATATATGCATCGCCAAACCAAGCAATCCCTATGAATTGATTATTAAAAGTGATAATTATAAAACGAAATTAATTTTGCTTATTAACATCCCATAACAATAAATTAAAATAATTAAAAGTTTTAAACAAAAAATTCAAGACGAAAAAAATACTGGTGCTAATTATTACCGATAACACCAGCTTTTTTAATGTTGTTTTATGTATAATGCTACACCCAAGTAACTTTTTATGGCAATAATTAAATCTATTGCTATAAAAAAAAAAAATTTTGTGCGCGTTTCAAAACTATTGAAATCTAGTAGAAATGTAAAGTTTACAACCTGCGCCGGCCATTACTTCTACGGATGTTCAGTTGTAATTACCATATGATAATTTCAATTGCAGCGGAATGCAACGGTTTTGTACTGTTAATGAAAAAAGGCACAAATAGTGGGACTAATTACTATCCAAATGCGTCATTGACATGGAAACGAGCAATACAAAATTAACTGGTGCACCAGATTTAAAGACGTACGTATGCAGTGATCTCCAAAAATCACAACTTCAAGTACCGAAACAGGAAATTACAAATTCGACTTTAAATGTTTCACCGGTATTCATTGCCGCTCTTGATGTTAGTCAAAATCATCAGAACGTTGAGATTAGAAAACCAGAGACGACTCAAGTAACGTCAGTTTCATCTACTTTGAAAACTACAACAATAGCACATTATTCGCCCGAGTCCTTGAATCTGCCTCCACCAACTCCTAATATAACTGTGACAGGCTCCACAGGTGATGTAGCTTTATTGAATTGTTTATTGCCAGCACCACCTCAATTAAAGACTGCAGACATAAGGGCAACCCCAACGCCTCCTCTTCAAACTGGTTCAAACTCAACAGCACCACCAACACTGACTACTACACTTTGCGCAAGTGATTTTGACTCCGATACCGAACTTTCGATCGTTGCAGCGTCGTCAGCAGAAAATTCTGTCACTGTTGTTGGAGTCCACTCTACTACACCACCAGTTCAATCAGTTCCAACATCTACTTGCTTACCAGCTCTAGCTGTGTTGGAAGTAACAAGCAACGGGCACTATAAAAGTACCTATAACTCTTCTCAAATAAGTCTGAATACAAAACAGCAACGTCAACAAAAACGCCGGCGTGAGAGAGCACAGCGCCTGCAGGCAGAGCGCGATAGTAGATGTAATTCGGGTGCATTAAGTGGAGCTTTTATTGGAGGATCTCTAAGCGTGGCCGTCAGTCTTGGTATGGTTACTACTTCTGGAGGTAACAACGGCAGTATTATTAGCGCCGCACCCGGAGTAATAATGGGCAGCAACAGTGTGTTAGGTCCTGGTAATGCTATGTTATATCACCTTAATAGTGCTGGTAGCATGGGTGAAGATAGTAATAACTCAAATGGTAACTTTACAAGTAGTAGTAACGGCAGCAATAATTTGTTGCCACCTACTGATAGTATAGCTTCATTACTATTAAATCCACCACATTCGCCTGAATGTAATTCCGGTCTTATGGCTACACCCAGTGACAGCGAAGGCGAATCATTGGATGAGGATCTTCTTTCAACGTCATCATCATCAACATTATTGCTGCCCCGTGATAAGCCTCCGCCAAGACCACCACCTCCAGTTCGTCGCAAGCTACCAAGGTCCCCTGTTTTGGAAGAAGAGATTATTGATGGGTTTGCCATTTTAGAATTCAAAACATATGAAGATCTTGAGGTAAGTGTTTCTTGTATTAAATACTTATAATATAATTTTTTTATACTCTCTGCAAGAGTATTTTGGGTTTGTGCAAAAGTATGTAACAGGCAGAAGGAGGCGTGGCAGACCCCATAAAGTATATATATTCTTGATCAGCGTCACAAGCCGAGTCGATATAGCCATGTCCGTCTGTCTGTCTGTCCGTCCGTATGAACAAACAGATTTCAGAGATGGTAAGAGCTACAAGTTTGAGCTTGGAGTCAAACGATCAGATATTTAGTCAGTCAATACAAGAATCTTTTTTTTTCGATGCCACGCCCCATTAGCCCACAATAAGCAAAAAACTGGACACACCTCTGGAAAAATTTGTGTTTTCGGCAAATATTTCAGTAACTATGGCACCTAGGATCACCAATTCTGGTACGGGAGGTTCCTAGCGACAGCATAGTTGCATTGCCATTTAAAATTTTGGACTGCCCACTTTTCCCACATTTGATAAAAAAGTCTGGAACCTTCAATGCCGTTTTTTGGGAACTTGTTCGTATCGTACAGTATTGTAATAATATAATTCGTGTGGAGACTAACTATATTAAACTATCCTGAAAGGCGCATTTAAATCGGACTATAAACAAGAAAACTAGAAGCGTTACAATATAGATATTTGAACGCAATATCAACCCATTGGTGCAAGCGAGATAGAAACATACAAGCACATGTTCGAACGTTTTCGATGCCTGTGTATCGGCAGCGTTTCCCGCAGTCGCTGGCCGCACCGAATACACACATACATACATATATGCATCATATAGTGCCAAAGGTACATATGTATGTGTATTCGCATGCAAACAAACAGATGTACAAGGGGACTAACAAAAGTTCGGTAAATTGAATGAAAAAAATTTAAAAAAAAATTTTTTTTTTATTTTATTTTTAATCTTTATTATTTTTTTATCTTCTCCACATAGTCACCGTTAATTTCAATACATTTTTGTAACCTGTAAATCCATTGTTCAAAACAGTTCTCAAAGTCGCGTTTTTGCAGCTTCTCAAGTTCTGCATTAACCGCCTTTATTATGTCTTCATTGGTACCAAAGACTTTTCCTCTCAAATTTTTTTTAATTTTTGGAAATAACCAAAAATCACACGGTGCCAGATCCGGGGAATATGGCGATGGGCGAATTTCTTCAATGCCAGAAAGCGCTATGAAGTTACTTGTCATTGCAGCAGTGTGAGCAGGCGCATTATCGTGGTGTAAGAAGTAGCGACGCAGTTCCTCGTTTCTCCGATTTCCAAGCACATTTTCGAGCACTTTTGGTAGGCAGATTTCAGTATACCATTTGGCAGTAACTGTTTGAGAAGAATTTAACGGAATAGCAGCAACAATTTTTGATATACTGAGGTAAATCGAAATCATGAATTGTTGCTGACTTTTGTTGCCTGGCTTTCACAGGTGGGTTTGCTCCTTTCGGGCTCCCTACCATGGACTGCTGTTTTGTTTCCGGGTCATACTTAAAAAACCAAGCTTCGTCACCTGTTATGATCATATTATAGTTGCTAGATTCTCCGTTTGCGAACTTTCTTAAAAAATATTGAGCAAAGTTCACTCTAGCTTCTTTTTGGCTGTCATTCAAAATTCTGGGCACCCATCGAGCAGATTTCTTCGTGTATCATTGTTCAAAATTCGTGATACTGCCATAGCATTCAAGCCAAGTTCACTACCTATCAGTTCCTGTGTCATTCGTGGGTCTTCTTCAATTTTTTGCTTCACCAGAGCCACATTTGTCTCATCGGTCGACGATTTTGGACGTCGTCGCGAGGCTCGTCCTCCACTGAAAAAATGTCCAGTTTGGAATCTTTGAAACCACTTACAAATAGTCTTAAGAGATGGAGTATCCGTTTTATATGCAGTTTGAAACTCATTAAAAATGTCCATAGGCTTGAGATTACTTCGAAAGCCGTAAAGTATCGAGTATCGAATTTCTTGCTGCGTCGCTGGTGGAATTTCTACTGATATCGCTTCAGTTATTTTCCGTTTTCTCGTTTCCATTCTAACCGATTTTTTTGAAACTTACAACTAAATACCACAAGACTATAGCAAAAATAATGACATTTTTAAATTTCCAAAAAAAAAAAATTATAAAATACTACCAACTTACCGAACTTTTGGTAGTCCCCTCGTATGTTTGATTATGCTTAGATTGTTTTTGTTTCAACATATTTTAATGCAAGTACTACACATTGTAATATCTGGATACCGATTTTAATAATTTAATAGGGAACAAATGCAGAGAGTATTATACGATCGGGCGTGCTCGACTGTACTTTACTTTCTTGTTTTATTTATGCATTGTTAGCAGAAATAATTGAACCGGTATATAAGCTTGATTCCGTTAAGTCTAACTCTTTTAAAATATACTGTTTTTTTTTTTATTCGGGGGTTACCTAAAATGTTGGGGGAAAAAAGTGAGCTAAGATTGCGATTATTTTTTTACGCAAAAAATAACAATCCTCTATTAATACTATCAAAATAAAAATACCTTCAATTTCGAATTGAATATATAGAAATAATGCACTGTTTGGAGAAAGGCCCTATTAAGATGGTCTTCTTCTGTTCACTTCTATTTACTAGCTTTGCACGGTTTGACATAGATTTCACTAGTCTCAGAAAAACTCGAATGGTCCACTTCTGTCTACAGCAATAGTGACAGAGAAATTAAACATTTTTAAACCCCGTACTCTAAAAAATAGTAGAGGGGTCTATTAAGTTTGTCAGCAGCCAGATGTGCGTAACAGCCAGAAGGAGATGTGGCCGACCGCATAAAGTGTAAATATGCTTGATCAGCATCAACAGCCGAGTCGATATAGCAATGTCCGTCTATCGTCCGTATGAACACCTAGATTTTTAAACTACAATACAGTTTTTAAAGCATGTGTTCTTATCGTACAGTATTGTAATTTACAATTCGTCTGAAGACAAACTATATAAAACTAACTAAAATAACGACTATAAACAAGAAAGGAAACACGTAAGAAAGTTTACATGTTAGCGCAATGGCAATGCATGAGTGCACATATGTTCAAACGTTTTCGATGCATATGTGGCGGCACGCTGCCGCAGACGGTGTCGGTGCCGACCAATGCTATACATAGATTAATACATTATATATATAAACAAAACAAAAAGAAAATTTAATCGAACGTAAATCTGTTTCTCTGCAACAAACTTGAATGTGCATGCAGAGAAACAGATTTACGTTCGATTAAATTTTCTTTTTGTTTTGTTTTAGCGTGTTCTAATACAAATGCTATCCATTGTAAGACCCACATACCGATTTAATTAATTCAATCGGGAATAAAAGCAGGATGTATTATAAAGTTGGGCGTGCTTGACTATGCTTTTCTTTCTTGTAAGGACGGCCGTACTTATGTCAGGCAGATCAAGTTTATTTCAAGTTGTTGCCATACCCCTTAACTACCCGCAAAATGCAAAAACTGTGATCTCCTCACCAAAAACTATGTTCAATAATTGTAATTTATGTACACGTGGTTGAAAGAAGAGAGATACCTCTATGTTTAACTAAATTAGTGGCACTATTTGTCAAGCGAAGTTTAGCCCAAGTGCTGGAGATGCCTGGTATTATTTTACGTACTTGTAAACCTAAGGTCTGCGGTTGTAATCTCGGCACAGGCATTTCATAAATTTTTTATATATCAAAAGTTATTACATATAAATGCAGATTATGAAAACATTCTAAACAGTTGGGCGTGGTGCCTCTGGTAGGGTTGCGGCGCATTCTAGAACGTTCGTCTAAAATCGCAGATTCGAATACTTACAATGAAAATTGTTAGTTTACTTTTTTGACCCCGTACTCTAAAAAAGAGTAGAGGGGTCTATTAAGTTTGTCTGAAGCGAAATGTGCGTAACAGGCAGAAAGTATATATATTATTGATCAGCATCGAAAGACGAATCGATATAGCCATGTACTTTAGATGAAAGTCCGTTATTATGTCAGGCAGATCAAGTTTATATCAAATTGTTGCCACGCCCCTTACCGTCCACGCAATGATCAAAAAACCAGACACACCTCGAAAAAAAATTTAGTTTTAGGCCAATAACTCAGTAACTATGGCACTTAGGAACTCCATTTAGCCACCATAAGCAGGTTGCTAGAGACAGCCTTAATGCAATGCCATTACAAATTTTGAGCTTCCACGCCCCCTTTTCTCAGAAGAGCTAAAACAACTTTTAAACTTCAATGACGTTTTTAAGGCATTTATTAAAATAGTAAAGTGTTGTAATTGAACATTCGTTTGGAGACATGTGATATCAAACTATCCTGAAAGCGGCATCAAAATCCTACTTTTAACAAAAGAGCTATCACGTTACATAGTTTATGTTATTTAACTGCAATATCACTTACGCGCGAGAGCGAGACAGAAACATACAAACACATGTTCGAACGTTCTCGATGCTTGTGTGGCGGCACCGCTGCGGTAGACACTGGCCGCGCCGAATACACACTTACATACACATATGCATACATGTAACAGGCAGAAGGAGGCGTGGCAGACTCCATAAAGTATATATATTCTTGATCACCATCACAAGCCGAGTCGATATAGCCATGTCCGTCCGCCCGTCTGTCTGTCCGTATGAGCAAACAGATTTCAGAGATGGTAAGAGCTACAAGTTCGAGCTTGGTGTCAAACGATCACAGTCAGTCAATACAAGAATCTTTTTTTTTTCGATGCCACTCTCCATTCGCCGCCAATAAGCAAAAAACTGGACACACCTCGGGAAAAATTGGTGTTTTCGGCAAATATCTCAGTACTACTTTAGGAGTACGGGTTCTTTTACAGTCGGCCCGATCGATTGTAGCCTTTCTTACTGGCTTTAATTTACGTTAGTCTAAAATTATCATATTTTATAAATTGTAACGTGAGCGAATCTATTGTATATTGCTAGTGATTGCATAATTTAAATAAAATAATGCACACATTACTGACCATTTAACTCTTTACTGTTCTTGTTCACTTATAACGAACTTATATTATTATAATACTTTAATCTATCTAAAGCTACCACAAGAAAAATTATTATTCTAACATGAAGACAGTAGGTTCAGCAGTTGCTTTTAAAGTGAGTGAGATCATTAAAAAAGCCGGTTCTTTTATATTTTTAAACAGTAATTTATATTATATGTATATATTTATAAATAAATATGTCCTTTATATATATAGTTCGCTATTAAACTTGGCCAAAAACGAAAGGAGAAACGGCTTTCTGCACTGGAAGAGTTAACATGCACCTATAGCATAGAAGAAATGAAAATGCCAAAGATCATCGATACAGGACAACCGCTTCCCCACACACTTCGTAATACCAACCTTTCCAGTATATCAATTGCTAGCAATAATTTGAAAGAAGTTAATCACCATGCACGTGCCCTTACTATTGGGAATGCAGTTGTGGTTACACCTAACAGCAGTAACATTAGTAACAATATATCAAATAATTGCAATACAGCATACACCGTTCCAACTATGTGTACGGCACCAGATTCAGAAGCTGGAGTTGCTTGGAGAGGAGATCAATATCGACAACAGCAGTCAACTGTCAGTTCTAGCAATAAAAGTAATATAAGCATTAATATAAATAGGAATGCAAATCACAGTGAAATTAGTAATAACAAACATATAAGTTCAATGGGAGAGTCCAATCAAGTCGAATCTTCTGTCTCTAACTGCTGTAGTGCTTCAATCTCAGAGACCGTTCATACTAACAGTAATGTCTGTTTATCAAAGAATGGTAATGAACAACCAAAAGACATCTTATGTCAGTCGCCGCTGTCCGGGAATGTTGTTGTGCACCATGAGAACTTAAGTAGCGTTGGTAATAGTAATTATACCGATGTACAATCTCAAAAGTTCACCATCAATGCTAATCAACCAAATAGTGACAGCACCGAATATGTTGACATTAAAGGCGCAAGATCCTCTGATACTATTACCGCAAACACTAATGTTAGTGTTTTGCATACGCAATCCGCATGTCAAAAAATCAAAGTGAGTATAATCCATTTGTTTGCAGAGCAATTTAAACCATTTTGTAAAACCAGCAGAAGCGGAACACTTATGAAACCAGTAAAGGTGAAATAACATCAGCTCTGGGAATGGGCTCAACGCTGGAAATAAATGACTTTGCAGATGGCTTAACGCATGTAGTTGAAGGCAATATTTTACATGAAAAAAATCCTGAAACGAGCGAAAACTTTACTAATGTATGTTAAAATTTAAATATTTAATCAATTATATAACATTTTTCTCTCAGATTCCTGACCATTGCAGCAGCATCGAAAAAGTATCTAATATCGTAAGTTTTTCTTTTATATACCTTAATAAATTTTAATAAATTTTGAATTAATTTCAGTGTGATAAACCTTCATGTGAAAAAATGGTAAGTTCAGCTGCTAACGCTTTATAAGTTTATAAACAATTAAAAAGAGTTTTAAATGGTATGCTTAAAAGTAATAAAGTATTTACTATACTTACATATTTTTAAACTCGCGAACATGAAAATGTGAAAACAACAGACTTCTTGACCAAAAACTACTTTAAACATTATGACTGCGTTTTAATTTCAATATCGTTTTCAGAAAATATAATATAAATTTCGATCAAAGAAGTAATAAGTTAGGTTAGGTTAAGCCGGACGTCCTCGAGGGTACAGTACATAAGCAATATGTACTAGCTTGTGGCTTAAAGTCTAATAAGTCCGCCTGGCGACCGTTTAGATATCTATTCCATTGAGCTGAGCTGCGATGTGCCTAGGCATCTTAGCTCTGTTTGCTCTAGTGCGGCCTAATGGTAAAGAACTTAGACAGAGCTTATAGCCTTGTTTCTCCCTGCGGAGCTCTGCCCGTAACCTTGTATGGGCATTTGCTTGCAGGTCCAGTTGAGGTAGACCCAGCAGGGTTTCTAGAGCTTTGGTAAGGTTGGTTTTTAGAGCGCCTGTGATGCATAAACGTGCTGGGCCCTGTGCGTTTTCTAATAAGGCAAGGTATGTCTTCTTTTCTGCAGCCTGACACGAGACGAGAACTCCGTAGAGCAGTGTCGGGCGGACAACTGAGATGTAGATGTAGAGCCAATGCATAAGTCTGGGTGACAGACCTCAAGAGAAGCTGAGCATCTTGAATGAATAAAGCGCCATGGTTGCCTTTTTTAGTTTTCCCTTGCCTTTTTCAGCTCTCCAAGTCAGTTTACCGCCCAACAATGTTCCTAGGTACTTTATGTGGGTTTTAGGCGCTTACCTTTTAGCATCGGTGGGGTCCAGTGCGGTACCTTGTACTTCTTGGTGTAGGATGTATGATGACGACTGTTTTTTCTGCATTGTTATGTACTCCGGCGAGTTGCGCCCATTTACATATCTACCTCCGAGTCCGTTAAATTTTGGATCTGAGAGTAGATTGGCAGACTCCTAATATGCCTATGTCGTCCGCATAGACGGTTGTATTTGGGGCTACTGTATCATATCTCTTTATGAGATCGTCTACTACTCTTTTGAAGCGTTGGAGATTTTTTATCCAGTGTGCGATGGTTGGGAGCATATCAATCGATAGAAATCTATTGGTAATAGCTAAAATTGTTGAATGTACTACGAAGACTCCCAGTGCATATTATTTGTTGCGTAGCGCCTTCTCAACGGAGTTAAGTGAAATTAGTGACGTTTCGATGGCTACCATCTAGCTAGCGTTTATTCCTCGGCATCATATCTGATGCTGTGATTCAGCAGTTTTTCCATTGTTTTGAGTCAGAAGGGTATGAAACTGATATGTTTGTATTCCTTTAGGCTGTTTTAGCCACATTTGCCTGAGATGGGTAGAAACGCAACCCTTGCAGTTCTCCACTGAATTGGTAAATGGCTTGTATGAGACAGTCTTCAAATATCTTAACTACCCATGGAGGAACCACATCTTGGGTGGTTTGTAGTATGGCAAGTATAATTCCGTCTTTACCCAAGCTATTTATCCTTAAGTTGAGGAGCTAATGGCCCAATGAGCTTGTGCGTTCTGAATATCTCTCTGGGAAGCGGGAATTCCCGGTTCTAGGTGTGCTCCTCCTTTTTTCTGCAGCGTTGAGCATCCAGGAAAGTGGGTGGCCATTTATGTTCCTATTTTTTCTTCGCAACTCTCTGTCCATGTCTCGTCGTCTAATTTTTATTGACTTTGAATAGGCGGCAGTTTTGACAGCAGCTTCTTGAGTCTGACAGTTCCTGCGAAGATTCCGGATTGAATCATATAATCCTTCAGGGACTTTTTTAGGCCTTTCTAATGACGATTTTATATGATGTGAGTGTGACTTTGTATATCAGTCTATCTAGAGCCCTACAGTTTGTAATGACTCGACTTGTCGCGAGTGTGCGACTATTCATATACTACGTACCTTCCCCGAGTGAGCATACCTAGTTTTGTTGTGCCTTTGCTACTGTGCTACTACATAATGTTAATGTCAGGCGCGCCCTGTCGTTCACCAACATGACTACGGTCAACTCTTCAATTTGATATAAAATAAGCGTGAATGAAATAAGTCTGCTTAACGTCGTGATGTGACACTAATGATACGATCCCCAACCACTAATAATTCGAACAGGATTTTTTTTTTTAATGCGCAATGTTCAACACACTATATTATCAATACTTATAAAGAGAACGCATACCAATGTATTTTGTCTGAAAGAGAATACTCTTAACGATGAAAAAAAAAAGTTTTGTTCTATTTCCAACAACAACAACAATATGAGTAATTTTTTAAAACGGTAAACTTAGGAGAAGAAAAAAATTACCAATATTAATTCGAACGCTGCGTAATATGATTTACTATCATACTTAAAGCAATAATTTAATTAACGTTAGAATTGTGTAACGTCGCCTTTGGCCTGTATTACGCATTTAAGACTTTTTGGTATTGATTTTAATAACATGTTGCAGTGGTCTTGAGATATTGAGTTCCACATCTCTTGCATCTTAATTTTTAAGTCAGAAATGTTCCTTTGTGGCTCATTTCGAAGCTTACTTTTCATTAGCCACTAAATATTTTCAACTGGGCTTAGATCTGGGCTATTGGATGGCCAATCTAAAACCTACATTTCATTATAAATATTCCAGCCAATTTTTGGTTCGTTTGGCTGTGTGTGATAATGCTCCGTCCTGCTGAAAAGTGAATTCACCGCAATCTGCCAATTTTGGTATTGATGGATTTGATGATGCAAACTATCTTCTAAAATATTAATGTATTGTTCTGCATTAACTGTCCCTTCAATGAAATGCAGCTTTCCCAATCCTTTGACAGACATACATCCCGATACCATAGTGCTGGCTGGAAACTTTACTGTTCTTTTAAGGCAGTCTTTATGGTATGTTTCTGTCCTCTTACGGATGACGCGTTTTCTCGTATCGCCGACACTAAAATTAAATTTAGCTTCATCGCTAAATATGATTTTTTTTGACGAAGCGTAAGCAAGGGTTTTTCCTTGGCCCACATACATACATGGATACGATGCATAGGTAATAACCATACATACTTTATAAAAACCATATCCAATATTTTTTAAATGCAGTCACGTTCGTTCTCGCTTGATTGTTTTGCCAATTTTTTGAGAGCACTCAGAAGCCAAATTTCTTAAAGATTGTCGACGATCAACCTTAACAATTTTGGCCAGTTGTCTTTTGTCGCTGGATGTTATATTTGGCCTCTATATGCAACTTTATTTTCAATATCCAATTTTCTTTTTGAAAATTTTTACAACCCCATGCACAGACGATTTAGACAAATTAAGTTGCTTACTGATCTCCGTGTCTTCCTAGATTTAATATTATCACTAATCAATACTCTGATTTCTTTGCAAATAGGCTTTCCACGCACCATCGTTGCTAAACACTCACTGATCTGCTGAAATTTTTAAATCTTTTGCATGCTGTATTGTGATATTATTTGCAAATTATAACTAGATTCAGTCGTTCTGTTACATTGATTGCTTTTCTTTTGCTCTTCTTTTGAGATAAAAGTTAGCTTACGAAGCGTTTGAATTAATAGTGGTAATTTTTTTCTTTTTTCTTATGATTACCATTTGAAAAAATTACTCATATTGTTGTTGTTGTTGTTGGAAATAGAAAACAACTTTTTTTTTCATCGTTATGAGAATAAAATTCTCTTTTAGACAAAATACATTGGTATGCGTTCTCTTTGGTAGTATTGATAATATAGTGTGCGGAACATTGTTCACTTAAAAAAAAATCCTGTTCGAATTATTAGTGGTTGGGGCTCGTAGTTGATAGATCCAACACCAAGTTTTCATATACAATCCTCGGTTCTTGGACTAAGAATTTATCTTCGGGCCTTGCTCTAGAGCCAACAGGAGTTCCGTCGATGCAAACTTGCTTTTCTTCAGTACCCTCATATAGTGGGGTATCGGCACGTTATTTTTCTGCATTAACATTCCAGTTCGATTTCTTATTAGAACTGCAGTTGAAATTCTGGTTGAATTATAAATTACGACAGTGGGCGTGGCAAAAATTTGAGCTAAACTTAACCTGGGAACACCATAGACGGACTTTCATTCCAAATTGGCTGGCTCTATCTCTTTTAATTTTGAAGATCCAGGCTTATTCGGAAAGACAGACTTACATTGCTATATCCTCTTGACTGATTCAGAATATACATACTTTTTGGGGTCTGCTTATTTTTTTTTTTTTCAGAAGTGAGCCATGGTCGTCCTCTAAGGCGAACCACTCAAAAAAAAATCAAAATTTTCCAAAGAAAAATGTTTGAAAAAAATTTAAATGATTTGCATAAAATTATGAATATTAGGAAAAGACAAGTTTTCAAAATTGGTTTAAAAGTTTTTGAGATACTATAAGCACCGCAAAAGTAATTTAAAAAAAAAAAAAACGCATTTCCAGATAATTGATTTTAAAATTGTGTGTAAGCTCGTCTTATCATAGGACCAGCCCTGCAAACGGCTGTAATGTGAAAATCAGATATCTGATCTGGGTGAAATTTTGCACAGATATGTTCAAAGTATATACTCTGGGATTATGGAAAATAAAATTGTTCGATTTGTCAAGTCTCAATGTTGTATGTAAGTCCTTGAGGGGACCTTCTCATGGATTTCAGTGCTTGATAATTTTTGTCGAACAGATAATAGACATAAGAGCTGACGGATTCGATTACAAACATATAAAAAAAATTAAATTTTTCGACGTTTTCATCACTTTAAATTTGTTTTTATATTAGAAGTAAACAACTTGTATAAGTTAAGCAATAATAATAATAAATGGCCATAACACCCGTCATGGGGCACGGCGTGATGCACAATTCGCCTCCACGCTTCTCTGTCCTGTGCGCGACTTCGCCAGTTGGTATACCATGCTTAGACATGGTAGCGTTAAGGCGATCTTGCTGTGGGCTATCGAAAGCAGCTTTAAAATAGACAAACAGGTGGTTGGTGTCCATTTGGTTCTCGTGCGATTTCTCCAAGATCTGGCGTAGTATAAAGATCTGGTCGACTGTGGACCTCCCAGGACGAAAGCCGCATTGATACGGTCCGATCAATGCTTCAGCACATGGCTTAAGTCTCTCACACATCAAGCTCGTGATAACCTTGTATGCGACGGGAAGAAGGCTAATGCCACGGTAATTGGTGCGCTGTGTAGCATCACCCTTCTTCAGGATGGGGCAGATTATACTGAGGTTCCAATCATCGGGCATGCTTTCCGATAGCCATACGCTGCTGATGAGCTGGTGCATGCACCCTACAAACTCATCGCCTCCGGCCATAAACAATTCAGCCGGTAGCCCCTCGGCTCCAGCGGCTTTATTGTTTTTTAGTCGGCGCATTGCGACTTCGACCTCCGTATGACTAGGGATGGGAACATTAACAACATCATCTCTGATTGGGGTTAGTGGATCACCTTCGTCAGGTTAATTTTCACTGTTTCCAGTCAAAAGACTTTCAAAGTGATCCCGCCATAACCTCAGTACCATCCTCCATCTTCTCACACTCAAGCCTTTCCATCTCCCGCTTCTTCCTTTTGAAAAGGCGCTTCTCATCTCGTCTCCGCGACCTATAAATGTCCACCACCGCTCGAGTGCCTCCTGCTTTCAGCGTTCTTCTGTAGGCGGCGTCCTTTGCAGCAGTGGCTTCTCGACACTCCTGATCATACCATGGATTCCGGTTCGGAGGTCGCTGGAATCCCAGAGTTTCCACAGCAGAAGTGATTATGGTGTTGGATATGCACGACCACATATCCGTAGTATTTAAAGGCTTTGGAGAGAGTTCTGCTAGTCGGCATGAGAGTCGAGTGGAGAAGGCATCCTTATGCTGTTGTGACTGTAGTTTTCCGATGTCAAGCTTCCTTGGCATATTTCGATGTGAGACTTTCGCGACACACAGCCATGCGCGAACCTTAGCCGCAACTAAGTAGTGGTCGGAGTCGATGTTGGGACCCCGACAGGATCTCACGTCAAGGATGCTAGACGCGTGTCTTGCATCGATCACAACATGATCAATCTGATTACTAGTCAGACGATCAGGGGAGAGCCAGGATGACTTATGGATGTCGAGATGACGAAATCCAGCACTACGAACTGTCATGTTGTGCGCAGCAGCAAATCCTTTCAGCTTAAGCCCGTTGGCCGAGGTAGACTGATGCAGGCTATACTTCCCAACGGTTGCTCCAAAAATGCCCTCCGGTCCGATTTTGGCATTAAAATCTCCCAGGAGAATTTTAACGTCATGTGACGGGCATCGGCTATACGCTCGGTCGAACTCTGTATAGAAAGCATCCTTGGTAGCATCGTCTTTGTCCTCCATTGGGGCGTGCGCACAGATGAGGCTGATGTTAAAGAATTTGGCAGCAATTCGGATCGTCGCAATTCTCTCGCTATATGGTGTAAACTGCGAGACACGGTGCCGTAGCCTGGATCCTACGACGAAACCGCAACCAAACTCATGTCTACTATTATGTCAGCTGTAGTATATGTCACAGGCTTTCTTCCTCATGCAGCCCTGTCCAATCCATCGCATTTCTTGAAGAGCCGTGATGTCAGCCTTTAACTTATTGAGGGTATCCGCTAGTTGTTGAGCAGCACCAGGTCTGTACAAAGTCCGTACATTCCAAGTGCATACTCTCAAATCATTGTCCTTTTTACGTTTGCCATGGTCGTCAACGTTGATTGGGTTCCTATCCGAGGCTCCTCTTGCTTCCTCACTGATGGTGGTTTTTTCATGGGTGGATATCATTTAGTTTTTGAAAAAAATAAATCGGATTGATTGGAATACAGTGTTTTGAGAAAAACAATTGTACGCCAGGAAATTCATTTTGAACACATCATCTATACATGTGTGTCTTTCATTTTATGAAAATAAAAAAACTCTTTTTGGCCGACCCAATCTATGAGAAGTTCCCCTTAAAAAATACTGTCCATACTTTAGAATTAGGTATAATAGGTGTTATAGCCGAAAACTTTTCTTTGGGCAAGCTACCATTTTATGAAAATATAATATTTCAATGCGGCGAAGGATTATTTTCTAGATTTATTAATATGTTATCAAAATAATTTTAGTTATTTTTTATTTCCAATAACCCAATCTGAAATTAATTTGGGAAGAGGTTCCGAAAATCACCCTCTGCAACACCCTCTGCACTCAATTATTTTCTTGAAAAAAATTCTTGAAGAATGTTTTTATAACCACAAAAAAGTTTATTTAAAAATTTTTTCAGCATAAATAATTGAACACATTTATATTTGGCATCATAACTGCGTATATCTCTTTAAAGCCATCTTCCAGTATTATCGGTTGCTTAGTTGCGCTCCTTTTAATAGTTTTTAAAATCGATTGAATTTAGTGGTTGTTGGATGGTATTCGGATTGTTTATGTCCAAAACTGGCGAATTATGTTGGCATTGTGCAATGCATCGTTGGAGAAAGATCCACGGGTTTTAAAAAATCGGAAGACACTCGGAGGAAGGCCATTAGTTTTACAAAAAAAAATGGAATGACTTAAAATTTGTCGTAAGAATATCAGTAACAGCTGTGCAACATTACACAACAAAACAAGAAAGAAAAGTACAGTCGAGATCGCCCGACCGTATAATACGTTTGACAATATATGCATATATGTATGTATTCGGCGTGGCCAGCGTCTGCGGGCAGCTCTGCCGCCACACAGGCAGCGAAAACGTTCGAACATGTGTTTGTATGTTTCTGTCTCGCTCTCGCGCGTAAGTGATATTGCAGTTAAATAACATAAACTTTGTTACGTAATAACTCTTTTGTTCAAAGTAGGATTTTGATGCAATTTTCGGGATAGTTTGATTTGATATGTCTCCAAAGGAATGTTGAATTACAATATGGTAATATATGAAAAGGGGGCGTGGCAGTCCAAAATTTTATGGCAATGCATTTATGCTGTCGCTTGGAACCTCTATACCAAAATTTTATGGCAACGCATTTATGCTGTCGCTTGTAGCTCTACCACGCAGAAGGAGGCGTGGCCAACCCCATAAAGTATATATATTCTTGATCAGCATCAACAGCCGAGTCGATATAGCCATGTCCGTGTGTCCGTCCGTCCGTCCGTATGAACACCTGGATCTTTTAAACTACAAAAGCTAGAGACACCAAATTTTGAAATGAAAGTCCGTTATCTTCGCGAGCAGATCAAGTTTATTTCAAATTGTTGTCACGCCCCTTACCGTCCATGCAATGATCAAAAAGTTTTAGGCCAATAACTCAGTAACTATGGCACTTAGGAACACCATTTCTGGTAAGCAGGTTGTTAGAGACAGCCTTAATGCAATGCTATTAAAAATGTTGAGCTGCCACGCAGACGCTGGCCGCGCCGAATACACACATACACATATGCATACATATAATTTCAAACGAATGTGTGTTTGTATGAATAATATGTAAATGCTGATAACCGGGGAAATCTTGAAAGTGGCGCGTGGTGCAACTGGTAGAGTTACGGCGCGTTGGTTTGAGGTTGTAGGTTCGAATGCTGGCAATGTGAATTATTAAATTATTTTTTTTTAATTTCAATTCAAAATGTACATATAAAATTAAAATTTTTAAATTTCATTTGAAAATTTTAATTCAAATTGAATACAATGTGCACTACTATAGTTTTTGCCTGAATATTCCAAGTCACAGTTTGGCATTATCTAAACAATGTTAACTGTCAAAATTTGTTTTTTGGGAAAATCCCCGAAAACTTTAATTTGCTACCTGTGCTACATGCATTCTCCCTAATGTAAAAACTTTATCATCTACGCGCGCTGTTCAATTTGCCGGCAAACCGTACAAGTACACACATATTATGTGTAAGTATTTGTCATACTCTGTGCTTGCCTGCATATTAATTTTCTGATGCTTCAAAAAATGAAGCGCACAAACGACACCCTTTTCCAAAAGAGTATTAATGATAGTCGTAATTTCTGCTACGAGGAAAAAAATACTCGGTTAAAAAAATATTCAAGTATAAAAATACCGGATCACATTTTTACTCAAACTTTTGTGCATGAGTAAGACCGCCACCGCATTTTCTGTGTGTATGACTCGAATACAAAAAAACACCACCTTTGTAGTTCTCTGTTGTGTAAATGCGTCTAGTAAATGTAGTGCCGTTTCAACGGACTTACCCTTCATACAGGCGTGGTGGTTGGCTGACATCCATTCTTCAACTTCATTTCTGATGCTGAGTTTTTCTTTCTTTTCCATTGTTTTTCTAGACTGATGGGTCTGTAATCCTTTGGGTAGCTGTGCCCAGATTTATCTGCTTTACAAGGAATGCAAACTTCGCAGTTCTCCACTGAATTATGATGTGGCCGATTTTGTGGCATGCATCGAAAATCCTGAACAGCCATGGAGTGACCACGTCCTTGGTAGTTTGTAGCATGGCCGGAATAATAACATCTATTTCAGGGCTCTTTATCCTTGAGAAGGAGTTGATAGTAGTTTGTAGTAGTAGTAGTTTGGCGTTGTGAGCAGCTCTCCAGGGAGCGAAAGTTCCTGATGCCACGTGTCCTGGTGTTACTCCTCTACGGGTATCGTTGAACAACCAGGGAAGTGGCTGGGCATGAGAGCTTCCAGAATTTCTTCGCTACTCTCTGTCCGTGTCCCATCGTCAAGTATCAGTTGTCTTTGGATAGGCGGCTGTTTTGACGGCAGCTTCTTCAGTCGTGCGGTTTCTTATTATCTTCTTATCTTGCTACCTTAGGGGTGTGATACATTTGAATTGAATGTATGTATGTTCAAAAAGGAAGGTCGTTCTAAGACCATCCAGCTTGTTTTGACTACACCTGTTGCGAGTGTGAGATCAAGAATATTTGAAGGAGTAGGACATACATAAGTAGTATGTATCTTCCCCGTGTTAGCAATACTTAGAGTTGTTGTTAGGATTAAATCTAAACGCGATTTACCTCATGCGTTTATGTCGACCAATCCTCATACGAAGTGTTGAGCGTTGGTGTCTTTCTCAACAATGAGTTAAGCGTCTGTGCTGGTGGACTCCGTTGTCACTCTCACCAGTTTTTTGGGTGGTGCTGACAGGTCGTCCGGCGTGAGGTGCATCCTGTTGTTCTCAAGCCTGACTGACATAAAGTAAGCATCTAGGCCTTTCCGTACAAGTACGGCGGTTTTTACTCTGCTTACCGTCGAGATGTAAAACGCATTGTAGTTGGTTTACCTTAGCTCCGCCCCCTGATTGGCAGATGCAATCCGAGGTTCCTGGACTCAGGACACATCGACAGGCCCTTGCTCTAGGGCCAACAGGAGCTCTGTCGATGCCAACTTGCTCTTACGCTGGTATATTTGCTGTACCCTCATCTGGTGGGGTATCTGCATTACCTGCTGTGGACCGGTTGACTATGATCATCTGGTCACCGTCTTCGTCGTCCGCCTCGTCATCCGAAGCGGTTACCATCGACTGGGTGTCTTCGAGGATCAATTCAAGACCGATATCTCTCTCCACCACCCCAGCTATGAACGTGTGCGTGTTTTTGTTCTCAGGATGGCGTTTCTTCAGACGTAGGTAAATACTCCCTATGCACCATACCATCTTACCGATCTCGTGTATATATATTGACATTGACACCAGCTCTCGATTTTAGTGGCTCCCACTCTACGTTTAACTGTCAATGGTAGGATCTACGTTTTGGTTGTGCCGGTTTAGGTCAATCCTCTGAAAAGCACACGGTCTTCGATAAATGCACATTTCTTAAGAAAACCACGTTCTGTGACACATTTAAGCATCCTACTTAAAAATAGTACAGTGTCTTTTAGGTTTGTCAGAAATGAAATGTGTGGGACCCAACGCCTGAAGAGAGAAAGAAAATTTCTAGTTGGTCGGATCGGCTAATTAATTGGTAAAAATCAATTTCACCTTTGATCAGTTTGTGTAAGGATAAAAGATATTATTCGTAATAGTTTAATTCGAAAAACCGGCAATCGAATATAAACATTCCAGTTTCAGCAAACAGAGGGAAGTGTTTTAGTTCTGATTCATTCTATCTTGTTAAAGCTTGTATTGGGCAGACCAATTACAAGATCCACTTTCAAGAATATGAAGTGAAGTGTAAAGTATTTTTGTTTAATATGGTCCGTAAATACTTTCGATAAGCGGTTTTGAAGTCCAAGACACCAAAGACAAGATAAGTAATGGACTAAACATGATAGGCAAGCTTAAGGGGTTACCCCTGATTGTAAGGCCTAAAAGGATTTTTTTTTGGCTTTTTGAAAGACACTACATAACTTTTTTAATCGATCAACATATCATATTAAAGAACACATTTAGAAGATCTGTCAGATATTTTTTAATTGATATATATTATATATTTATATATCTGGCAAAAACCCGTCAATGTCGTCTTATTTTAATTAACGATTTTCGGTGTGCAAAATTGTGAATCACCGTAGTAATAGACATAGTTTAACGTCGTCAGTATACACGAGTGACAGATTGCAAGTGCCAAAAAAAAATAATATAAAATGCAAAGGACCAAGATAGCTTCCACGTCAAAAACGTGACTTAAAGATATATGTATGTAAATAATATATCTTGAAAAAAAACTGTTGCATTTTTAAACTGAAAATAGTTATAAAAAAAAACCCCCTAAGTTAGAGTTTCTGTAGTAAGAGAGCCACACTAACGGATTAGAAAGCCTTGCTAAAGCATCTATTCAGGTTATCTGATTGCATTTTGTTGGAATATCCCTGTTCTAACAAGTAAGTAAAGAGTTGAGTGAGCCGATTGTTAAAGGCCCCGTATCATTCTAGTTCGCATTTTGTCATACTAATAAGCAATTTTCGACCGATTTGTCCTATGGGAGCTTTAGGCTAAAGTTGTCCGATGTGGAGGTGATGAGAATAGTTGTAAATGTAAAATAAAATGTGAGTTTTGTTGCAGTAGTTTAGTTATTTTATTTTCCAAAATATGGTGTTATGAAAATAGATTTTCACAATTTGCGAGACGGTAGTGGTCATGGCAACAATTGAAAATACACCTAATCTTCATATTCTATAGGCTGACTTTCATTCCAACTTTATCTCTTATAGTCTCTGAGTTCTAGGTGTTTATATAGATGGACGGACAGACGCTATGCTGACTTGGCTGTTGATGCTGATTAAGAGTTTACGGATGTACTCTTTAGTCTCGGAAATGTTTTTAACACTTTTCATAAATTCCAACGATTATTGTAAGCTCTACGAGTATAAAAACAAGAAAAAATTGTATATTGTGATTTTGGGATTGCACAGTTTTAAAATATTATTTAAAATATGTTTTTGTACTTATTACCAACTAAACGATGTACTAGTACGATTTGATTAAAGCTTGGTCAGTATGTTTACACCGTTGACGAATGTATTATGTGTAAGTTTTATGCAGGAGTAACCGTCCTTGCAATTTTAAACAAGAAAGAAACGTACAGTCGCGCACACCTCACCGTATAATACTTTCTGCTTTTATTTCCGATTAACTTATTAAAATCGGGGTCCAGGTACTATAATGCATTGTACTTGTCTTGGAACACGTTGAAACAAAAAAAAGCAAAGCATAATCAACCATACATCTGCTTATCTGTATAAACATACAAATTAGTTTGACATTATACATATGCACATCAGAGACCTTCAACAAGTATACTTGAGTATGTTCGAACTTTTCATCAAACGATCGGGTAACGAGTAATTCAACGGGCTGTCCGAAAAATTTTCGGATCACAACGATCAGTTGTCCGTTTTCAAACCTTCAAACGATCAGCAGAGTTGTTAAACGAGTATTTGAACGCAACCTGCCCTAATTTGCCCTGTCTTTTCAGTACAAAACGTTCGAGTAATAAGCAAATTCGTTGGTTCGCTTGCGTTGCGTGACGTTCGCAGTGTTGTCATTTATTAAGATGAAAATGTGCTAGTTCTAGCGGAAAAAAGCGAAATGGCTAAATTCCAATGAAAAATAATAAGAAAAATGTTTAAATATATATTTTTCTTCTTCTTTTATTATTAATAAAATGTATACCCACAGTGCATAATATAAAAAATGAAATAATAGAAATATATATGCATTGATTTTCCTATGCGCACGTAAGTTAAAGCTAGATCCGGCGGGAATTAACTTAGGGTGCAACACTGATGGCACTCGCAACAATCTCGAGACTTGTCTTTGTTTGTGTGTATTAGTGCGAGCAAGTATTGATATGTTTGGGACAGAAAAACCCAAACGGAGGAGTTTCTACCTGATGCAAATATTGCGCTAAATGCAAAACAGCCCTTTTAAAAAACTCAGAGTCATACTCTGGCCAAACAAGGGATTTTCCAAAAGGTCAGCCCATCTACGTTATCGGTTGAGCATTACAAAGGGTTTTCAAATTACCATTGTAATGCAGATTTCTACAAATTGTCACATTTTAATTCTGTAAAAAACACGATGAAAATATTAAAAACAGAATTTCATTTATTATTAAATGTCAATGTATTTAAATTACATTCTTTAAAGCCGTTAAATCATTTAGTCTAGTACCACCGTTGAGAATATTTTATGCAAAATATAAGATTTGCCATCCGCTTTAGCGTTGGCTCGCGAGGCTGAAAACAGCATAAAAAGAACCATGTTTGCTGCGACCTATGCAAGCAATCGAAGATAGGAACTACTCAGGGAACCTAATTAGCAAGGAAATAATAAATAATAATTCTATACAAATCAGGGAAAAATTTTAGAGATAAATCCACACTTTAGACAAAACCAAAATAAAACCCAACAAAACGAATCCGGACCAAGTTCAAGCAACAGGCCCAACAACTCTAACCAAGGTCAGAGCCAGGCGAAACCCATGGACATCGATCCATCAAGTTCAAAGTTTAGACAGCCGACTAATTAGGGTTAACCTCAGAGTAAATCCACACGCGGCGAAGCTCAAAAGAGACAGAACACGACAGAGCGTGTGTCAGGGCAAAGACTCCAAAAGATCAATAATGTATCTCAACAGAACTTTAGCCAAGAGGATCAAGACTACACAAGTGTAGCAGAAGCTGCAGTTGCTGAGGCCTTCGATGAGAGTGATTCGCTAGGTGACAATGACCTATTAAATTTTTTTGGGAACACTCCAAATTGCCGTTCTTCGAGCGACAATTGGCTGGCAAAACATTGAAAATCTTAATCGACACTGGGCGGCAAAAAATGATGTAAAACATGTAAAGGAGTTAAAAAACGGTCTTGACACTTTTGATGCTATAATAGGCTTCGATTTATTGGCACAAGTAGGTGTAAATCTAAATTCAAAAGATAATAATATCACATACGGCAATACGCCGGAGGCATTGCAACACCACCTATGCGATAGTGTACCCTTCAGACACATAGATGAAGTTTAAAAAAGTCATACTGGAAAGGATTGGCACATTTTCGACGTCTAACGAGGTGTTACCGTTTAACACATCGGTTTTGGCCACAATCCGTACCATTGACGACAAAAAGGTATACTCAAAACTATACCCATACCCGTCACATTTTAATTCTGTAAAAAACTTATAAACAAAATAATAAAATTATTTTTAAATGCCAATTTATTTATAAAACATTCTTTAACATTCAAAACATGTAATGTAGTACCACCGCTGAGAATATTTCATTCATATTATCAGTTTCTGTTTGGTTTGCTTGCAACATTTAATGTAACGGCAAAATACTCGAGTAAAACGAGTATAAGCATTCCCGCGGTACGCACACAAACGATCGAGTATCAAATTTGTTCGAAGAAAACGATCACGAGTTAGCATTCCAGTATACTCGAAATTTTTATACTCGTTGCAGGTCTCTGATTTATAATGTCCCTAGGAACCTACTCACCAAAATTTGTATTCCTAAGTGCTCTAGTTAGATATTCGCCAAATAAATAAATCCGAGGTGGGTCTATTTTAATATTATTTATTACAAAATAAAAAAAAATGTCGCCACTTTGTATTTAAATAACTTCACGTGTGTACTAATCTGGTAGTGAACGAAAGTCTGTAAAATGAATGAAAGATTATTATATATCTTTTTATTAAAAATACAAATAAAAAAGACAAAAACAAGAAAGAAAAACAAGGTTAAATAATTTCTTCCTTTTTCCCGATAAGATTATTAAAATCGGTATTACAATGGGTAGTACTTCCATTAAAACACGTTGAGACAAAAAAACCAAGTATAATAAAACTTACATATATTTGTTTGTATGTAAATACACATACGTTTGACATTATTTTTATGCATTTATGTCTGTTTGTGTGTGGGAAAAGGGGACATGGCAGCAGAAAACTTTTAATGCCATTGTATTTATGCAGTCCCTAGAAACCTGCGTACCAAAATTGGTGTTCCTTGGCGCAATACTTACTAAGATATTCGTCTAAAACATTGATTTTTTCCAAAGTGTGTCCATGAATCGGCTTGTGATGCTGATCAAGAATATATATACTTTATGGGGTCTGCCACGCCTCGGTCATCTTCGTTAGCAGATCAAGTTTATTTCAAATTGTTGACACGTCCCTTACCGACCCCGCAAATTGGAAAAACTACTGTACTCCCCAAAAACTATGTTCAATAATTGTAATTTATGTACACGTAATAGGAAGCGAAGAAATAACTCTATGTTTACCTGCATTATTGAACGATCTAATAATTGTACGAAGTGTGGCCCAAGTGGTAGAGATGCCTGGCATTATTTTTCGTACTTGAATGTAAACCTAAGGTCGGCGGTTTGAATCTCGGCACAGACAGCCGATTCATTTATTTTTCTTATATATAATACAAATTTAAAACATGTAAATGAAGATAATCGGAAGATTCTTCTTAAACTGGTAGAGCAGAAGCTTCATCTGAGGTCGGAGGTTCGAATGCTGGCAATGAGAAGTGTAATTTTAATATATTTTTTGTATTTCAATTCAAAATGCAAAAATAATTTTAATTTCATGCGCACTACTATGGGAGTACAGGGTCTTTTATAGTCCGCTCGATCGACTGCAGTCTTACTTACTTGTTTTTCTTTCAGTGTTCTAATTTTAATAATATAATGATATCGGGGAAAAAGTGCAGAGATTATTAAAGGGTCGGGCGTTCGCGACTGTACTAATCATTTCTATATATTAATTAATAATTAAATAAATCATAAAAATTAATCTTAACCTAATAATAATAATTTTTCACGGAGTAATGCGGTCTTTAAGTGAAAGGAAAAAAAAATGGCAAGGTCCTCGTCGCCACTATTACTACTCTTGTGGCCAACACGAAGAGAAAAGTTTGGAAATTCTTAAATAAAATGAATGTCTCTCTCATAAACCAAAAAAAATTGAAAAATATTTTTTTTTTTTTAACGGCTTTTGAAAGATGCAAGTCGCTATTTTCCCTAGTTTTTAAGCTTTATCGATTTTTTTTACATTTAAAAAATTAAATTAAAAATTTCCAGTTTTTGTTAGTTAAAGCCAAAGAGGTGTATATGTCAAATTTCAGGTAAAACAAACGAAAAAAATTTGAGATATCGTGGCGACGGTATTAAAAAATGTACTTTGGAGAAAGGCGCTTTTAAAGATATACACCCGTTCAATGCGCCATATCAGCCACGTCTGTAAAACAGCTGTAAATGTACTCTAAAAAAAACAAGAAAAAACGGCTCGCCGAAGATTAAATACCCTTGCAGTCATAAATATTGCATTAATTTGGTAGTTATATGATATAGTAGTCCGATTTGAAATTTGGTCAACCGATGGGACACGACTAGAAATGCATTCTGCGTGAATTTCGTTGACATCGGTCAATAGACACTGAAAATATTCATACTAAGCATTTTCAACCGATTGTTCCCATGGGAGCTATATGATATAGTGGTCCGATCTGGTTGATTTTAACATATGAACTTCGTGCAGAGAGAATACAGATCTGTACCAAATTTCACCAAGATAGCTTTAAAACTGAGAGACTAGTTCGCATAGACGGACGGAACAGACGGACATGGCTATATCGACTTGGCTGTTGATGCTGATCAAGAATATATATACTTTATGTGGTCGGAAACGCCTCCTTCAATGCGTTACAAACTTCGTGACAAAAGCATAATACCCTCTGCAAGTGTATAAAAAGTAGAACGGTCTACATATTAACACGCATCCGTCCCTTGTGTCAATTTGACACAATTTTAGTTTTTAAATCTCTGTCGCGCTTACGCTTTTCAATGAATTTCCATAGAACTTGTGTTCCGTGACTAATTTTCGGCAAAAAATTTCACACCTGCTTGCAAAATTATTACCTGAAGCTGGAAAAAGGCAAAGTGACGAAAAAGAGCCCCTCGCGTGTCAATTTGACACATAACAAAACATTGTTATTAGGAGCAGCGTTTGAAAATGCCCAGCTTTCTTATCTCTGTCGCGTAACAAACTACCGATATAGCAAGTAGCAAAAAATAAAAACGATGGTCTTGTGGAGCCGTAGGAGTAGCCGTTCTTTAAATTCGTGCATTCGTTGGTAATTTTTCTCCGCAGCAAAATCTAATTTTCCACGAAATAAGCGAAGAATGATAGTCTCCATTCCGTTAAATGCAACACCTGCATGGAGAATGTTTGTTTGCTACATCGATCTACTGTTTCTGAAATATACGAACAATAAATAAATTTTTAAATAATTCTACAAATAATTAAAGTTTTTAGTGTTGTGTCAATTTGACCCACTAGGGACGCTTTTGGTATTTTTCGCGAAGGACGGATGCGATAAGAGCTAGAGCTCTTATAGGGATTGGAAAGCGATGTAACGTGGAAAGCGATGTAACGTCCGTCAACAAAAGCGAATCGAAGAGAAAAATCAGCCATCCAAATGTATGAACTCAGAGTAATTTTCCCTGTATCACGTGTGTAGATTCCTCACTGAATCTTAGATGATACTTATAAATTCTATTCTAAATAAATTTTAAACATATCCTATATTTTATTATTTTTTAAACAAGAGCTGAACAACATATAATCGCTTCTGAATAACTACAGATTACAATCATATCACCAGCTTAAACAGCTTAATTATATTAAATAAATTTGGTTATTCGTCTGTGATAGGGAGAGGGTCAACAAAACGTATTTCAGAAAAACTGTTACTTTTTAATAAGAATGTTTTTTAATACGGCAAGCAAATTATAAATATCTTTTATCTACGTAGAATCCGGAAAATGTGGCTGCGTTTGATTTTTCATCAACACAAACTAATGTTAATGTCTCACCAATTCAACCCCTGGACAAGGCCTCCGAATATTTCCAAGAGCAGACGATTATCAAGGAACCGGCGTCCGGGGATACCAAGATAATTCCATCCGTGGAATTATTGGAGTCACGAAAAAGCCCCGTGTTGAATATCTTAACTTGTCCAAATGCAGCGGAATGTCTAACTATTATTAACAAGAATGGTAGTTGCGGTTCTTCTGATGAAGTACAAAATAAAGTGGATGTTACGAATGCAAATGTATTGTCAACAAACACATCTGTCGAATGCGAGGATAATCCACTGTTACTATCAAGTGCAGATAACAATTTGTTGGATGTGAAGATGAGTCATTCAATATTATGCCCACAAGTAAGTATAACAAACCAATAATGTTTTTTCACTATTAATTTTATTCTCTAGGTTAAAAGTCATGAGTGCGATTCGCATTTAGCATCAACATCCGGCCGATGCCGACTAAGACCAATTTCATCTGCTACATCTCAAGAAGTTATTTTGAGCACCACAGTAGTGACTTCGGTGAGACCGGAAGCTGTGGAGCAAAGACCCTCAAGTTCATTGTTGCCTGGTACTTCTTTAACTCCAGTTTCGGCAACACAATTAAAAGGGAGTTCATTTATTGAGCGAGCATCCAGCGTATTAGTTTCAGTCAGCGGGAAACCAACAGATAAATCCACTATACGCAATGAAGCATCTATTCCAATGGATTTACAGAACAGCGCAGCTAGTTTATTACCGATGCCTTCCACTTCAGTTGCTAATGGCTTTCTTACTGCCTATCCATCTATAAGTTGTACTCCATCAGCGGTTTTATCATGCATTTCACCACAGTCAGGAGGCAAGTTGCTTTCTGTTTCTATGGACTTACCTTCTAATACATCCAACAATTCCGTTGCGTCAGCTGCGTCTAGTATCACAAAAACAACATTTAACGCTGGAAGTAGTACATGTGGATCTGCAAGCTCATTGGTTTTTCATAGTGCATCTCCGTCAGTACCTCATTTAAATGCAGGACTACCTATGCTTATTCAAGCGACGCCATATCGCACACCCTATACAAACTACTCATTATATTCACCATTTAATAGCGTTTCACATGGACAATACCTTCCATCAGTGTTACCGATAGTGGCTCCAAATACATTAACTTCGTCCCACCGCTATGATTCACGAACCTGCCGTGATCCGCCAATAACGACATCTCTTAAAGCACCAATATCAAGTACAACAACATCACAGCAGCACAATGTCAATGGAATTACAGGACTGCGACCAATTACGCCACTTGGATATGTGATTACCAGTAATGCTGCTTGCCACACTGTGAGTGCGGTGTCTTCAACCCCGACATCGACCGTACATGTGGCAAACTCAAGTCATCCACATAATTTATCAACATATGCAGGTGCATTTGGTGTGTCGACCACAGTGCCCGTCATCTCAACAGCAACCTTATCCGTACCGGCCGTAACTTCAGTAACGGTCACACCGCAATTACTTCCAACTGCGCAAACACCATTACACTCACAATCCGGGTATCCCTCTCATCTTCCACAGTTGCTGACATCATATCCACAATTTGCTCAACCCACACAACATCAGTCAATCCCGCGCTGCAGTACTATGGGCATTACTAATACCCCTGTTGTAACTGTACCAAATTTTATAACAGCGATGTCAACGTCGTCAATAAATGTGCCCATTACAACTTCATCATCTATGATAACAAAAATTCTTTCACCAAAAAGTGAGAACGCTATTCGAGATCGTGACATAAATTACAGGTAAAAATAGTATTAGTTAGCCTAAGTAACAATATGAGATATTTCTATTAAATTATTGATCAACCCCAGAAGACATTCTCTCAACTGAGAGCTTTTTCTACACAGTTCTTGATCAGCATTAAAAGCCGTGCATATATAGCCTTGTTCGTCTCCGTTAACAACAGGATCTAAGAGATTATAAAAAAAAAACCCAAGATGTCGACAATGTAAGATCGAATTCCCAAGCAGAAAAAGTGTGTCTTAGATTTTTGACATGGCCCCTAATTTAATTGAAATTAGAAATTTTACTTTGTCCCTTAATTCTTATCTATTTAAGGAATTTAAATAAAATATGTTATCAATCGGTATATAAATACAGTTCAGATTCGAAGCATGTGTAGTAGTGTTGCATAGGGAATTAAATATCTTCATCCCAGAGTTTTCTTTTTGTATTGGTCATGGCTGAAAAAAATGTTTGTTCTGCAATAACTATTGCAACTTGGGGATTCAGGATTTAATAGTTCAAACATTGACCCGATTAAAACTTAACATTAGACATCTGTTAAAATCCATAATACTACATATGGTACAAAAAATTTTGGAAAAATACAAGTTTTGATTAGAATTATATTTTTTATTTAATTTTTTGGTACATATCTGTGAAAATATAGAAAATGAGACACATTTTTAAAAATCAATATTTCTAGTTAGCTATTGTTAAACCGTACTGTGTGCAAGATAGTACGTATAAATTACCCATGTTTGTCGCAAATGGCTTTTTAGGCTTTAAAGCACACCAAATGGAACAGTTTTGCCCAATAATGTTTATTATAACCGAAACAAGTAATAATATCACTTTAGAAAACAATTTCCGAACGAAACATAAATTAGCGGACCACAAAATCCATGGGTGTGCAGATCTGCACACCAACAGTAGATTAAGTTGTTTTTATGTAGTTCGCTTAAAAATTATCAGCTGTTTTCGGAACCCAATCTATAATGTATATTTTGTGGTTTTTGAGGAATAATACAACTTTCATGAACATCGGTCTAGCCGTTTCAGAGATATCAATAAAATAAAGTCAAAGAGTGCAGATCTGGTACAAAAAGATGTTTAAGGTTAAACCTTAAATAAAAACTTAAGGACACTCTTTAATATTTTCAATATTTTCTGTGATTTTTCACAATATTAGACATTGGAATGTTTCAATTGACAACTGTTTCAACTACTAAATAAAAGTTTGTGATTTCCTTGAAAAAAAAATCTAAAACATCGAACAATATCGTTTAAAAAATTATATTGGGATACTAAATAAGATAGCCTGCCTGCAGGCGGTCTTATGAAGTAAAGGGGTAAAACTTTAAATAAACATTTAACAAATGGATTTTCGGAATAGTTTACATTATTAGAAATATATTATTATTGAATTGAACAATATTAGGCAAATTGTACATTTAAACATACTATATGTCAACTATTTAAAATACCTTGTTGCGATCAGCAATTCGATGTCTACTAGTTCTAGCAAATGACCTTCAGCCTACTACACAATACTGCGTATGTGTTGTGTGTAGTGTAATGTGGTCTGCTTTCATGCCTCGTGTGGAGACTTTTGTCCACTGTGGTAATGAATCATATTTTTCTTATCATATCTCTAGAAAATGATGCATAAAATGAAAGAGTCATGTATAGAATATGTTTGCAAAATTATTTCTCGATCGGATATTTATTTTCGAAGTTATAGCGACACGAACGCAACTGCCTTCCACGCCCTTAAAAGCGGTAAAAAAAACTGAACGCCTTTTTCTCGAAACACTTTTTCAACCAAACTTCATTTGTAGGGGTTGATCTCTCCATCCTATTTACCTCATTCAAAAACTAAACGAAACGATATAATTTTTTTAATGCCCTGTACCTAAATCCAGCCCTAAACTTAGTTTATTTCAAATTTTAAAGAATTTTCCAAGTGAAAAAATGTAAATTTAAAATTCTTTTTGTTGAATCCATATAAATTGGGTCTCTTTTATATATTACTTGATATTCTAAAATACTAATATACTAAAAAAAAATTAAAAATTAAAATTTTTGTTGAATGCATATAAATTGGGTCGCTTTTATATACTACTTGACTTAAGGTACACGGCATTCTGTAAACTTTGTATAGATTTTTGTTCAGAGACTGCACACGTGAAGTTGTGGAAACACAGAGGTAGACAGGAACCGCCATTTTGTAGTCGTCATTATTTTTTTTAGACCGCGTACTCTAAAATAGAGTAGAGGGGTCTATAAAGTTTGTCAGAAGCGACATGTGCGTAACAGGCAGATGGAGGCATGGCCGACTCCAAAAAGTATATATATTCTAGACCAGCATCAACAGCCGAGTCGATATAGCGATATCCGTCCGTCCGTATGAGCACCTAGATCTTTTAAACTACAAGAGCTAGAGCCACCAAATTTGGAATCCTCGTGAGAAAATCAAGTTTATTTCAAATTATTGGCACGCCTCTTACCGACGATCAAATTGTAAAAACCGCTGTCTCCTCACCAAAAACTATATTTAATAATTATAATTTATGTACACGTGGTAGGAAGGGAAGAAATAACAATATGTTTACCTATATTAGCAGCGTTATTTTTCGAGGGAAGTGTGGATCAATTTTTAAAGATGCGTACAGTATTTTTAGAACTTGAATTTAAACCTAATTTATCCGGGATTCGATTCCCGGCAACAACACGAGTATTTCATTAATCTTTGTTATGTAACAGAAAATTGTAAACATGAAAATGCAGATAATCGGGAGATTCTTAAAAGTGGGGCGGGGAGCAAATGGTAGGTTTGCGTCGCTTTCTGGAATCTATGTCGTAAGTTCGAATCCTGTCGGAATTATTTTGTTGATTTCCGTTATTAAGGCTAATTATATCAAACTATTCTGAAAGTTGCATAAAATTTAAAAATAGTGTTTTGAGATAAACGTGACAGAAATGGTCTAATGAATGAAACTTCTCTGACGATTTTACTCGAATCGATCTACAGTTTTAAGAGAATATTTAAGACATATTGTATTATACATTATTTATTATATTATATCTCATTATATTTTTTTTCTATGATCATAGTTGTATAATAAAATAAACATTTGAAATTGTCTAAATTTTGAATTATTACCTTATCAGCACCTTTACAAACGCTCGTCCGAATGCATCAGCAGTTGGTGGATCACAATGTATTAATTTAGGTCAGCAATTTTGCAACCTTACGCCTTCAGCAGCATGTAGCGGTGCCAGCGTTTCCTTGTCGACTACTTTGTCAACGCCTTCTCAATCGGTTGTAGCAGTTACTGGTCCTAGTTTGGCCACGTTTTCTCCAAAAACCGGGCTTTGGTTAAAGTATGATATTTCAAACCACAACATTCGTTTATAAAATAGAAATTTTGTTTCAGTACATCAGTAATGCCTGCATCAGCTACAACAACATCAACTCCAATCGTGTCGGCTAGTAACATACGGGTAACACACTCACCACTGACCACTGGCACTACTGGAACACCCTCTAGAGCTGTTACAAGTGCAATTTCACCACACGCAGCCCATTCTTCTGCTGGTCATATTCCTGTTGCCAACTTTCAAACTGCCTTCTTCGCCACACCGGTGGTTCCGCCTCATTCAGCATCAACTACGTCTTCTATAACGTCTATAAGCAGCAACTCCTTGGGTCTGTTGCCCTTGGTGTCTAATACATCAGCTATTGTTGCAACGATGACAACACCAACAACGACATCATCATCAGTCATCACTGTGGGTACAACACAATCTTCTGTACCAACGGTATCAAGTACAGTTATATCCACACCTCATCCGTTTTCAGCAGAGTCTCTTTTCCAGCCTAGCAAAAGTATGAATCGCTAAAATCAGTTACTCTTTACAACTCCTTTACAAATGTTATGTATTTAAATTAATTTAGATGATCAGGCCGATTTATTGCGTCGTGAGCTCGACAGCCGTTTTTTGGATCGCACGGGCTTAAGCCAACCTCCACCCACATCATCATCCGCATATTTACGACAAGAGTTCCACCATCATCAACACACACACCTACATCAACATCCACAGATGATTTCTACTACACCTATGTCTGCCGCAAACAGTATTATGCCGCAAACACCTCCAGCCCCAGCTCAGATTTTTCCACCACCACTTTTTAAAGACATTTCCAAGGTACCCGGCGTCGATACTCAGTTTTATCGTGGTAGTATTGGATATACCGGATACAGTTCGACAGGCATTTTACATCCCGGATTAGGAGGGCCAACACCATTTATGCCTCCAAACCATGTAAACACCTTTGCACCTAAGGTATGAAAAGCTCTAATACAAACTAGACCACAAATATGTGATGAAAAATTACTGTAGACGGCACTACTTGCTAGGGATAAAAATAGATCACAAGTAATCTTTTAAGGCAGGCAATTACTTTGGGATTTCGGGTCCCCAAAAATTTTCGTTCCTTTGTTGTCAGCAGATGTTTTTTTATAAATAAAAGTGGAATCGAATCCCAATTGTAATGAGACCACCAGTTCCTAAGATAGTTCTTTTTAAGCATTTGATGGCGCCAGTAAAGGTAAGAAGATATTTACTATTACTTACTTCGCATTTAGAAAATCTTTCAAAAATTCAACAGTAACTATATATTTAATTGCCAAATGCAATAAATGCGGGATAATTTGAATTTTAGGTTTTGAGGACATTATCAAAGCAAAACTTTTATTCCAATTTATGACCCAAACGTATTATATAGTCATAAAAATGTTAAATCTGAGTAGAATTTAAAACAATTTTTTTTTATTGACTTTAATTTTTTATTGAACCCCTAGAATAATTTATAGTAGGCGTTATAGCTAAATCTATTTGTTTCCAGGACGTTTTAACCATTTATAGAAGCGACCTGCACGTTTTCTTATGGTATCTTGATCACCATCTATTCAAAACTTGTTCATGTCAAATTTTTAAGCAGTCGACTCAACTATATTTTCTATAGTTCAATCAAAGCTTTTTAATTTTATTGGATACATTTTTTTCATAGCAATTTTATGTAATATAATTTGTTTTCTGACAAAAAATGTTGAAAATTTGTTTTTTGTTTGTTCCTTTTATTTATCTCAAAATTTTTACATAATCTAATCCCAATCCTTTTGGTTTTTCAATTCTAAGGATCCACCTTTGTGGTATACTGGGAATCGCAGAAAACTTTTTGAGCCGTTACTGTAGCTGCTTATATCTCTGCTTTAAAAAAAAAAACAAAATTTTTAAATAGTCTTTAAAGTTAATAAAATTTGTGTATGAATTCACTATAGAATAAATTTGAAAGTTTTCACTTCTACTTACATTATGTTATTGCTTAAACTATATTGTGAACTGTTAAATGCTTAACCTTTACCACTTACCACAAAAATCAGAAAAAGAAATTTAACAGGCAAAACGGGCTTAAAAGCTAAACATTATACTAGAGGCATCTTACGAGGTAGAAACGAATGCATACATACAACCGTCAAAAATTTTTTGTATCAATTTAATGATAAAACAAGAAAAAATGCTATAGTCGCCTCGCGACTTTAGGATACCCGTTACTCAGTTTCAATATGTTATTAACAATGGTAATTGATAAGATAGCTTGGCAAATACAGAACATTTTCATACAAATTCATGTTTAGAGCGTATTTTTGACCGATCGGCCCTTTGGGAGCTATACGATATAGTAGCCCAATTTGGATCAAACTTGGTCAGTATATATATTTTTGGCATATGTATTCTGTGTGAGTTTGATTAATTTAGCTTAGTAAACCCAAAAGTTTTTCATACTAATTCAACGATATAGTTGTCCGATTTGGATCAAACTTGGTCAGTACATGTACTTCATAGACATGTATCCGTGTAAATTTGGTTCAGATAGCATAGCTAACAAAAAAGTTTTCTATACTAAAACATTCTACTTTTACCTGTCCATTTATGTTTATATGCAAACAAAACGCCCTAAAGTGGGCGTGTCAAAAAACAAAAACAAACTTGTACTGCTTGGGTATTGTACCTTTCATTTGCGACCCCTTTCTCTTTCTAGATCTTATAGTTTCTGAAATGCTTTTGTTCATATAGACGGACGGACTGACGGACGTGGCTATATCGACTCGGCTATTGATGCTGATCAAGAATATATATACTTTATGGGGTCTTCCACGCCTCCTTCTCCCTGTTACATGCATTCCAACGCTTACAATATACCCTTTTACTCTACGCGTAACGGGTATAAAAAATTGAAAAATACTACTATATCAAGTATTAAAAATGTATTAAAATTATGAATCATTTTAATACCAGGTGCTTGTAGAATAAAATTATGTTCTACGATCATTGGAATGTATGTTACTGGTAGAAGTCGCTTTATTCACCAGGCAAACCGTGAAGGAAAAATATTTTTGATCAGCATCTAATATAAACAAAAAGAACTTAAAGAATATAATAGCTGAAAAGACCCCAGAGGTCGCAAATGAATGTTAAACTGCACAAGTAATAATAAAATCTATTAGTATAGAAATCATTTTTTGTTAACTATCTGAACTAAATTAACACACGAAAGTACATGTACTGATCTAGTTTGATCCAATTCAGACAACACTATTTTCCTCTTACCCAGAATCGGTCAAAAATTAAGCCTAAATATGACTTAGTATAAAAAATTTGTATTCATCAAGTCAAATGAATCTCACAAGGAATAAATTTTCTAATAGTTTAAACATTTTGGACAAGTTTCATCCAAATCGGTCGACAATATTGTATAGTTGCCAAACGAACAACCGGTTAAACATATTCATTAAATATTAACTAGTGAAAAAAAATTATAGTGTGATAGCAAACAACATATGCATACACTGATGAGCTTACAGTCAAAAGCCCAGCACATAACACTGTGTGTTTTTGTGTTTTGCTTTCATGCTCATGTGCATTCAAAAAAAGATTCTAATTTGCAACTTTTTTTAAATCTGTTATTTATTAGAAAACGGGACGCTGGAATGCTATGCATGTTCGAATTGCGTGGGAAATTTACTACCACCAGAATAAGCAAAGTTCTGATAAATCAGTATGTAATTCATCACATGTGAGTACAAGTCATAGTGGCTGCAGTACCAGTTCCAACTCGGCGACTTCTATTACAACCAGTACCGGCTGTGGAACTGCCCCTGGTAGTACTGGCATTTCTGCAAATAACAGCACTATAGGTTCCAACGGAAATGCAGTAGCAGCTAACGCGTCTTCACTTTGCATTAAATCGTCGTCTGCGCTAACTTTAAGGACAACTTCACCTCATCGATCTGGGGAACTATTATCAGCTTCGACGTACGGTAGATCATCTTTTGAAACCTCTACAATAGGTACAAGTTTTTTAGGATCAGCCTCTGGACATATAGGTATGACGCTTTTTAACAATAACCAACTTTTTTGTATATATTTTAAAAAACTCTAACAGGGACATCGGTATCCCCGTTTGGGAGATATGTGGGGTCGTTTGGGTTTGGCGGTCTGACTCATTTTGGACGTGATATTTCATTAGGTGGACATCTTGAAACATGGAGGTAAGTGATTTTATATTAAACATCTTCTAACACCAGAACTTTATTGCTTTCTTGACAAACGGAAAATGAAACCTAGTTCTTTTAAATATAACAAGTAAGAAAGGCTACAGTCGACCGAGCCGACTGTAAAAGACCCCGTACTCCCATAGAAGTGCGCAATTGTATTCAATTTAAATTCAAATTTTTGAATGAAATTTAAAAATTTTAATTTTTAATGTACATTTTGAATTGAAGTTTAAAAAAAATTAAATTAACAATTCGCATTGCCGCAACTCTATCAGTTGCACCACGCGCCACTTTCAAGAATTCTCCGATAATCAGCATTTACATATTATTCATACAAACACACATTCGTTTGAAATTATATGTATGCATGTATGTATGTATGTGTGTATTCGGCGCGGCCAGCGTCTGCCGGCAGCGCTGTCGCCACACAAGCATCGAGAACGTTCGAACATGTGTTTGTATGTTTCTGTCTCGCTCTCGCGCGTAAGTGATATTGCAGTTAAATAACAAACTTTCTAACGCAGTAGCTATTTTGTTAAAGGTAGTATGTTGATGCCACTTTCAGAATAGTTTGATTTTATATGTCTCTATACGAATGTTGAATTACAACACTCTACTATATGAATAAATGCCTTAAAAACGGCATTAAAGCGTACAAGTTTTTTAGCTGATGTGGGGAAAAGGGGCGTGGCAGCTCAAAATTTTTAATGGCATTGCATTAAGGCATTAAGGCAGAAATGGAGTTCCTAAGTGCCATAGTTACTGAGTTATTGGCCTAAATTGGCCAAAATTTTTTTCGAGGTGTGTCTGGGCGCGAGCAGATCAAGTTTATTTCAAATTGTTGCCATGCCCCTTACCGCCCCCGCAATGAGCAAAAAATTGCGGGGGCGGTATGGGGCATGGCAACAATTTGAAATAAACTTGATCTGCTCGCGAAGATAACGGACTTTCATTCCAAATTTGGTGTCTCTAGCTTTTGTAGTTTAAAAGATCCAGGTGTTCATACGGACGGACGGACAGACGGACAGACGGACAGACAGACAGACGGACAGACGGACATTGCTATATCGACTCGGCTGTTGATGCTGATCTAGAATATACATATATACTTTATGGGATCGGCCACGCCTCCTTCTGCCTGTTACGCACATTTCGCTTCTGACAAACCTAATAGACCCCTATACTCTTTTTATACTCTCTGCAAGAGTATATTGGGTTTGTGCAAAAGTATGTAACAGGCAGAAGGAGGCGTGGCAGACCCCATAAAGTATATATATTCTTGATCAGCATCACAAGCCGAGTCGATATAGCCATGTCCGTCTCTCCGTCTGTCTGTCTGTCTGTCCGTCCGTATGAACAAACAGATTTCAGAGATGGTAAGAGCTACAAGTTCAAGCTTGGTGTCAAACGATCACATATTTAGTCAGTCAATACAAGAATCTTTTTTTTTTCGATGCCACGCCCCATTCGCCCACAATAAGCAATAAACTGGACACACCTCGGAAAAAATTGGTGTTTTCGGCAAATATCTCAGTAACTATGGCACCTAGGTTCACCAATTCTGGTACGGAAGGTTCCTAGCGACACCATAGTTGTATTGCCATCTAAAATTTTGGACTGCCAGTCCCACTTTTCCTACATTTGATAAAAAATTCTGGAATCTTCAATGCCATTTTTGGCGAACTTGTTCTTATCGTACAGTATTGTAGTATTTATAATTCTTGTGGAGACTAACTATATTAAACTATCCTGAAAGGCGCATTAACATCGGACTATAAACAAGAAAACTAGAAGCTTTCCAATATTGATAATTGAACGCAATATCAACCCATAGGTGCAAGCGAGATAGAAACACACAAGCACATGTTCGAACGTTTTCGCTGCCTGTGTGTCGGCAGCGCTGCCCGCGGTCGCTGGCCGCACCGAATACACACATACATACATATATGCATCATGTACATATTGCCAAACGTATGTGTATTCGAATACAAAAAAACAGATGTGTGTTTGATTATGCTTAGATTGTTTTTGTTTCAACGTGTTTTAATGCAAGTAATTCACATTGTAATATCTCGATACCGATTTTAATAATTTAATCGGGACAAATGCAGAGAGTATTACACGGTCGGGCGCGCTCGACTGTACTTTTCTTTCTTGTTTAGAGTACGGGGTCTAAAAATACAAAATCAAAACTTATTTTAACTGTAGGAACGATCGGAACGCTAAAAATCTTTATCGAAATTTCAAATGCACAGTTTTCATAGGCCTTATAAATAATTAAAGTATATATACATTTTCAAATATCGGCACTTTTGGCGGTTTTAGGAGAGGCAAATAGCTCTATGTATGCCTTCTAAATACGTGGTCAACTATATCTAATTTATTTAAGTTATATGGTTTTCAAGGTAATTGAATTAATTATTTCATTAAAGGAGGGAATATATTGTTATCAATTTTCAACCTTAAAGTGTATTATTATATATTATGGACGTTGATATACTGTACATTCAAGTGGTCCACCAACACCAAGAAACATGCTTGTTAGCGCGCTGAGAAAAGCAAACAAAGTAGCAACCTCCTACAAGCGCAAGACGAATTTAATAGTTACAAACGGTATAAAATACAATATGAGCAAGTAAGAGAGCAAGTAAAAGACCCCGTACTCACAGTAGTCCGCATTTGTATTTAATTTAAATAATAAAATAAAAACAAGAAAGAAAAGTACAGTCGAGCACGCCCAACCGTATAATACTCTCTGCATTTGTTCCCGATAGGTATCCAGATATTACAATGTGTAGTACTTGCATTAAAACACGTCGAAACAAAAACAATCTAAGCATAATCAAACATACATCTGTTTGTTTGTATGTATGCGAATACACATGCGTTTGACAATATGTGATGCATATGTGTATGTATGTGTGTATTCGGCGCGGCCAGCGTCCGCGGGCAGCGCTGCCGCCACACAGGCAGCAAGAACGTTCGAACATGTGCTTGTGTGTTTCTATCTCGCTTGCACCAATGTGTTGATATTGCTTTCAATTATCAATATTGTAACGCTTCCAGTTTTCTTGCTTATTGTCCGCTTTGAATTCGCCTTTCAGGATATTTTAATATAGTTAGACTCCACACGAATTATAAATAACAGTACTGTACGATACGAACAAGTTCCCTAAAAACGGCATTGAAGTTAGAAAACTATTTTATCAATTGTGGGAAAAGTGGGACTGGCAGTCCAAAATTTTAAATGGCAATTCAACTATGCTGTCTCTAGAAACCTCCGTACCTAAATTGCTGATCGTAGGTGCCATAGTTACTGAGATATTTGCCGGAAACACAAATTTTTTCCGAGATGTGTCCAGTTTTTTGCTTATTGACAGCGAATGGAGCGTGGCATCGAAAAAAAAAAGATTCTTTTATTGACTGACTGTGATCGTTTGACACCAAGCTCGAACTTGTAGCTCTTACCATCTCTGAAATCTGTTTGCTCATACGGACAGACAGACGGACAGACAGACGGACGGACAGACGGACAGACGGACATGGCTATATCGACTCGGCTTGTGATGGTGATCAAGAATATATATACTTTATGGGGTCTGCCACGCCTCCTTCTGCCTGTTACATACTTTTGCACAAACCCAATATACTCTTGCAGAGAGTATAATAATAAATTAACAAAATAATTTACTGGCAGGACTCGAGCCTGCCACCTCTCACATTTACGCCAAACATAAAAGTAAACTAACAATTCTTATTGTCAACTTTAAGATTTGGACTGTTTTCATTTACATACATATAATCATTTTTTGTTATATAAAAAAAAAAAACAAGTAAGAACGGCAACAGTCGATCGAGCCGACTGTAAATGACCCCGTACTCCCATAGTAGTGCGCATTTGTATTTAATTTGAATTAAAATTTAAAATTAAATTTAAAAATTTAAATTTTATATGTACATTTTGAATTGAAATTTATAAAAACTAAATTAACAATTCTCTTTGTCAGCATTCGAAACTACAACCTAAAACCAACGCGCCGCAATTCTACCAGTTGCACCACGCGGCACTTTTAAGAATTCTCCGATTGTCAGCATTTACCTGTTATTTACACAAATACACATTCGTTTGAAAATATATGTATGCATATACGTATGTATGCATGTATGTGTGTATTCGGCGCGGCCAGCGTCTGCCGGCAGCGGTGCCGCCACACAAGCATCGAGAACGTTCGAACATGTGTTTATATGTTTCTGTCTCGCTCTTGCGCATTGCGGGTGATATTGCAGTTAAATAATATAAACTTTGTAACGTGATAGCTCTTTTGTTAAAAGTACGATTTTGATGCCGCTTTCAGGATAGTTTGATATTACATGTCTCCAAACGAATGTTTAATTACAACACTTTACTATTTTAATAAATGCCTTAAAAACGGCATTGAAGTTCGAAAGTTTTTTTAGCTCCTATGAGAAAGAAGGCGTGGCAGCTTCTAAGTGCCACAGTTACTGAGATATTCGCGTAAAACGAAAATTTTTTCAAGGTGTTTCTTATTTTTTTGCTTATTTCTGGGGCGTGGCAACAATTTGAAATAAACTTGATCTGCTCGCGAAGATAACGGACTTTCATTCCAAAATTGGTGTCTCTAGCTTTTGTAGTTTAAAAGATCCAGGTGTTCATACGGACGGACGGACAGACGGACAGACAGACAGACGGACATGACTATATCGACACGGCTGTTGATGCTGATCGAGTATCCATGCTGATACTTTATGGGGTCGGCTACGCCTCCTTCTGCCTGTTACGCACATTTCGCTTAAGACAAACTTATTTTTATTTATTTATTTATTTATGAACAGTTAACTTATAATATAAAATTGATTAAGCTAACTCAATTGTAGAGTACTGATTGTTAGGGCCTTCGACTCTCTTGTTATACCCGTTACTCGTACAGTAAAAGGGTATATTTTAATCGTTGGAATGTATGTAACAGGCAGAAGGAGGCGTGGCAGACCCCATAAAGTATATATATTCTTGATCAGCATCAATAGCCGAGTCGATATAGCCATGTCCGTCCGTCCGTCTGTATGAACAAAATGATCTCAGAGACTATAAGAGCTGTAAAGATGATAGGGGTCGCAAATGAAAGGTGAAATACCCAAGCAGTACAAGTTTGTTTTTGTTTTTTGACACGCCCACTTTAGGGCGTTTTATTTGCATATAAAGGTAAATGTACAGGTAAACGTAGAATGTTTTTGTATAGTAAACTTTTTTGTTAGCTATGCTATCTGAACCAAATTTACACGGAAAGTATATATCTAGGAAGTACATGTACTGACCAAATCGGACAACTATATCGTATAGCTCCCATAGGGCCGATCGGTCAAAAATACGCTCCAAATATGAATTAATATGAAAAAGTTTTGCGTTATCTAAGCTATATTAATCAAACTCACACAGAATACATATGCCAAAAATATACATACTGACCAAGTTTGATCCAAATCGGACTACTTTATCGTATAGCTCCCATAGGAACGATCGGTCGAAAATATGCTCTAAACATGAATTTGTATGAAAATGTTCTGTGTTTGCCAAGCTATTATATATTAAATTCGCAAGGCGACTATAGCATTCTTGTTGTAATTATATTTTGTTGACAATATTTGTTTGAGTGAGGAACTTAATGATAATATTTACATTTTTTGTTGTTGGTTGGGATAGGAGTTGAATGGGGTCTAAGTTTTGGAATACTTAATTATAAAGTGTTTATAGGGATTGACATTCGTTTAGGATATGGCGTAATAATATTTCTGTATTATTGCAGAATGGATGCAGAATTTAATGTTGGGTGAGGTAGTTTTGGTGGGTGATGTTGGTGTGGCCAAGTCGAAGTCTTGACGTGTTTTTTGGGGCTTTGTATTCCTTCGGGTTGAGGGTTTGGTACCAGTTTGATGTGTTGTGTATTGTGTTTGTTGTAAGTTTTTTAAGGGAGTTTTTTAAATACTTGTTTATGTCTTGAAAGTTGTGATTTGGCGTTAGGATGAGTGGGAGATCGGTTGCATATTTCGCAGCAAGGTCAGCTAACTCGTTACCCTTAATGCCTACAAAGCCGGTTATCCAAATGATTTTAAATTTTTGTTGGTATTTGGTGAGGATGTTTCGAATGATGGATGGATAATAGGATATGTTGTTGATGTTTACTATTGCGTCTATGGTTGAGAGGGAGTCGGTGTATATGGCGTATTTGCCGGGCTTGTTTTTAAAAATATTGAGGGCTTCTGTGATCGCGATGATTTCAGCTGAACAGACTGTTGAGTAAAATGGTAATAAGGCTGATTTTATTATGTTGTGCTCGTTGGTTATTGCGTATGATGTAATTTTGTTTATTTGGGAGCCGTCTGTAAATGTTGTTTTGTATTTTTTGTTGTCAAGGATTTTTTTAAATAATTTGTTGTAAATGAAAGGGGGCGTTGAGATTTTTGGATACACTCAGAGAGGAATCTGTTAATAGAGTGTTTAGATGCCATGGGGGGGTATTATTGGGTTTCTGGGGTAATGTTTGTGCGTGATGTCGAAGGTTATGGCGGTGTTGATGATTCTGTCTATTGTTGATTGGTATTTTACTTTCTTGTTTTGTTTACGGTTTTTTATTATGTTGAGGATTGGGGAGTTGTGTGAGTTTATTAGTGATTTGCGAGTTTAGCTGTGGCAATTTGATTTCTTATGTGTAGTGGGGGTATTTAAGCTTCGTGAAGCATATCGTTGACAGGCGTGGCTCTGAATGCACCGAGTGATATTCTTATTGCGGAATTGGGGATTGAATTAAGGGGTCGTATGGTAGACTAAGGGGCAGATCCAAACAGGGGCAGACCGTAGTCAATTTTTGATATTATTATTGCTTTGGTGACTTTAATTAGTGAGGACGTTTGTAGTTTGATAAACATTTTTTAATCTGGATCTTTTTTTCTATAGAAGTTTTTAGTGATTTTATGTGGTCGTGAAAGTTGTATTTATTGTTGATGTAGATGCCTAAGAGTTTCAAGCAGATAACATTTATTAACTGATAGTTTGTTGTAAGGATGCGACATGAGCATTTGTGTTTGGGACAGATGTGTAGGTGATTGCATTTTGTAGGGGATAGTTGCGCTCCAGTGTATTTACACCATTCTGATATTTGGGAGAATAGTGTGGACAGGTCTATGTTTTAGTTTTTGGTATTAGGGATATTTTTGAAAAGGGATATGATTTAGTTGAGTTTGTTGAAAGCGATGATGAAGAGGATAACCGAGAGGGGGGAGTCTTGTGGGATACCGTTATGTATAGGGTGTGCTCATGAGTAGTTGTTTCCTATTTTTGTTATAATTTTTCTGTTAGTCATAAAGTTTTTTACGTAGTTGTAAATATTGGGTCCAATGTTCATGTTTTAAGTTGGTCGAGTATGGTGAGTAGTCCTATTCTGTCAAATGCTTTCGTGAAGTCAAGGGAGATGATTGATGCGTGGTTTCTTTTTGATAGCTTTCTACATATAAGATGGTATAGAAAAAGTAGACTATCTATAGTAGATTTGCCTTTTTTGACTTTCCGACTTGACTGTTGTGTATAAGTTTGCCGTTGTGGACAAACCACCACAGTCTTTTTGCAAAAATTTTGTCGAGCACTTTAGATAAGCAGGGGTTTAGTGAAATTCGGTAAGAGTTTAATTCGGATTTTGGAGAGGATGGCTTAAGTATTGGGATAATTGTGCTAGTTTTGTACGATTGTGGGATAAAATTTTTAAGGATTAAATTTTGAAGATGAATTATGCGGGGCTTAGTACTGTTGTCTATGTTCTTTATCATAGCATAGTTGATTCTGTCTTGGCCGGGTGTTTTTCCAGATAGTGATTTGATTGCTGCATTGAATTCTAGTGTTGAGATATAAATTTCTATGGCTAATGCTTGTTTTTTGTGGATGTGGGTTGTGATGCTAATGCAGTGCGTTTAGCTGAGGAACAAGTTGTGGGAAAGTTGTTGTCGTTGGATACGTCTGACCAGTTTTTGCAAAAAATCTTTGCGATTTCCGATCTGTCGCTGGTGTATTGGGATCAGATTTGGTTGAGGTTGCAGTGGATGTTTCTAGTGGGAGTGAGGCCGCAAAAGCGTCAAATGTTGGGCCATATTTTTTGTGAGGAGGTTTGTGGATTGATTTGTGTGATAAAAGTGTTCGTGCTAGCTGTTTTTGCTATTTTTAACGTGCGTCGGAATGTGGCATTGTCGTGTTTGTATTTAATTATGTTTTCTGTATTAATATTGTGTTTTTAATTTCTCCACGATCGTATCATGTTATAACGTAGCAATTGGAGTTTATCGTTCCACCAGGGAACGTTTTGTGGGTGTTTTTGGCGGGATGATTGGGGAATTGTAAAGTGAGCTGCGGTGCGAATGATTTTTTGAATGTTGGCTGTTTCTTTGTTTATATTGTTGCTGATTGGCATTGTTTCAGTTAGCTTTTGGGTGTACTCTGAGAATGGTGGCCAGTCTGCGCTGTCTGTTTTGAATCGTGGTCTGTATTTGGGTCTGGTGATAGAGTTTGATGTGAATAGTATTGTTATTATGGGTGTGTGGGAGGAGGTCTTCTGACACTTCCCAGCTGCTGTCAAGCATTAGTTGGGGGAGCAGATAGTAAGGCCTAGACGAGTGAGTGGGTTGTGTGTGCTGAGTTGTTGGAGGATGTTATGAATTTGGCAAGCGTTTTGCCTCTTTTGATGTTAGACTTTAAACCCCACATTTGGTGCCAGTTGAACCAGTAATTATTTTTGGCTTATTTGTGTTTTGAAGGAAAAGTTCTAGCTGGGAACTGGTGAATTTGAGAAAATTATTAGATTTTTGATAGGATTTCAACTTCGATACAGTGAAAATCTTGATTAAGTGGGATAACTGGCTTTTTTTTCATGTAGGATTCGTTGTCTATACTGGTTGGATTGTGTATAGGCTTATTTTAGCTTTTTGTAGTATTTTTGGGGTTTTTACGTTTGAGCGTAGTTGCTAGTGTTGGGTTATTGTTGTTTTTTTTTAATATTCTAATTCTAGGTTCGTTGATTATTTGGGAGCTTAATTGAGATGCTATGTTTGATGTTGTGGCTTGATTTTTGGTTGACGTTGAGGCGTTTAGGTTGTTGTCTTCTTTGTATTGTACGAGTTTTCTTCTTTGGGGTTGCTGCGCATGGTTTTGTTGGGTTGCTGGTTTGGTTGTGTATGGTGTGTGTGCCGGCGTATGATGCTTGTGGAAGTCTGTGTCTTTCATTGTATATTTGTTGAGCTTCTTTAATTGTTGTTTTTTCGATGGTCCATATGGCCTGCATTTCTTTGTTTTTAATAAAGGAGGGGCATTTGGGGTCGAAAATGCTTTGCTGAGGGTTCTGCAGGTTGCTCTCTTTGCAGTTTATGCAGAATTTAGTTGGGTGTCCAATTCGGCCACAATTGCGGCATCGGTAGGGTAGTGGAATGTACGGGCGTATATTGACTTTTTGATAACCAATTTTAATGTCTGTTGGTAGGTCAATTGTGCCAAAAACGAGGATTACTAAGCCGGTTTCTTGTAGTTTGTCTTGTTGTGGCAGTTTATGCAGAATTTAGTTGGGTGTCCAATTCGGCCACAATTGCGGCATCGGTAGGGTAGTGGAATGTACGGGCGTATATTGACTTTTTGATAACCAATTTTAATGTCTGTTGGTAGGTCAATTGTGCCAAAAATGAGGATTACTAAGCCGGTTTCTTGTAGTTTGTCTTGTTGTCGTTTTAGTATTTTTTTAACTTCAAAAACATTGTCTTGTTTGAGTTCTTGGAGTATTACTTCTTCTGGTACTTCGCGGAGATTATTACAGTATATGACACCTTTGAAGTGGTTTCGTGTATTGTGTTCGGACACTTCTACATTTGTTGTGGTGTCTAGTGCAATGAGTTTCATGAGTTTCATGACTTGTGATGTTGTTTTTGCTTTGATATGATACGATCCGTTTGCTAAGAGTTCGCACTCTTCCACTTCACCACTGCACAAGTTGTCTATAGTTTTTTTAATTTGGAAAGGCGAATAATTTTTAAGCGTTTTGTCTTCATCGGTGCGTTTCATTATTAAGTATTTGGGGCCTATAAATAAATTAAAACAAATTGCAAGTTCTTAAACATTACAATTTATTTGTTGGACTTGGCAATCGCGGAAAGGCTTGCCAGCGTGTCTGTGGCTAATGCGAGACGAAGATCCGAACTGATTGCCCGCTCACGACCGCTGCCCTGCGGAATGCAAATCAACTTACATGCTAACTAATTATTCATCCAACATTCCGGCCACCTTGAAGGGATCGCCTTCAATCCCTCGGTAGCCCTGACAGCATAAGCGCCGCCCAGTCGGAAACTTGCTTGCCCTTTGTGTGCGAATCGCTGCTGACCTGCAGCATGTCCAATCCTCCGATGAGACGGACGATCCTCTACACCATCCTTCGGTCCGCGACGAGCTGAAGGCTGCGCTGCTTCCGGTAGAATGAGACCAGGTATTCCCGCCTTCTCCGGTTGGTATTCCACGTCGAGCGTATAAGCTGTTTTATGTGAAAAAAACATTAGTGGGCACATTTGCTATACATTCAAGAGGAACAGCCTTTGCTGCAAAACACATGAACACCGCAATATACACTTTTAGCGGGACTCGTCCTCTTATCCATATGAAGCCAATCAAACAGACACCTTCACCAATTAAAGAGATTCGTCTTCCAAATTCGTCTGACATTTTAATATACAGAGTCAGCGATGGCAAACTTGCTAAGCAAACGAGCAACGAGTATTCTTTTAACCCTTGAGGCCAATGTCTTTTAAAATTGCAACGAAACCAAACGAACTGATCGAGTTTCTGAACGTCACACCCTCTTGACGACAAATCGGCTGGATTTGATGATGTTGGTGCATGTCTCCAAGATACATTATTGGCCATCTCTTGGAGGCCTGCAACTCGATTGGCTACAAATGTTGCTAGTAATGAAGGGGAAGTATCTATACAATGTAGTGCGGTTTCTGAATCATTCGAGAAAATTGCACTCTCGATTCGACATCGGTCCAACGCGTATATTTTGGCTAACATATACGCGAAAGCTTTAATCAACGTTTTTCACTTGGTGGGACTTAATTTGGCGAGGGTACCAACCAAGTGATACCGAAAAGTATCCAACCTTGCTGTCCACCTCATCACAAGCGTTCTTGTCGAATCGGCATCATTGGAAATACAAAGTTTCTCATTTCCGCCTTCATCTTCAACCGATTAATGGGAAGATCATAATCTGGCACCCAAAACTCGGTACTGAACTGATGTCTCGATACTCGAGACGAAACTATAGTCGCTACTTTGCATTTTGCAGTCAAACTCGACTGTCAAACCGACTGTACGGTTAAGCTCTTGCTTTTGCGTTGAAGCCGCAAGGCCTGAGCCAGACTTTCCGTCATAAAGTTCATTTGAGAACCTTAACCTAATAACGCTCTAGCGCTCCGATTCTGACCAAATCTGTCTTTGACTGTCACAAGCGCAGTTGCCAGAAGCACCTGCTCGAGTTCGCTAGCCACAAGATTAACCTGAGCAGGATAAGCGGACACTTGCTGTTCTGCGGCTACGTACCTATGGAGGACAGTATTGTGTTGCCGAGAACATACTCTACACTTTGACGCAGTGCAGCTGGTCACTCTGTGTCCCGAATGTAGACAATTTACACAAAGTTGTCTGGATATCACGAAATTAAATTTTCGTCAACTGGCAATGCTGTGAACCCTTGGTAGTTTCCAATCATATGGTTGGCACTGCAAAAGTTGCATTTGGGTTAAACTTCTTTCTCGACAATCGTGCATGCAAATGACGATTTTCTTGCATGTTCCTTGTCGGATTTCTGCTTCATCCTGGACTTTGAACTTTCTTCAGCATATAAGTGCTGGTATCGCCTGTTCAAAGCCGCAGCACAGTCGGCCCATTTCGGCAATGTGTTGTAATCAAGCTGTTCCTCATACTTCGACTATGTATGAGGATCTACCTTCGACATAACTATATGAATCAAGATTGCATTTGCGAAATCTTGCTCATCTCCAACCGACATTAGCGAACCAAAAATTGCCGATACCGAGTCAACTATTGTTAGAATTCCAACTGCCGATGGCTTGGACATCGGCTCAATGTCAAACAACTGGGCAAGAGTGTCAAAAAAGATAAGACACTTGTTGTCGTATACTCGACTTAGACTTTCTAATGCCTTCGGGTAGTTCGTATCAGATACTTGGAAAGCTCTGATGGTGCCTAACGCCTCATCTGATAAGCACGATATAAAATGGTTGAATTTCTGAATATTTTACAGCGAGCGATCAGAGTCTACCAAGCTATTTAACAGACCGATAAATTGTCTGTATTCCGAGTGTTTACCGCTGAATTTGGGCAACTTTAGTTTGGGCAAGTGAGAATGGTGAGAAGGCTGATGTACGACTTCTGATGCCTAATGAGCAATTAGGGCTGACATGTATGAAGACAGTGCCAAAATACATGTTTCCTCAGGATCTATTTCATCGATATCTGACTGCAGATCCATAGCTTTAGAAATGTACGAATTTAGTATATCTAGCCGGCACTGAATCTCAAATTTACTTGGAGTCACCATTTTAATAATGAGTGAACTCCTTTGGCGTTCTATGTCGCTCTCTACTTTTTTTAATTTAACAAATAATTGACTTAAGCGAGCACTAAGGCAAGTTTCCGCGTCAATCAGAACGGTTTCATAAGGGTCTGTTTTGTGTGCCATATTGACTAATTAAAATGTGACTCTGTTCGAATGCACGTAAGTACTATACTACTATACCCAACAGTACTCAGACGATCAACAAACTTGGCTGAGGAGGATAATCAAATGATTGAAGATAATCTGTTGATTAACAACAGTTGGCGATCAATATAATTTAAGAAAAATCAGAAGATTAAAGATAATCAACAACTAACAAGACGCAAGCGTATGCCGATAAGCGCCGACAGTTGTCAACAATAACAAAATAACAATCCTCGCAAACGTACCAGTGCAACAATAATCAGCTGATTTCTGATATTCGACTGCACAATTTAAAACAAGAAAGAAAAGTACAGTCGAGCGCGCCCGACCGTATAATACTCTCTGCATTTGTCCCGATTAAATTATTAAAATCGGTATCGACATATTACAATGTGAATTACTTGCATTAAAACACGTTGAAACAAAAACAATCTAAGCATAATCAAACACACATCTGTTTGTTTGTATTCGAATACACATACGTTTGGCAATATGTATATGATGCAAATATGTATGCATGTATGTGTGTATTCGGCGCAGCCAGCGACCGCGGGCAGCGCTGCCGACACACAGGCAGCGAAAACGTTCGAACATGTGCTTCTGTGTTTCTATCTCGCTTGCACCTATGGGTTGATATTGCGTTCAATTATCAATATTGTAACGCTTCTAGTTTTCTTGTTTATAGTCCGATTTTAATGCGCCTTTCAGTATAGTTTAATATAGTTAGTCTCCACACGAATTATATAATTACAATACTGTACGATACGAACAAGTTCGCCAAACCCGGCATTGAAGGTTCCAGACTTTTTTTATCAAATGTGGGAAAAGTGGGCGTGGCAGTCCAAAATTTTAAATGGCAATGCAACTATGCCGTCGCTACGAACCTCCCGTTCCAGAATTGGTGATCCTAGGTGCCATAGTTACTGAGATATTTGCCGAAAACACCAATTTTTTCCGAGGTGTGTCCAGTTTTTTGCTTATTGTGGGCGAATGGGGCGTGGCATCGAAAAAAAAAAAGATTCTTGTATTGACTGACTAAATATGTGATCGTTTGACACCAAACTCGAACTTGTAGCTCTTACCATCTCTGAAATCTGTTTGTTCATACGGACAGACGGACAGACGGTCAGACGGACAGACAGACGGACATGGCTATATCGACTCGGCTTGTGATGCTGATCAAGAATATATATACTTTATGGGGTCTGCCACGCCTCCTTCTGCCTGTTACATACTTTTGCACAAACCCAATATACTCTTGCAGAGAGTATAATAACAAAAACAGCGCATGCGCAGGTAGACAAACGATGCGATCTACCAATAACAACAGCGCATGCGTAGACAATGATGCGATCTACCAACAACAACTAAAAAGCTTGCCGTTTATCAACGTACGTTTGTATGTTTGCTAGCTTGTACGTTTGTATGTACGCAGCGTTGACACAAACAAAGTAAAACGAAATCAAAGCAAAGCAGAATCGATGTATGTATGTAAACGCGGACTGCGCTTTACTTATGTGCAAATTATGTGCAAAGAACAAAGGTCAAAAAACCCACCACTGAACATATGTAGATATTGGCGAATAGTAAAATTCATGAGGAACGGCTAATGTTGATATGCAAAATAAATATGTTTATTTGCACAAGTTAGGTGTTTAGCTTTATTTATATATGTTTATTTAATTTGATTTGTGTGTTTTGCGTCAAATAGCTTTTCAATAAATCACAAATATATCAGTGCCGAAACGCAATGTCTCTAGTGTGCAACATGTGAAGCAGTACTTTTAAATTAGAGATGGGCGTCGTAATCGGGATTTTCGGGAATCCGCCGGGACCCCCAAAAATTTATCGGGATCGGGCGGGATGGGAATGTCTTTAAAAAAAACCGGGATGACCGGGATAAGGACACCAAATATTGCTCTTGCAAAAATTGGAATCTTTTACATGTATTTTTAATTTAACGAAATTGGGTCCCTCTTGAAATAACTGTAAAACCTATGGCGAATGAATTGCCATTATTGCTCGCTAGGCAAGTTCTTAATATCCCAACATCATCCGCAACTAGCGAAAGGTTGTTTTCTATTTCTAGTAGGACGGGATGGGACGGGAAGCAATTTCGTTCCCGATCCCATATCTAGTTCAAATGTGTTAAATGCCGATTCTATGCTTGTTTATATTCTATGCACTTTTTGTATTGTCCTGCAGTGATTCCTTTGGGCACTGTTACCTGATCAACAGAAGAGTCGCTCTTGGGCTCAATTCTGGGTATTATCTCCAAGATGGGTGTCTTCAACTCCTGGCTGTTCAAATCTAGACTTCCACTAAGGTCAACAGCTCCAGGGAAATCCAACAACATGCGTGTCAATACCGACACAAACCCCAAACCAAGCCTTGAAATGCCTTGAAATGTAGACCAACGAACGCGATTGAAAGTCCCTGCTCGGGCGCCAATGAAAAATCGAAAACTAATTAAATTAAAGCAAATTGCAAGTTCTTAAACATTACAATTTATTTGTTGGATTGGCAGTCGCGGAAAGGCTTGGCTGCCTGAGTCTGGCTGATGCGCGACGAAAATACGAACTGATTGCACACTCATGATACAAATCAAATTACATGCTAGCTTAAGTATAAGAGATTTTATGCTTACAATATAGGCAACTACATTAGGTTCAATTCATTACTTATGCTAATACTTCATTTTCTTTGCTTATGCTAACTGCTATATTCATGATCCAGTTTTGTCAATTTTAAATGGTAGGGTATTGGGCCTGGGCATGCTGCGGTTGTTGTAAATTTAGTTAGGTTGTTGTTTTTTTATACTCTCTGCAAGAGTATATTGGGTTTGTGCAAAAGTATGTAACAGGCAGAAGGAGGCGTGGCAGACCCCATAAAGTATATATATTCTTGATCAGCATCACAAGCCGAGTCGATATAGCCATGTCCGTCTGTCTGTCCGTATGAACAAACAGATTTCAGAGATGGTAAAAGCTACAAGTTCGAGTTTGGTGTCAAACGATCACATATTTAGTCAGTCAATACAAGAATCTTTTTTTTTTTCGATGCCACGCCCCATTCGCCCACAATAAGCAAAAAACTGGACACACCTCGGAAAAAATTGGTGTTTTCGGCAAATATCTCAGTAACTATGGCACCTAGGATCACCAATTCTGGTACGGGTATTGCTAGCGAGAGCATAGTTACATTGCCATTTAAAATTTTTGACTGCCACGCCCGCTTTTCCCACATTTGATAAAAAAGTCTGGAACCTTCAATGCCGGGTTTGGCGAACTTGTTCGTATCGTACAGTATTGTAATTATATAATTCGCGTGGAGACCTAACTATATTAAACTATACTGAAAGGCGCATTAAAATCGGACTATAAACAAGAAAACTAGAAGCGTTACAATATTGATAATTGAACGCAATACCAACCCATAGGTGCAAGCGAGATAGAAACACACAAGCACAAGTTCGAACGTTTTCGCTGCCTGTGTGTCGGCAGCGCTGCCCGCGGTCGCTGGCTGCGCCGAATACACACATACACACACACATATTTGCATCATATACATATTGCCAAACGTATGTGTATTCGCATACAAACAAACAGATGTACGTTTGTTTATTCTTAGATGGTTTTTGTTTCAACGTGTTTTAATGCAAGTAATTCACATTGTAATATGTCGATACCGATTTTAATAATTTAATCGGGACAAATGCAGAGAGTATTATACGGTCGGGAGCGCTCGACTGTACTTTTCTTTCTTGTTCCTGTTACATAGTTATCGGTAAAATGTTTCGCACTTTGATTTCGTTTTTGTAAGTTTATGGGTTTTGTTTTGAGTTGTTCTTTTTACAAGTTAAACGAGATAAGCGGGGCACATCTGCTCTGATTGACTGATTAAATCGAACCGAAACCATAGAGTTATCTATTCTCTTTCTACCACGTGTACATAAAAAAAATGATTGAACATAGTTTTTTGTGAGGAGACAGTATTGTTACAATTTGCGGGGTCGGTAAGGGCCGTGGCAAAACTTTGAAATAAACATGATCTGATTGACATAATAACGGACTTTCATTCTAAATTTGGTGGCTCTAGCTTTTGTAGTTTAAAAGCTCCAAGTGTTCATACGGACGGACGGACAGACAGACAGACGGACATGGCTTTATCGATGCGTCTTTTGATGGTGATCAAGAATATATATACTATATGGGGTCTGCCACACCTCCTTCTGCCTGTTATATACTTTGCAAAAACCCAATATACTCTTGCAGAGAGTATAAAAATAATAATTAGGAAATATAAATTAATAAATCCCAAATAACAAAATAAAAATTAAATTTATTAATTATTAAATAATGTATTTATAAATAAATACTCACTAAATACTATCTATAAATAAACACTTATCACAGAATAAATATAAACTAATAGAAATTGCACAACACCCATTTATAAATATCTACTAAATAACAACCATCAACAGACTTATATGCATCTATAAATATATAATTAATAGATAATAAGTATCAATTAACAAATATTAAACTAACATCGGTACGCCAACGATTATTAAAATATCTATACCAATTAACACTAAATAATAATTCTTCCAATAACAATTATAGATATATTATATAATATAAAATTATTAAAATTTAGCGGAAAACAAAAAATAACATATGATGTATTCTGCCAGTTCGCGCTGACTAAACCTACATCAACCATATGGCTCAAGAGAAATGGCCTGACATTCAATGCATAAAGAAAAAACAAAACACGGGAGCTCTGTCGGCATGTCAGATTGTCAGCTGAGCCATGTGCAATTAATTACCAACTCTTATCGATATTATTCTTCTGCTCAGCCACAGACACAAATTTGACTTCGGGACGGGATGGGACGTGAAGCAATTTCGTTCCCGATCCCATCTCTAGTATGTAAACTACTGGTCGGCATGGTCAGCATGTGCGGGCAGCGCTGCCACCACACAGACAGCGAAAACATTCGAACATATGTATGCATGTATGATTCTGTCTCACTTGCCCACACGCATTAACATTGCTCTCAAATATAGACTTTGTTACGTGTTTTCTTTTTTGTTTATAGTCGGATTCCTTTGCAACTTTCAGGATAATTTGATAAGATATGTCTCCAAACGAATGTTAAATTACAACCCTGCGCGATAAGAATAAATGGCTTAAAAACGTCATATAAGTTTGAAAAGATATATGTCTGTTTTTTTGCTCATTGCTGCGGCCGTAAGAGCTGTGTCAACAATTTGAAATAAACTTGATCTGCCTGATATAAGGACGGACTTCATACGGACAGACGGACATGGCTATATCATCTCGGCTGTTGATGCTGATCAAGAATATATTTATTTGATGGGGTCGGTCACGCCTCCGTCTGCCGACTAAACACATTTCGCTTCTGACAAACTTAATAGACCCCTGAACTCTTTTTTAGAGTTCAGGGTCTAAAAACAATACGATACATAATAATTGCAATTTAGATAGATGACATGGCACTGATGTTCTAATTAGGGAGGTAGAAGACCTATCTGGGTGGACTGGGTGATTTATGGTTGAATTGAGAGGGGAAGAGCGTTTCTAGTGGGTAATTCCTTAGAATCAATTTCAGCATTCATTAGTTTGTTAAAGAAAAGTACACCAATGATTGTCCCACGATATCTAATGATGGATTGGTGTTTGTCCAGATTCTAGTCAATATTAGTGAACCCTGTATTAAGGAGACCAAATACTAGATCCATATTCAGCATTAGGGTGAACCAATGAAGTGTAAAATGTTTTTATTAAATATGAATCGTTTAGTTCAATTAAGAAGCGGTGAAGTCACCGACGGCACGACTAGTGATCAGCAAAACAAACTTAACCCTTTATATGTCCGATATTGATAATTGATAAGATAGAAAAGTTAAAATAAAAAATATACTTATTTCGTTTTTTCTATTTTTTGATTTAGAACGCTTTTATCAAGGATACATGAACTACTCACAATGCAGAACAGTAACCACCATAATTTGATGACACACTCATTATAGTTATTGTTACCTTTGCTATAAAGTAGGTTTATTTTTCAAATGAACAGCTATCTTTTTTAGAAAAATTTGTAATTTTAAAATAAGACACACTTGCACAATTCACAAAATTAGCGGAAAACCGAACATGTGTATTGCAAAACGCATTGAATAGTGTGCCAATCCCAAAAATCTAACAAGAAAGAAATGTACAGTCGAGCACGCCCGACCGTATAATACTCTCTGCATTTTTTCTCTATTAAATTATTACAATGTGTGGTAATTGTATTAAAACACGTTGAAACAAAAACAATCTAAGCAATATCAAACATACATCTGTTTGTTTGTATGCGAATACACATACGTTTGACAATATATGATGCATATATGTCCCCCGGCAGCGAAAACGTTTGAACATGTGCTTGTATGTTTCTTGCACTTATGGAATGATATTGCGTTTAATTATCAGTATTGCAACGATTCTAGTTTTCTTGTTCATAGTCCGATTTTAATGCACCTATTAGGATAGTTTGATATAGTTAGTCTCCACAAGAATTATAAATTACAATACTGTACGATAAGATGCCTTAAAACCGTATTAAAGTTTGCAAATTATTGTGTTTTTTGTGGCAACTTTTAATGCCATTGAATTTATGCTCCTTCTGCCTGTTACATACTTTGCACAAACCCAATATACTCTTGCAGAGAGGATAAAAATAAAATTAAAATTTAATTTAAAATTTTAGAATATTACAATTATTAATATTAAAATTGACATTAACATAAGCATTAACTGGGGGAACATTGCATAAATTAAGAACTTTAAAACACCAAAAAAAGTAAAACGTTGGTCCAACATTCGTTGCTGGGGTTAGCAAAACCACAGGAAAACACTAAACAGACAAAAAAAATAAAATAAAATAAAATGTTGGTAACGCGTTTATCAACGACAAGGCACGCGAGAAACAAAATGCGCGTGGACTATACGCGAATTAAGGGCATATACAAAAAAAAAAGGAAGAATTTTAAGTACTAGGCTACAAAGAATATTATCTAGAGTGGTTAGATAGATAAGAATGAATTGACGCTCTAAGTAAAAACAAAGTAGTGGCTCCACAAACTAATCGAGAGCAAACAATTTTTTAACAAAAATCACGCAATTTTTATACTCTCTGCAAGAGTATATTGGGTTTGTGTAAAGTATATAACAGACAGAAGGCAGACCCCATAAAGTATATATATTCTTGATCAGCATCAACAGCCGAGTCGATATAGCCATGTTCAGACGGTCTGTCTGTCTGTCCGTATGAACAAACAGATGTCAGAGATGGTAAGAGCTACAAGATCGAGCTTGGTGTCAAACGATCACATAATTAGTCAGTCAATACAAGAATATTTTTTTTTTGATGGCATACTCCATTCACCCACAATGAGCAAAAGACTGGACACACACGTCGGAAAAAATCGGTGTTTTCAGCGAATATCTCAGTACTTGTTCTTATTGAAAGTATTTTAATTAATAATTCGTGTGGAGACTTACTATATCAAACTATCCTGAAAGGTGCATTAAAATCGGACTATGAACAAGAAAACTTGAAGCGTTACAATATTGATAATTAAAGGCAATATCAGTACATAAGTGCAAGCGAGCCAGAAACATACAAGCACATGTTCAAATGTTTTCGCTGCCTGTGTGGCGGCCGCGCTGCTCGCGGACGCTGGCCGCGGCGAATACACACATGCATACATATATGCATCATATACGTATGTTCATTCGCATTCAAACAAACAGATGTACTTTTGATTATGCTTAGACTGTTTTGGTTCAACGTCTTTTAATGCAAGTAAAACACATTGTAATAACTCGATACCGATTTTAATAATTTAATCGGGAAAAAATGCAGAGAGTATTATACGGTCAGTCGTGGTCGAATGTACTTTTCTTTCTTGTTTTCTTTTTTAACATTTCGGATAATTTTGGGTTACAGCCCGCACATATTCATCTATACCCTTTCAGGTATGCTAGACAAATGAAAATTTATCCAAAATTTAGACAAATGCATTATTGCTGGTTCATTTTTTAAAAGCTTACTGAGCTCGATGCATTTTCTCATAATTTTAAAAGGTTAAAAGATTAATAAAATTGGATTTTCAAGAACTTTTAAACCGCGTTTTTAGGGAAACCGTAAGAGATCGCCCATAATATTATTATATTATATGAATTGAATGAATAAACACAACCTTTTATTATACTCTCTGCAAGAGTGTATTGGGTTTTTGCAAAGTATGTAACAGGCAAAAGGAGACATGCCATATGTTTATATATTCTTGATCAGTATTACAAGCTGAGTCTATATAGCCATGTCCGTCTGTCTGTCTGACTATAAAAAAATAAACTATAAATTTTTAAGCAACACTACCTATTGGTGTATCTGATATTGCTACTGGTTTTGGATTACGTTCTTGAGCCATGTATGATTCTTTTGCAAATAATAACATTACGAACCATTTAACTGCCTCATAACTAATATGTTTAAGATGTCAACTTAATATTTTCAAATTTTTTTCTTAATGTATTTTCATAGCTCTTTTTTCTGTATCCGTGCTTTAATGAACTTTCATTTACGTGCTGAGTATTTATATTGCAGTTCATATAATCTTCTTCCTACTTTTTATTGCCTGTCGGAGTATATTTTAAATATGCTATCTTTACTAGGCTAATTGAAAAGTCCTGGGCCTAACAAAGAATAACACATTTTGCGGCTAAATTTGTTTTATCCTTCAATATAATATATTCCTTTAGATCAGTATAACGAGTGCAGTAGTGGCCTTTTATTAATCGTCAAGTTACGCAAAATAGGCGTCCTTTTCAACAACACCCTTTTCATTCCAGGTAGTGCGCTTACCAACGAGCTTTCTTTTCAAGTTTATAATATATAATAGACGCAGGGGGCTAAATCTGGTGAACACAAGGGGAGGGCGAAAGGATTTCGTAGCCCAATTCGATAAATTTCGTAGTCTTCGTTGCTTTGTGACCGCTCCCGTTGTCTTTTAAAATCAACATTTGTTTCTTCTTTAAATAAGTTTGTTTGTGGTAGAAACAGCGAATCGATCGAATAAGTACACATAATGTTGACCAGTGATTGTCCTACCATGAATACTTCCGCGCGCATCCCAAAAGAGATTTCAAGAGCTAGAGCCAACACACGGATTTGTGTGGGAGCTACATAGGTTTTAGTCTTTCGATCTAGATCAAATTTGGCAAGTATATTTAGAGTGATGATATACACATATTTTGCGATTTTGGTTAAGATCGGACAAATAAAACTAAATTGTAGCCCGCCTATGGGAGCTATACACTATAGTTGTCCTATTAAACATTGTGAGGAAAGTTACAATGGTACCATACATATAATATGTTTGGTTGTAATCACTGAACTACACTGAACTAGAGACATTAACTATAAAAATGTCTTAAAATTGCGACCGATTTGTCCTATGGGAGCTACAGGCTATAGTTGTCCGACCCGGATCAATCTTGCTTAAGATAGTTATACTGGTAGCATACACACAATGTATACATATGGTCAGGATAATAATAGTTAATAGTTTTCAAGTTATAATGCTATGAGAATAGTTTTTTACAATTTTAAATAAAGTTGACCTGCTCTCGAGGTAGACGAAATTTTATTCCAAATTTCTGAGATCTATGTGTTTATTCGGACGGACGGACATCGACATATGGACTGGACTGTTGATGCTGATCAACAATATAAGAAATGGGGGTAAGAAAACATTTTTTTTTTTTAAATAGAATTCGAAGGGTTTGTTGAGTTTGAGTTGAAAAAATAATAGTCTTATATCTAGAAAAATTGGCAATTTAAACTTGACAAAGGATGTTAAAGTACATCGCTCTACAGGGATGCTGAACTAAATTTTTTCTCCTAACTGAACCTTGTTGTCTTTCCATATTAATGGTTTAGATTTTGCAAGAGGTTGTAAATTAAATTTAGACCAGGTATATATATTGGATATATTTCGCTATTTTTCTGAACTCCTAGGGTCTTAACCAGCTTCGTGCTGAACAGTAAAATATTTCCACTTCCTCAAATCGACAGGTCTAAGCAGAGGAACCTTCCCAGAAATTTGTATACTCTGCAAGAGTATATTGGGTTTGTGGAAAAGTATGTAACAGGCAAGTACTATACACGGTTATACCTAGACATCGATTTTAATAATTCATTCGGGAAAAAATGTGCAGAGTATTATACGGTCGGGCGTGTTCGACTGTACTTTTCTTTCTGGTTTCAGGTAGTTAAGCGTCCCCTAACAGGCTTTGGACAATTCGGGATGAAACTTCATTCCCCAGTTCGTGTGCAATTTCCCTGTATGATTTAAAGGTTATTGACACAATGCCATTTCGAACTACGAACACTAGGGCCACCTAACAATTGACAAAAATGCAAATTGCATTTGATTAAGAAATCATCATTGGTGACCAATTCGAATATTTTGAAAATCGTTTAAAAATTGTGAGTGCTAGAGCTCATAATTTTCAGGAATGTGCCAAAATTTATAAATGTTTATATAAAATTATAAATTTAAATTTTCTTTTATAAACTGTTTTTTTTTTTTTTTTTTTTTTTCAAAAATTGACTATATTTAGTTAGTTCCTGAAACATAAGTTGCGCGGAGCTTCTGAACTTCATTCTAGGTCAAGGTGAAATTATATACACATGATGGAACATTGCTCTGATAGGTTAGGTTAGGCTGGGTTTGTTTGGCTGTTGATGCAGAGAGACATCAACACACACGAGCTTTGAGTTGGCTCGTTGTGATACCAATAGGTTTACGGTGAGAGCTGTTTAAGTTGCAACTTGGTTAATTCTAAAAGATTATTAAAAAGGTGTGTCCCTAAGAAACGCGGTCTGTGTTGGCTCACGGCTGGGCAGCGACAGAAGAAGTAAGCCACTGTTTCTTCTTCCTCGTTGCCGCAACTTCTACAGAAGTCATTGAACTAAGCATTGCCAAATCTTTTCGAATGCCTGACCACTGTACGATCTTCCAGGTAGAAGTGATGGCTATCAAAGAAGCCCTTGAAATTATCAACTTCCCTATTAGTTATAGGTGCAGGATCAGTATCCTATCCGACAATCAGGCTGCCGTCAAATGTTTACGGTGTGTATCAACTAACTCACCAAAAGTAAAAAACGAATGTCGCTATGCACGCTGATAAGAAGTTGCTGTTCCGCTGTCGTTTGTGCTCTCACTGGACACTGTCTAGTAGGTAGTCAATCACCAGACAGTCCGTAAATTCACAATATATACCACCTGTTTAACCCTCATTGCGAGAGCCATCAGTGTAGAATTGTAGGGAAGTACTTAGATTAGGAGAATCATTTCTAAAGATCTCTCTAGGGGGTAAAACCACTATATAAGGGGTGTTGGTGTATTCAATGGGGATAAAGTAGTCGGTTTTGTGGAAAAGGAACGGAAATTTTGATAGAATGTTGGAATGTCCCAACCATCTCGACTTCGAGGATTATCTTTATCTGGTTAGAATGCTCTTCCAGACACCAACCCCATACACAAGGATGGGGCGAATAATATTGAGTTATAATCCAAGATACCTTGCTATATAACTTAACTTGAGTGAATGGAGGGAAGTCTTAGCTAAGGAATATTATACTTGTTCGTAAAAAGGACTAGTTCGGTTTTGCTAGGATTAACCCTTAGTCCATTAATCGTGATCCAGTTAGATAAAAAGAGAAGGGTGTTTTTAATCCTTATACACAGAGTCTGGAGAAATTTGCACGAGAAGAGAATGGCCACGTCAGCGAAGGCTACTACTCGACACCAGCCTCTCTTGGCTTTACGTAATTAATTATTGTACGAAGAAAGAGAAATTGTGGTCTCTTGGCTTGATTGAAGAGCCTTTTAGCCTTTGTTCGGAGCTCGTGCAATGGTCCAACGTGGAGGCTTGGGACGTTTTATCTTTCTACTAAGAGCGCATGCTTTACCCGTAGCCTGGCTATCGCAGATGTAAGCAAAGAGATACTAATAGTTCCGTATGACTAGCCCTGCTCGTGTCGTGCTGCATAGGTGGAGACGGTGGGATTAGCCGGTCCAGCTGACATTTAAAGGTGTTCCAGTTTGTCCTTTTTAGGTTAGTGAGGGTGCTGATTGAAGAGCCTCAAGTAAGATAATTAATGATATATATTTGTGGTCAGAGAAGGAATACTCCTCAAGAACCTTCCAAGATACCAGATGTTAGTCTAGCCAGTTGGTATAAGGGCCAGGTCCAAAACCTCTTGTCTATTCTAAATAATGAAGTTGGGCTCATTACCACTATTGCAAATAACTAACCTCGTCAAGAGAAGAAAGCTAACTATAGACTCATCCTTTTCTTGTTCGATTTTTCGTCGGTTTCCACGAGATCGCAAAGAAGTTTTGGAGGGCAGGAACAGAGAACTACAGAGCCCCCCGCTGCGCTCTAGGCTAACTCGTTCGTTGTCTTCGCATAGTGGTCGAATGTGACCAGCTGAGTCCCAGATGCGACGATCTCTGGGTTATCGTCACACCCTACAGTAGCCGGCCGTTCGTTGATGACAATTATACCGTCGTCGACTAAGGTAAAGGGCTCTAAATGGCTAGGCTGTATTGTGCAGTGTGCCACCTTTCGTGAGTATAATTCCTAGACACTCGCTCGTCGATTACTCGCAAAACGTAGCTGTCGTCGTTGGCTTGCAGTTGGTTCCTGCCAGGACTTGTTTTCCGCATTCTGGTACTACGTTGTGCAAGAGCTCTAAGATGGTGTTGTTGTGCGCAACTGTAAATAAAGTTATCTTCCGGCAAGACTTACTTATTCTTGGATATTTTATAATAATTTTAACAATATTTGAAGATTGAAATAGTGAATTTATCTGTGTCTGAGTCCTGGAATTTATTTCTATATGTTGTTTGATCTGATCAGTTCTGCTTCAGTCATTTTAATGTTTTCGGTACGTGTGTCTAGTACGTGTCAGCTTCCGAATATGGGACTGTTGAAACACGTCCATTAATTTGTTGGTCTTGCCGATCATTCGAGAAAATTCCGAAAGATTAGTCGTGTGTCTCAGGAAGTTATAGTTGTACCAATCCAGTACGTTTCCGTCAGAAATTGGTATGTAGTCCATGTGTGAATAGTCCGTCATCCGTGCTGACCCTGTCACAAGTATCGCCAGTAGAGTCCCGTACAACCTGGAATGTAATGTATTCGGTGTAGTAAAGTCTCTTCTAAAGTTAGCAAGCTGAACTATTAAATAAGCGAAGGTTGTTTTTGTGGACCACCCTCCCCTTTATGAGGACCGTTGTCCCCATGTTCGCTTCTACCCTCTCTTCGGTATTTCCAAGTCTCCGGTTTGTTTTTACGAGTACATTCTCGCCCACATTAAATAAGCTTTCTGTCTGGCTTGGTTAAGCCTGGAATTTTGCATTAGCTATGCCTTTTCGATTATTTCCCTAACCTTCTGCTGGTTTGCCTGTGAGTTGTCATACAGTGTGCCTATGGGCCTTTTCCTGGTGACCGAGTGTACAGATTTGTTGTACTCTATGACTGCGTGCATAATCAGCTCGGCGGTATTGTGCAAGGCCGACGAGTTCACTATATTAACCCCAAAGCTATTAAGGAGTAAGGCTGTTATCGTTTCCCATTTAAGCGCTGGCTCGTTGTCATAATAGATTTGCTTGGTCTGTGGAAAAATGTTTATGATCGCAAGTAATGGCGGTATTAGGTCCACTATGGACCTCTCACAAGGTCACATGTGCAGCCGGACCGGAACTGGCAGCTCGTAGTGTATAGCATTCACAACGTTTGAGTTAACTATTGGTTTCACCAAATCAAGTCAATCATCTCTGTAAAGTAAAGTTAAGCACATGGCGCGTTTTTTTACCGAACACGATATAGTTCCTCGCTATCCTCAAACAATCTGATTTCTGAAGCATTTAACTGGTTGTTTCAATGGTATATGTCAAAGATATTTCGCCATGTATCACAGCTGCATCCGACTCGGCCTTGGCACTGTTAAGCGCGTTGATGTTTTGCCGTAATAGGGCATCAACTACTTGATTCTCCTTACTGGGTTTATAAAACAAATTAGCCCCTGTCTCATCGATGCGTGCCTTCCAACGCTTGATTTTGCATGTTAGGATTCCCCTCAGACAGCGCGAACGTAAGTGGCTGCTAATCTATGAAAATACTTATGTTCCTGACACCATAGCTAGAGCCCAAACAATGGCTAGCAACTTTCGCTCGTTGGTAGCGTAATTTGCCTCCCTTTCTTTTAGAGTCCGAGAACTAGAATGTTTATGTGTTTCTTAAATGCGTGACGCTGGTTTTCATCTAATTTGGCTGGGATCCTTTCATACTCTCTGAAAGAGTACATTGGGTTTGTGCAAAAGTATGTTACAGGCAGAAGGAGGCGTGGCCGACCCCATAAAGTATTTCAGAATTTTTGAAATGCGAATTTTTTTCTTCGGTTTATAAATTAATTCAACATGTTTACTCTTCCAAAATTTGGAGCCGATCCAAGTAAAATTGACGAAGATAGAGCATTAGAAAGATCCCCACATTAGAGTATTTCCTCCTGCCGCGTCGCAGTTAATCACGTTTTTTTAGACAACGTGGTTTTGAAGTTAGTTGACACGATTTTTTTTAAGTTTTGAACCGATTGTTTTCAAATTTTGAACACGTATTGGACATGATCTTGTCAATGTCTTGAACGAAGGATTTTTTTCTTCAACATTTACTTTTTTTTAAGGACAAAAAATTTAAAACGCTGTCAAAAATTCAAATTTCAATATTTTCTATTTTCCTTCGTTCAAATTCAAAGCTGAAATATCTAACAGAAAATATATATTTGTTTTTATTTCGGATGAACCGTTCACCTAATATCGTGTCAAATACAAACTTCCCTTTTTAAAGGTCAAAGGACATTAAAATTTTTCTATGAAAAAAATCGTTAATGACAAGTGAAATGTCAATCTTTTTATCTGTTTTTTGTGTGAATAAAATATTTTACTGCAAGCAGGTGAAATTTTTTTGAAACAGTGCCTAATTTCTGTCTCTGAACACCACTTAACCGCTTAAGGTATTTGTTCTTATCGTACGGTAATTGCAATTTATAATTCGTGTGGAGACTAATTATATCAAACTATTCTGAAAGCGGCATAAAAATCGCTAATGCTATTGTATTGCAGAGAGTATTATACTGTTGGGCGTGCTGGAATGTACTTTTCCTTCTTGTTTGATTTGTATTTGCTCACTGAACCATTTTCTCCCTTAACTGGCTAGCCCAAGAAACGACCTGATTGCGAAAAGTCAGTTTTTCTCCGCGTATTGCTGAATTGCAGTCACCTTTTCCGAGTCCGAGGCTCTTTGGAAGATGCTGTGCCATCGTTCTTCAAGACGAACTCATACGAACACACGACAGAACTCATGTTTTCCGACGCTTACCGAAATTGCGGTCTTTTCTGTGTCCTGCATCGCCAAAATTATCTGATGGTAGCCTGACTTGGGATCCAGGGTAGTAAAGTATTTTGCCTTTCCTAAGTTGGCCAAGATCATTGTTATGGTCCGAATTGGGTATTTATCGGCAATTGTCTTTTGATTTAGTTTCCTGAAATCAATTACCGAGCACTTTTTGGTATCGCGGTCAAACGTCTTTTTATTCACCACCCAAACTGGGTTGTTATATGGTGATCGGGACTTTCTAATAACGCCGTTTTTTAGAAGATCGTTAACCTCCGTGGCAACAAAATCATCCACAACTCGTGGGCATGCATATATTTTGGTATAAACAACCTGTTCATTTACCGTTCCTATGGTGGCAATGACGGCTGTGTTAAGAGGCAGAGACTAGTTAGGGTCTGCAAATTCCTTCACACAGTGCTCGCAAAAATTTTACTACTGCTGGTACTTCGATGTCAAGAATCTTTGAGTGATTCACATCTTTGCAGTTGTAGTAGTAAAACTTTTCAGAAACACCCCCTGCTACCAGCTTACCCTCTCTCAGGTTAATAGCAACCTGTTTATGTATATTAGTATATCGAGGCCAATGATTCCATTGAATGTGGATAAGTTATTCAGAATTCATGGATATCAAGCACTTTTCAATTATCATTGTCGGAGCTGTCTTCAACCTCGACAACATTTTCTTAGGCCATTCCACTAAGGGTTGCATCTTGGTCGGTTTTGTTGGCGGACAAGTGATCCAGCTTCTGACGCCTCGGACCAGTCATACGATCAGAAGTATTTGCCCGTTTATTGGCTTGCTCCCTATATGCGTTAGATTTATCAGAGCCCTACGCTCCCTGATAGTTAGTAGGCTGCCTTATTTGTTACATGAAAGGGTCTACTTCCTTTGTTACTGGACCGCTGGTTGACCTAGCCTCAGCACTTGGCTTCTATCTTTGTTTCCTAAAAGCGGGACTTTTTCCTTGGCCTGCTTGATTCGGGTGCTTACTCTCTTGTTGCTGGTTTTAGTTTTGTCGGTTCTGATTCCGACCCTCAAGCCTTTGTTGCGAACGTATGACGATCATGGTACGACTCCACATCCTGAGCCAATGGTAAGGCCTATGGCAAATCGGGTGAATAACACATCAGTCTTGTTGCGTCTCAGGCCAGATATAAAAACTTTTAGGGCGTCACCCTAGGTCATATGTGCGTTGTGTTTTAACAATGTGAGCTTTTTCTCAACCTCGTCATAACACTCAAGCACTGACAGGCTGCCTTGTCTTAGCGAGCTCATCTCCTGTTCTATTATAAGGAGTGTTTTTTGTCCCCATATGTGAAATCTAGTCGCACGATAATCGCGTCAAAATGGAGTGCCGTATTGAACTACGCTAGCATAGCATCTGCTGCGCCCCTTCTTTTGTTCCTGAGGATGACCATGGCTAAATGGTGGCGTGAGCTACAGTCATATTTCCTAAATATTTGGTTCGAATTACGTGCGGACTGCCGCCACGAAACGTATGTGTCGTGTGAACCACTAAACTTTTCAAGCTTATTTTATTCATCGCAACGCACGCACGGATTAATTTCCGCGTCTTTGTACACTCAAATCGTTTGTACCGCTATAACGTCTTTTGCAAATATTCATACGCCACAAACTACAACGCGCTAATGAGGAAACAATAAATATGGACCAACAACGAAATATAATTCACACTTGTAATTTTTCAAAACTATCACTGATCTTAAGCGTTAAACATGAAAAAAGCTCACTTACATTCGCCTATTCTAGGTTCGTAGAGTGTTTAATTTAGTAATAATTAATTTTTTTGTTTTCACTGTTACACGTTTAGTGTTCTTGTTTTTGTATTTAATTGTTCGGTTTCCGCGTAACAGCCACCATTCACAATGTGAGTAATAATCACTTGGGCGCCAATTATTTAGAGTAGCCCCGACCGTTTAAACAAAAAGTCGCGGGACTAAGCGAGAATATATAAATGATTTATTAGGCCCGTGTGCCGCTATACGAATTCAATTATAAACTAAAATTACAATGCTTGAATGCTTAATATCTAACTTAAAGTTACCGGCGGCGCTGCCGCATTCGACGCTGGTCCTTAGTAGCCGCGCCGAAGAATCTGCAAGGCTTGCGCCTCGTGTATTATATTATCCAGCAGACATTGTGCAACAAAGTTGCGAGATGCTGACTTAGCTTCGTAGGCCGGCGACGTCGTTGAACTTGACGCCCCGACTTGGAAAGTTCTCGCTGACTAACTTGCACACTAGCATACATGAGCTGAGTTCTGTCCGTTGTGGTGTCATGTGGAAAGACAGAGCAGAAAGGGACTTTATAAATTTTAGGGGTTATATGTCTGCGAAGAAAGGTTTGTAGAAAAGCATCCCGATGCTTGGATAAATCTGGCTATTTGCTGGGGTTGTTTATCGGATATATCGGACAACTCGTTGAAAAGGAAAGCACCAAGGTGGCGATGCCTAAGTGGATCTAAGGCAAGGCAGTGACAGACTAATGGACAACCGTCTTCTCTTCTTCATTACCACAGCTGCTGCAGAAGTCATTAAGTCCAACAGATAGCTTATTGGCAGCTTGGCCTACTAGTGACTAGTAAAAGGCCAGAAATCAGCAGATTAGTCCTTCCGTGACAGCCTACATAGGTTGATCGATCGTTTATCAGAACGAGCAAGCCAAATGAGGGGAGATACTCTGCATTTTTGAGTGTTCTTCTACCTCAGCTAACCTTTCGAAGTAATTAATGGGTTTCAGTCTTAAAGTCACTGAAGGAATGCATACTTGCCTTCTATCGAAGTCGAGAGGGGGGCACCGTACTCAGCCCAAGACAGACCCCAGAGATTTGAGGGCTGCCTGACTGTTCGAAAGTATTCTAACCCTGCATCGATAAGGGATCTTAAGCTCTAAAATAATAAGAGCTTCCTTGATAGCAGATACTTCTGTCTTATAAACACTGCAGTGGTCCGGTAATCGAAAGGGTTTCTCGATCCCTAACTCCCGGCAGTAGATTCCTCCTCCAGTACGCCCGTTCTCACAAGAACTATCGGTGTATCGGTGTAGCAATACAGAGAGGAGTTTTGGTAAGGACGCCCGCGAGTCCACGGCTCCCTTGGAGTGAATTTGTTCGTTTTATCAATGAATAGGGGGAGTTCCGACAAATTAGTGGAGTGCCGTTCGACCCCCACAAGCACGCCTCTTTATTCTTATTCTTTTAGTGAGAGTGATTTCTGTAATCTTGAATGTGCCAGCTAACTAGTCGTTCAAACACCTTGAGTAGAAAAGAAGACAGACTCATTGGCCTCATTGGTTGCAATGTGATGTCTTTCCTGCATTGGATATAAAAATAACTTTTGAGTGTAGCCAAGGTATGGATACTAGTTCCGACAGGAGGATGCTTTGAAAATGAATTGGAGCCAGGAGGTTGCTATGTCTCCAGCATTAATAAAATTAGCAAAAACAAAATACCAAGCTACTTATAGCACATAGGATGCTGTTTTTGCTGATAAAGGAAAGAGGCAGGCCAACATGTGCTGATTGTGCCATAAAAAGAGGTGTAGTCGAGCTTCTGGCCCAGCCGTGCAGGAGCTGTCACTTCTTTTGAGGAAGCCCATTGAAGAGGTAGATTGCGATACTATCTTTCTGAGTATAGCTGCCTCGAAGGTACCTTCGATATCAGATCATAAATTGCGCCAAGAGTTTGTTTTGGCTCTTTATTATAGCACGTTAGGAATCGCTTGAAGTCTTGCCGAAGTCGGAAATCGTATGAGTCCACGCTGGAGATTTTGGACGCCCCCTGCTCTTACTATTAGGGCAGGCTTTACGGGTAGTTGTCAAACAGAAAACGATGCGGGAACAACCCCCCCCTTGGACCCGTTTGGCAAGAACGTCTGGTTGCTAGCGGTTTTCTTTGTGCTGGTCTGCTGGTCTGGGAATGAATTTAACCCAGCTGACCAATTCCACACTTTCGTTTGTGCTGTCTGCACTGCTTGGGAGAGAATGAAATCCGTCTAATAATGTGGGTAAACATTGAGTTATCTCACTGAGTTATCCCTTCAATTATTGAAAATATTTTTTTGGGAGATGACAGTATTTTTTACAATTGGCGGGGTCGGTAATGAGCGTGGCAACAATTTGAAATGAACTTGATCATTAGCAGGTTGCTAGAGACAGCCTTAATGCAGTGTCATTAAAAATTTTGAGCTGCCACGCACCCTTTCCTCATGAGAGCTAACCGAACTTTTAAAATTCAATGCCGTTTTTAAGGCATTTATTCATATAGTAGAGTGTTGTAATTCAACATTCATTTAGAGACAGATAAAATCAAACTATTCTGGAAGTGGCATCAAAATCCTACCTTTAACAAAAGAGCAAAAAAGTTAGAAAGTTTGTTATTTAACTGCAATATCACTTACGCGCGAGAGCGAGACAGAAACATACAAACACATGTTCGCACGTTCTCGATGCTTGTGTGGCGACAGCGCTGCCGTCAGACGCTGGCCGCGCCGAATACACACATACATACATATATGCATACATATAATTTCAAACGAATGTGTGTTTGTATGAATAATATGTAAATGCTGATATTCGGGGAGAATTCTTGAAAGTGGCGCGTGGTGCAACTGATAGAGTTTGTCTGAGGTTGTAGGTTCGAATGCTGGCAATGCGAATTGTTAAATTATTTTTTTTTTAAATTTCAATTCAAATTGAATACAAATGTGCACTACTATGAGAGTATGGGGTCTTTTATAGTCGGCTCGGTCGACTGTAGCCTTTCTTACTTGTTTTTATATTGTAAACGCTTATATATTTAAAAACTAATTAATTACAGAACGAAATATTGGCGCACAATGCATTGCAATGATAATATAACAATTGTCCATCTCTCAAATCTTCATAGTTTGCCTACATTCTGTTCTTCAGAAAACAGCAAACAACACGACTTTAGTAACAGTAGATTACGAGAAATAGCAAAAGAAAAATATGTAAATACTTGTCCCTATTCAAGTGCATGGCAGAGTATGTCATCAACAGGCAATACACGTATTAGGGGTGCATTGTCAACGACGAAGTTGGCTACATAATGAGTTAGTCATAAACAAGAATTTAGAAAAATTAAGGTAAAAGATATTATTAATGCACCAGTTGTGCATTGAATTTATATTTTCTTCAATTAGCGTATGATCTGGGCTCTCTCACATTAAAGGTTCTCTATTTAGCCATCTTCTCTGTACATCTGCAACAATGCCATTGCTGCGTTATTTTCAACAAAGTGACTATTTGCCACTAACACTTAATTCATTAAAAAAGTTGCCCAAAATAAGTTTTTTTTTCGTTATTTTCTGTTTTTTACAATGCCTATTATTGACTTTTGGGACGAATAGGTTAGGTTTAGCCGGACGTCCTCGTGGGACAGAGCATAGGCCAGTTATGGCCCTTAGTCAACCGAATCTGAACGCTAGCAGGTTACTCGCAGGTATGTTAGAGGCTTCTGTCAGTGAGGGAAGTATTAGTGTTCCTAGGCACCTATGCCTCGTGCGCTCTAAGGCATGACAGTGGCATAGAAGGTGCTCCAGCGTCTCTATGGAGCTTAGGTCATTTCATTTTCTGCAATTGATACTGTTGGTTATTTCAAGCTTGGTTGCATGTACAGCCGCTAGGAAGTGACCAGTGAGTATCCCGACCAGCATTCTGAAGTCCTTCCTGGATAGGTGCAGAATATATCGCGCAAGACGAGAGCTGGAATTGTTGCACATGATCTTGGTTATTTTGCATGTGCGGGTGTTCCGACATCTTCAGCTGATTTGGTCATTGGTGCATCTCTCAAGATTACTGTGTAGTGATCTTAGGGAAATGTCCACACGTTCCTTCCCGGTGGTTGGTAGGTCTACGCCTGCCTTTGCCAGAATGTCCGCCTCCTCATTTCCTGGTATGCCCTGCTGGCTGGGAACCCAGTAGATGTGTACTGACTTCGTCGTACATAGTTCATCTAATGCTTCCCTGCTCACCCTGACAGTCCGGGAGCTAAGAGTAGTATCGACATCATGGACTTAATTGCTGCCTGACTATCTACCAAGATGTTGGCGTTACAAGCATTTTTGTTAAGGTGTTTTGCAGTCTCTGCTGCTTTTCCAATCGCAAAAACTTCCGCTTGGAAAATGCTTGTACCTGGACTCTTTATTCTTGAGAAGGAATTGATAGCCCATTGTATCTTCATTGTGGTGAATAATCCTCTGGGGATTGCATATACTTGTTTGGTATTATTGTGTTGTTCGTCCGACACAGGTTGGGTTGAACATCCTGGAAAGTGGGTGGTCATGAGTGCATCTAGAGTTTCCACGCTGCTCTCTGTCCATGTACCATCTCCCAGTTTTAGTTGACTATGAATAGGTCGCTGTTTTGACAGGAGCTTCCTAAGTCTTCAGGCACTGATTTCAGATTGGAACATAAGGTCCTCAGGAGTTCCTTTTGGCCTTTCTGATTTTGGTTGTTGCGGGTGGACTCTGTCACCAGTCTCAGCAGTTCGTCAGATGGTGCTGGCAGGTCGTGGGCCATATAGCAGGATGCTATTGTAAGGCGCATCTTCCCGTCTTCCACGATTGCCACCGTTAGGTCGTCAGTGCTATAATAAGACATGAGATAAGCATGGATACCTTTCCGTAAAAGTACGGCGGTTCTTGTTCTGCTTATCGTTGTAATGTAGAACGCATTGTAGTTGTAGACCTTAGTCCCGCTACTATGTTACCAGAGGCAATCCATGGTTCTTGGACTAAGGCCACATCTACGGGCCCTTGCTCAAGGGCAGAAAGAGCTCCGTCGACGCCAACTTGCTTTTATGCAGGTTTATCTGCAGTACCCTCATGCGTGTGTGTTCCTGCATCACCTGCCGCGGATGGGTTGACTATAACCGGAAGGCCTCCGTCCTTGTGGTCCGCCTTGTCGTCGGATGCTATATCCAGTGATTGGGTGGCTTGGAGGACCGATTCGAGTTCCCAGTTCCTTCTCCACCTCCCCAACCTTGACCACCTCCAGCAAAGCTCCCTCCCATACCGCTCCAAAAGTTGGAGCTACTTTCTTAAGCCAACTGAGTATTGGCTCGTCGTTACATTTGAGGATCTTTGCGCCGTTCAGCCACCCAGCGATAAGGTGTCGTTGCACGACATCGAAGCCCTCTTGCGTCTTGATCGAGGGATGGCTCCTTTTGGGGCCCTCTGTCGCTTGCATTCCGGAGCGTCTCTGCTCTGGCTGAGCGCTGCCTCTTTTCGGCCATCATCTCCTCGACCTTGTTAGCTTACCCACTCGTCGTTGCTCGCATTTGCGGCAGCTGATCGAAGTGGCGGCGGCTTTTTTCGATCCGTTGTTCGGCTTTGTCCTCAGCGGACAAGTCTGCTTTGCCTTGAAGCCGACTCCGGATCTTCAGAGCCGCCTTGTACTGCGCCTTTGCCTTATGCCCTTCCCTACACAGGGAGCTGGAACCCTAAACCGGAGGGCGCAGTGGGCTTTCCTCTTCCGTTTTAGTCACTGACGCAACGCTTTCCAGATCCGAATCTGCATCGATTTCGGCACCTGTGCGGGTCAGCTTGTGCTTGTTGTTGGCAGTCGTGGTGCAACTGACACCACTGGTGTGACCACTGGAGACACGCAGAGAGGATTTCTCCCCTCCGTGCCCGCCGGTGGTAGCGGTCACGCCTCGCAATGACGTTTGTGCTGACATCCCAGCCCGATCCTTAGACAATGCAGTGCCCGTTGCTCAGCCAGCACCCTCGGGGAGGGTTCAGCTAGAGGATTTTGCCGACCTTTGGGACCAATAAAAATGATTTTAATTTTAAGAATCTAAGTGTGGACGGTGCATTAAATTTATATTTTCATTATAAAATTATAATTATACAATTATATTTATATATAATATTAATAATATAAATAGTTTTTAATAATATTTATATATGATATTATCGAGGGGAAACGAATTAAGGGGACCTTCTCATAATTTGGTGGGCAAAATGGCAATGTTTGTTCATTTTTTGTGCGAAAATGAAAAGACATTGGAGTTGGTGAACTTAATTATTTTGTTAGTGAAATATATTGAAATTATTCGAAACGAAAAAAAAAACAAAAAACATGATGCCAGCCACCTCTGTGTTTCCACAACTTCACGTATGCAGCCTCTGGGAGTGAACGAAAGCCTATAAAAAGTCTATAGACTAAAAGTTTGTTATATTTTCTATGACTTATACCCGAAATCAACTAGTATAGGCAAAAAGAGACCTAATTTATATGCATCCAACAAAGCGCTACCCATGAAGTTCGGTTGGAAAACAGTGTTTTAACACGTTCAAGTCGATATAACTTCGGAAATAAGTATCCGATCGGAAAATCCTAATGCACACAGTTCATATAAAAATATATCTAAACTTCGATTTGGCTGACTTTATCCAAGAGAAGGCCCCCTTAAGCTAAGCTTGACAAAATTGTAAGACTAAATATTAATCGAAAGTAAAATGTAAATTATTTACTTACTTACTATTTCAGAACAAATTCTCTGCCCCGATCAGTTGCCTACCATCCTACGGTTGCGGCTGGACCAAACAGTTGGGTTATAAAGTCTGACCCTTCTCTTGAAAATGCACGTCGAGAATCAGAAGATCGCGAACGTGAACGAGAAATACGAGAAAGAGAGCAACGGGAACGTGAGCGACAGAGACGAGAACGTGAAGAGCGGGAACGAAAAGAAAAAGAAGAAAAATTGAAGCGTGAACAGCAAGAACGCGAAAGAGAACGTGACCGGAAAGAACGTGAGCGACGTGAGATAGAAAGGCGTGAGATTGAACGCGATAGACTTTTGCAGCAGCATCGAATTAACGAGAGTAACAAGCAGGCAGCGGCATCTGCTGCATCTTCATCAACATCACGGGATCGTTCACCGCATCGTAGCATTAGTGAACATACAGATGTTCGCATTAAAGAGGAACATCCGCGCACGAAGGAGGAACAAGAAGTGATGCTCATGCGCGTATCGGCAGGGTCTGGTGTTGCGGATCCGCGCTATCATTCTCATCCTTCATCGCTGGTCGGTGCGCAGACAAATGCAGCAGTAGCTGCAGCACATCATCACGCCAATTTCTTAGTATCGGGGCGGCATACTTCAACACATGGATTATCGTCATCAGCATCTCATCTTTCACGCAGTATGATACCACCGACATTAGCTGTTGGAGGCCCACTCACACATTATACGCCGTCCGGCCCGTCAACTTGGGGTATGGATCCATATCGTGACCCCTATGCTCCTATATTGAGATATAACCCAATAATGGAGGCTGCCTTTCGTCATGAAGCAGAGGAACGTCATAAGGTTTTAAGCATATATGCTGCTCAGTCTGCTGCTCATTTAAGAGGAAAAGAACCCAGTCCCATACCACCACCATCAGTAGGTCCCCTGGGACCACCTGCCATACATCTTCGCATGCAGCCACCTCCTGGTATAAATATTATTGCATCATCGCCTGTACCACAGCCTTCGCAAGCATCACAGACACAATTACCTACAATAGGTATAGTTAAGCCCTTAGGACAGTCTCAACCAACTATGAATATAGCAGTTCAACATTTTATAGCTTCCGATTCTCTGAGTCGGTCTCCGATAACAACGAAAAAAGATACAGATCATACTATGGGCTTAGTAGGCAGTACTCCTGGGGCAGGTGTTAGTCATGGAACAATTTCTTCAAGCGTCATCGGTGTTCCATCTGCTTCGCCAGTTACTCCAAGCCGATGATAATTTATTGAAAATATTGAACATAATTTATCACTTGCATTCTACTCGTTGACCCTACCTCGGCATATATTAAGCCTGTAAAAAAAAAGAAGAAAGCAAGCGTAACGCTTTTGTGAGATAAAATAATTAATACAAATATTTATTAATATAATTGTAATGTGAAAAGAAATTGCAATTAAAAATATAAAAATATATACTAAATAAGTAAATAAAAGTGGAAAGTTTATCTCACGTGTTCCGGCATTATTTACGCAAGTCACAAACTTTTGTTACAAATTACCGCCAACTACCATGAGTAAAAAGACAAAAATTCGTCGAATACCTATTAGTTTTATTTATACCTTTATATTTGCATACATTGAATAGACCATTTGTATATATATTTATATTTTTTTTATATATAATATATAGACCTATGAGCTGGAATTAATTCGTAATTTTTTTTTGCAAAGTTTTATGGTTTATTATGAATAAATTAAAAGTGGCGTTATTTAAAGTTTGTCCATTGTTATGGACTTTTTTTTTTTGTTATCCGGACATTTTTTTTCTTACAAATCAAGGCAAGTTTGCGCAGCGAGAGTATGTTCACTGTAGGCATCCATCACTTTCCGCGAAACTTTTCTTTATGTTGAAGTTTTATACTACATTAAGTGCTTTGAACACAAAATTGATTTGCTGTGTACTAGTGCATATGTGCAGAAAACACTACGAATAAATTCCAACATATTTGTACGTATAAAAACATATATACCATATGTAAGTTGAAGTTTGCGGGTTTTTTTTTTGGTTTGGATTAGAAAAAAACAATATTTTCAGAGGAATCTCAAAAAATTTTAATTCACAGTATTGTCCATTGGATTCTACGCAATGTGTCTATCTTTAAGCAAATTATGGGCAACATACAGATAAACTTGTTCTTTTTCGAGGAAAAACGTTCGATAAGACAACTTGTCGTCAAATGCGTGTGGTACCCATTTTCTGAACTTTTGGATTTTTACATGGTTTTTAAACGTTGGAAAATTGTTTCTCGGAACGCATGGAAATTTGTTTTCAATATTTGTTGTAATTGGGTTGGGTCTTTAACCAACAACACCTGCAAATCCTCGCCTGCAAGCCTTTTCGCTGCTCCAGGATGTTCATTGACTTTCAAATCGAAATCTCCACTTTTAAATTGTTGAAGCCTTGACTCAAATGTTTTAATCACTGGACAATATTCACCATAAGTTTCTACTAGCAAACGATGTGCTTAACCTGTTTTCTTTTCTGTTGAAAAAATAGGTACGAAATTGGACATATTCATTGATATAAATAACTGTGACGCTATTATTTTTACAGAATGAGAATTAAATGTCAATAGAAAACAATCGTGTATATAAAAAATCATAGAAAAGCCTTAATCTTGTAAGCGACACCTACTGAAAAAACGGGCAAACTTCAACTTAAACTCCTGGTATATATACAGTTTGGAAAAATAAAATAGCACCTCTTGTTTAAGCCAAGTTTGAGAGGTAGCCCAATATTTTGCTATATTTCAATAGACTTCAAAATAACGACTACAACTTTAGAAAACCTCAAAACTACATAAACAAAAAGAATTTCATTATAAACTCTTATATATTTTTAAATTCTATTAAATTTGAAAAAAAGAAAGAAAATGGCCGAAAACAAAAATAGAACCACTTTTTGTTATTCGCCTAAAAATTAAAAAAATTAAAAATTAAGAACAAAGTATGACTTAACGATAATTAATTTTAATTAAGAACAAAGTATAAAAATAATGATAAAATAAAAACCCAAAAATTTCCTTTACATTAATACATAGTTTAATTGTATTTAGTGGATGTTTCGACATTACAACTCTTGCGAAGGATTCAACCAAGTTCTGATACCGTTTTACCAGTATTTTGGCTCATGACCTTTGCCAGAACATACAAAATGATTCGGTATTAGTTTGTTTAGAAATTCTAACTATTTTCATACTCTCTGCAAGAGTATATTGGGCTTGTGCAAAAGTATGTATCAGGCAGACCCCATTAATATTCTTGATTAGCATCACAAGCCGAGTCGATATAGCCATGTCCGTCTGTCAGTATGAACAAACAGATTTCAGAGATGGTAAGAACTACAAGTTCAAACTCAGTAACTATTGCACTTAGGAATACCAATGCAAATGCATTACAATTTTTGGACAGACGGACATGGCTATATCGACTCGGCTATTGATGCTGATCAAGAATATATATACTTTATGGGGTCTGCCACGCCTCCTTCTTCCTGTTACATACATTCCAACAATTACAATATACCCTTTTACTCTACGAGTAACGGGTATAACAAGAAAGACAAGTACAGTCGAGCACGCCCGACCGTATAATACTCTCTGCATTTGCTCCCGATTAAATTATTAAAATCGGTATCGAGATATTACAATGCATTAAAACACGTTGAAACAAAAACAATCTAAGCATAATCAAACACACATCTGTTTGTTTGCATGCGAATACACATACGTTTGACAATATATGATACATCTACGCTGCCGCCATGCTGGCAGAGAAAACATTCGAACATGTGCTTGTGTGTTTCTATCTCGCTGGCACCAATGGGTTGATATTGCGTTCAATTATCAATATTGTAACGTTACTAGTTTTCTTGTTTATAGTCAGATTTTAATGCGCCTTTCAGGATAGTTAAATGTAGTTAGTCTCCACACGAATTATAAATAACAGTACTGTACGACACGAACAAGTTCGCTAAAAACGGCATTGAAGTTTGAAAACTATTTTATCAATTGTGGGAAAAGTGGGCGTGGCAGTCCAAAATTTTACATGGCAATGAAACTATGCTGTCGCTAGGAACATCCGTACCCAAATTGCTGATCCTATGTGCTATAGTTACTGAGAGATTTGCCGAAAACACAAATTTTTCCTGAGGTGTGTCCAGTTTTTTGCTTATTGTGGTCGAATGGGGGCGTGGCATCGAAAAAAAAATTCTTGTGTTGACTGCCTAAATATGTCATCCTTTGACACCAAGCTCGAACTTGTAGCTCTTACCATCTCTGATATCTGTTTGTTCATACTGACAGACAGACAGACGGACAGACGGACATGGTTATATCGACTCGGCTTGTGATGGTGATCAAGAATATATATACTTTATGGGGTCTGCCACGCCTCCTTCTGCCTGTTACATACTTTTGCACAAACCCAATATACTCTTGCAGAGAGTAAAAAAATGAAACCTCGGATTTAATATTTCTTATTATAAAAAAGGTATCTGAAAAATCGAAAACTACTTTAACTAAAACAAATTGCCAGTTCTTAAACTTTACAATTTATTGTTAGACTGAGCAATCGCGGAAAGGCTTGGCAGCGTGTGTGTGACTATTGCGAGATAAAGATAACAACTAACTGCCCGCTCGTGACCGCTGCACTGCCGAATACAAAGCGAACTTACATACTAGCTTAAGTATAAAAGATTCATATTCATATCTTAGGCTAATATTTTATGTTTTTTATGCTTAAATAACGACTCATTGTTTTTCTTATTCTAACTAATTCTTGTTGTACATTCCGGCCACCTTGAAGGGATCGCCTTCAATCCCTTGGTAGCCCCGGCGTGAGCGCTTCTCCAATGTTTACTGAAATCAGCGGCCTTGGGTCGAGCATGGCCACCACGTTGGTCAGGTGGCGTCGAAAATCGCTGTCTGTAAGCGACGCGCCGCTGTTCTGCAGCGTGACCAGTCCCCCAAAGAGAGGGTCGCTCGGAGGAATCATCCTCCACTCCAACTTTCGTTCCTTTGTTAACTGAGGGTTGCTCTGCTGTGAAAATGAGAGGTTTAGTGGATCTTGCTGTGAAATCAATATGAACAGCCTTTGATGCAAAACACACGAACACCGCAATGTATACTTGTGGCGGGGCTCGTCCTCTTATTTTTTATTAATACATTTGTGGCACTGCATAAATCTACACTTAAATGAATCAAAGTGATTCGTCTTATTTCAAAATCGTCTGACTTTTGGTTGTCTATAGTCAGCAATTGCAAACTTGCCGAGCTAACTAAGTAAACGAGTAATAAGTTTACTTTTAACCCTTGAGGCCAATGTCTTTTAACCTTGCAACAACGACAAACAAACTGATCGAGTTTCTGAACGTCACACCCTTTTGACAACAAATCGGCTGGATTTGATGATGTTGGTTCATGTCTCCAAGATACATTATGGGGCATCTCTCGGATGCCTGCAACTCCATTGGCTACAAATGTTGCTAGTAATGAAGGGGAAGTTTTTATACAATGTAGTGCGGTTTCTAAACCATTCCAGAAAATCGCACTCTCGATTCCACATCGGTCCTCCGCGTATATTTAGGCTAGCCTATACGCGAAAGTTTCGAACAACGCTTTTCGCTTGGTGGGACTTAATTTGGAGAAGCTTCCAACCAATTGATACCGAAAAGTATCCAACCTTGGTGTCCACCTCATGCCAAGCGATCTTGTCGAATCGGCATCATTGGAAACACAAAGTTTCTCATTTCCGCCTTCTTCTAATACTTTAGAATGGTTTGAAAACCATTTTGCCAATTGAAATTCGGCCGTAATGATATCTGCCGTGAGGGCAGGTCGGTTCAGACGGAACCTACAGAATGAATTAATTAGATCCCTCTGAATAGGAGGTCGCACCAGTAATTCCTTCCGAGAGTGTGACGACGTTTTCTTACGCGATGCGTCCACTACTACTCGAAGAGTGGTGAAACTGCTATCAGGTCTCAGAACGCACTGGTATGAAAGGGTTAATGTGGTCCTGGTGGAACTTCTGTATCTATGAAAACCATTCGACCAATTCAAGATACCTGTTCATGAAACTCAAATATATACTATGAACTTCCAACTTCATGGAAAGTACATGTCTATTGGCAATTTTTGACGACCCCAGCACCTTTGGATCAGTCATGACAGTCAAATTGTCACCAAAGTGTCCAGTCGGCAATTTACGAACGTGCTCCGCAGAATAATTTGCTGAAACACTTTTCTCCGGGACAGCTTCAACCTCACAGTGTTGATCTACACTGTCTTCAAACCGAACATCTTGTCCATGTTGCATCACTGAGCAACATATTGGACTATTGGCAAGCATTTTCTTGCACCGCCCTGATGCCACCCAAGCAAACAACGTCCTTTGTAGCAACGGACCACTCTTCTTCAATCTAATCTTCACAGTACAGAGCATGTCGAAGAAGAAGTCGGCTCCCAGAAGCATGTCTATTTGCTGGGGTTTGTGGAACTCAGGATCAGCCAGTTCGACATTGGCTGGGATCTTCCACCTATTGATGGGAAGATCACCATTTGGCTGCCTGCCAGAATCTATCGTCAACCGGCAGTGCTGCAAACCCTTGACAATTTTCAATCATATGGTTTGCACTGCAAAATTGGCATTTGGGTTCAACTTCTTTTTCAACATTTGTACACGCAAACGACGATTTTTTAGCGTGTTTCATTTTGAATGTTTGCTTCATCCTAGACTTTGAACATTCTTCAGCAGACAAATGCTGATATCGCCTGTTCAAAGCCGCAGCACAGTCGACCCATTTCGGCAATGTGTTGTAATCAAGCTGTTCCTCAAACTTCGACTACGTATGAGGATCTACCTTCGACATAACTATATGAATCAAGATTGCATTTGCGAAATCTTGCTCATCTCCAACCGACATTAGCGAACCAAAAATTGCCGATACCGAGTCAACTATTGTTAGAACTCCAACTGCCGATGGCTTGGACATCGGCTCAATGTCAAACAACTGGGCAAGAGTGTCAAAAAAGATAAGACACTTGTTGTCGTATACTCGACTTAGACTTTCTAATGCCTTCGGGTAGTTCGTATCAGATACTTGGAAAGCTCTGATGGTGCCTAACGCCTCATCTGATAAGCACGATATAAAATGGTTGAATTTCTGAATATTTTACAGCGAGCGATCAGAGTCTACCAAGCTATTTAACAGACCGATAAATTGTCTGTATTCCGAGTGTTTACTGCTGAATTTGGGCAACTTTAGTTTGGGCAAGTGAGAATGGTGAGAAGGCTGATGTACGACTTCTGATGCCTAATGAGCAATTAGGGCTGACATGTATGAAGACAGTGCCAAAATACATGTTTCCTCAGGATCTATTGCATCGATATCTGACTGCAGATCCATAGCTTTAGAAATGTACGAATTTAGTATATCTAGCCGGCACTGAATCTCAAATTTACTTGGAGTCACCATTTTAATAATGAGTGAACTCCTTTGGCGTTCTATGTCGCTCTCTACTTTTTTTAATTTAACAAATAATTGACTTAAGCGAGCACTAAGGCAAGTTTCCGCGTCAATCAGAACGGTTTCATAAGGGTCTGTTTTGTGTGCCATATTGACTAATTAAAATGTGACTCTGTTCGAATGCACGTAAGTACTATACTACTATACCCAACAGTACTCAGACGATCAACAAACTTGGCTGAGGAGGATAATCAAATGATTGAAGATAATCTGTTGATTAACAACAGTTGGCGATCAATATAATTTAAGAAAAATCAGAAGATTAAAGATAATCAACAACTAACAAGACGCAAGCGTATGCCGATAAGCGCCGACAGTTGTCAACAACAACAAAATAACAATCCTCGCGAACGTACCAGTGCAACAATAATCAGCTGATTTCTGATATTCGACTGCACAATTTAAAAAAAAAAAAAACAGCGCATGCGCAGGTAGACAAACGATGCGATCTACCAATAACAACAGCGCATGCGTAGACAATGATGCGATCTACCAACAACAACTAAAAAGCTTGCCGTTTATCAGCGTACGTTTGTATGTTTGCTAGCTTGTACGTTTGTATGTACGCAGCGTTGACACAAAGAAAGTAAAACGAAATCAAAGCAAAGCAGAATCGATGTATGTATGTAAACGCGGACTGCGCTTTACTTATGTGCAAATTATGTGCAAAGAACAAAGGTCAAAAAACCCACCACTGAACATATGTAGATATTGGCGAATAGTAAAATTCATGAGGAACGGCTAATGTTGATATGCAAAATAAATATGTTTATTTGCACAAGTTAGGTGTTTAGCTTTATTTATATATGTTTATTTAATTTGATTTGTGTGTTTTGCGTCAAATAGCTTTTCAATAAATCACATAGATATTAGTGCCAAGGAAGTCCAACAACAATGATCGAAACCGACACACACAACAACCAAAGCCTTGAAATGTCTAATAGACCAACGAACGCGATTGAAAGTCCCTGCTCGGGCGCCAATGAAAAATCGAAAACTACTTTAACTAAAACAAATTGCCAGTTCTTAAACTTTTATTTTTTTGTTTAAATTTAGAAATCGGGGAAGGGGTTGGGAGCGTGTGTGTGGCTATTGCGAGATGAAGATAGCAACTAACTGCCCGCTCGTGACCGCTGCACTGCCGAATACAAAGCGAACTTACATACTAGCTTAAGTATAAGAGATTTTATGCGTACATTCTAGGCTACTCCATTAGATTCATATTCATATCTCAGGCTAATACTTTATGTTTTTTATGCTTAAATAACGACTCATTGTTTTTCTTATTCTAACTAATTCTTGTGATCCAACAGTATCCAAATGGTGCTGTTCTATTTATCAGAACTGTATATACTATGTGTATACAAATAAGTTACATTTTATTTAGAAAAACATAAATACGTGGCTACAAATATTTCATACGATTATATATCTTCTGGAATTAGACTACGCCATTTAAAACGTGCGCTATGTGTTTTCAGATGTATTTTGATGCATTCCGGTAAATAATATAAATTTAAAGTTGTTTTAATTTGAATTTTGAGTTTTGTGCCTATTTAATTGTATTAGATGTTTATATCAAACATTCAAAAAATATTAAATTGGACTCAATATAATTTCTGAATAACAAGAAAGTAATTTAAAATATAATTAATCTGTTTATAAAGGCATTTTACATATTAAAATGGGAATTTTCAGACACTAAAATTTTAGAATCCGTACTCAAACGCAAGCTGTTGATGTGGGAGCAGAGATTCATTAAGATTCCATTCTTTATGATGATTATGGTGGAGAGATTACTTGTCTCTCATATCACTGGACTTGTGTCACAGTAATGCAGAAATAAAAATTTAAAAGTGTTTACGGATTGTTGCCGGAGCAAAGTTTATTAAACGAGCTTTTCGTTTTCGTTGTAAGAAAAAAACTAAAACTAGAAACCACCAGCAAGCTGGTTTAATATAACCCAAAAGTACTTAGTTGCTAAAGAATACAAATCTACAAAATATATGAGCTTAAAGCTACAAACCTACAGCCGGCAAGCCGACTGGGCATAAGTGTTAACGCTGATCTTTCAGCAGTTGCAAGATATGAGGTTACCGTCGGTTGACCGTCGCATCTATTGCGCTAAACTGATATTTCGCTGAAACGCCAACTTGAGCGTAACTGCTGGCTAACATTTTGCTTTTGTTTATGTTACACAACAATGTGCGAGGGGCACTCGTTAACTTATATCCAAATATATATGGAGACATATGTAGATACATATGTACGCATACATTACGCCTAACATCACACTTATCATTTATGTTAAAGATTTCTTTCCCACAAAACTAATTAAACATTATAAAATAATCAAATGGTGACAATAACAATTCTGGCTTCCCATGAACGTATCAAATATTTCCATCATTGGGAAATCGATTTTCTTACATTCCAGAATGCTTTCGTTGAAAGAATTAAAAAACTAATCGACCTCCAAACGTATGCCGAGTTCAAGGAATAAATTATTAATACACACGAAAAATTACTACACCCAGGGGTAGAGAAAATGACACTATTATAAATTAACATATGTAGATACATATGTACCCATACTTTTCGCCTAACACCACACTTATCATTTATGTTAAAGATTTATTTCCCACAAAACTAATGTAAAGACTATCGAAAAGTCAAATGGTGACAATAACAATTCTGGCTTTCCACGAATGTATTAAATAACAAAAAAGTGACAATTAAACAAAAAACGAAACCCAAAGCAATTCAAGCTATGAAAACTGTGGAAAAGGAAATAGTCAGAATTATTACCATAATCGAAATTACTCAAATAATACTAATCCAAATCATAAACGAAAAGAAAATGCTCAAAATAATCAAGCATTACAAAATGAATTCAAACAAAATCTTAATCAAGCTAGATCACAAACCCAATGAATTACCAAACTTAGAGTCAAAGACCCTCTAATCCCCTCATAAAAGACAGAGAGAAAGTGTCAGTGACCACTCTAAGATGGAAACATCGGAAAATTTTCATCAAGGAGCCTAGGACGACAAAGAACCAATCCATTCATCAGATTAGTTATGAATGGACAAAATTTAAACTGTGTAATTGACACAGGTTCATCCATTAATCTAATGAAACAAAACTTTTTAAACTTTCCTATAAAACGTTGCTAATTGAACATACAAACAATAAATGGTATTGTTTAACTAAAGAACTGCGTATCTTTTGCCCATAGCAAAGTCTGCCCTACCCATCAAATATTTTACTTACACAATTTTTCTGACAATTACGATATCTTACGAGGTAGAGAATATCTAGAATCCTGTGAAGCAAAAATTGACAACAAACAAAAAACAGTTATTCTAAACGATCATCTATTTTCAATGAGACCGCATTTCAATGCCTTGATCCGCCCCAAACAAAAGACATATCAGTAAATTACGCTATCAATAATGAATTAAATGAAACAAATCAATTCCGATTAGAACATCTAAACGATGAAGAAAAATGCAAACTGACCAAAATTCTTTTCGAGTTTAGTGACATTCAGTACAAAGAAAGTGAAAATTTGACTTTTACCAGCACAATTAAGCATGTCATCCAAACTAAACACGAAGACCCAATCCAAAAGCGTCCATACAAGTATGCGCAAACATTCGACGAAGAAGTCGAAAAACAAATCAAAGAGATGATTGAACAAGGTATAATACGTAAATCAAAATCACCTTATTGCTCACCAATTTGGATTGTGCCAAAGAAACGTGACGCATCAGGTAAAGAAAAATTCCGTATAGTTATTGACAATCGAAACTTAAATGAAATGACAATCGATGATAAATATCCTATCCCAGTCATGGATGATATACTAGACAAACTTGGAAAATGACAGTATTTTACCACAATTGACTTAGCGAAAGGATTTCATCAGATACAAATGGACCCAAAAAGTATACCAAAAACAGCTTTTAACTAAAAATGCCTTTTGGATTGAAAAACGCCCTTGCAACGTTTAGTATACATGGATGATATAATAGTGTATTCCACTTCATCGGAAGAACATTTATTATCATTAAAAAGGGTATTTACAAAACTGCGCGAAATTGCAATTAGATAAATGTGAATTCATGAAAAAAGATACTGAATTCCTAGGAAACATGATAACAACAGAAGGAATAAAACCAAACCCAACAAAAATCTCTGCTATACCACATTTTGCAATACCAAAAACACCCAAAGAAATAAAATCGTTATTAGGTCTTTGTGGTTATTTCACAAAATTCATTCCCAATTTTGCACACGTTGTAAAGACAATGACTTTAAAATTTAACCGAAGAAAATTATAATAATCTAAAGAAACAAACCAAAGAATTTGAACCATTATTAAAAATAAAGTACTTAACAGAAAAACTGCACAGAGAAAAGGACTCGTAAATTTCATGGGGACATTTTATAAATACCTTTTCGGAACTTTAGATCAAGAAGACAAAGAAGAATTGCAATCAAAAATAGATAACCTTTCAGCAAATAGTTTTTAATCCCATGAACTAAACGAAGTAATAAAAGCCGTCAACAAAGGAATAGAAGTAATGAACAGTTTAAGTATCACCCATTAGGCAGACCAACGACTCGAATTACTTATTTTCAACTTACAAGAATTCACAGAGTATGTCGAAGACATTGAGTTAGGTATGCAATTAACCAGGCTTCGTATATTCAATCCGAAATTACTAAAATATGACTCCCTAAAACATTTAAATGCTGAAAAAATAATAAATATTAAAACATCAACTTGGCTAAAAACAACTACTAACGAAATTTTAATTATTTCCCATATTCCACGCGATATTATAAATACTGCACTATACGACATTATTCCATACCCTGACGAAAACAAAGACATTTGACCGAAACTATACATGACACTTACTACTTACAGAACATTAAAGCATTTACAGCAACCAATAAAGATTTAGTTATGAACAAATGTATTACTGGAATATTAAATCAAGATAAAACAGAATGTAGATATTCAATATCACATAAAAATTATGAAATTAAGTATGTAGAACCTAACATTATGTGAACATGGAACTTACCAAAAACTTAATTAAAAGTAAGATTCACATTAAATTTAAAAACAAAAGAGAGAAAAAAAAAAGTTTTGAAATTGACATTATAATTAAATTTAAGTTTAATTAATGAATTAGATATGTAGGAGAGAAGTGATATTCTAAGTGTTGATAAAGAAGTGGCTCCACACACGACATGAGAAAAACTATTATAGTTAGTACATAGGATACGAAACGGATTATGTAAAGCATAATTCGTGGTACAACGTTGAAGGGACAAAGGAAGAAAGTTTCTAGTATTTCGCATCGGAACAGCAAATCTAATTTGCCTAATTAGATACGAGGAATCTATCTGACCATTAATTAGTTTATGTAAGAAAACTACACCAAGCATGGTTGTACGATCCGAAAGGGAAGGGAGGTTAATCAATAAAAATCTACTACGATACGAAGGTAGTCTAATATTAGTATTCCAGCTAAGGCCCCTAAGGGCAAACAGAAGAAATTGTTTTTGTACAGATTCTAATCTGTCCTGATGAATCATGTATTGGGGAGACCATACACACGGAAGTAAAATCTAATAAGTTAGTGGTAGTAGACCTATATTTCATAAACCCGTGCTGGCAAGGTGAAACAATAGATCTACAAAGATGTTGCAATTGAGAAGTTATTAATTTCTCAAAAGTTTTAGGAATTGCAGACAACTTTGAGATACCCCTATAGTTACAAGTGTCAGATTTAGTACCCTTTTTATGAAGGGGAATAATAAAAGATGCTTTCCAGATGTCAGGAAAGCAGCACGACTCAACAGACAAATTAAATAATGTATACAAAGGTTTCAAGAGTTGGTCGGCACAGTTTCTGAGCACGCAAACAGGAACTCCATCCGGGCCCGGGGAAAGAACAGGGTTTACAGCCTTTAGATCACTCAAAAGCGATTCTTCAGTGATCAATGGCCTAAAATTACAATTAGAAACATTTACACGGTAAGGATAAGGCAAGTTTAGATTATTTTGATGAATGCAATAAGTTGATTGGAAAAAATCAGCAAATAAATCGGCTATAGCCTGATCAGAGTCAGCAGTCTTATTTTCAAAGACCATTGAGGAAGGAAGTGTTGATGATTTGCGCTTCGCATTAACGAAGTTACAAAAAAGTTTAGGATTACTTCGAAACTGCTGACCACAGCTTCTAAGTTAATTCCGATAGCACAGGCTGTTCAATGCAGAGAAATCAGATCGAGCATTTACATCTCGAGAGAGATCCAGGGAAGAGCTAGTTTCCTGAATTTCTTACAAAATTTAGATTTAATGTTTTTTAAACGTGTCAATTCTCGTGTAAACCAAATCGCGTTTTTAGAGTTACTAGGAACACAAGATGGAACACAAAGTTCAAATAAATTATTTAGAGTAAGGTAAAAAAAAGCAACTGCTTCATCCATATCCCTGCACTTGAACAGCCCTGAAATTAGTAAAGAAACAGATTTGATAGCTAGGAAATGTTCAAAATAAACAGAACTATCAGAAGAAGGAGGAATATAAGAGCAAGTAATAAAAATGAAAATATTAAAAATATAAATCTTTATCGCAATTAATTCCAAATTCGTAGAAATACTAAGATTAATTACTTTAGAGGACAGATCAGCATTAACAGCAAAAACGGAAAAGTTATCGAAGAATATCTCTGTATTAAGAATGTCAGGCCTTAACCAAGTTTCAGTAAAGGCAAATGACATGAAAAGGAAAAGAAACACTAGATAAGTAAAGGTTGCTAAGCTTGCTACAAAGACCTTTTACATTCTGATAGGCAAGCGAGAGGGAGTTTAGTTTTTTTTTGTTAGAAGAGTTTAGTTGGTTAGACGAAGATAATGCAGATAGATCAATCGGAGTCCGATTTCTTTTTTTGGCAGTATATTCTTCCGAGCATACGTAAATTTGAATTTTTAAACCGTAATGTTGGCTATAGATTTGGTTTGTATAAAAGCCTTAACATAATCCAGATGTTGTATCAGGGGCTAGCCTTGATACAAAGATTTGTTTTTTCGGTGGAATACCTATGAGAGTCAAGTTATTATCTACCACTGTCATAACGTCTTTTGAACTAACAACACTGGTAGATTGACTAGTAGACCCAGTCGGAATGTCATCACTGGTATGCTGGTCAACAACAACTGTATTGACAGCGACTGAATTAGGGACTGGCTCGGTGTCCGTAGGAGTAACTTCTGTGGGGGAAGTAAAATTATCATTCCTACTGACAATACTAATTGGAGATGGGTAAGAAAGATTTATTAAAGACTAATCTGAATTAATGGAGATATGAGGAGGAACTAAAAGTTCATTAGGACCAATTGACAACCTAAAATTGGCCTTTTTCCGCTTTGAAGAAGCATTCAAAAGATTCATACTTTTGAAATCTTTATCCAACGAGGTGAAACTATCTAACAGGTTCTTAAATCTGCCCAATAGTTCACCAAAAGCCTCTTTTTGTTTGCCTCATGAAGCCCATCATGTCCTTTTCAACATCCCTGCAGGACTCACATGTCCATTTTATACCCGAATTAGAGCTTATCAGGTCGATAATACGGCCGTTAAGGCCAGCACATTTTTCGTGTGATACATTATCACACAGCCAGCAGCAAACGAAACCCACTTTAACATTGTTTCGCACCCGGCAATTTTTACTATAGCAGACATTCATAATGGCAAAATTAAAATTTAGCAACAACGAGAAAAGATTTTACTGCAAAAATATACAAATCTAAAAAGGAAAAATATAACAAAAAAAAAAAAAAAAAATTTGTATAGAGTGTTAAAAAGTATGACAGATATGCACAAGGGTTAAGTAAACAGAATGCTAAGCTAAAGCAGAAATACAGCGTACTTACAAAAACAAAATTGTTTGCGCGGCAAACGAAAATTTAACCAACGAATATTATGTAGCCAGCACCAACAACACTTAGATCGCGGGATAGCAGAGCGGTGAGTCAAAGTGCGGCTTACAAAGAGCAGAGAGAGAGATGACGCTCGCGACTGAAACGTTTTAGGCAGAGAGTAGCAAACAAGCAAAAACTGCAAGTTACAAAAACAAAGCTAGTTGGGAGACAACAAAGCAAGTGCACAAACAAAAAACTTGCTTTGGCTAAGCTTTGTTTTGGTAAATATTGCAAAGAAATTATTAAATTTGTTAGTTAGTGTATTTAAGCCTTGCGTTTAAACAGCCGGTGTATGACACAAAGTATAGATAATGATAAAATTGACTTGAATTGATTTTTAAAGTGAAAAAAGCGACGAAAAGTGACTTTTATACAAGGAAGAAAAAACAAACACGTCCGATTGCAAAGCAAGTGCGAAGAGAATAATATGATAAAAGCTATCAATTGTTCGATCCAATTGGATGAAATTCAAATAACTAATACTATGTTAGATTACACACAAACAGTTTTCATAAATAATAATGTAACCAAACTAGAACCATTGTCATATGTCCAAAGAAAAGAAATTATCCTACAACAAACAAAATTGTACAACACATTCCAAATTATAACTATAACAAAACTAAACTAAAGAATTTATCCTACAACAACATAACTATAACAACTTTAACAATTATTATAATCTTACTTATATTATACATTATTTTTAAATATACAAATATTCCACAAAGAAATATTGTTAATTATAAGAACAAACAAGTTAGAAAGGCTACAGTCGATCGAGCCGACTGTAAAAGACCCCGTACTCAAATAGAAGTGCGCAATTGTATCTTGTAGCGGCCAGCATCTGACGGCAGCGCTGTCGCCACACAAGCACCGAGAACGTTCGAACATGTGTTTGTATGTTTCTGTCTCGATCTCGCGCGTATGTGATATTGCAGTTACATAACAAATTTTCTAACGCAGTAGCTCTTTTGTTAAAGGTACTATTTTGATGCCACTTTCAGAATAGTTTGATTTTATATGTCTCTATACTTATGTTGAATTACAACACCCTACTATATGAATAAATGCCTTAAACATGGCATTAAAGCGTAAACGTTTGGTTAACTCAAATGAGAAAAGGGGGCGTGGCAGCTCAAAATTTTTAATGGCATTGCATTAAGGCTGTCTCTAGCAACCTGCTTACCAGAAATGGTGTTCCTAAGTGCCATAGTTACTTAGTTATTGGCCTAAAAGTACATTTTTTTCGAGGTGTGTCTGGTTTATTGCTTATTGCGGGGGCGGTAAGGGGCGTGGCAACAATTTGAAATAAACTTGATCTGCTGGCGAAGATAACAGACTTTCATTCCAAATTTGGTGTCTAGCTTTTGTAGTTTAAAAGATCCAGATGTTCATACGGACGGACGGACAGACGGACATTGCTATATCGACTCGGCTGTTGATGCTGATCAAGAATATATATACTTTATGGGGTCGTCCACGCCTCCTTCTGACTGTTACGCACATTTCGCTTCTGACAAACCTAATAGACCCATTTACTCTTTTTAAGAGTACGGGGTCTAAAAAGCTCAAAGCCGAGGTTTGCTTAATGTCATCAGAACATAGGATAGTCAGTCTATATTTATACTCCGTAGCTTCGTGTTTTATTAAATAAAGTTTTATATTTTTTTGATAAACCAAGTGTCGAACTACGTTAATATATATAGTGACATATGTAGATACATACATACACCACATACACCATACACCACTTATTATTTATGTTAAAGATTTCTTTCCCACAAAAAACTAATGTAAACACTATCGAAAAATCAAATGGTGACAATAACAATTCTGGCTTCCCACGACTGTATTAAATATCATAAACAATTTGCCAGAATCGTTATTCCCATCATTGGGGTTAAAACTGCTGACTTCACACAAATCCTGGCCGAACTCTCTCAATCTCTTCAATATCGAGATCTCTCTCTATTTACATAAGAGCCAAAAGCTCAATGAGTCCAAAGTCCAATTAATAAAAGCTCAAAACCGAGGTTTGCTTAACGTCATCAGAACATAGGATAAGTAGTCTAGTTTTGTACTCCGTAGTTTCGAGTTTGTTAAATAAAGTTTATATTTTTTTAATAAGCTAAGTGTCGAAACATCTTATTATATGTAATTTTGAACGCATAAATGTAAAAGAAATGATAAAATATATTAAGCCTAACACTATTGTAACATGGAACATTTCTAATATAACAGTAAAACAAAATTGTCAGAAAAATAATGTCAATCTTAATATTCAGGGTAATAAAATAATTAACATCAATTAATGTAAACTACAAATAAATAATATATTTTTAAGCGACAAATACTTAAAACCAGAAGTTGATCTTACACCATTGTATCCACCAATAGAAATTATTAAAGTCAAACCCATAAAACATGATGATATTGTCAAAATAGTATCACAGAATAATGCCCTTACATATACAATTATAATAATTATTATCATTATATTCATAATCATATTCCTATACTTAAAATATGTATCTTACAATCCCATAATATTAATCCAGAAAAAATTTAAAAAACAAATTCACGAACCTAAGAACGAAACGCTACAATCAGCTCAACAACAAATACAACGAGGCAAAAGCGACACGGTTGCTACCTAAAACTTTTGGCAGATTGCTTTCGAATGCGGACACTACATAGTTCAGATAATAGAATTTCCACTGAAGTTCACATTGAAGGTACTGATTATATAGCACTAATAGACTCAGGGGCCACTATTAGCTGTATTGGAGGATCAGGGGCAAAACAATTGTTAACGAATAACAAGATAAAAAGCTGATTAGGATATATCAAAACCGCTACGGAAACAAAAAGTAACGTAATAGCAAAGATTACAATTCACTTTGTTTCTTTATTCTTATTTGTTGATAATAATATATTAAATACAAAACAAAAAAATTTTGGGATTTGCTTGCATGGTTTGGGTTTGCTCGACGACCAAAGTCAAAGTTGTAAACATTCACTCTCTTTTGCTCGCCACTGTATACTGCATAATACATACTCTCTTTCTGCCGACGCTCTCGTCGACAGAACTCTTTATATACATTTTATATACTTAGGTTAAGCTATACTCAAAACTTGAATAAAGAATCAGTTCCAATCTGAGAGTCAAAAACCACAAACGTCCAATCTATTATTTGCACGAACAAAATTATTACAGTATATTGTCGGAATTATGTAACAGGGAGAAGGAGGCATGCAGACCCCATAAGGTATATATATTCTTGATCAGCATCAATAGCCGAGTCGATATAGCCATGTCCGTCTGTCCGTCCGTCTGATCGTCTGTATGAACAAAATTATATCAGACACTATAAGAACAAGTTTGTTTTAGGGCGTTTTATTTTCATATAAAGGTAAATGTACAGCTCAAATTAGAAAGCTTTAGTATAGAGCACTTTTCTGTTAACAATGTTATCTGAACCACGGCTAGTACATGTCTGAGATGTACAGTGGGCCCAAGAAATATTGGCACACCAACAATTTTGAAGTTTAAACTATTGCAGTTTCTGTTTAAAAATGGCTAGGAAAAAAAATTTAATTACATTTTGTTTTTCAATATTTTAATATTCATTTAACATAAAAATAATATTACATTTTAACTTTAATTCAATAGTTAAACTCTGATTAGTAAAATAAGGCACAAATTTACGCCAAATAAGTATTGGCACACTTATTTATGTTGTGTGTTTCTTTTGGTATTGCAACGGTAAAGTTCCGTTTTTTTGGTCATTTTCTTTTAACATACCCTTCACTAAAACGCATATAGACAAAAAAAAGCACATTGCGCGTCGATTTTCGTCTCCTTTTCATAATAAATGTTTCAAAATGGGAAGAGGATCAGAAATTTCGTTGGACATCAGAAAATTAATAATTAAACTATATTGCGAAAACAAATCCTATCGAGAAATTATAAATATAGTTGATAGATCGTTCTCCAGTGTGCGGAACATTATTAAACATTATGTTTCTAAAGGGAAATTGAAAGCAGAACGTCGAGTTGGGCGTCCAAAAAAATTTGATGATCGCCAGGAAAGGCTTATAGTGTCCGCCGTCAAAGCAAATCCGATGGAATCAGCTGTCAAGCTATGCCAGGACTTCCAAGAATCATTCGAAAAAAAATTTTGTCCACAAACCGTTCGAAATGTGCTGAACAGGGCTGAGTATCATGGTCGAGTTCCAAGGCGTAAACCTTTCATTTCAAAGGTCAACAAGGCAAAGAGGCTGGAATTCGCCAAAAGATATATCAATGAGCCGGAATCCTTTTGGAACAACGTGGTATTCAGTGATGAGTCAAAATTTAACCTATTTGGGTCTGACGGAAATCGAAAAGTCTGGCGGAAGGCTAACAAAGAGCTCGATGAGAAAAATGTAAGAAAAACCGTAAAGCACGGCGGTGGAAACGTCATGGTGTGGGGCTGTTGTGCAGCGTCTGGAGTCGGCCAACTGGCATTTATCGATGGCAACATGGATAAATATGCTTTCCTCAACATATTAAAAGAGAATTTGACCCCCAGCGTTAACAAGTTGGGTCTTAATGGCACAAAATGGTAGTTCCAGCAAGATAACGATCCTAAACACTCATCTTATTTGGTTCAGGAATGGCTTATATACCATTGCCAACAATTAAAAACGCCTCCTCAATCACCCGATCTGAATCCGATTGAGCATGTATGGGCATTATTGGACAAAAAAATCAGGACGCACCAAATAACATCAAAAGATTCCCTAAGAAAGGCTATAAGCACGGAATGGGAGAAAATATCAAGCCTGGAGACGGGAAAATTAGTTGGAAGTATGAGAAGGCGTCTCCAAGCCGTTATTTTGGCCAAAGGTGGTGCAACAAAATATTAGTTTCCTTTTTATATTGTTTTTTTTTAAGTTTTTTTTTACAATTTCCTTTAAGTGTGCCAATAATTTTTTTGGCGTAAATTTGTGCCTTTTTTTACTTATAAGAGTTTAACTATTGGATTAAAGTTAAAATGAAATGTTATTTTTATGTTAAATGAATATTAAAATATTAAGAAACAAAATGTAATTAAATTTTTATTCCTAGCCATTATAAAACAGAAGCTGCAATAGTTTAAACTTTAAAATTCTTGGTGTGCCAATATTTTTTGGGCCCACTGTACATGTACTGACCAAGTTTGATCCAAATCGGACAACTGTATCATTTAGCTCCCATAGGTCCGATTTGTGAACAAGAAAGAAAAGTACAGTCGAGCGAGCCCGACTGTGTGTTTCTATCTCGCTTGCACCTGTGGGTTGATATTGCGTTCAATTATCAATATTCTAGTTTTCTTGTTTATAGTCCGATTTTAATGCGCCTTTCAGGATAGTTTAATATAGTTAGTCTCTACACGAATTATATAATTACAATACCGTACGATACGAACAAGTTCGCCAAAATCGGCATTGAAGATTCCAGACTTTTTTATCAAATGTGGGATAAGTGGGCGTGGCAGTCCAAAATTTTAGATGGCAATGCAACTATGCAGTCGCTAGGAACCTCCCGTACCAGAATTTGTGAACCTAGGTGCCATAGTTACTGAGATATTTGCCGGAAACACCAATTTTTTCCGAGGTGTGTCCAGTTTTTTGCTTATTGTGGGCGAATGGGGCGTGGCATCGAAAAAAATGATTCTTGTATTGACTGACTAAATATGTGATCGTTCGACACCAAGCTCGAACTTGTAGCTCTTACCATCTCTGAAATCTGTTTGTTCATACGGACGGACAGACAGACAGACGGACAGACGGACATGGCTATATCGACTCGGCTTGTGATACTGATCAAGAATATATACTCTATGGGGTCTGCCACGCCTCCTTCTGCCTGTTACATACTTTTGCACAAACCCAATATACTCTTGCAGAGAGTATAAAACTACGCTCCAAATATGAATTAGTATGAACAACTCTTGGGTTTACTAAGCTAAATTAATCAAACTCCCACAGAATACTTATGCCAATAATATAAATACACTGACCAAGTTTGATCCAAATCGGACTACTATATCGTAAAGCTCCCATAGGAACGATCGGTCGAAAATATGCTATTAACATGAATTTGTATGAAAATGTTCTGTGTTTGCCAAGCTATCTTATCCATCACCATTGTTAATAACATATTAAAACTGAGTAACGGGTATCCTAAAGTCGCGAGGCGACTATACCATTCTTTCTTGTTTATTCTTATAATTAACAAATAGTTTTTGTGGAATATTTTTATATTTAAAGAAAATTTATAACATAAGTGTGTTTAAAATAATTGTTAAAGTTGTTTTAGTTATAATTTGGAACATGTTATACAATTTTGTTTGTTGTAGGATAATTTCTTTAGTTTGGTCATAGGACAATGGTTCTTGTTTGGTTACATTATTATTTATATAAACTGTTTGTGTGTAGTCTAACATAGTATAAGTTATTTGAATTTTATTCAATTGAATTGAATTGATTATTTTATTTTATTTTTAATTTTTTTTTAAATGTTTTGCTTCGATTTGGTTTTATATGGACGTTGATGTACTAACGGGACAGTACATTCAAGTGGCCCAGCAACACCAAGCAACGTGCTTGTTAGCGCGCGGAACCCTGCAAATAATGCAGCCACCTCCCGCCCAACCGACCGAGGGGCACACCGCATAACGTACGGCTAGCGATAAACACGAATCGAATTTATAAGTTAGAACATAAAATAACTAAAAACGAAATACAATACATTTTAAATTATTAAGCTAAGATAATTAAGATCTAGACAGGTGACAGAGAAGAGAAGTTCTAATTAAGGGGGTCGAAGTAGAACTACCTACAACTCGAGAAAGTTTGTTGTAGTTACTACATAGGACTCGGAAAGGATTATGGATAGCAAAGTTGGTAGAACAAGGTTGAAGAGAGAGCGGAAGAAAGTTTCTAATCGGAACAGCAAAACTAATCTGGCTGAGTAATTCTGAAGAATCAATTTCACCATTGATTAGTTTGTGTAGAAAAATTACACCGAGCACTGTTGTACGATCAGACAAAGAAGGAAGATTAATTAGTAAAAGTCTACTACGATAGTAAGGTAAGCGTATGTTAGTATTCCAGTTGAGAGACCTTAGTGCAAAAAGAAGAAATTGTTTTTGTATAGATTCTATTCTATCCTGTATTGGGCTGACCAAATACATGATCCATATTCAAGAATAGGCCGTATCAAGGCCTAGGGATCGCTAAATTCTTTCGACCAGCGCTTTATGAAGCCCAGGACAATACATTTCTATCAAACTTGAGTTTAGGATCCATAAGGATACCCAAATCAGTGACCGACTCAATTCTTTTAAGAGAGTTGCCATTCAGAATGTAAATGTTTTGGAAAGGGAGGCGCCCACTGAAGGACATTACGTTACACTTACTAAAGTTAAGGTTTAATAAATTAGCTTGACACCAGATTTGAAAACTACATAGATCAGATTGTAACCTGGTCCCAAGAACAGACTCAGCAGCAGAAACACAGAGTTTAACGTCGTCGGCATACATGAGCACACGAGAGTAACTGATCGCTGATGGAAGATCATTTATGAACAATATAAATAATAAGGGACCGAGATGGCTTCCTTGTGGAACACCCGAAGTTACTTGAACAGATTTGGACAAAGTGTCTTTAAAATAAACATGTGTTCCAGAACACAAGTAATTTGAAATCCAAATAGTAAAGTTTAAGGAAAGACCCAAAAGATTGAGCTTATGTATTAATAGGCTGTGATTAACGGAGTCTAAATCCTTTCTGAAATCTGTGTAAATGACGTCATTTTGCAATTTTCTCTCAAAGCACTTCAGTGTGAATGATGTAAATTTTAACAGGTTAGTGGTTGTGGATCTATATTTCACAAACTCATGCTGGCAGGGTGAAATCATGGATCTACAGAAATGTTGCAGTTGAGAAGTTATTAATTTCTCAAAAGCCTTGCGAATAGCAGACAACTTGGAAATACCCCTATAGTTCCAAACATCGGATTTATTTCCTTTTTTGTGAAGACGAATAATGTAAGATGATTTCCAAACTTCAGGGAAACAGCATGTTTGAACGGACAATGTAAATAGTTTATACAAGGGCTTTAAAATATCTTCTCGTTCACTTGGTTTGCTGCCCCGAACGACGATAAACGCGTTGCTGCAAAATTGTAAAAATCTAATAAGCCTAGTTGCTAAGTGCCATAAGTACAGTGCACACAACCTCAAATACATTTGTGCATTAATATATATGTATATGCAAATATATGTAAATTATTTGTATACATATATTAATATATTAAATTGGTGCAATAAGATCTGCAGCGTTAGTGTCAGTGAGCTGGAACAAAGAAAAAAGGTAATAAATCGACAAAATGATTTCGCATGTAGTCAATAAGTTTTTTTGTGTTAGCAGGAGCTCCCAATTTGTAATTTCTGCGGTGTAGCCGACCGATCTGCGGTCTGCGCTTTCGCGCGTTCTTTGCGGTCGGTCGGCTGATTTTTGGTATACGCATAACCCCTGACGTGGACACAGCGTGACCCGGCAGTCTGCGCATGGAATATTAGTGGAGACGACGCAGTAGCAGAAGCGCTTTAGCGACACCTGCATAACTCCAGTCAGCTGTGCTCGCACACCCGTTCCAAATTGGACGGCGTTGCTACAATTTTTGTATTATTGTCCCTAGACGGGAAAGGCCGAATCTAGTGCCACTCCACATGGCGATCTAACATCGTTTGACGATCGCCAGCGTTTGTAAAATCAAATAAGTTTGTAATTTTAAGTAAATATTGAATATATAACTAATTGAGCTAAAATTCGTTCTTAGATAAAAGAAAGGAATTATTGTAAGCGACATGAGCGTACCCTTGGTGATATAATTATAGCATTACAGAAACATAACCACAATCGCACAGTTTGCATCTTCGATGGGCCCAACGAACACGCACCGGCGGATTAATTTGTGAGTAATACAAAATATATTCAGTGTGAGTACCACTTGCATTTAAGCAAGATATTTTATAAAATTATATTACTATTGTGAACGGTCGTCGCTCAGATGTAGAAATTGTTTGTAAAGAGATTTGAACGAAAGCTTAATGAGTTGTATAGTTAAACCGCTAATGCGTCATGTATTCTTTCGCGAATCGTGTTCCTTTTTCTTGAATTTATACTTGAAATATTGTAAACATGTTTGAGTAAATATTAATTAATCTATCGATTGGTAAATCATGTTGAAATCATACAAATTGGAATAATGTAATAAATGAATTGTTAAGGGGTAACCGCCAAATTATTATCGTGTTACCATGGTCGGGTGGGTAAAGAATAGGGGACAGTTAACATCCAAGTCGCCCTAATTCCTGGTTATCGGTCATTATCTTTGGTTAGCCGTGGGTAAGGCCCAGTTATACATACATTTTAGTTGACACAGTAGAAGACAGTAAGTGCACTTATTCTTTTTATATGTTATGATTTCCATAGAAGGAGGAGGAAAGAACCCACGACATACCCGACGAGCATAGCACAGAGCGATGCTAGAAGTGCACGCCTCCGCATCCTCTATGGACATGTAGCTGAATGCTACATAATAATAACAATAGAAAGTGGCGCCCAACGTGGGGCCAGGAAAAATAATCTTTGACTATACGGTAGTAAATCTTTTTAACTTAGAAGTGGGTGTGGTGACCATAATATTGGACCCAAATCAAAATTACTCCGAAGTTGAATAATCTCTTTGGATCCGAAATCACGATTGCTCAACGTGTAGGATTATTTGAGATAGTGTCCCTCACGAACAAGCTCAGTATTTCCATCCACAGTAAATAACAAAGTTTAGGTTAAAGACGACATGATGTATGAATTGAGGTTATGGACAGGTGCGTGACACACGTGTTCGGAATTGCGATTTCAATTCTAGTTATGAGTTGATCGACCGAATCGTGTCTCATAAGCCAATGTCAATTTCAGGTCATATTATCAAATATTATCAAATAAGTACAGTTTCGAATTAGCAGCAGTTTTTAGTGATTTTTGGACATCGTCGATAGGAAATGCGATTGTAGTCCGATGCATTACGGCTTAATCGACCATCGCGATCTAAATCATAGAAGGCTTGTTGCATTTCGAACTTAACTTTCCAGGTTTTAGAACAGTGTTGATAGGCGAGAGGAATTGCAAATGGTTGGAGTTCTTCGACATTTGACTTCAGCATAAAAACATTGTTTAAACAACCATTTCGTTCAGTAGTTTTCAATAGAAACAAAGATATGTAAGATAACCAGTGACCAATTTCGACAAACCAATCGATAGAGGCTATTTAGTAAAAATATACGAATTCTGAAAGTAAAATACGATGATGGCGGTTGGTCACAGTATGGAGGATCTGCCTGCAGCTTTAAATTCACAAAAAATTTCGTGTTCCCTTTGCCAAACTCTTATCAATGGTGGGGAAGAAAGTACAGTTTCGCCATGTGATCATAAATTCCATTTTTCTTGTATAAGCGCACGTTTGAGAGAAACTAACATTTGCCCAACATGTAATCAAGTTTGTACACTTAAGCAAGTCGGGGTAGAGGAGAATCTCAGCGTAGAGGAATGACTACCAGGTCTCAGAATCGGAGCCGAGGCCGAAATCGACCCCCTAATACTAGCATAAACAGTATCGAGCAATCCTCGTTAGAATCGTCGAGAACACAGAATATAGATGATATAAACAAAATAGTACAAAGTGCGGTACAAGCTCAACAACGTCAACTATTGCAAGAGCTTACCAATATAATTCAGACGCAATTTGCTGGCTTACAAATCGAAACACGATCGCAGTCTGAAACAGCTCGAAACAATAGCCAATCTGGCCAGAAATCATCGTCAGGCAATCGTCCTTTAGATAGAACTCAAGCACACGTGGGTGGTACTACTATACCTCAAACACATGAATCAGTTCAGAGTCAAAGCTCGTTCCAACCGGAAAAAGTTCCAAACATTATTCAGAGTTGGAAAATTAAATTCGAGGGTGGCAAGGATGGTTTGCAGGCGGATGAATTTCTTTATTTGTTGGCAGAGCCAACGAATGGTATTGGAGATTTCATCGTTCTTTTCAGCACTTTTCATGGAATGAATTTTGCAAGGAGTTTAGAGAAAAGTTTAAGGACGCAGATTCAGATATGGATATTTGGGAAGCCATAAACAGCAGACGACAGGCTGATAAAGAATCTTTCGAGGATTATCAGTTCGATGTCGAGAAGCTTGCAGCTCGCTTAAAATCAGAGCTATCAGAAGAAACATTGGTTCATCTGCTTATTCGTCATTCAAAGAAGTCACTTAGGTATGAGTTAATGCATCTCAACATAAACCGCCTTTCTCGGTTAAGAGAAGAAGTTCGTACACATGAACAGTTTTGTAAGCAAGTTAAATCGCAGGTGTCCAAAAATACTTTCAGCCAACGATGTTACGTTTCTCAGCTGGAAGATCAGTTAAGCGTAGAAGAACAAAATAGCGTGTCAGCGATTCAGCAGTTCTAATGCTGGAATTGCGGAAAGGATGGACATCGGTTCGATAATTGTTTTGAAGCTCGCAGCATCTTCTGTTATGGATGTGGAGCGAAAGACACTTACAAACCAAACTGTCAGACGTGTAACCCGTCGGGAAACCATTCGGGGGACGCGTCAGTCAGAACCCCTCAGACGCGCCCGAATCAATAATGTTAGATCGGGGTACCCAGACTGACCCTGAGAATAGATCAAGTCTGGGAAGTGAACAACACGGCATAGACAATAACCAACCAGCTAGAACAAATACTCAACAGCCATATCACATACGCGTAGCCGGATACATGGAGGCTAGACAGCGAATCTTAGGTGACGTAAGCGCGTGCGATAAGATAGTCAAGATCAAACGTTCTACATCGCGTATGCGAAGTTTTTGGCAGAATATACGCCGAATTCGGAAGCAGCTCGTCTCAGCTATAATTCTCAATGGAGATGATAGATTGTACACCGAAATTAATATTGAGAACAAGCCATATGTAGCGTTGCTCGATTCAGGAGCAAGCATTAGTTGCATTGGAGGCACCGCCGCTAAAGAGCTGGTAAAGCATCCACAAATGCGAAAGTGTTCTGGTTCAATCAGAACCGCAAACAACTCCAAGTGTTCAGTAGTCGGTCGTCTTGTAAGCGAAATTACATATCGTGGTCAGACGAATCGCATTGAATTTTATATAATTCCCGGACTTAGTCAAGATATTTATTTAGGGATGGATTTTTGGAAGAATTTTGGATTAGTGAATAGAATAGTAGCTGCCAACGAAAAGATTTCAGAACTCGATGTAGGCCGAGACGATGAAGTAATAGACGATTCTAAGAAACACGTGCTCACGAGTCAAGAACAAGGTAGACTAGAAACAGTCATTTGCAAACTGCCATCCTATGAGAGAGAAGGATTAGGGCGAACACATTTGATGGAGCATAGCATCGACGTAGCTGACGCAAAACCTATCAAGCAGCGTCCCTGGCCAGTTTCTCCAGCTAAGGAAAAGAGCATGTTATAGAAGAATCGAAAAGTCCATGGAGCAGCAATTGCGTTCTTGTCAAGCGCGGAGAAAAAGTTCGGTTATGTTTAGATTCCAGAGAAGTTAACAAGCTAACTAGAAAAGATGCGTACCCGTTGCCACACGTAGACGGAATCCTAAGCAGACTACCTCCAGCACGATTCATAACAGGGCTTAACATGAAACATGCGTTTTGGCAAATTCCTCTCGAGGAAAAATCTCGACAGTATACAGCTTTTACAATACCAAACAGGCCATTGTATCAGTACAAAGTCACGCCGTTTGGGTTATGTAACGCTGCACAAACTCTGTGTAGATTAATGGATCAGGTGATACCAGCATCATTGCAAACAAGAGTTTTTGTTTATTTGGATGACTTGTTGGTACTCTCCGACGGTTTTGAGTCGCACATGAAGCTGCTCGAAGAAATCGCTGGGTATCTTCGCAAGGCAAATTTAACAATAAATATTGCTAAATCAAAATTTTGCATGCGAGAAGTTAAATATCTCGGATTTATTATTGGGGATGGCCAACTGAAGGTTGATCCTGACAAGGTCAACGCCATTAATGAATTTCCTATCCCAGGTTCCGTAAAACAGCTTAGAAGATTTTTAGGATTGGCAGGATGGTATAGACGTTTTGTTGATAATTACGCTACCATAACATTTCCTTTAACCGAGCTACTAAAGAAAAATAAACCGCTTACATGGAATCAGGGAGCAGAAGATGCATTTAAATTGTTAAAAGCAAAGCTAACATCTTCACCGATCTTACGAACGCCTGATTTTCAGAAACCATTCATTTTACTATGCGATGCAAGTCTGTATGGACTTGGATGCGTACTCGCGCAAGAGGAGGAGAATGGCATTGAGCTTCCAATAGCGTATATGTCCGAAAAATTGTCCAAAGCGCAGAGAAATAATTGTGTAACAGAATTAGAATGCTTAGCAGTGATTAAGGGCATAAATAAGTTTATAGCTTATATTGAAGGGCAGGCCAATGACTTCTGAAAGGCCATTTCAGAAAATGTATATGGATCTGTTAGGACCCTACCCAAGGTCAAAAAATGGAAACATCGGTCTCTTAATCATCGTGGATCATTGCACGAAGTTTCATTTCCTTCATCCGTTAAAAAAGTTATCTTCGAACCGGATTTGTGAATTTGTAGAAAAGCATGTATTTTACACCTTCGGGGTGCCCGAATTGCACGACAATTAGCACGATGTAATGCAAAAGAAAACATCACACAAGCTCATACAGCAAACGCTAGAAAATATAATTTGCGTAGTAGATCCGTGCAGTTCAAAGTTGGTGATATCGTTCACGCTCGCAGTTTTGCGCAGAGCAATGCTGCGAAGAAATTCAGTAGAAAACTGGCTCTTGTCTCTATCAAAGCCAAGGTTAGTAAGAAAATAAGTCCCGTATACTACGAGTTGTCGAATGAAAGTGGGAAATGTTTAGGAGTATATATTTGAAGGACATTCAAATGTAATACCGGATATGAATTAGATATTTATATTTCTGAACCGCGTTCTTTTTCAGTGAATATATACGAGAGGCAGTGCTCGCGTAATATTAACTGTGGTGTAGGGTTCAGGTTTTCAGGAATACCCTTACTATTTAAATTTTCAACTATCTGGCAACCCTTCACCATAAATTTCCCTTTTGCGCTACACAGCTGACCCGAAAGAAAATTAACGCGTTGCTGCAAAATTGTGAAAATCTAATAAGCCTAGTTGCTAAGTGCCATATATTTGTGCATTAATATATATGTATATACAAATATATGTATAATATTTGTATACATATATTAATATATTAAATTGGTGCAATAAGATCTGCAGCGTTAGTGTCAGTGAGCTGGAACAAAGAAAAAAGGTAATAAATCGACAAAATGATTTCGCATGTAGTCAATAAGTTTTTTGTGTTAGCAGGAGCTCCCAATTTGTAATTTCTGCGGTGTAGCCGACCGATCTGCGCCCTGCGCTTTCGCGCGTTCTTTGTGCAAATTTTCTGCGGTCGGTCGGCTGATTTTTGGTACACGCATAAAACCTGACGTGACCCGGCAATCTGCGCATGGAATATTTTTGGAGACGACGCAGTAGCAGAAGCGCTTTAGCGACCCCTGCATAACTAAAGTCAGCTGTGCTCGCACACCCGTTCCAAATTGGACGGGGTTGCTACAATTTTTTGTATTTTGTCCCTAGACGGAAAAGGCCGAATCTAGTGCCACTCCACATGGCGATCTAACATCGTTTGACGATCGCCAGCGTTTGTAAAATCAAATAAGTTTGTAATTTTAAGTAAATATTGAATATATAACTAATTGAGCTAAAATTCGTTCTTAGATAAAAGAAAGGAATTATTGTAAGCGACATGAGCGTACCCTTGGTGATATAATTATAGCATTACAGAAACATAACCACAATCGCACAGTTTGCATCTTCGATGGGCCCAACGAACACGCACCGGCGGATTAATTTGTGAGTAATACAAAATATATTCAGTGTGAGTACCACTTGCATTTAAGCAAGATATTTTATAAAATTATATTACTATTGTGAACGGTCGTCGCTCAGATGTAGAAATTGTTTGTAAAGAGATTTGAACGAAAGCTTAAAGAGTTGTATAGTTAAACCGCTAATGCGTCATGTATTCTTTCGCGAATCGTGTTCCTTTTTCTTGAATTTATACTTGAAATATTGTAATCATGTTTGAGTAAATATTAATTAATCTATCGATTGGTAAATCATGTTGAAATCATACAAATTGGAATAATGTAATAAATGAATTGTTAAGGGGTAACCGCCAAATTATTATCGTGTTACCATGGTCGGGTGGGTAAAGAATAGGGGACAGTTAACATCCAAGTCGCCCTAATTCCTGGTTATCGGTCATTATCTTTGGTTAGCCGTGGGTAAGGCCCAGTTATACATATATTTTAGTTGACACAGTAGAAGACAGTAAGTGCACTTATTCTTTTTATATGTTATGATTTCCATAGAAGGAGGAGGAAAGAACCCACAACATATCCGACGAGCATAGCACAGAGCGATGCTAGAAGTGCACGCCTCCGAATCCTCTATGGACATGTAGCTGAATGCTACAACAGTCAGTAAGGTATTCCTTATAACGACGGTCATTCAAAATATAGAAATCATATCGAGCAATCAGATATCGCGAGAGATACAAGGAAGAGCCAGTTTCCGTGAATCTCTTATAGAATTTCGACTTTCTATTTTTGAGCAATGTTAACTCACGGGTAAACCAAATAGGCTTGTTAGACCTGGTTGGAACACAGAGCGAAACACAGACATCAATTAAGGAATTCAAGGTATCATAAAAGGTTTTTATTGCACTATCCATATCTCTACACATGAACAGTCGGGACCAGTCAGTTTGGGATAACAGCACATTTAACTTGTTAAAGTCGACTTTCCGAAACTGACGAGACCGTTTAGTCGATATACTACTAGTACGGGTCACCCGATCAGGTAAATCAATCAACACTTCCAAAGTCGGATGATAAGGATCTTCAGGATTCGATAAGGGTTTTATGCGGGAAACAGAAACACAGGAAGGATCCAAAACAAAAATCAGATCAAGCATTATATTTAAAGAGTTTGGAATAAAATTGATTTAAAGCAATGAAATACCAAACAGCTCATCAAGAAAATCGTGCTGAGTCGTGGGGATCAACACGGATCAACCAGATAAAGTTGTCATCATTACTAACAATTATATTTGGAGATGGGGATGAAAAATTTATTAGAGAAGGTGCGGACGTTGTGGGTATGTGATGAGGGATGGAAAGTTCGTTAGGACAATCTAAAATTGGCCTTTTTACGCTTTGGAGACTTTTAGTCCTTTAAACTCGTTATCCAAAGCTGCGAAACTATCGGACAGACTTTTAAATCTGCCAAATAGATCCCCAAAGCCTCTTTTAGTGTGTAGCATGAAGCTCACAATGTCTCTTTCGACATCCCTACAAGCTTCACAAGTCCACTTTAAACCTGATTTAGACTCAATCAGGTCAATAATCCGGCCGTTGAGGCCTGCACATTTTTCATGTGAAACATTTTCACATAGCAAGCAGCAAACGAAACCCATCTTAACATTTGTTTGCACCTGCCAATTTGAACTAAAACAGACGTACGTAATAATTTATTCTTTGAATTCTTTTGCATGATTGTGTGTCATTTCGACATAATGACTAATTATTTCAACGAAAGCATTCTGGACTGTAAGAAAATCGGTTTCGTGGCTGAAGTAAATAACGCTTTTCTTTGAACAAAAGTATTCTTTAATTAATTCTTTTGCATGGTTGTGTGTAATTTCGGCAAAATTTATTAAGATTTTTGTTTTATGACAGTAATTAGTGACGTTTGCGTTATTTGAGTTACTTTTTACAAATTCTATGTGTCTTTTAAAAATAATTGATTGGTCTTTCTGTGAGTAAAATGTAATATTGCCCAAACGATGGCTAAGTTATTTTTCAATTGCTGCATAATTAATTTCATGTTTGTTTAGAGTTCTACGTGCAAAACAAATTGGTTTTTGATTTTGAGACAGAACAGCTCCAATAGCCATTTTACTGTCTTCAGTTGTACGACAAAATGGTTTTTCGAAATTCGGATAAACTAATATTGGATCGGATGTTATAAGTACTTTTAATTTACGATAGCAGAAATGTAATTTGGTTCTTTGATATTTATAGTTGCACCTTTCTTTAATTTTAAAGTCATTGTCATTACAACGTGTGCAAAATTGGGAATGCATTTTGTGAAATAACCACAAAGACCTAATAACGATTTTATTTCTTTGGGTGTTTTTGGTATTGCAAAATGTGGTATAGCAGAGATTTTTATTGGGTTTGGTTTTATTCCTTCTGTTGTTATCATGTTTCCTAGGAATTCAGTATCTTTTTTCATGAATTCACATTTATCTAATTGCAATTTTAGATTGGCTTCGCGCAGTTTTGTAAATACCCTTTTTAATGATAATAAATGTTCTTCCGATCAAGTGGAATACACGTCACGTTTCTTTGGCACAATCCAAATTGGTGAGCAATAAGGTGATTTTGATTTACGTATTATACCTTGTTCAATCATCTCTTTGATTTGTTTTTCGACTTCTTCGTCGAATGTTTGCGCATACTTGTATGGACGCTTTTGGATTGGGTCTTCGTGTTTAGTTTGGATGACATGCTTAATTGTACTGGTAAAAGTCAAATTTTCACTTTCTTTGTACTGAATGTCACTAAACTCGAAAAGAATTTTGGTCAGTTTGCATTTTTCTTCATCGTTTAGATGTTCTAATCGGAATTGATTTGTTTCATTTAATTCATTATTGATAGCGTAATTTACTGATATGTCTTTTGTTTGGGGCGGATCAAGGCATTGAAATGCGGTCTCATTGAAAATAGATGATCGTTTAGAATAACTGTTTTTTGTTTGTTGTCAATTTTTGCTTCACAGGATTCTAGATATTCTCTACCTCGTAAGATATCGTAATTGTCAGAAAAATTGTGTAAGTAAAATATTTGATGGGTAGGGCAGACTTTGCTAGGGGCAAAAGATACGCAGTTCTTTAGTTAAACAATACCATTTATTGTTTGTATGTTCAATTAGCAAGGTTTTATAGGAAAGTTTAAAAAGTTTTGTTTCATTAGATTAATGGATGAACCTGTGTCAATTACACAGTTTAAATTTTGTCCATTCATAACTAATCTGATGAATGGATTGGTTCTTTGTCGTCCTAGGCTCCTTGATGAAAATTTTCCGATGTTTCCATCTTAGAGTGGTCACTGACACTTTCTCTATGTCTTTTATGAGGGGATTAGAGGGTCTTTGACTCTAAGTTTGGTAATTCATTGGGTTTGTGATCTAGCTTGATTAAGATTTTGTTTGAATTCATTTTGTAATGCTTGATTATTTTGAGCATTTTCTTTTCGTTTATGATTTGGATTAGTATTATTTGAGTAATTTCGATTATGGTAATAATTCTGACTATTTCCTTTTCCACAGTTTTCATTGCTTGAATTGCTTTGGGCTTCGTTTTTTGTTTAATTGTCTTTTTTGTTACATTGTAAGAGAATTAAGTTTACAGGGATCAATTAAATGATTTGTAAAGCCCAGAAATAAGCTCTTTATTCACAGGTGCTCAAATAGTCCAGAGGATCTATTTTTTAGTTGAACACTGGTGTTTTGCGCAGTTTTCTTGGTAATAGTAATTGTGTTTGGTGGCGGTCGCACTTTTAGAATATGAGCCTCGACTGATAATTGAGTTTTAAGTCACACACGCTTAGGTTCTTTGGCGGATATCAAGAGAATAATTTTTTCCAAAATTGTAATGTTCTTTAACCGAGTTCCTTTCTGCGGCAAATTCGCGTGCTTAAATCATAGAAATTCCTTGGTCGTACAGGGACTTCTTTTCAATAAATTAAAAATGCGACGATTACTATTACGAGGATATTACTGATATCCTACCGGCTGTGTCAATAACGTAGTTCGACACTTGGTTAATCAAAAAAATATAAAACTTTATTCAATAAAACACGACTTATGCTATGTTCTGTAGACGTTAAGCAAACCTCGGTTTTGAGCTTTTATTAATTGGACTTTGGACTCATTGAGCTTTTGTCTCTTATGTAAATAGAAAGAGATCTCGATCTTGAAGAGATTGAGAGAGTTCTGCCAGGATTTGTGTAACGTCGGCAGTTTTAATCCCAATGATGGGAATAACGATTCTGGCGAATTGTTTATGTTATTTAATACATTCGTGGAAAGCCAGAATTGTTATTGTCACCATTTGACTTTTCGATAGTGTTTACATTAGTTTTGTGGGAAATAAATCTTTAACATAAATGATAAGTGTGGTGTTAGGCGAAAAGTATGGGTACATATGTATCTACATATGTCAATTTATAATAGTGTCATTTTCTCTACCCCTGGGTGTAGTAATTTTTCGTGTGTATTAATAATTTATTCCTTGAACTCGGCATACGTTTGGAGGTCGATTAGTTTTTAATTCTTTCAACGAAAGCATTCTGGAATGTAAGAAAATCGATTTCCCAATGATGGAAATATTTGATACGTTCATGGGAAGCCAGAATTGTTATTGTCACCATTTGATTATTTTATAATGTTTAATTAGTTTTGTGGGAAAGAAATCTTTAACATAAATGATAAGTGTGATGTTAGGCGTAATGTATGCGTACATATGTATCGTATCGGGACCAGTCAGTTTGGGATAACAGCACATTTAACTTGTTAAAGTCGACTTTCCGAAACTGACGAGACCGTTTAGTCGATATACTACTAGTACGGGTCACCCGATCAGGTAAATCAATCAACACTTCCAAAGTCGGATGATAAGGATTCTTCAGGATTCGATAAGGGTTTTATGCGAGAAACAAAAATCAGATCAAGCATTATATTTAAAGAGTTTGGAATTGCATTGATTTAAAGCAATGAAATTCCAAACAGCTCATCAAGAAAATCGTGCTGAGTCATGGGGGTCAACACGGCAGAGTCGGGACACGAAATCCATGTAGTACCAGCAATATTAAAATCGCCAAGAACTACAAGAAAGTCACGATCAGATAACATAGATGAAACTGATTTAATAGCAGAAAAGTGTAATAAATAAAGAGAAGAGTCAGAAGAAGGAGGAATATAGGAGCAGGTAATGAAAACTCTAACGTTATTTAGGCATAACTTAATAGCAACAAATTCGATATCCACAGAGCCATCGATTGTTTCTTCTTCCGAGGATAAGTTAACATCGACGGCAAGCACACCACCACCTCGGCGGGAGTTACGATCTTTTCTATAGATAGCGAATTTATTGAAAAGGATTTCTGAATCTAAAACATCGGGCCTTAACCATGTCTCAGAAAAGGCCACGACATGAAATGAAAAAGACCTCTTACATTTTGATAGGCAAACGAGAGGGAGGAAGTTAGTTTTTTCCGGAATCAGAGGCCGGGACAGGGTTAGACGGCAGTGCAATCGGAGTCCGATTTCTTTTCTTAGCTGTATATTCCTTTATTATTAAATGGTCCGGCCAAAATTCTTTACAACAAATTGTACTAAAATATTTGGCAGGAACACTTATTTTAAATGAAGAAATTTCCCGATGATATGAGAACTTAAATTTCTCCACCGTAATATTAGCTTCAGATTTAGCCTGAATAAAGGCCTTGACATCATCCGATAAGGTATCAGGGGCAAGCCTAGAAACAAATAATTGTTTCTTTGGTGGAACACCTACGAGAGTCTTTTTATCGGACACTGTAACAGCTCTGATAGACTCATTGCTGATTCACCAGCTGCAACAGTATTGACTACTAACGAATCAGGAACAATTACTTCGGGAGTGGGGACAACTTCTGTGGGTAAGATAAAGTTGTCATCACTACTAACAATTATATTTGGAGAAGGGGATGAAAAATGTATTAGAGAAGGTGCGGACGTTGTGGGTATGTGATGAGGGACTGAAAGTTCGTTAGGGCCAATCGACAATCTAAAATTGGCCTTTTTACGCTTTGGAGAATCATTTAAGACTTTTAGGCCTTTAAACTCCTTATCCAAAGCTGCAAAACTATCAGACAGACTTTTAAATCTGCCAAATAGATCCCCAAAGCCTCTTTTAGTGTGTCGCATGAAGCTCATAATGTCTCTTTCGACGTCCCTACAAGCTTCACAAGTCCACTTTAAGCCTGATTTAGACTCAATCAGGTCAATAATTCGGCCGTTGAGGCCTGCACATTTTTCATGTGAAACATTGTCACATAGCCAGCAGCAAACAAAACCCATCTTAACATTTGTTCGCACCTGGCAATTTGAATTATAACAGACGTACATAGTGGAGGTAATTAGTTTAAGCAATGAATGTAATAAAATGGAATATATTGGAGGTAATTAGTTTAAGCAATGAATGTAATAAAATGGAATATATTGAAGCTAATAAGCACTGTTGAAATAAAAAGTTAGTTGAAAAATAAAAAGGCAAGCTAGGGTTAATGTGCAAGCTACTTATGTTTACTTACGACAATAATAAGTGCACAAAAACAAATTATGCGCGGGCGCGGCGACCGAAAACAAGAAAAACAGAATAACCGGCCAACACCAAAAATAAGATAAGAGCGGTAAAACAGATGAGAGCGCGACCGGAGCGTAAATATAGAAGAGAGCACGAAGATAGCGCCGAGAGAATGTTTACACAAACAAAGTGTTAGCACAAGCAACGGCGTAAAATTACAAGAACAAATTACACAGCGACAAACAAACGCAGAAATAAGTAAACCGAATGTTTGGCTGTGGAATTGTTGTTGCTTAGAAAACAAAATTATTAAAAATTGGCTTTAAAGTTTATTAAAACAATGTGTATCAACACAACCGATGTAGCACACAATGTAGCAAAGGAATTAAGCTAAAGGTATGAACGAATTAGAGCAATTAAGCGAAGAAAAATTGAAATGAAATAAAATCGATGTAAAACACGTCCGTCAGCGAAAGCGAATCGAATCGAATTTTGATAATGTGGCTCTATTTTAAAAGCAGACGACCACACCAACAAATACCATACAATAGAATAAATAGGGCGAACGACGCACAATGGGGCAGCCGGCCGAAAAACGTGGCAAAAATCATTTTTGTGATGGTAGCGTACGACAAAAGAAAAATTGCGTTTGGTTAAAAAATGATCACGGAAATTTTTTTCAAATCGGTTGAAAATTGTGGGTGCTAGAGTCCCTCAAAGTTGACCTATTTCCTGAAATGTGCCAAAATGCATCCATTTTCCGCACAAAGTATGGACTTTAAAATTGAATTTTGGGAGAAATAATCGATCAATCTTAAAGTTGTTATTTTTTTTATTCAAATATAATTATTTCTTTATTAAATTCAGTAAAAAATTTAATTTTCGTTTTATAACTGAATATTCCAAAAAAGTTTTAAAATTATACTATTTATGGGCAGTTTTTTAAATTTATCATTGACATAACTTCTAATGTTCACGAGGAAACTATATACATATGATAGAATGAACCTTCTTCTAATATGCTTATTTAATTTCCATTGCCCTAGTTTGCCCGTTTAGAATTTAAAGTCATAAAACGAGCGCAACCTCGTGCTAAAAATGAACGTTTTATGTATGGAAGAAGAAGAGCCCATGCAAATATGGGTATTTCCTGAGTGGGAATTTAATAAAAATATTGTGTAAAATCATTTTGTAAATAATACCTGAGTTAGTTAAATCTAAAAAATATTATTTTTTATGTGTTTTACCAGTCTTGAGACATTTTGGCTACAGGTAACTAAATAAATTGTTCTTTTAAGGTACAAAAAAAGATTTTCGAGTTTGGATGATTCCATGAGGGAGAAACACTTCAATGAGATTTCTTAACTGCATTGTAAATATAAGTACACTGAGTTTTTTTGTTGAAGCGAGCTTATTCGATAAATTTTGACTTAATTTAATAAGATTAGTTTTAGAAAGAATTTATACTTCGTTAGCATTTAAGCAGCATCTTCAGATGCTCGTATTTCCGAATAATTTTAAAGATAATAGTTACATTTCCAAAATTCTAAGTTTATTATATGTTACAACAAATTGTTGAAATCATTTTAATGAAAATTGGCCACTAAAAAAAATTTGAAATATAACCTCAAAATAATTCAACCAAAAATGTTGGTAACAAAATTAAGTAAATTAGTAAAGAAAACGAATTAAAACATATTGATATGTTATGTTTATGTTAAAACAATATTAAAAATATTACTTTGTGATAAAAATAAGTATTTTTAATTTTCATTTTATACGTTTAATATGGGCAGAAACATTAAAGAACTTTGACATTAAATTTTTAAGCACTCTGTTGACGGATCACACTGTTCAGACATTCTTTCTAAAGCTTAATAAGTTATCTATTAAATGCTTTTTAATTTGTTCAAATACCTCCCCTGGTATTTGATATTTGCAAAATATATATTTTTCGGCCCGCTGCCCCACTGTGCGACGGCAGTATATAGCCATCTGGTAAAGAGAGGGGGGTCAATTTCTAAGAAAGTCAGAGGTAAGGTGATAAGTTCCATATCAAAAAACGCCACGAGATAGTATTCTTTGAACGCGAGCGATTTTTCAATAGTTGAAACGATGCTTTGTAAGCAACTTTCTTTGGACCTACCTTTGCGGTGGCATTTTGTGAACAATATGAAATTTATGGTAGTGGATATGTTGCTATATATCCTTTTTGGTCATGCCTCCATGTCCTTTTTACATATATTCTACAGATGGGAAACGAGTTTAAATTTCCGGTGTTCCGCTTACCTGGCTGCAATCCGAGGAGCTTCTTTCATTACCTCATCTATACATATGGGCAAAGGGAATATTGTACGATTAATTACCAACCCTTTCATTTGAGCAATACCATTGCGCATCTCTTGAGATTCTGTTTTCATATCATTTACAATTACTCTTGTCCATCCTTCTTGATTTACAGTGTTATTCAGCAAGGGAAAAAAAACATCATCGCAAAGCACTGACAGATTTGCAAGCGCATTAGGTAATAGGTCGCCAATCATTAGTGACTTTAGGGGAAGCTTATTAGTAGAAAAAAAAATAAAATAGATAAATTGACGCTTACCTCTAACATATTGTCTTCAGTGAGCTCCAATGGAGTGCTAATGCGAATAAAGTAAGCAACCTTCGCATTAACTTTAATAGGAAAATTAAACGATGGATATAGGAGGCCTGATGGATTCACGGAAAATATCAAACGTGATTTAAAAGGATTTACCAAAAACTCCTTAATAACGTCCTACAAATAAATTTAATAAAAAGGATATTTTAAGTAAGACAAGCAGTGGTATGATAATAATATTAGAGCGATAATTTCGGTTATATACACTTGTGAGTTTAATAAAGATAGCATTGCAAACACAAAAGTTTGTCATGTCATCGCGAACGTCGTCAGAATAGCTGGAAAAAGACACAGGAGCGAGATAGTTTCTCTAAAGCCAGGACTGTTAACTCGGCAGACAGGATCAAATCGCCGTCCATCTACATATTAATATTAATAAGTGCCAGATCCTCGTCCATCTACTGGTAAGTATTACAGCGCGACGGGATTATCCGCACAGAGAGCTGGATCAGATTTTTGGTTGTCTTTTGTACAAATTAACATCTAAGAGTGCTTGGATTATTCACATGGAAAACGGAATCAGATACTCGTTTTATTACTTTTTAACTATCAATATAATTCTCTACATCTACTAGCTAGTCAACGGAGTTAAAATTGTGTCCTAAGTTTACGCTGCCGTATTGCCTAGAGCCCCACTGTCACAAACTTGCTCTTTACGTCTAGACGCGTAAAGTTGCGATGTCTATAACCTTTTGCTGCCGATCAAAAAGTAACTCGAAGCTCTCGATCGAGCAGCGCAGAAGCTGATCCGATACAACTCCGCCTCTCTCTTCCCCATCGAGTTTTTGTCCACAGTTGTACCCGTATGTCTAACACGACCTCTTGGCGCTATCTACATGTGAGAAACAACTGACTGTTTCGCTGGTGCTCTATCAGCCAATGCCGGCTACTAATATGCAGGTCTTATCGACCTCGAACCGCATTTGGTCGAAACGGCGTCGGAACATGGTGCTTCCATCGTCGGAGTCGGCTCGAAGTAATCGACATACTCGGCCCTTGAAATCGTCTTCGCGGGCAGTGTGTTACATGGGGAAATGGGATTTGTCCCAACCGCAATGCTTGTGGTCTTCTCATCCATTTTATAAAACAGATCGGGCCCAGGGCGACAGCCTTCCAGTCAGACTCCGAGCGGCTTCTTGTCTCTTCCCTGGCGTCATCCACCGGGTCGCCAGCACCTTCTTCTCCTCTTTCGAGATGGAGTCAACCACCGGGAGATAGGCAGACTCCGGCAGCATTCCGTCCTTGGTGTCGCTTGGTCACTTGCGGTCGCTGATATTCGCCGTTTGTCGAGGGGCAACGATTAGTTACTGGCAGCAGTGCTCCATTCTCGCCTCCTTAAAATTGTATAATCTTCCTAGGTCCGTCGATGCGCGCTGAAGATTGCTGCGAACCACCTCGAATATTTCGCTCATTATCTCCTTCGAAGCACATCACTGCCAACGACTCTGCTGTCTCGTCAGCATCCTCACCCGGCCACCTCGCCTGGCCAGTAATAACGCTAACCTCATTACCATCTTCTTCACGCCTTGATGACCGACAGTGGGAGCATCATGGCATTCATTTATCAATCGGGCCCTGCACATACAGCTTGCACTGTAATTCTTGTCATCTGACCAAAATTCCATCATTTCCATCTGTTTCACGTATTGCTCCCCTTTCTATCCCTGAAGATTCATTTCACCCGACTTTGGAATTATTAATGGAAAATGGGATAGTACAGCTCGAGACCCAGAAAGCGTATTCGGCAGTTTCGGAAGGCTGATTTTAACAAGTTAAATCAGCTTCTATTCCAAACTGACTGGTGATGGATTTTCAAGTGCAGCGATATGGATGAAGCAGTCGCATCTTTTTATCTTACTCAAAATAATTTATTTGAACTTTGTGTTCCAAATTGTGTTCCTAGTATCTCTAAAAACAGGATTTGGTTTAGACGTGAATTGACACGTTTAAAAAACATTAAATCTAAATTTTATAAGAAATTCAGGGAATCTGGCTCTTCCCTGGATCTTGTGTTCCAAGTCTATCTAAAAAAACCTGTTTAGTTTACACGTGAAATAACACGGTTAAAAAACATTAAATATAAATTCTATAAGAAATTCAGGGAATCTTGCTCTTCCCTGGATCTCTCTCGTTATGTAATTGCTCGATCTGATTTCTCTGCATTGAACAGCCTCCATCTTGTGTTCCAAGTATCTCTAAAAAACCAATTTGGTGTACACATGAATTAACACGGTTAAAAACCATTAAATATAAATTTCATAAGAAATTCAGGGAAACTGGCTCTTCCCTGGATCTCTGTCGTTATATAATTGCTTGAACTGATTTCTCTGCATTGTTGCGCTTGCTGTGACGTTGACCCGTATGTGTGTAAGTTACCGTGCAAATCATAATACTAACTAGTTGATAGGCTTGGGCCAGCTCCCGCCTGCCGAGGGGTAATCCCGGCACATAATTTCATTTGGTCACTATTTTGAGGTACGTGTGATACTTGTCGAGTGTGTAGATCATAACAGACGCTGACGCTGTTGTTAAAGTAATTCTCACAATTCTCCTAGACAGTAGGGCTCCCATGCAGCGTATTGGAAATCCTATGATTCGCATCTGAGAAGCATTCTTAGAAACCACCATGAAATTAAATAAATCTTCACTTTTCATGCTAAATCAATCAAAAATCAAATAGATTTTAGTAAAAGAAACTCGAACGATATATCTGAAGAGCTGATCAAAATCACTAATCGATTATTTAGCTTAGAAAAATTTTAAAATCGAAATAAATTAATTACAAATTGCAAGTTCTTGAAAACGTTACACATTTATTGGAACTTGTCAACTGCATAGAGGCTGGCTGTGTGCGTGTGATTCGTGCTAGACATATTTGGATAATACCAGTATTGAGCCCAGAGCGAATCTTCTTTTGATCAGTTAACAGTGCCCAAATGAGTCAGTCCAGGAGATTATAGAAAGTGCAAGCATAGAAACGGCACATTACACATTTGAAAGTCCATATATATAAAAGTACTGCTCCATTTTGTGACCGACTTTTTCCATTAAAACTTTCCAGCTTCGTTTTATACGTCTGTCTCTTTATTCTTTTTATGCAGAACTGTCTTCATCTTATTCTTTTTTCTTTCGATCTCTCTTGTTTTACATTTCGATATTTTACTGTATCGATATCTCGTGTTTACATTTACATTAGGTTTCTGCTGTTAACATACTGTACACTTAACATTATGGGTATTCCTGCCATTCGGCCATCCTGACCATGTACACTTATTCTTGCCAGTACTGCATCCCACCTCATAGATCAGATACAACAATTAAATCAAAATATATTTTTATTAATTTTTTCATAACATAAACTGAAATTTTTCCAAAAATATTTAATCGGCTTTCGTTTAGCCCAAAATAACTTTCATTGTGAACTTGGAGTCCTACTCCAGCTGGAACGCATGATTTTGTAATAAATGATATAGGGCTACCTGAATCTATGAGACATTCTGCAACCATTGAATGATTAATATTATCTCTAAAATTCAATCTAATAAATCTTACGTAGTTATTATCCTGAGTGTTCTTCATCTTCTGGCATATGGCAATTAAATGATCGACTGCCCCGCATCCATAACAAAAGCCCTTTTCTCGTCTGGGTTTCAAACAATCCTTTGCCCAGTGGCCCTTGGAGTTGCAGTTGAAGCAGCGAGACTCCTTGGTAATGTAGCTGCTTGGTGCTGTCTTCACAAACGATTTCGGCTTCTCTCCTGAAGCACCCTGTTCAGGCAGCTGCACTTCAGCGAATGCGCGCAGCATGCGCTTAGTGTTTTCAAAACACTGGATTTTCGCCTGTGTGCGCAACACTTTGTCCGGGATTCCCTCAATGATTCCATCGAGAAGCTCCTCTTCGTCTAAGTTGAGCTCACGCGCCAGAAGTAACTTGTTCTCATAATATATCGAGAACTTCTCGTTCTTGCACCAGGTATGTGCTTCGAACTTGCGTCTTACCTCAGCTTACGATAGTTTTCCTCCAAATGCTATCACTAATTGGTTTAACATCTCGTCCAACTGTTTTAATATGCGCCCAGGATCAGCATGTAACCAAACTAAAGCGTTGCCTTTGAGTTTAGAGATGCACAAAAACTTGCGTTGAGTATCAGTCAGTTGGTATAATTCCGCGATGTTTCCTAATTGTACTATCCAATTTTGAATCGCATTGTCTCCAGTGAAGTCTGGTAAGATTTCCTTTGCCAATTGGAACATAGGTGAATTCCATTCGTCGCTTTTTTTTTGTTGAATTTCATCGTGCGTCTTGGCGAAACTATTCTGCGCGTCACTGGCTTGCTCGTCGAATTCATTGCCTGCGCCGCCGTCACCGACGCTTTCTTGACTGCATGCATTGTGGTTGTCTCGCTCGCTCTGCTGTTGGCCTGTGGTTCTCGAACATTCTGCATCGATGTTTTGTAGCGTAATTTTTGCTAGCTCGATCTTAAATAGTTTTCGCCTTCGGAAATTTCCTTACTGCTTACTGGGTCACCTTCTGCAATCGCTGACATCGGGACGCTACCACGCTCGTCTGCTGGCACTGTATTGATGCGCGCCACAAGTTCAGCTTTTGACCCCTTAGTTGGCAGTCCCAACACATCTAGCCACTTCTTTAGCTGAATGACCGTCACCTCGTTAATATTTATATCCATTTCGTGAATTTCTATCCCACTTCTGAGATTGTGACCGGCTTTTTTTATTAAAACTTTCCAGCTTCGTTTTATACGTCTGTCTCTTTATTCTTTTTATGCAGAACTGTCTTCTTCTTATTCTTTTTTCTTTCGATCTCTCTTGTTTTACATTTCGATATTTTACTGTATCGATATCTCGTGTTTACATTTACATTAGGTTTCTGCTGTTAACATACTGTACACTTAACATTATGGGTATTCCTGCCATTCGGCCATCCTGACCATGTACACTTATTCAAAACTTATAGATGATTACAAACATTTCTTATATTCTAGTATGTGTTTTTTCTTTTTTAGCTTAATCTAGTATTTTACAATTTGAAAGCTTATCTTATATTAATGTTAACAATTATATTGCTAGCACTCCAAACTCCCTGATACGGATTTCGTGATAGTTGAAAACCGTCAATGTCTTTAATTAAATATCTGTCATTCTTTAGGACTTTGGCTATAACATATGGTCCTTTGGATTTAGGAATTAATTTTCTTGATACTTCTGCAGTGCTGTCGAAATTCTTTACCATTATGTAATCTCCTTTGTCATAATTGTTCGCTATCTTTCTATTTTTATTAAAATATTTCTCATTCTTCTCTTGTGATTCTAATTGATTCTGTTGAGCATTTTCCCTAATATTTTCTAAATTTTGCTTTCTAACCGTCTCTGTTTGTGTGATCTCCTCTAGTTCCTCTCCTAAACTGTCACTTATTTCGCCCTTTTGTGCTAATCCAAAAAGCATTTCACTGGGAAACTGTTTCGTGCTACAATGTTGCGTGTTGTTTAAAGCATATTCTACCCCTTAATTTGGCTATCATGGGCCCTAGGCTTCTATTAATTCGTTCTACTTGACCATTGGCTTGTGGTGATCCTGTCGCAATCTTAATGTGTTTTATTTTAGCCTGCTTCATGAATTGATCAAACTCTGCTGATGTAAAGCAACTTCCCCTGTCTGATACAATACATTCTGGTTTACTATACGCTTTAAAATAATCTTTCAATGCTTTAACAACTTCTTTAGTGTTAGTTGTTTTAGTTGTATATAATCTAACAAATTTCGTGAAACCGTCCACTACTGCAAATATGTGTTTTTTAGCTCTGCTATTTTCTACCGGTCCATATTGGTCTATGCGAATTATCTGAAAACGTTTGTTGCCTTTAGGTATGCTGTGTAAAAGACCCTCCCCCTTGCCAGTCTTCGGCGAAAATGCTATGCACTTTAACGACGTGTCCTAATTCATCGTGATATTTATACATAACGTGTTCTTCCATTTTAACTGGAACATAAAATAGCAGCCTATCGTCATTTGTTTTCCTAAATATCACTCCATTTCTCATCTCAAACAATTTATGCTCACCCATTTCTAATAATTTTCTAATTTCCTGTAACTTACTATCTCTTGTTTGACAAATGATCAAATTGGTCTCAAAACTGTTTGCTTCTGTAATCATTATACTGTTGTTGCACCTGCTTAAAGCATCTACGTGTTGCATCTGCATTTCTAACGCCCATCTGGAACATAAAATAGCAGCCTATCGTCATTTGTTTTCCTAAATATCACTCCATTTCTCATCTCAAACAATTTATGCTCACCCATTTCTAATAATTTTCTAATTTCCTGTAACTTACCTGTTCTGTGTACTAAATCATAATCAAATTCCTGCATTTCTAACGCCCATCTGGCGATTCTGGGATTAAGATCTATTTTATTTAATGTCAAGGTTAATGAATTACAGTCTGTTACGATTTTAAATCTTCTGCCCTGTAGGTATATTCTAAATCTTCTAAGTGAATATATAATTGTTAATGTTTCTAATTCAAAGCTATGGTATTTCGATTCCGTTTCTGTTGTCCTTTTAGAAAAATAAAATATTGGGTGCAACTTGCCATCTTGTTTTCTCTGTAGAAGTACTGCCCCAAATCCTAACGCACTTGCATCACAATGTAGTTCTATTTCGTCTTTGTGATTGTATAACGACAATACGGGTGCTTCTAATAACTTTTCCTTTAATAGTGTGAAACAACTTAGCTCCTTCTCTTCAAATTTAAATTTTCTGTCCTTTCGTAATAGATCATACAACGGTTTTGCAATTGTCGAAAAGCCTTGTATGAATCTCCTGAAGTAAGAACATAATCCAAGAAAACTTTGCACTGCCTGCGTTCGATCAGGAAAGTGCCTTATTGCATCTAGTCCTTTCTCATCTGCCTTAATGCCATTTTCGGAAATTTGAAAACCTAAATATTTCACTTTGCTTTGCAAAAATTCGCATTTATCAATCCTCAGTTCTAATTTATTCACCACTAATCTTTTAAATACTTCTTCTAGTATTTCCAAATGTTCACTAATGTTTTTGCTTGCAATCATGATGTCATCCATGTATATAATGACTTTGTTTTCTCTGATTAGGTCCCTAAATATACCATTGACAAATCTTTGAAAAACTTGGGAAGCCGTTTTTAAACCCATTGGCATTCTAAGAAATTCGAATTGTCCTAAAGGCGTGACGAATGATGTATATTTTACAGATTCTTTCTCAGCGAACACATGAAAATAGCCATTCTTCAGGTCAAGTTTCATAAATACTGATTTCTCAACTAAAGCATCTAACAGATCGTCAATTAAAGGTAATGGATAGTTGTCTTTAATTATGATCTTGTTTAGTCTTCTAAAGTCTATACACATTCTTAAATCTCCAGTTTTTTTCTTTACTAATACAATTGGCGATGCATATTCGGAACTGCTCGGTTGTATGATGCCATCTCTAAAATATTCATCTAGCATAATTTGCAATTTCTCATTTTCCGTGTACGACAGTCTTCTTGGCGAACAACTAAACGGTTTTGTGTTTTCTATTGTTATTTTCATTTCGCACTTTACAACCGGCTCTTTGGCCCTTTCTGCTTCAATATATTTAGTTCTAAGTATTCGAATTATTTTCTCTCTTGTGCAATGGCTAATTTTTCTACAATGTTATATAATTGAATATTTTATGTGTTTAATCGAATCGAATAAATGTCGCGACACACTCTAACGACAACGTTGATGTAAAAATAAAAGACGAAGCGAGATTTTAGATTCACGACTTGTTTTATTCAATATCAACTTAAGACTAACAGATATTGGTTTAATAAATGATAAAGAAAGCTCTGTTTGAATGTTTACATTATCGAGGGCACCGCTGGTTGCTGGGCACCAAGCGTTGCTCGTTATCTCGGCTTAAGCTGGGAACAAAAATTATGCTGACTATGTGATTTGCAATCGATGTTGATCGATTGGGGAGATGCGCCGGCTAGACGGCTCTTTGTTTACAATTGTTGAATTTATTCTCAAGTGAGGCTTGGGAATGTTTATAATTGGGGGTTGGATTCATTCTCAAGTGAAGCTTGGGAATGTTTATAATTGGGGATATGGAACTCTGTAGACATAATCGGGATGAATATGTCACTTCCCTCTCCTTAAGAGGCGAGCCTGTGAATCAAGGCGAGGCTGAAGGGTAAAGTTTTGGTAAATTTGATTGTGTCACTTCGATAACTGTTTCATCTTGTTGTTGTTCTTTTGGTTGAACTGATTGCGGTGTATCTTTTTTGTGTTCGTGAATTTGTTTCTTACATTTTTTATGGATTAATATTATGGGATTAAATGATACATATTTTAAATATAACAATATGATTATGAATATAATAATAATGGTTATAATCTATATATATAAAAGCAAACTCACTTCCTGTGTGTACTCAAAATTCAGTATGATAATTAGTGTCTTTTGCTTTCATTTTTTTTTAATAGATCAGCTTTTTTATCTACTTGGTTTGTATGAAAAAAAATATGGAAAAACTTTTTGGAAATGTAAGAAAAAGCAAAATAAAAAACAATTCGGAAAAATTACACAAACAACATACATGTTTGCATAATGTGAATGGCAAAAATGCTCTTCTCAAAGAGGAGATCAGGCAACTCGGGAAAAACTGTCTGTCTGTCGGGGAAAACTGTCTGGCTACTCTTTCAACCGCCACAAAAATTTAAGAGTGTTTCAAGCAAGATATCAGAGGAAATTCACGTTTGTTCGGTGGCGCTTTAATATTATTGTCAGGAGATTTTCGCCAAACGTTACCGGTTCTTGCGCGAGCTACACCAGCTGATCAATTGAATGCCTGCTTGAAATCATCATATTTGTGGAGATATGTTAGAACGTTGAAATTAATGACAAATATGCGTGTTCAATTACAAAACGATCCATGTGCTGCTAACTTTACAAAGCAGTTATTAGAAATGGGAAATGGCAAGATGCCTATTGACAATGCAACTGGATTAATCACACTACCAATCAACTTTTGTCGATTAGTAGACACGAAAGAAGTGTTGGTCGAAAAAGTTTTTCCAAATTTTGAAGAAAACTATCACAATCATACATGGCTTAGTGAACGTGCAATTTTAGCAGCAAAAAAATTTTAGCAAATAAAAATAACATTTTGAACAGAAAATAAAATTTAACATAAATTTGTATTTTGAACAGAAATTTCCATTTTGAATGGAAAATAAAATTTAACACAGATTTGTATTTTGAACAAAGATTTAAATTTTGAGCAGAAATTAAAATTTAACATAAATGTGCATTTTGAAAAGAAATTAACATTTGGAACAGAAAATAAAATTTAACATCAATTTGTATTTTAAACAAAAATTTATATTTTGAACAGAATATAAAATTTAACATAAATTTGTATTTTGCATATGTATTTTGAACAGAAATGTACATTTTGAACAGAAAATAAAATTTAACATAAATTTGTATTTTGAACAAAAATTTACATTTTGAACGGAAAATAATATTTAACATAAATTTGTATTTTAAACAAAAATTTACATTTTGAAGAGAACATAAAATTTAACACACATTTGTATTTTGAAAAGAGATTAACATTTGGAACAGAAAGTAAATTTTAACATCAATTTGTATTTTGAACAGAAATTAAAATTTTGAACAGAAAAAAATTAAACATAAATTTGTATTTTGAACAGAAATGTACATTTAGAACAGAAAATAAAATTTAACATAAATTTGTATTTTAAACAAAAATTTACATTTTGAAGAGAACATAAAATTTAACACACATTTGTATTTTGAAAAGAGATTAACATTTGGAACAGAAAGTAAAATTTAACATCAATTTGTATTTTGAACAGAAAAAAAATTAAACATAAATTTGTATTTTGAACAGAAATGTACATTTAGAACAGAAAATAAAATTTAACATAAATTTGTATTTTAAACAAAAATTTACATTTTGAAGAGAACATAAAATTAAACGCACATTTGTATTTTGAAAACAAATTTACATTTTGTACAGAAAATTAAGTTTAACATATATTTGTATTTTGAACAGAAATGTACATTTTGAACGGAAAATAAAATTTAACATAAATTTGTATTTTAAACAAAAATTTACATTTTGAAGAGAACATAAAATTTAACACACATTTGTATTTTGAAAAGAGATTAACATTTGGAACAGAAAGTAAAATTTAACATCAATTTGTATTTTGAACAGAAATTAAAATTTTGAACAGAAAAAAATTAAACATAAATTTGTATTTTGAACACAAATGTACATTTAGAACAGAAAATAATATGTAACATAAATTTGTATTATGAACAGATATTTACATTTTGAACGGAAAATAAAATTAAACATAAATTTGTATTCTAAACAAAAATTTGTATTTGAATAGACAATAAAATTTAACATAAATGTGTATTTTGACCAGAAATATACATAATGAACGGAAAATGAAATTTAACATTAATTTGTATTTTGACCAAAAATTAAAATTTTGAACAGAAAAAAATTAAACATATATTTGTATTTTGAGCAGAAATTTACATTTTGAACAGAAAACACAATCTATATATATAAAAAGCAAACTCACTTCCTGTGTGTACTCAAAATTCAGTATGATAATTAGTGTCTTTTGCTTTCATTTTTTTTTTAATAGATCAGCTTTTTTATCTACTTGGTTTGTATGAAAAAAAAATATGGAAAAACTTTTTGGAAATGTAAGAAAAAGCAAAATAAAAAACAATTCGGAAAAATTACACAAACAACAACATACATGTTTGCATAATGTGAATGGCAAAAATGCTCTTCTCAAAGAGGAGATCAGGCAACTCTTTTTGTTTCTGGCAGTGGGGGAAAACTGTCTGGCTACTCTTTCAACCGCCACAAAAATTTAAGAGTGTTTCAAGCAAGATATCAGAGGAAATTCACGTTTGTTCGGTGGCGCTTTAATATTATTGTCAGGAGATTTTCGCCAAACGTTACCGGTTCTTGCGCGAGCTCCACCAGCTGATCAATTGAATGCCTGCTTGAAATCATCATATTTGTGGAGATATGTTAGAACGTTGAAATTGATGTCAAATATGCGTGTTCAATTACAAAACGATCCATGTGCTGCTAACTTTACAAAGCAGTTATTAGAATTGGGAAATGGCAAGATGCCTGTTGACAATGCAACTGGATTAATCACACTACCAAGCAACTTATGTCGATTAGTAGACACGAAAGAAGTGTTGGTCGAAAAAGTTTTTCCAAATTTTGAAGAAAACTATCACAATCATACATGGCTTAGTGAACGTGCAATTTTAGCAGCAAAAAATAAGGACGTCAATGATTTAAACGCAAATATTTTACACAAAATTACGAATCCAGTTGTTTCATACAAATCGGTTGATACCATTATGGATCAGGATGAGGTAGTGAATTATCCCACCGAATTTTTAAATTCTCTTGATTTGCCAGGAATTCCTCCCCACAATTTGCAATTGAAAGTTGGGGCATCAATCATTATGCTAAGAAATTTAAATCATCCCAAACTTTGTAACGGAACAAGACTTGCAGTAAGAAAATTAATGACTAATCTTATTGAAGCCACTATTATAATAGGCAAGTACAAAGGCGAACATTTATTAATACCAAGAATTCCTATGATTCCTCCCCGATTTGACGTTCAATTTTAAAAGACTTCAATTTCCTGTTCGCCTCGCTTTCGCTATAACAATAAATAAAGCACAAGGCCAATCATTGAAAGTTTGCGGCATTAATTTAGAAAAACCAGTTTTCTCCCATGGTCAACTGTATGTCGGATCGTCTCGCGTTGGAAAATCATCTGCTTTATATGTATACTGTCAAGATGGAAAAACTAAAAATGTTGTTTATTTAAAAGCACTTAATTAAAAAACTTTTTAGAAAATTTGTTGTCTGCATTATTTTTAACAAAATGTTTTTCCAACCAAAAAAGATTTTTCAATAGCAGGTAAATCTATAATACAAGAACGCCGCGAAGCGCGCCGGGCCCGCTAGTTATTGTATATGAAAAGACATTATTTTGGGATACAAGTTGTACAATGTCGTCATGTTTGATAGGCTTAATTTTGATAATTTCTATTGGTGGATACAAAGGTGTTAGATCTATTTCGGGTTGTAAGTAATTGTCGCTTAAAATGATGTCATTTATTTGTAGTTTACATTGATTGACGTTAATAATTTTATTACCATGAATATTAAGATCTGTATTACTTTTTTGACAGTTTTGTTTTACATTTATGTTGGATATGTTCCATGTTACAATTGTATTTGGCTCTATGTACTTAATGATTTCTTTTTCGTTTATCTGCTTAAAGTTACAAATTGGTTTTGTATGAAGTAAAATTTTTGTAATACATTCATCAAATATTGGTTCATTTTTTTCTATTAAAAATTTTATTATCTTTTTCAAAATAAGAGGTGGTACTGGTGTAATCGAGTTGATAGCCATCATTGTCAGGATAGGGAATGATTTTAATGGTTTTAATAGTTTGAAAGTTGATTGGGATGTGGGATACAATTAGTATGATATTATCTTGGTGATTAATCCAAGTGGAGGTTTTAATTAGTAGAATGTTTCGGTTGTCAACACTGTCAAGTCGGTCATAGGTAAGTAACTTTGGGTTGAAGAGTCCCAATCTAGACAATTGCATGCCCATTTCAATGTCTTCTACATATTCTATAAATTGTAATAATTGGTAAATAAATGTTTCTTGAAGTGTTCGTTTGTTTTGATGATCTTTAAATTGTTGCATTTCGGTATTAATTATGTTTATTATACCATTAATGTCTTGAGCTTGCACAGTATTTAAAGATAGATTTTCAATATTTTTTTCAAATTCTCGTCTGTCATTATCGTCAAGTGTGCCAAAAAGGAATTTAAATAGTGAGCCTCCAATGTTGAACAGTCCTCGTTTATTTCGATTCTCATGGTGAAAGATTATACCATTTAATTCTTGTTGTAATTTTGAATACAAATAATTGATTTGTGATGAATTTTTAAAGCTTGGAATAGTTCTACGAAAATATTCATTTGTTGTTATTATTTCAGAAACATTCATTCGTAAAGAGTGGTGTTCAAATCTAGTTGGTAATTTTATGGGTTTGTCTGAAAACAATAAGTATCCGTGGTCTGTATCCAAGTTATTTATTTGAATTTGTTGAGCATGGCATATGGTGGAGAGTATGGATGACAATATGATCATGAGGAAGGGACCTGTGGAGTTTGAATTTGGTTAATCTTTTTTTTTCCTTTTTAAATTGTGTTTTGTAATAATGTGTGGTTCTATTTTTGTTAGTAATTTGGTAATGATCGGGGTCTGTTTGAGTAACATTTTGATTGGCTTTAAATGGATTTTCTAATTTTCCTTTTTGTAACGGTCCTTTTCTGTATCTAGTATCTATTTCAAATTCTTGTCGGTCACTGTTAATTTTGTTTATAATTTTTTCTTTTTTGTCCTGTGTATCTAAAGTTGGTTGTCCTGCATGTAAGAATATGTGTGCGGGAGTTTGTCCAGTGGTGTCATGTTTAGTTTTATGATTGTAAATATAAAGGATAGTTTCCATTTTGCAAAGTTTTTTTCTCTTCATCATTTAAAGTATTTATGATTCTAATTTTTTCATTGATAGTTTTGTGTAATCTTTCTATGTCCGCTATACCTGTTTTTGAAGTATTTAACTGAATTTCTACTCCCTCACTGTCAAGCCATCTTTTGAGTGCTAGACTGGTAAATGCTCCGTCTCGGTCTGCCTTTAATAATATTGGTTTACCTAACTGATTAAATATGCGCATTAATGCGTTTTTGCATTCTATCCAATCTTTAGTTTTGATTTGTTCGAGAGTAGCGAATTTTGAATAAATGTCTATGCAGCTTAGATAGTGTTTACCTTCTGATGAATAAATATCTATTACGAATTTATCTCGACAATGTTCTGGTTTGGGCGTAATTTTCATTGGCATTTCTGTATTTCTATGTTCGGTTTTCGTTAAATTGCAGATATGACATTCATTAATAATGTTTTGGGTTAATAATTGACTATTGGGGAAATAATAAGTTTCACCGAAAAGTTTGTTTGTTTTTTGAATGCCTGGATGTAGGAGTTTTTCATGCGTCTTGAGAATGAGTTCTTTGAATTCTGCGTATGAACTTATATTTTTCAGAAGAATAAGGCTTCTGAGAATTTTAGTATGGTTTGGATTGATAATGTCTTTGTGTGCGTTTTGGATAATTTCAAAATCGGCATCACTATCTATAAACAGCGCACTAGACTTGGTGCAAAAATGATCAATCAAATATTGTTTAGCTTTTTCTGTTGTCATATTATCATATGTGATGTGGATTATTAGTTTTTGAAATAATTTTCTTTTCTTATATTTGGAATGCCTTTAGAAAATATTATTTGTCTTTTAAATGTGTTAATTGGTTTTTCGGTGATAAAAATTAAGTTACTATTGTCTTCATCAGAACTATGTTGTGTTTCTTCTCCAAAATAAGCTTGTTCTATTTTTACTCGAGATAAAGCGTCTGCTATGTGATTTTCCTTTCCTTTTATATATTTAATGTCAAAGTCATATTCTGATAATTTAACTCTCCATCGAGTTAATTTTGAATTTGGTTCTTTCATTTTGTATAACCAACATAACGGTTGATGGTCACTATTAATTTCAAAATGTCGTCCTAGAAGGTAATGTCGAAAGGTTTTTGTTGCCCATACAATAGCTAAAAGTTCTTTTTCTATGGCACTGTAATTGGTTTCGTGATCATTTAGTGTTCTACTAATGTAACTAAGTGGGTGTCCGTTTTGTGAAAGTACAGCTCCAAGTGCTATGTTACTTGCGTCTGTAGTTAATACGAATTTACTGTTAAAATCTGGTATTTTTAAAATGGGGTCATTGGAAATTAGTTGTTTTAATTTTTCAAAGGCTTCTACGTATTCTGGATTTTGTATATCGATTTTGGAATCTTTTTTTAGAACTGTTGTCATCGGTTTGGCTATGTCTGCAAAATTGGGAATGAATTTTCTATAATATCCGGTTAACCCAAGAAAACCTTTAATTTCTTTGGTCTTTTTTGGAATTGGGTATTTTTGAATAGCCTTGATTTTTTCAGGATTGGGTTTTATTCCGTCCTTAGTTATGATATGTCCAAGAAAAGTAGTTTCTTGTTTAAGAAACTCGCATTTGTCAAGTTGAAGTTTAAGATTAGCTTCAGAAAGCTTTTCGAAAACTAGTTGTAGTGAATGTAGGTGTTCTTCTAGGGATGTGGAAAAAACGATAATATCGTCTAAATACACCAAACAATGCTTGTTTAATAATGGTCGCAACACATTATTCATGCAACGTTGAAAAGTTGCAGGAGCATTTTTTAAACCAAATGGCATACGAAGATATTCATAATGACCATTTTTGGTTGAAAAAGCTGTTTTATGTATTGCATCTGGATGCATTTCCAGCTGATGGAAACCTTTTGCAAGGTCAATTGTGGTAAAATAATTGCATCTACCTAGTTTTCCTAGAATTTCGTCCATATTCGGTATTGGGTATCTGTCATTAATAGTTACCTCGTTTAATTTTCTATAGTCGATTACTATTCTAAACTTTTGTTTACCCGATGCGTCTTGTTTTTTTGGAACAATCCGTATTGGACTGCAGTAGGGGGAATTACTGGGTTTTATGATACCTTGTTCTAACATTTCTTGGATTTGGTTTTCAACTTCTTGTTCATAGGCCTGAGGATAACTGTACGGTTTAGAGTAAATGGGGGAGTTATGAGTAGTGTTAATATTATGTTTTTCTTGATTACTGAAACTGAGTTGATCTCCTTCTTGAAATTGAATATGTTGATAAATCTTTAATAAATGTTTTAATTTTGATTTCTCTTCATTATTTCAATGATCTAATCGATACAGATTTGAATTCTCAAGTGATTCTGTTTTTACATTGTCTGAAGACTGTGGGCTATTATTATATTTTTTAGCTTCAAAAGTTGGATTAGCTAAAAAATGAGTTTGATTTTTAATTGGAGAATCATTAATTAGTTTATATTTTTTGTTGAATAAAGTTACTGTTTGAAATTTGTAGTCTATTATTGCTTGGGCTTGTGAAAGCAAATTTCTGCCAATTAATAAATCATAGTCTGAAGAAAATTTGTGTAAAAGGAATTCACTACTACTCATGAATATGTTGTTGGAGGGAACAATAATCTTTTTGTGATTGTTAATGGCCCGTTACTTGTGTGAATGAGACATTCAGTATCATAAACATTTAGATTGAAAACATTGGATGTCATCATATTTACTGTTGAACCGGTATCTATAAGGCATTTTAAAACTTTTCCTTTATGGGTAAGTTTTATGAATTGTTGGTTTCCGAAGCTGGTAACGGAAAATTTTCGGCTTGATCGAGCTCTATCTCTTTACACTGTTCAGTTAAATTTTCGGCTACTGGTGTCGAAGTTTCGGCATAATCAAAGCTTTGAGGATATCCGTAATCTTGATAGGATTGTGGATTTGAAGCTAATTGATTGTAATATTCTTGCTGTAAATATTCTTGATAATTCAATTCTTCTTGATACCTAGCTTCTTGATCTGTGCTCATTTTACTCTGTCCACTTTCTGCTGGTCTAGAGCGTTTCATTGGTGGATGTGGAACACCAGGTGTATTATTAACTGGAGCCTTTTGTAAAGTGGCACTCTGAATTTGTCCAAAACGGTTTTGGTCAAATAAATTTTGACGAAAATTTTGTCGAGGTGGAAATTGTACTGGTCTTGTCGGATTTGGTACGGGTGGTAATGGTCGAGGTAAGTAGTTGTTAGTATGAGGCATATTGTAATGTTGTTGTAATGGATGAAATGGTTGTTGATAATATGGTGGATGATTTGGATACGAAACATATTGTGTATTGTTTGGTTGGAGAAATGTTGGAAATTTATGAAAATTGGAATTGGTTGGGAGTGGCTTTAATTCTTTTTCTTGTTTTGTTTTAGTGGAATTAAAATTTTGGCAAGGTTGATCATAAAGATTTTTTTTCTTGCAATAAATTTATAAGCGATCTTAAATCGGGAATTTCGCAATTTATAATTCTAATGCAGATGTTAGTAGGTAACTTTTGAATCAAATCGTCAATACTAGATTTAATTAGCCGCGAGTACAATGTTTTTTCATCGATATTATTCTCTAGTTCTAGCTTACTCATTAAAGTACGCCTGCGCTGTTCAGCTTCCTCCAGAAATTCGCGAACGTTCCCCTTAAAAGGTGTGTTCCTGAAGTCCTCTAGAAGGATGTGATTGTTCGTCTGGGTTTTATAGTTGAGTATCAATTGCTTCCGAAGATCTGTCCAGGTGTTGAGATTATTTATGCCAAGGGATAGCATAACATCAGCACTGATGCAACGTTCCACAAGTCCAAAAATAATCGCTTGTTGCCGTATATCATTAGTCGTGTACAGGGCCAATATGTAGTCGATACGGTTAACAAAGGTGTACAGGGTATTTTTGTTTCCATTGAATTTTTCGACGTCTTTCAATTGATTTATTACTTGTGACATGCTGGCGTCAGAAAGGGTTGTTGCTGCTGCTGCTCCTCCTTCCATTTTGTAAAATTTTTGTTACGGTTGGTTGTTGTTTTGATTATTTTTATATTGTTCTGTTCTTTTTTTTTTTTTTTTCACTTAACCAATATTTTATTTAAAAGTCTCACTTAATTTAGTTTTTTAGTTTTACTTATAATTCACTTTAGGCTTAATTACAATTGAGTTTGTTTTTGTTTGTTTGCACAGATAGCTATTTCGAATTTTATTGAGATAACCAGGTATCTGGAATTATGTTCTCTCCGAATTCTATCGCGTCTTCTTGAATTAATTTCAAGTTGTGAACATCCGTGGTTTTTGGCAAAAATGCGAATTGTTGGTTTACACGTCACTGTCGAGGTTTTTCTTATAAAACTTGACGCGATATTTACCGTCGCTTGGGTTGCCTTCGCGTTGGTTGTTTTTTTTCGGATAACAACAAAAAAGTATTAGAATTGCTTCAGGATCTATTTATTGTTATCCTACCGGCTGCGCCAATTGAATATTTTATGTGTTTAATCGAATCGAATAAATGTCGCGACACACTCTAACGACAACGTTGATGTAAAAATAAAAGACGAAGCGAGATTTTAGATTCACGACTTGTTTTATTCAATATCAACTTAAGACTAACAGATATTGGTTTAATAAATGATAAAGAAAGCTCTGTTTGAATGTTTACATTATCGAGGGCACCGCTGGTTGCTGGGCACCAAGCGTTGCTCGTTATCTCGGCTTAAGCTGGGAACAAAAATTATGCTGACTATGTGATTTGCAATCGATGCTGATCGATTGGGGAGATGCGCCGGCTAGACGGCTCTTTGTTTACAATTGTTGAATTTATTCTCAAGTGAGGCTTGGGAATGTTTATAATTGGGGGTTGGATTCATTCTCAAGTGAAGCTTGGGAATGTTTATAATTGGGGATATGGAACTCTGTAGACATAATCGGGATGAATATGTCACTATATGTGTCCCCATTTATTTCTTTGTCTACTACGCTGATTTGAAACATGTCTGTTTCGAAATTCTAATCTAAAATACTATGACTAACCTCTTTATTTGTCTGTGTTGACTTCTCTATGTTTTTATAACCTAACGATTTGTCTTTGGAATCATCTCTAACAATCTGCTCTCTAAACTCTTGAATTCTAATAAATTATTCTCTAACGATGTACTTTTCAAACAATTTTCATCTAGCATATTATTTCCTAACACACTCATGTTTTGTCCTAAAATTTCTTTTAATTTGACATTCCGGCCTTCAGTATCTTCAATCGAAATAATTTTCAGAGCGTTTGTGTCAATATTTACATTACAAATTTTCATAAAATCTCTTGCCAGTACTGCATCCCACCTCATAGATCAGATACAACAATTAAATCAAAATATATTTTTATTAATTTTTTCATAACATAAACTGAAATTTTTCCAAAAATATTTAATCGGCTTTCGTTTAGCCCAAAATAACTTTCATTGTGAACTTGGAGTCCTACTCCAGCTGGAACGCATGATTTTGTAATAAATGATATAGGGCTACCTGAATCTATGAGACATTCTGCAACCATTGAATGATTAATATTATCTCTAAAATTCAATCTAATAAATCTTACGTAGTTATTATCCTGAGTGTTCTTCATCTTCTGGCATATGGCAATTAAATGATCGACTGCCCCGCATCCATAACAAAAGCCCTTTTCTCGTCTGGGTTTCAAACAATCCTTTGCCCAGTGGCCCTTGGAGTTGCAGTTGAAGCAGCGAGACTCCTTGGTAATGTAGCTGCTTGGTGCTGTCTTCACAAACGATTTCGGCTTCTCTCCTGAAGCACCCTGTTCAGGCAGCTGCACTTCAGCGAATGCGCGCAGCATGCGCTTAGTGTTTTCAAAACACTGGATTTTCGCCTGTGTGCGCAACACTTTGTCCGGGATTCCCTCAATGATTCCATCGAGAAGCTCCTCTTCGTCTAAGTTGAGCTCACGCGCCAGAAGTAACTTGTTCTCATAATATATCGAGAACTTCTCGTTCTTGCACCAGGTATGTGCTTCGAACTTGCGTCTTACCTCAGCTTACGATAGTTTTCCTCCAAATGCTATCACTAATTGGTTTAACATCTCGTCCAACTGTTTTAATATGCGCCCAGGATCAGCATGTAACCAAACTAAAGCGTTGCCTTTGAGTTTAGAGATGCACAAAAACTTGCGTTGAGTATCAGTCAGTTGGTATAATTCCGCGATGTTTCCTAATTGTACTATCCAATTTTGAATCGCATTGTCTCCAGTGAAGTCTGGTAAGATTTCCTTTGCCAATTGGAACATAGGTGAATTCCATTCGTCGCTTTTTTTTTGTTGAATTTCATCGTGCGTCTTGGCGAAACTATTCTGCGCGTCACTGGCTTGCTCGTCGAATTCATTGCCTGCGCCGCCGTCACCGACGCTTTCTTGACTGCATGCATTGTGGTTGTCTCGCTCGCTCTGCTGTTGGCCTGTGGTTCTCGAACATTCTGCATCGATGTTTTGTAGCGTAATTTTTGCTAGCTCGATCTGGCGCCTTAAGTCTCTTAAATAGTTTTCGCCTTCGGAAATTTCCTTACTGCTTACTGGGTCACCTTCTGCAATCGCTGACATCGGGACGCTACCACGCTCGTCTGCTGGCACTGTATTGATGCGCGCCACAAGTTCAGCTTTTGACCCCTTAGTTGGCAGTCCCAACACATCTAGCCACTTCTTTAGCTGAATGACCGTCACCTCGTTAATATTTATATCCATTTCGTGAATTTCTATCCCACTTCTGAGATTGTGACCGGCTTTTTTTATTAAAACTTTCCAGCTTCGTTTTATACGTCTGTCTCTTTATTCTTTTTATGCAGAACTGTCTTCTTCTTATTCTTTTTTCTATCGATCTCTCTTGTTTTACATTTCGATATTTTACTGTATCGATATCTCGTGTTTACATTTACATTAGGTTTCTGCTGTTAACATACTGTACACTTAACATTATGGTTATTCCTGCGTAGTAGCCTACTACAATTTGTATTTCGGCACAGATATATATGTGATTTATTGAAAGGCTATTTGATGCAAAGCACACAAATCGAATTAAATTATATACATAAATAAAACACTTGTCGCGCAGTCGCTGTGCAAACGGACTTGTTTTTTCTTCCTCCTCGTTTAATAGTAACTTTTCGTCGCTTAGTTCATTTTTGAAATAAATTCAAGTCAATTATATCACTATTAATACTTTGTGTCATACACCGGCTGTGTAAACGCAAAGTTTTCACCATTCAATAATGATTTACCTTCAGCAATTTCTAGTTCCCGGGTTCTGATGTATGCCGATGATGTAAAACTTTGTTTGTCACGGTCAAAGTGCTCTCGACACAATTCAAGCCTGGTGTAAAGTTAACTTACTACATCTAAATATTAGTAAATGTTACGTTATGTCCTTAAGTTGGAGAATACCTACCCATAATAACTACTTTCTTGACGGCAAGACTCTTCAGAGTATAGAGTCGGTCAATGATCTGGGTATCCTTTTTGATCCAAAACTAAAAATTGAAAAGCACATCTCTTCTGTTGCTAAGCGAGCTTTTGTTTTAATTCAAATGAAAAACAAATGCGCACCACTATGGGAGTACGGGGTCAGAAGCGAAATGTGCGTAACAGGCAGAAGGAGGCGTGGCCGAACCCATAAAGTATATATATTCTTGATTAGCATCAACAGCCGAGTCGATATAGCAATGTCCATCTGTCCGTCTGTCTGTCCGTCCGTCCTTATGAACACCTGGGTCTTTTAAACTACAAAATCTAGAGCCACCAAATTTATAATGAAAGTCCGTTATCTTCGCGAGTAGATCAAGTTTATTTCAAATTTTTGACACGCCGCTTACCGCCCCCGCAATAAGCAATAAACCAGACACACCTCGAAAAAAATGTAGTTTTAGGCCAATAACTCAGTAACTATGGCACTTAGGAACACCATTTCTGGTAAGCAGGTTGCTAGAGACAGCCTTAATGCAATGCCATTAAAAATTTTGAGTTGTTTGACATAATGTAAACAAAAAATCTCTTATACTTAAGCTAGCATGTAAGTTTGATTAGCATTCGGCAGTGCAGCTGTCACGAGCGGGCGGTCAGTTCGTATTTGTGTCTCGCATTAGTCACACACACGCTGCCAAGCCTTTCCACGATTGCTAAGTCCAACAAATAAATTGTAACGTTTAAGAACTTGCAATTTGTTTTAATTAAAGTAGTTTCCGATTTTTAATTTTCGCGTTCTGTCGCTAACTTCATTTTCAAGTAAAAAAAGCCAATTCACTACTTATTTGGAAACGAAACACAAAAGACATATTGTCATCATTACATGGCGACCGTGACTGTTCCACCTTTACGCACGACAACTGTGAGCAACAGCAGCGATACCGAGAGTTCGTTTAAAATACAGCTGGGCACAACCAACACCTACCTACACAGGCAGCACCATCTGTAGCAACAACCACAACAATTACAGCACAAATACTAAAACAGCAGCGATGAAGGGATAGTTGTGGAGAGGAAAAACAAAATTAATATCTGAGTGAGTAGAGTGCGTATGGATAAAACGAAAAACGACATAAAAATCGCGGCAGTGTTAAGCAAAAACGAAGGTCGGAAATTGAGCGTCTCAGCAAAGTCTTGAACAATGAAGATAACCAGCCAGATTCAAAAAGCTTTCTGAAGCTAATCCTAAACTAAAACTTGATAAATGAGAGTTTCTTAAACAAGAAACTACTTTCGTTTGACGTATCATAGCTAAGGAGACAATAAAGCAAAATCCTGAAAAAATTAAGCCAATTCAAAAATACCCAATTCCTAAAAAGTCCAAAGAAATTAAATGTTTTCTCAGATTAACCGGATATTATAGAAAATTTATACTTAATTTCGCAATATTTAGCCAAACCCATGACAACAGCCTTAAAAAAAATTCAAAAATTGATATACAAAATCCGGAATACGTTGAAGCTTTCGAAAAATTAGAACAACTCATCTCTAATGATCCAATCTTAAAAATACCAGATTTTAATACTAAATTCGTATTAACTACAGATGCAAGTAACGTAGCTCTTGGAGCTGTCCTTTCTCAAAACGGACAACCACTTAATTAGTTTAGCAGAACTTTAAATGAACACGAAACTAATTACAGTGCCATGGAAAAAGAACTCTTAGCTATTGTAGGACGAAATTTTGAAATAATAGTGAATCACTGTGTTGGATCTAAAAAATGAAAGAGCCAAATTCAAAACTAACTAGATGGAGAGTTAAATTATCAGAATATGACTTAAACATTAAATATTTAAAAGGAAAAGAAAATCACATAGCCGATGCTCTATCACGCGTTAAAATACAGCAATACTATTTTGAAGAAGAGACACAGCATAGTACTGATGAAAACAATAGCAACTTAATATTTACAACCGAGAAACCCATAAACACATTTAAAAGGCAAATAATATTTTCCAAAGGCATTCCAAACATAAAAAACGAAAACTACTTCAAAAAATTAATTATTCACATCATATATCATAATATGACAATAGAAAAAGCCAAACAATACTTAATTGATCACTTTTGTACCAAGTCCAGTGTGTTGTTTATAGATAGTGATGCCGACTTTGAAATTATTCAAAAAAAAGAAATTAGCAACACTAGTCATACTAAAATTCTTCAAAGCCTTACCCAACTAAAAACAAGTAAGAAAGGCTACAGTCGATCGAGCCGACTGTAAAAAGGGATTCAAATGTTTACAATTTGGGGGTGACCGTTAAAAGCTGGGAACCAAGAATTGTGCGATTTCACAGCTTGTGCCTGGGAGCCAAAATATGCTGATCGAGCGGTTTTCGATCGTTGCTGATCGATTGAGGGAGATGCTCCGGCTAGTCTGCTCTTTGTTTACGATTGCCGAAATTGTTTACAAGTGCAGCTTGGGAATGTTTATAGTTGGGGAATAGCAATCGGTGTGGATTTCGATGTTTAGGCTGCTATGTACTATTGTTATGTATAATGTAGACGTATTCAGTATGGATATGTCACTATATACGTATGTGTGTATGTATGTATGTATGTGTGTATTCGGCGCGGCCAGCGTCTGCCGGCAGCGCTGTCGCCACACAAGCATTGAGAACGTTCGAACATGTGTTTGTATGTTTCTGTCTCGCTCTCGCGCGAAATTTATATTGAAGTTAAAAAACACACTTTGTAACGTGGATGGCTCTTTTGTTAAAGGTAGTATTTTGATGCCACTTTTAGAATAGTTTGATTTTATATGTCTCTATACGAATGAATTATTCTAGTAGGCTTTTGAAAAAAATGCATCAACAAGAATGCACTTGCCAAAATTTGCGACATAAAAAAAATGTGTTGTGCGGGCTGTAATCCAAAATTGTCAAATATTTAAAGTCTGAGTGGAACAGATCTTGTAGAATTTCTGCAGAAACATTGCGTTATTTTACCCGAAAAAGAATGTGATCTATGTAAAAATATATGCAAAATTGTGATTGATAAAGACAAAAAAATGTCCGATGAAGGAGGTGATCCAGAAGCCTTTGTGAAAAATTCACTTTATTGCAAATAAATTTCACGAATGCACTTCTTTAATAAATGTAATCAATTGCATTCTTACTTTTGTTACTCAGCCCACTAGATTAAAGTTTATTTTTTTTTTTTAATTTTCAATGAATACTAGATTAATTTTTTCTTTGACGTACTGTGTGAATAAATGCTTTAAAAACGGCATTAAAGCGCAATAGTTTGGTTAACTCTAATGAGAAAAGGGGGGCGTGGCAGCTCAAAATTTATAATGGCATTGAATTAAAGCTGTCTCTTGGAACCTGCATACCGGAATTGGTGACTAAGTGCCATAGGTTCTGACATATTTGCCTAAAACAGAAATTTTTTAGAGGTGTGTCTGGTTTTTTGCTTATTGCGGGGGCGGTAAGCGGCGTGGCAACCATTTGAAATAAACTTGATCTGCTCGCGAAGATATCGGATTTTCTTTCCAGAATTTGGTGTCTCTAGCTTTTGTAGTTTGAAAGATCGTGGTGTTCATACGGACAGACGGACAGACAGACAGATGGACAAACGGACATTGCTATATCGACTCAGCTGTTGATGCTGACTACGAATATATGTAGTTTATGGGGTCGGCCACTCCTCCTTCTGCCTGTTACACACATTTCGCTTCTGACAATTCTAACAGACCCTTCCACTCTTTTTTAGAGTACGGGGTCTAAAACTTTAGAAATTAAAAATAAAAACAAGTAAGAAAGGCTACAATCGGTCAAGCCGACTATAAAAGACCCCGTAGCACATAGTAGTGCGCATTTGTATTCAATTTGAATTCAAATTTTCAAATGAAATTTAAAAATTTAAATTGTGTGTACATTAATTGAAATTTAAAATAAAAAAGAATGCTATAGTCGCCTCTCGACTTTATGATACCAATTACTCAGTTTCAATATGTTATTAGCAATGGCTATGGATTAGATAGTTTGACAACACACAGAACATTTTCATACAAATTCATGTTTTGAGCATATTTTCGACCGATCGGCCCTATGCGAGCTATACGATATAGTTGTCCGATTTGGATCAAACTTGGTCAGTACATGTACTTCCTAGACATGTACTACCTGTGATCTGGTTAAGATAGCATGGCTAACAAAAAAGTTTTCTATAGTAAAACAGTCTAGTTTTACCTGTACCTTAATATGAAGATAGAACGCCCTAAAATGGGCGTGTAAAAAACAAAAACAAACTTGTTCTGCTTGGGTATTTTACCTTTCATTTGCGGCCCCTATCATCTTTCTAGCTCTTATAGTCTCTGAGATCCTTTTGTTCATACAGACGGACGGACGGACGGACAGACATGGCTATATCGACTCGGCTATGGATGCTGATCAAGAATATTTATTTATGCTTTATGGGGTCTGCCAAGTCTCCTTCTCCCTGTTACATACATTTCAATGATTACAATATACCCTTTTACCACTAACCATAGAATACATAGCCAATGCTAGCCTACTCATAGCGCCCTAGAGAGCCGATCGCCTCTCAGCAAATTTAATGCGTACGAAAATAAATTTAGTCTATCAGTTAGCGAAACGATGAGCACGTTTGTGTCGCTCGTGCTCTCGTTTCATATTTATATGTTTGTCTCTTTCTAGCATGTCAGATACATACATTTGGCGAAGTCTCGCAACAGCACATTTGAACAATCGGCTTTCCGTTGAGTATGAAAGAGATCGCGCTTTTGTATTGATTTCGGCGACAGGTGCCCGAGAGAGGCTGTGGCTGTGCTGATAGAGCTAAGATCTAGTGCGCAGCATGGCGCAGGTTCGAGTGCTGGCTTGTTGCTTTTTAAAAATTGAAATAAATAATTCATTCTGAGGTGTAATTTTTAATCAAATTTATTAATTTGCTTTTATCAGCATCGGCCAATTCAGTATCAATTTCGTCAAGATTAATTGCAGAATCAATAGCGGCACAAATATTTACAGATTTTGATTTTACAAATTTAAACACATTTGGTGAAAGCACAACATTGAAACCCTTATTAAGAACTTCACGTCCAATGATGACATCGTGATTCAAGTCCTCATCTCGATCAACGTGAAAGAATATTTCTATCATGTTTTCATTAATGGTAACCTGACTGAGAATTTGCATAGTACTATAAATATCGGCATCACCGATACATTTTTTTTCCGGACAATCTGCCACTTATCTTTTCTCCTATCAAGGAACATTCGGCACCAGAGTCGAAGCAAATTGTCCGACTTGTCCGCAGAAGTGGGACAGCAAGGGTTGACGTTTTTCGCCTTTTATTGTCAGGTCCAATGCTGATATCACTGCCGGTATCGCGATGCTTTTGAAAGTTGTAAGCCTTAAACTCCGATTGCAGATCACTTCTTGTTTGTACCCTTGAAGTGAATACAATTCGTTGTAAACGGCGATTCATATTTGCCATATGTGCAAGCGCAACAGAAACGGCGATTTTGTCCTTCAAGGCCGTAGTTAGCGATCAGACCAAGAGGTTAGCATATACTGCCAAGCACTCTTCATTAGCCGGACGACTGCTTAACAAATTCAAAAACATCGCTGCTGGTGTTTTATCGTTTTCATATCGATGAAGGAACACTTCTTTAAACTCGCACCACTTCATGCCAGGGTAGGAGATTTCTTTTAGCCATTGGGATGCACTGGCCTCCATCGCATTACTTAATGCCATAGTAAGCTTGCTTATTATGATATCGGCAGTCGCACACCACTTCGAAGCGTCTACGCCTGCGGCGTTGGCAAAAAATTTCGGCAATGTGACCTCACGCATTTGTTGTTCTTCTGATGTATTGTCTTTACAAACTCCAACATATTTTGTTTTGCATTTGCAAAATTACGCGCCACTGTTCTTCAGTAAATATAGGGGGTGGCGCCGATCCCACTTCTGATGTTGGAACTTCATCTATTTGGTCCATAGTCGCGTACTTAGCGAAGCGAGTTTCGGTGCTTATGCTTCCATATATATATACATATTCTTAGTCAGCAACAACAGCCGAGTCGATATAGCAATGTCCGTCTGTCCGTCCGTCCGTATGAACACCTAGATCTTTTAAACTACAAAAGCCGTCATGTTGAGCACGGCAGTTTATTGAATAAAGTTTTATATTTTTTTGATAAATACAATTAAGCATGTCATCCAAACTAAACATACAAGTATGCTCAAACATTCGACGAAGAAGTCGAAAAAAATCAAAAGAAATGATTGAATAAGGTATAATTTGTAAATCAAAATCGCCTTATTGCTCACCAATTTGGATTGTGCCAAAGAAAGAAACAATTGACTTAGCGAAAGGATTTCATCAGGTACAAATGGACTCAAAGTATACCAAAAACAGAAAAACTCCGTATAATTATTGACTATCGAAACATAAATGAAATAACATTCGATGATAAATATCCTATTCCAGTCATGGATGACATACTAGACAAACTTGGAAAATGTCAGTATTTTATCACAATAAAAATGGACATTAAGAATACACTCGAATGCCTTTTGGATTGAAAAACGCCCCAGCAACATTTCAACGTTGTATGAACAATCTATTAGAAGATCTAATTTACAAAGATTGTTCAGTATACACGGATGATATAATAGTGTACTCCACTTCATTGGAAGAACATCTATTATCATTAAAAAGGGTATTTACAAAACTGCGCGAAGCCAATCTAAAATTGCAATTAGATAAATACGAATTCATGAAAAAGTAAACTGAATTCCTAGGACACATAATAACAACAGAAGGAATAAAACCAAACCCAACTAAAATCTCTGCCATACAACATTTTCCAATACCAAAAACACCCAAAGAAATAAAATCGTTTTTAGGTCTTTGTGGTTATTACAGAAAATTTATTCCTAATTTTGCACACGTTGTAAAGCCAAAACAACCCGACGCAACTATACCAGTTGCACAACGCGCCACTTTCAAGAATTCTCCGATTATCAGCATTTACATATTATTCAAACATACACATTCGTTTGAAATTATATGTATGCATATATGTATGTATGTGTGTATTCACTTTCAGAATTTCATGTCTCTAAACGAATGTTGAATTACAACAATGTACTATATGAATAAATGCATTAAACATGGCATTAAAGAGTAAAAGGGGCGTGGCAACAATTTGAAATAAACTTGATCTGCTCGCGAAGATAACGGACTTTCATTCCAAATTTGGTGTCTCTACCTTTTGTAGTTTAAAAGATCCAGGTGTTCATACGGACGGACGGACAGACAGACAGACGGACAGACGGACATTGCTATATCGACTCGGCTGTTGATGCTGATCTAGAATATATATACTTTATGGGGTCGGCCACGCCTCCTTCTGCCTGTTACGCACATTTCGCTTCTGACAAACCTAATAGACCCCTATACTCTTTTTTAGAGTACGGGGTCTAAAAATAGCCAAACCCTTGACAACAGCCCTAAAAAAAAATTCAAAAATTCATATACAAAATCTGGAATAAGTTGAAGCATTCGAAAAATTAAAACAACTAATTTCCAATGATCCCATCTTAAAAATACCAGATTTTAATACTAAATTCGTATTAGCTACAGCTACAAGTAATGTAGCTCTTGGAGCTGTACTTTCTCAAAACGGACACCCACGAAACTAATTACAGTGCCATAGAAAAAGAACTCTTAGCTATTGTATGGGCAACAAAAACTTTCCGACATTATCTACTAGGACGACAATTTGAAATATATAGTGACCATCAACCAATATGTTGGCTCTACAAAATGAAAGAGCCAAATTCAAAACTAACAGATGGAGAGTTAAATTATCAGAATATGACTTTAACATAAAATACATAAAAGGAAAAGAAAATCACATAGCCGATGCTTTATCACGCTTTAAAATATAGCAAGCCTATTTTGGAGAAGAGACACAGCATAGTACTGATGAAGACAATAGCAACTTAATATTTACAACCGAAAAACCCATAAACACATTTAAAAGTTTTCCTAGAATTTCGTCCATATTCGGTATTGGGTATCTGTCATTAATAGTTACCTCGTTTAATTTTCTATAGTCGATTACTATTCTAAACTTTTGTTTACCCGATGCGTCTTGTTTTTTTGGAACAATCCATATTGGACTGCAGTAGGGGGAATTACTGGGTTTTATGATACCTTGTTCTAACATTTCTTGGATTTGGTTTTCAACTTCTTGTTCATAGGCCTGAGGATAACTGTACGGTTTAGAGTAAATGGGGGAGTTATGAGTAGTGTTAATATTATGTTTTTCTTGATTACTGAAACTGAGTTGATCTCCTTCTTGAAATTGAATATGTTGATAAATCTTTAATAAATGTTTTAATTTTGATTTCTCTTCATTATTTAAATGATCTAATCGATACAGATTTGATTTGATCAAGTGATTCTGTTTTTACATTGTCTGAAGACTGTGGGCTATTGTTATATTTTTTAGCTTCAAAAGTTGGATTAGCTAAAAAATGAGTTTGATTTTTAATTGGAGAATCATTAATTAGTTTATATTTTTTGTTGAATAAAGTTACTGTTTGAAATTTGTAGTCTATTATTGCTTGGGCTTGTGAAAGCAAATTTCTGCCAATTAATAAATCATAGTCTGAAGAAAATTTGTGTAAAAGGAATTCACTACTACTCATGAATATGTTGTTGGAGGGAACAATAATCTTTTTTGTGATTGTTAATGGCCCGTTACTTGTGTGAATGAGACATTCAGTATCATAAACATTTAGATTGAAAACATTGGATGTCATCATATTTACTGTTGAACCGGTATCTATAAGGCATTTTAAAACTTTTCCTTTATGGGTAAGTTTTATGAATTGTTGGTTTCCGAAGCTGGTAACGGAAAATTTTCGGCTTGATCGAGCTCTATCTCTTTACACTGTTCAGTTAAATTTTCGGCTACTGGTGTCGAAGTTTCGGCATAATCAAAGCTTTGAGGATATCCGTAATCTTGATAGGATTGTGGATTTGAAGCTAATTGATTGTAATATTCTTGCTGTAAATATTCTTGATAATTCAATTCTTCTTGATACCTAGCTTCTTGATCTGTGCTCATTTTACTCTGTCCACTTTCTGCTGGTCTAGAGCGTTTCATTGGTGGATGTGGAACACCAGGTGTATTATTAACTGGAGCCTTTTGTAAAGTGGCACTCTGAATTTGTCCAAAACGGTTTTGGTCAAATAAATTTTGACGAAAATTTTGTCGAGGTGGAAATTGTACTGGTCTTGTCGGATTTGGTACGGGTGGTAATGGTCGAGGTAAGTAGTTGTTAGTATGAGGCATATTGTAATGTTGTTGTAATGGATGAAATGGTTGTTGATAATATGGTGGATGATTTGGATACGAAACATATTGTGTATTGTTTGGTTGGAGAAATGTTGGAAATTTATGAAAATTGGAATTGGTTGGGAGTGGCTTTAATTCTTTTTCTTGTTTTGTTTTAGTGGAATTAAAATTTTGGCAAGGTTGATCATAAAGATTTTTTTCTTGCAATAAATTTATAAGCGATCTTAAATCGGGAATTTCGCAATTTATAATTCTAATGCAGATGTTAGTAGGTAACTTTTGAATCAAATCGTCAATACTAGATTTAATTAGCCGCGAGTACAGTGTTTTTTCATCGATATTATTCTCTAGTTCTAGCTTACTCATTAAAGTACGCCTGCGCTGTTCAGCTTCCTCCAGAAATTCGCGAACGTTCCCCTTAAAAGGTGTGTTCCTGAAGTCCTCTAGAAGGATGTGATTGTTCGTCTGGGTTTTATAGTTGAGTATCAATTGCTTCCGAAGATCTGTCCAGGTGTTGAGATTATTTATGCCAAGGGATAGCATAACATCAGCACTGATGCAACGTTCCACAAGTCCAAAAATAATCGCTTGTTGCCGTATATCATTAGTCGTGTACAGGGCCAATATGTAGTCGATACGGTTAACAAAGGTGTACAGGGTATTTTTGTTTCCATTGAATTTTTCGACGTCTTTCAATTGATTTATTACTTGTGACATGCTGGCGTCAGAAAGGGTTGTTGCTGCTGCTGCTCCTCCTTCCATTTTGTAAAATTTTTGTTACGGTTGGTTGTTGTTTTGATTATTTTTATATTGTTCTGTTCTTTTTTTTTTTTTTCACTTAACCAATATTTTATTTAAAAGTCTCACTTAATTTAGTTTTTTAGTTTTACTTATAATTCACTTTAGGCTTAATTACAATTGAGTTTGTTTTTGTTTGTTTGCACAGATAGCTATTTCGAATTTTATTGAGATAACCAGGTATCTGGAATTATGTTCTCTCCGAATTCTATCGCGTCTTCTTGAATTAATTTCAAGTTGTGAACATCCGTGGTTTTTGGCAAAAATGCGAATTGTTGGTTTACACGTCACTGTCGAGGTTTTTCTTATAAAACTTGACGCGATATTTACCGTCGCTTGGGTTGCCTTCGCGTTGGTTGTTTTTTTTCGGATAACAACAAAAAAGTATTAGAATTGCTTCAGGATCTATTTATTGTTATCCTACCGGCTGCGCCAATTGAATATTTTATGTGTTTAATCGAATCGAATAAATGTCGCGACACACTCTAACGACAACGTTGATGTAAAAATAAAAGACGAAGCGAGATTTTAGATTCACGACTTGTTTTATTCAATATCAACTTAAGACTAACAGATATTGGTTTAATAAATGATAAAGAAAGCTCTGTTTGAATGTTTACATTATCGAGGGCACCGCTGGTTGCTGGGCACCAAGCGTTGCTCGTTATCTCGGCTTAAGCTGGGAACAAAAATTATGCTGACTATGTGATTTGCAATCGATGCTGATCGATTGGGGAGATGCGCCGGCTAGACGGCTCTTTGTTTACAATTGTTGAATTTATTCTCAAGTGAGGCTTGGGAATGTTTATAATTGGGGGTTGGATTCATTCTCAAGTGAAGCTTGGGAATGTTTATAATTGGGGATATGGAACTCTGTAGACATAATCGGGATGAATATGTCACTTCCCTCTCCTTAAGAGGCGAGCCTGTGAACCAAGGCGAGGCTGAAGGGTAAAGTTTTGGTAAATTTGATTGTGTCACTTCGATAACTGTTTCATCTTGTTGTTGTTCTTTTGGTTGAACTGATTGCGGTGTATCTTTTTTGTGTTCGTGAATTTGTTTCTTACATTTTTTATGGATTAATATTATGGGATTAAATGATACATATTTTAAATATAACAATATGATTATGAATATAATAATAATGGTTATAATTATTGTATATGAAAAGACATTATTTTGGGATACAAGTTGTACAATGTCGTCATGTTTGATAGGCTTAATTTTGATAATTTCTATTGGTGGATACAAAGGTGTTAGATCTATTTCGGGTTGTAAGTAATTGTCGCTTAAAATGATATCATTTATTTGTAGTTTACATTGATGTGGGGTCGGATCTGGCAACTCCAGATAGATCTCAGCTTTTGTATATCGACATAAACGACGACGACGATAAAGACGAAATAGATATAAGAAGAGTATCGATATAAACGACGACGACGATAACGACGAAACAGATACACGAAGAGTATCGATATAAAAGACGATGACGATTACGATGAAAAGAGATACACGACGCGTATCAAGATGAACGACGAAAAAAGAGAGACACACGACGATTACGACGAGATCGAGAGTGAAAAATAAGAATCTGAGGAAGAACGACGTATATGACGAGCAACGTGTAACGACGACGACGACGACGCTAATAATTAAAGTTCCGATTTGACTTAATTTCAATTTACCAAAATATTATAATACAAACTATATAATCATAATAATAAAAGTAGTGTTTAATATAAAAAACCCTACAAACATGGGGGCTCAACCTAACAAATAACATACAACCGGGAAGGCTCAACAAAAATAAGACAAAGAAGTGAACAAACGGTTCAGTTGAAACAACAAAAACGACGATTAAAAATTTAAAAACGGTAAAAAGCTGCAACGACGACACAATGACAAGCTTGCAAAACTTCGAGAACATTCTAGACGCCATAAAAAGAGGAAAACGAGCGAACATTGAGTTGCTGCACAAATTTGTTTTCCAGTCAGCAGGTGACCGGAACAATCGAAAACGTTTGCGCGAGTTTGAAGGCTTCAATTTCACCGAAAGAGATGAGGAATGGCGTGACAAAATTTCGTATGTGGCTGAAAATTTGTCCGACAGTGATCTTGCTGTAATTTGCAACATACTGGGGCTACAACATAATACGGCGAATTTGACGACGCATATATTACGCAATCTGATGAAATCCAATTTGCTTGTAGACACCCAAAACGAAGGCGAAGAAGAAGAAGACGAAAGCGAAGAAGAAAACGATGAAGATGAACGAAGCGTACATGAAATCAACGAAGACAGAGATGCAAATAGACGCAACAATGAGGAAATAAATTATGGTACGGTGAAAAACACAAACACGCCGACATCAAAATTCGCACTGAATTTTAGAGATGTGGAAGATACAATACGACCATTTTGCGGCGATGACACCGTAACAGTTAAAGTATGGATAGACGATTTTGAAGAAATGGCAACGATAATGTCATGGGATGAGCTGCAGAAGTTTATATTTGCCAAAAGATCGCTGAAGGGCTTAGCTAAAATGTTCATTATGAGCGAACGCGGAGTCAAAAACTGGAGTATGCTCAAAAAGGCGCTACTAGAAGAGTTTGAGACAAAAGTGAACAGTGCTCAAGTACACAAGCTTCTGGCAGAATCGAAGAAAACGAAAGACGAGAATGTTCTAGAATACCTTCTGAAAATGAAAGAGATAGCTTGGCGAGGCAATGTGGAGAGCAACGCTTTGATGCAGTACGTGATTGATGGCATTAACGATCTAAGTGTGAACAAAGCTATGTTGTACAATGCCAAAGACATGAAAGAGTTTAAAGAGAAACTAAAGAGCTATGAAAAGATGAATGTCAGGATCGAAAAAGAGAAGTATACTGGAGAAAAATTTAAACGCACACAGAACACACGAGAAACGCCGAAGAACAATGATGTCAAATGTTTCAATTGCGGGGCGAAAGGTCACACGTCAAGTTACTGCACCGACAAGGCCAAAGGAAGGAAATGCTTCAAATGTAATGAGTTTGGACATATCTCAAAGGAGTGTAATAAGAACAAATCTACAGACGCTGAAAAAGTGGCACCCATTCGCCAAATCACCAATAAGATGTCCATGAGCAAAGAGGTACGCATTGACGACGAAGAATTTATTTCTCTGATTGACACTGGAAGCAAATACAACATTATCAACGAGTCGGCGTATTCAAAGCTGAACAAGAACGCCGCGAAGCGCGCCGGGCCCGCTAGTCAATATATAAAATAAAGAAAGTAACTAATGAAAGTAAATATGATAATTCCAGATCAACTAATAACCCGAATCAAGATGATAACCCCTCATAATTTAACAACTATAATTATAACACTCATGCTACTCAACTTTGTATGGCCAATAAAAGGTCAAAATTTGGAAATCAACCCAATTAACTCCAAAAACGGATATCTTATATTTCAAACAGGAACAATCAACTTACCTATAAAATACGAATACCACTATTTAACTATTAATATAACAAAAACTGAAGAAACCAAGTAAGAAAGGCTACAGTCGATCGAGCCGACTGTAAAAGACCCCGTACTCCCATAGAAGTGCGCAATTGTATTCAATTTAAATTTAAATTTTTGAATGAAATTTAAAAATTTTAATTTTATATGTACATTTTGAATTGAAATTAAAAAAGATTAAATTAACAATTCGCATTGCCGCAACTCTATCAGTTGCACCACGCGCCACTTTCAAGAATTCTCCGATAGCATTTACATATTATTCATACAAACACACATTCGTTTGAAATTATATGTATGCATGTATGTATGTATGTATGTGTGTATTCGGCGCTGCCAGCGTCTGCCGGCAGCGCTGTCGCCACACAAGCATCGAAAACGTTCGAACATGTGTTTGTATGTTTCTGTCTCGCTCTCGCGCGTAAGTGATATTGCAGTTAAATAACAAACTTTGTAACGCAGTAGCTCTTTTGTTAAAGGTAGTATGTTGATGCCCCTTTCAGAATAGTTTGATTTTATATGTCTCTATACGAATGTTGAATTACAACACTCTACTATATGAATAAATGCCTTAAACATGGCATTAAAGTGAAAACGTTTGGTTAACTCTCAGGAGAAAAGGGGGCGTGACAGCTCAAAATTTTTAATGGCATTGCATTAAGGGTGTCACTAGCAACCTGTTTACCAGAAATGGGGTTCCTAAGTGCCATAGTTACTGAGTTATTGGCCTAAAAGTAAATTTTTTTCGAGGTGTGTCTGGTTTTTTGCTCATTGCGGGGGCGGTAAGGGGCGTGGCAACAATTTGAAATAAACTTGATCTGCTCGCGAAGATAACGGACTTTCATTCCAAATTTGGTGTCTCTAGCTTTTGTAGTTTAAAAGATCCAGGTGTTCATACGGACGGACGGACAGACAGACAGACAGACAGACAGACAGACAGACAGACGGACAGACGGACAGACGGACATTGCTATATCGACTCGGCTGTTGATGCTGATCTAGAATATATATACTTTATGGGGTCGGCCACGCCTCCTTCTGCCTGTTACGCACATTTCGCTTCTGACAAACCTAATAGACCCCTATACTCTTTTTTAGAGTACGGGGTCTAAAAAGAAGCAGATAAGTCCAGTAAACGTGTATCTCGTCGGATTTGGAAACCAAAACAGAGTTAAGCCATTGGGATCGATCGAACAAACTATACTCGTAGATGACCTTATGTTTGTTACCAACTTCTTGGTTGTATCACCGACGTTCCTGGATGTTGAAATGATTCTGGGAGAAGAGTTCTGTAAGCAAGCTGAAATAAACATAAATCGAGATGGTATCACCATCAGGAAACACGACGCTATTGAGATGGAGGCAGAAATTACTTCGATAATGAATATCACCGCCTCAAACACGTGCGAGATCGACCCAAATATTGATGACACAGCCAGTGATGACTCTAAAAGAGAGGTACGTGAACTCATTGTAAACTACAATCCAGCAAATACGAAGACGACGAACGTGAAAATGCGAATTTGCGTAAAAGACGACACCCCGATCTTTTCACGTCCACGACGCATTGCATACAACGAACGCTGCATTGTCGACGGTCAAGTGGAGCAGTGGCTAACAGATGGCATAGTAGAGCAGTCAGAGTCGGAGTACAGCAGCCCAGTGGTCCTGGTGAAGAAACGAGATGGTACCCCAAGACTTTGTATCGACTACAGACGAATTAACAAGGTGATTATGCGAGATCATTTTCCATTACCGTTAATCGAGGAGCAACTTGACAAACTGGTCAATGCAAGAGTCTACAGCACGATTGATTTAAAGAATGGATTCTTTCATGTGGATGTCGAGGAGCAAAGCAGAAAATATACGTCGTTTGTGACACACAACGGCCAATATCAATTTCGCAAGGTACCTTTTGGACTGGCAAACTCCCCGAGCGTATTCCAACGACACATCAATGCCATATTCAGAGAGATGACACGGAGAAACATCGCTATACCGTACGTTGATGACATCATTATTCCTGGAAAAGACGAAGATGAGGCGTTACGTAGTCTGAAGGAAGTGCTGATGCAATGCAAGGACTATGGCCTAGTAATAAACTGGAAGAAATGTAGTTTCCTGATGAAGAAAGTGGAGTTCCTGGGCCATAACATCGAAAACGGGAAAATATCCATATCAGACGAGAAGACGAAAGCTGTGACGAAATTCCCTCTGCCGACTAACACAAAACAGCTACAAAGTTTCCTAGGATTGGTTGGATATTTTAGAAAATTCATCAAGAACTTTGGACTCATCGCCAAGCCGTTGACGGATCTACTCAAACAAGATGCCAAGTTCTGCTTCAATGAAAATGAGATCGATGCGTTTAAAAAGCTGAAGGCACTAATAACGGAGAAGCCAGTACTGAAAATGTTCAACTTTCAACATCGTACAGAGCTACATACGGATGCTTCAATTGACGGATTTGGGGCCGTGCTTATACAGATATCACCCGATGACGGACGTCTACATCCAGTGTATTATATGAGCCGAAAGACGACTGATGCCCAAAGGAAATTTACGAGCTACGAACTGGAAATATTAGCTGTTATTGAGGCGTTGCACAAATTCCGAGTGTACTTGTTGGGCACACACTTCAAACTTATAAGCGATTGCAATGCGTTCACCAAGACGATGGAAAAGCAAGAAGTCAGTACCAGAGTTGCACGATGGATCCTTATGCTGCAGGAATTCGACTTCGAGGTGATTCACAGATCCGGCACCAGCATTCGCCACGCTGATGCTTTAAGTCGAAATCCAGTTATGACGATCACCGAAGAAAGCGTTCACAGCAAACTAAAGCTTCTGCAGGCACAAGACGACGAGATCAAGGCAATAATAGACGTTCTGGATGACAAACCGTCACACAACAGTTATTACATGAAAGCGGGTCTATTATACAAGCTGGTTGATGACATGGAATTAATTGTTGTCCCTTTATCTTTTCAAAGAGAGATCATCAAAGCAGCACACGAGAGAGGACACTTTTCCGTCAAGAAGACCAAAGAAATCATCGGTAAGGAATACTATATTCCCAAACTTGAGGCGAAGATTGAACGACAGGTTAGATGCTGCATACCATGTATCGTGTCCAATCGCAAGCATGGCAAAAAGGAGGGACTACTACATCCACTGCCGAAAGAAGAGGAACCATTACAAACCCTACACGTCGATTTCTTGGGTCCACTGGAGTCAACCGATAAGAGATACAAACATATTCTGGCTGTCATAGATGGATTCACCAAATTCTGCTGGCTGTACTCGACGAAAACGACATCGACTCACGAAGTTGTATCCAGACTTGGAGCACATAGCGACACATTCGGAAACCCAGTTCAGATTATCACGGATAGAGGCTCTGCATTTACATCGGACGAATTCAAGAAGTATTGCGAAAACGAGAACATTTTACACCATGCTGTTACGACTGGATTGCCCAGAGCAAACGGACAAGTAGAGAGGCTAAATTCCATAATAATATCAGTTCTTTCAAAGCTATCTGCGGATGACCCGAGCAAATGGTACAGATACGTTGGAAGGGTACAACAAGCGATAAATTCGACGTTCTGCAGGAGCACTAACAAGACCCCGTTCGAGCTGATGATTGGAACCAAGATGCGGACAAAATCTGATGTTAAATTACACGAGATGATCAATTACGAAATGGTAGAGATGTTTAACGAGAAGCGAGACGACTTACGGAAGCAGGCCAAACGACAAATATTGAACTTGCAAGATGAGAACAGAAAGACGTACAACTTACGACGAAAACACGCTGCACACTACAAGGAAGGCGATCTGGTAGCAGTTAAACGCACTCAATTTGGAGGTGGACTTAAGCTGAAGCCGAAGTATTTGGGTCCATATCGAGTGACCAAAGTTAAGCCAAAGGATACCTACGATGTCACCAAAGACGCACATTTCATGGATGGCCCTATACACACAACCACTTGCGCAGAGTATATGAAGCCCTGGAGCCCAATTGGAGATGACGACGCCGACGCATTCGAGGACGAATGATGGGAAGGATGGCCGAGTTGTGGGGTCGGATCTGGCAACTCCAGATAGATCTCAGCTTTTGTATATCGACATAAACGACGACGACGATAAAGACGAAATAGATATAAGAAGAGTATCGATATAAACGACGACGACGATAACGACGAAACAGATACACGAAGAGTATCGATATAAAAGACGATGACGATTACGATGAAAAGAGATACACGACGCGTATCAAGATGAACGACGAAAAAAGAGAGACACACGACGATTACGACGAGATCGAGAGTGAAAAATAAGAATCTGAGGAAGAACGACGTATATGACGAGCAACGTGTAACGACGACGACGACGACGCTAATAATTAAAGTTCCGATTTGACTTAATTTCAATTTACCAAAATATTATAATACAAACTATATAATCATAATAATAAAAGTAGTGTTTAATATAAAAAACCCTACATTGATTGACGTTAATAATTTTATTACCATGAATATTAAGATCTGTATTACTTTTTTGACAGTTTTGTTTTACATTTATGTTGGATATGTTCCATGTTACAATTGTATTTGGCTCTATGTACTTAATGATTTCTTTTTCGTTTATCTGCTTAAAGTTACAAATTGGTTTTGTATGAAGTAAAATTTTTGTAATACATTCATCAAATATTGGTTCATTTTTTCTATTAAAAATTTTATTATCTTTTTCAAAATAAGAGGTGGTACTGGTGTAATCGAGTTGATAGCCATCATTGTCAGGATAGGGAATGATTTTAATGGTTTTAATAGTTTGAAAGTTGATTGGGATGTGGGATACAATTAGTATGATATTATCTTGGTGATTAATCCAAGTGGAGGTTTTAATTAGAAGAATGTTTCGGTTGTCAACACTGTCAAGTCGGTCATAGGTAAGTAACTTTGGGTTGAAGAGTCCTAATCGAGACAATTGCATGCCCATTTCAATGTCTTCTACATATTCTATAAATTGTAATAATTGGTAAATAAATGTTTCTTGAAGTGTTCGTTTGTTTTGATGATCTTTAAATTGTTGCATTTCGGTATTAATTATGTTTATTATACCATTAATGTCTTGAGCTTGCACAGTATTTAAAGATAGATTTTCAATATTTTTTTCAAATTCTCGTCTGTCATTATCGTCAAGTGTGCCAAAAAGGAATTTAAATAGTGAGCCTCCAATGTTGAACAGTCCTCGTTTATTTCGATTCTCATGGTGAAAGATTATACCATTTAATTCTTGTTGTAATTTTGAATACAAATAATTGATTTGTGATGAATTTTTAAAGCTTGGAATAGTTCTACGAAAATATTCATTTGTTGTTATTATTTCAGAAACATTAATTCGTAAAGAGTGGTGTTCAAATCTAGTTGGTAATTCTATGGGTTTGTCTGAAAACAATAAGTATCCGTGGTCTGTATCCAAGTTATTTATTTGAATTTGTTGAGCATGGCATATGGTAGAGAGTATGGATGACAATATGATCATGAGGAAGGGACCTGTGGAGTTTGAATTTGGTTAATCTTTTTTTTTCTTTTTAAATTGTGTTTTGTAATAATGTGTGGTTCTATTTTTGTTAGTAATTTGGTAATGATCGGGGTCTGTTTGAGTAACATTTTGATTGGCTTTAAATGGATTTTCTAAATTTCCTTTTTGTAACGGTCCTTTTCTGTATCTAGTATCTATTTCAAATTCTTGTCGGTCACTGTTAATTTTGTTTATAATTTTTTTCTTTTTTGTCCTGTGTATCTAAAGTTGGTTGTCCTGCATGTAAGAATATGTGTGCGGGAGTTTGTCCAGTGGTGTCATGTTTAGTTTTATGATTGTAAATATAAAGGATAGTTTCCATTTTGCAAAGTTTTTTCTCTTCATCATTTAAAGTATTTATGATTCTAATTTTTTCATTGATAGTTTTGTGTAATCTTTCTATGTCCGCTATACCTGTTTTTGAAGTATTTAACTGAATTTCTACTCCCTCACTGTCAAGCCATCTTTTGAGTGCTAGACTGGTAAATGCTCCGTCTCGGTCTGCCTTTAATAATATTGGTTTACCTAACTGATTAAATATGCGCATTAATGCGTTTTTGCATTCTATCCAATCTTTAGTTTTGATTTGTTCGAGAGTAGCGAATTTTGAATAAATGTCTATGCAGCTTAGATAGTGTTTACCTTCTGATGAATAAATATCTATTACGAATTTATCTCTACAATGTTCTGGTTTGGGCGTAATTTTCATTGGCATTTCTGTATTTCTATGTTCGGTTTTCGTTAAATTGCAGATATGACATTCATTAATAATGTTTTGGGTTAATAATTGACTATTGGGGAAATAATAAGTTTCACCGAAAAGTTTGTTTGTTTTTTGAATGCCTGGATGTAGGAGTTTTTCATGCGTCTTGAGAATGAGTTCTTTGAACTCTGCGTATGAACTTATATTTTTCAGAAGAATAAGGCTTCTGAGAATTTTAGTATGGTTTGGATTGATAATGTCTTTGTGTGCGTTTTGGATAATTTCAAAATCGGCATCACTATCTATAAACAGCGCACTAGACTTAGTGCAAAAATGATCAATCAAATATTGTTTAGCTTTTTCTGTTGTCATATTATCATATGTGATGTGGATTATTAGTTTTTTGAAATAATTTTCTTTTCTTATATTTGGAATGCCTTTAGAAAATATTATTTGTCTTTTAAATGTGTTAATTGGTTTTTCGGTGATAAAAATTAAGTTACTATTGTCTTCATCAGAACTATGTTGTGTTTCTTTTCCAAAATAAGCTTGTTCTATTTTTACTCGAGATAAAGCGTCTGCTATGTGATTTTCCTTTCCTTTTATATATTTAATGTCAAAGTCATATTCTGATAATTTAACTCTCCATCGAGTTAATTTTGAATTTGGTTCTTTCATTTTGTATAACCAACATAACGGTTGATGGTCACTATTAATTTCAAAATGTCGTCCTAGAAGGTAATGTCGAAAGGTTTTTGTTGCCCATACAATAGCTAAAAGTTCTTTTTCTATGGCACTGTAATTGGTTTCGTGATCATTTAGGGTTCTACTAATGTAACTAAGTGGGTGTCCGTTTTGTGAAAGTACAGCTCCAAGTGCTATGTTACTTGCGTCTGTAGTTAATACGAATTTACTGTTAAAATCTGGTATTTTTAAAATGGGGTCATTGGAAATTAGTTGTTTTAATTTTTCAAAGGCTTCTACGTATTCTGGATTTTGTATATCGATTTTGGAATCTTTTTTTTAGAACTGTTGTCATCGGTTTGGCTATGTCTGCAAAATTGGGAATGAATTTTCTGTAATATCCGGTTAACCCAAGAAAACCTTTAATTTCTTTGGTCTTTTTTGGAATTGGGTATTTTTGAATAGCCTTGATTTTTTCAGGATTGGGTTTTATTCCGTCCTTAGTTATGATATGTCCAAGAAAAGTAGTTTCTTGTTTAAGAAACTCGCATTTGTCAAGTTGAAGTTTAAGATTAGCTTCAGAAAGCTTTTCGAAAACTAGTTGTAGTGAATGTAGGTGTTCTTCTAGGGATGTGGAAAAAACGATAATATCGTCTAAATACACCAAACAATGCTTGTTTAATAATGGTCGCAACACATTATTCATGCAACGTTGAAAAGTTGCAGGAGCATTTTTTAAACCAAATGGCATACGAAGATATTCATAATGACCATTTTTGGTTGAAAAAGCTGTTTTATGTATTGCATCTGGATGCATTTCCAGCTGATGGAAACCTTTTGCAAGGTCAATTGTGGTAAAATAATTGCATCTACCTAGTTTTCCTAGAATTTCGTCCATATTCGGTATTGGGTATCTGTCATTAATAGTTACCTCGTTTAATTTTCTATAGTCGATTACTATTCTAAACTTTTGTTTACCCGATGCGTCTTGTTTTTTTGGAACAATCCATATTGGACTGCAGTAGGGGGAATTACTGGGTTTTATGATACCTTGTTCTAACATTTCTTGGATTTGGTTTTCAACTTCTTGTTCATAGGCCTGAGGATAACTGTACGGTTTAGAGTAAATGGGGGAGTTATGAGTAGTGTTAATATTATGTTTTTCTTGATTACTGAAACTGAGTTGATCTCCTTCTTGAAATTGAATATGTTGATAAATCTTTAATAAATGTTTTAATTTTGATTTCTCTTCATTATTTAAATGATCTAATCGATACAGATTTGAATTCTCAAGTGATTCTGTTTTTACATTGTCTGAAGACTGTGGGCTATTGTTATATTTTTTAGCTTCAAAAGTTGGATTAGCTAAAAAATGAGTTTGATTTTTAATTGGAGAATCATTAATTAGTTTATATTTTTTGTTGAATAAAGTTACTGTTTGAAATTTGTAGTCTATTATTGCTTGGGCTTGTGAAAGCAAATTTCTGCCAATTAATAAATCATAGTCTGAAGAAAATTTGTGTAAAAGGAATTCACTACTACTCATGAATATGTTGTTGGAGGGAACAATAATCTTTTTTGTGATTGTTAATGGCCCGTTACTTGTGTGAATGAGACATTCAGTATCATAAACATTTAGATTGAAAACATTGGATGTCATCATATTTACTGTTGAACCGGTATCTATAAGGCATTTTAAAACTTTTCCTTTATGGGTAAGTTTTATGAATTGTTGGTTTCCGAAGCTGGTAACGGAAAATTTTCGGCTTGATCGAGCTCTATCTCTTTACACTGTTCAGTTAAATTTTCGGCTACTGGTGTCGAAGTTTCGGCATAATCAAAGCTTTGAGGATATCCGTAATCTTGATAGGATTGTGGATTTGAAGCTAATTGATTGTAATATTCTTGCTGTAAATATTCTTGATAATTCAATTCTTCTTGATACCTAGCTTCTTGATCTGTGCTCATTTTACTCTGTCCACTTTCTGCTGGTCTAGAGCGTTTCATTGGTGGATGTGGAACACCAGGTGTATTATTAACTGGAGCCTTTTGTAAAGTGGCACTCTGAATTTGTCCAAAACGGTTTTGGTCAAATAAATTTTGACGAAAATTTTGTCGAGGTGGAAATTGTACTGGTCTTGTCGGATTTGGTACGGGTGGTAATGGTCGAGGTAAGTAGTTGTTAGTATGAGGCATATTGTAATGTTGTTGTAATGGATGAAATGGTTGTTGATAATATGGTGGATGATTTGGATACGAAACATATTGTGTATTGTTTGGTTGGAGAAATGTTGGAAATTTATGAAAATTGGAATTGGTTGGGAGTGGCTTTAATTCTTTTTCTTGTTTTGTTTTAGTGGAATTAAAATTTTGGCAAGGTTGATCATAAAGATTTTTTTCTTGCAATAAATTTATAAGCGATCTTAAATCGGGAATTTCGCAATTTATAATTCTAATGCAGATGTTAGTAGGTAACTTTTGAATCAAATCGTCAATACTAGATTTAATTAGCCGCGAGTACAGTGTTTTTTCATCGATATTATTCTCTAGTTCTAGCTTACTCATTAAAGTACGCCTGCGCTGTTCAGCTTCCTCCAGAAATTCGCGAACGTTCCCCTTAAAAGGTGTGTTCCTGAAGTCCTCTAGAAGGATGTGATTGTTCGTCTGGGTTTTATAGTTGAGTATCAATTGCTTCCGAAGATCTGTCCAGGTGTTGAGATTATTTATGCCAAGGGATAGCATAACATCAGCACTGATGCAACGTTCCACAAGTCCAAAAATAATCGCTTGTTGCCGTATATCATTAGTCGTGTACAGGGCCAATATGTAGTCGATACGGTTAACAAAGGTGTACAGGGTATTTTTGTTTCCATTGAATTTTTCGACGTCTTTCAATTGATTTATTACTTGTGACATGCTGGCGTCAGAAAGGGTTGTTGCTGCTGCTGCTCCTCCTTCCATTTTGTAAAATTTTTGTTACGGTTGGTTGTTGTTTTGATTATTTTTATATTGTTCTGTTCTTTTTTTTTTTTTTTCACTTAACCAATATTTTATTTAAAAGTCTCACTTAATTTAGTTTTTTAGTTTTACTTATAATTCACTTTAGGCTTAATTACAATTGAGTTTGTTTTTGTTTGTTTGCACAGATAGCTATTTCGAATTTTATTGAGATAACCAGGTATCTGGAATTATGTTCTCTCCGAATTCTATCGCGTCTTCTTGAATTAATTTCAAGTTGTGAACATCCGTGGTTTTTGGCAAAAATGCGAATTGTTGGTTTACACGTCACTGTCGAGGTTTTTCTTATAAAACTTGACGCGATATTTACCGTCGCTTGGGTTGCCTTCGCGTTGGTTGTTTTTTTTCGGATAACAACAAAAAAGTATTAGAATTGCTTCAGGATCTATTTATTGTTATCCTACCGGCTGCGCCAATTGAATATTTTATGTGTTTAATCGAATCGAATAAATGTCGCGACACACTCTAACGACAACGTTGATGTAAAAATAAAAGACGAAGCGAGATTTTAGATTCACGACTTGTTTTATTCAATATCAACTTAAGACTAACAGATATTGGTTTAATAAATGATAAAGAAAGCTCTGTTTGAATGTTTACATTATCGAGGGCACCGCTGGTTGCTGGGCACCAAGCGTTGCTCGTTATCTCGGCTTAAGCTGGGAACAAAAATTATGCTGACTATGTGATTTGCAATCGATGCTGATCGATTGGGGAGATGCGCCGGCTAGACGGCTCTTTGTTTACAATTGTTGAATTTATTCTCAAGTGAGGCTTGGGAATGTTTATAATTGGGGGTTGGATTCATTCTCAAGTGAAGCTTGGGAATGTTTATAATTGGGGATATGGAACTCTGTAGACATAATCGGGATGAATATGTCACTTCCCTCTCCTTAAGAGGCGAGCCTGTGAATCAAGGCGAGGCTGAAGGGTAAAGTTTTGGTAAATTTGATTGTGTCACTTCGATAACTGTTTCATCTTGTTGTTGTTCTTTTGGTTGAACTGATTGCGGTGTATCTTTTTTGTGTTCGTGAATTTGTTTCTTACATTTTTTATGGATTAATATTATGGGATTAAATGATACATATTTTAAATATAACAATATGATTATGAATATAATAATAATGGTTATAATTATTGTATATGAAAAGACATTATTTTGGGATACAAGTTGTACAATGTCGTCATGTTTGATAGGCTTAATTTTGATAATTTCTATTGGTGGATACAAAGGTGTTAGATCTATTTCGGGTTGTAAGTAATTGTCGCTTAAAATGATATCATTTATTTGTAGTTTACATTGATTGACGTTAATAATTTTATTACCATGAATATTAAGATCTGTATTACTTTTTTGACAGTTTTGTTTTACATTTATGTTGGATATGTTCCATGTTACAATTGTATTTGGCTCTATGTACTTAATGATTTCTTTTTCGTTTATCTGCTTAAAGTTACAAATTGGTTTTGTATGAAGTAAAATTTTTGTAATACATTCATCAAATATTGGTTCATTTTTTTCTATTAAAAATTTTATTATCTTTTTCAAAATAAGAGGTGGTACTGGTGTAATCGAGTTGATAGCCATCATTGTCAGGATAGGGAATGATTTTAATGGTTTTAATAGTTTGAAAGTTGATTGGGATGTGGGATACAATTAGTATGATATTATCTTGGTGATTAATCCAAGTGGAGGTTTTAATTAGAAGAATGTTTCGGTTGTCAACACTGTCAAGTCGGTCATAGGTAAGTAACTTTGGGTTGAAGAGTCCTAATCGAGACAATTGCATGCCCATTTCAATGTCTTCTACATATTCTATAAATTGTAATAATTGGTAAATAAATGTTTCTTGAAGTGTTCGTTTGTTTTGATGATCTTTAAATTGTTGCATTTCGGTATTAATTATGTTTATTATACCATTAATGTCTTGAGCTTGCACAGTATTTAAAGATAGATTTTCAATATTTTTTTCAAATTCTCGTCTGTCATTATCGTCAAGTGTGCCAAAAAGGAATTTAAATAGTGAGCCTCCAATGTTGAACAGTCCTCGTTTATTTCGATTCTCATGGTGAAAGATTATACCATTTAATTCTTGTTGTAATTTTGAATACAAATAATTGATTTGTGATGAATTTTTAAAGCTTGGAATAGTTCTACGAAAATATTCATTTGTTGTTATTATTTCAGAAACATTAATTCGTAAAGAGTGGTGTTCAAATCTAGTTGGTAATTCTATGGGTTTGTCTGAAAACAATAAGTATCCGTGGTCTGTATCCAAGTTATTTATTTGAATTTGTTGAGCATGGCATATGGTAGAGAGTATGGATGACAATATGATCATGAGGAAGGGACCTGTGGAGTTTGAATTTGGTTAATCTTTTTTTTTTTTTTAAATTGTGTTTTGTAATAATGTGTGGTTCTATTTTTGTTAGTAATTTGGTAATGATCGGGGTCTGTTTGAGTAACATTTTGATTGGCTTTAAATGGATTTTCTAATTTTCCTTTTTGTAACGGTCCTTTTCTGTATCTAGTATCTATTTCAAATTCTTGTCGGTCACTGTTAATTTTGTTTATAATTTTTTTTTTTTTGTCCTGTGTATCTAAAGTTGGTTGTCCTGCATGTAAGAATATGTGTGCGGGAGTTTGTCCAGTGGTGTCATGTTTAGTTTTATGATTGTAAATATAAAGGATAGTTTCCATTTTGCAAAGTTTTTTCTCTTCATCATTTAAAGTATTTATGATTCTAATTTTTTCATTGATAGTTTTGTGTAATCTTTCTATGTCCGCTATACCTGTTTTTGAAGTATTTAACTGAATTTCTACTCCCTCACTGTCAAGCCATCTTTTGAGTGCTAGACTGGTAAATGCTCCGTCTCGGTCTGCCTTTAATAATATTGGTTTACCTAACTGATTAAATATGCGCATTAATGCGTTTTTGCATTCTATCCAATCTTTAGTTTTGATTTGTTCGAGAGTAGCGAATTTTGAATAAATGTCTATGCAGCTTAGATAGTGTTTACCTTCTGATGAATAAATATCTATTACGAATTTATCTCTACAATGTTCTGGTTTGGGCGTAATTTTCATTGGCATTTCTGTATTTCTATGTTCGGTTTTCGTTAAATTGCAGATATGACATTCATTAATAATGTTTTGGGTTAATAATTGACTATTGGGGAAATAATAAGTTTCACCGAAAAGTTTGTTTGTTTTTTGAATGCCTGGATGTAGGAGTTTTTCATGCGTCTTGAGAATGAGTTCTTTGAACTCTGCGTATGAACTTATATTTTTCAGAAGAATAAGGCTTCTGAGAATTTTAGTATGGTTTGGATTGATAATGTCTTTGTGTGCGTTTTGGATAATTTCAAAATCGGCATCACTATCTATAAACAGCGCACTAGACTTAGTGCAAAAATGATCAATCAAATATTGTTTAGCTTTTTCTGTTGTCATATTATCATATGTGATGTGGATTATTAGTTTTTTGAAATAATTTTCTTTTCTTATATTTGGAATGCCTTTAGAAAATATTATTTGTCTTTTAAATGTGTTAATTGGTTTTTCGGTGATAAAAATTAAGTTACTATTGTCTTCATCAGAACTATGTTGTGTTTCTTCTCCAAAATAAGCTTGTTCTATTTTTACTCGAGATAAAGCGTCTGCTATGTGATTTTCCTTTCCTTTTATATATTTAATGTCAAAGTCATATTCTGATAATTTAACTCTCCATCGAGTTAATTTTGAATTTGGTTCTTTCATTTTGTATAACCAACATAACGGTTGATGGTCACTATTAATTTCAAAATGTCGTCCTAGAAGGTAATGTCGAAAGGTTTTTGTTGCCCATACAATAGCTAAAAGTTCTTTTTCTATGGCACTGTAATTGGTTTCGTGATCATTTAGGGTTCTACTAATGTAACTAAGTGGGTGTCCGTTTTGTGAAAGTACAGCTCCAAGTGCTATGTTACTTGCGTCTGTAGTTAATACGAATTTACTGTGAAAATCTGGTATTTTTAAAATGGGGTCATTGGAAATTAGTTGTTTTAATTTTTCAAAGGCTTCTACGTATTCTGGATTTTGTATATCGATTTTGGAATCTTTTTTTAGAACTGTTGTCATCGGTTTGGCTATGTCTGCAAAATTGGGAATGAATTTTCTGTAATATCCGGTTAACCCAAGAAAACCTTTAATTTCTTTGGTCTTTTTTGGAATTGGGTATTTTTGAATAGCCTTGATTTTTTCAGGATTGGGTTTTATTCCGTCCTTAGTTATGATATGTCCAAGAAAAGTAGTTTCTTGTTTAAGAAACTCGCATTTGTCAAGTTGAAGTTTAAGATTAGCTTCAGAAAGCTTTTCGAAAACTAGTTGTAGTGAATGTAGGTGTTCTTCTAGGGATGTGGAAAAAACGATAATATCGTCTAAATACACCAAACAATGCTTGTTTAATAATGGTCGCAACACATTATTCATGCAACGTTGAAAAGTTGCAGGAGCATTTTTTAAACCAAATGGCATACGAAGATATTCATAATGACCATTTTTGGTTGAAAAAGCTGTTTTATGTATTGCATCTGGATGCATTTCCAGCTGATGGAAACCTTTTGCAAGGTCAATTGTGGTAAAATAATTGCATCTACCTAGTTTTCCTAGAATTTCGTCCATATTCGGTATTGGGTATCTGTCATTAATAGTTACCTCGTTTAATTTTCTATAGTCGATTACTATTCTAAACTTTTGTTTACCCGATGCGTCTTGTTTTTTTGGAACAATCCATATTGGACTGCAGTAGGGGGAATTACTGGGTTTTATGATACCTTGTTCTAACATTTCTTGGATTTGGTTTTCAACTTCTTGTTCATAGGCCTGAGGATAACTGTACGGTTTAGAGTAAATGGGGGAGTTATGAGTAGTGTTAATATTATGTTTTTCTTGATTACTGAAACTGAGTGATCTCCTTCTTGAAATTGAATATGTTGATAAGTCTTTAATAAATGTTTTAATTTTGATTTCTCTTCATTATTTAAATGATCTAATCGATACAGATTTGAATTCTCAAGTGATTCTGTTTTTACATTGTCTGAAGACTGTGGGCTATTGTTATATTTTTTTTGCTTCAAAAGTTGGATTAGCTAAAAAATGAGTTTGATTTTTAATTGGAGAATCATTAATTAGTTTATATTTTTTTGTCGAATAAAGTTACTGTTTGAAATTTGTAGTCTATTATTGCTTGGGCTTGTGAAAGCAAATTTCTGCCAATTAATAAATCATAGTCTGAAGAAAATTTGTGTAAAAGGAATTCACTACTACTCATGAATATGTTGTTGGAGGGAACAATAATCTTTTTTAGACCCCGTACTCTAAAAAAGAGTATAGGGGTCTATTAGGTTTGTCAGAAGCGAAATGTGCGTAACAGGCAGAAGGAGGCGTGGCCGACCCCATAAAGTATATATATTCTAGATCAGCATCAACAGCCGAGTCGATATAGCAATGTCCGTCTGTCCGTCTGTCCGTCTGTCCGTCTGTCTGTCTGTCCGTCCGTCCGTATGAACACCTGGATCTTTTAAACTACAAAAGCTAGAGACACCAAATTTGGAATGAAAGTCCGTTATCTTCGCGAGCAGATCAAGTTTATTTCAAATTGTTGCCACGCCCCTTACCGCCCCCGCAATGAGCAAAAAACCAGACACACCTCGAAAAAAATTTAGTTTTAGGCCAATAACTCAGTAACTATGGCACTTAGGAACACCATTTCTGGTAAACAGGTTGCTAGTGACACCCTTAATGCAATGCCATTACAAATTTTGAGCTGCCACGCCCCCTTTTCTCCTGAGAGTTAACCAAACGTTTTCACTTTAATGCCATGTTTAAGGCATTTATTCATATAGTAGAGTGTTGTAATTCAACATTCGTATAGAGACATATAAAATCAAACTATTCTGAAAGGGGCATCAACATACTACCTTTAACAAAAGAGCTACTGCGTTAGAAAGTTTGTTATTTAACTGCAATATCACTTACGCGCGAGAGCGAGACAGAAACATACAAACACATGTTCGAACATTTTCGATGCTTGTGTGGCGACAGCGCTGCCGGCAGACGCTGTGGCGACAGCGCTGCCGGCAGACGCTGGCCGCGCCGAATACACACATACATACATACATGCATACATATAATTTCAAACGAATGTGTTTTTGTATGAATAATATGTAAATGCTGATTATCGGAGAATTCTTGAAAGTGGCGCGTGGTGCAACTGATAGAGTTGCGGCAATGCGAATTGTTAACCTTCCTACGGTCTTCAAATTAACTGACGCGGACGGACTTCGGGTCAAATTTGACCCATTACTATATTTTCAAGGCTTATACTTGGTTTTTGATTATTTTTACTGTTAGGTTTTTTTCCATTAAATGGGTATCTTAAATACAAATGAAAATCCAAATATATTTATTCCATTATCATATTTTTTTATTAATATATTTATGAAAATTTTTATTTTATTTCTATGTGAATAATAGAAACTTTAACAAAAACGTTTATTCAAAAACAAAAAGATATTCATGAATAATGAAAACTTTAAATAAAAAGTGTATTTAATAATGAAAGGAAAAAGAAATAAATTATTTCAGACAGTTTGTACACAAAGTAATAGTTTTAGAATGTTGTTTACATATATATTTATTACAAATGTCGCAAACTAATCCTGTTTTGTTATCAGTTTTTGAGCATAGTTGACATCGACTTCTTTTAGTTGTTTTCTTTTCCGACGTGTTTCCAAATTTACCTGATGATGATGGTTGTGCATCCAGTTGAGAATCCTTTCGTATTTTTTTGGCAATTTCAAGAGAAAAAGGTGCTCGTGGTAAAGTTTGTCGCTTTTTTATATAGGGTGTTATGAGCTGCATACCAAGGTTTTCCAAGTAAAAACGGCGCTTTGTAAGACAGCCCTCTTTCCAGGTGTGGTTGGCGGATTTGAATAAAACGAAAGCGTTATAAGCTGAAATGTCGATTATGTTACTAAACACTACTTGAGGCCACCGTTTTGTCATTCGTTTGCAAGTGTAACCGCTTACAGCTTTGTCCAATGTGTCTACACCACCTTTACATTTATTGTAGTCCAGTATTATTTCTGGCTTTTTATCCCGACGATTACTAATTTTTGAATCATGGTGTAGAGTGCTAAGTAGAATCACAGCTCTATTCTTCTTAGGTATGTACGAAACGAGAGTTGTTTGTTCAGTAAAAGCGAAGATTGACGAATTTAGTGGTCTTTTTTTTATGTTCACTAAGTCTGGTGGTAGTTCGGGCTTGTTTTTGCGTATTGTTCCTACTATCGTAATACGTTTCTCCAATAATTTTTGTGCCAATTGATAAGACGTGAAAAAATTGTCGGTTGTGAGATTATGTCCTTTTAGCCCTTCAATCAAATCAAGAACAACACGCATGCCTTGATTTTTTTCGGGGGTACTTCCGATTGCCTTGCCAGTGTAAGGTTGGATGTTCCAAACATAGCTCGTTGTTGAATCACAAAGTACCCAAAATTTGATTCCATACTTTGCAGGCTTTGCTGGCATGTACTGGCGGAATGGACATCTTCCTCTGAAAGCTACTAATTGTTCATCGATGGTCACGTTTTCCGTTGGATTGTAAAGCTTAGGTAATATCTCAACCCATTGATTCCACAAATCACGTATAGGAGCAAATTTATCTATTGATCTTCGTTCACTTCGAGTTTCCCTGTTGTCGAACCTAATCACTCTCGATATTTTTTTGAAAGTCTTCAAAGGCATAGTTGCAGCGAATATTGGTCTTCCGGTTTCAGGGTTCCAAAGACTTTCACAGCTTTCATTATTTGATCGAAAAACGCCAGCTAATATTAGCAATCCAATAAATGCAAATAGTTCGATGTTTTCAATATCCAGCCATTCTTCACCGTATATTCGTTTTCCCTCAATGTTTGTGTAGCTCAATATCGTACGTATCAAAGGCTGTGGGAAAAATAGTTCAAAGCTAGAAATTTCTTTTTCGGTAATTCGTGAGCACGAGTAACGCGTTAGTCCAGGAATCAAGCTGATAATATTTTCTCTTGAAGCTCTTCCGGCACTTGTTACAAGAGGGGTTTTTGAAAAGTTTATTTGACCATTTTTTGATGACATCATTTCAGAATGTACAAGAGAATTTTCGACATCACTGAAATCACTGTCGGAAGAATCTGCAACCTCAACATGATCTTCGAATTCAGAACATGATTCCTCATCATCCGAAAACGCGGCCAAAGAGAATTCACTTTCACTATCACTCATCGTTACGAAATAAATAGTCCAATAACCAAACAAAGCACGTGCTTTTAATTTTATGTTTACTGTGAACTCAATAAAAGCAGATTAAATATTACAATGCAACCGCTGAGCCGAAAATTTGCAATTAGCAAATAAATTTAATTCAAATAATGTCTGATTTATACGTTGGGTCAAATTTGACCCGAGGGTCGTAGAAGTAAAAAAACTTCTACCGGACAGAGACTAAATTATTTTATTTTAATTTTACGCTTATTATATAAAATAAAATAAATTAGAAAAAGTCACGAAACATCAAGTCCTGAAAAATTTGGTTGTTGAAAAAACTTAATTTTTTTCGTGAAATGGGTCAAAAATGACCCGAAGACCGTAGGAAGGTTAATTTAATTTTTTTTAATTTCAATTCAAAATGTACATATAAAAATTAAAATTTTTAAATTTCATTCAAAAATTTAAATTTAAATTGAATACAATTGCGCACTTCTATGGGAGTACGGGGTCTTTTACAGTCGGCTCGATCGACTGTAGCCTTTCTTACTTGTTTGTGATTGTTAATGGCCCGTTACTTGTGTGAATGAGACATTCAGTATCATAAACATTTAGATTGAAAACATTGGATGTCATCATATTTACTGTTGAACCGGTATCTATAAGGCATTTTAAAACTTTTCCTTTATGGGTAAGTTTTATGAATTGTTGGTTTCCGAAGCTGGTAACGGAAAATTTTCGGCTTGATCGAGCTCTATCTCTTTACACTGTTCAGTTAAATTTTCGGCTACTGGTGTCGAAGTTTCGGCATAATCAAAGCTTTGAGGATATCCGTAATCTTGATAGGATTGTGGATTTGAAGCTAATTGATTGTAATATTCTTGCTGTAAATATTCTTGATAATTCAATTCTTCTTGATACCTAGCTTCTTGATCTGTGCTCATTTTACTCTGTCCACTTTCTGCTGGTCTAGAGCGTTTCATTGGTGGATGTGGAACACCAGGTGTATTATTAACTTTAGCCTTTTGTAAAGTGGCACTCTGAATTTGTCCAAAACGGTTTTGGTCAAATAAATTTTGACGAAAATTTTGTCGAGGTGGAAATTGTACTGGTCTTGTCGGATTTGGTACGGGTGGTAATGGTCGAGGTAAGTAGTTGTTAGTATGAGGCATATTGTAATGTTGTTGTAATGGATGAAATGGTTGTTGATAATATGGTGGATGATTTGGATACGAAACATATTGTGTATTGTTTGGTTGGAGAAATGGTGGAAATTTATGAAAATTGGAATTGGTTGGGAGTGGCTTTAATTCTTTTTCTTGTTTTGTTTTAGTGGAATTAAAATTTTGGCAAGGTTGATCATAAAGATTTTTTTCTTGCAATAAATTTATAAGCGATCTTAAATCGGGAATTTCGCAATTTATAATTCTAATGCAGATGTTAGTAGGTAACTTTTGAATCAAATCGTCAATACTAGATTTAATTAGCCGCGAGTACAGTGTTTTTTCATCGATATTATTCTCTAGTTCTAGCTTACTCATTAAAGTACGCCTGCGCTGTTCAGCTTCCTCCAGAAATTCGCGAACGTTCCCCTTAAAAGGTGTGTTCCTGAAGTCCTCTAGAAGGATGTGATTGTTCGTCTGGGTTTTATAGTTGAGTATCAATTGCTTCCGAAGATCTGTCCAGGTGTTGAGATTATTTATGCCAAGGGATAGCATAACATCAGCACTGATGCAACGTTCCACAAGTCCAAAAATAATCGCTTGTTGCCGTATATCATTAGTCGTGTACAGGGCCAATATGTAGTCGATACGGTTAACAAAGGTGTACAGGGTATTTTTGTTTCCATTGAATTTTTCGACGTCTTTCAATTGATTTATTACTTGTGACATGCTGGCGTCAGAAAGGGTTGTTGCTGCTGCTGCTCCTCCTTCCATTTTGTAAAATTTTTTGTTACGGTTGGTTGTTGTTTTGATTATTTTTATATTGTTCTGTTCTTTTTTTTTTTCACTTAACCAATATTTTATTTAAAAGTCTCACTTAATTTAGTTTTTTAGTTTTACTTATAATTCACTTTAGGCTTAATTACAATTGAGTTTGTTTTTGTTTGTTTGCACAGATAGCTATTTCGAATTTTATTGAGATAACCAGGTATCTGGAATTATGTTCTCTCCGAATTCTATCGCGTCTTCTTGAATTAATTTCAAGTTGTGAACATCCGTGGTTTTTGGCAAAAATGCGAATTGTTGGTTTACACGTCACTGTCGAGGTTTTTCTTATAAAACTTGACGCGATATTTACCGTCGCTTGGGTTGCCTTCGCGTTGGTTGTTTTTTTTCGGATAACAACAAAAAAGTATTAGAATTGCTTCAGGATCTATTTATTGTTATCCTACCGGCTGCGCCAATTGAATATTTTATGTGTTTAATCGAATCGAATAAATGTCGCGACACACTCTAACGACAACGTTGATGTAAAAATAAAAGACGAAGCGAGATTTTAGATTCACGACTTGTTTTATTCAATTTCAACTTAAGACTAACAGATATTGGTTTAATAAATGATAAAGAAAGCTCTGTTTGAATGTTTACATTATCGAGGGCACCGCTGGTTGCTGGGCACCAAGCGTTGCTCGTTATCTCGGCTTAAGCTGGGAACAAAAATTATGCTGACTATGTGATTTGCAATCGATGCTGATCGATTGGGGAGATGCGCCGGCTAGACGGCTCTTTGTTTACAATTGTTGAATTTATTCTCAAGTGAGGCTTGGGAATGTTTATAATTGGGGGTTGGATTCATTCTCAAGTGAAGCTTGGGAATGTTTATAATTGGGGATATGGAACTCTGTAGACATAATCGGGATGAATATGTCACTATATGTATGCATATATGTATGTATGTGTGTATTCACTTTCAGAATTTCATGTCTCTAAACGAATGTTGAATTACAACAATGTACTATATGAATAAATGCATTAAAAAGGGCATTGAAGCTTAAAAGTTTGGTTAACTCTAATGAGAAAAGGGGGCGTGGCAGCTCAAAATTTTTAATGGCATTGCATTAAGGCTGTCTCTAGCAAACCTGCTTACTAGAAATGGTGTTTTTAAGTGCCATAGTTACTGAGTTATTGGCCTAAAACTACATTTTTTTCGAGGTGTGTCTGGTTTTTTGCTTATTGTGGGGGCGGTAGGGGGCGTGGCAAAAATTTGAAATAAACTTAACCTGCCTGACACATAGACGGACTTTCATTCCAAATTTGCTGGCTCTAGCTCTTGTAGTTTAAAAGATCCAGGTGTTCATACGGACGGACGGATGGACAGACAGACGGACATTGCTATATCGACTCGGCTGTTGATGCTGATCTAGAATATATATACTTTATGGGGTCGGCCACGCCTCCTTCTGCCTGTTAGGCACATTTCGCTTCTGACAAACCTAAAAGACCCCTCTACTATTTTTTAGAGTATGGGGTCTAAAAAGACAAGTCTACGAAATCGACACCGTTTAGTAAAACTGCTGAAAAAATAAAAACACATTTCACTGAAATTAACAGAGGCCAGATAACCACACACAAAAGTAAATTCTAAAAGAAAACGAAAATTAATTATAGTATATACTTACAGCCATGCGATTCAACGGAATCATCGGACTCACAATCTTAATAATGATGTCATAACCCACATGGACAACAGCATGTCTAATATAAATTAAACCAATAGAAAATAATCAATGTTTTTCTTTTGTGCGAATCAGGTTTTATACAATTACCAATAACCTTTGAAAATCATTGTCTTACAATTAATATAACACAAGTTCACGAAACATTTCATTTCTTTTTATTCCAGTAAATATTTTAATAAATTTTCTAATCGAAAAATTGAACAGAGAAATGAGCGGAATACAATTTACAAAACGGTCCCAAAGAAGTCTTATTAACTTTGGTCGAGATTTAAATATCTTTTTGGAAAACGATAAATTGAAAATGAAAAAGCAGATTAAACACTATTCAAATAAAAGATTTAAATAAATAAGGTATTGACTCAGAGAATAATCGTAAAAATAAATTAAAACAGATAAAAACAAGAAAGAAAAGTACAGTCGAGCGCGCCCGACCGTATAATACTCTCTGCATTTGTCCCGATTAAATTATTAAAATCGGTATCGAGATATTACAATGTGAATTACTTGCATTAAAACACGTTGAAACAAAAACAATCTAAGCATAATCAAATACACATCAGTGTGTTTGTATTCGAATACACATACATTTGGCAATATGTATATGATGCAAATATGTATGTATGTATGTATGTGTGTATTCGGCGCAGCCAGCGACCGCGGGCAGCGTTGCCGACACACAGGCAGCGAAAACGTTCGAACATGTGCTTGTGTGTTTCTATCTCGCTTGCACCTATGGGTTGATATTGCGTTCAATTATCAATATTGTAACGCTTCTAGTTTTCTTGTTTATAGTCCGATTTTAATGCGCCTTTCAGTATAGTTTAATATAGTTAGTCTCCACACGAATTATATAATTACAATACAGTACGATACGAACAAGTTCGCCAAAACTGGCATTGAAGGTTCCAGACTTTTTTATCAAATGTGGGAAAAGTGGGCGTGGCAGCCCAAAATTTTAAATGGCAATGCAACTATGCCGTCGCTAGGAACCTTCCGTTCCAGAATTGGTGATCCTAGGTGCCATAGTTACTGAGATATTTGCCGAAAACACCAATTTTTTCCGAGGTGTGTCCAGTTTTTTGCTTATTGTGGGCGAATGGGGCGTGGCATCGAAAAAAAAAAAGATTCTTGTATTGACTGACTAAATATCTGATCGTTTGACACCAAGCTCAAACTTGTAGCTCTTACCATCTCTGAAATCTGTTTGTTCATACGGACGGACAGACAGACAGACAGACAGACAGACAGACAGACAGACGGACAGACGGACATGGCTATATCGACTCGGCTTGTGACGCTGATCAAGAATATATATACTTTATGGGGTCTGCCACGCCTCCTTCTCCCTGTTACATACTTTTGCACAAACCCAATATACTCTTGCAGAGAGTATAACAAGAAAGAATGCTGTAGTCGCCTCGCGACTTTAGGATACCCTTTACTCAGTTTCAATATGTTATTAGCAATGGTTATGGATAAGATTTGGATCAAACTTGGTTAGTATGTATATATTGATAGCATAAGTTTTCTGTGTGAGTTTGATTAACTTAGCTTAGTAAACCCAAAAGTTTTTCATACTAATTCATATTTGGAGCGTATTTTTAACCGATCGGCCCTATGGGAGCTATCCGATTTGGATCAAACTTGGTCAGTACATGTACTTCCTAGACATATACTACCTGTGATCTGGTTAAGATAGCATGGCTAACAAAAAAGTTTTCTATAGTAAAACAGTCTAGTTTTACCTGTACCTTAATATGAAGATAGAACGCCCTAAAATGGGCGTGTAAAAAACAAAAACAAACTTGTACTGCTTGGGTATTGTACCTTTCATTTGAGACCCCTATCATCTTTCTAGTTCTTATAGTCTCTCAGATACTTTTGTTCATACAAACGGACGGACGGACGGACAGACGGACAGACGGACATGGCTATATCGACTTTCACTCTTTACTATACGAGTAACGGGTATAAAAACACTATCAGCTCAGATGAAAATTATGGAAAATAGTTTGTTAGAAAATGAAGTTTTGTTGGCGACAGTTTATATGGACCCAAGGGTAAATTGTATGTTGACGCCTAATAAAAGAGCGTTAGCAAAACAAAATTTAATGAAAATTGCATATCGTTTAATCGTGTAGAATGAAGTAAGCTAAATAATGTAGTTTGACGCAAATTGTTGTCGTGTTTCTTTTATGTTTATTGCTCTTAGTTGTGAAGAACTTCAATTAAATTTATGTATATATGGACTTTAATGTACTAACGGGACAGTACATTCAAGTGGCCCAGCAACACCAAGCAACGTGCTTGTTAGCGCGCGGAATCTGTAGTGTGCAGTCGAATGTTGAGAACATCTTTAAACTTGGTTTGAGTCTTCACTTAGGCGCAGCTTAAAAGTTGGGTTTGATGCTCGACTAAGTGAGAACACTTTAAGCTTTTACAGGCTGAGCGAAAGCTCTAATTACGCCGGCTTAACTAACCCCGCTTAAGAGAACAGGACAGGCAAGATAACATTACAGCTAAGCCAGATAAAAGATAAACTGCGTTGACATCTCGCTCACGCACATAGTAATATTTCATGCTTATTCGGCGAATCTTACGACAATGCAGTTAGGCTTAAGATAATTGGTGTCGTGCGCATAAAGCTCATCTATAAATAGAACAGCGGCTTAAAGCTTAGTTCTTTTTGGGTGCAGTGCATTAGCAACAGTGACGGGAGAAGTGTTACCTAGTAAAGTGAAACAATTAAAAGTCCACAAGTCAAACAAAAGTGGCACAAAGTAAAAGTAAAATACATCAGTTAAGACTAATTAATAATTCGGTCAATAACTATCTAAAAATGTGATATTTTGTTGTGAATATAGTTATTGTGTGAACTAATTTTGTTGTTTAAACAGAACCCGATTCACAGACCCCCGATTCTAATTTGCGTAGCGGCCAGCTCGCAGATCGGAGGCTCTGTTAAAGGTTAATTCCTCCCTGGATTGCATGCGGCTGCATGACATCTTATCCAGAAAAGAAATGGAGTTCTAATCAGATTTGATTAGAAGTCACACAACCTCAATTTGCACATAATCATGCTATGCACATAACCTGCACTGGAACATTCCGCCCAAGAGATCACCATATTTAGTCTCGGGAACCCGGAGAAAATATCTTCCTTAATTCTGGTTGATTATTGGACAACGCCGAACCTTTTCTATTGAGCCGAAAATATCGTCGAGGCCGTCCATTTTACGGATCGTCGTCGCTGTGCATCTTTAATTTTGTTTGCAATTAATCTGGTGCTGGAATTGCATTATCCATTCATTTGATGCTTTAGTTTGCGAAATTAATTTCCGCCGACCGGTTTGTAGTGCGTCTAGCGCACAAATAACATGGCATTCAATTTATATAAAACTTAAAATTGTAATTAGATATTGTTAGACAATTTTAATTTTGTGCCATTTAAGCTAAACTTTTATGAAACCTTATTAAACTATTTCTTAATCTAGGCCATAACATCAACTTCAACCCAACAGCTACTACGCATTCGTCGGGCCCTTCGGAAGCAGCACAAGGAAACTGTCTTAGTAAGATGTTGAATTAATTGTGTTTATATGAATTATTATTATTTTATTTTTGCAAATCTCAAATTATTGAGATATAATGTTTGCTTTGGTTACTGAAATCTTGCTAAAATGAATTTGTTTAAGAATTATAAAAACTCTTATGAGTAGATTTGTTTTGGAATTTAGCCATGAAATCTCTTTATGTTGAGAAATTGTGCGATTAATTATCATGAATTTGTAAATAAATAATTAAGTCGTCACCTACATAATGTACATTCTTAATTCACCGTAACTCGTAATTTTAGGCCTTGTATAGGGGCAGTAATATTAAACTATTAAGTATACTGCCTAGGTAGGGAGGGTAAAGAAGGGAAATGCGTCCAACAACAAAGCATCTTCCCAATCTTTGATACGAAGTCTTAGCGAAGTTTTTCATAGATACAGAATTTCTACCAGGACCACTTTACACCCTTTCACACCAGTGCGTTCCGAGACTTGATAGTAGTTCCACCAAGCTTCGAGTTGTAGTGGACGCGTCGTTTAAGAAAACGTCGTCACACTCTCTTAAGGAATTACTGGTGGGACCTACTATTCAGAGGGATATAATTCATTCTCTTTGTAGGTTCCGTTCTGACCGACCTGCCCTTACGGCAGATTACAAAACGGCCGAATTTGAATTGGCAAAATGGTTTTCAAAGCATTCTAAAGTATTGGAAGAAGATGGAAATGAGAAAATTTGGATTTCCAATGTTTCGACAAGATCGCTTGGCATGAAGCGGACACCAAGGGTAGATATTAGTCGGTATTACTTTATTGGTAGCTTCGCCAAATTAAGTCCCACCAAGCGCAAAACATTTTTAGAATCTTTAGCGTATATGTTAGCCCAGATATACGCATTAGACCGATGTCGAAACGAGAGCGCGAGTTTCTCGAATGATTCAGAAACCGCACTACATTGTATAGATAATTCCCCTTCATTACTATTAACATTTATAGCCAATCGAGTTGCAGGCCTCCAAGAGATGGCCAATAATGTAACTTGGAGACATGGACGATCAACATCAACAAATCCAGCCCATTTGTCGTCAAGAGGGTGTGACGTTCAGAAACTCGTTCAGTTCGTTTGGTTTCGCTGCAAGTCTAATATACATTGAAAAGAATACTCAATGCTCGTTTGCTTAGCATGTTTGCCATCGCTGACAGACGATTTTGGAAGACAAATCGCGTTGATTTGTGAAGGTGTCTTTTTGATTGGTTTCATATGGATAAGAGGACGAGCCCCGTTATAGCAAACGTGCCCCACTAATGCTGTTTTCACATTGAACAGCTTGTTCGCTCTACGTGGAATATCAGTCCCCCGCCGTGTTGGGTTTTTTTTTTTTATATATCCCTTTTTATTTTTTTTTTTTTTATTTTTCTTCCCCTCCATTTTATATTTTTTTTTTCTAAACTTAATAAGGGGGGTGCGCTTTTTTCTTTTTTTCTTTTTTTTGAGGGTTTTTATTTAAACGAAAAGAATAATATGCTGGAAAACTCCAGTTAATTATCTCCCCATTTCGCAAAGGGGAAAGAAAATTTGGGCAGGTGGCCCATCATAGAATATCTTCTCGTTCACTTGGTTTGCTGACCCGAACGACGATAACCGCGTTGCTGCAAAATTGTAAAAGTCTATTAAGCCTAGTTGCTAAGTGCCAAAAGACAGTGCACACAACCTCAAATAGATACATGCTTGTGCATTAATATGTATGTATATACAAATATATGTATAATATTTGTATGCATATATTAATTTGTTAAATTGGTGCAATAAGATCTGCAGCGTTAGTGTCAGTGAGCTGGAACAAAGAAAAAAGGTAATAAATCGACAAAATGATTTCGCATGTAGTCAATAAGTTTTTGTGTGTTAGCAGGAGCTCCCAAGTGTAATTTCTGCGGTGTAGCCGACCGATCTGCGCACTGCGCTTTCGCGCGTTCTTTGTGCAAATTTTCTGCGGTCGGTCGGCTGATTTTTGGTACACGCATAACCCCTGACTTGGACACAGCGTGACCCGGCAGTCTGCACATGGAATATTTTTGGAGACAACGCAGTTGCAGAAGCGCTTTGGCGACACCTGCATAACTCCAGTCAGCTGTTCTCGCACACCCGTTCCAAATTGGGCGGAGCTGCTACAATTTTTGTATTTTTGTCCCTAGACGGAAAAGGCCGAATCTAGTGCCACTCCACATGGCGATCTAACATCGTTTGACGATCGCCACCGTTTGTAAAATCAAATAAGTTTGTAATTTTAAGTAAATATTGAATATATAACTAATTGAGCTAAAATTCGTTCTTAGATAAAAGAAAGGAATTATTGTAAGCGACATGAGCGTACCCTTGGTGATATAATTATAGCATTACAGAAACATAACCACAATCGCACAGTTTGCATCTTCGATGGGCCCAACGAACACGCACCGGCGGATTAATTTGTGAGTAATACAAAATATATTCAGTGTGAGTACCACTTGCATTTAAGCAAGATATTTTATAAAATTATATTACTATTGTGAACGGTCGTCGCTCAGATGTAGAAATTGTTTGTAAAGAGATTTGAACGAAAGCTTAAAGAGTTGTATAGTTAAACCGCTAATGCGTCATGTATTCTTTCGCGAATCGTGTTCCTTTTTCTTGAATTTATACTTTGAAATATTGTAATCATGTTTGAGTAAATATTAATTAATCTATCGATTGGTAAATCATGTTGAAATCATACAAGTTGGAATAATGTAATAAATGGATTGTTAAGGGGTAACCGCCAAATTATTATCGTGTTACCATGGTCGGGTGGGTAAAGAATAGGGGACAGTCAACATCCAAGTCGCCCTAATTCCTGGTTATCGGTCATTATCTTTGGTTAGCCGTGGGTAAAGCCCAGTTATACATATATTTTATTTGACACAGTAGAAGACAGTAAGTGCACTTATTCTTTTTATATGTTATGATTTCCATAGAAGGAGGAGGAAAGAACCCACGACATATCCGACGAGCATAGCACAGAGCGATGCTAGAAGTGCACGCCTCCGAATCCTCTATGGACAGGTAGCTGAATGCTACATAATAAGTAACAATAGAACGTGGCGCCCAAACGTGGGGCCAGGAAAAATAATCTTTGACTATACGGTAGTAAATCTTTTTACTTTAGAAGTGGGTGTGGTGACCATAACATTGGACCCAAATCAAAATTACTCCGAAGTTGAAGAATCTCTTTGGATCCGAAATCACGATTGCTCAACGTGTAGGATTATTTGAGATAGTGTCCCTCACGAACAAGCTCAGTATTTCCATCCACAGTAAACCACAAAGTTTAGGTTAAAGACGATATGATGTATGAATTGAGGTTATGGACAGGTGCGTGACACACGTGTTCGGAATTGCGATTTCAATTCTAGTTTTATGAGTTGATCGACCGAAACGTGTCTCATAAGCCAATGTTAATTTCAGGTCATATTATCAAATAAGTAATACAGTTTCGAATTAGCAGCAGTTTTTAGTGATTTTTTGGACATCGTCGATAGGAAATGCGATTGTAGTCCGATGCATTACGGCTTAATCGACCATCGCGATCCAAATCATAGAAGGCTTGTTGCATTTCGAACTTAACTTTCCAGGTTTTAGAACAGTGTTGATAGGCGAGAGGAATTGCAAATGGTTGGAGTTCTTCGACATTTGACTTCAGCATAAAAACATTGTTTAAACAACCATTTCGTTCAGTAGTTTTCAATAGAAACAAAGATATGTAAGATAACCAGTGACCAATTTGTATGACAACATCGACAAACCAATCGATAGAGGCTATTTAGTAAAAGTATACGAATTCTGAAAGTAAAATACGATGATGGCGGTTCGTCACAGTATGGAGGATCTGCCTGCAACTTTAAATTCACAAAACATTTCGTGTTCCCTTTGCCAAACTCTTATCAATGGTGGCGAAGAAAGCACTGTTTCGCCATGTGATCATAAATTCCATTTTTCTTGTATAAGCGCACGGTTGAGAGAAACTAACATTTGCCCAACATGTAATCAAGTTTGTACGCTTAATTTATTACCCGTCGAAAGTACGCCTAGTATCAATGATACTAACGTTGCGACGATCAATGCACCACTCAGTTTTCGTGGCAGGGGTCAAGCAAGTCGGGGTAGAGGAGAATCGCAGCGTAGAGGAATGACTACCAGGTCTCAGAATCGGAGCCGAGGCCGAAATCGACCCCCTAATACTAGCATAAACAGTATCGAGCAATCCTCGTTAGAATCGTCGAGAACACAGAATATAGATGATATAAACAAAATAGTACAAAGTGCGGTACAAGCTCAACAACGTCAACTATTGCAAGAGCTTACCAATATAATTCAGACGCAATTTGCTGGTTTACAAATTGAAACGCGATCGCAGTCTGAAACAGCTCGAAACAATAGCCAATCTGGCCAGACATCATCGTCAGGCAATCGTCCTTTAGATAGAACTCAAGCACACGTGGGTGGTACTACTATACCTCAAACACATGAATCAGTTCGGAGTCACAGCTCGTTCCAACCGGAGAAAGTTCCAAACATTATTCAGAGTTGGAAAATTAAATTCGAGGGTGGCAAGGATGGTTTGCAGGCGGATGAATTTCTTTATCGAGTTCGCTCGCTCGCACAGCAGAATTTGAATGGTGATTACCAACTGCTGTGTGATCATTTGCACTTATTCTTTGTTGGCAGAGCCAACGAATGGTATTGGAGATTTCATCGTTCTTTTCAGCACTTTTCATGGAATGAATTTTGCAAGGAGTTTAGAGAAAAGTTTAAGGACGCAGATTCAGATATGGATATTTGGGAAGCCATAAACAGCAGACGACAGGCTGACAAAGAATCTTTCGAGGATTATCAGTTCGATGTCGAGAAGCTTGCAGCTCGCTTAAAATCAGAGCTATCAGAAGAAACATTGGTTCATCTGCTTATTCGTCATTCAAAGCCGTCACTTAGGTATGAGTTAATGCATCTCAACATAAACCGCCTTTCTCGGTTAAGAGAAGAAGTTCGTACTCATGAACAGTTTTGTAAGCAGGTTAAATCGCAGGTGTCCAAGAATACTTTCAGCCAACGAGGTTACGTTTCTCAGCTGGAAGATCGGTTGAGCGTAGAAGAACAAAATAGCGTGTCAGCGATTCAGCGTGGCAAGCAGCTCAAATGTTGGAATTGCGGAAAGGATGGACATCGGTTCGATAACTGTTTTGAAGCTCGCAGCATCTTCTGTTATGGATGTGGAGCGAAAGACACTTACAAACCAAACTGTCAGACGTGTAACCCGTCGGGAAACCATTCGGGGGACGCGTCAGTCAGAACCCCTCAGACGCGCCCAAACCATTAATGTCAGATCGGGGTACCCAGACTGACCCTGAGAATAGATTAAGTCTGGGAAATGAACAACACGGCATAGACAATAACCAACCAGCTAGAACAGATACCCCACAGCCATATCACATACGCGTAGCCAGATACATGGAGGCTAGACAGCGAATCTTAGGTGACGTAAGCGCGTGCGATAAGATAGTCAAGATCAAACGTTCTACATCGCGTATGCGAAGTTTTTGGCAAAATATACGCCGAATCCGGAAGCAGCTCGTCTCAGCTATAATTCTCAATGGAGATGATAGATTGTACACCGAAATTAATATTGAGAACAAGCCATATGTAGCGTTGCTCGATTCAGGAGCAAGCATTAGTTGCATTGGAGGCACCGCCGCTAAAGAGCTGGTAAAGCATCCACAAATGCGAAATTGTTCTGGTTCAATCAGAACCGCAAACAACTCCAAGTGTTCAGTAGTCGGTCGTCTTGTAAGCGATATTACATATCGTGGTCAGACGAATCGCATTGAATTTTATATAATTCCCGGACTTAGTCAAGATATTTATTTAGGGATGGATTTTTGGAAGAATTTTGGATTAGTGAATAGAATAGTAGCTGCCAACGAAAAGATTTCAGAACTCGATGTAGGTCGAGACGATGAAGTAATAGACGATTCTAAGAAACACGTGCTCACGAGTCAAGAACAAGGTAGACTAGAAACAGTCATTTGCAAACTGCCATCCTATCAGAGAGAGAGGATTAGGGCGAACACATTTGATGGAGCATAGCATCGATGTAGCTGACGCAAAACCTATCAAGCAGCGTCACTGGCCAGTTTCTCCAGCTAAGGAAAAGAGCATGTTTGCAGAAATCGAGCATATGTTAGCATTAGACGTTATAGAAGAATCGAAAAGTCCCTGGAGCAGCAATTGCGTTCTTGTCAAGCGCGGAGAAAAAGTTCGGTTATGTTTAGATTCCAGAGAAGTTAACAAGCTAACTACAAAAGATGCGTACCCGTTGCCACACGTAGACGGAATCCTAAGCAGACTACCTCCAGCACGATTCATAACAGGGCTTGACATGAAACACGCGTTTTGGCAAATTCCTCTCGAGGAAAAATCTCGACAGTATACAGCTTTTACAATACCAAACAGGCCATTGTATCAGTACAAAGTCATGCCGTTTGGGTTATGTAACGCTGCACAAACTCTGTGTAGATTAATGGATCAGGTGATACCAGCATCATTGCGAACCAGAGTTTTTGTTTATTTGGATGACTTGTTGGTACTCTCCGACGATTTTGAGTCGCACATGAAGCTGCTCGAAGAAATCGCTGGGTATCTTCGCAAGGCAAATTTAACAATAAATATTGCTAAATCAAAATTTTGCATGCGAGAAGTTAAATATCTCGGATTCATTATTGGGGATGGCCAACTGAAGGTTGATCCTGACAAGGTCAACGCCATTAATGAATTTCCTATTCCAGGTTCCGTAAAACAGCTTAGAAGATTTTTAGGATTGGCAGGATGGTATAGACGTTTCGTTGATAATTACGCTACCATAACATTTCCTTTAACCGAGCTGTTAAAGAAAAATAAACCGCTTACATGGAATCAGGGAGCACAAGATGCATTTGAATTGTTAAAAGCAAAGCTAACGTCTTCACCGATCTTACGAACGCCTGATTTTCAGAAACCATTCATTTTGCTATGCGATGCAAGTCTGTATGGACTTGGATGCGTACTCGCGCAAGAGGAGGAGAATGGCATTGAGCTTCCAATAGCGTATATGTCCGAAAAAATTGTCCAAAGCGCAGAGAAATTATTCTGTAACAGAATTAGAATGCTTAGCAGTGATTAAGGGCATAAATAAGTTTAGAGCTTATATTGAAGGGCAGGACTTTGTCGTCGTAACAGATCATGCTTCTCTTCAGTGGCTCATGAAGCAAAAGGATTTAACAGGTCGTTTAGCTAGATGGTCGATCAGGTTGCAAGGATTTTCGTTTGAAATTAAACACCGAAGCGGCGCCAAGAATGTCGTCGCAGATGCCTTGTCTCGACGAGATGAATTTAGCGTAAGCGAATTAGCAAACTATGGTCCCATTATCGATTTAACCTCGGAAGAGTTTCGCTCAGAAGAATACCTCGAGTTGATTCAGCGGATTCAAATGAACCAAGCAAGATTACCGGACCTGAAAATTGTCGATAATTTTGTGTATAAGCGAACTGAACATGCCACAGGTAACAGCATCCAAGAATCAGAGTCATGGAAACTTTGGGTTCCTGTTAAGCTGAGAGCAGATGTTTTGTATCGTGCTCACAATCCTCCAGACTCAGCTCATCTAGGAATGGGAAGAATGGTAGAAAAACTGAAACGACATTTATTTTGGCCAGGAATGGTGACGCAAACACGTTCTTATATATCCAGTTGTAGCACTTGCAAGTCAACAAAAGGACCGAATAAGGTTCTTAGACCACCAATGGGCAGGCCAATGACTTCTGAAAGGCCATTTCAGAAAATGTATATGGATCTGTTAGGACCATACCCAAGGTCAAAGAATGGAAACATCGGTCTCTTAATCATCGTGGATCATTGCACGAAGTTTCATTTCCTTCATCCGTTAAAGAAGTTCACTTCGAACCGGATTTGTGAATTTGTAGAAGAGCATGTATTTTACACCTTCGGGGTGCCCGAAACAATCCTAACCGATAACGGCTCGCAGTTTAAGTCAGGATATTTTCAGGCGTTTTTGACTCGTTTCGGAGTGTCGCACATATGCACGGCAATTTATTCGCCGCAGGCAAACGCTAGCGAACGACTCAATCGTTCAGTATTGGCAGCTATTCGTGCATACATCGGCACTGACCACACGAATTGGGATGCAAATTTGAATGAGATAAGCGGATCGCTTAGATCTAATTGGCATCGAAGCACCGGATTTTCTCCATATTTCTTATGTTTCGGGCAGAACATGATTTTGAACGGCAAAGATTACGAGCTCCTTAGGAAGTTGGATTTGGTAGCGGATGATGTAGCTCTCAAAACTCCAGACTTACTACAATTAGCACGATGTAATGCAAAAGAAAACATCACACAAGCTCATACGGCAAACGCTAGAAAATATAATTTACGTAGTAGATCTGTGCAGTTCAAAGTTGGTGATATCGTTCACGCTCGCAGTTTTGCGCAGAGCAATGCTGCGAAGAGATTCAGTAGTAAGCTGGCTCCTGTCTTTATCAAAGCCAAGGTTAGTAAGAAAATAAGTCCCGTATACTACGAGTTGTCGAATGAAAGTGGGAAATGTTTAGGAGTATATCATTTGAAAGACATTCAAATTTAATACCTGATATGAATTAGATATTTATATTTCTGAACCGCGTTCTTTTTCAGTGAATATATACGAGAGGCAGTGCTCGCGTAATATTAACTGTGGTGCAGGGTTCAGTTTTTCAGGAATACCCTTACCATTTCAATTTTCAACTATCTGGCAACCCTTCACCATAAATTTCCCTTTTGCGCTACACAGCTGATTAGCGGCGATCTCTTTTGCTCTTATTTTCGATGGTCTGGCGATGCATCGAAAGCAAAAGAATAATATGCTGGAAAACTCCAGTTAATTATTCGTCACATTGCGCAAGGTGGAAGCAAATTTGGCACGTAGGCCATCATAGAATATCTTCTCGTTCACTTGGTTTGCTGACCCGAACGACGATAAACGCGTTGCTGCAAAATTGTAAAAGTCTATTAAGCCTAGTTGCTAAGTGCCAAAAGACAGTGCACACAACCTCAAATAGATACATGCTTGTGCATTAATATGTATGTATATACAAATATATGTATAATATTTGTATGCATATATTAATTTGTTAAATTGGTGCAATAAGATCTGCAGCGTTAGTGTCAGTGAGCTGGAACAAAGAAAAAAGGTAATAAATCGACAAAATGATTTCGCATGTAGTCAATAAGTTTTTGTGTGTTAGCAGGAGCTCCCAAGTGTAATTTCTGCGGTGTAGCCGACCGATCTGCGCACTGCGCTTTCGCGCGTTCTTTGTGCAAATTTTCTGCGGTCGGTCGGCTGATTTTTGGTACACGCATAACCCCTGACTTGGACACAGCGTGACCCGGCAGTCTGCACATGGAATATTTTTGGAGACAACGCAGTTGCAGAAGCGCTTTGGCGACACCTGCATAACTCCAGTCAGCTGTTCTCGCACACCCGTTCCAAATTGGGCGGAGCTGCTACAATTTTTGTATTTTTGTCCCTAGACGGAAAAGGCCGAATCTAGTGCCACTCCACATGGCGATCTAACATCGTTTGACGATCGCCACCGTTTGTAAAATCAAATAAGTTTGTAATTTTAAGTAAATATTGAATATATAACTAATTGAGCTAAAATTCGTTCTTAGATAAAAAGAAAGGAATTATTGTAAGCGACATGAGCGTACCCTTGGTGATATAATTATAGCATTACAGAAACATAACCACAATCGCACAGTTTGCATCTTCGATGGGCCCAACGAACACGCACCGGCGGATTAATTTGTGAGTAATACAAAATATATTCAGTGTGAGTACCACTTGCATTTAAGCAAGATATTTTATAAAATTATATTACTATTGTGAACGGTCGTCGCTCAGATGTAGAAATTGTTTGTAAAGAGATTTGAACGAAAGCTTAAAGAGTTGTATAGTTAAACCGCTAATGCGTCATGTATTCTTTCGCGAATCGTGTTCCTTTTTCTTGAATTTATACTTTGAAATATTGTAATCATGTTTGAGTAAATATTAATTAATCTATCGATTGGTAAATCATGTTGAAATCATACAAGTTGGAATAATGTAATAAATGGATTGTTAAGGGGTAACCGCCAAATTATTATCGTGTTACCATGGTCGGGTGGGTAAAGAATAGGGGACAGTCAACATCCAAGTCGCCCTAATTCCTGGTTATCGGTCATTATCTTTGGTTAGCCGTGGGTAAAGCCCAGTTATACATATATTTTATTTGACACAGTAGAAGACAGTAAGTGCACTTATTCTTTTTATATGTTATGATTTCCATAGAAGGAGGAGGAAAGAACCCACGACATATCCGACGAGCATAGCACAGAGCGATGCTAGAAGTGCACGCCTCCGAATCCTCTATGGACAGGTAGCTGAATGCTACAGCCGTTACCCGAAAAAGGAGACACATTTTCGGACGGAACCTGGTGAAGGAGTTCCTGGACTCATTCTACTGGCCCTTAGCTCGTCGCGGAACGAAGGATGGTGTGGAGGCTCAGTTCTCGAAGTGCGGCTTGGGTTACCAAGGAATTGAAGGCGATCCCATCAAAGTGGCCGGAATGTTGGATCATAAATATAGCAGTTAGCATAAGCAAAGAAAATGAAGTATTAGCATAATTAATGAATTGATCTTAATGTAGAAGCCTTTACTGTAAGCATAAAATCTCTTATACTTAATTTATATTCGGCAGTGCAGCGGTCGTCTCGCATTAGCCACAAACACGCTGCCAAGCCTTTCCGCGATTGCTAAGTTTTCAATTTGTTTTAATTAAAAAAGCTTTCGATTTTTCAAGCACTATGGAATACGAACACCCCCCGCCGATCAGAAACAACCCAGAAAGCGACGACAAAACCTATATTGATAAGACGGTGAGTCACGAGTATGTGTAGTTAGGGATGGCGCGACAGTAAAAACAGCGCAAGAATTGGTCATATAAAACAATAGAATAAATACACGAAAAATTTAAATAAAGCACTTAAAATTAAACATTGAAATAGAAACTATCATGTGCCAACATTTAAATAGGTATATAGTGCATTAATAACCCAACGAACCAGTGTCAAGCGGACGGACCACCGCGAAACTTCTTGATCGGCAGCGCGAGAAAAAAGACAAGTAAGAGAGGCTACAGTCGATCGAGCGGACTGTAAATTACCCCGTACTCCCATAGTCGAGCATTTGTATTTATCTTGAATTAAAATTTTAAATTAAATTTAAAAATTTTAATTCTATACGTACATTTTGAATTGAAATTTAAAAAAATTAAATTAACAATTCTCGTTGTCAGCATTCGAACCCACAACGCCAGACCAACGCGCCGCAACTCTACCAGTTGCACCACGCGCCACTTTCAAGAATTCTCCGATTATCAGCATTTACATATTATTCATAGAAACACACATTCATTTGAAATTATATATATGCATTTATGTGCATATTTATGTTTGTATTCGGTATAGAATTCTTTCTAGTTTTTTTTATACTCTCTGCAAGAGTATATTGGGTTTGTGCAAAAGTATGTAACAGGCAGAAGGAGGCGTGGGAGACCCCATAAAGTATATATATTCTTGATCCGCATCACGAGCCGAGTCGATATAGCCTTGTCCGTCTGTCCGTCCGTATAAACAAACAGATTTCAGAGATGGTAAGAGCTACAAGTTCGAGCTTGGTGTCAAACACTCAGATATTTAGTCAGTCAATACAAGAATCTTTTTTTTTTTGATGCCACGCCGCATTCGCCCACAATAAGCATAAAACTGGACACACCTCGTGAAAAATTTGTGTTTTCGGCCAATATCTCAGTAACTATGGCACCTAGGATCACCAATTCTGGTACTGGTGTTCCGAGCGAGAGCATAGTTACATTGCCATTTAAAATTTTTGACTGCCACGCCCACTTTTTAAGCTTCAATGCCGTTTTTCCGTATTGTACAGTATTGTAGTTTATAACTGGTGTGGAGACTAACTATATTAAACTATCCTGAAAGGCGCATACAAATCGGACTATAAACATGAACATGAAACATAATTGAACGCAATATCAACCCATTGGTGCAAGCTAGATAGAAACACACAAGCACATGTTTGAACGTTTTCGCTGCTTGTGTATCGGCAGCGCTGCAGCGTCCGCTGGCCGCACCGAAAACATGCATACATACATATATACACACGTATAATGTCAAACGTATGTGTATTCGCATACAAACAACGCGAGTCGGAACTAACAATCTTTCGTGGTGTACCCAGAAGTCGCTGATAGTGTGCGAAACCGGTACCTTGGACCAGAAGTTTTTTTTTCCCTGAAGGTTAGTCAAAAAATCCTGGGATAGGAGTGTGCTCGGTATACTACAGGCGCAGGGAGGATTTGACGGCAACCCTGCGTGAATTCCATTTGAATGGCGCCGGTCGCGTTTAGGCTTTACGCAAAAGATTTGTCTCGTTCAGACAGGCGGGTGGCCATTCGCTGAGGTGTGGGCGCGAATGGCAGAACTGGAGGCTCAGTTCGGCAAGCTCCAGGAGCCGCTTCTGACGGGCATGTTGCTTAGCGCTGGTGATAAGTCGCGGCAACGGTCATAGCAAGACCTGCGGGACCTTCGCACGCGAGTGCCAGAATGCGAGGGTTACTTTTTGCAGGGGATGCGGCACACAAGGTAAAAGTAGTTGGGAGTGTTTCGAGAATATAAGAGCGGGAAACAACCAGAGGCGCCCGCCAGCCCGGGAGGGAGTAATTAGCACTGGGCCAGGCTGACGCACACCGTCGAGGACCGAACACCGATAGAAGTTATCCCGCCGACGGGGCGAGGATCGACCACTCGGGCGTGCCCCTCCGAAGAGCATGGAGCACCGTCGTCTACTGGAGTAAGGATGATGGGGATGTTGAAAGCGCAAAACGAGTGGCCGGAGGATCTGGAGCCGGAAGTTCAGCCATTCCTGGAGACGGAATTGGTGCTGTTTGTGGGTTTGACAGGCGTCACGCGAATTGCTGAACACAGCATACGGATGCGTGACGACAAGCCATTACAATAAAGATTCTAACCAAAAAACCCGGCGATGCAGAGGGTCATCGATGAACAAGTGGACGCGCTGATCCGTACAGGCGCCCCAATAGTCTTGGTGAAGAAGAAGACGGGGAAGTGGCGCATGTGCATAGACTACCGCCAACTTAATGGCCATTTCATCCCAGATGCTTATCCTGTCCCCCGGACTAACCACATCATTGAGGGGTTACGTCACTCGCGTTTCATATCGACTTGGGATTTAAAGCATGGATATGGATCCCGATGGCAGTGGACGGTCGAGAATGCAATGCTTTTACCGTTCCAGAACGAGGATTGTTTCAGTGGCGTGTCATGCCATTCGGGTTAGACTCGGCGGGAGCGACATTCAAACGGTCATTGGATACGGTGATCGGGCCGGAGATGGAACCCTACGCCTTCGCCTATCTATATGACATCGTGGTGATCGGCGCTACCAAGGAAGAATACGTTCAAAATCTCAGGAAGGTTTTCCGCCGACTCAGAGCAGCGAACTTGAGAGTCAACAGGAAAAAGTGTAGTTTCTTTAGGGAAAGGTTGGTGTATCTCAGGCACGTGGTCAGTGCCGACGGCATACGCACCGATCCGGACAAGGTGGAACCGATCCGGAGTCTTCCGCCACTCCATAATTTGAAAACATTGTGGAAGTGTTTGGGGATGGCGTCGTGGTACCGACGTTTTGTTCGCAACTTCGCTACGTTAGACGAGCCATTGACATCTCTTCTGAAGAAGGGACGCAACTGCATATGGGGCGAGGAGCAGGATGAGGCTCTGAAACAGCTTAAGGAGAAGTTAACGAAGGACTCTATTCTCGTATGTTCCGATTTTTCTGCGAAGTTCGTATTACAAACCGACCCAAATGACTACGGCCTTCTGGCAGTGCTTACGCAGACCGCCGAGGAGCAGGAGAGGGTCATTGCATACGCCAGGATGAAGCTGTTGAAAGCGAAGATAAACTATCCAGTAACAGAAAAGGGGTGTCTGGCGATCGTGTGGGCGATTCGGAAACTGCGGTGATACGTAGAAGGATATAAATCTAAGCCCTCAAATATCTAATTCAATCGAGAGTCCCACTAGAAGGATTGCTAGATGGACACCAGAGCTGGAAGAATTTCAGTTTGACGTTTGTTATCGCCGGGGTATGCCAGCAGTGTGTTAGTGTATCGGAAAGATGCCTGAATTGAAGAGAGCGGATCCGGAAAAGATAACGGGACTATGTGGAAGATAACGGGAATATCTACAGGATTCTCGGCCGAGGATTAAGGTATATAATTAAGTTGTGTGTCCCGAGGGAACAGAGAAGTCGAGTGCTAAAGGAATGCCATGATGCTCCCACGGCCGGCCATCAGGGCTCGGTATGTAAAGTGTTGCGAGAAATGCCAAATGTTCAAAGCAGAGCAAAGGAGGCCAGTGGGGAAGATGCTGACGAGGCAAGTGGCAGAACCAATGGCAGTGAAGTGTGCGGACTTTGTGTGACCTCTTCCCAGCTCGAAGCATGGAAACACAATGCTACTGGTCTTTCATGACGTTTTCTCGAAGTGGGTGGAACTGGTCCCCCTCGGGAGAGCGAAGGCGTTACCGCTGCAACGAGCATTTCGCGAGAGGATTTTGTTCAGATTCGGAAAGCTGAAAACGTTCGTATGCGACAACGGGGTGCAGTTCACCAGTACGACGTTTAAAGCATACATGGAATCCTTGGGAGAAAAGCTGCAGTACACAGCGCCTAACTGCCCCCAGGAGAACGCCACCGAGAGGACTAACAGGACGGTCAAGACGATGATCGCGCAGTTTATGGATGGATAACAGAGTTCCTGGGATGATTTGCTGCCGGAGATAACGCTGGCGGTGAATTCGAGCCTGTCCCCCAAGTATGAGGGGCCTTATATCGTACATCTCAATATCCTCCAATATCGTACTTCCCATCCGACGCGGCGAACGTAAGAAACGGGGGGGCTAACCTGACCGTTCTAAAGCCTTTTTTCCAGAGCACTGACGAAAAGCACGCAGATTCCCCTGCGAAGCTGAGGTACCCCGAGAAGGAACCGAGGGCTTCTGGAGGACCGACGCAGTAACTAGACATCGCCTTTGTACAATTAACAATCGATAATACACTAAATACCCTGTAGCTTAACACAATTAACGTTAAGAATAGTCGTAGTCTGTTAGCTGCACTGATATGGAATTGAGAGGACGATAGGACCTTTTTTTTTAATTATTTTAAGTTTCAGATAGACGATGAAATAATCACGATTAGCAGCGACGAGGAGGTAGATGCCGACAACCACATAAAGGATATTGACAGCGACGCCACCGAGCCGATCCCCGAGCCACGTAACAAACTCAGATCTGTACCCTGGCTTGGAAACAACCTTACAATATTAAGCAGTTTGTGAAGCGATTGCTTTGTCTGAAGCATATAAGGTATTTCATTACAAAATGCATTACAAATTATAACAAGAAAATACGGTTAACTGAGCCGAGCCGAAGATTAAATACCCTTGCAGTCATGAATATTGTATTAATTTGGGTTTAACAACCAATTATTTCAATGCTAGTTATATGATTTAGAAGTCCGATTTGGATAAATTTTGTCAACTGATGTCAGACAATAAGATATTCATTCTGCGTGAAATATTCAGATGGGAAACAATCAGAAATTCAAATAGACACCCAAAATGTTCATAATAAGCATTTTTAACCGATTGTTCCCATGGGACATTTGGTCAACATATGGGAGACAATAAGAAATTCATTATACGTGAATTTCGTTGAAATCGGTCAATAGACACCGAAAATGTTCAAAACTAAGCAGTTTCAACCGATTGTTCCTATGGGAGGTATATCATATAGTGGTCCGATTTCCACTGATTTTGTGAGTAAAATTTTGTGTAACTATTTTAAAATGCAAAATTGACAGATGAACGAAGCAAAGCCTAGTCTATCAATTTAATTGTATTTTTATGACTGTGTCGGTAGTGCCTATAATGATTATTTAATCATGACTCTTACTTCAAGAGTGTATAATGTAATCGCCGAAGATTAAATACCTTTGATATTGCATTAATTTATTTTTATTAACCAATTATTTCTATGGTAGTTATACGATATAGTAGTCCGATTTAAAATTTGGTCAACATTCTGCGTGAATTTCGTTGTTCATACTAAGCATTTTCAAACGATTGTTCCTATGGGAGTTATATAATAAAGTGGTCCGATCTGGCCGATTTTAACACATGAACTGCGTGCAGAGGGATTACAAGTCGGTACCAAGTTTAATCGAGATAGCTTTAAAACTGAGAGACTAGTTTGCACAGAAACATACGGACAGACGGACAGACAGACGGACATGGCTATATCGACTTCTTCCTTCAATGCGTTACAAACTTCGTGACAAAAATAATATACCCTCTGCAAGGGTATAATTATTTATTATATTAATTAACGAATCGCATTGTCAGGATTCGAACCTGTGACCTCAGATGAAGGTTTCGGAATGTGCTCTAAATATATCCGCACACCCGCCACACTTTTGAGAATCTTCCGATTATCTGCATTTCTATATTATGTATGTGTTTGTATGTTTCTGTCTCGCTTGCGAGCATACAGTGATATTGCAGTTAAATAACAAAAAATTTGTTAAGTCATAGCTCTTTTGTTAAAAGTAGGATTTTGATGCTACTTTCAGAATTGTTTGATTAGATATGTCTCCAAAGGAATGTTGAATTACAACACTGTACTGTATAAATAAATACCTTAAAACGGCATTGAAGTTTGAAAGTTTATTAGTTAGAATGTATGCAAGAAAAGAAAGGCGTGACAGACTCTATAAAGTATGCATATTCCTGATCGGCATCAATAGCCGAGTCAATATAGACATTTCTGTCCGCATGTATGTATGAACACAATGATCTTAAAAATATAAGTGCTAGTAAAGCGCGATAGGTCGCAAGTGAAAGATAAAATACCCAAGCAGTAAAAGTGTGAATTTGTTGTTTGACACGACCACTTTACGGTATGTCCAGTCAATATAGCTTTCACACATTCCAACTATCGATAATACGAAAACAATATTTTGCAGTTTGTAATGCGATTTGTTTGTCTGAAGCATATACGGTGTTTCAATACAAAATTATAATTTGGCAAGTTAAATATGTTTTCATGTTCTGCTTACCTTAAATTCATTTGTGCCTAGCAACTTCGTCCATTTCTCTAACTTTAAACGCATGGTTTTTGAAAGAAAATTCCAAAAAAATTCAGGCCTTCTATCAGACTTTGGCAGGCTTTATTTAATGTTTGACATAATTAAAAAAAAGTACATACCTCCTCTAATTCTTTTTTATCTTCATCATCCGCCATTTTCACTGATTTTGTGAATAAAATTTTGTGTAACTATTTTAAAATGTACTTCCAATCTCTGACAATGGAAAATTGACAGATGAACGAAGCAAAGCCTATTCTTTCAATTTAATTGAATTTTTATGATTTTGTCGGTAGTGCCTACTATGATTATTTAAACATGATTCTTACTTGAAGAGTAAAAGTGTATAATGTAATCATTGGAATACATGTAAAAGAAAGAAGCGTGGCAGGCTCCATAAAGTACATTAATATCCAAGTCGATAAAGCCATACCCGTTTAGAAGTCCGTCCATCTGTACGATCGCAAAGACTGTGAGCCCCAGAAAACACCGAGAGCCCACAAATTAAAATTTAAATAGCATTTATAGGAAAAATAAGTAAGAAAGGCGAAAGTCGATTGAACCGACTGTAAAAGACCCTATACACCCGTAGTAGAGCGCATTTATATTTAATTTAAATTACAATTTTGAAACGAAATTTAAAAAATAAAAATTTTATATTTGCATTTTGAATTGATATTTTGAAAAAAAAACAAGTACGAAAGGCTACAGTCGATCGAGCCGACTGTAAAAGACCCCGAACTCCCATAGTAGTGGACATTTGTATTCAATTTGAATTCAAATTTATGGATGAAATTTAAAAATTAATTTTTTATGTACATTTTGAATTGAAATTTAAAGAAAATTAAATTAGCTCTATCAGTTGCACCACGCGAAACTTTCAAGAATTCTCCGATTATCAGCATTTACATATTATTCATACATATACACATTCGTTTGAAATTATATATATGCATATACGTTTGTATGAATGTATGTGTGTATTCGGCGCGGCCAGCGTCTGCCGGCAGCGCTATCGCCACACAACCATCGAGAACGTTCGAACATGTGTTTGTGTGTTTCTGCGAGACAGAAGTAATTGATATTGCAGTTAAAAAACAAAATTTAAAACGTGCTAGCTCTTTTCTTAAAGGTAGTATTTTGATGCCACTTTCAGAATAGTTTGATTTGATATGTCTCTATACGAATGTTGAATTACAACACTCCACTATATGAATAAATGCCTTAAAAACGGCATTAAAGTGCAATAGTTTGGTTAACTCTAATGAGAAAAGGGGGCGTGGCAGCTCAAAATTTTTAGTGGCATTGCATTAAGGCTGTCTCTAGCAAACCTGCTTACCAGAAATGGTGTTCCTAAGTGCCATAGTTACTGAGTTATTGGCCTAAAACTACATTTTTTCGAGGTGTGTCTGGTTTTTTGCTTATTGTGGGGCCGGTAAGGGGCGTGGCAAAAATTTGAAATAAACTTAACCTGCCTGACTTAATAACGGACTTTCATTATAAATTTGGTATCTCTAGCTTTTGTAGTTTAAAAGATCTAGACACTGCTATATCGACTCTATAGGATATACTTTCTCAATCCGAACAAAACTTAGTATAAGGACGCCTTACAAATAATATGCGAATTTGTTCAGCGATGGCCAGCTTGGCAAACGTTTAAATTAAGCCAAATTTGGAGTATATAGCTTTTAAAGTTTTTGAAATCGCAGACGACGGTAAAGTTTGTTCGAAAAAACGTAATATACCCTCTTAGTATTTAGAAATTATTTTAATATCAGCACAGTTTACTAGATACCTGTTACAAGCACCTTGGGGCTTTCACAGCACAAATTAGTCGAATATTGTTAATATATATAACAAATGTTGACACAAAAGATCTATAGTGCTAGTTGTGCTTAATTCTTTTTGGATTATTTTATAAAACTTAATAAAAAGAAATGCATGCAGACATGCCGACACTAAATACTTAACATACCAGTTTCTCGTAGAGTTAAAGGGTAAACTGTAAAGGTTGGAATGTATGCAAGAAAAGAAAGGCGTGACAGACTCTATTCCTGATCGGCATCAATAGCCGAGTCAATATAGACATTTCCGTCCGCATGTATGTATGAACACAATGATCTTAAGAAATATAAGTGCTGGTAAAGCGCGATAGGTCGCAAGTGAAAGATAAAATACCCAAGCAGTAAAAGTTTGATTTTGTTGTTTGACACGACCACTTTAGGGTATGTCAAGTCAATATAGCTTCCACACATTCCAACTATCGATAATACGAAAACAATATTTTGCAGTTTGTAATCCGATAGGTTTGTCTGAAGCATATACGGTGTTTCAATACAAAATTATAATTTGGCAATTTAAAAATGTTTTTATGTTCTGCTTACCTTATATTCATTTGTGCCTAGCAACTTCGTCCATTTCTCTAACTTTAAACGCATGGTTTTTGAAAGAAAATTCCAAAAAAAATTCAGGCCTTCTATCAGACTTTGGCAGGCTTTATTTAATGTTTGACATAATTAAAAAAAAAGTACATACCTCCTCTAATTCTTTTTTATCTTCATCATCCGCCATTTTCACTGATTTTGTGAATAAAATTTTGTGTAACTATTTTAAAATGTACTTCCAATCTCTGACAATGGTAAATTGACAGATGAACGAAGCAAAGCCTATTCTTTCAATTTAATTGAATTTTTATGATTTTGTCTGTAGTGCCTACTATGATTATTTAAACACGATTCTTACTTGAAGAGTAAAAGTGTATAATGTAATCATTGGAATACATGTAAAAGAAAGAAGCGTGGCAGGCTCCATAAAGTACATTAATATCCAAGTCGATAAAGCCATACCCGGTTGTCCGTCTAGCAGTCCGTCCATCGGTATGATCGCAAAGACTGTGAGCCCCAGAAAACACCGAGAGCCCACAAATTAAAATTAAAATAGCATTTATAGGAAAAACAAGTAAGAAAGGCGAAAGTCGACTGAACCGACTGTAAAAGACCCTATACACCCGTAGTAGAGCCCATTTATATTTAATTTAAATTACAATTTTGAAACGAAATTTAAAAAATGAAAATTTTATATTTGCATTTTGAATTGAAATTTAAAAAAAAAAACAAGTAGGAAAGGCTACAGTCGATCGAGCCGACTGTAAAAGACCCCGTACTCCCATAGTAGTGGACATTTGTATACAATTTGAATTCAAATTTATGGATGAAATTTAAAAATTAATTTTTTATGTACATTTTGAATTGAAATTTAAAGAAAATTAAATTAGCTCTATCAGTTGCACCACGCGCCACTTTCAAGAATTCTCCGATTATCAGCATTTACATATTATTCATACATACACACATTCGTTTGAAATTATATATATGCATATACGTTTGTATGAATGTATGTGTGTATTCGGCGCGGCCAGCGTCTGCCGGCAGCGCTATCGCCACACAAGCATCGAGAACATTCGAACATGTGTTTGTATGTTTCTGCGAGACAGAAGTAATTGATATTGCAGTTAAAAAACAAAATTTAAAACGTGCTAGCTCTTTTCTTAAAGGTAGTATTTTGATGCCACTTTCAGAATAGTTTGATTTGATATGTCTCTATACGAATGTTGAATTACAACACTCTACTATATGAATAAATGCCTTAAAAACGGCATTAAAGTGCAATAGTTTGGTTAACTCTAATGAGAAAAGGGGGTGTGGCAGCTCAAAATTTTTAATGGCATTGCATTAAGGCTGTCTCTAGCAAACCTGCTTACCAGAAATGGTGTTCCTAAGTGCCATAGTTACTGAGTTATTGGCCTAAAACTACATTTTTTTCGAGGTGTGTCTGGTTTTTTGCTTATTGTGGGGCCGATAAGGGGCGTGGCAAAAAATTTGACATAAACTTAACCTGCATGACTTAATAACGGACTTTCATTATAAATTTGGTATCTCTAGCTTTTGTAGTTTAAAAGATCTAGACACTGCTATATCGACTCTATAGGATATACTTTCTCAATCCGAACAAAACTTAATATAAGGACGCCTTACAAATAATATGCGAATTTGTTCAGCGATGGCCAGCTTGGCAAAAGTTTAAATTAAGCCAAATTTGGAGTATATAGCTTTTAAAGTTTTTGAAATCGCAGACGACGGTAAAGTTTGTTCGAAAAAACGTAATATACCCTCTTAGTATTTAGAAATTATTTTAATATCAGCACAGTTTACTAGTTACCTGTTACAAGCACCTTGGGGCTTTCACAGCACAAATTAGTCGAATATTGGTAATATATATAACAAATGTTGACACAAAAGATCTATAGTGCTAGTTGTGCTTAATTCTTTTTGGATTATTTTATAAAACTTAATAGAAAGAAATTCATGCATATATGCCGACACTAAATACTTTACATAGCAGTTTCTCGTACAGTTAAAGGGTAAACTGTAATGGTTGGAATGTATGCAAGAAAAGAAAGGCGTGACAGACTCTATTCCTGATCGGCATCAATAGCCGAGTCAATATAGACATTTCCGTCCGCATGTATGTATGAACACAATGATCTTAAGAAATATAAGTGCTAGTAAAGCGCGATAGGTCGCAAGTGAAAGATAAAATACCCAAGCAGTAAAAGTTTGAATTTGTTGTTTGACACGACCACTTTACGGTATGTCAAGTCAATATAGCTTTCACACATTCCAACTATCGATAATACGAAAACAATATTTTGCAGTTTGTAATGCGATTGGTTTGTCTGAAGCATATACGGTGTTTCAATACAAAATTATAATTTGGCAAGTTAAATATGTTTTCATGTTCTGCTTACCTTAAATTCATTTGTGCCTAGCAACTTCGTCCATTTCTCTAACTTTAAACGCATGGTTTTTGAAAGAAAATTCCAAAAAAAATTCAGGCCTTCTATCAGACTTTGGCAGGCTTTATTTAATGTTTGACATAATTAAAAAAAGTACATACCTCCTCTAATTCTTTTTTATCTTCATCATCCGCCATTTTCACTGATTTTGTGAATAAAATTTTGTGTAACTATTTTAAAATGTACTTCCAATCTCTGACAATGGAAAATTGACAGATGAACGAAGCAAAGCCTATTCTTTCAATTTAATTGAATTTTTATGATTTTGTCGGTAGTGCCTACTATGATTATTTAAACACGATTCTTACTTGAAGAGTAAAAGTGTATAATGTAATCATTGGAATACATGTAAAAGAAAGAAGCGTGGCAGGCTCCATAAAGTACATTAATATCCAAGTCGATAAAGCCATACCCGTTTGTCCGTCTAGCAGTCCGTCCATCTGTATGATCGCAAAGACTGTGAGCCCCAGAAAACACCGAGAGCCCACAAATTAAAATTAAAATAGCATTTATAGGAAAAACAAGTAAGAAAGGCGAAAGTCGATTGAACCGACTGTAAAAGACCCTATACACCCGTAGTAGAGCGCATTTATATTTAATTTAAATTACAATTTTGAAACGAAATTTAAAAAATGAAAATTTTATATTTGCATTTTGAATTGAAATTTAAAAAAAAAAACATGTAGGAAAGGCTACAGTCGATCGAGCCGACTGTAAAAGACCTCGTACTCCCATAGTAGTGGACATTTGTATTCAATTTGAATTCAAATTTATGGATGAAATTTAAAAATTAATTTTTTATGTACATTTTGAATTGAAATTTAAAGAAAATTAAATTAGCTCTATCAGTTGCACCACGCGCCACTTTCAAGAATTCTCCCATTATCAGCATTTACATATTATTCATACATACACACATTCGTTTGAAATTATATATATGCATATACGTTTGTATGAATGTATGTGTGTATTCGGCGCGGCCAGCGTCTGCCGGCAGCGCTATCGCCACACAAGCATCGAGAACGTTCGAACATGTGTTTGTATGTTTCTGCGAGACAGAAGTAATTGATATTGCAGTTAAAAAACAAAATTTAAAACATGCTAGCTCTTTTCTTAAAGGTAGTATTTTGATGCCACTTTCAGAATAGTTTGATTTGATATGTCTCTATACGAATGTTGAATTACAACACTCTACTATATGAATAAATGCCTTAAAAACGGCATTAAAGTGCAATAGTTTGGTTAACTCTAATGAGAAAAGGGGGTGTGGCAGCTCAAAATTTTTAATGGCATTGCATTAAGGCTGTCTCTAGCAAACCTGCTTACCAGAAATGGTGTTCCTAAGTGCCATAGTTACTGAGTTATTGGCCTAAAACTACATTTTTTTCGAGGTGTGTCTGGTTTTTTGCTTATTGTGGGGCCGGTAAGGGGCGTGGCAAAAAATTTGAAATAAACTTAACCTGCCGGACTTAATAACGGACTTTCATTATAAATTTGGTATCTCTAGCTTTTTGTAGTTTAAAAGATCTAGACACTGCTATATCGACTCTATAGGATATACTTTCTCAATCCGAACAAAACTTAGTATAAGGACGCCTTACAAATAATATGCGAATTTGTTCAGCGATGGCCAGCTTGGCAAAAGTTTAAATTAACCCAAATTTGGAGTATATAGCTTTTAAAGTTTTTGAAATCGCAGACGACGGTAAAGTTTGTTCGAAAAAACGTAATATACCCTCTTAGTATTTAGAAATTATTTTAATATCAGCACAGTTTACTAGTTACCTGTTACAAGCACCTTGGGGCTTTCACAGCACAAATTAGTCGAATATTGGTAATATATATAACAAATGTTGACACAAAAGATCTATAGTGCTAGTTGTGTTTAATTCTTTTTGGATTATTTTATAAAACTTAATAGAAAGAAATTCATGCATACATGCCGACACTAAATACTTTACATACCAGTTTCTCGTAGAGTTAAAGGGTAAACTGTAATGGTTGGAATGTATGCAAGAAAAGAAAGGCGTGACAGACACTATAAAGTATATATATTCCTGATCGGCATCAATAGCCGAGTCAATATAGACATTTCCGTCCGCATGTATGTATGAACACAATGATCTTAAGAAATATAAGTGCTATCGATTGAACCGACTGTAAAAGACCCTATACACCCGTAGTAGAGCGCATTTATATTTAATTTAAATTACAATTTTGAAACGAAATTTAAAAAATGAAAATTTTATATTTGCATTTTGAATTGAAATTTAAAAAAAAAAAACAAGTAGGAAAGGCTACAGTCGATCGAGCCGACTGTAAAAGACCTCGTACTCCCATAGTAGTGGACATTTGTATTCAATTTGAATTCAAATTTATGGATGAAATTTAAAAATTAATTTTTTATGTACATTTTGAATTGAAATTTAAAGAAAATTAAATTAGCTCTATCAGTTGCACCACGCGCCACTTTCAAGAATTCTCCCATTATCAGCATTTACATATTATTCATACATACACACATTCGTTTGAAATTATATATATGCATATACGTTTGTATGAATGTATGTGTGTATTCGGCGCGGCCAGCGTCTGCCGGCAGCGCTATCGCCACACAAGCATCGAGAACGTTCGAACATGTGTTTGTATGTTTCTGCGAGACAGAAGTAATTGATATTGCAGTTAAAAAACAAAATTTAAAACGTGCTAGCTCTTTTCTTAAAGGTAGTATTTTGATGCCACTTTCAGAATAGTTTGATTTGATATGTCTCTATACGAATGTTGAATTACAACACTCTACTATATGAATAAATGCCTTAAAAACGGCATTAAAGTGCAATAGTTTGGTTAACTCTAATGAGAAAAGGGCGTGTGGCAGCTCAAAATTTTTAATGGCATTGCATTAAGGCTGTCTCTAGCAAACCTGCTTACCAGAAATGGTGTTCCTAAGTGCCATAGTTACTGAGTTATTGGCCTAAAACTACATTTTTTTCGAGGTGTGTCTGGTTTTTTGCTTATTGTGGGGCCGGTAAGGGGCGTGGCAAAAATTTGAAATAAACTTAACCTGCCTGACTTAATAACGGACTTTCATTATAAATTTGGTATCTCTAGCTTTTGTAGTTTAAAAGATCTAGACACTGCTATATCGACTCTATAGGATATACTTTCTCAATCCGAACAAAACTTAGTATAAGGACGCCTTACAAATAATATGCGAATTTGTTCAGCGATGGCCAGCTTGGCAAAAGTTTAAATTAAGCCAAATTTGGAGTATATAGCTTTTAAAGTTTTTGAAATCGCAGACGACGGTAAAGTTTGTTCGAAAAAACGTAATATACCCTCTTAGTATTTAGAAATTATTTTAATATCAGCACAGTTTACTAGATACCTGTTACAAGCACCTTGGGGCTTTCACAGCACAAATTAGTCGAATATTGGTAATATATATAACAAATGTTGACACAAAAGATCTATAGTGCTAGTTGTGCTTAATTCTTTTTGGATTATTTTATAAAACTTAATAGAAAGAAATACATGCATACATGCCGACACTAAATACTTTACATACCAGTTTCTCGTAGAGTTAAAGGGTAAACTGTAATGGTTGGAATGTATGCAAGAAAAGAAAGGCGTGACAGACTCTATAAAGTATATATATTCCTGATCGGCATCAATAGACGAGTCAATATAGACATTTCCGTCCGCATGTATGTATGAACACAATGATTTTAAGAAATATAAGTGCTAGTAAAGCGCGATAGGTCGCAAGTGAAAGATAAAATACCCAAGCAGTAAAAGTTTGATTTTGTTGTTTGACACGACCACTTTAGGGTATGTCAAGTCAATATAGCTTCCACACATTCCAACTATCGATAATACGAAAACAATATTTTGCAGTTTGTAATCCGATAGGTTTGTCTGAAGCATATACGGTGTTTCAATACAAAATTATAATTTGGCAATTTAAAAATGTTTTTATGTTCTGCTTACCTTAAATTCATTTGTGCCTAGCAACTTCGTCCATTTCTCTAACTTTAAACGCATGGTTTTTGAAAGAAAATTCGAAAAAAATTCAGGCCTTCTATCAGACTTTGGCAGGCTTTATTTAATGTTTGACATAATTAAAAAAAAGTACATACCTCCTCTAATTCTTTTTTATCTTCATCATCCGCCATTTTCACTGATTTTGTGAATAAAATTTTGTGTAACTATTTTAAAATGTACTTGCAATCTCTGACAATGGAAAATTGACAGATGAACGAAGCAAAGCCTATTCTTTCAATTTAATTGAATTTTTATGATTTTGTCGGTAGTGCCTACTATGATTATTTAAACACGATTCTTACTTGAAGAGTAAAAGTGTATAATGTAATCATTGGAATACATGTAAAAGAAAGAAGCGTGGCAGGCTCCATAAAGTACATTAATATCCAAGTCGATAAAGCCATACCCGTTTGTCCGTCTAGCAGTCCGTCCATCGGTATGATCGCAAAGACTGTGAGCCCCAGAAAACACCGAGAGCCCACAAATTAAAATTAAAATAGCATTTATAGGAAAAACAAGTAAGAAAGGCGAAAGTCGATTGAACCGACTGTAAAAGACCCTATACACCCGTAGTAGAGCCCATTTATATTTAATTTAAATTACAATTTTGAAACGAAATTTAAAAAATGAAAATTTTATATTTGCATTTTGAATTGAAATTTAAAAAAAAAACAAGTAGGAAAGGCTACAGTCGATCGAGCCGACTGTAAAAGACCCCGTACTCCCATAGTAGTGGACATTTGTATACAATTTGAATTCAAATTTATGGATGAAATTTAAAAATTAATTTTTTATGTACATTTTGAATTGAAATTTAAAGAAAATTAAATTAGCTCTATCAGTTGCACCACGCGCCACTTTCAAGAATTCTCCGATTATCAGCATTTACATATTATTCATACATACACACATTCGTTTGAAATTATATATATGCATATACGTTTGTATGAATGTATGTGTGTATTCGGCGCGGCCAGCGTCTGCCGGCAGCGCTATCGCCACACAAGCATCGAGAACATTCGAACATGTGTTTGTATGTTTCTGCGAGACAGAAGTAATTGATATTGCAGTTAAAAAACAAAATTTAAAACGTGCTAGCTCTTTTCTTAAAGGTAGTATTTTGATGCCACTTTCAGAATAGTTTGATTTGATATGTCTCTATACGAATGTTGAATTACAACACTCTACTATATGAATAAATGCCTTAAAAACGGCATTAATGGCATTGCATTAAGGCTGTCTCTAGCAAACCTGCTTACCAGAAATGGTGTTCCTAAGTGCCATAGTTACTGAGTTATTGGCCTAAAACTACATTTTTTTCGAGGTGTGTCTGGTTTTTTGCTTATTGTGGGGCCGGTAAGGGGCATGGCAAAAAATTTGAAATAAACTTAACCTGCCTGACTTAATAACGGACTTTCATTATAAATTTGGTATCTCTAGCTTTTGTAGTTTAAAAGATCTAGACACTGCTATATCGACTCTATAGGATATACTTTCTCAATCCGAACAAAACTTAGTATAAGGACGCCTTACAAATAATATGCGAATTTGTTCAGCGATGGCCAGCTTGGCAAAAGTTTAAATTAAGCCAAATTTGGAGTATATAGCTTTTAAAGTTTTTGAAATCGCAGACGACGGTAAAGTTTGTTCGAAAAAACGTAATATACCCTCTTAGTATTTAGAAATTATTTTAATATCAGCACAGTTTACTAGTTACCTGTTACAAGCACCTTGGGGCTTTCACAGCACAAATTAGTCGAATATTGGTAATATATATAACAAATGTTGACACAAAAGATCTATAGTGCTAGTTGTGCTTAATTCTTTTTGGATTATTTTATAAAACTTAATAGAAAGAAATTCATGCATACATGCCGACACTAAATACTTTACATACCAGTTTCTAGTAGAGTTAAAGGGTAAACTGTAATGGTTGGAATGTATGCAAGAAAAGAAAGGCGTGACAGACTCTATAAAGTATATATATTCCTGATCGGCATCAATAGCCGAGTCAATATAGACATTTCCGTCCGCATGTATGTATGAACACAATGATCTTAAGAAATATAAGTGCTAGTAAAGCGCGATAGGTCGCAAGTGAAAGATAAAATACCCAAGCAGTAAAAGTTTGATTTTGTTGTTTGACACGACCACTTTAGGGTATGTCAAGTCAATATAGCTTCCACACATTCCAACTATCGATAATACGAAAACAATATTTTGCAGTTTGTAATCCGATAGGTTTGTCTGAAGCATATACGGTGTTTCAATACAAAATTATAATTTGGCAATTTAAAAATGTTTTTATGTTCTGCTTACCTTAAATTCATTTGTGCCTAGCAACTTCGTCCATTTCTCTAACTTTAAACGCATGGTTTTTGAAAGAAAATTCCAAAAAAATTCAGGCCTTCTATCAGACTTTGGCAGGCTTTATTTAATGTTTGACATAATTAAAAAAAAAGTACATACCTCCTCTAATTCTTTTTTATCTTCATCATCCGCCATTTTCACTGATTTTGTGAATACAATTTTGTGTAACTATTTTAAAATGTACTTCCAATCTCTGACAATGGAAAATTGACAGATGAATGAAGCAAAGCCTATTCTTTCAATTTAATTGAATTTTTATGATTTTGTCGGTAGTGCCTACTATGATTATTTAAACACGATTCTTACTTGAAGAGTAAAAGTGTATAATGTAATCATTGGAATACATGTAAAAGAAAGAAGCGTGGCAGGCTCCATAAAGTACATTAATATCCAAGTCGATAAAGCCATACCCGTTTGTCCGTCTAGCAGTCCGTCCATCGGTATGATCGCAAAGACTGTGAGCCCCAGAAAACACCGAGAGCCCACAAATTAAAATTAAAATAGCATTTATAGGAAAAACAAGTAAGAAAGGCGAAAGTCGATTGAACCGACTGTAAAAGACCCTATACACCCGTAGTAGAGCGCATTTATATTTAATTTAAATTACAATTTTGAAACGAAATTTAAAAAATTATATTTTATATTTGCATTTTGAATTGAAATTTAAAAAAAAAAACAAGTAGGAAAGGCTACAGTCGATCGAGCCGCCTGTAAAAGACCCCGTACTCCCATAGTAGTGGACATTTGTATACAATTTGAATTCAAATTTATGGATGAAATTTAAAAATTAATTTTTTATGTACATTTTGAATTGAAATTTAAAGAAAATTAAATTAGCTCTATCAGTTGCACCACGCGCCACTTTCAAGAATTCTCCGATTATCAGCATTTACATATTATTCATACATACACACATTCGTTTGAAATTATATATATGCATATACGTTTGTATGAATGTATGTGTGTATTCGGCGCGGCCAGCGTCTGCCGGCAGCGCTATCGCCACACAAGCATCGAGAACGTTCGAACATGTGTTTGTATGTTTCTGCGAGACAGAAGTAATTGATATTGCAGTTAAAAAACAAAATTTAAAACGTGCTAGCTCTTTTCTTAAAGGTAGTATTTTGATGCCACTTTCAGAATAGTTTGATTTGATATGTCTCTATACGAATGTTGAATTACAACACTCTACTATATGAATAAATGCCTTAAAAACGGCATTAATGGCATTGCATTAAGGCTGTCTCTAGCAAACCTGCTTACCAGAAATGGTGTTCCTAAGTGCCATAGTTACTGAGTTATTGGCCTAAAACTACATTTTTTTCGAGGTGTGTCTGGTTTTTTGCTTATTGTGGGGCCGGTAAGGGGCATGGCAAAAAATTTGAAATAAACTTAACCTGCCTGACTTAATAACGGACTTTCATTATAAATTTGGTATCTCTAGCTTTTGTAGTTTAAAAGATCTAGACACTGCTATATCGACTCTATAGGATATACTTTCTCAATCCGAACAAAACTTAGTATAAGGACGCCTTACAAATAATATGCGAATTTGTTCAGCGATGGCCAGCTTGGCAAAAGTTTAAATTAAGCCAAATTTGGAGTATATAGCTTTTAAAGTTTTTGAAATCGCAGACGACGGTAAAGTTTGTTCGAAAAAACGTAATATACCCTCTTAGTATTTAGAAATTATTTTAATATCAGCACAGTTTACTAGTTACCTGTTACAAGCACCTTGGGGCTTTCACAGCACAAATTAGTCGAATATTGGTAATATATATAACAAATGTTGACACAAAAGATCTATAGTGCTAGTTGTGCTTAATTCTTTTTGGATTATTTTATAAAACTTAATAGAAAGAAATTCATGTATACATGCCGACACTAAATACTTTACATACCAGTTTCTCGTAGAGTTAAAGGGTAAACTGTAATGGTTGGAATGTATGCAAGAAAATAAAGGCGTGACAGACTCTATAAAGTATATATATTCCTGATCGGCATCAATAGCCGAGTCAATATAGACATTTCCGTCCGCATGTATGTATGAACACAATGATCTTAAGAAATATAAGTGCTAGTAAAGCGCGATAGGTCGCAAGTGAAAGATAAAATACCCAAGCAGTAAAAGTTTGATTTTGTTGTTTGACACGACCACTTTAGGGTATGTCAAGTCAATATAGCTTCCACACATTCCAACTATCGATAATACGAAAACAATATTTTGCAGTTTGTAATCCGTTAGGTTTGTCTGAAGCATATACGGTGTTTCAATACAAAATTATAATTTGGCAATTTAAAAATGTTTTTATGTTCTGCTTACCTTATATTCATTTGTGCCTAGCAACTTCGTCCATTTCTCTAACTTTAAACGCATGGTTTTTGAAAGAAAATTCCAAAAAAATTCAGGCCTTCTATCAGACTTTGGCAGGCTTTATTTAATGTTTGACATAATTAAAAAAAAAGTACATACCTCCTCTAATTCTTTTTTATCTTCATCATCCGCCATTTTCACTGATTTTGTGAATAAAATTTTGTATAACTATTTTAAAATGTACTTGCAATCTCTGACAATGGAAAATTGACAGATGAATGAAGCAAAGCCTATTCTTTCAATTTAATTGAATTTTTATGATTTTGTCGGTAGTGCCTACTATGATTATTTAAACATGATTCTTACTTGAAGAGTAAAAGTGTATAATGTAATCATTGGAATACATGTAAAAGAAAGAAGCGTGGCAGGCTCCATAAAGTACATTAATATCCAAGTCGATAAAGCCATACCCGTTTGTCCGTCTAGCAGTCCGTCCATCTGTATGATCGCAAAGACTGTGAGCCCCAGAAAACACCGAGAGCCCACAAATTAAAATTTAAATAGCATTTATAGGAAAAACAAGTAAGAAAGGCGAAAGTCGATTGAACCGACTGTAAAAGACCCTATACACCCGTAGTAGAGCGCATTTATATTTAATTTAAATTACAATTTTGAAACGAAATTTAAAAAATGAAAATTTTATATTTGCATTTTGAATTGAAATTTAAAAAAAAAAACAAATAGGAAAGGCTACAGTCAATCGAGCCGACTGTAAAAGACCCCGTACTCCCATAGTAGTGGACATTTGTATTCAATTTGAATTCAAATTTATGGATGAAATTTAAAAATTAATTTTTTATGTACATTTTGAATTGAAATTTAAAGAAAATTAAATTAGCTCTATCAGTTGCACCACGCGCCACTTTCAAGAATTCTCCGATTATCACCATTTACATATTATTCATACATACACACATTCGTTTGAAATTATATATATGCATATACGTTTGTATGAATGTATGTGTGTATTCGGCGCGGCCAGCGTCTGCCGGCAGCGCTATCGCAAGACAAGCATCGAGAGCGTTCGAACATGTGTTTGTATGTTTCTGCGAGACAGAAGTAATTGATATTGCAGTTAAAAAACAAAATTTAAAACGTGCTAGCTCTTTTCTTAAAGGTAGTATTTAGATGCCACTTTCAGAATAGTTTGATTTGATATGTCTCTATACGAATGTTGAATTACAACACTCCACTATATGAATAAATGCCTTAAAAACGGCATTAAAGTGCAATAGTTTGGTTAACTCTAATGAGAAAAGGGGGTGTGGCAGCTCAAAATTTTTAATGGCATTGCATTAAGGCTATCTCTAGCAAACCTGCTTACCAGAAATGGTGTTCCTAAGTGCCATAGTTACTGAGTTATTGGCCTAAAACTACATTTTTTTCGAGGTGTGTCTGGTTTTTTGCTTATTGTGGGGCCGGTAAGGGGCGTGGCAAAAATTTGAAATAAACTTAACCTGCCTGACTTAATAACGGACTTTCATTATAAATTTGGTATCTCTAGCTTTTGTAGTTTAAAAGATCTAGACACTGCTATATCGACTCTATAGGATATACTTTCTCAATCCGAACCAAACTTAGTATAAGGACGCCTTACAAATAATATGCGAATTTGTTCAGCGATGGCCAGCTTGGCAAAAGTTTAAATTAAGCCAAATTTGGAGTATATAGCTTTTAAAGTTTTTGAAATCGCAGACGACGGTAAATTTTTTTCGAAAAAACGTAATATACCCTCTTAGTATTTAGAAATTATTTTAATATCAGCACAGTTTACTAGTTACCAGTTACAAGTAAGTCATGTACGATTTGGTCTCATCTTGGGGCTTTCACAGCACAAATTAGTCGAATATTGGTACTATATATAACAAATGTTGACACAAAAGATCTATAGTGCTAGTTGTGCTTAATTCTTTTTGGATTATTTTATAAAACTTAATAAAAAGAAATGCATGCAGACATGCCGACACTAAATACTTTACATACCAGTTTCTCGTGGAGTTAAAGGGTAAACTGTAAAGGTTGGAATGTATGCAAGAAAAGAAAGGCGTGACAGACTCTATAAAGTATATATATTCCTGATCGGCATCAATAGCCGAGTCAATATAGACATTTCCGTCCGCATGTATGTATGAACACAATGATCTTAAGAAATATAAGTGCTAGTAAAGCGCGATAGGTCGCAAGTGAAAGATAAAATACCCAAGCAGTAAAAGTTTGAATTTGTTGTTTGACACGACCACTTTACGGTATGTCAAGTCAATATAGCTTTCACACATTCCAACTATCGATAATACGAAAACAATATTTTGCAGTTTGTAATCCGATAGGTTTGTCTGAAGCATATACGGTGTTTCAATACAAAATTATAATTTGGCAATTTAAAAATGTTTTTATGTTCTGCTTACCTTATATTCATTTGTGCCTAGCAACTTCGTCCATTTCTCTAACTTTAAACGCATGGTTTTTGAAAGAAAATTCCAAAAAAATTCAGGCCTTCTATCAGACTTTGGCAGGCTTTATTTAATGTTTGACATAATTAAAAAAAAGTACATACCTCCTCTAATTCTTTTTTATCTTCATCATCCGCCATTTTCACTGATTTTGTGAATAAAATTTTGTATAACTATTTTAAAATGTACTTGCAATCTCTGACAATGGAAAATTGACAGATGAACGAAGCAAAGCCTATTCTTTCAATTTAATTGAATTTTTATGATTTTGTCGGTAGTGCCTACTATGATTATTTAAACATGATTCTTACTTGAAGAGTAAAAGTGTATAATGTAATCATTGGAATACATGTAAAAGAAAGAAGCGTGGCAGGCTCCATAAAGTACATTAATATCCAAGTCGATAAAGCCATACCCGTTTGTCCGTCTAGCAGTCCGTCCATCGGTATGATCGCAAAGACTGTGAGCCCCAGAAAACACCGAGAGCCCACAAATTAAAATTAAAATAGCATTTATAGGAAAAACAAGTAAGAAAGGCGAAAGTCGATTGAACCGACTGTAAAAGACCCTATACACCCGTAGTAGAGCGCATTTATATTTAATTTAAATTACAATTTTGAAACGAAATTTAAAAAATTATATTTTATATTTGCATTTTGAATTGAAATTTAAAAAAAAAACAAGTAGGAAAGGCTACAGTCGATCGAGCCGACTGTAAAAGACCCCGTACTCCCATAGTAGTGGACATTTGTATACAATTTGAATTCAAATTTATGGACGAAATTTAAAAATTAATTTTTTATGTACATTTTGAATTGAAATTTAAAGAAAATTAAATTAGCTCTATCAGTTGCACCACGCGCCACTTTCAAGAATTCTCCGATTATCAGCATTTACATATTATTCATACATACACACATTCGTTTGAAATTATATATATGCATATACGTTTGTATGAATGTATGTGTGTATTCGGCGCGGCCAGCGTCTGCCGGCAGCGCTATCGCCACACAAGCATCGAGAACGTTCGAACATGTGTTTGTATGTTTCTGCGAGACAGAAGTAATTGATATTGCAGTTAAAAAACAAAATTTAAAACGTGCTAGCTCTTTTCTTAAAGGTAGTATTTTGATGCCACTTTCAGAATAGTCTGATTTGATATGTCTCTATACGAATGTTGAATTACAACACTCTACTATATGAATAAATGCCTTAAAAACGGCATTAATGGCATTGCATTAAGGCTGTCTCTAGCAAACCTGCTTACCAGAAATGGTGTTCCTAAGTGCCATAGTTACTGAGTTATTGGCCTAAAACTACATTTTTTTCGAGGTGTGTCTGGTTTTTTGCTTATTGTGGGGCCGGTAAGGGGCATGGCAAAAAATTTGAAATAAACTTAACCTGCCTGACTTAATAACGGACTTTCATTATAAATTTGGTATCTCTAGCTTTTGTAGTTTAAAAGATCTAGACACTGCTATATCGACTCTATAGGATATACTTTCTCAATCCGAACAAAACTTAGTATAAGGACGCCTTACAAATAATATGCGAATTTGTTCAGCGATGGCCAGCTTGGCAAAAGTTTAAATTAAGCCAAATTTGGAGTATATAGCTTTTAAAGTTTTTGAAATCGCAGACGACGGTAAAGTTTGTTCGAAAAAACGTAATATACCCTCTTAGTATTTAGAAATTATTTTAATATCAGCACAGTTTACTAGTTACCTGTTACAAGCACCTTGGGGCTTTCACAGCACAAATTAGTCGAATATTGGTAATATATATAACAAATGTTGACACAAAAGATCTATAGTGCTAGTTGTGCTTAATTCTTTTTGGATTATTTTATAAAACTTAATAAAAAGAAATGCATGCAGACATGCCGACACTAAATACTTTACATACCAGTTTCTCGTAGAGTTAAAGGGTAAACTGTAATGGTTGGAATGTATGCAAGAAAATAAAGGCGTGACAGACTCTATAAAGTATATATATTCCTGATCGGCATCAATAGCCGAGTCAATATAGACATTTCCGTCCGCATGTATGTATGAACACAATGATCTTAAGAAATATAAGTGCTAGTAAAGCGCGATAGGTCGCAAGTGAAAGATAAAATACCCAAGCAGTAAAAGTTTGATTTTGTTGTTTGACACGACCACTTTAGGGTATGTCAAGTCAATATAGCTTCCACACATTCCAACTATCGATAATACGAAAACAATATTTTGCAGTTTGTAATCCGTTAGGTTTGTCTGAAGCATATACGGTGTTTCAATACAAAATTATAATTTGGCAATTTAAAAATGTTTTTATGTTCTGCTTACCTTATATTCATTTGTGCCTAGCAACTTCGTCCATTTCTCTAACTTTAAACGCATGGTTTTTGAAAGAAAATTCCAAAAAAATTCAGGCCTTCTATCAGACTTTGGCAGGCTTTATTTAATGTTTGACATAATTAAAAAAAAGTACATACCTCCTCTAATTCTTTTTTATCTTCATCATCCGCCATTTTCACTGATTTTGTGAATAAAATTTTGTATAACTATTTTAAAATGTACTTGCAATCTCTGACAATGGAAAATTGACAGATGAACGAAGCAAAGCCTATTCTTTCAATTTAATTGAATTTTTATGATTTTGTCGGTAGTGCCTACTATGATTATTTAAACATGATTCTTACTTGAAGAGTAAAAGTGTATAATGTAATCATTGGAATACATGTAAAAAGAAAGAAGCGTGGCAGGCTCCATAAAGTACATTAATATCCAAGTCGATAAAGCCATACCCGTTTGTCCGTCTAGCAGTCCGTCCATCTGTATGATCGCAAAGACTGTGAGCCCCAGAAAACACCGAGAGCCCACAAATTAAAATTTAAATAGCATTTATAGGAAAAACAAGTAAGAAAGGCGAAAGTCGATTGAACCGACTGTAAAAGACCCTATACACCCGTAGTAGAGCGCATTTATATTTAATTTAAATTACAATTTTGAAACGAAATTTAAAAAATGAAAATTTTATATTTGCATTTTGAATTGAAATTTAAAAAAAAAAACAAATAGGAAAGGCTACAGTCGATCGAGCCGACTGTAAAAGACCCCGTACTCCCATAGTAGTGGACATTTGTATTCAATTTGAATTCAAATTTATGGATGAAATTTAAAAATTAATTTTTTATGTACATTTTGAATTGAAATTTAAAGAAAATTAAATTAGCTCTATCAGTTGCACCACGCGCCACTTTCAAGAATTCTCCGATTATCAGCATTTACATATTATTCATACATACACACATTCGTTTGAAATTATATATATGCATATACGTTTGTATGAATGTATGTGTGTATTCGGCGCGGCCAGCGTCTGCCGGCAGCGCTATCGCAAGACAAGCATCGAGAGCGTTCGAACATGTGTTTGTATGTTTCTGCGAGACAGAAGTAATTGATATTGCAGTTAAAAAACAAAATTTAAAACGTGTTAGCTCTTTTCTTAAAGGTAGTATTTAGATGCCACTTTCAGAATAGTTTGATTTGATATGTCTCTATACGAATGTTGAATTACAACACTCCACTATATGAATAAATGCCTTAAAAACGGCATTAAAGTGCAATAGTTTGGTTAACTCTAATGAGAAAAGGGGGTGTGGCAGCTCAAAATTTTTAATGGCATTGCATTAAGGCTATCTCTAGCAAACCTGCTTACCAGAAATGGTGTTCCTAAGTGCCATAGTTACTGAGTTATTGGCCTAAAACTACATTTTTTCGAGGTGTGTCTGGTTTTTTGCTTATTGTGGGGCCGGTAAGGGGCGTGGCAAAAATTTGAAATAAACTTAACCTGCCTGACTTAATAACGGACTTTCATTATAAATTTGGTATCTCTAGCTTTTGTAGTTTAAAAGATCTAGACACTGCTATATCGACTCTATAGGATATACTTTCTCAATCCGAACAAAACTTAGTATAAGGACGCCTTACAAATAATATGCGAATTTGTTCAGCGATGGCCAGCTTGGCAAAAGTTTAAATTAAGCCAAATTTGGAGTATATAGCTTTTAAAGTTTTTGAAATCGCAGACGACGGTAAATTTTTTTCGAAGAAACGTAATATACCCTCTTAGTATTTAGAAATTATTTTAATATCAGCACAGTTTACTAGTTACCAGTTACAAGTAAGTCATGTACGATTTGGTCTCATCTTGGGGCTTTCACAGCACAAATTAGTCGAATATTGGTACTATATATAACAAATGTTGACACAAAAGATCTATAGTGCTACTTGTGCTTAATTCTTTTTGGATTATTTTATAAAACTTAATAAAAAGAAATGCATGCAGACATGCCGACACTAAATACTTTACATACCAGTTTCTCGTAGAGTTAAAGGGTAAACTGTAAAGGTTGGAATGTATGCAAGAAAAGAAAGGCGTGACAGACTCTATAAAGTATATATATTCCTGATCGGCATCAATAGCCGAGTCAATATAGACATTTCCGTCCGCATGTATGTATGAACACAATGATCTTAAGAAATATAAGTGCTAGTAAAGCGCGATAGGTCGCAAGTGAAAGATAAAATACCCAAGCAGTAAAAGTTTGAATTTGTTGTTTGACACGACCACTTTACGGTATGTCAAGTCAATATAGCTTTCACACATTCCAACTATCGATAATACGAAAACAATATTTTGCAGTTTGTAATCCGATAGGTTTGTCTGAAGCATATACGGTGTTTCAATACAAAATTATAATTTGGCAATTTAAAAATGTTTTTATGTTCAGCTTACCTTATATTCATTTGTGCCTAGCAACTTCGTCCATTTCTCTAACTTTAAACGCATGGTTTTTGAAAGAAAATTCCAAAAAAATTCAGGCCTTCTATCAGACTTTGGCAGGCTTTATTTAATGTTTGACATAATTAAAAAAAAAGTACATACCTCCTCTAATTCTTTTTTATCTTCATCATCCGCCATTTTCACTGATTTTGTGAATAAAATTTTGTATAACTATTTTAAAATGTACTTGCAATCTCTGACAATGGAAAATTGACAGATGAACGAAGCAAAGCCTATTCTTTCAATTTAATTGAATTTTTATGATTTTGTCGGTAGTGCCTACTATGATTATTTAAACATGATTCTTACTTGAAGAGTAAAAGTGTATAATGTAATCATTGGAATACATGTAAAAAGAAAGAAGCGTGGCAGGCTCCATAAAGTACATTAATATCCAAGTCGATAAAGCCATACCCGTTTGTCCGTCTAGCAGTCCGTCCATCTGTATGATCGCAAAGACTGTGAGCCCCAGAAAACACCGAGAGCCCACAAATTAAAATTTAAATAGCATTTATAGGAAAAACAAGTAAGAAAGGCGAAAGTCGATTGAACCGACTGTAAAAGACCCTATACACCCGTAGTAGAGCGCATTTATATTTAATTTAAATTACAATTTTGAAACGAAATTTAAAAAATGAAAATTTTATATTTGCATTTTGAATTGAAATTTAAAAAAAAAAACAAATAGGAAAGGCTACAGTCGATCGAGCCGACTGTAAAAGACCCCGTACTCCCATAGTAGTGGACATTTGTATTCAATTTGAATTCAAATTTATGGATGAAATTTAAAAATTAATTTTTTATGTACATTTTGAATTGAAATTTAAAGAAAATTAAATTAGCTCTATCAGTTGCACCACGTGCCACTTTCAAGAATTCTCCGATTATCAGCATTTACATATTATTCATACATACACACATTCGTTTGAAATTATATATATGCATATACGTTTGTATGCATGTATGTGTGTATTCGGCGCGGCCAGCGTCTACCGGCAGCGCTATCGCCACACAAGCATCGAGAACGTTCGAACATGTGTTTGTATGTTTCTGCGAGACAGAAGTAATTGATATTGCAGTTAAAAAACAAAATTTAAAACGTGCTAGCTCTTTTCTTAAAGGTAGTATTTAGATGCCACTTTCAGAATAGTTTGATTTGATATGTCTCTATACGAATGTTGAATTACAACACTCCACTATATGAATAAATGCCTTAAAAACGGCATTAAAGTGCAATAGTTTGGTTAACTCTAATGAGAAAAGGGGGTGTGGCAGCTCAAAATTTTTAATGGCATTGCATTAAGGCTATCTCTAGCAAACCTGCTTACCAGAAATGGTGTTCCTAAGTGCCATAGTTACTGAGTTATTGGCCTAAAACTACATTTTTTTCGAGGTGTGTCTGGTTTTTTGCTTATTGTGGGGCCGGTAAGGGGCGTGGCAAAAATTTGAAATAAACTTAACCTGCCTGACTTAATAACGGACTTTCATTATAAATTTGGTATCTCTAGCTTTTGTAGTTTAAAAGATCTAGACACTGCTATATCGACTCTATAGGATATACTTTCTCAATCCGAACAAAACTTAATATAAGGACGCCTTACAAATAATATGCGAATTTGTTCAGCGATGGCCAGCTTGGCAAAAGTTTAAATTAAGCCAAATTTGGAGTATATAGCTTTTAAAGTTTTTGAAATCGCAGACGACGGTAAAGTTTGTTCGAAAAAACGTAATATACCCTCTTAGTATTTAGAAATTATTTTAATATCAGCACAGTTTACTAGTTACCAGTTACAAGTAAGTCATGTACGATTTGGTCTCATCTTGGGGCTTTCACAGCACAAATTAGTCGAATATTGGTACTATATATAACAAATGTTGACACAAAAGATCTATAGTGCTAGTTGTGCTTAATTCTTTTTGGATTATTTTATAAAACTTAATAAAAAGAAATGCATGCAGACATGCCGACACTAAATACTTTACATACCAGTTTCTCGTAGAGTTAAAGGGTAAACTGTAAAAGTTGGAATGTATGCAAGAAAAGAAAGGCGTGACAGACTCTATAAAGTATATATATTCCTGATCGGCATCAATAGCCGAGTCAATATAGACATTTCCGTCCGCATGTATGTATGAACACAATGATCTTAAGAAATATAAGTGCTAGTAAAGCGCGATAGGTCGCAAGTGAAAGATAAAATACCCAAGCAGTAAAAGTTTGAATTTGTTGTTTGACACGACCACTTTACGGTATGTCAAGTCAATATAGCTTTCACACATTCCAACTATCGATAATACGAAAACAATATTTTGCAGTTTGTAATCCAAAAGGTTTGTCTGAAGCATTTACGGTGTTTCAATACAAAATTATAATTTGGCAATTTAAAAATGTTTTTATGTTCTGCTTACCTTATATTCATTTGTGCCTAGCAACTTCGTCCATTTCTCTAACTTTAAACGCATGGTTTTTGAAAGAAAATTCCAAAAAAATTCAGGCCTTCTATCAGACTTTGGCAGGCTTTATTTAATGTTTGACATAATTAAAAAAAAGTACATACCTCCTCTAATTCTTTTTTATCTTCATCATCCGCCATTTTCACTGATTTTGTGAATAAAATTTTGTATAACTATTTTAAAATGTACTTGCAATCTCTGACAATGGAAAATTGACAGATGAACGAAGCAAAGCCTATTCTTTCAATTTAATTGAATTTTTATGATTTTGTCGGTAGTGCCTACTATGATTATTTAAACATGATTCTTACTTGAAGAGTAAAAGTGTATAATGTAATCATTGGAATACATGTAAAAGAAAGAAGCGTGGCAGGCTCCATAAAGTACATTAATATCCAAGTCGATAAAGCCATACCCGTTTGTCCGTCTAGCAGTCCGTCCATCTGTATGATCGCAAAGACTGTGAGCCCCAGAAAACACCGAGAGCCCACAAATTAAAATTTAAATAGCATTTATAGGAAAAACAAGTAAGAAAGGCGAAAGTCGATTGAACCGACTGTAAAAGACCCTATACACCCGTAGTAGAGCGCATTTATATTTAATTTAAATTACAATTTTGAAACGAAATTTAAAAAATGAAAATTTTATATTTGCATTTTGAATTGAAATTTAAAAAAAAAAACAAATAGGAAAGGCTACAGTCGATCGAGCCGACTGTAAAAGACCCCGTACTCCCATAGTAGTGGACATTTGTATTCAATTTGAATTCAAATTTATGGATGAAATTTAAAAATTAATTTTTTATGTACATTTTGAATTGAAATTTAAAGAAAATTAAATTAGCTCTATCAGTTGCACCACGTGCCACTTTCAAGAATTCTCCGATTATCAGCATTTACATATTATTCATACATACACACATTCGTTTGAAATTATATATATGCATATACGTTTGTATGCATGTATGTGTGTATTCGGCGCGGCCAGCGTCTGCCGGCAGCGCTATCGCCACACAAGCATCGAGAACGTTCGAACATGTGTTTGTATGTTTCTGCGAGACAGAAGTAATTGATATTGCAGTTAAAAAACAAAATTTAAAACGTGCTAGCTCTTTTCTTAAAGGTAGTATTTAGATGCCACTTTCAGAATAGTTTGATTTGATATGTCTCTATACGAATGTTGAATTACAACACTCCACTATATGAATAAATGCCTTAAAAACGGCATTAAAGTGCAATAGTTTGGTTAACTCTAATGAGAAAAGGGGGTGTGGCAGCTCAAAATTTTTAATGGCATTGCATTAAGGCTATCTCTAGCAAACCTGCTTACCAGAAATGGTGTTCCTAAGTGCCATAGTTACTGAGTTATTGGCCTAAAACTACATTTTTTTCGAGGTGTGTCTGGTTTTTTGCTTATTGTGGGGCCGGTAAGGGGGCGTGGCAAAAATTTGAAATAAACTTAACCTGCCTGACTTAATAACGGACTTTCATTATAAATTTGGTATCTCTAGCTTTTGTAGTTTAAAAGATCTAGACACTGCTATATCGACTCTATAGGATATACTTTCTCAATCCGAACAAAACTTAGTATAAGGACGCCTTACAAATAATATGCGAATTTGTTCAGCGATGGCCAGCTTGGCAAAAGTTTAAATTAAGCCAAATTTGGAGTATATAGCTTTTAAAGTTTTTGAAATCGCAGACGACGGTAAAGTTTGTTCGAAAAAACGTAATATACCCTCTTAGTATTTAGAAATTATTTTAATATCAGCACAGTTTACTAGTTACCAGTTACAAGTAAGTCATGTACGATTTGGTCTCATCTTGGGGCTTTCACAGCACAAATTAGTCGAATATTGGTACTATATATAACAAATGTTGACACAAAAGATCTATAGTGCTAGTTGTGCTTAATTCTTTTTGGATTATTTTATAAAACTTAATAAAAAGAAATGCATGCAGACATGCCGACACTAAATACTTTACATACCAGTTTCTCGTAGAGTTAAAGGGTAAACTGTAAAGGTTGGAATGTATGCAAGAAAAGAAAGGCGTGACAGACTCTATAAAGTATGTATATTCCTGATCGGCATCAATAGCCGAGTCAATATAGACATTTCCGTCCGCATGTATGTATGAACACAATGATCTTAAGAAATATAAGTGCTAGTAAAGCGCGATAGGTCGCAAGTGAAAGATAAAATACCCAAGCAGTAAAAGTTTGAATTTGTTGTTTGACACGACCACTTTACGGTATGTCAAGTCAATATAGCTTTCACACATTCCAACTATCGATAATACGAAAACAATATTTTGCAGTTTGTAATGCGATTGGTTTGTCTGAAGCATATACGGTGTTTCAATACAAAATTATAATTTGGCAAGTTAAATATGTTTTCATGTTCTGCTTACCTTAAATTCATTTGTGTCTAGCAACTTCGTCCATTTCTCTAACTTTAAACGCATGGTTTTTTGAAAGAAAATTCCAAAAAAATTCAGGCCTTCTATCAGACTTTGGCAGGCTTTATTTAATGTTTGACATAATTAAAAAAAAAGTACATACCTCCTCTAATTCTTTTTTATCTTCATCATCCGCCATTTTCACTGATTTTGTGAAAAAAATTTTGTGTAACTATTTTCAAATGTACTTGCAATCTCTGACAATGGAAAATTGACAGTTGAACAAAGCAAAGCCTAATCTTTCATTTTAATTGCATTTTTATAATTGTGTAAGAAGTGGATATTATGATTATGTAAACATTGGAAGGACAGGAAGAAAGAAGCGTGGCAGATCCCATAAAGTACACGAATATCCGAGTCGATTTAGACATATCCGTTTGTCCGTCGTAGAAATTGCGTAGTATTAGTATAACATTGAAACGAACATACGAATAAGAATCTGTTTGGAAACTTTTTAAACACAACATGCTTAATATGTGATTGAGGAGATTATCCCCAAGACAAACTACTCAAAAGAAATAAAAAATGCAGAAGAAGGATCAAGATAAATGTACTCCTGTGTACTTGAATCAGGAATACAAAAAAAAAATTTATTTAACCTTTATCTTGTTTGAAAAATAGAAATTATTATAAATGAAAATATCACAAATAAATTTTTTTTTGTTTAATTCAAACCTTTTTTTTATTAGACATATATATTAATTTAAAGTTTAATTCTTCCGAATTTAAAAATTTCTGAAAAAATCACTTAGACATGGAGAACCAATGGAATCTTCTATGAAATTGTAAAGCATTATCTAATAAAATTGTGTGATAATCATGACGGATATTGTGTTTAACAGAGACATAATATTAGACATAACTGTGGCGATCCCTAAATCCCTTCTAATAAAGCTATCCCAATGAAATTTGGTTCAGACCTGTATTCTCTCGGCAAGCAGTTCATATGTTAAAATCGGCCAGATCGGACTACCATATCATATAGCTCCCATAGTAACAATCGTTTGAATCGTTATGAACATTGTCGGTGGCTATTGACCGATTTCAACAAAATTCACGCAGAATGAATTTCTAATTGTCCCGTCTGTTGACCAAACTTCATCCAAATCTGACTTCTAAATCATTAACTACCATACCATAGAAATAATTGGTTGTTAAAACCAAATTAATACAATATTCATGACTGCAAGAGTATTTAATCATCGGCTCAACGAAGATAACCATTTTTTCTTTTTATATTCCTTGTAAGCTTCCAAAGGCTGTGGTCAAAGTTAGTGTTAGGGTCTGCATTTAATAGCATATCGTCAAAAAATTTCGAGCAAGCAGCAGATAAAGGCATCTTAATACGGGCCGCCAGGCACTTCCATTCTTTGCCGCATTATCTGCAGTGTAAATAGTGTATCGCCTGCATGGCTGCTTCTTTTATTATGGAAATGATCTTTTAAATTTCTGTGCTAACCTCTGTGGTTAGCATTGCAGGGCTATATTGGACTTGTGTAGTTTTATATATGGTATTTCTGCAGTATTGGTAAATATGCAAATACCGAATATCGTATGCATTTGATTTTTAATAGCAGTTATCAATATAAGCGATATCGATATATTGGTTGACTATGTTTTATCTAAGTGGCAAATGCATGACTGCCATTCACTGCATAAATTGTATACGATGTATCGATACCTGCACCAACATGCATATGTGCAAGCGATCAATCTGGATACATGGATGCCAGAGTTCATTCTATTTCCTGTTTGACAATCAACCAAATCAGTCGCATCGAGTGATTTTTAAGTGGAAAATTAATTTTGTACAATCCTGCATATTTTTATCAATTTGTTTCATTTTGCTGCACTAATAGTGCGAAATAATTGTACGCCGTGCGTAAGTGCACTTATTTAGTAAATTCCTCAAGGCCAAACGCCAAAATAAGGTATATGTTTTTACACTGATAGGCTTGTGTCTTATTAGCGTCTTTTCTTTAGTTGATTATAATTAGCGCATAATACCCGAAAACGATTGTGCAAAGAGTGGTCAGTAGTGCATGTAGGAAGAAATAAAGGGATGTTGTACCTGGTTGCCCTGGTTGGAATATTAAAACAAGAAAGAATGCTATAGTCGCCTCGCGACTTTAGGATACCCGTTACTCAGTTTCAATTTGTTATTAACAATGGTGATGGATATAATAGCTTTGCGAACACAGAATTTTTTCATAGAAATTCTTGTTTAGAGCATATTTTCGACCGAAGCTATCCGATATAGTTGTCCAATTTGTTTCAAACTTATATATATATATATATATATATTATTGGCAGATGTATTCTGTGTGAGTTTGATTAATATAGCTTAGTTAACGCAAAAGTTTTCCATACTAACTCATATTTAGAGCATATTTTCGACCGATCGGCCGTATGGGAGCTATACGATATAGTGGTCCGATTTGGATCAAATATGTACTTCAATATATGTACTTCCTAGATATGTATATTCCGTGTAAATAAAGTGGGCGTGTCAAAAAACAAAAACAAACTTGTACTGCTTGGGTATTGTACCTTTCATTTGCGACCTAGTCTCTGAGATCCTTTTGTTCACACAGACAGACGGACGGACGGACGGACGGACAGACGGACAGACGAACATGGCTATATCGACTTGGCTATTGATGCAGATCAAGAATATATATACTTTATGGGGTCTGCCACGCCTCCTTCTGCCTGTTACATACATTCCAACGATTACAATATACCCTTTTACTCTACGAGTAACGGGTATAACTAAGGCGTTCTAAGAGGGATGCGGAGCAGATATCGCCAATTATAAGTTTATGAAGAAAAATAACTCCAAGAACACTCCCACGGTTAATAAGGGACGGAAGATCGGGGAGTAAGAGCATGTTGGTGTAGGATTGAAGATGAAGGTTAGGGTCCCAATTAAGTCCGCGAAGTGCGAAGAGTAAAAACTGCTTCTGCACCGACTCAATTAAATTTTGAGTATGAGCATGTTGAAGAGACCAGACACATTGACAATATTCAAGAATGGGCCGGACAAGGGATGTATAAAGAAGTTTAGTGACGAAGCGATCATTAATTTCCTTCGACAAGCGTTTAATAAATTCAAGAGTGCCCTTGGCTTTATTAACAATTGGGGAGATATGATGTGTGAAACTTAATTTATCATCAAAGAGACCACCAAGATCTTCAACTAACTTATGACTCACAGAGTCAAATGCTTTGCTAAAGTCAGTATAGATGACATCAGTTTGCATTCTATTAAGGAATGCCTCATTTATAAAAAAGGTAAATTCCAATAGATTGGTCGAAGTCGACCGACTCTTAACGAATACGTGCTGGGCAGGGGAGATAATTGAACTGCAGAGATGTTGCAAATTTGAAGTAATAATGTTTTCGATGAGCTTATACCCTTTTTTATGCAATGGGATAATGTAAGATTATTTCCATAAAGTAGGAAGTAGGAGCATACAACGTGGAATGTTTTCAAGCCCAGGAGAGAAGGAAGACTTTAAGGAGTTAATTGAGGAAAGCATGCAACTATCTGTAATATGAGAAAGAAGGAGCTAAATGGGTTAAGTTGGGAATAGGCAAGGATATTTCAAGAGTAGGATAAAAAGAATCTTCAGATACAACTACAGGAGAAGATCTAGTGACAACGGCACTGGATGAATCATTTACGAAGATGAAATCCAGCATTCTGTTTAGACGATTATATATATGATTGACTTGAAAAAGAGGAAGATCAATCAAACCATCTAAAAAGTCATTATTAGGTATGGGAATGTAATTAAACATGTCAAAACACGTCCGGGAAAAGTTTGGCAAGTTAAAATCACCAAGTATCATAAAGAAATCATGATCACAAATGTGACTAAATGTTTCTTTAATGAAATTGAAATGCGCAAATGACGAAAAAGTAACCTTAACAGCAACTATTTAAATTTCATCCTGTGCTGAAACATCTATTAATTAAGCATTAAGGCTGGATTTTACTGAATTTTGGATTTTATTTCATTATCAGATATGCTAGAGTTAATCCAAGTCTCTGCAAATGCAAAAATTTCAGAATCAGTCAGATATAGGAGTTGCACGAGTTCTAATCTTCTGTTTAAACTCGTGAATAATCATATGAGGAGGCCAAAACTTTGGGTCACATAGGTCTTAAGGATGAGATCTCTCTAGGCTCAGCGAAATTAAATTTAGAAATATTAACACTGCCAGAAGTTTTGGTAGCGACGAACGCAGCAACAGACTCAATAGTAGTGTCTACGGAAAGCCTAGATATAAATATCTGCTTGCGTGGAGCCACGATGGTAAGCTCAGGAGGCTGAACTGTAATGGGAGTAGCAATAGGATGACTGTTTCGTCGACTTGGAGTTCTTTTAATGTTTGAATTAGCAACATTAGTGGAATTGCCAGGTACAACATTTATTTTAGAGTTTGAAGGGGGAACTGTGGGGGTGGCAGTTACGTTACGTCGAATAGGGGGACTTTTAGACATACATTGAATTGCATTTATGCGATTAAATCATGTATGAAAAAACAAAAAAATCGTAATGTCAAAAGAAAAAGAAAATTAGCTGATCTCATTTGAATTTTTTGTGAAGACAGCTTATTCTTAAACTGAATATTAAAACCTACGAATGGTTATTTTCGATTGTATATTCCATGAATCGTAATAAATTAAAGTATTATTTTTAATGGGTACCTGAGATAAATATTGTTGAATTGACATTAGGGTCTTTAAAGGTTGGGTTGGGAGGGTAAAGAGGAAGAACATCAACATCACAGTTCTTCTCTAAAGATTGCCATTTTGGCCGTTGTTCTCTTCGTTTTATGGTTATCATATTTTCCTTATTGAACTCTGTCTACAAATTTTAGTTATGTGGCACAGCAGCTTACTAGGTGGCAAAGTAACCACCCCATTTCCGCTGATGTCAAGTCGACACCGTAGGCAGAGTACGCCTCCAGTCTCTTGCACACTTAATGTGTTTGTTACACACCTTGGCCAATAGTTATGATTAAAGGGATGTGATCGGAGATCAGCTCACAAAGACCAACAATATTCCAAAATGCAAGGCATTAGGGACTCTAACTCTATCATGTGGGAGAACGTATAGCACAAATATTAAGTGTCGATGACATTACGTATTACCTCAAAACGCAGCCTCGAGGACATGAACGGGAACACCACCACAACTAATGCTTTGCATTAAAATCTCCTGCAATCACAAATCTTGGTCCAAGCGATGATAGGATACTAATCAATTCATTAAACATAAAAAAATTCGGATGTGAAGCTGGTCGGAACTAAATATCCGCTTCTAATTTAGATGCCTATAACTTGTCCAAAGTTTAAACTGTTATTAATATGCGGATAGTGTGAAATTTTAGATTTAAACAGTATGCAGGCGCCCGCAAAGCTACAGTCACCTGACTAGCTAGCGGGTTATATTTAATCGAGGAATTGATTTGTTTTTAAAATGTGTGAGCTCAAGTTGCTGTCGGAAGACCCCGTTCGCATTCCATACCCGCATTTTTAATTCATTCATTAGCAATCACGGGCACATGAACACATGGAAGTGCGGACAACATCTGAATGATTTTGTCCATGCCGTCTTGCATTGAGAGTACTGCAACACTTAATGTATTCCGCCAGTTCAGAAAATCTTCCAACTGCTTCTGCAATTCTTCCATTATCAACAATGTGTAATAAAGATCAGTGTCATTAACAGGTTGGGAGGTGTTGTGACGCCCCATAAAATGAGCGCACAATTATTTAAGCGCACTGTCTGAAAACGAAGGCGCCCCACACGACCAGGAATTTGGATAAGAACGGAACAACAAAAAATCAGGAGCGCACTGTAAGAAGTCCACGTGGTGAGATTAATATGCAGCAAAAACCCATTAGGGCTATCTTTATATATATATATGCATATGTTAAATGAATAGGTTAGGTTAGGTTTGGTGTATTGACATGAGCCAGGTTTGGCTCGTTGTTATACCATGTGGGAGGCAGGGAACTATGTGGCTCTTAGGAAAGATTTGTGGTGAACCATTTAGTGGCTCGGATGAATTTGGCTAGTTGTACAGGCTGTTTGTCGGCCGTCTCCTCTTCCTCTGCATTGCCGCAGCTTCTGCAGAAGTCGTGGAAAAGAACTGATAGCATGTTGGCATGTGTACCTACAAGCCCGTGCCCAGTGAAGGCCCGGAAGACGTCGGAACAGTCCTTCCGGGTCAGCCTGCATAGATTGGCAGATTGGTAGAAAGAGGTACCCTACTTGTGAATTTGTTGAGACAGACCCTAGCGATTTGAGGGCTGCCTGACTATCTGACAAGATGCTGGTTCTGCATCGGTATGGGATCTCGAGCCATAAGGTTACAAGCGCTTCTTTTATGGCGTGTATCTCCGCTTGATAGACGCTACAGTGTTCCGGGAGTCTAAAGGATTTTGCAATCCTGGGCAAGAAAACCGTCCACCCATACGACCGTCTGCTCGAGAGCCGTCGGTGTAAAAGTGAATAGAAGAGTTTTGGTAGGGAGGACCGTGTATCCACGTTTCTCTTCAGGGAAAAACCACCTTAAAAGGTGTTGAAGTAAACTCTTTCGGAGTGCAGTAATCTGTTTTATTGATGGAGAAGGAAAGGGGGGAAAGTGAATGATGGCGTCGAGGGCCTCCTCAGGGGTGGTGTTTAGGTTACCTAGGGTAAACAGCCCGCATGTCGTTGAGTTTTGGTAAGCTTCCTAACCATACTACAACTCCATAGAGAAGTATGGGACGTACAATAGCTATATAGAGCTATCTCGTAATGAGTGGATTAAGCCCCCATTTAAGGCCTATGGATTTCTTGCATGTGAAGAGACCGATTGAGGCTTTCTTCGCTCTGTCTTCGATGAATGCTTTCCAGTTTAGCTTTCCATCGTGAAAGACACCTAAGTACTTAGCCTTTTTGCTAAAGTTCAGTATCTCGCCGTGCAGAGGGGGAGGTCTAGGCCCGGGATTTTGTGCTTGTTTGTGAAAAGGACTAGTTCGGTTTTGCTAGGATTAACCACTACCCCTTTATCTGTTGCCCATTTGGATAGTATCAACAGAGATTCGACCATCCTATCGCAGAGAGTTTGGGGGAATTTTCCAGAGAAGGCAATGGCCACATCATCTGCGAAAGCCGCTATCTTACACGCTCACATGTTTAGGGTATTTAGCATACCGTTTATAGCCACGTTCCATAGAGGTGGAGATAGAACACCCCCTTGTGGGGTGCCTCTAGGGACAAGTTTAGCTGTGTTCGCGTTGCCTAGAGACGCCTCCACGACTCTACTTCTAAGTAGTTGGTCTGTGAGGTGTATAGTCCTAGTATCGACTCCCAATGTTGATAAAGCATCCGTTATCGTCTCTAGGAGTATGTTGTTAAAAGCCCCCTCAATGTTTAGGAAGGCTATAAGGCAGAATTATTTTAGAGAGAGAGAGTGACTTCTCTTTTATGGAGACCACGCTGTGAAGGGCAGTTTCAGTGGATCTACCTTTGCGGTAAGCGTGCTGAGTATCCGAAAAGCTAGAGCTAGGGATTTTCTCTAGGAGGTGCCAGCTTATAAGACGTTCAAACACCTTAAGAAGGAAAGAGGATAGACTTATTGGCCTAAAGTCTTTCGGTCTGCAGTGAGAAGGCTTTCCTGCTTTGGGTATGAAAATTACCCAGGATTGTAGTGTTAAATAAATAAATAATAATAAATAAAACAAAAGGTGACGAGCGACATACCAAGACTACCAAGACCTCTATCTGATAGCTTCTTGTTTTGGAGTATGCTAGTATTGGTGATCCGGACTCCTACTCAATAGGGGCAGCCTGTACTCTCCTATTGAGCGCAAGTCGTGATTCAACGTGTGTATCGTGTTCACCCTTGCAGTCGGTTATATCTATTGGTTCCACGGGCAGTGCAATCATTAGAAACTCCGCGGCGCCGACTACCAAGACCGCGATCTAGTAGCCTATCGTGGTGGTGTGCTAGTATTGGTGATCCGGACTTCTACTCAATAGGGCCAGCCTGTACTCTCCTATTGAGAGCAAATCGTTATTCATCGTGTGCATCGTGTTCACTCCTGCAGTCGTTTAGTTCTCTTGATTCCCTGGCAGGGCATACATTAGCAACTCCGGGCCGGCGACTACCAAGACCACGATCTGGAAGCGTCCTAGTGGTGTAGTATGCCAGTGTTGGTGTGATTCAACATTTGCATTTCTGTTCCATCAAACGTAGCCGATACTCGGTTGTTGTATCAGAATCACGAGTCTTTGTTGGTCCTAAAACCTTGACTCCCTGTTCCGTTAGCTAGTGATCAGCACATCATCGGGTCACTAAGCCTTTTCGCCAGGCGTTTCCAGTCAAAACTAATAAATTTTCTGTAAGTAGCCCTGGCTGGACTGTGACATACCCCGGAATAAGAAACTTCCTTACAGTGTCATGATGAACAGTGTCATTAATTGGTCCAGGGGTAGGCATAACATTTTTAATCATATCGGCATAACTGTTTGTAAGCTGTAAAAGGTAATCTTGAAATGGACTTTTGAGTGTATTTCCTGGCTGGATTACCGACCTTTGATTATTTTTATTTGTAATATTGGGATTATTATTTTTAACTGACTGGGGCAACTGTGAACCTTGGACATATTTGGAACTTGACGGACGAATAGAATTAACAGACGAACATATGTTTTTGGAACCATCAGAATACGATATTCCATCAGTGACTTTGAGTGACATTATTAACTGAACATCCTTTTCAATTCGCATTATGATTCTCACCACAGAAGTCACATTTGGCTGGCAAGTCCTTAGATTTAGTGCACTCCACAGATCAGTGGATAAGTCTACATTTTACGCACCTTGGCTGGAAAAAGCAGTATGCTTGAGTGTGTCCTAAATTTAAGCTTCTATGACATTGAGGTAGAAAAGGCTAAAAAGTTTGGAAGTTAGATTTTAACAATTTCATGGCACAGACAATTTATATCGAAGGCAGCTTTGTTGTTGTTGTTTTTATCAAATTCTACAAAGAAGAGATTCATAGGCTTTTTTGTAAATTTGTCCACGACTACGGTGGATGAACGCACCTTATGCCAAAGAAGGGTAAATGCTTGGGCGATCTCCTGTTTGTCTGTTCCTAGGTATAGTCCTTTAACCACAATACGAAAGCCGGTATTCTCTTTCAGTTGCTAAGAGTGCCAGGATAGATCGCGTGCTTTAAAAATGTTTAGATTCAGAAGTAGAGGATTTAGGTTTAATAGAAACAACGCCAAGAAAGGACGGATTGGATCCAAAGTCGCAAAGAGAATCTTCCGAATCACTTGCAGTAACTGAACTAATGGAACGCCTGTCATCATTATTCAAAGTTCTTTTTTCAGACCGATCCCAAGATACAAGCTGCCTGGTCTTATATGCTTCATGGTTAAATCCGGGACATTAATCTTGGACGACATCCCCAGAAAGTAACCGAGAAACGAAAATCCAGAAATTAAAACAGGAATTTGGAGAATCTGAAAAATATAATATATTAATCAAGCGACAATTTCAGATTTGGGCATCCCAAATGTGGTGTGTTCATACAAATTACCTAAGTTTGGTCAATTTTGCCTACAGACTCTATAGGATATAATTGTTCAATCCGAAACAAATTTTTGACGAATTGTTATAAAGGTATAATAAAGATTTATTAGGTTCAAGTTATCGATAATCCTATTTTATTTATTTAAACACTCATACAAACACGCATACTCACACCTTCATTTTAGTTTTCAGTTTCTTATTGTACAAGCAATGAAACTAGAACACCAGAGAGATTATTTTAAGAGACTATGTAAACTCAAAAATGTATAATCTAAGAATATATTTGTATCTATGCTGGCGACCCGTTCCCATGCTTGGCAACGAAGCCTGAGATAAAAATACTTCTAAAAATAAAACCACGCTCTATCCTGCGCGTGGGGTACAATACCAAATTCTTAGAGGAGAGCTGTACTCCGCTGTAATTTGTAGCTATATAAGACCTAGGATTTTAAGGAATAAAGTTAGTTCAATTTTTGTGCTCAACCAACCAAGTCTTGATGTCCATTTATTCATTGTCCATTTATTCATTTCGAGCATTCTGTTGTTTTCCCCCACCAGTGGTAAGAAACACAGAATTTTAAACTCGCACCTTAGAGTGAAATACTTAAGGTTGCAAAATAAATTGGTCTGTTGCTATCCTCCACCAGTGATAAGAAGCACAGAACTGATTGCTCTAGTTCTCCTTGTGAGACAGAGATAATAAATATCCGAAGAGGATTAACAAAAACTCTAGCGCTCTAAAAGAAAAGAGGCAGGGAATAAAAAAAAAAATTTAGCGTTTCCGAGGCTTTACGTCGGAGTTGTGTGCGGTCGAAAAAGTAAATCGACGGTAAAATATTATAGCGTTTCCGAGGCTTACATCGGAAAGTGAAAAAGAAAAGTACAAGGTCGATTCTAAAGCAATAGAATCGGAAATCGGAGTGGCTAGAGGACTTACAACAAAAAGAGCCAGAAACAACGTCCGCAAAGATAGCAGCGGCTAAGCGTCAGCGACATAAGCGTCAGCGTCAGCATCGTGAGCAGAGGCATCAGCAGCAGCATCAGCAGCAGCATCAGCAGAGCAGCAGCGTCAACATCAGCAGCAGCGTCAGCATCAGCATCAGCAGCAGAGTCAGCTTCATCACAACATAAGATAAGTGCATGAAACTAAATTTTTTAAAAATATATTGTTAAAATGTTGTCAGAAGCAACAATTAATTTGCTGGAAAAGCAAGCAGTAATAGTTAAAAAGTTCAGGAGATTGAAGCTGGAATTATTTCTAGCCAATCTATTGAAATATTGACAGAGTTGAAAGATAAATTTGTAACAAACAACTCTATTCTTTTAAAAATTGGAGCAGTCGATCACGACTACTTCAATAAAAAAATATTTGACAAAACATTATTAACAATTAAATCAATTAGTGAACAATATTTATGTTCGAAAAAAATATTGATCCTGGAACAGAAAATGTTCCAGAAAAAGTTGAAAATAATAAGATTGCAGATAAGTTAGACGAAAACTTGTTGCAACTTAAAAATTATATTCAGGAAACTGAAAAAGAATTAAAAAATGCTACTCCGGAATGGAGTAGCATTAGAAAAAATAAAATTAATTTTCTCTGGAATAGAATCCAAGAAAAAATTAATTTCTTTGAAAAACAAAACATCCAATGCAACGAAGATGTTTCAGAATTAGAGTTTGATGCTAACAATATGGTTGACATATTGGAGCATATAAGTCTCAACAATAAGGTAACCGTGAAGACAGAAGATCTTCCAGCTCTACCTAAAATTAAGGTACCCACTTTTTATGGGGAACCCAGAGAGTGGGATTCATTTTTTGAATTATTTATGGAAATAATTCATGATAGAGAGGACTTAAGTCTTTCGGTCAAATTTAATTATTTAAAATCGGCATTAAAAGGTGAAGCCAGGAGCATGGTATCACATTTGCTCACTGGCTCAGTAAATAATTATGATGTGGTGTGGGAACTGTTGACCAAACGGTTCGAAAATAAAAGAAAAATTTTTTCAGATCAATTAAATAGGTTAACTGATTTACCTTCACTAAATATTGAATCTGAAAAGCAGATAAAAAATTTTATTGATGCTAGCAATGAGGCTATGCACATTATAAAATTAAAAGCAAATCTGTCTAATGAAATAGACAGTATCTTTGCGCACATTATATTGCGTAAATTTAATAAAGAGACACTACAACTATACGAATCTTACGTCAGAAAGACAAAAGAGATTCAAGAGTTGTCAGATGTCAAAGAATTTTTGGAACAGCGATATGGTTCCATTAGTTCATTAAAAAACGATGAAAAGAAAAATTCTAATGTTCAGCAACATAGAATTGAAAACTGCCCGATATGTAAGAAACCTGGACATCATGCAGTACAGTGTTACACATTCAAAGCCATGAGTCCAGTAGAGAGAATCGACGCAGTAAGAAAAGTGCAATTATGTATGAAATGCTTAAAATTCACGAGGAATAAAAGGTGCTCTTGTGAAATATTATGTACTATTTGCAGAAAATCACACAACACAATGTTACACATTTCTAACGAGAAAGTGAACACTTGTGTTGCTGAAAAACAAGCACTATTAGCTACAGCAATAGTGAAAGTGCAAACCAATAATGGTAATTTTGAGCAACTAAGAGCATTAATCGATAGTGGATCGCAGTGCACTATTATTTCAGAAGAAGCTGTTCAAACTCTAAACTTATTTAGAATTAAAAAAATAACAAAAATAAGTGGAGTTTCAGCAAATAACTCAAGCTCATCAAAATACAAGGTAAACTTGTGTTTAAAACCTTATAATAATGAAAAACAAAATTTTTATACGGAAGCAATCGTTTTGCTAAAATTAATGAAAGCACTGCCTATCCAAACTATAAAGATAAATAAATATAAATGGTAGAATTACTTTTTGGCTGACCCACATTTTGACAAACCGAGCAGAGTAGATATAATAATTGGAGCCGATCTATATTCACAAATAATGAAAAATGGCATTATTAAAATAGACGGACTCCTGGGTCAAAATACGGAATTTGGTTGGGTAGTATCATTCTGCACCAAATCAAAGGGAAATTCTGTAATAACAGCAACTACAATCGAGGTTAAAGACATGGATCGATTTTGGGAATTAGAAGATGAACATAATGACGACTTAGAAGCAGAATATTGTGAAAAGAACTATATAGCAACAACTAGAAAAGATAGCAATGGTAGATTTATTGTAAAAATCCCATTTAAAGAAAATACGAACTTAGGAGATTCTAAAATGCAAGCTTTAGCACGTTTTCACAATTTAGAAAAGAAATTTAATAAAAATCTAAAACTGAAAGAAAATTATATTCAGTTTATGAGGGAGTACATGGAGTTAGGACATATGGTTGAATCAAACGAAGTAGGAAAATATTATCTTCCTCATCAAGCAGTACTAAGGGATAGTAGCTTAACAACAAAATTAAGAGTTGTATTTGATGTGTCAGCAAAAAGTACAAATGGGAAAAGCCTAAATGACATCATGTGGACAGGCCCAAGAGTTCAAAGAGATATTTTTGATATTCTGTTAAAATGGCGTAAATGGCCAGTTGTAGTCTCCTCTGATATAGAAAAAATGTACAGACAAATAAATATTGATGAAGATGACCAAAAATATCTCAATGTATTCTGGAGAGACTGTCCGTTGGATAGATTAAAAACTTACAAACTTACAACAGTTACTTACGGAACCGCATCAGCCCCATATTTAGCGACCAGGACTTTGTTAGAAATTGCTTACAAATGTAGCAATGAAAACATTAGTGAAATAATAAAAAATGATTTTTATATGGATGATCAAATGACAGGCGCTAATACAGTACAGGATGCTAAAGAAATTGTAAATTTAATTTCGCGAGAATTAGATAATGTGGGATTTAATTTAAGGAAATGGATCTCCAACAATCCAGACGTTGTGGCAAGCGTAGAATGTACTGATGATAAAAAAATATTAAGTTTTGAAGAAAATGAGTCAGTCAAGACGCTAGGGTTACAATGGGAACCTGTAAAAGACGAATTCAAATTTAATATTCATTGTGAACAAAAAAAAGAAAATTAATAAAAGAACAGTATTGTCCACATTAGCGAAAATTTGTGACCCTTTAGGTTGGCTATCTCCTGTAACAATAGTCGGTAAAATGTTTATGCAAAAACTATGGTTAGGTGAGCTAGAGTGGGATAAAGAATTATCAATAGATGATTCAGAATACTGGGAAATATTTATGGCAAAATTAATAACATTAGAAAATCTCAGAATTCCTAGATGGCTAAAAATGCACAACGATGTATTGGCTCAAGTACATGGATTTTCAGATGCCTCCGAAAAAGCATATGCGGCAGTTGTGTATGCAAAAATCGGAGGTTCAGTAAGGATAATTACTAGTAAAAGTAAAGTTAGAGTTATGTGCAGCTCATCTGTTAGCAAAACTTATTGAAAGAGTAAAAGAAGCGTTAGGAATAAGTACAAAATCTTATGCATGGAGCGACTCAACGATTACTCTTGCTTGGATCAAAAATGGAGCTAATAAAAATAAATTTATTAGGCGTAGAACAGATGATATTAAAAAATTAAAAGAAGTAGAATGGGGTCATGTCAAATCAGAGGACAACCCAGCAGATATTGCGTCAAGAGGAATATATGCCGATAAGTTAAAAAACTGTGACATTTGGTGGACTGGACCTCATTGGCTTACGAAGTCAATTGAATATTGGCCAAAGCAAGAAAATTCTGTAAATGAATTATTTTGCACAACTATTTTGAATAATAATTCTGAAATTATTCAGAAATTAACAGAAAAGTTTTCCTGTATAGGAAAACTCGAAAAAGTAGTTGCATATGCTTTAAGATTTATTGATATGAAAATTAACAAAAAAGTATTTCCAGCATATTTAACTGTAAATGAAATAAAGTCTGCGCGTTCTTTAATAATTAAACAACAGCAGATTATTCATTTTGATGCAGAAATTAAATGTATAACTCATAAAAGAGATATTGACATAAAAAGCAAGATACTAAGTTTAAACCCATTTTTAGATGAAAATGGGTTACTTAGAGTTGGTGGAAGATTATGGAACTCTAATGCATGTTTTCAGGTAAAACATCCTTTAATTTTAAACAAAAGTCACTTTACGGACTTAATAATAAAAAAGGCACATAGAGAAACATTGCATGGTGGACTCAACCTGATGAGAACTTATATTCAAAGACGATATTGGATTTTTGGACTTAGAACTAGTTTAAAGAAACAGTTGAAAGAATGTATAAAGTGTTCAAGATATCGGCAGACGTCAGCAGAACAGATAATGGGAGACCTTCCAAAATATAGAATTACACCAGATTACCCATTTCTAAATACTGGAGTAGATTACGCAGGGCCATACCATATAAAATGTTCTAAAAACAGCGGAAATAAGTCATATAATGGTTACATTGCTGTGTTTGTATGTATGGCAACCAAAGCTATACATCTGGAAGTTGTAAGTGATCTTACAACTGATGCATTTTTAGCAGCCCTTAAAAGATTCATTGCAAGAAGAGGAAAATGTGCCAATATTTACTCCGATAATGGAACAAACTTTGTGGGTGCGTCACGAAAATTAAATGAAGATTTTCAAAAAGCTATTATGGATAACGAAAAAGTAGCTCCAATTTTAGAAAGCGAAAGGATCAGTTGGCATTTTATCCCGCCGGCAGGACCGCATTTCGGTGGCATTTGGGAAGCGGGAGTTAAATCGGTGAAATATCACTTAAAAAGAGCAATTGGTGATACGATTTTAACTTATGAAGAGTTTGCAACTCTTTTATGTCAGATTGAAGGAGTGTTAAATTCTCGTCCCTTATACACTACTGGAGAAGATATTGAGGATATAGAGATATTAACGCCGGGACATTTTCTGATTGGTAGACCTAATTTGGAAGCAATAGAGTCTATAAATAAGGAGAAGATAAACAATTTAGACAGATGGAAATTAATTAAAAAGATTAAAAATGAATTTTGGTTAAAATGGAAAGAAGACTATTTACACACTGTACAGCAAAGAAATAAATGGAGACGTGAAAATAAAAATATCGAAAAAGGTCAAATAGTGTTAATTAAATCCGAAAATTGTCATCCAGCGAGATGGCCCCTAGGGAAAATTGAGGAAGTTCAAAAAGGCGCAGATGAAAAAGTTAGAGTAGCGAAGATAAGAGTACAAGAAGGATTGGTAACGCGTCCTATTAGTAAAATATGTCTTCTAATTGGAGTCCAAGAGTCAGGAGAAGACTCTAAAAATGAGGAACGCTTAACTAGAGGAGGTAGGCTTTCAAAAATCGGATTGTATTTAGCCATGTTGATGTTAATGCTGATTTGTCAAGTATCTAATGCGGTTCCAATTAAGACCGAAATAAAGAAATGGACAGTTGAACAAGTCAACAGTACAGCATCAATATACTTGGATCCGATGGGTGACGTAGAAGTAATAACGTCATCATGGGATTTAGTTGTGTTTTATGATATGGACACTTACTTCGTTATGATAGAGAAAGGGAAAGAAATTATACAAATGATGCGAATGATTTGTAGAAAATTGCATGATTTTGAGGAGCAATGTAATTTGGTGCTGAACAACATGCAAAGACAAATTGATGATATAGAGGAAAACAATAGCCTTTTTATGACGCAAAGAACTCGAAGACAGAAAAGGTCACCCTTAGATTTTGTAGGATCTTTATATCATATGGTATTTGGGCTCATGGATGCAGATGATAGAACTCAAATGGAAGAAAATATGATTGTCTTGTTAGAAAATCAACATAACATAGACAATCTATCCAAAAAACAAGCTTCCGTAATTGATTCCACTGAAAACATTCTGAAACAAACAATAGACGAAGTAAATAAAAACTTTTACAGTATGAATATACGAGTAGACAACATGACCGAACTTCTTAAAGAAAGCTATTTTGTATATAAAGAATTAAAAAAGTTCTTTATGATAACAAAACAGTTAAACTCGTTGATTGATGAATGTGAAAAGGTTCAAGCTGGAGTAATCAGCTTGCTTATTGACGTCAATCATGGAAAATTAAACACTAATATATCAAAACCAAATCAGCTAAAAAAAGAAATTAGTTACATTAAAGACAAAATACCTGATACACTTGTTCTACCGGGAAAAAGAACTGGTGCGGAACTAAAAGAAATTTATACTTTGCTAACTGCAAAAGGGTTGTATTTAGACAAAAAAATAATAATAAATGCAAAAATACCTTTATTCAATAGACATTCATCCCAGGTATTTAAAATTATTCCCTTACCAATTAAAAACCAACAGGGAATAATAATTGCCGATTAAAAAACCTTAACTTTCATCATGTATCCAGTCACCTATCTTTAGGAATTTGTTTGATAATATTGTTAGTTATAATTGTATACATAATAAGAAAAATAAATGTAACAAGAAGACTACAAACGATCACGTTTCCTCACAAATAAAAATAAAACAAAAAATAAATAAAAATGTTTACTCTAAGGTTAATATGTCATTACCATTGTACTTAAACTACCACCTTTTGTGGCCCTTGGCAGAATGTTCAAGCAATGAAACTAGAACACCAGAGAGATTATTTTAAGAGACTATGTAAACTCAAAAATGTATAATCTAAGAATATATTTGTATCTATGCTGGCGACCCGTTCCCATGCTTGGCAACGAAGCCTGAGATAAAAATACTTCTAAATATAAAACCACGCTCTATCCTGTGCGTGGTTTACAATACCAAATTCTTAGAGGAGAGCTGTACTCCGCTGTAATTTGTAGCTATATAAGACCTAGGATTTTAAGGAATAAAGTTAGTTCAATTTTTGTGCTCAACCAACCAAGTCTTGATGACCATTTATTCACTTATTAAATTTATTTAACATAAAACATCTACTTCTACTTCTAATTATAAACTCTCCACATTATCGTTTTACAAGTTTTTTCCAGCACAGACGATTAAGAAATCTGAATACTAATGAATTTGATCAATTATTATAAATTTACATTTATAGTTGTCTATTATTTATTATTTTATTAAAGTACGTATATTGGTAAGCTTTTGTTGGCTACATTGTTGCTATAGTTTATACCCTTGCAGGGGGTATATTGTTTTTTTCACGAAGTTTGTAACGCATTGAAGGAGGTGTTTCCGACCACATAAAGTATATATATTCTTGATCAGCATCAACAGCCGAGTCGATTTCTATGTGAACTAGTCACTCAGTTTTAAAGCTATCTCGATGAAATTTGGTACAGACCTGTATTCAGTTTATATGCTTAAATCGGCCAGATCCCATAGGAACAATCGGTTGAAAATTAACATTTTCGGTGTCTATTGATCGATTTCAACGAAATTCACGCAGAATGAATTTCGCATTGAATTTCTAATTGTGTCCCATCTGTTAACCAAATTTCATCCAAATCGGACTTCTAAATCATAGAACTACGATAGACAAAATTGATTGTTAAAACCAAATTAATACAATAAACATGAATGCAAGGGTATTTAATATTCTGCTCGCGAAGATAACCGTTTTATCTAGTTTCATTTTATTTAGATATGTCGTTGCAGGGCTATGGGCAGATCGCAACTGGGAGGAACATGTCCAGACACTCAGACTATATCGTTCCGGAAATCTACCCAAAAGTCAATATCAGGGTACACCTAGGACCAGAGGACTGGAAGGCTTGCCTGAGAAGACGAAACTGTCACTCTAACATATACCCGGAAGGATCCAAACTGGAAGCAGGGGTCGGAGCCGCGGTGTATAAATATATTGTAAACCCACCAGACAAACTTTAAGGCTGCACGATCACTGCAGCATCAGTTAGGCGGAGGTGTTTGCAATCGGGAAAGCAGCCGAACTAGCCAGCAGACAAGTGAGCATTTTAACTGGTCAATGCATAGCAGCATAGTCCATGCAGCTAAAATGGGAATGACAAGTGAAACTAAATGCAGAAATTTTAAAGACATTGGAACGGACGAAACACTCGAGCACCTGCCATTCCCTAGTCCGCACACGGTTAAAATACCAGAAAATCGCCCGAGGAGTTATAAGCCTTTGCTAAACTCTTCTCCATTCTTCAAAACTTCTAACCAAATTCCTACGGGACCGGATCAGTAAGGGCCTATGGCCTATGCAATGTCTCTCTCTCGAGCGTCCGGCTTAACCTAACCTAAACTAATAATTTTCACTTTGTTTTTATCGATTTCAGTATTATACATAAGTAGAAAATTTAATTTAATCACATTTTTTTTTCGATTGAAATATATATGATTTTATCGCGCTGTGGAAAACATCTGCACATACAGATGTCATACTCACTCCCGTTTATATATCTTTGTATGTATGATTGCCTTTATGATTTTTATGGTTTTCAAACAATTATATGTAATCTATCAAAGATTAAAACACTTTACTTTACTTTATACGTGTATTTTATACACTGTCAGAGGGTATTATGTTTTTGTCACGAAGTTTGTAAGGCTAGATGAAGACTTTTCCGACACCAGAAGGTATATAGTCTTGATTTGCATCAACACTCGAGTCGATATAGTCCTGTCCGTCTGAATGTCTAGGCATTCCGTCTGTTTCTTTTCGTACTATTCTCTCAGCTTTAGAGCAATCTTGAAGAAATTTGGTACAGATTTGTACTCTCACTGCACACAGTTCATATGTTAAAATAGGCCAGATCGGACCACTATATCATATAACCCCATTAGAATCGAAGAATGCAATTCTAGTAATTCCCCATCTGTTGACCAATTTTTATCCAAATCTGACTACTATATGATAAAGCTACCAAAGAAATAATTGGTATTTAAATGCAAATTAACGCAGTATGCATGACTAAAAGGGTATTTATCGTAGAAGGGCCAAAGATAACCGTTTTTTCTAGTGTTTTTTTTTGTAATTTTATTGCATTTTATTGCAAGCTGTTCACTGCTTATCTCATCTTATAGCGCTTAGAGTGGACCATACGATATAAAATTACCCGAGTATGGGCTCAGTCAATCAGTTGAAAAAGGAAACTTTAAATAAATCGAAAACAAAACAAAATATTCGTGAGTTACTTTTTTTAAAAGAAAACTAACTAAATACCATTCTTTTTTCCATGATCAACATTTGCGCTGCTGTGTTGATCGCATCGGCAAACCAAAACAGGAAAGAAAGTAAAACAAATATGTCTGCACAGTGGTTGCTATTGATAACTATATTTTATTTTTTTTGTTGCGTAGAAATTGTACCTGTCTACTGAAAAAAAAGTGTGTAAGGCGGGGCCCTTAATCCCACCTTACATAGTTTAAAAATATAAATTTTTCGATAGGAGTTAAGTGAGGCTGTAGGGCGCCCTCTCACGGGACCGCGCGGAGCGGTCAGGTGCAACTCTGCACGAAAGCTCTGTGGTGAAGAGAGAGCTTTCGTGGTGGAGTTTTATCAGGACAGCTTCAGCGCTGCTCGATTGAGAACGTTGCCGGCACTTTGCGATCAAACGTTGAAGCGAACAGACGAGAGCAACGAGCAACGAAAGGAACGATAGAATAGAAAGAACAGTTTGGACCAGTGAGACAGTGGGGAAAAAAAGAATAAAAGGAAAAACAGAAAACGAAAACGACCAACGCGTTATTAGTTAGTTGGAAAGATCGAAACCCAAGACAGGTCAGGCTCTGCCCATCACATCACTACTCCCGTTATTTTTCGTTTCGTTCGAGAATAGCAGTGACATTAAGGTGCCACTAGAGTCACACTCTGTTCTCACGAATCAAGTCCGTCTTCCGCTGAGCACCATCGTGGCCTCTTGGCACCCTTCAGCCACGATCGGAATCTCACAAGACCTTCTCTCTCCCCACGCTCAGCGACTCGCTGAGATCAACGGTGGCGCTCCCCGTTTAGATCTCGCTTCCCCTCTCCCCACGCAGTGCCTTCCCTCACGGTAACAGCGTCGGCCGCCAGAGTACTTTGTCGTCCCGCTTCGATCTCGCGGAGCACCGCAGCGGCTCGCGGAGAACGATGGCAGTACCGCTGCATCGATCTCGCGTCCCGTTTCCCCTTTCCCTCGCCAGCATCCATCCCCCTCAGATCGGCCAATTTTCCCAGTCTGCAGCGTCTCCGCGAATATTACGAGTAGATGATGGCGTGGGAAGGGGGAAGCGGGACGCGAGATCGAAACAGGGATACCGCCGTCATTCTCCGCGAGCCGTTGCGATGCCCTGCGAGATCAAAGCGGGGCGCCGAGGTACTCTGGCGACCGCCGCTGTTCTTATGCGGGAGAGCACTGGGGAGTGGGGGAAGCGAGACGCGAGATCTAAACGGGGAGCGCCGCCGTTGGTCTCAAGAATGTCACGCGCTGTTCTAGCACTGGGAATCAATTTCTGAACAATTTCTGTTCGTTTTCGTTTCTTTTTTATTCCTTTTATTACTCTCGTTATTCTTTTTTTCTGGCTGGCGCGCCTTGCCGTCGCACTGGCCCTAACGGTTCTCTCTCTACTTACAGTTAGATTTTTTTCCCTGTTGTTGCTCGCTGCTTACGTCCTCTTCTGTCAGCTCTCGATCGCAAAGTGCCGGCAGCGCACTTTCACATCAGAGTCACAGTCACGGCCTCCGCGTCTAATGCGATATCCCTGGGCCGTATAGTCCAACTAGCCGGGATTAATGGCAAAAGGTCTGCTTGCTCTTCTACCGTCGCGAAGATCGCGTAGGGATCGGGTGTCCACGCGAGACCCTCCTCGCCCAGCTCGGCCATCAGCTCCGCCTCTGAGGAGGTGTTTAAGGACGGTTCCACATCCACAGCCATCAACTCCTCGTCGGCTGACGGCTCAATGTTGTTGTTCGGGTCGCAGCTGCGGGCCTTCTTCCTTGTTTCGGAGGAGCCCAGGGCTCGCGGGGAGGGCTCATCTCCGACGTCGCCTGCTTTTGGCCTTGTCGTCCGCGGCGTCGCTTCCTCCTGGGTTTTCGTCGCCTCGGATTCTCCACGACCCCCCGTAGGAAGCGGATGCTGACGTGGGGGAACACGCTAGATGGGTCCACCTCCCACTTGCCGCTACGTGCGTCGGCACGTCTGCCCTTCTTCGTCATCGCTGCTCCTCAGCTCGAAACTGGCGACGTATGACGTTCTGCTCATCGTCTCCGCGTCCGACTGCTCGTCGCTTGTTGATAGCGCGACGCCGAAGGTGACGTGATCGTCGACTTCCTCCTGCTGCGGGCTAGCCTCTCGCTGCCCCGTGGCGGCCTCTTCATCATTACGGGGGACATCGGCCACGTCCGTTCGTGCCTCCGCGACCTCGGGTTCCGGCTCCCATGGGATCGGTGGCATTACTGCTGGCATCGGTTCCTGTGACGGCGGCTCCTCACAGTATTGCGGGGTCTGCCGCAATCCCCGGCATCTGTATCGCGTCCGCCAAGCGCTCGTACGAGTGCGTTACAGTTTCGAAGATCGTGTGCTGGAATTCCGCCTCGTCCTCATCCTGCTCGTCGCCTTCCTCCTCGTCTACCTTCTCCCTCGGCGCTCGCAGGCTCCTCGAACTCTGGGTCCTCGGCTTCGTTGCCCTCTGGACCGTCGTCTTCCGACACCTCCACCTCGGACCAGTGATCCCACCGCCTGCGGGCATAGAAGGTTCGCCCAATCCGGGGGTCCCTCTGCGGCCAGCCTTCATCTTCCGGCCTCCGCTCCTCGTTTAAGCGTGGCTCCGTGGCGTCATTGTCCACAGACACCTCTCCTGCATCCTCTTCGCTGTTTATCCAGGTGCAGCCGTCGTCCATCGTAAACCATAGTTATCATTGTTGGTTGGGGAAGAGAGAAGTAAAATAAGTATTAATAGCCCTACCCTATCTGCCAGTGCGACTATGAACGAATATGACTTATGCCATACGTTAAAAATTTCTTATCTTAATCGTACAATTGCTTCTTATTCTACTTATTATACTTATAGTGCCTACTAAGATTCCCCACCCTTGTCCTCCAGGGCCAGCGTCACTCGCCCTTCCTCCCTGCGAGCTCGCGGCCTGCAGGGGAATCCATAGTTACTGAGTTATTGGCCTAAAAGTACATTTTTTTTCGAGGTGAGTCTGGTTTTTTGCTTATTGCGGGGGTGGTAAGGGGCATGGCAAAAATTTGAAATAAACTTAACCTGCCTGACTTAATAACGGACTTTCATTATAAATTTGGTGTCTCTAGCTTTTGTAGTTTAAAATATCCAGGTGTTCATACGGACGGACAGACAAACGGACAGACAGACAGATGGACAGACGGACATTGCTATATAAACTCGACTGTTGATGCTAAACAAGAATATATATACATTATGGGGTCGGCCACGCCTCCTTCTGCCTGTTACGCACATTTCGCTTCTGACAAACCTAATAGACGCCTCTACTCTTTTTTTGAGTACGGGGTCTAAAAATGGTGCACTGAAAGTGGAATTTCTTATAGACAATTAGCTAAAAGTGTACAAAACATTATAATTAAATTCTTGCTAACATGTGCAATAAACAACTTGCCAAAAACGGGAAGAACAAGTAAGAGAGGCTACAGTCGATCGAGCCGATTGTAAAAGACCTCGTTCTCCCATAGTAGAGCGCATTTATATTTAATTTAAATTCAAATTTTAAAACAAATTTAAAACAAGAAAGAATGCTATAGTCGCCTCGCGACTTTCATTTGCGACCTCTATCATATTTCTAGCTCTTATAGTCTCTGAGATCCTTTTGTTTATACAGACGGACGGACGGACAGACGGACATGACTCGGCTATTGATGCTGATCAAGAATGTATATACTTTATGGGGTCTGCCACGCCTCCATCTCCCTTTTACATACATTCCAAAGATTACAATATCGCCTTTTACTCTACGAGTAACGGGTATAAAAATTAAAAGTTTACATTTACATTTTGAATTGACGGACGGACAGATGGACAGACGGACATGGCTATATCGACTCGGCTATTAATGCTGATCAAGAATATATATACTTTATGGGGTCTGCCACGCCTCCATCTCCCTGTTACATACATTCCAACGGTTACAATATACCCTTTTACTCTACGAGTAACGGGTATAAAAATGGTGTTCCTAAGTGCCATAGTTACTGAGTTATTGGCCTAAAAGTAAATTTTTTTTCGAGGTGTGTCTGGTTTTTTGCTCATTGCGGGGGCGGTAAGGGGCGTGGCAACAATTTGAAATAAACTTGATCTGCTCACGAAGATAACGGACTTTCATTCCAAATTTGGTGTCTCTAGCTTTTGTAGTTTAAAAGATCCAGGTGTTCATACGGACGGACGGACAGACAGACAGACCGACAGACGGACAGACGGACATTGCTATATCGACTCGGCTGTTGATGCTGATCTAGAATATATATACTTTATGGGGTCGGCCACGCCTCCTTCTGCCTGTTACGCACATTTCGCTTCTGACAAACCTAATAGACCCCTATACTCTTTTTTAGAGTACGGGGTCTAAAAACGAGACGCAGCAGGCATTCTATGCAGGCGCAGACAAGAATCTTGGCGCCACGCGAGAAAAGAATAGCGAGCGACAAGCGAACGAAACGAACGCTAAGAAGAATAGCAAATTTTCTGGAAATTGCTATAATAGTGGTATGCGTGGTCACCGATCAGTGCAGTGTAAAGCAAAATGAAAAGAAGATAAAACAGACAAGGAAAACGAGAGCAAGCGAGTTTCGTACGCGGCATTTTCGGCGATACACAAAGAGGATTCAAATAAAAACATTTGGTATATAGACAGTGGTGCCACCTCTCATATGTGTTGTCAAAAAGAGTTATTTGTTACGTACAAAGAGAAAAACGATAACATTTTGTTGGCCGATGATAAGCAAATAGAAAGCCCTGGAATAGGCACAGTAAAAATCAAAACAAACAAATGTGAAATTTTTTTACAAGACGTTTTGTACGTACCAAGTCTTCATTTAAACTTTTATTCGGTGAGCAAAGCGTTAAAGTTTGGACATTCGGTTATTTTTAAAGAACATTGTGCATTTGTGAAATCAAATGATGGCTTTGTAATGATATCTGCAGCCATAAAAGACAATTTGTTTCTGTTTAATAACATAGTTAATCACAAAGTATGCCTTTTACGAGAAAAGGAGTTATTGTGGCACTACCGATACGGACATTTAAATTTTCGTGGTTTAAATGACTTAGTTCGAAACAGTCTTGTAAACGGAATAAATTTAAACAAGTAAGTACACTCCACAACAAAACGGTGTGGCAGAAAGAGCGAATCGAACGCTAGTGGAGATGGCGAGATCAATGATGATCCATGGCAACGTTGAGGAGTCATTGTGGGCGGAGGCAATTTCGACGGCTGCGTATTTGCGAAATAGATGTCCCTGTCAAGCAATTGGTGGTGCTACCCCTTATGAGGTCTGGAGTGGACGTAAGCCAACTGTTGCACATCTGCGTATGTTTGGATGTCCTGTTTATTCGTTAGACAAAATGCATCATCATAAGTTTCGAGCAAAGGGAAGGAGTATGTGTTCGTCGGCTACTCTCTCACAGCAAAAGCCTACCGAATCTACGACAGAGAGACAAAGCAAGTCATTGAAAGGCGTGACGTTAAATTTGTTGAAGCAATTCCAGAGAGAGATGTAATTGAACCAAAAAATAACAATTTTGCTTCTTTCCTTATAGACGATCATAAAATGTCAAATAAAGAAGTAGCTAGTTCACAAGAAGAAGAAGAAGATTTAGAACGTGAAGCAGCGCAACCCCAAGCAGAAGAAGCAGAGACCGAGGTCGATAACGATGAACAATATGAGAGTTTAGGCAATTCTTCATCTAGCGAATCTGAAAGAGAGACTAATACTCGTCGAGGACCAGGAAGGCCGAGTATTATCCGCACGGGTCAGCCTGGCAGACCCAAGAAGCAGTATAACATGCTGCATAGCATGGTCGCTTATCATGACGTAGAGACGCCAAACACAGCCCAAGAGGCCTTAAGAGGCAAACATTCGTTTGAGTGGGAGGTGTCTATGAAGGAAGAATACGATGCACTCATAGCAAATGATACCTGGTCTTTGGTAGACCTTCCATCAGGAGAAAAAGCAATTGGCTCAATGTGGGTTTTTAGAGTAAAGCGGGATAATGAGGGCCGGATCAGAAAATTTAAGTCAAGATTAGTAGCGAAAGGTTGCAGCCAAAAGTACGGGATAAATTACAATGAAACATTCTCGCCTGTTATACGATACGAAAACATAAGACTGTTGTTAGCTGTTGCAGTACAGAAAAATAGTACTTTAGAGGAAACAGTTTACATGAGGCAACCAGAAAATTTTGTATGTAAAAGTCATCCAGAACGCGTGCTAAAATTAAAGAAAGCCTTATACGGACTTAAGCAGTCGGGCAGAGCATGGAATAGCACTTTAGATGAAGCATTAAGAGATCTAGGATTTTTTCCTACAAAGAACGAGCCTTGTATGTATAAACGAATCAGTGCAAATTCGTATAGTCTAATAGCTGTGTACGTAGACGACCTAATAATAGCCAGTTCTTGTAAAAGTAATATAATTAACATTACAGCACAATTGCAAAAATGCTTTGCTATAAATGATTGTTCAGAACTAAACAATTTCTTAGGAATAGAAATACAACGTCAAGGAGAAGTTGGTCCGATATCAATTAGCCAGAAACAGTACATAAAATGTCTTTTAGATAAGTTTGGAATGAGCTCATGTAGGTCAGTATCAACCCCATTAGATCCTGGTTTTCAGATAAGCTGCAGTAAGGAGAACTGTGCAAAGGTGGATGTAACCAAATATCAATCAATTATCGGATCATTAATGTATTTGGCCATTTCAACGCGACCTGACATCGCCCATTCAGTAAGCAAACTAGCACAGCGCAACATGGATCCACATATCGAGCATGAATCAGCTGCCAAACACATTCTGCGATATTTGGCTAAGACGATCGACTTGAAGCTACAATATCGAAAAACTGATCAATCTGCGTATGGATTTGTCGATGCTGATTGGGCTAACGACAGCCTAGATAGAAAATCATACACTGGATATGCTTTTTATTTTGGAGGTGCAGCATTTTCATGGCAATCTTCAAAGCAAGGTTTGGTTGCACTTAGCAGTACAGAAGCTGAATACGTCGCCCTGTCAACAGCAGCAAAGGAAGCAACATATCTGCGAAGACTACTGGAGGAGATTCAGTGCCATTCTGCAACTGACGCAATCGTTGTTAATGGAGACAACTTAAGTGCTCAACAGATAGCAGCAAACCCTGTACACCATAAAAGGTCGAAACATATCGACATTAAGCATCATCACATTAGAGAAGTTGTTTCTAAAAATGTAATTAAAATTAATTATGTACCAACGAATGAAAACGTTGCAGATATATTTACTAAAAACTTGCAAAAAGATAAACATAACAAGTTTGTTAAGAATTTAGGTTTGTACTAAATGAATTGTATCTTAAATTTAACTTGAGAAGAAGTGTTGAAATATCGCAAGTCAAATATCGATAAAATGAATGAGTATCGATACGATATGTTTATCAATTATGTTTATATCGATTTTTCTCTCACTCTTGAATAAACGTTCGTCGTGTGCACAATGGTTCGTCTTGTGTTCTAATTTTACAACTAAATATACATCTGTACTGACACTGTTCATAGATTCAAAGATTTGCCACAACAGTTCAAAATACAAATTTATGTTAAATTTTATTTTCTGTTCAAAATGTAAATTTCTGTTCAAAATACAAATTTATGTTAAATTTTATTTTCTGTTCAAAATGTAAATTTCTGTTCAAAATACAAATTTATGTTAAATTTTATTTTCTGTTCAAAATGTAAATTTCTGTTCAAAATACAAATTTATGTTAAATTTTATTTTCTGTTCAAAATGTAAATTTATGTTAAATTTTATTTTCTGTTCAAAATGTAAATTTCTGTTAAAAATACAAATTTATGTTAAATTTTATTTTCTGTTCAAAATGTAAATTTCTGTTTAAAATACAAATTTATGTTAAATTTTATTTTCTGTTCAAAATGTAAATTTCTGTTAAAAATACAAATTTATGTTAAATTTTATTTTCTGTTCAAAATGTAAATTTCTGTTCAAAATACAAATTTATGTTAAATTTTATTTTCTGTTCAAAATGTAAATTTCTGTTCAAAATACAAATTTATGTTAAATTTTATTTTCTGTTCAAAATGTAAATTTCTGTTCAAAATACAAATTTATGTTAAATTTTATTTTCTGTTCAAAATGTTAATTTCTGTTCAAAATACAAATTTATGTTAAATTTTATTTTCTGTTCAAAATGTAAATTTCTGTTAAAAATACAAATTTATGTTAAATTTTATTTTCTGTTCAAAATGTAAATTTCTGTTTAAAATACAAATTTATGTTAAATTTTATTTTCTGTTCAAAATGTAAATTTCTGTTAAAAATACAAATTTATGTTAAATTTTATTTTCTGTTCAAAATGTAAATTTCTGTTCAAAATACAAATTTATGTTAAATTTTATTTTCTGTTCAAAATGTAATTTTCTGTTAAAAATACAAATTTATGTTAAATTTTATTTTCTGTTCAAAATGTAAATTTCTGTTAAAAATACAAATTTATGTTAAATTTTATTTTCTGTTCAAAATGTAAATTTCTGTTAAAAATACAAATTTATGTTAAATTTTATTTTCTGTTCAAAATGTAAATTTCTGTTCAAAATACAAATTTATGTTAAATTTTATTTTCTGTTCAAAATGTAATTTTCTGTTCAAAATACAAATTTATGTTAAATTTTATTTTCTGTTCAAAATGTAAATTTCTGTTCAAAATACAAATTTATGTTAAATTTTATTTTCTGTTCAAAATGTAAATTTCTGTTAAAAATACAAATTTATGTTAAATTTTATTTTCTGTTCAAAATGTAAATTTCTGTTAAAAATACAAATTTATGTTAAATTTTATTTTCTGTTCAAAATGTAAATTTCTGTTAAAAATACAAATTTATGTTAAATTTTATTTTCTGTTCAAAATGTAAATTTCTGTTCAAAATACAAATTTATGTTAAATTTTATTTTCTGTTCAAAATGTAAATTTCTGTTCAAAATACAAATTTATGTTAAATTTTATTTTCTGTTCAAAATGTAAATTTTTGTTCAAAATACAAATTTATGTTAAATTTTATTTTCTGTTCAAAATGTAAATTTCTGTTCAAAATACAAATTTATGTTAAATTTTATTTTCTGTTCAAAATGTAAATTTCTGTTCAAAATACAAATTTATGTTAAATTTTATTTTCTGTTCAAAATGTAAATTTCTGTTCAAAATACAAATTTATGTTAAATTTTATTTTCTGTTCAAAATGTAAATTTCTGTTTAAAATACAAATTTATGTTAAATTTTATTTTCTGTTCAAAATGTAAATTTCTGTTCAAAATACAAATTTATGTTAAATTTTATTTTCTGTTCAAAATGTAAATTTCTTTTCAAAATAAAATTCAAATTTATTTTCTGTTCAAAATGTAAATTTCTGTTCAAAATACAAATTTATGTTAAATTTTATTTTCTGTTCAAAATGTAAATTTCTGTTCAAAATACAAATTTATGTTAAATTTTATTTTCTGTTCAAAATGTAAATTTCTGTTCAAAATACAAATTTATGTTAAATTTTATTTTCTGTTCAAAATGTAAATTTCTGTTCAAAATACAAATTTATGTTAAATTTTATTTTCTGTTCAAAATGTAAATTTCTGTTCAAAATACAAATTTATGTTAAATTTTATTTTCTGTTCAAAATGTAAATTTCTGTTCAAAATACAAATTTATGTTAAATTTTATTTTCTGTTCAAAATGTAAATTTCTGTTCAAAACACAAATGTTTGTTAAATTTTATTTACTGTTCAAAATACAAATTTATGTTAAATTTTATTTTCTGTTCAAAATGTAAATTTCTGTTCAAAATACAAATTTATGTTAAATTTTATTTTCTGTTCAAAATGTAAATTTCTGTTCAAAATACAAATTTATGTTAAATTTTATTTTCTGTTCAAAATGTAAATTTCTGTTCAAAATACAAATTTATGTTAAATTTTATTTTCTGTTCAAAATGTAAATTTCTGTTCAAAATACAAATTTATGTTAAATTTTATTTTCTGTTCAAAATGTAAATTTCTGTTTAAAATACAAATTTATGTTAAATTTTATTTTCTGTTCAAAATGTAAATTTCTGTTTAAAATACAAATTTATGTTAAATTTTATTTTCTGTTCAAAATGTAAATTTCTGTTCAAAATACAAATTTATGTTAAATTTTATTTTCTGTTCAAAATGTAAATTTCTGTTCAAAATACAAATTTATGTTAAATTTTATTTTCTGTTCAAAATGTAAATTTCTGTTCAAAATACAAATTTATGTTAAATTTTATTTTCTGTTCAAAATGTAAATTTCTGTTCAAAATACAAATTTATGTTAAATTTTATTTTTTGTTCAAAATGTAAATTTCTGTTTAAAATACAAATTTATGTTAAATTTTATTTTCTGTTCAAAATGTAAATTTCTGTTCAAAATACAAATTTATGTTAAATTTTATTTTCTGTTCAAAATGTAAATTTCTGTTCAAAATACAAATTTATGTTAAATTTTATTTTCTGTTCAAAATGTAAATTTCTGTTCAAAATACAAATTTATGTTAAATTTTATTTTCTGTTCAAAATGTAAATTTCTGTTCAAAATACAAATTTATGTTAAATTTTATTTTCTGTTCAAAATGTAAATTTCTGTTCAAAATACAAATTTATGTTAAATTTTATTTTCTGTTCAAAATGTAAATTTCTGTTCAAAATACAAATTTATGTTAAATTTTATTTTCTGTTCAAAATGTAAATTTCTGTTCAAAATACAAATTTATGTTAAATTTTATTTTCTGTTAAAAATGTAAATTTCTGTTTAAAATACAAATTTATGTTAAATTTTATTTTCTGTTCAAAATGTAAATTTCTGTTCAAAATACAAATTTATGTTAAATTTTATTTTCTGTTCAAAATGTAAATTTCTGTTCAAAATACAAATTTATGTTAAATTTTATTTTCTGTTCAAAATGTAAATTTTTGTTCAAAATACAAATTTATGTTAAATTTTATTTTCTGTTCAAAATGTAAATTTCTGTTCAAAATACAAATTTATGTTAAATTTTATTTTTTGTTCAAAATGTAAATTTCTGTTCAAAATACAAATTTATGTTAAATTTTATTTTCTGTTCAAAATGTAAATTTTCGTTCAAAATACAAATTTATGTTAAATTTTATTTTCTGTTCAAAATGTAAATTTCTGTTCAAAATACAAATTTATGTTAAATTTTATTTTCTGTTCAAAATGTAAATTTCTGTTCAAAATACAAATTTATGTTAAATTTTATTTTCTGTTCAAAATGTAAATTTCTGTTCAAAATACAAATTTATGTTTAATTTTATTTTCTGTTCAAAATGTAAATTTCTGTTCAAAATACAAATTTATGTTAAATTTTATTTTCTGTTCAAAATGTTAATTTCTGTTCAAAATACAAATTTATGTTAAATTTTATTTTCTGTTCAAAATGTAAATTTCTGTTCAAAATACAAATTTATGTTAAATTTTATTTTCTGTTCAAAATGTATAATTTCTGTTCAAAATACAAATTTATGTTAAATTTTATTTTCTGTTCAAAATGTAAATTTCTGTTCAAAAAAAATTAAAAATTTATGTTAAATGTAAAATTTATTTTCTGTTCAAAATGTAAATTTCTGTTCAAAATACAAATTTATGTTAAATTTTATTTTCTGTTCAAAATGTAAATTTCTGTTCAAAATACAAATTTATGTTAAATTTTATTTTCTGTTCAAAATGTAAATTTCTGTTCAAAATACAAATTTATGTTAAATTTTATTTTCTGTTCAAAATGTAAATTTCTGTTCAAAATACAAATTTATGTTAAATTTTATTTTCTGTTCAAAATGTAAATTTCTGTTTAAAATACAAATTTATGTTAAATTTTATTTTCTGTTCAAAATGTAAATTTCTGTTCAAAACAACAAATGTATGTTAAATTTTATTTTCTGTTCAAAATACAAATTTATGTTAAATTTTATTTTCTGTTCAAAATGTAAATTTCTGTTCAAAATACAAATTTATGTTAAATTTTATTTTCTGTTCAAAATGTAATTTTCTGTTCAAAATACAAATTTATGTTAAATTTTATTTTCTGTTCAAAATGTAAATTTCTGTTCAAAATACAAATTTATGTTAAATTTTATTTTCTGTTCAAAATGTAAATTTCTGTTCAAAATACAAATTTATGTTAAATTTTATTTTCTGTTCAAAATGTAAATTTCTGTTCAAAATACAAATTTATGTTAAATTTTATTTTCTGTTCAAAATGTAAATTTCTGTTCAAAATACAAATTTATGTTAAATTTTATTTTCTGTTCAAAATGTAAATTTCTGTTCAAAATACAAATTTATGTTAAATTTTATTTTCTGTTCAAAATGTAAATTTCTGTTCAAAATACAAATTTATGTTAAATTTTATTTTCTGTTCAAAATGTAAATTTCTGTTCAAAATACAAATTTATGTTAAATTTTATTTTCTGTTCAAAATGTAAATTTCTGTTCAAAATACAAATTTATGTTAAATTTTATTTTCTGTTCAAAATGTAAATTTCTGTTCAAAATACAAATTTATGTCAAATTTTATTTTCTGTTCAAAATGTAAATTTTTGTTCAAAATACAAATTTATGTTAAATTTTATTTTCTGTTCAAAATGTAAATTTCTGTTAAAAATACAAATTTATGTTAAATTTTATTTTCTGTTCAAAATGTAAATTTTTGTTCAAAATACAAATTTATGTTAAATTTTATTTTCTGTTCAAAATGTAAATTTCTGTTCAAAATACAAATTTATGTTAAATTTTATTTTCTGTTCAAAATACAAATTTATGTTAAATTTTATTTTCTGTTCAAAATGTAAATTTCTGTTCAAAATACAAATTTATGTTAAATTTTATTTTCTGTTCAAAATGTAAATTTTTGTTCAAAATACAAATTTATGTTAAATTTTATTTTCTGTTCAAAATGTAAATTTCTGTTCAAAATACAAATTTATGTTAAATTTTATTTTCTGTTCAAAATGTAAATTTCTGTTCAAAATACAAATTTATGTTAAATTTTATTTTCTGTTCAAAATGTAAATTTCTGTTCAAAATACAAATTTATGTTAAATTTTATTTTCTGTTCAAAATGTAAATTTCTGTTCAAAATACAAATTTATGTTAAATTTTATTTTCTGTTCAAAATGTAAATTTCTGTTCAAAATACAAATTTATGTTAAATTTAATTTTTTTGTTCAAAATGTAAATTTCTGTTCAAAATACAAATTTATGTTAAATTTTATTTTCTGTTCAAAATGTAAATTTCTGTTCAAAATACAAATTTATGTTAAATTTTATTTTCTGTTCAAAATGTAAATTTCTGTTCAAAATACAAATTTATGTTAAATTTTATTTTCTGTTCAAAATGTAAATTTCTGTTCAAAACACAAATTTTGTTAAATTTTAATTTTCTGTTCAAAATACAAATTTATGTTAAATTTTATTTTCTGTTCAAAATGTAAATTTCTGTTCAAAATACAAATTTATGTTAAATTTTATTTTCTGTTCAAAATGTAAATTTCTGTTCAAAATACAAATTTATGTTAAATTTTATTTTCTGTTCAAAATGTAAATTTCTGTTCAAAATACAAATTTATGTTAAATTTTATTTTCTGTTCAAAATGTAAATTTCTGTTCAAAATACAAATTTATGTTAAATTTTATTTTCTGTTCAAAATGTAAATTTCTGTTCAAAATACAAATTTATGTTAAATTTTATTTTCTGTTCAAAATGTAAATTTCTGTTCAAAATACAAATTTATGTTAAATTTTATTTTCTGTTCAAAATGTAAATTTCTGTTCAAAATACAAATTTATGTTAAATTTTATTTTCTGTTCAAAATGTAAATTTCTGTTCAAAATACAAATTTATGTTAAATTTTATTTTCTGTTCAAAATGTAAATTTCTGTTTCAAAATACAAATTTATGTTAAATTTTATTTTCTGTTCAAAATGTAAATTTCTGTTCAAAATACAAATTTATGTTAAATTTTATTTTCTGTTCAAAATGTAAATTTCTGTTCAAAATACAAATTTATGTTAAATTTTATTTTTTGTTCAAAATGTAAATTTCTGTTTAAAATACAAATTTATGTTAAATTTTATTTTCTGTTCAAAATGTAAATTTCTGTTCAAAATACAAATTTATGTTAAATTTTATTTTCTGTTCAAAATGTAAATTTCTGTTCAAAATACAAATTTATGTTAAATTTTATTTTCTGTTCAAAATGTAAATTTCTGTTCAAAATACAAATTTATGTTAAATTTTATTTTCTGTTCAAAATGTAAATTTCTGTTCAAAATACAAATTTATGTTAAATTTTATTTTCTGTTCAAAATGTAAATTTCTGTTTAAAATACAAATTTATGTTAAATTTTATTTTCTGTTCAAAATGTAAATTTCTGTTCAAAATACAAATTTATGTTAAATTTTATTTTCTGTTCAAAATGTAAATTTCTGTTCAAAATACAAATTTATGTTAAATTTTATTTTCTGTTCAAAATGTAAATTTCTGTTTAAAATACAAATTTATGTTAAATTTTATTTTCTGTTCAAAATGTAAATTTCTGTTCAAAATACAAATTTATGTTAAATTTTATTTTCTGTTCAAAATGTAAATTTCTGTTCAAAATACAAATTTATGTTAAATTTTATTTTCTGTTCAAAATGTAAATTTCTGTTCAAAATACAAATTTATGTTAAATTTTATTTTCTGTTCAAAATGTAAATTTCTGTTCAAAATACAAATTTATGTTAAATTTTATTTTCTGTTCAAAATGTAAATTTCTGTTCAAAATACAAATTTATGTTAAATTTTATTTTCTGTTCAAAAATGTAAATTTCTGTTCAAAATACAAATTTATGTTAAATTTTATTTTCTGTTCAAAATGTAAATTTCTGTTCAAAATACAAATTTATGTTAAATTTTATTTTCTGTTCAAAATGTAAATTTCTGTTCTAAAATACAAATTTATGTTAAATTTTATTTTCTGTTCAAAATGTAAATTTCTGTTCAAAATACAAATTTATGTTAAATTTTATTTTCTGTTCAAAATGTAAATTTCTGTTCAAAATACAAATTTATGTTAAATTTTATTTTCTGTTCAAAATGTAAATTTCTGTTCAAAATACAAATTTATGTTAAATTTTATTTTCTGTTCAAAATGTAAATTTCTGTTCAAAATACAAATTTATGTTAAATTTTATTTTCTGTTCAAAATGTAAATTTCTGTTCAAAATACAAATTTATGTTAAATTTTAAATTTTTTTTCAAAATGTAAATTTCTGTTCAAAATACAAATTTATGTTAAATTTTATTTTCTGTTCAAAATGTAAATTTCTGTTCAAAATACAAATTTATGTTAAATTTTATTTTCTGTTCAAAATGTAAATTTCTGTTCAAAATACAAATTTATGTTAAATTTTATTTTCTGTTCAAAATGTAAATTTCTGTTCAAAATACAAATTTATGTTAAATTTTATTTTCTGTTCAAAATGTAAATTTCTGTTCAAAATACAAATTTATGTTAAATTTTATTTTCTGTTCAAAATGTAAATTTCTGTTCAAAATACAAATTTATGTTAAATTTTATTTTCTGTTCAAAATGTAAATTTCTGTTCAAAATACAAATTTATGTTAAATTTTATTTTCTGTTCAAAATAAATTTAAATTTCTGTTCAAAATACAAATTTATGTTAAATTTTATTTTCTGTTCAAAATGTAAATTTCTGTTCAAAATACAAATTTATGTTAAATTTTATTTTCTGTTCAAAATGTAAATTTCTGTTCAAAATACAAATTTATGTTAAATTTTATTTTCTGTTCAAAATGTAAATTTCTGTTCAAAATACAAATTTATGTTAAATTTTATTTTCTGTTCAAAATGTAAATTTCTGTTCAAAATACAAATTTATGTTAAATTTTATTTTCTGTTCAAAATGTAAATTTCTGTTCAAAAATACAAATTTATGTTAAATTTTATTTTCTGTTCAAAATGTAAATTTCTGTTCAAAATACAAATTTATGTTAAATTTTATTTTCTGTTCAAAATGTAAATTTCTGTTCAAAATACAAATTTATGTTAAATTTTATTTTCTGTTCAAAATGTAAATTTCTGTTCAAAATACAAATTTATGTTAAATTTTATTTTCTGTTCAAAATGTAAATTTCTGTTCAAAATACAAATTTATGTTAAATTTTATTTTCTGTTCAAAATGTAAATTTCTGTTCAAAATACAAATTTATGTTAAATTTTATTTTCTGTTCAAAATGTAAATTTCTGTTCAAAATACAAATTTATGTTAAATTTTATTTTCTGTTCAAAATGTAAATTTCTGTTCAAAATACAAATTTATGTTAAATTTTATTTTCTGTTTAAAAATGTAAATTTCTGTTCAAAATACAAATTTATGTTAAATTTTATTTTCTGTTCAAAATGTAAATTTCTGTTCAAAATACAAATTTATGTTAAATTTTATTTTCTGTTCAAAATGTAAATTTCTGTTCAAAATACAAATTTATGTTAAATTTTATTTTCTGTTCAAAATGTAAATTTCTGTTCAAAATACAAATTTATGTTAAATTTTATTTTCTGTTCAAAATGTAAATTTCTGTTCAAAATACAAATTTATGTTAAATTTTATTTTCTGTTCAAAATGTAAATTTCTGTTCAAAATACAAATTTATGTTAAATTTTATTTTCTGTTCAAAATGTAAATTTCTGTTCAAAATACAAATTTATGTTAAATTTTATTTTCTGTTCAAAATGTAAATTTCTGTTCAAAAATACAAATTTATGTTAAATTAAATTTTATTTTCTGTTCAAAATGTAAATTTCTGTTCAAAATACAAATTTATGTTAAATTTTATTTTCTGTTCAAATTTTGTTCAAAATGTAAATTTCTGTTCAAAATACAAATTTATGTTAAATTTTATTTTCTGTTCAAAATGTAAATTTCTGTTCAAAATACAAATTTATGTTAAAATTTTATTTTCTGTTCAAAATGTAAATTTCTGTTCAAAAATACAAATTTATGTTAAATTTTATTTTCTGTTCAAAATGTAAATTTCTGTTCAAAATACAAATTTATGTTAAATTTTATTTTTTGTTCAAAATGTAAATTTCTGTTCAAAATACAAATTTATGTTAAATTTTATTTTCTGTTCAAAATGTAAATTTCTGTTCAAAATACAAATTTATGTTAAATTTTATTTTCTGTTCAAAATGTAAATTTCTGTTCAAAATACAAATTTATGTTAAATTTTATTTTCTGTTCAAAATGTAAATTTCTGTTCAAAATACAAATTTATGTTAAATTTTATTTTCTGTTCAAAATGTAAATTTCTGTTCAAAATACAAATTTATGTTAAATTTTATTTTCTGTTCAAAATGTAAATTTCTGTTCAAAATACAAATTTATGTTAAATTTTATTTTCTGTTCAAAATGTAAATTTCTGTTCAAAATACAAATTTATGTTAAATTTTATTTTCTGTTCAAAATGTAAATTTCTGTTCAAAATACAAATTTATGTTAAATTTTATTTTCTGTTCAAAATGTAAATTTCTGTTCAAAATACAAATTTATGTTAAATTTTATTTTCTGTTCAAAATGTAAATTTCTGTTCAAAATACAAATTTATGTTAAATTTTATTTTCTGTTCAAAATGTAAATTTCTGTTCAAAATACAAATTTATGTTAAATTTTATTTTCTGTTCAAAATGTAAATTTCTGTTCAAAATACAAATTTATGTTAAATTTTATTTTCTGTTCAAAATGTAAATTTCTGTTCAAAATACAAATTTATGTTAAATTTATGTTAAATTTTTCTGTTAACAAATTTATGTTCAAATCAAAATGTAAATTTCTGTTCAAAATACAAATTTATGTTAAATTTTATTTTCTGTTCAAAATGTAAATTTCTGTTCAAAATACAAATTTATGTTAAATTTTATTTTCTGTTCAAAATGTAAATTTCTGTTCAAAATACAAATTTATGTTAAATTTTATTTTCTGTTCAAAATGTAAATTTCTGTTCAAAATACAAATTTATGTTAAATTTTATTTTCTGTTCAAAATGTAAATTTCTGTTCAAAATACAAATTTATGTTAAATTTTATTTTCTGTTCAAAATGTAAATTTCTGTTCAAAATACAAATTTATGTTAAATTTTATTTTTCTGTTCAAAATGTAAATTTCTGTTCAAAATACAAATTTATGTTAAATTTTATTTTCTGTTCAAAATGTAAATTTCTGTTCAAAATACAAATTTATGTTAAATTTTATTTTCTGTTCAAAATTTTATAAATTTCTGTTCAAAATGTAAATTTCTGTTCAAAATACAAATTTATGTTAAATTTTATTTTCTGTTCAAAATGTAAATTTCTGTTCAAAATACAAATTTATGTTAAATTTTATTTTCTGTTCAAAATGTAAATTTCTGTTCAAAATACAAATTTATGTTAAATTTTATTTTCTGTTCAAAATGTAAATTTCTGTTCAAAATACAAATTTATGTTAAATTTTATTTTCTGTTCAAAATGTAAATTTCTGTTCAAAATACAAATTTATGTTAAATTTTATTTTCTGTTCAAAATGTAAATTTCTGTTCAAAATACAAATTTATGTTAAATTTTATTTTCTGTTCAAAATGTAAATTTCTGTTCAAAATACAAATTTATGTTAAATTTTATTTTCTGTTCAAAATGTAAATTTCTGTTCAAAATACAAATTTATGTTAAATTTTATTTTCTGTTCAAAATGTAAATTTCTGTTCAAAATACAAATTTATGTTAAATTTTATTTTCTGTTCAAAATGTAAATTTCTGTTCAAAATACAAATTTATGTTAAATTTTATTTTCTGTTCAAAATGTAAATTTCTGTTCAAAATACAAATTTATGTTAAATTTTATTTTCTGTTCAAAATGTAAATTTCTGTTCAAAATACAAATTTATGTTAAATTTTATTTTCTGTTCAAAATGTAAATTTCTGTTCAAAATACAAATTTATGTTAAATTTTATTTTCTGTTCAAAATGTAAATTTCTGTTCAAAATACAAATTTATGTTAAATTTTATTTTCTGTTCAAAATGTAAATTTCTGTTCAAAATACAAATTTATGTTAAATTTTATTTTCTGTTCAAAATGTAAATTTCTGTTCAAAATACAAATTTATGTTAAATTTTATTTTCTGTTCAAAATGTTAATTTTCTGTTCAAAATACAAATTTATGTTAAATTTTATTTTCTGTTCAAAATGTAAATTTCTGTTCAAAATACAAATTTATGTTAAATTTTATTTTCTGTTCAAAAAATATAAATTTTCTGTTCAAATTTATAATTTCTGTTCAAAATGTAAATTTCTGTTCAAAATACAAATTTATGTTAAATTTTATTTTCTGTTCAAAATGTAAATTTCTGTTTCAAAATACAAATTTATGTTAAATTTTATTTTCTGTTCAAAATGTAAATTTCTGTTCAAAATACAAATTTATGTTAAATTTTATTTTCTGTTCAAAATGTAAATTTCTGTTCAAAATACAAATTTATGTTAAATTTTATTTTCTGTTCAAAATGTAAATTTCTGTTCAAAATACAAATTTATGTTAAATTTTATTTTCTGTTCAAAATGTAAATTTCTGTTCAAAATACAAATTTATGTTAAATTTTATTTTCTGTTCAAAATGTAAATTTCTGTTTACAAAATACAAATTTATGTTAAATTTTATTTTCTGTTCAAAATGTAAATTTCTGTTCAAAATACAAATTTATGTTAAATTTTATTTTCTGTTCAAAATGTAAAATTTCTGTTCAAAATACAAATTTATGTTAAATTTTATTTTCTGTTCAAAATGTAAATTTCTGTTCAAAATACAAATTTATGTTAAATTTTATTTTCTGTTCAAAAATGTAAATTTCTGTTTAAAATACAAATTTATGTTAAATTTTATTTTCTGTTCAAAATGTAAATTTCTGTTCAAAATACAAATTTATGTTAAATTTTATTTTCTGTTCAAAATGTAAATTTCTGTTCAAAATACAAATTTATGTTAAATTTTATTTTCTGTTCAAAATGTAAATTTCTGTTCAAAATACAAATTTATGTTAAATTTTATTTTCTGTTCAAAATGTAAATTTCTGTTCAAAATACAAATTTATGTTAAATTTTATTTTCTGTTCAAAATGTAAATTTCTGTTCAAAATACAAATTTATGTTAAATTTTATTTTCTGTTCAAAATGTAAATTTCTGTTCAAAATACAAATTTATGTTAAATTTTATTTTCTGTTCAAAATGTAAATTTCTGTTCAAAATACAAATTTATGTTAAATTTTATTTTCTGTTCAAAATGTAAATTTCTGTTCAAAATACAAATTTATGTTAAATTTTATTTTCTGTTCAAAATGTAAATTTCTGTTCAAAATACAAATTTATGTTAAATTTTATTTTCTGTTCAAAATGTAAATTTCTGTTCAAAATACAAATTTATGTTAAATTTTATTTTCTGTTCAAAATGTAAATTTCTGTTCAAAATACAAATTTATGTTAAATTTTTATTTTCTGTTCAAAATGTAAATTTCTGTTCAAAATACAAATTTATGTTAAATTTTATTTTCTGTTCAAAATGTAAATTTCTGTTCAAAATACAAATTTATGTTAAATTTTATTTTCTGTTCAAAATGTAAATTTCTGTTCAAAATACAAATTTATGTTAAATTTTATTTTCTGTTCAAAATGTAAATTTCTGTTCAAAATACAAATTTATGTTAAATTTTATTTTCTGTTCAAAATGTAAATTTCTGTTCAAAATACAAATTTATGTTAAATTTTATTTTCTGTTCAAAATGTAAATTTCTGTTCAAAATACAAATTTATGTTAAATTTTATTTTCTGTTCAAAATGTAAATTTCTGTTCAAAATACAAATTTATGTTAAATTTTATTTTCTGTTCAAAATGTAAATTTCTGTTCAAAATACAAATTTATGTTAAATTTTATTTTCTGTTCAAAATGTAAATTTCTGTTCAAAATACAAATTTATGTTAAATTTTATTTTCTGTTCAAAATGTAAATTTTTGTTCAAAATACAAATTTATGTTAAATTTTATTTTCTGTTCAAAATGTAAATTTCTGTTCAAAATACAAATTTATGTTAAATTTTATTTTCTGTTCAAAATGTAAATTTCTGTTTCAAAATACAAATTTATGTTAAATTTTATTTTCTGTTCAAAATGTAAATTTCTGTTCAAAATACAAATTTATGTTAAATTTAATTTTCTGTTCAAAATGTAAATTTCTGTTCAAAATACAAATTTATGTTAAATTTTATTTTCTGTTCAAAATGTAAATTTCTGTTCAAAATACAAATTTATGTTAAATTTTATTTTCTGTTCAAAATGTAAATTTCTGTTCAAAATACAAATTTATGTTAAATTTTATTTTCTGTTCAAAATGTAAATTTCTGTTCAAAATACAAATTTATGTTAAATTTTATTTTCTGTTCAAAATGTAAATTTCTGTTCAAAATACAAATTTATGTTAAATTTTATTTTCTGTTCAAAATGTAAATTTCTGTTCAAAATACAAATTTATGTTAAATTTTTCTGTTCAAAATGTAAATTTCTGTTCAAAAATACAAATTTATGTTAAATTTTATTTTCTGTTCAAAATGTAAATTTCTGTTCAAAATACAAATTTATGTTAAATTTTATTTTTTGTTCAAAATGTAAATTTCTGTTCAAAATACAAATTTATGTTAAATTTTATTTTCTGTTCAAAATGTAAATTTCTGTTAAAAATACAAATTTATGTTAAATTTTATTTTCTGTTCAAAATGTAAATTCTGTTCAAAATGTAAATTTCAGATCAAAATACAAATTTATGTTTAATATTATTTTCTGTTCAAAATGTAAATTTCTGTTCAAAATACAAATTTATGTTAAATTTTATTTTCTGTTCTAAAATACAAATTTATGTTAAATTTTATTTTCTGTTCAAAATGTAAATTTCTGTTCAAAATACAAATTTATGTTAAATTTTATTTTCTGTTCAAAATGTAAATTTCTGTTCAAAATACAAATTTATGTTAAATTTTATTTTCTGTTCAAAATGTAAATTTCTGTTCAAAATACAAATTTAAGTTAAATTTTATTTTCTGTCCTATATGTTAATTTCTGTTAAAAATACAAATTTATGTTAAATTTTATTTTCTGTACAAAATGTAATTTTCTGTTCAAAATACAAATTAAATTTAGTTTTCTGTTCAAAATGTAATTTTCAGTTCAAAAATACAAATTTATGTTAAATTTTATTTTCTGTTCAAAATGTAAATTTCTGTTCAAAATACAAATTTATGTTAAATTTTATTTTCTGTTCAAAATGTAAATTTCTGTTCAAAATACAAATTTATGTTAAATTTTATTTTCTGTTCAAAATGTAAATTTTCTGTTCAAAATACAAATTTATGTTAAATTTTATTTTCTGTTCAAAATGTAAATTTCTGTTCAAAATACAAATTTATGTTAAATTTTATTTTCTGTTCAAAATGTAAATTTTTGTTCAAAATACAAATTTATGTTAAATTTTATTTTCTGTTCAAAATGTAAATTTCTGTTTAAAATACAAATTTATGTTAAATTTTATTTTCTGTTCAAAATGTAAATTTCTGTTCAAAATACAAATTTATGTTAAATTTTATTTTCTGTTCAAAATGTAAATTTCTGTTCAAAATACAAATTTATGTTAAATTTTATTTTCTGTTCAAAATGTAAATTTCTGTTCAAAATACAAATTTATGTTAAATTTTATTTTCTGTTCAAAATGTAAATTTCTGTTCAAAATACAAATTTATGTTAAATTTTATTTTCTGTTCAAAATGTAAATTTCTGTTCAAAATACAAATTTATGTTAAATTTTATTTTCTGTTCAAAATGTAAATTTCTGTTCAAAATACAAATTTATGTTAAATTTTATTTTCTGTTCAAAATGTAAATTTCTGTTCAAAATACAAATTTATGTTAAATTTTATTTTCTGTTCAAAATGTAAATTTCTGTTCAAAATACAAATTTATGTTAAATTTTATTTTCTGTTCAAAATTAAAAATTTAAATTTCTGTTCAAAATACAAATTTATGTTAAATTTTATTTTCTGTTCAAAATGTAAATTTCTGTTCAAAATACAAATTTATGTTAAATTTTATTTTCTGTTCAAAATGTAAATTTCTGTTCAAAATACAAATTTATGTTAAATTTTATTTTCTGTTCAAAATGGTAAATTTTTGTTCAAAATACAAATTTATGTTAAATTTTATTTTCTGTTCAAAATGTAAATTTCTGTTCAAAATACAAATTTATGTTAAATTTTATTTTCTGTTCAAAATGTAAATTTCTGTTCAAAATACAAATTTATGTTAAATTTTATTTTCTGTTCAAAATGTAAATTTCTGTTCAAAATACAAATTTATGTTTTATTTTAAATTTTCTGTTCAAAATAAAGTTAAATTTTATTTTCTGTTCAAAATGTAAATTTCTGTTCAAAATACAAATTTATGTTAAATTTTATTTTCTGTTCAAAATGTAAATTTCTGTTCAAAATACAAATTTATGTTAAATTTTATTTTCTGTTCAAAATGTAAATTTTCTGTTCAAAATACAAATTTATGTTAAATTTTATTTTCTGTTCAAAAATGTAAATTTCTGTTCAAAATACAAATTTATGTTAAATTTTATTTTCTGTTCAAAATGTAAATTTCTGTTCAAAATACAAATTTATGTTAAATTTTATTTTCTGTTCAAAATGTAAATTTCTGTTCAAAATACAAATTTATGTTAAATTTTATTTTCTGTTCAAAATGTAAATTTCTGTTCAAAATACAAATTTATGTTAAATTTTATTTTCTGTTCAAAATGTAAATTTCTGTTCAAAATACAAATTTATGTTAAATTTTATTTTCTGTTCAAAATGTAAATTTCTGTTCAAAATACAAATTTATGTTAAATTTTATTTTCTGTTCAAAATGTAAATTTCTGTTCAAAATACAAATTTATGTTAAATTTTATTTTCTGTTCAAAATGTAAATTTTTCTGTTCAAAATACAAATTTATGTTAAATTTTATTTTCTGTTCAAAATGTAAATTTCTGTTCAAAATACAAATTTATGTTAAATTTTATTTTCTGTTCAAAATGTAAATTTCTGTTCAAAATACAAATTTATGTTAAATTTTATTTTTTGTTCAAAATGTAAATTTCTGTTCAAAATACAAATTTATGTTAAATTTTATTTTTCTGTTCAAAATGTAAATTTCTGTTAAAAATACAAATTTATGTTAAATTTTATTTTCTGTTCAAAATGTAAATTTCTGTTCAAAATACAAATTTATGTTAAATTTTATTTTCTGTTCAAAATGTAAATTTCTGTTCAAAATACAAATTTATGTTAAATTTTATTTTCTGTTCAAAATGTAAATTTCTGTTCAAAATACAAATTTATGTTAAATTTTATTTTCTGTTCAAAATGTAAATTTCTGTTCAAAATACAAATTTATGTTAAATTTTATTTTCTGTTCAAAATGGTAAATTTTTGTTCAAAATACAAATTTATGTTAAATTTTATTTTCTGTTCAAAATGTAAATTTCTGTTCAAAATACAAATTTATGTTAAATTTTATTTTCTGTTCAAAATGTAAATTTCTGTTCAAAATACAAATTTATGTTAAATTTTATTTTCTGTTCAAAATGTAAATTTCTGTTCAAAATTACAAATTTATGTTAAATTTTATTTTCTGTTCAAAATGTAAATTTCTGTTCAAAATACAAATTTATGTTAAATTTTATTTCTGTTCAAAATACAAATGTATGTTAAATTTTATTTTCTGTTCAAAATGTAAATTTCTGTTCAAAATACAAATTTATGTTAAATTTTATTTTCTGTTCAAAATGTAAATTTCTGTTCAAAATACAAATTTATGTTAAATTTTATTTTCTGTTCAAAAATGTAAATTTCTGTTCAAAATACAAATTTATGTTAAATTTTATTTTCTGTTCAAAATGTAAATTTCTGTTCAAAATACAAATTTATGTTAAATTTTATTTTCTGTTCAAAATGTAAATTTCTGTTCAAAATAAAAATTTTATGTTAAATTTCTGTTCAAAATACAAATTTATGTTAAATTTTATTTTCTGTTCAAAATGTAAATTTCTGTTCAAAATACAAATTTATGTTAAATTTTATTTTCTGTTCAAAATGTAAATTTCTGTTCAAAATACAAATTTATGTTAAATTTTAAATTCTGTATGTTAAAATGTTAATTTCTGTTCAAAATACAAATTTATGTTAAATTTTATTTTCTGTTCAAAATGTAAATTTCTGTTCAAAATACAAATTTATGTTAAATTTTATTTTCTGTTCAAAATGTAAATTTCTGTTCAAAATACAAATTTATGTTAAATTTTATTTTCTGTTCAAAATGTAAATTTCTGTTCAAAATACAAATTTATGTTAAATTTTATTTTCTGTTCAAAATGTAAATTTCTGTTCAAAATACAAATTTATGTTAAATTTTATTTTCTGTTCAAAATGTAAATTTCTGTTCAAAATACAAATTTATGTTAAATTTTATTTTCTGTTCAAAATGTAAATTTCTGTTCAAAATACAAATTTATGTTAAATTTTATTTTCTGTTCAAAATGTAAATTTCTGTTCAAAATACAAATTTATGTTAAATTTTATTTTCTGTTCAAAATGTAAATTTCTGTTCAAAATACAAATTTATGTTAAATTTTATTTTCTGTTCAAAATGTAAATTTCTGTTCAAAATACAAATTTATGTTAAATTTTATTTTCTGTTCAAAATGTAAATTTCTGTTCAAAATACAAATTTATGTTAAATTTTATTTTCTGTTCAAAATGTAAATTTCTGTTCAAAATACAAATTTATGTTAAATTTTATTTTCTGTTCAAAATGTAAATTTCTGTTCAAAATACAAATTTATGTTAAATTTTATTTTCTGTTCAAAATGTAAATTTCTGTTCAAAATACAAATTTATGTTAAATTTTATTTTCTGTTCAAAATGTAAATTTCTGTTCAAAATACAAATTTATGTTAAATTTTATTTTCTGTTCAAAATGTAAATTTCTGTTCAAAATACAAATTTATGTTAAATTTTATTTTCTGTTCAAAATGTAAATTTCTGTTCAAAATACAAATTTATGTTAAATTTTATTTTCTGTTCAAAATGTAAATTTCTGTTCAAAATACAAATTTATGTTAAATTTTATTTTCTGTTCAAAATGTAAATTTCTGTTCAAAATACAAATTTATGTTAAATTTTATTTTCTGTTCAAAATGTAAATTTCTGTTCAAAATACAAATTTATGTTAAATTTTATTTTCTGTTCAAAATGTAAATTTCTGTTCAAAATACAAATTTATGTTAAATTTTATTTTCTGTTCAAAATGTAAATTTCTGTTCAAAATACAAATTTATGTTAAATTTTATTTTCTGTTCAAAATGTAAATTTCTGTTCAAAATACAAATTTATGTTAAATTTTATTTTCTGTTCAAAATGTAAATTTCTGTTCAAAATACAAATTTATGTTAAATTTTATTTTCTGTTCAAAATGTAAATTTCTGTTCAAAATACAAATTTATGTTAAATTTTATTTTCTGTTCAAAATGTAAATTTCTGTTCAAAATACAAATTTATGTTAAATTTTATTTTCTGTTCAAAATGTAAATTTCTGTTCAAAATACAAATTTATGTTAAATTTTATTTTCTGTTCAAAATGTAAATTTCTGTTCAAAATACAAATTTATGTTAAATTTTATTTTCTGTTCAAAATGTAAATTTCTGTTCAAAATACAAATTTATGTTAAATTTTATTTTCTGTTCAAAATGTAAATTTCTGTTCAAAATACAAATTTATGTTAAATTTTATTTTCTGTTCAAAATGTAAATTTCTGTTCAAAATACAAATTTATGTTAAATTTTATTTTCTGTTCAAAATGTAAATTTCTGTTTCAAAATACAAATTTATGTTAAATTTTATTTTCTGTTCAAAATGTAAATTTCTGTTCAAAATACAAATTTATGTTAAATTTTATTTTCTGTTCAAAATGTAAATTTCTGTTCAAAATACAAATTTATGTTAAATTTTATTTTCTGTTCAAAATGTAAATTTCTGTTCAAAATACAAATTTATGTTAAATTTTATTTTCTGTTCAAAATGTAAATTTCTGTTCAAAATACAAATTTATGTTAAATTTTATTTTCTGTTCAAAATGTAAATTTCTGTTCAAAATACAAATTTATGTTAAATTTTATTTTCTGTTCAAAATGTAAATTTCTGTTCAAAATACAAATTTATGTTAAATTTTATTTTCTGTTCAAAATGTAAATTTCTGTTCAAAATACAAATTTATGTTAAATTTTATTTTCTGTTCAAAATGTAAATTTCTGTTCAAAATACAAATTTATGTTAAATTTTATTTTCTGTTCAAAATGTAAATTTCTGTTCAAAATACAAATTTATGTTAAATTTTATTTTCTGTTCAAAATGTAAATTTCTGTTCAAAATACAAATTTATGTTAAATTTTATTTTCTGTTCAAAATGTAAATTTCTGTTCAAAATACAAATTTATGTTAAATTTTATTTTCTGTTCAAAATGTAAATTTCTGTTCAAAATACAAATTTATGTTAAATTTTATTTTCTGTTCAAAATGTAAATTTCTGTTCAAAATACAAATTTATGTTAAATTTTATTTTCTGTTCAAAATGTAAATTTCTGTTCAAAATACAAATTTTTGTTCAAAATGTTTAATTTTTTTCTGTTCAAAATGTAAATTTTCTGTTCAAAATACAAATTTATGTTAAATTTTATTTTCTGTTCAAAATGTAAATTTCTGTTCAAAATACAAATTTATGTTAAATTTTATTTTCTGTTCAAAATGTAAATTTCTGTTCAAAAATACAAATTTATGTTAAATTTTATTTTCTGTTCAAAATGTAAATTTCTGTTCAAAATACAAATTTATGTTAAATTTTATTTTCTGTTCAAAATGTAAATTTCTGTTCAAAATTACAAAATAAATTTATGTTAAATTTTATTTTCTGTTCAAAATGTAAATTTCTGTTCAAAATACAAATTTATGTTAAATTTTATTTTCTGTTCAAAATGTAAATTTCTGTTCAAAATACAAATTTATGTTAAATTTTATTTTCTGTTCAAAATGTAAATTTCTGTTCAAAATACAAATTTATGTTAAATTTTATTTTCTGTTCAAAATGTAAATTTCTGTTCAAAATACAAATTTATGTTAAATTTTATTTTCTGTTCAAAATGTAAATTTCTGTTCAAAATACAAATTTATGTTAAATTTTATTTTCTGTTCAAAATGTAAATTTCTGTTCAAAATACAAATTTATGTTAAATTTTATTTTCTTGTTTCAAAATGTAAATTTCTGTTCAAAATACAAATTTATGTTAAATTTTATTTTCTGTTCAAAATGTAAATTTCTGTTCAAAATACAAATTTATGTTAAATTTTATTTTCTGTTCAAAATGTAAATTTCTGTTCAAAATACAAATTTATGTTAAATTTTATTTTCTGTTCAAAATGTAAATTTCTGTTCAAAATACAAATTTATGTTAAATTTTATTTTCTGTTCAAAATGTAAATTTCTGTTCAAAATACAAATTTATGTTAAATTTTATTTTCTGTTCAAAATGTAAATTTCTGTTCAAAATACAAATTTATGTTAAATTTTATTTTCTGTTCAAAATGTAAATTTCTGTTCAAAATACAAATTTATGTTAAATTTTATTTTCTGTTCAAAATGTAAATTTCTGTTCAAAATACAAATTTATGTTAAATTTTATTTTCTGTTCAAAATGTAAATTTCTGTTCAAAATACAAATTTATGTTAAATTTTATTTTCTGTTCAAAATGTAAATTTCTGTTCAAAATACAAATTTATGTTAAATTTTATTTTCTGTTCAAAATGTAAATTTCTGTTCAAAATACAAATTTATGTTAAATTTTATTTTCTGTTCAAAATGTAAATTTCTGTTCAAAATACAAATTTATGTTAAATTTTATTTTCTGTTCAAAATGTAAATTTCTGTTCAAAATACAAATTTATGTTAAATTTTATTTTCTGTTCAAAATGTAAATTTCTGTTCAAAATACAAATTTATGTTAAATTTTATTTTCTGTTCAAAATGTAAATTTCTGTTCAAAATACAAATTTATGTTAAATTTTATTTTCTGTTCCAAAATGTAAATTTCTGTTCAAAATACAAATTTATGTTAAATTTTATTTTCTGTTCAAAATGTAAATTTCTGTTCAAAATACAAATTTATGTTAAATTTTATTTTCTGTTCAAAATGTAAATTTCTGTTCAAAATACAAATTTATGTTAAATTTTATTTTCTGTTCAAAATGTAAATTTCTGTTCAAAATACAAATTTATGTTAAATTTTATTTTCTGTTCAAAATGTAAATTTCTGATTCAAAATACAAATTTATGTTAAATTTTAATTTTCTGTTCAAAATGTAAATTTCTGTTCAAAATACAAATTTATGTTAAATTTTATTTTCTGTTCAAAATGTAAATTTCTGTTCAAAATACAAATTTATGTTAAATTTTATTTTCTGTTCAAAATGTAAATTTCTGTTCAAAATACAAATTTATGTTAAATTTTATTTTCTGTTCAAAATGTAAATTTCTGTTCAAAATACAAATTTATGTTAAATTTTATTTTCTGTTCAAAATGTAAATTTCTGTTCAAAATACAAATTTATGTTAAATTTTATTTTCTGTTCAAAATGTAAATTTCTGTTCAAAATACAAATTTATGTTAAATTTTATTTTCTGTTTAAAATACAAATTTATGTTAAATTTTATTTTCTGTTCAAAATGTAAATTTCTGTTCAAAATACAAATTTATGTTAAATTTTATTTTCTGTTCAAAATGTAAATTTCTGTTCAAAATACAAATTTATGTTAAATTTTATTTTCTGTTCAAAATGTAAATTTCTGTTCAAAATACAAATTTATGTTAAATTTTATTTTCTGTTCAAAATGTAAATTTCTGTTCAAAATACAAATTTATGTTAAATTTTATTTTTTGTTCAAAATGTAAATTTCTGTTCAAAATACAAATTTATGTTAAATTTTATTTTCTGTTCAAAATGTAAATTTCTGTTCAAAATACAAATTTATGTTAAATTTTATTTTCTGTTCAAAATGTAAATTTCTGTTCAAAATACAAATTTATGTTAAAATTTTATTTTCTGTTCAAAATGTAAATTTCTGTTCAAAATTTAAATTTATGTTAAATTTTATTTTCTGTTTAAAATGTAAATTATCTGTTCAAAATTTAAATTTATGTTAAATTTTATTTTCTGTTAAAAATTTAAATTTCTGTTTTAAAATTCAAACTTATGTTAAATTTTATTTTCTCAAAATGTTTAAAATTAATTTCTGTTTCAAAATACAAATTTATGTTAAATTTTATTTTCTGTTTCCAAAAATGTAAATTTCTGTTGAAAATACAAATTTATGTTAAATGTTGTGGCAGATCTTTTACTTCCTTTGAACAGTGTCAGTACAGATGTATATTTAGCTTGTAAAATTAGAACACAAGACGAACCATTGCTTTGAACACGACGAACGTTTATTCAAAAGTAAAAAATCGATATAAACATAGTATGATAAACATATCGTAGGTGTCGTTAGCCCAATCAGCTTATCGATATTTGACTTGCGATATTTCAACACTTTTTCTCAAGTGTAGATTTAAGATACGATCGTCTTAGTACAAACCTCGCAGAATGTGTTTGGCAGCGACAAACTTGTTATGTTTATCCATTTTTTGCTAGTTTGCTTAGTAAATGGGCGATGTGCAACGTTTTCATTCGTAATGGTCAAATACATTAATGATCCGATAATTGATTGATATTTGGTTACATCCACCTTTGCACAGTTCTCCTTACTGCAGCTTATCTGAAAACCCGGATCTAATGGGGTTGATACTGACCTACATAAGCTCATTCCAAACTTATCTAAAAGACATTTTATGTACTGTTTCTGGCTAATTGATATCGGACCAACTTCTCCTTGACGTTGTATTTCTATTCCTAAGAAATTGTTTAGTTCTGAACAATCATTTATAGCAAAGCATTTTTGCAATTGTGCTGTAATGTTAATTATATTACTTTTACAAGAACTGGCTATTATTAGGTCGTCTACGTACACAGCTATTAGACTATACGAATTTGCACTGATTCGTTTATACATACAAGGCTCGTTCTTTGTAGGAAAAAATCCTAGATCTCTTAATGCTTCATCTAAAGTGCTATTCCATGCTCTGCCCGACTGCTTAAGTCCGTATAAGGCTTTCTTTAATTTTAGCACGCGTTCTGGATGACTTTTACATACAAAATTTTCTGGTTGCCTCATGTAAACTGTTTCCTCTAAAGTACTATTTAGATACGCATTTGAAACATCTACTTGGTGAAGATACAAGTTTTTCTCTACTGCAACAGCTAACAACAGTCTTATGTTTTCGTATCGTATAACAGGCGAGAATGTTTCATTGTAATTTATCCCGTACTTTTGGCTGCAACCTTTCGCTACTAATCTTGACTTAAATTTTCTGATCCGGCCCTCATTATCCCGCTTTACTCTAAAAACCCACATTGAGCCAATTGCTTTTTCTCCTGATGGAAGGTCTACCAAAGACCAGGTATCATTTGCTATGAGTGCATCGTATTCTTCCTTCATAGACACCTCCCACTCAAACGAATGTTTGCCTCTTAAGGCCTCTTGGGCTGTGTTTGGCGTCTCTACGTCATGATAAGCGACCATGCTATGCAGCATGTTATACTGCTTCTTGGGTCTGCCAGGCTGACCCGTGCGGATAATACTCGGCCTTCCTGGTCCTCGACGAGTATTAGTCTCTCTTTCAGATTCGCTAGATGAAGAATTGCCTAAACTCTCATATTGTTCATCGTTATCGACCTCGGTCTCTGCTTCTTCTGCTTGGGGTTGCGCTGCTTCACGTTCTAAATCTTCTTCTTCTTCTTGTGAACTAGCTACTTCTTTATTTGACATTTTATGATCGTCTATAAGGAAAGAAGCAAAATTGTTATTTTTTGGTTCAATTACATCTCTCTCTGGAATTGCTTCAACAAATTTAACGTCACGCCTTTCAATGACTTGCTTTGTCTCTCTGTCGTAGATTCGGTAGGCTTTTGCTGTGAGAGAGTAGCCGACGAACACATACTCCTTCCCCTTTGCTCGAAACTTATGATGATGCATTTTGTCTAACGAATAAACAGGACATCCAAACATACGCAGATGTGCAACAGTTGGCTTACGTCCACTCCAGACCTCATAAGGGGTAGCACCACCAATTGCTTGACAGGGACATCTATTTCGCAAATACGCAGCCGTCGAAATTGCCTCCGCCCACAATGACTCCTCAACGTTGCCATGGATCATCATTGATCTCGCCATCTCCACTAGCGTTCGATTTGCTCTTTCTGCCACACCGTTTTGTTGTGGAGTGTACGGCACTGTTAATTGTCGTTTTGATGCCATTGTCTTTTAGAAACTTGTCAAAATTATTATTTACATATTCTCTGCCATTATCACTTCGAATGGCTTTAATTTTCTTTTCAGTTTGGCATTCCACTAAGTTTTTAAATAATTGAAATTTTTCAAATGCTTGGTCTTTTGATTTCATAAAATAAACAAAAACACGCTTTGAGCAATCGTCAATAAATGTAATAAAATATTTCGCGCCACCGACAGATTGTACATTTATAGGGCCACACACGTCCGTATGAATTAATTGCAGCAACTGTGTTGCACGGCTCGAATTGTTTTTGTTAAACGGCTGTGAGTAAATTTTAGCTTTATTACACGAATTGCAATTTGTATTGATTGACACATTTTTTAAATTTATTCCGTTTACAAGACTGTTTCGAACTAAGTCATTTAAACCACGAAAATTTAAATGTCCGTATCGGTAGTGCCACAATAACTCCTTTTCTCGTAAAAGGCATACTTTGTGATTAACTATGTTATTAAACAGAAACAAATTGTCTTTTATGGCTGCAGATATCATTACAAAGCCATCATTTGATTTCACAAATGCACAATGTTCTTTAAAAATAACCGAATGTCCAAACTTTAACGCTTTGCTCACCGAATAAAAGTTTAAATTAAGACTTGGTACGTACAAAACGTCTTGTAAAAAAATTTCACATTTGTTTGTTTTGATTTTTACTGTGCCTATTCCAGGGCTTTCTATTTGCTTATCATCGGCCAACAAAATGTTATCGTTTTTCTCTTTGTACGTAACAAATAACTCTTTTTGGCAACACATATGAGAGGTAGCACCACTGTCTATACACCAAATGTTTTTATTTGAATCCTCTTTGTGTATCGCCGAAAATGCCGCGTACGAAACTCGCTTGTTCTCGTTTTCCTTGTCTGTTTTATCTTCTTTTCGTTTTGCTTTACACTGCACTGATCGGTGACCACGCATACCACAATTATAGCAATTTCCAGAAAATTTGCTATTCTTCTTAACGTTCGTTTCGTTCGCTTGTCGCTCGCTATTCTTTTCACGCGTGGCGCCAAGATTCTTGTCTGCGCCTGCATAGAATGCCTGCTGCGTCTCGTTTTTGCTACTGTTTTCAGCAATTCTGTTCGCTTCTGCTAGCAATTTGACCTTGAGCGCTTCTAATTGCGGCAGTGAATCTCGTGTTTCGATAGCGACAACGAAATGTTCATATTCCGCACTTAAACTAGATAATAAGATTATCACTTTCAGTTCGTCACTCAAATCAATGCTAACCTCTGCTAGCTTGTTTATGATTTCCATGAACTCATTTAGGTATTGTGACATGACACCGTTATTTGTAAGCTTCATATTTAATAACTTTTTATATAGCGACACTTTATGAATTGGTCCGGTTTGCACGTGTACTTCGCGTAAAATATCCCAGGCCTCTTTAGAAGCCTTGCACTTTTTTATGTAATTTAATTGCGACACATTTACATATAACACAATGCACGCTAATGCCTTTTCATCAGCTAGGACTGATCTTGCATTTTCTGGATCAATTTCTTGTTTTCCACACACGTAGTTCCATAATTCTTGATGGACCAGTATACTTCGCATTTGTATACACCACACATCGTAATTTTGCTCGTTGAGCTTTTCAATTTGAAAACTTTGACTCATCTTTTACAACTCTTTAATAATCTGTCTGACTGAAAACTAGGTGATCTGGGCCCATAACCAATGTTGTGGTAGATCTTTGAATCTATGAACAGTGTCAGTACAGATGTATATTTATTTGTAAAATTAGAACACAAGACGAACCATTGTGCACACGACGAACGTTTATTCAAGAGTGAGAGAATAATCGATATAAACATAATTGATAAACATATCGTATCGATACTCATTCATTTTATCGATATTTGACTTAAATTTTATTTGCGATATGTCAACAAAATGTATATTTCTTTTTAAAATACAAATTTATGTTAAATTTATATTTCAAAATACAAATTTATGTTAAATTTTATTTTCTGTTCAAAATGTAAATTTCTGTTCAAAATACAGATTTATGTTAAATTTTATTTTCTGTCCAAAATGTAAATTTCTGTTAAAAATACAAATTTTGCTAAATTTAATTTTCTGTTCAAAATATATATTTCTGTTCAAAATACAAATTTATGTCAAATTTTATTTTCTGTGCAAAATGTAAATTTCTGTTCAAAATACAAATTTATGTTAAATTTTATTTTCTGTCCAAAATGTAAATTTCTGTTAAAAATACAAATTTATGTTAAATTTTATTTTCTGTCCAAAATGTAAATTTCTGTTAAAAATACAAATTTATGTTAAATTTTATTTTCTGTCCAAAATGTAAATTTATGTTCAAAATGCAAATGCATGTTAAATTATTTGTCTGTGCAAAATGTAATTTTCTGTTCAAGGTACAAATTTATGTTATATTTAATTTTCTGTTCAAAATGTAAGTTTCTGTTTAAAATACAAATTTATGTTAAATTTTATTTTCTGTTCAAAATGTCAATTTCTGTTAAAAATACAAATTTATGTTAAATTTTATTAGACCCCGTACTCTAAACAAGAAAGAAAAGTACAGTCGAGCGCGCCCGACCGTATAATACTCTCTGCATTTGTCCCGATTAAATGATTAAAATCGGTATCGAGATATTACAATGTGAATTACTTGCATTAAAACACGTTGAAACAAAAACAATCTAAGCATAATCCAACACACATCTGTTTGTTTGTATTCGAATACACATACGTTTGGCAATATGTATATGATGCAAATATGTATGTATGTATGTGTGTATTCGGCGTAGCCAGCGACCGCGGGCAGCGCTGCCGACACACAGGCAGCGCTGCCGACACACAGGCAGCGCTGCCGACACACAGGCAGCGAAAACGTTCGAACATGTGCTTGTGTGTTTCTATCTCGCTTGCACCTATGGGTTGATATTGCGTTCAATTATCAATATTGTAACGCTTCTAGTTTTCTTGTTTATAGTCCGATTTTAATGCGCCTTTCAGTATAGTTTAATATAGTTAGGTCTCCACACGAATTATAGAATTACAATACTGTACGATACGAACAAGTTCGCCAAAACCGGCATTGAAGGTTCCAGACTTTTTTATCAAATGTGGGAAAAGTGGGCGTGGCAGTCCAAAATTTTAAATGGCAATGCAACTATGCTGTCGCTAGGAACCTCCCGTTCCAGAATTGGTGATCCTAGGTGCCATAGTTACTGAGATATTTGCCGAAAACACCAATTTTTTCCGAGGTGTGTCCAGTTTTTTGCTTATTGTGGGCGAATGGGGCGTGGCATCGAAAAAAAAAAAGATTCTTGTATTGACTGACTAAATATCTGATCGTTTGACACCAAGCTCGAACTTGTAGCTCTTACCATCTCTGAAATCTGTTTGTTCATACGGACAGACAGACAGACAGACAGACAGACAGACAGACAGACAGACAGACAGACGGACAGACGGACAGACGGACAGACGGACATGGCTATATCGACTCGGCTTGTGATGCTGATCAAGAATATATATACTTTATGGGGTCTGCCACGCCTCCTTCTGCCTGTTACATACATTTGCACAAACCCAATATACTCTTGCAGAGAGTATAAAAAGAGTAGAGGGGTCTATTAGGTTTGTCAGAAGCGAAATGTGCGTAACAGGCAGAAGGAGGCGTGGCCGACCCCATAAAGTATATATATTCTTGATCAGCATCAACAGCCGAGTCGATATAGCAATGTCCGTCTGTCCGTCTGTCCGTCTGTCCGTCTGTCCGTCTGTCTGTCCGTCCGTATGAACACCTGGATCTTTTAAACTACAAAAGCTAGAGCCACCAAATTTATAATGAAAGTCCGTTATTAACCCAGGCAGGTTAAGTTTATTTCAAATTTTTGCCACGCCCCTTACCGCCCCCGCAATGAGCAAAAAACCAGACACACCTCGAAAAAAATTTAGTTTTAGGCCAATAACTCAGTAACTATGGCACTTAGGAACACCATTTCTGGTAAACAGGTTGCTAATGACACCCTTAATGCAATGCCATTAAAAATTTTGAGCTGCCACGCCCCCTTTTCTCCTGAGGGTTAACCAAACGTTTTCACTTTAATGCCATGTTTAAGGCATTTATTCATATAGTAGGGTGTTGTAATTCAACATAAGTATAGAGACATATAAAATCAAACTATTCTGAAAGGGGCATCATCATACTACTTTTAACAAAAGAGCTACTGCGTTACAAAGTTTGTTATTTAACTGCAATATCACTTACGCGCGAGAGCGAGACAGAAACATACAAACACATGTTCGAACGTTTTCGATGCTTGTGTGGCGACAGCGCTGCCGGCAGACGCTGTGGCGACAGCGCTGCCGGCAGACGCTGGCCGCGCCGAATACACACATACATACATACATGCATACATATAATTTCAAACGAATGTGTGTTTGTATGAATAATATGTAAATGCTGATATTCGGAGAATTCTTGAAAGTGGCGCGTGGTGCAACTGATAGAGTTTGTCTGAGGTTGTAGGTTCGAATGCTGGCAATGCGAATTGTTAAATTTTTTTTTAGACCCCGTACTCTAAAAAAGAGTATAGGGGTCTATTAGGTTTGTCAGAAGCGAAATGTGCGTAACAGGCAGAAGGAGGCGTGGCCGACCCCATAAAGTATATATATTCTAGATCAGCATCAACAGCCGAGTCGATATAGCAATGTCCGTCTGTCCGTCTGTCCGTCTGTCTGTCTGTCTGTCTGTCTGTCTGTCTGTCTGTCTGTCTGTCCGTCCGTCCGTATGAACACCTGGATCTTTTAAACTACAAAAGCTAGAGACACCAAATTTGGAATGAAAGTCCGTTATCTTCGCGAGCAGATCAAGTTTATTTCAAATTGTTGCCACGCCCCTTACCGCCCCCGCAATGAGCAAAAAACCAGACACACCTCGAAAAAAATTTACTTTTACGCCAATAACTCAGTAACTATGGCACTTAGGAACACCATTTCTGGTAAACAGGTTGCTAGTGACACCCTTAATGCAATGCCATTAAAAATTTTGAGCTGCCACGCCCCCCTTTTCTCCTGAGAGTTAACCAAACGTTTTCACTTTAATGCCATGTTTAAGGCATTTATTCATATAGTAGGGTGTTGTAATTCAACATAAGTATAGAGACATATAAAATCAAACTATTCTGAAAGGGGCATCATCATACTACTTTTAACAAAAGAGCTACTGCGTTACAAAGTTTGTTATTTAACTGCAATATCACTTACGCGCGAGAGCGAGACAGAAACATACAAACACATGTTCGAACGTTTTCGATGCTTGTGTGGCGACAGCGCTGCCGCAGACGCTGTGGCGACAGCGCTGCCGGCAGACGCTGGCCGCGCCGAATACACACATACATACATACATGCATACATATAATTTCAAACGAATGTGTGTTTGTATGAATAATATGTAAATGCTGATTATCGGAGAATTCTTGAAAGTGGCGCGTGGTGCAACTGATAGTTAATTTAATTGTTAATTCATTTTTATACTCTCTGCAAGAGTATATTGGGTTTGTGCAAAAGTATGTAACAGGCAGAAGGAGGCGTGGCAGACCCCATAAAGTATATATATTCTTGATCAGCATCACAAGCCGAGTCGATATAGCCATGTCCGTCTGTCCGTCTGTCCGTCTGTCTGTCTGTCTGTCTGTCTGTCTGTCCGTCTGTCTGTCTGTCTGTCCGTATGAACAAACAGATTTCAGAGATGGTAAGAGCTACAAGTTCGAGCTTGGTGTCAAACGATCAGATATTTAGTCAGTCAATACAAGAATCTTTTTTTTTTCGATGCCACGCCCCATTCGCCCACAATAAGCAAAAAACTGGACACACCTCGGAAAAAATTGGTGTTTTCGGCAAATATCTCAGTAACTATGGCACCTAGGATCACCAATTCTGGAACGGGAGGTTCGTAGCGACGGCATAGTTGCATTGCCATTTAAAATTTTGGACTGCCACGCCCACTTTTCCCACATTTGATAAAAAAGGCTGGAACCTTCAATGCCGGGTTTTGCGAACTTGTTCGTATCGTACAGTATTGTAATTAATATAATACGTGTGGAGACTAACTATATTAAACTATACTGAAAGGCGCATTAAAATCGGACAATAAACAAGAAAACTAGAAGCGTTACAATATTGATAATTGAACGCAATATCAACCCATAGGTGCAAGCGAGATAGAAACACACAAGCACATTTTCGAACGTTTTCGCTGCCTGTGTGTCTTCAGCGCTGCCCGCGGTCGCTGGCTGCGCCGAATACACACATACATACATACATATTTGCTTCATATACATATTGTCAAACGTATGTGTATTCGAATACAAGCAAACAGATGTGTGTTTGATTATGCTTAGATTGTTTTTGTTTCAACGTGTTTTAATGCAAGTAATTCACATTGTAATATCTCGATACCGATTTTAATAATTTAATCGGGACAAATGCAGAGAGTATTATACGGTCGGGCGCGCTCGACTGTACTTTTCTTTCTTGTTTTAAATTTCAATTCTAAATGAACATATAAAATTAAAAATTTTAAATTTCATTCGAAAATTTGAATTCAAATTGCGCACTACCATGGGAGTACGGGGTCTTTTACAGTCGCTTGGTTGGCTGTTGCCTTTCTTTCTTGTTTTCTGTCCAAAATGTAAATTTCTGTTCAAAATACAAATTTATGTAAAATTTTATTTTCTGTCCAAAATGGAAATTTATGTTCAAAATGAAATATGTTAAAATTTTCGGATAATTTTCTGTTCAAAATACAAATTTATGTTAAATTTCATTTTCTGTTCAAAATGTAAATTTCTGTTTAAAATACAAATTTATGTTAAAATTTATTTTCTGTCCAAAATGTAAATTTCTGTTGAAAATACAAATTTATGTTAAATTTCATTTTCCGTTCAAAATGTAAATTTCTGCTTAAAATACAAATTTATGTTAAAATTTATTTATGTCAAATTTAATTTTCTGTTCAAAATACAAATTTATGTCAAATTTTATTTCAGTGCGAATTTTAATTTTCTGTTCAAAGTACAAATTTATGTTAAATTTAATTTTCTGTTCAAAATGTAAATTTCTGCTTAAAATACAAATTTATTTTAAATTTCATTTTCTGTGCAAAATGTAAATTTCTGTTCAAAATACAAATTTTTTTAAATTTTACTTTCTGTACAAAATGTTAATTTCTGCCCAAAATACAAATTTATGTCAAATTTTATTTTCAGTTCAAAATGTAAATTTCTGTTCAAAATACAAATTTATTTTAAATTTTATTTTCCGTTCAACATGTAAATTTCTGTTAAAAATACAAATTTATTTTAAATGTTGTTTTCCGTTCAAAATGGAAAGTTCTGTTCAAATTACAAATTTATGTTATATTTCATTTTTCGTTGAAAATGTAAATTTCTGTTTAAAATACAAATTTATGTTAAAATTTATTTTCTGTCCAAAATGTAAATTTCAGTTCAAAATACAAATTTATGTTCAATTTTATTTTCTGTTCAAAATACAAATTTATTTTAAATTTTATTTTCCGTTCAACATGTAAATTTCTGTTCAAAATACAAATTTATTTTAAATTTTATTTTCCGATCAACATGTAAATTTATGTTAAATTTTGTTTTCCGTTCAACATGTAAATTTCTGTTAAAAATAAAAATTTATGTTAAATTTTGTTTTCCGTTCAAAATGTAAATTTCCGTTCAAAATACAAATTTATGTTAAATTTTGTTTTCCGTTCAAAATGTAAGTTTCCGTTCAAAATACAAATTTATGTTATATTTCATTTTCCGTTGAAAATGTAAATTTCTGTTTAAAATACAAATTTATGTTAAAATTTATTTTCTGTCCAAAATGTAAATTTCTGTTAAAAATACAAATTTATGTTAAATTTTATTTTCTGTTCAAAAATGTAAATTTCCGTTCAAAAATACAAATTTATGTTAAATTTTATTTTCCGTTCAAAATGTAAATTTCTGTTCAAAATACAAATTTATGTTAAATTTTATTTTCCGTTCAAAATGTAAATTTCTGTTCAAAATACAAATTTATGTTAAATTTTATTTTCTGTTCAAAATGTAAATTTCTGTTCAAAATACAAATTTATGTTAAATTTTATTTTCTGTTCAAAATGTAAATTTCTGTTCAAAATACAAATTTATGTTAAATTTTATTTTCTGTTCAAAATGTAAATTTCTGTTCAAAATACAAATTTATGTTAAATTTTATTTTCTGTTCAAAATGTAAATTTCTGTTCAAAATACAAATTTATGTTAAATTTTATTTTCTGTTCAAAATGTAAATTTCTGTTCAAAAATACAAATTTATGTTAAATTTTATTTTCTGTTCAAAATGTAAATTTCTGTTAAAAATACAAATTTATGTTAAATTTTATTTTCTGTTCAAAATGTAAATTTCTGTTCAAAATACAAATTTATGTTAAATTTTAATTTTCTGTTCAAAATGTAAATTTCTGTTCAAAATACAAATTTATGTTAAATTTTATTTTCTGTGCAAAATGTAAATTTCTGTTCAAAATACAAATTTATGTTAAATTTTATTTTCTGTTCAAAATGTAAATTTCTGTTCAAAATACAAATTTATGTTAAATTTTATTTTCTGTTCAAAATGTAAATTTCTGTTCAAAATACAAATTTATGTTAAATTTTAATTTTTGTTCAAAAATACAAATTTATGTTAAATTTTATTTTCTGTTCAAAATGTAAATTTCTGTTCAAAATACAAATTTATGTTAAATTTTATTTTCTGTTCAAAATGTAAATTTCTGTTCAAAAATACAAATTTATGTTAAATTTTATTTTCTGTTCAAAATGTAAATTTCTGTTCAAAAATACAAATTTATGTTAAATTTTATTTTCTGTTCAAAATGTAAATTTCTGTTCAAAATACAAATTTATGTTAAATTTTATTTTCTGTTCAAAATGTAAATTTCTGTTCAAAATACAAATTTATGTTAAATTTTATTTTCTGTTCAAAATGTAAATTTCTGTTCAAAATACAAATTTATGTTAAATTTTATTTTCTGTTCAAAATGTAAATTTCTGTTCAAAAATACAAATTTATGTTAAATTTTATTTTCTGTTCAAAATGTAAATTTCTGTTCAAAAATACAAATTTATGTTAAATTTTATTTTCTGTTCAAAATGTAAATTTCTGTTCAAAATACAAATTTATGTTAAATTTTATTTTCTGTTCAAAATGTAAATTTCTGTTCAAAATACAAATTTATGTTAAATTTTATTTTCTGTTCAAAATGTAAATTTCTGTTCAAAAATACAAATTTATGTTAAATTTTATTTTTCTGTTCAAAATGTAAATTTCTGTTCAAAATACAAATTTATGTTAAATTTTATTTTCTGTTCAAAATGTAAATTTCTGTTCAAAATACAAATTTATGTTAAATTTTATTTTCTGTTCAAAATGTAAATTTCTGTTCAAAAATACAAATTTATGTTAAATTTTATTTTCTGTTCAAAATGTAAATTTCTGTTCAAAATACAAATTTATGTTAAATTTTATTTTCTGTTCAAAATGTAAATTTCTGTTTCAAAAATACAAATTTATGTTAAATTTTATTTTCTGTTCAAAATGTAAATTTCTGTTCAAAATACAAATTTATGTTAAATTTTATTTTCTGTTCAAAATGTAAATTTCTGTTCAAAAATACAAATTTATGTTAAATTTTATTTTCTGTTCAAAATGTAAATTTCTGTTCAAAATACAAATTTATGTTAAATTTTATTTTCTGTTCAAAATGTAAATTTCTGTTCAAAATACAAATTTATGTTAAATTTTATTTTCTGTTCAAAATGTAAATTTCTGTTCAAAATACAAATTTATGTTAAATTTTATTTTCTGTTCAAAATGTAAATTTCTGTTCAAAATACAAATTTATGTTAAATTTTATTTTCTGTTCAAAATGTAAATTTCTGTTCAAAAATACAAATTTATGTTAAATTTTATTTTCTGTTCAAAATGTAAATTTCTGTTCAAAATACAAATTTATGTTAAATTTTATTTTTCTGTTCAAAAATACAAATTTATGTTAAATTTTATTTTCCGTTCAAAATGTAAATTTCTGTTCAAAATACAAATTTATGTTAAATTTTATTTTCTGTTCAAAATGTAAATTTCTGTTAAAAATACAAATTTATGTTAAATTTTATTTTCTGTTCAAAATGTAAATTTCTGTTCAAAAATACAAATTTATGTTAAATTTTATTTTCTGTTCAAAATGTAAATTTCTGTTCAAAAATACAAATTTATGTTAAATTTTATTTTCTGTTCAAAATGTAAATTTCTGTTCAAAATACAAATTTATGTTAAATTTTATTTTCTGTTCAAAATGTAAATTTCTGTTCAAAATACAAATTTATGTTAAATTTTATTTTCTGTTCAAAATGTAAATTTCTGTTTCAAAATACAAATTTATGTTAAATTTTATTTTCTGTTCAAAATGTAAATTTCTGTTCAAAATACAAATTTATGTTAAATTTTATTTTCTGTTCAAAATGTAAATTTCTGTTCAAAATACAAATTTATGTTAAATTTTATTTTCTGTTCAAAATGTAAATTTCTGTTCAAAATACAAATTTATGTTAAATTTTATTTTCTGTTCAAAATGTAAATTTCTGTTCAAAATACAAATTTATGTTAAATTTTATTTTCTGTTCAAAATGTAAATTTCTGTTCAAAATACAAATTTATGTTAAATTTTAATTTTCTGTTCAAAATGTAAATTTCTGTTCAAAAAAAATTTATTAAAATACAAATTTATGTTAAATTTTATTTTCTGTTCAAAATGTAAATTTCTGTTCAAAATACAAATTTATGTTAAATTTTATTTTCTGTTCAAAATGTAAATTTCTGTTCAAAAATACAAATTTATGTTAAATTTTATTTTCTGTTCAAAATGTAAATTTCTGTTCAAAATACAAATTTATGTTAAATTTTATTTTCTGTTCAAAATGTAAATTTCTGTTCAAAATACAAATTTATGTTAAATTTTATTTTCTGTTCAAAATGTAAATTTCTGTTCAAAAATACAAATTTATGTTAAATTTTATTTTCTGTTCAAAATGTAAATTTCTGTTCAAAATACAAATTTATGTTAAATTTTATTTTCTGTTCAAAATGTAAATTTCTGTTCAAAATACAAATTTATGTTAAATTTTATTTTTCTGTTCAAAAAATACAAATTTATGTTAAATTTTATTTTCTGTTCAAAATGTAAATTTCTGTTCAAAAATACAAATTTATGTTAAATTTTATTTTCTGTTCAAAATGTAAATTTCTGTTCAAAAATACAAATTTATGTTAAATTTTATTTTCTGTTCAAAATGTAAATTTCTGTTCAAAATACAAATTTATGTTAAATTTTATTTTCTGTTCAAAATGTAAATTTCTGTTCAAAATACAAATTTATGTTAAATTTTATTTTCTGTTCAAAATGTAAATTTCTGTTCAAAAATACAAATTTATGTTAAATTTTATTTTTCTGTTCAAAATGTAAATTTCTGTTCAAAATACAAATTTATGTTAAATTTTATTTTCTGTTCAAAATGTAAATTTCTGTTCAAAAATACAAATTTATGTTAAATTTTATTTTCTGTTCAAAATGTAAATTTCTGTTTCAAAAATACAAATTTATGTTAAATTTTATTTTCTGTTCAAAATGTAAATTTCTGTTCAAAATACAAATTTATGTTAAATTTTATTTTCTGTTCAAAATGTAAATTTCTGTTCAAAAATACAAATTTATGTTAAATTTTATTTTCTGTTCAAAATGTAAATTTCTGTTCAAAAATACAAATTTATGTTAAATTTTATTTTCTGTTCAAAATGTAAATTTCTGTTCAAAAATACAAATTTATGTTAAATTTTATTTTCTGTTCAAAATGTAAATTTCTGTTCAAAATACAAATTTATGTTAAATTTTATTTTTCTGTTCAAAATGTAAATTTCTGTTTAAAATACAAATTTATGTTAAATTTTATTTTCCGTTCAAAATGTAAATTTCCGTTCAAAATACAAATTTATGTTAAATTTTATTTTCTGTTCAAAATGTAAATTTCTGTTCAAAATACAAATTTATGTTAAATTTTATTTTCTGTTCAAAATGTAAATTTCTGTTCAAAATACAAATTTATGTTAAATTTTATTTTCTGTCCAAAATGTAAATTTCTGTTCAAAAATACAAATTTATGTTAAATTTTATTTTCTGTTCAAAATGCAAATTTCTGTTCAAAAATACAAATTTATGGTAAATTTATTTTCCGTTCAAAATGTAAATTTCTGCTCAAAATACAAATTTATGTTAAATTTAATTTTCTGTTCAAA